>CM037879.1:77036574-78314908 GCA_021292165.1 Shinisaurus crocodilurus | reverse complement strand
GTGCTGAGTTGCAACCTCCTTCCTGTAACTGTCTCAGTAGAAAAACTTCTCCGATAGTTTAGGACTGGCTCTCATGGCTAGTATCCTACTGTGCCTGTGAGCTCACAGGAGTGACCGCTCATGCAATGGGGCTTTCGTGCTTCTAAAAATAACCCAAAACAAGCAGAAACACTCATTTCCAGACTGGGGCAGGTCAGGAGAGCTTGCAGAAGGGAGCCCCACTGACCTGTCCTGCTAGAAGCATGAAAGCTGTATTGTGCAAGTAGTCACTCCTGTGAGCTCAATGGAACCACCTGGGGTGGAATAGCCCCATTGGATACTGCCCCATGCCTGCACATTCAGGAGCTAGCATCGTCTGAAATAAATTATGGAGCAAACCGTATACAACGGAAGTAGACCTCACTTGCCATTGGACCAGAAGGGGCTTGACACCCCCATCTACAGCTGGTCCATATCAGATTGGCCCATATCAAAGATGAAAGCAGATGGGCCATATAAAAAAATGACCGCTGTTCATAGTCCAGTAATTTAAATAGTTAGAGTGTGTTCTTACATTTCCCTGGCAGTATTGGAGCGGCTGGCTCCAGTGTCATGCCTCCCATGGTGGCAAAGTAACATGAGAAGCCATGGATCTTATGGGAGGACCCCACACTGTGACACCTCATACCAGCGTTATCCCAATTTCCAGAGGGTTGATGCACTCGCCAGGAGGGACTGCAGCATCAGCTTATTTCACATGGTCCAGGGTGTCTCATGTTACCTTGACGGTGTGGGAAGGAGCGGTGCTGCAGTGGCTCCCAGCCTCCCACACCACCAGTGAAACAGTCTTACTTCTTAGCAGTTCTAACCACATGGAGAGGTTGTCATGTGTAGCCTTGAGGCATCTGATATTTATTTAGGTCATGTATTTTAAATATTTCTAGGCCACCTTTCAGGGCAGGAGCCCTCCCAAGGCAGTTTACAATAATAAAATCCCATACAGTAAAAACTCATATCGTGATAAAACAGCAAAAATTCATAAAATCAACAAACACCAGCAATAAAACACCAGGCTTAGACAGCACTAAAATCTTCAACACAACTACAAAACAGAACAGTCCAATGAAACATAATCAGGGGAAGGCTGGAGAAGACAAGTACATCTTCAGGGCCTTCCTAAAAGTTTGCAATGATGGGATCTGACGAAGCCCTGATGGCAACCCATTCTAGAGGTGCGGGCCACTGGAGAAAAAGCCCCTCTCTTGCGTACTTGCCCACTTACTATTCTCAAAGATGGGCAGGTGAGATGGGCCTCTGTTGCTGATCATCAAATGATAAGCTGCCAGCTTCCCACAATCGCTCAGATCTCAGAGGAGTAGGCTATGGCAATGCATACGGTAATGGTGTGACTGAAGGCTACAGATGACCACCGGTCCACAGGGTTACAGTGCCAGGCATTCAGTCTGTAGTACGGTAGCTATTCCGTGGTGAGTGGTTGTCTGCTTCGGCCCCTCGCCAAGTGAATTTACGCTTAAATTATTCATGAAAAGCTTTGCAATCTTGAATCCTTTAATTCCTTCATGTCTGTAGTACAAAAGGAAATGCCAATGTTCCCTGCTTATAGATTTTGTCAAATAAAATCCTCCAGCAAAGCTTGGCAGGTGAAACAAAAATTAATTGTAAAAGCATCAGTTACTATATCGCTCGCTGAAATTAACAGTCCCACTGCTGAAGCAAGCCCGTAGATTAGCTTCTCTGATCTCTTGGGTTTGGCAGGTTGCCTTTTCTGCTTTTGCTCAATGCACTGGAGGTTGGAAGCCAAGTATGCAAAGGGATAGCTTTATGTCAACCTAACTGCATAATGTTGTTGCTCCAGGCAATGATTAGGAGTTAAGATAGTGGGCCCTAATTAGGCTTGTGCAGAAACCCATAGGGTGAGCTCTGCCTGCATTTTCATTTCCTGGTCTTGACCTGTGGGTTTCTATGAAAAGTCCATTCTCTTTTTTCTGAAATGGCATTCCCTTGTGCTGTCGTTGTTCCAATAGTGGTCACAGTCACATGTCACACTAAACCATGATTTAACGTGATATACATGAGCAGGAATGAGATGCACTGAGGCTTGGGCACTGACTCTCCCCCAGCCCTCCTCCTCCATCATGGCCAGCAGAAAGAGTTTGGAAGTTTTCACTTTGGATTACAGTTTTTCATGTCATCTATCTATCTATCTATCTATCTAAAATTATTTCCAGGCCACCCTTGAGGGTGGAACCTTCTCAAGGCAGCATACAAGAGAAAAACCACACAAAGTGGATATAATAAGAAATCCATAAAAACATGTTCCAATAAAATCCATAAAAACAGATTGCCAATTAAAATAATTAAAAACTAAGCTTACCAATAAAAAACAACAACTACCCCAACTTAAGGGAAGGCCAGCAAAAACAGGCGGGTCTTCAGAACTTCCCTGAAGACTTGCAAATAAGGAGCCTGATGAATCCCCAATGGAAGTTGATTCCAGAGCTGTGGAGCCACCACAAAGAAGGCCCTCTCCCTTGTATGCATCAACCTAACTGCCCTTGGTGGCAGGCAGGTGTGAAGGGCCTCTGTTGATGACCTCAGAGTGCAGGCAGGCTGGTAGGCACAAACTGTGGTTAACATTAACTATGGTCACTTGGTCAGTTTCAACTAAACCAATTCCAAACCATGGTTTCTGAATATGACTTGTTGAAACTAATCATAGTATGTGATAACCATAATTCTGGGTCCACACAACATGGCCAACTGTGGTTAACTAAGAGTAGAAGTAAAAGCTTCTGAACTCCTTTTCTTGGCCATGGAAGAGGGGGAGAAGGAGGGCAGTACATGAGTCTGAGGTTCACTGTGGCTTGTTTCTGCTCATGCATATTGCACTAAACCATGATTTAGCTGTGCAGCCTTCCCCAGTGTGGTATCCTCCACCTGTTTTGGACTAGAACCCCCATCAGCCCTAGTCAGTATGGCCAATGGTCCAAAACATCTTAAGGGCAGAAGGCTGAGGAAGGCTGGAGTGTGATGTGAGGATGTAGCCATTGTCAATTGCTCACTTCTGTTAAAGATTCTGGATGTATTACTCACAGTCACAATTCATCATAGGTTTTCTAGTCTGAAAGTTGTGCATTTCTCTCTCAAGAATGAAGATGGTGTGGGAAAGGAGTAAACTATCACAAGAGTATAAATGGTTTGGTGCAAAAAGATAATGTGGTCAAAATATTGTGAGAATACAAATTGACTTTCACACCAGTGTGTTTACTCACAAGAATAAAGGAAGGGTTAAAATATTGCTAAAATACAGATGGTTCATTACAAAAAAGGATAAAACTAATGCAAATATTTTGGCATTAAAAGGTTGAATTAGTGTAAGAATGCAATATTGTGAGAATGCACATATTGTGAGTATACATAATGCTAGTTCAATTAAGCATGATTTCTAACCATTTTTTCCTCTCTCTCTCTCTCTCTCTCTCTCTCTTTTTTGGGTGCAGATTTTGGAATGGATGCCAGAATGTTCACATCAGGATTCTGGAGTGACTGCAATTTCCGATTTGATTCAAACAGTTAGACCTCTATAGAGCAATCCTATACAGGTTAACTCAGAAATAAGCCCCAGGTAAGTATGTAGAGAATTGCAGCCTTAATTATCTAGACCATGTATAGTATTTTTCCATGTATAAGACTATACTTTTTCCTAAAATCGCTAGACTAAAAATTGAGGGTCGTCTTATACACGGAAGTAAGCCGAGGAGAGAACCGCGCAGTTGCAAAACAGCCCAGTGGGGGGCGTCTTATACATGGGGGCGTCTTATAGACGGAAAAATACAGTACCAAGTCCAAATGGCAAGGGCAAGTAAAGATCCATTCCTGGTGGCCACTCCCCAGTTTTGGATGTATCGTCATCCAGAAGTCCTGGCAGTGCCCAACTCCAAGTCTTTTACAGCAATTATGTAAGACTTTTTAAGGTTAGACAAGCTTTTGCATGTGAACAGCTTCTGATTAACAAGGGGGGTTATGTTCAAAGGTCTGACGAAAAGACAATTGACATGATTGTCCGCCCCCCCTGCCCCCCCCCCACAGTGACTTCATCAATCACCAAATCAACCAGGAAGAGGTGGGCACTACAGACTGTCTGTCTATCTGGATGAGAAGCCCTGCCCCCTAGGGACAAAAAACATCCCATGCCACTTGGCCCTGGGTACTGGTTAGCGTGCTCCTCCTGTGGCCATCATGGAACATTTAAAGAGAAGCCACTGGAGCAACAGCAGTAACATCTAAGAATGGGGGGTGGGGTGGACATTTTACACCACTGAGTCCTCAGTGCCTTCATTGCTCATCGCTGCTGTGTGTGTTGAATTATGTTTCCATTTTTGCTAGTTATTGTCATTCTCTTATCCTCTTACTGCCTGTGGGCAGGCAGAATGGTGGCATGTAAAAATTGTAAATAAATAACTAATAACCATGGAACCTGATGAATATAACTATTTTGATTTCTTTTTAATATTCCAGTGGTTTCTTTACACATTTCTAATTATGGTGATTTGCCTTGAGCCTTTTGGTGGGTTAGGAATCCCAGTAAATCAATACCACTGTGCTCTGTTGCAGTGCTGATAGTAACCTCCCTCCCTCCCATCTATCTACAATGGGTAGAGCAATCCTACTTTGTGCTGCAGATAGCTCTGGTGTCAGAACCTCTGAGGAATCTAAAGTCCTGCCAGCATGAGCCTGGCAGGGCGGCTGCGGGAGGAGCAACATCTCTGCTACTCCCCTCCCAGGGCCATTTAAAAAATCTATCTGGATTAGCTTTAGGGCTGGCAAAGATCAGGAGGCAGTTTGGGGGCTGGTGCGCGGGGCTAGGAAAGCTGTGGATCCAGAGCTCTCCCAGCATGCCCGCTGTTCCATCTCAGCATGCTTCCTCCCCCACTGATATTAAAGGGGGAAGGGCTGCAGAGGTTTTTTGCGGGTGCTGGGAGGGGGCATCTGAGGTTGGGTCTCCCTCTCCAATGGTGCACCTCTCTCTCCACTCTCCGAGGTGGAACTCTGAAAAAGTATATGGCCTCCGGGACACCCTCCCAGGCACCATGGGATTGTAGCCTTTCTTTTCTTAATGCTCTGCCCAAATGAAAAAAAAAGTAAAATGAGAAAGAGTCCTCCATAAAGAATACATATCATTGACATCCCTCCAGTTTGGAACGATGCTGGCAGGCCTGGAGACGTGTTTCTGCTTCATAAATTATTGCATGTTTGAGGTTGGAATGGCCTGCGTGTGTGTTCCCTCTGCCAAGGCACAACTGCACATTTTTATCAAATTTGTCAGGTTAAACTCCTGTTCACAGCTAAAAGGCACCCGCAGCTGCAATGCATTTGTGAGGATGAATGAATCAGGAAGGGAAAGGGCTTTTGCTGTGTGGCTGATATTTTAATGTGCAATTGAGCCCCTGAGATGCTCTGTTCTAGTTCAGTAGTTCTAAGAGGAGCAGTTCCCTAGGGGACTTCAGTACCCAGATTAATTGAAATAACTCCAAGGGTTTTTTCTTAATTCCTCTTCCCTCCCCTGTGTGCCCTCTCTCTCTCTCTCTCTCTCTCTCTCCCTCCCTCCCTCCCTCCCCCCCGCCTCTGTGTGTATCTCTCATTTTCACTCTCTGCAAACTAAATGTTATTTTCAATGGATAGGACTCAAAGAGACAATTCAGATGAAGTTGGTGTGAAGTTGAGTGGGTCATTCTGTTCTCTAAAGTGAAATGCTCTGGAGTATTTAGAGAGGTCAACCATATTTGGGACATTCATGAATGAAACCTGAATACAAACCATGCTGGAAAGTGGAAACTATTTCCCCCTCGTTTTGACCTTCTCAGCTGGTTTGGAACTCCTTTGATCGTAATCCAATGCAGAAATTTTTGGCCATGAGAACATGGCTCAGGATTTGTCAGGCTTGTGAGCATGTGCTGGAGCGGTTCTAATCTGTGTATATACTGTTGTTCCACCCTATGGATAATAATAATCAAAGGAACCTCTTCTATAAATACTGTTGAACACAGTTGCAGGGATTAGTTTTCTCCATTCTTCTCAACCTTGAGCTGAAACCCAAAGCATATCTCGCTGCTGCATCCCATGGTTTCTAAAAACACACACAAAACCTTAAGGCATGCTTTTTTTTTAATATCTTAGGATGTTTCCAGATGAGGCCTCCCTCATTCACAGAATTTTCAGTGGGTTCCATGATACAACATCTTCCACTTGTAATTAGGGATATTGGAGAAATCCGCAACAGATTCAAATGAGTTTGGATTTCTATGAATCCGACCTGTGGATTCTGTAGTGGACTGGCTTTTTCCAAGTCACGTGGATGCTGTAGACTTGTGGACTGTTTTTTCACTTGGGGGGTTTGCGCTAATTTGCACCATTTAATGTAGATTAGTGCACTCACACAAGTGTGCACGCAGAATGAAATTCTTGTAAAAAAAATCTGATTCTGTCAATGAGTGGATGACGGAACAAAAGACGTCTGACAATCTGCGAAACACAGACGGAATGGATTTAGCAACATCTGTACGTCCTGACCCATAATCCTCACACGTTTTCCCACCACTTCTTCCATCTTTTTTCTTACTGCAGTAAACTATTCAGGAGAAACAGATGGAATAGCTGCACAATGCCTTCTAATTGGGAGCGAGGAGTCTCCTGTCTGGAAACACCCTTAGTTGTTGTGGAAGAGGCTGGGAAAATATGGACCAGGAGGGGGTTGTGTGACTGCTGGAGAAGAACAGCAGTTGGCCCTGGGTGGTGGAGAGATATTTAGGATTTTGCTGCCGTTGCTCCGCCTGCCTCAGTTTGTCAGCTGGGGGGGAGTGAACACTCGGGAGAAAGTGACCCGCCTCGGCTGTCCTTACAAGTGGCAAGGGGGAAACCACCATGGGCCCATATCTCTGTGTGGCCCATTGCCGCTTTCCCTCTTCTCGCAGAGAGCATACCTTTTCAGGTCATAGTGGGTTCTATCCAATGCTCGTTGTACTTAGAGTAGACCCATCAAAATGAACGGGATTTAAGTTAGATTAACAATGGATGCAGTCCATTCACAGCATCCTCCCAGGACTGTCAGAGCATGTAGTCTAGGGTAAAGGCCTGTATCCCTAAGTCCTTCCGCCTCATGGAAGTCTCTAAGAAAGGAAGATGTGGTCTTCCATTGGGGCCACTAACTCTGGCCTGAGAAGTGCCAACGTAATCTGGTCCACATGATATGGCAGATATGTATGTTACATCCCCACAACACACATGACTGGAAGGAGCAGGGAAGAGGGATTCAGGCACGACAGAAGCTTCTAAGAAGCAGGAACTGGAAACAGCTCATGCTGATATGTCAGGGGACGAGGAGCCAAAAAGATCTTGAAGGGGCATGGGCACTCCAGCACTTTAAAAGGTGTCGGACTGCAGGATTCTGACAACCCCTTTAAAATATTAAGAGCTCCAGCCCCCTTAGGAGTGCTGCGGAAAGATACATAGGGGGATTTAGGACCTGTTGGACACTCTCTGCCAGGTAGCACTGTTTGGTGTTGCCATCCCGCCACTATCTCCTCCCCACCAGAAAAATGCTCTGCAATTTTTGTGACCTACAATTTGTCAGAGTATAAAGTTTAATATAGAATGTTCTTAAAACATGAGCCATCTTAATCAAGCGGAGGGTAGCCTATTTAACCTTTACATTTCCCGAAACACCTAACTACTTTGAGCCTCTTAATCTGAGTGAATTAATGTGACTATATTCACCTTCTAAGTCATTTTGAGATTAAAAGGCAATGCTAATTTTGGCTCAAACAGATTGATTCTGGAATACTATGCTACCTCGGCTTTTAACAGTGAAGGAATCTCAGAGGAAAAATATGTTTTAGTTTGCTAATCTTGCCAAATTCATTTAGAAGTAGTTTGGAGATTTCCTATTCCTATATCTTTTTTTCCTAGAATATTTAAGAAAATACACTTTATTTTAAGACATTAATAATGCATACATTTTTATTAAACTTTCTCACATAGGATTGCCTTAGAGTTATGATTATTACCATGATTAACAAACTCTCCTATACAACCGTTAAAGATCCAGATGTTTTGGACGACAACTCCCATCATCTATGACCACTGGCACCAAAACGTCTGGAGGGTGCCAGATTGGAGAAGGCTTCTCTAACCACTACATTACACTTGCTTTTGGCCATGGATTCTCCCTATGCTTCTTCTAGATTGCTTGACCACCTGCCCCGCTTGCCTATCTTCCTCCAGCCTACCTGCGTACTCCCTGTTGGCTGCCCATTTGTCTTCTCCAGTACCTGCAAGCCCTTGGACCTGAGCTCCTGACAAGCCATAATAGTTGGACATTCTCTTTAATTTTGTTATCCGTTAAGCATTCTCATCTGGGATTGACCTAAATGGGGGGGGGGACTTTTGGCCCTCAAGACATTTTGGCCTGTAACTCCCATCAGCCCTAGCTAGCAGACCCAACGGTGAGGAACCATGGGAGTTGTTGGCCAAAAGATCTGGAGGGCCACCAGTTGCCCACCCCTTACCAAAATACTATTATATCATTTTATTGTGACTCTGTCAACTCTCTATTTCCTTTTGTTAGCTTCTTATGATTTGGCTTAAAACAACTGTTAAAAAATCAAAATTGATCTACTCATTTGGTCAGCCTGTCATACACATTCTTGGTTGGGCCATGTTATGTGTACAAGTTCTGTTTCCCAAAGCATAGCATTCTTGACATTGTTAAATTCCTTCCTATAGATTTGTGTTGACAAAAATGCTGGGTGGGGGGAAAGGAAAACAGAGTTATTAGGACTGCAAAACTTGTGTAACAAGGCAACTCTTGACCTGAACTTTCTTTTGAAATGCCTTTTCATGGAAAACAACAAGATTTATTTATTCTTTTAAAAAAAAATCTATTTCCATACTGTGATACTGTACAACTGAGGGAGCTCCTTTCTGGGTATGGGATCTTTAGATTCCTCTTCCCCCGCTTTTCTCTCCAGAAAAGTTAAAATTGTGGGTTGTTCAAGAAAATTAATGCATTGTATACAAAATCGGTAAAGTAAAATGGACCAACCTTTATCAATGAGAATGCTTGGTTTCATGAGCAGCAGCCAGCAACCAGCACTCCAGAGGTTGTACACTGTTACCTGAAATCAAAATCAATAATGTCACCTAAAGTTTGTGGCCCTCCAGATGTTTTCGTCTACAATTCCCTAGCTAGGATAGCCAATCATGATGAGTGGGGGGAGTTCTATACCAAAGCATCTGGCTGGAGGACCACATGTTGCCCATCCCTGATTTATACAGGCAGGGAATCTGAATGTGTTTTAGCACCCCACATGCTCGCTTGGTTAGATCTTTCTTCTGCATTCCCTACAACACAGTTCAGTCATGTATCTGAACATGTGCAGAGGGGGAAGTGGGACTGTGCCCATTTATGCTTGCTGGCCCCACTCCTACAAGTGTTCAGGGCAAGGTCTGAAAGACCCTCCACATGTACACATTGCATGTGCGCAGTCTCTGTACACAAGAATGACCCTTGAATAGACTTGCAGCAGCTTTCCCCAACCTGGTGCACGCCACATGTTTTGGACTGCAACTCCCAGCATTCCTGACCATTGGCCATGCTGGCTGGGGCTGATGGGAGTTGAAGTCCAAAACATATGGAGGGAACCAGGTTGGGGAAGGCTGGCATACATTTCGTGTTTGCATGGACTCTTTCAGACCTGATGCTGAACATGTTGGAAATTGTAATATTGCCTGCTTAAAATCAACGAGGTAATGTAACCACTAATTAGAGTGGGAGGAAAGGATTAACTAAAGATTACCAGGGCGCATGTCTTTGTAACCCCTCCTCCCTACTTCCGGCCTCTCTGGTCAGCGCTCTCTGCTGCTCTCTCCCTACTTCCTGCTTCTTTGTGGAAGCTGCTCTCTCTCTCCCTCTCCCACCCAAGATGGACGCATGCATGGTCCAAGCTGGCTTCCAGCCAGCCATCTCCAATGAATAAAATTGACTTTAAGTAAAACTAATAAATGTCTTTATTAGTTTTAAACCTTATAGGGACAATCCGTGTTTTTTTAAAAGCCTTAATAACTAGGGTTTAGCAACCCACGTGGTGATTACCAGTTTCAGTACCCAGGTTGCGTATAAGGGGGAAACTCTGCTTTGTCCTAATCGGTATAGGACTGACTCCTTTCCCATATCCTCCAACAGAATATGTGTAGGGGTTAGGGCAGGAACCTGGGCCCCGTAAACACACACACAGACACACACACACACGTCTGAATATTGCTTATGCATTTCCTATGAATTGTGAACTCCACTGCGAGCAAGAAGGTCTCAATTATTTTCTAGTTCAGCCTTCCCCAACATGGTGCCCTCCAGATGTTTTGGACCTCCACCAGCTGCAGGCAGCATGGCTGATGGTCTGGAATTCTGGGAGTTGTGGTCTGAAACACTAGGAGGGTACCAAGTTGAGGAAGGCTTTTCTAGTTGATGTCATGTTTGTGTTAACCCCTTGCATGTGTTAAATGTATCTGTGAGTTAAAAGTTGTCATCGCAAGACAATCAGGCAAACAACTGAAGCATGGAAGCATAACTCTGTGGTCTCGCAGATGTCTAGTGGGCATAGGAGGGCTGTAAAAGACACAAGGGTGCATTATTCATGGAATAGGAAGTGTAACATTTCTCTTGTTTATATTTAACATGCAGCAGTGGCTGGTGGCTCCAACGCCAGTGGGGCAGTGTATCCACTCTGGGCCGCCATCTGAACTTTAAAGGAGCTATCCATGGTGCTGAGCCTAGTTGGGCTATGGTTCAGCACCATGGACAACTCCTTTAAAGTTCACACTGAAACCCGGAGTGGATGCACCACCCCACAGACCTTGGAGCCACAATGAGACTTAGAGGGGACCAGAGTTCATTTGATCCTACCTCCTGCACAAATGCAAACCAAGACCCACCCCAAGAAGAGTCCGTGTAATTTTCATTTTAGGAAATGCAACAGCCTCTTGATGGAAACACTGTCCATCACAGTTTTGTTTTTAAGCTTAGTCTCCCTGACCCCCCTTTTTTTACAACGTTACTATTTAAAGTCTGAAGCTGGTAGATAAAGTTTGCCTTGCACTTTCATGCATGCTTCTCACAGTCCAGCTGGGAGTGCTCTCTGGATTTCCTTCCTTTCCAGGTTTTTCCTGCCTTCTTTCCCTTTCTTTGAGGCCGGGGGAGTGGAGCTGTTATCGGCATGACATCTTTTTCATTTATTTTGGATCCTATGTCACAGTGAGCCTTGACTGACAATGGTCCGCTGAATGTGTGTGTACTAGAAAACCACAAAAGGGACTTATTGAAAGTAACCTATAACCAACATTTGCTAAGGGATACTGCTAAGATGTTGGTATTAAAATTTAGATCCCAGAAAATAGCAACCCACGTGGTGATTACCAGTTTCAGTACCCAGGTTGCGTATAAGGGGGAAACTCTGCTTTGTCCTGAAAAAAAATATTCAGAACGAGAGGCAGCTTTGAAGTTAGGATAGGAGGATAGTTTCAAGACACCCCCCCCCCATTGTGGTCTGTCGCAGGGTCCAGGAAGGCCCCAAATAGAATCTGAAGCAGAAGCTGATTTTGCATGAGAAGATGCAACAGCGTGTAACCTTTGAAGTGCTGGATTGTTCCCTTTGTGTGTGTGCGTGTGTGTGTGTGTGTGTGCATGTGTGTGTGCAGAGGAGGTTGTGTTTGCCACAAATGTGGCCCAAGATGCCTGAGAAATATTTGGATTCTGTGGCTTCAGTGTGGAAGAAGGATGCAGCTGTGTAAACTCAAGATCCCACCTATATATAAAGTAAACAAGCAAATTCTCAACCTTGCTTAGGCCCTGAAATCTAATGTGTTCAATTCCCAGACTGTGGGTCAGGACTGTGTGCCTGGTTGCAAGATTTTTGCAGGAGGTCACAAAATATGAGCAGCAGCTGCATATGGGGTTCCCTCCCTCTCTCTTTCCCCCTTAAGACCATGAGCCTGCAAGCAGCTAGTTTAGGAAGGGGCTGCTCAGCCAAATGTGTAGGCTTTGCTTTCTGGCAAGATAGCAGGAGCGACATGGGGAGGAGGTTAGCTCTCCTGCTAAAATAGGCTTCAATATCAATTTGCTCTAACGCAGAGTGCTGTGACGTGCAACGGAGTGCAAACAGATGATTGGTATAGGGTATAGGGTTGGTGGTCTTGCTGGTCCCAGAAAAGGCCTCCAGTTCAAAATACTTCTTTAAAGTATTTTAAGAGCGTAAGAAGAGCCTCGCTGAGGCCTACCTTGTCCAGCATCCTGTTTCCCACAGTGGCCGCCAACCAGATGCCTCTGGGAAGCCCCAAAGCAGGACATGAGGGCAACTGCACCTGCCTACTGTTGTTCCTCAGTGACTAGTCTTCTGGGGCATAGTGCTTCTGCGCCTGCAGGTAGCATATAGAGCCATCGTGAATAGTAGCCTCATCCTCCATGAATGTGTCTGAAGTCATCTTTTACAGCCATCTAAGTCGGCGGTGTTGACACATCTCATGGCAGCGGATTCCACCGTTTAACCATTCACTGTGTGAAGAAGGACTCCCCGCCCCCCATCCTGAATCTGCCATCATTCAGCTTTGTTGCATAGCCCTGGGTTTCTCTCTTCCACTCTCTCCACACCTTGCATGATTTTATAAACCTTGATCATGCGACACTCCCCCCCCCCTTACATGCCCTTTTTCTAAACTAAAAAACCCCAAATGTCGTAACCTTTCTTTGTAGGGGAGTTCTTCCACCCCTTGATCATTTTGGTTGTCCTTTCCAGCTCCTTTTCCAGCTCTACATTATCCTTTTTGAGATGCGGTGACCAGAACTGTGTGCACAGTATTCCAAGTGTGCCCATTCGCCCAGTTTGGAGAGAACCTTTTGGAGCTCTTCACTAGCCATTTGAGCTTTCACTACCCTGAATAATTTGGTGTCATCTACAAACTTGGCCACCTCACTGCTTACTCTTAACTCCAGATCATTACTAAAGTTAAAAAGCACAGGTCCCAATGCAGACCCTTGGGGGGACCCTAAGGGCGCAGTGCTATGGCTGCTAGACAGAGTCCAGATGGCCATAGGAGAAGTTGGAGTCCCAGCTCCAACCTCGGAAATGCACTCTGAGGTTGGAGCTGGGGAATCTGACTTCAGAGTGTCCTCCCTCCGCCCTTGCTGCTGGCGTGGAAAGAACCGCAACAGCTGCGTCTCCGAGGTTGCAAGAGCAACCTTGGAGATGGGGTTTCGGGGCTGTTCTCGGGGGCGGGGAGGAGGCAGGCTCTGCCAGCATATGATGTATCCTCACGGCGTCTCAGCCTCCCCTCCTTGCGAGCCAGGGCAAAAGACTTAGGTGGCTTAAATCAGTTGTCTAAGGCTTTTGCAGGGAAGAAGGAGTGTGGAGGTGACCTTTGCCTCTGCAATTCTTCTGCCCTCCATTGGATGCCTGCAGTCCTCCAAGCCACATTGGATTGCACTGCCTGAAATGGAAATAATAATAATAATAATAATAACAACAACAACAACAGCAGCAGCAATAAGCATTATTATTATTATTATTATTATTATTATTATTATTTATTATTACTATTATTATTTCCCAATCACACATAAGTGTCTACTCACATTCATGGAAGGGCATGTAGAAGCCCCCTGCAGGCCTTCCAGCTCAACATAGGAAGGTTGAGGGTGTTGGGGGCTAGGAGAGGGGTGTTGGGGGTAGGCTTGCACACATGCTCGTACCTCCTCCCCATTTTTAGCCTTAACATGAGCAAGCTGAACAAAAACACAGGGCTTTTGTCAAATCTCTTTGAAAGCCTCAAGTATAAAATGTCTAACAGATAGATCACTTCTATATTCACAAAGTTGTTGATGTTCTCAAAGAACTTTTCAAGATCTTTTCACTTTCCCAGCTTAGGTATTCAAGCATGAATGGCATGCTTGCTGTGGAACTGTACTGAGCGCTTGTTTTTGGCCAGACATCTGTACTCCCCCAGAGGAGCAAGCTTAGCAGCAGCTACTTTCAAGAGTGAAAGACCACCTTCTCCCGCATGCGTCTCCCTGGGTCTTAAGATCTTCAGGATCAGGAGAGGCCTTTCTTTCAGTACCGCTGCCTTCAGAGATGTGCTTGGTGGCAATGCGAGAGAGGGCCTTCTCAGTGGCTGCTCCCAGGCTGTGGAACTCCCTGCTGAAGGTCAGCTCCCTTTCTGCTGTCCTTCCACTGGCTGGCAGGCAAAGATCTTTTTATTCAAACAGGCCTTTGGCATGCAAGCTGATCTGTTGGGTTGGGTGCTGTTTTTATTCTGTTATTGTTGTGTTTTTAATGTATCTGTTTTATTATTGTTTTAATCAAGTTTTACTTTCAAAATGTTTTAGTTCCTATGATTGTAAGCCATTTTCTTGGTAGAAAGGTGGGGTACAAATCAAAACAAACAAAAAAACAAACATACAAACAAACAAAAACTTCTTCCTGTTTTCACAGAAGCGGATTGTGCAGACAGAGTGCTGATTGGCTGTCCATTGTGACAGCCATGAAGCCACTCATCCTCCCATCTGGACCAGTGTTTCAAGTTACAGAAAACTCTCAACAGATAGGTGTGTTGTTGTTTTTTAAGTGCTAAAAAAGGACATTTAAGGTGCAATCCTATGCACGTTTAGACAGAAAAAAAGCCTACAACTCCCAGCATGCCCCATGCTGACTGGGCCATGCTAGGAACTGTAGGCCTTTGTTCTGTCTAAACGTGCATAGGCCTGTGCCCTTAACTAAATGAATATGCCAAGCAACTGATTTTTTTATTTTTTCTTAAGCTGAAAGCCTGATTGAAGCAGGTGGGAGGGAGCAAAGAGAGGGAGGAAATCAGCAGGTGGTTCCGTGCCAAGTATGTGGGTCATTAGTAGTTGGGCCACTTATGAATCACCAAAAGAAGGGTACAAAAGAGGAGAGTGATTTGCACAACATCGGCACATGCTAATTTAGATGTATCGATGGAAATTTAGAAATAATTCTTATACTTTAAATAGAAATATAGTAGATAATGCAGACAATGGTGACCTGTCTGCCTGCCTGTTCAGCCAGCCCAGCTGTCCAGGTGCTGTTGATGGGCAACAGTTCGTATGGGCCATTAGATTCATAGATTTCACAGATCATAGAGTTGGAAGGAGCCTACAAGGCTATCGAGTCTAACCCCCTGCTCAATGCAGGAAACTAGAGGAGGGGTCTCCCATCCAAGTAATAACCAGGCTTGACCCTGCTTAGCTTTCCACGCTCAGACAAGCTGAGACAGCCTTTAAACTGAAATTGGACAGGACACCCTTTCAGATAGAGGACATCTTCAAATGGAGGATACTCCTCTGTAAAAGAGAGCCACCCTGCTCATTAGATGAGAGATGGGGGGGGGGGAGCAGAACTTGCTTTGCAGCAGAAAGAACTACACTTATTTCCTGTAGAGAGGTCCTTCTGCACCCACTTGTACTGAAGTTTTTTTTAGGAACGGCTCATTCTAAATTCCTAGTCCAGGTTCAATAGTGTCCCACATCAAGACAGCTGCAGATTAGCTCATCCCAGGGTTTGTATTAAACCAAAAACCAAGGAGAATTTTGGAGAGGAAACTATGCATTCATGTGGCGTGTCACACTAAACCTTTTTGTTTGTTTGGTCTTTTATGCATCCAGCGACAGTGTCTCCTACTCACAAGGCCCGCTCAGATCAATGGGACACCACATATGCTGCTTTAAAGCAGGGCTCCTCAGAGTTCAAGGCGGACCTCCCTGTCGATCCATGGATATTTACCAGGGATGTTGAAGAGTCTTTGGACCCGAGTCTCGAGTCCGAGTCCTTGGTCCAAAATGGTGACTCCCGAGTCCCGAGTCCCGAGCCACTCCCAGATGACTCCACGAGTCCCTATTAAAATCAATGGGGTTTTCCCCCAACAAAATAAGGCTATTTCAGAGGTGTGGCTTAAATAAATTCTAGGCACAAGTGTGCCTTTTTATTTCAAAACTCTGCAACTGATTTTGGCAAGAACAGACCAGGCAGACAAACCCAAAATAACCAGACAGGCAGAGGCCTTTGTATCGGACAATTCAAACTGTGGAACTGGTTAAGAAGAGACCAGGCAGGCAGAGGAGGCTGGGAACCCCAAACAGGCAGGCAGAGGCAGCCAAACCCAAAATGTCTGAAAGGTTGCATTTTAGGAAAATGATTTTAAAAAATAACTTTGCTGTACTTCCTAAAACCTATCCATGTTGCATTTGAGGAACACGATTTTGGAACACGAGTCCTTGGTCTCGAGTCCCGAATCGAGTCTCGAGTCCCATTAAAAATACTGGGACTCGAGTCTGACTCGAGTCAGAGGGGGGACTCAGTCCGACTCACGAGTCGAGTCCTGGAGTCCGAGTCCCCAGCCCTGAATTATTTACTAGGGAAGGCACAAGTTGTAAATGTCAGAATCCCAGTGAATGTCAACATTTACTGATGAGCTGAGCATAAACCCAGCTAACAAAGTGAGAAATGAAGTCAGCAGGGAAAAACATGACTCAATTGTGCAAATGCAGTATGTAACCTGGGATGCTTTCAATCTGGAGCATTGAACATGAATGCTGAAAGAATTGTCTGAGTACTAAATGTGAATACCAGAGCGTAACCAAATGAGAGATGATTAGAGATGGTGCTATGGTATTTATTCTGTGGATCAGCATTGTTTGGAAATAAGGGACATCCATTATGGTCCATGGAATAGTCGTCCTATTTTAGAATGAGGAACAGTCCCTCAAAAGGGGGGCCATCTGATAGCCCTTTTCTGTTTGGTGCATATTGCTTGTATTGCTTACCTTTGGTGCTATTGCTTGGCAACACTCTCTCCATGAGATTTTAGAACCTGGAAAATCAGGATTCTAAAATCTCAGGAAGAGCCTCCACAGATAAAGGAGGCTCTCTTCTGCAGAAGTCACCTTCCCCGTGTAGAGGGTGATGAAAATGGTGAGGGAGGGGGCAGAGCTAGTGTGTTTGTCCCCACTCCCCATCCTTATGTGTAGATCTTAGATGCAAGGAGAATGCCTGAAAAGGGCTTTTGTGGCTTTCAAACCATAGAGTTGAAAGGGTTGCATGTAGTTTATGGCTGGCCACCCTGCACGATGTGTGCTTAGGGGGGCACTTATGAATTACCAAAGTAGAGGAAATGTATCGCCAAAAATGAGGACAAAAGAGGACAGCAATTTGCATAAAATTTGCACACGCAAATGTATAAATGCAAATGTATTAATCTTTGTTATAATTTAAGAAGAAATATAGTACATCTCACCATAGTAGGGAAGACTGTGACTAGGTGACCTGTCTGTGTGCCTTGCTCAGTCTGCTGTCCAGGTGCTGTTGGTGGGCCGCTTCAAGGCCCAGCTCTCCCCTCTTACGGTTCTTTATCTTTAAACTGGACTGGGACTGGGCAGCCCTTCAAACAGAGGATGCCTTCAAAATAGAGGGCAGTCCTCTGGCAGCCCTTCAAATAGAGGACTGTCATCTGTAAAAGAGAACACATGGCCACCCTATGTAGCAGGAGCAGAGGGGCCCACACACCTGATTATAGCAAAAAGCCAGGACTTCATTTCTGCCTCGTCCTCCCATATCACTCTGCTGCCGACTTCCCAACTCAGTAGACCAGAAACAAAAAAACCCACAAGAGCTCAGCAGTGAGTATAGGGAAAGAAGCGGCTTTTGTACTGTAGTTGTGGCTTGACTTGCCAAAAAGATTAGCCTCCTTAGTCTGGCCTCCTACATCTCACCTAGTCCAACTTCCTCTCCCCAAACAGGATATCCTGTCCTGTACCTAACAAACATCGGACTGATGCCTGACCAACATTCTTTTGAAAATCTCCATGAAAGAAGATTTCACCATCTGCCTCTGCAGCTTGGTAAGTTGCTGAAGGTTTGAAGGTTTTCCTTCCTAATGTTTAACATAATTTGAAAAAATGCTTCTCGTCAAATTGTGACTCCTAATTTTTAATGTCATTTAAAGTATTTTTATGAAGATCAATAGGCACATTTTCTAACAGGATTTATTTTCTAGGCCGTTGATCACTACGGAGTCCCTTCCAGTTTGTCAACATGCTATTTCAAATATGGTGCTCAGAATGAAACAGAGTAGTATCTTATAAAAAAAAGAAAAAGAGGAAGCAAAAGCAGAAGAACCTGCTTTGTATGAACGTCTTATGTTTTTATTGGGATTTCCTTTAGGTGAACCCTATTAGATGCATCACTAGTTTAGAAATTTGCCTTTGCCAATGAAACCATCTGTTCTATTCACAGAGTAGAGATCTCTGGAGTGTTTCTCACAGGCTCACAAATGAGCAGCCCCCTTTTATGGTCGCCAGTATTCTGTGTCAACTCTGTGAACAATGGGAGAGTACCCAGGCGGTCCCTGCAGGAAGCAGAACTTCCCTTGTATAATTAACTGGTTGGGAGTCTGGGGAATGGAGATCGTACATGAGACACATCATACAAACTGCTGAAACAATCAACAAACAAATGAGCAAGCCCCACTTCCTTTTCTGGAACTGTTGTTACTGCTGCTTCCTTACTCCAGGGCCCTCCAATTGTACCCCGGGACCTCCTTTGCTTACAGCAAGTGTTTTAACCCTTCACAGGCGCTGTCTCCTGGATATGCTGAGAGCTAAAACGGATTACTTTAAACCCAAATCTAGCAGTGTTATCTTATTTCCCCCAGTTTTACTCTAGAGTAGGTGCTGGGGGCCTGATCCAGATCTTAAAAGTCCCCCCACACCCCATCCTAGGGTCCCAATCCAGATCTGGCCCCCTGCACCTCCCCTAGAGTAAAAATACAAACAAGATGTAGCTGTTAGATAAAGATTTAAAGGATTGGCTGTGTTTGCATGTCATGCTAAGCCAGCTTGCAAATAAGCTACGCAGCATGGGTTGTTAGCGGAACAAGCCACGGTGCGCCTGACAGATGATTGGGCTCATCATGGTTTGTTCTCTCACTCCTTCCCCCTTGGTCCTCAAGGCAGTATCCCAGTGTGCAGCAGAACAGGGTGGCAGAACACGACGCACCAAATGGGGCACCAGCACCAGTGCTTACCTACACACACACCCCGCATGGGACCCCACTCACTCCGTCCCATTCAGCCACCTTCTCAGGATTATTATTTTTTTTAGAACTGTTGGGAATCTGCAGTAACCGCAGCAGTAAGTGCTCCAAAAGGGAGATGCAAAAAGTGTGTGTGGGGGAGTTAATAACTCCCATTTCTGGAGTAACTGGAGACCCAAGGAAATGTTGAAAAGGTAGAGGGCACTGAGAAGTGTCAGTTCAACACTTGAAATGGAGAGGATTACATTGTGGAGGGAGCAATCCTATGGCCCCTAGGCATGATCTGAGGGGCCATAGGATTTTTCAGATTCCCAGATCCAAAGTTTGAGATGGCGCTCCAATCTCAGACCTGGAGATCAAAGCTCCACCCCCTCACAGCTGGTGTGAAAAAAACTTCTCCGGCTGCTCTCCGAGGTAGGGAAAGCAACCTCAGTGGGGGTAGAAAGGGGCATTTTGGGGGGCAGGGAGCAGAGGAGACTAGAGAGGTCAGGATGCGAGGTATCCTGGGGCCACTCCAGCTTCCTTCTCTCCCCCTCTGAGATGCCATTGCTAGACATTGCTAGAAGATTGCCTCCACTGCTCCTTCCTCTCTGCATTGGATGAGCATGGCCCTCCAAGTTTGGGGGCTTATGCTCATTTCCATAGGATTGCGCCCTAAGAGGGTGATATTGTCCCTCCCACCCATTTTGGTGCACCTACTTTCGCTGTTTCCCCCCCTTTATCAGTGCTTTTCAATTGACAGCCTGAGCTTGGCAATTGGTCCCTGGCAAGTGTGCACAAATTAGCCTATATACGGTCTCGCCTTGTCAATCTGTTACCTACTCCACTTTGCTGCTCCCTTTGACTGTTGGAACATACAAGGAAATTAACCAGGCAAGACTACACATATCAGGCAGCTGTAAGAGTGCACTTGTGCACTTGCAAAACAGCAGCAACAACAACAACAACAAATTACGAATACAGTTGTACAATTTTCTTTGGTGGGAAAAAAAAATAGGTGGGCAAGTCAGTGACAGTCGCTCCAAAGTGGCCTCTTGAGCATCAGTGGAGGGACTGTCACTGGTGGTGGCATGGCTGAGATTACGAAGAGTGGCAGAGGTTTTTGCTGCTCTTGCTGAGTGGCTTGGTAGCCAATCCCCACAATACACGATTAAATTGCTCTCCCGGTTTCGAAAGGTACAAGAAACCATCATGGGTCAAATCACCCCTAGAACAAGCCATGTATGGGTTGTCAGGGTGGCTTGTTGCCAAAAAATAAGCCAACCTGTGGGAAGTGGCCTGGGTTTGGACAACACAACAATCCACCGTGGTTAGTTACCCACGATGGGTTGTCGTGTCATGCAAACCCAGCCAGTGTCCCTTTCAGCCAGCCTAAATGTGGCACATTTTATAGATTTCCCAAAGTGCTAGCACCGCGAGGCTGGGAGGAAGAGTTTGGCACATTTGAAAGTAATGTTTTTGCTGCTTAGAGACCTGGCACTTTTGTACAATGACAGAGTTGGGAAGCAGGGAGGGTCAGGAGGCTGTCTGTTCTAACATCCTGCTGTGAGACAGGGCGATCCATCTGCCAGCCCCCCACAGATCAAATGACAGCGTCCAGACCTCAGTTTGCCACAAATAGGGAGCTGGTGCAACATGTTAACTTGCCTGAAGAATTATAGGTCCAAATGAATCAATCAAGGAACAACCTAGCTAATCTGCTTTAGCTGAGAAATTTCTTTTTCCTGTCATATATGACAATATGTTGAGCCCAAGCATGAACAAAAAAAAATCCATCCCAGTGAGGATCCTCCTCACTTTACTTTTACCATCAGTTCCTACTCTTGTACTGTTGTAAGATGGGTGGTGCTTCCAGGGTAAGACTTTGGGGCAGAAGTCCAAGGCCCCACTCTGCAGAATAAGCAGGAGGGCCCACAAACATGGCAGGGCTGGCTTACCACATTTGTAAGTAATTGAAGTAAGACACCTTCAGCTTGTTTGCATGTCACAGCAACTATTCCTGGGTTATTTAACCCAAGAATTGCACGGATGAGTGGAGCATGATGCGAGCCGTGTACTCACCATTGCTGCTTTTAATTAACACCTGGTCCTGGGTTGTTTCATATGTGGACCCAGAAACTCTGGGTTGTTTATGGGTCAAAAAACCCAGAGTTTACCCAACAACAAACCATGGGTTAAAGAACCCAGGAATTGTTGTAGTGATGTGTGAACCAGGGACTCTAAAGAGGGGACCCTTTGTAAGACCATGAAGTCCAGGGGTCCCCATTTGGCCCTCTGGAGTTCCCCAGAAGGCCATGCCCCCTTCTCCTGGCCACACCCTCTTTCCCCCAGTCTCCCCCATTCTAAACATTGAAATGCCTCTCTTAAGGATTAGTTACTGACAGTAAGAGGTTTAAGCTATAATATGATGGGAGTTTTTTTGTACTTTTGGCCCTGCCCCTTTGCCTTCAGCAGCAACTGCAATGTGGCCCCAAGAGCCTCCTCAAAATTGAAGTTGGCCCTTGGGCTGAAAGAGCCCCCCCCCAACCCTTATTTAGTGAGACACACTCCAAACGTTATGCATATTTTGCTTTCATACTTGATGAGAGGTGGGTGAATTTCATATCTGGATATCTATACCTGAGTACAAAAAGTAAACTGAGCATTGGCCCTGAATCTTTCAAGAGCAGTTATATTGGGGAATGACTCCAATACAAAACACCCTTTATCGACCTCAGTGGATCACACCTGTGGGCTGCTTCAGATCTGATGGCAACAGCATTTTTAGAACTGTTTCTGTGCAGTGGCCATTTCATGTTGGGGTCATGAACCATGTATGATGCTCACCACAGGGATACCCAAATGGTATGGAAAGTCTCCCAGAGGGCACATGGTTTTCTTAGAGGCTACATCTTGAGCTAGTGTAGAGATTTGTCATCCAGTTGGGAGTAAGCTATGCACACATATTGATCTGCTTATAAACAGTGCAGTCTTTGCATGGAGCCCACACCAGTCAGGTTTTGGCAGCAATCACACTTCTGGGAGCACATCTGAAATAATTTCCATAACATGATGTATGTGGGGAAAAAAACCCAAGGGCACAATCCTGCCAAAGTGAAGCACTTTCAAATCCCACTGAATACAGTGGGGGTGGTATTTGAGCATATTCTTAATGAGACGTAAAAGGACTCAACTTTGAGTGGCTTGTGCCCCACGTTTTGCAACTGTCTCTGACAATTAAAAAAACCATGTGCCAGATGTTGTTAAAAAATTATTTAACAGTACTTCTGTATTTATTTATATTTGTGCCCTGGCTCCTGAGACTTTAGAGAGAGGACAGTTCCCAAGCTTTTCTTGTAATTAAGCATTGATTTCCTTAAGAAAAATTCTGAGTGCAGCTTTGCATGGGGTGGGGGAATAGCTAGGTGCGATTTCGGGGTGAGGGAGCCATAGGTAAATGATGGGGCAAGCATTTCCTTCCTCCACTGCTTCTCCATTCCAAACCACCCACTCTATGCACTGCTGGGGTTCACTTACAGGTAGAAATATAACTCTAGATATAAGGTCTTCAGAAAATCCCTGGTACCACAGAAGGAAGAAAATACACAGAAATTAGGAACAGATGGACAGTATAGCCAAAGCAACAGGAAGCAGTAGCTATGGGAAAAGACACAAGACTCTTTTCACAGCACTGGAGCATTAGACAAAGATCAATTCACACTCCTATGGAAGTGCATGGAAAATGTGGACTGATAAGTTATGTGTGTTGAGTGTGGACATGCAGTGAAGGTATTAATTTATTATTACATTTATATCCTAATTTTTTTCCACTTGGAAGGAACCCAAGGCTGCTTACATGGTTCTCTCCATTTTACCCTCACAGCAAGCCTGTGAGGTAGGTTAGGCTGAACGTCAGTGACTGGCCCAAAGTCACCCAGTGAGTTTCATGGCCCGAGTGGGGACTAGAACCCGGACCACCCGAGTCCCTGTCCACTACTCTACCACTACACCACACTAGCTCTCATAGGGGTGGTTGCATTACTGCACACTTTCTTTTTTCTTTCTTTCTTTTTTTAAATTTTTTTAAATTTTCTTTTCCAAACAAAATATAACAAAATACAAGAATAACACAAAACTATAACAGAAACAACATACAATAAATCATAATGTGCACTCCCCCACACACCCTCCAAGGGACCAATCAATATACTTCCATCCCCTTGATCAAATGAATTCCAAATTCCAAAAATATAACATATCCTGACAAGGCATGCTCCCCTTCCCCTTTATTAATACATAATCTAGTAATTGATTCCATATATCCATAAAATTATTCTTCTTTAGCAATCCTTTTTTGCATTTGATACTACAAGTTAGTTTATCATTTAGGGCTATTACTGCACACTTTCAACACTCCTCTGGCTCCCAGAAAGGGCTCCACCGCTGCCCTTCGCCTCCATAGCTGGCTCGGGTTAACCTCAGAAACAGTATGTATGGACTGCTTGCCAGTAGAGCAGCCTTCCCGAACCTGGTGTCCTCCAGATATTCTGTATTACAAGTCCCATCATCCCTCACCATTGGTCATGCTGGCTGGGGCTGATGGGAACTGATGTCCAAAACCTCTGGAGGGCAGCAAGCTGGGGAAGGCTCCAGTAGAGCATCACCTGTGTTTGAGCCACTGCCTCCAGCCAAGATTCTCCCCTCTGTTTTAAGGGATTGGGAGCCAGAGAGGCAAGAGGTGTTCAAGCGGCTTTAAGGGATGGGCTGCTTCACATATTATACAGCAACCAACCAGATTTTCCCACTGAGGGCCATGCTACACATTATGACGGAGATATACAGAGGTATTTTTTTTCCTTTCAAAGAGCAGGTGCAGGTGTGT
This sequence comes from Shinisaurus crocodilurus, assembly GCA_021292165.1. NCBI lineage: Eukaryota > Metazoa > Chordata > Lepidosauria > Squamata > Shinisauridae > Shinisaurus > Shinisaurus crocodilurus. Next base: position 78,290,895 of record CM037879.1, on the reverse strand, counting down.
GTGTGTGCGTGCGTGCGTGCGTGCAACCGGGATTGGGGCCATGCGGTATTTGGGATGGGGATGCTTAACTCTTTTTGCCTGTGCAGTCCTAAGCACATCCCCAGAAGCTATTAGCTGTGGAGGAGAAAACCGAAGATCACAATTTTGTGCCTAAATGTATTCTTGTCTGTGGCAAATAGCAGCTTCAGGGGGAGGAGGGATTTAAATTGGGAAATCAGTATGGGTGGGGGGGAAGGTTAAGTTTCCCCTCCCCTAACACCATGAGCCCAATGTAGATGAGCCATCACCCACCAAGTGCAGCTGCTTTTTTGGGGAGGGGGGGAAGGAAAATGAAATAGGGAGTTGCCAGCATGAAGAAACTTGCCAAATTGGGTAAATTCTTCTCGAAATCAAACTGAAACCAAATTCTCACCTATCCCTAGAGTTTAGACTCATCAGGAAGCCACAGGCAACTCCTGGCTGAGAGCAACTGCATGATGCACATGTTGGCAAATACATGTATTTTGCAAACATAGTAGTTTTACATTCTTAGGTAAAGCTACATCTTAGATGTATACTAAAAAACATAATGTGTGAAATGGCCCTAAAATATAGGGTACTAAGTATCTTCCCCATGCAGGTATGAGCATAAGTCGCCTGCTAATGAAGAGGAAGTGAATGGATTTTTAGCGCATGGATTGTGTTGTCGGGAACTAGCATTAGGATGAGTGCTCCAGCTGATGGCTTATTTGTTATTACTTTAAATACACTCTGTTGGCATTAAGCACAGCAAGAAGTCTAGTAAAACTGGAATGGTGACATTTAAAAATGAAGTCTCTCAAATAGGCTTTTAATCTCTTTCTAATAAGAAAGTTATCTGCTAAACACCAAGTTTAACAGTTATGTAATAAGTCCATATCTATAGCAGTTCTAATCATTGGTAGGATATGCCTCAATGCTGGGTGTTTAATTAACCTATAAAACACTTCCTTTTTGGCTCAATCTAAATTACTCCCGTAGCTTTACAACTATTTAAAGTATTTGAAAGTGTTCTTAGTTAAATATTTTCACCAACTCACTTCATTGTGTGGATGGGGAGAGAACAGGAAAGACTACTGGATCATTTTATAGAGAGATCAGTAGGTACAGAAAGGTCTTGAACTCCGTTGGGGAAAGTCTCCCAAAATGGTTGTCTTGTCTTAAGAAAAATGGTTGTGACCAGTTCGGAACCACATCTGTCCCATAAAAGAAATCAAGTTTCCAAATGTACACACCATTCTAATTGTAAGTCTATAGCAGCCTTCCCCAACCTGATGCTCTCCAGAGCATCACTCCAGAAGTGTTGGACTGCAACTCCCATTATTCCCTGGGTGGGAATGATGGGTGTTGTGGTCCAACACATCTGGAGGACACCAGGTTGGGGAAAGCCTGGTCTATATAATCCTTGCCACCAAATTAATATTGTGTAATTCAGCATTCATGTCAAAACTTGATATACTGTACAGGGGGGAAGCACACTTGTATCCCAACAGCAGGCAGCAGCATATATTTTATGGGCCGCTCGGGCTCATAGCCTCTGGTTCTAACTGGTTTGGAATTCTATCTATCTATCTATCTATCTATCTATCTATCTATCTATCTATCTATCTATCTAATTTGTATCCTGCCCTTCCTTCAAGGAGTTTGAGGCTCATCACAATATTCAGTAAGTGTTTTTGTTGTTGTTTTATGATGTTACACAATCCTGCAGGTGCTGTCTGGACCTAGTTGCAGTAACAAGCCATGGCTTGTTAACCATGAACAATCCATGAAGAGAACCCATGGTTTGTTGTTGGGTTGTGAACTGTGCGTTGTTCGCCATGGTTTGTTATCTCGACTGGCACTCCACAGACAAGGCACACCCAAGGCAATCCACAGACAAAGGCCTGCACTTCAGCCTCTCTCTTTGCATACTGCAAGCCCATCACCACCAACACAAGCTCTGTCTCTGACTCTGCACTACTGGACTTTGGCGCAGAAATGCAGTCCTATAATGCCCTGGTCTTTGCGCGATGCAGTGAGGGTAGCCCTGTGGATGTCTTGAAGTTTTGGGAGAGGCAGCGGAAGGATCTGAGATTACTCTGTGCGGCTGCTTTGAGTGTCCTTCTGGTTCCAGCAAGTTCATCACCAGTGGAGCGGGTGTTCAGTGAGGGTGGAATTGTGATGAGACCTCACTGTTCCAGAATGGGGGCCAAACATTTAGAAAAAATCATGTTCTTCAAATGAAACATGGATAAGTTTTAGGAAGTACAGCAAGTTTATTTTTTTAAATCATTTTCCTAAAATGCAACCTTTCAGACATTTTGGATTTGGCTGCCTCTGCCTGCCTGTTTGGGGTTCCCTGCCTCCTCTGCCTATCTGGTCTCTTCTTGACCAGTTCAACAGTTGAATTGTCCAAGACAAAGGCCTCTGCCTGCCTGTTTTTGGGGGTTCCCTGCCTCCTCTGCCTGTCTGGTTATTTTGGGTTTGTCTGCCTGGTCTGTGCTAGCCAAAATCAGTTGCAGAGTTTTGAAATAAAAAGGCACACTTGTGCCTAGAATTTATTTAAGCCACACATCTGAAGTAGCCTTATTTTGTTGGGGAAAAACCCCATTGATTTTAATAGGGACTCGTGGAGTCAGCTTTGGGAGTGACTCGTGACTCGTGAGTCACCATTTTGGACCAAGGACTCGGACTCGAGACTCGGGTCCAAAGACTCGTGACTCGAGACCAAGGACTCTTCAACATCCCTGCTGCTGCTGCTGCTGCTGCTACTACTACTACTACTACATTTATATTCCACCTTTTTTCCTCTTGGAAGGAACCCTGTAATATGTAAATACACCATTCTTCCTGCCCATCCTTTCTCACTCACCCTGATACAGCAGGAATACATGCTAATCATGTGCTCTATACAAAAACACATTATACTTACCACCTATACACTTTAAATTTAAACCCAAATAACATAACATCACAGCTGCCATTTTAGAATAGGTCTGAGCCACGGAGGGTGTGATAAAACCCTCCTTGTGCCACACAGCAAGTAGCAACCTTGGGCCAGGGTGGGCACGGGAGAAAGAGAGAGCAAGACAAATGAATGTGCCGGAGGCTGATGGAGCAACAGCCACAGCGCGGACGAAGTAAGAGAAGCTGCTGTGAACAGCGTTAACATTTCCTGAGTGTCTCGTCGGTGAATAGAGGAGGACAGGCCCGGGATGCTGTACAGACTCATAATGAAAACCGGTCATAGAGATGATGCGGTGCGATAGAAAACTCGCCACAATTGTACATTATCATAGAAATGAAAAAGATCCACTATCTCTTTCTTCAAACACTGCCGGATGCCCTTTTCGTTGTGCAGCAGATCGTTGAAGCCACCGCAGTCTCGAGTAACAGCGGTGTCTGCTGCACAATTAGGCCTGACAGGTGGCCCTTTCCAGCAGTGCGCTTGGCTGGCAGCTGCCAAGGAGCTGGTCTGTCAGGAGGAGAAAAAGGTACGGAGCTGGGAAGGTACGGCCAATTCTTCAGGTCTCTGGTGACTGGCATCTGCTCTGTGTTTACGGGCTTCCTTCCTCCGGGGCTGTGGTAAGTGCTCATTGGGAGCTGAGCTTCTCTCCCTTGCTGCCTGGGAGAGCATCTTATCGCAATCAGAGAGGAATGTGGCTGTCAGGCAGGTTTTTCTGCATCTCCTTCTGATCTTTTTTGGCAGGTCTGTGTGCAATGGAGAGCACTTGACCTCTTACTGAATTCTAGCCTGTCACAAAACATTCTCCCCTTCCATGGCATGAACCCGGCTGGAAAAGAAAAGGAAAGGAGTGTGAGATTTCCTGATTCCGTTTTATGCTGATGTAGAACCACAACCTTGTTTTTGTGCATAGGAAGCTATATTAGGCATGAGTCGTTCCAACAAGAGTTGTTTACAGTGCAACAGTTATTTCAGGAATGAACAAGTTTTGATTTCTAGGTTTAGCATGTCCCCAGTGCCTTAAGGCTCATTAGACCAGCCTTGCCCAACTTGGTGCCCTCCAGATGTATTGGACTACAATATTAATCATTCCTGATCATTGACCATGCTGGCTGAGGCTGATGGGAGTTGGAGTCTTAAACATCTAAGAACATAATAAGAGCCCTGCTGGATCAGACCAAGGGTCCATCTAGTCCAGCATTCTGTTCACACAGCAGTCAACCAGCTGCCCACGGGAAACCCCCAAGCAGGGCACGAGTGCAACAGCACCCTCCCGCCCATGTTCCCCAGCATCTGGAGGGCAGCAGGTTGAGAAAGGCTGCATTAGACCATGGAGGCAAGAAAGAGCCCACATTAGAATTGGGGTCAATGCCCTTAAAACTGAAATGGATTGTTCCAGGGTATCTGCTCTCTACATCAGCCTTCCCCAACTGGGGAACCCTATAATTCCTTACTATTTCCTTCACAGTAGAATGAACACCCATGTGACTGCCTTCCTTTCCTTTAAATATGGCCTCTTCTTCACCTTCTTCACTTTCTTTAGGAACACAGCCTTGCTTCCATCTGGTTTCACCCTCCCTGAAAAATTATGTTTCTTCCGTCTTCTACACTTGATGGCTCATCTTTCAGCTAAGCCTGGTTACCCCACCTCCACTGCCTCATTTCATACCTAGATACCATTACACAATCTAATAACTGGTCTGCTTCATAGCTCTGACTGTCATCCCAGCTTCCCACATAGCTGAAACTCCTGAACCCCTTTCTCTGCTCACCATCTTCCACTCCTGCTTTCTGTGCTGGCACTCTGCTGGCAAATATGGAGTGGAAATTGAATAGTTTCTTCCATCTTTTCTCCTTATCTTTATCCAGCTATCAAGACATACATAGTATTTAATAAAAAGGAAGCTACCGTGTCATGTTGCTTTTTCACAGTTAAGAGAAAAACAGCCCAAACAGGAACTGTTGATGTTACATTATATTATGCTATGTTACGTTATGTTACATTCCGCCACTCAATAAAAACTTGGCTGTTCAGGCGGGAATATGGGGTGGGCTAAGATTTTAAAATTTTATACTGTTTTAATGTATTTTATCCTGTTTTTATCTTATGTACATTGCCCAGGGTGGCCGGCTTGCTGGCCAGATGGGCGATAAATAAGTGCAAATAATAACTAAATAACTAAATAAATAATAAATAAATAAATAAATTATTATGCTCAGTAATCATATCTTTATTAGGACCAACTTGTTGTTATTTTTATTAATTAATTAATGATATTTATACCCCACCTTTTTTCCTGCAAGGAACCCAAGGCGGCTTACATAATCCTCTCCATCCTCTCCTTTTTATCCCCACAACAACCCTGTGAGGTAGGTTAGGCTGAGAGTCAGTGACTGGCCCAAAGTCACCCAGTGAGTTTCATGGCCGAGCGGGGACTAGAACCCGGATCTCCCAAGTCCCAGTCCAACACTCTAACATTTCTATACTGCACAATAGCCGAAGCTCTCTGGGTGGTTCACAAAACAAGACTTAAATCCATAAAATAAAATAGCATAGTAAAACATAATATAAAAACATTAAAAAGTTTAAAACAGAGTAAAACTAGAATCAATTATAAATTTTAAAACCCCAGCTAGCTAGGTATTGCATTTTGCAGAACTCTTCCTCAGGCTTAAGATATACTATCCTTAAAGGTTCATTTTAGATCAGAGGATGGTTGGTACCATTTGTTGCTTTTCCATGTAAGCCAAGAAACACTTCCAGGAACTAGAATTGCAAAGAAAAACAAACAAATAAATAAATTACACCAAAATGTAACTTCAAGCAGGAGTTTTCAGCACATCAAAACTCTGGTTCTGCTATGCTTGAGGGACTTTGAAAGTGTATTTGCAACCACTGGATTGGAAAGACAGATGTTTCTCTTACTCCTGCCTGCTTGCACCTAGCTGTTGTCAGATCAGCTAACAAACAGAGCCTGTGTGCAGCAAAGAGCGTACCCACTTGGGAAGTCAGTGGGCATACTATGAGAATGCACCTTGTATTGTTAGATATGTCTTTTGCTGCTCTTACTAAACAACCTAACAGACATAGATCAAAGCCACATTAGTAATAATCCTGGCTTTTGTCCCTTTTTCTGATTCCAAATCAATTATCTGTTTGAAACAGGGGAAAGAAAAAGTATAGTAACATTGCTTTGGTGTCTATCAAGCCGGGAACAAACGGCACTGCTACCGAAAGAGGCATCACTACGAGCCTAATTTCTGTGATAGATGCAGCCTGCTCTCTGAGGCCTGTTGCCTGGATCGCCCCGTCGCAGTGCGTTAACCTCAATTCAACGTGACTTTTACACACATTTTCACTGTGACGGCTGCATGATGCGTAGCTGGGTATCATCACTGTCTCCATGCTAATCAGTCTGATAACCTTTAGCACTGATGGGCAAGGTGAGAGAGGTATATGTCAAACTACACCATTTAAAAAGAAAGCTGAGCAGTTTATGGACAGAAGCATTGTATCCATCCCAGAATGCTGCCTTGTCAGTGGAGGCAATTAGAAGTCTATTCCAGGCTTCCCCAACCTGGTGCCCTCCAGATGTGTTGGACTACAATTCCCACAATCCCACAGCCAGCTCTGGTTGCTGTGGGTAGTTAAACACATCTGGAGGGCACCAGGTTGGGGGTGGCTGATCTACACAGATGTTTCCCCCACAGGTGTAGTGGGGAAAGGCAATCACATCTGCTAAACCTACCCCCAGTTTTTGTGTGAACAGAACAATGCCTACACGTGCATGTGTCTAAGGCTCCTCTATGTAGTTTGGAATCCTGTTTGCTCCAGGATTCCTAGTCATGTGGAAGATTTTATCTGTGTGCAGTGCAGGGCCAGCCCTACCATTAGGCATAGTGAGACAGTCACCTCAGGCGGCAGATGCTAGGAGATGGCAAAAAGGTGTTGGAGAGCTGTGTGCCCTGTGCTCCCTAAGCTAGCCTGCTGCCAACAGGTGCAGTGGAGAATGCTGTCTCATTCCCAGTATTGAAATAAGATGCAACTGCGAGTCCATTCGGCTTTGTACACGGAATGGGTGGGGGCACCATCTTGACCTTTGCCTCAGGCAAAGGTCAAGATGGTGTTCCCTCCCATTCCATGTACAAAGCCGAATGGACTCGCAGTTGCATCTTACTTCAATACTGGGAATGAGACACCCTGTTACAGCTCTATACACATAGGCTTCTTTTACACTAATGTTGAGCATGTGGACATTGGGGGCATGGCCAAGGAGCACACCGATGTTGCGGTTAGGGCCATCAGGCAATGTCCCATTTCCCCCTTGCATATTTAGTGAATGCACAGGGGCCGAATGTGTGAACAGTTCTTAAGTCTTTGGGACAGAAACAATTTGGAAATAAATTGGCATTTGCATATTAGTAGCTGTAGTATACAAGAAAAAGAGGGTGGGCATGCGTCCTCTTTTACAGAGGACAGCCCTGTATTTGTCAGCATCCTCTGTTTGAAGGGGTATCTTGTCCAGTTCCAATTTAAAGGTAAAGAACCATAAGAACTATGGCCCATCAAGAGTTATCACCTTAACAGCAGGCTGAGTAGGGAGGCACACAGATTGCCTGGCTGCAGTCTTCCAAACTATGAGATGTACTGTATTTCTATTCAAATTACAATAATTATGTCAAAATTTGCATTTTTACATATAAATAAGCCTATACAAAGTTTATGCAAATCACCACCCCCTTTTGCCCTCTTTTTTGGTGACTCATTTCCTCTTTTTGGGTGATTCATAGGGGGCCACCTTAAGAAATGTTTAATCCAGAGGGCAGTTGGACAATTTTTTAAGGGCCTTTTCCAGTCAAGGGGAAACATACCGTGTGACAAAACAAGCACAGGCCTATTGTGTGGGTGACCTTTAGCAGGAGCGGGCAACATGCACCCCTTTGCCTATTGAAAAAGGCTAATGGAAATGCTCAGTGCAGACCTCTGTCAAGAGCAATTTGTCCATCCTTTGGCCCATGGAGGAAGAGTGGAGAGAGAAGGGAGTGCCAGAAAAAGAAAGAAAGAGAGAGAGGTGGGAGAAAGGGAGTGAGGGAAATGGTGTGGGGAAAGAGAGAGAGAGAAAATGGTGTAGCAGAAAAAGAGAGAGAAAGGGGGATGAATCCATGCACCACTAGCTTCAGCCCTGCCCACTGTGGCATGCAGCTCCCCATAGATTACCCCTGAAGGAATGTGGCCATTGACAGGGAAAAAAAGGTTCTCCACTCCTGACCTAGAGGAAGAACTTGTTTGCTGATAGTTTGGAATCTCACTTGCCATTAGGATTGTTGATGAGCTGTTCCCACAACCAAGCCATCCATATAACATGTTTGCATATGTACTGTAACCCCTCATGGGACTCTCCAAGGTTTGGGCAAATGAATACAAAGCGTAGTTGCTACAGAATCCTGCTACATTCCAGGAAATTCCTTCCACACATCCTCACAGTTCTTCCTGTCCTAGAAAGACTCTTCACCCCTACTCAATGGGAACAGGTGTCACAAAGAATGCCAAATAGTAACCACGCTCTTTAATACTCCCGTGTAATTATCTATTGCAGAACCTTCAAGGACCCCTTTGTCTCTGCTGCTCCCAACTGAGTGGTGAGTCATAAAAGCTGACTAGAGGGGAGGCAACCCTCAACTTAATCCTGAGTGGTGCCAACCAAGGATCTGATGTGCAATATAAGTGTTGAACTATTTGGAAACATGCAGTGCTGTCAATTTCAACATAGTTGTGAGCGCTAAGTACCCCAGAAGAGTCCGAGGTGAACACATTTAACTTCAAAAGAAGAAACTTCTCAAAGTCGAGAGGCTTAGTTAAGAGGAAGTTGAAAGGGAGAGTCAAGAGGGTCAAATGTCTTCAGGATGCCTGAGGTTTATTTAAAGCCAGAATAATAGAAGCTCAGATAGAATGTATATCTCAGATCAGGAAGAGTGGAAAGAAGTCCATGGGGCCACTGGCATAGACAACAAGTAGAGCCAAGGAAACTTTGAAAGGCAAGAAGATTTCCTTTAAAATGGGTGGTGAACTTGTGGCACTCCAGCTGTTGTTGGACTCTAACTCCCACTATCCCAGACCATTGGCCTGGTGCTGATGGGAGTTGGAGTTAAAGAATATCTGGGATGCCAGAAGTTCCCCAACTCTGCTTTAAAATGTGGAAGACCTGCCCAAATGAGGAAAATATGAAAAGCACAAATTCTGGCAAATGTAAGGCAAGCATGGGAGAAAAGGCTTTGTGTAGCATATTGCTAGAAACATTTTAAACAGCTTTAACTATATCAGAAGCAGGAAATCAGCCCAGGAGGTTGTTGGACTGCTTGCTACATGACAAAGGAGTGAAAGAGAACAGAGACACTGCAGAGAAGCTGAACAAATCCTTTGTGTCACTTTTTACAGAAGAAGATATGGAACAGATCGTCATCCCGGAACCCCTCATTTTTTAGAAGGTACTGGAAGAATTAAGTGAAATAGAGATGAAGTTCTTGGACAAATTGACAAATTAAAAATCAACAAGTCACAAGGGCTGGAAGGTATATTCCTGAGAATTCTGTAAGAAGTCAGATGTGAAATTGTTGATCATTTAACATATTATGCAGCTTTTCACTAAAACCAGTGTCTATATTGGAGGATTGGGAGGTACCCAATGTAACACCAATTTTTACAAAGGGATCTGTGGTGAGGGAGCTTGGAAATTAAAGGTCCATTCATCTAACATCTCTTCCAGGTGTATTGTTGCAAAGCACTATTAAAGCACAAACTGTTAAATGTATAGAAAAAGCAGCCTTGCTGAGGAAGAATCAGCATGGCTTCTGCAAAGGGAATCCTGTCTTGCCAACCTTTTAGAATAATTTGAGGGTATTAATAAATATGTAGTTTGAGGCAATGGTATAGACATGATATACTTGGACTGCCAAAGAGCTTTTCACAAAGTCCCAAACCAATGCCTGAGTAAACCTAATAGTCCTGGAATAGGAGGATGGGTTCTCTTATGAAGAATGGGCTAAAGAACAGGAAACACAGAGTAGGAATAAATGGAGAGTTCTCACAATGGGGAGAGGTAAATAGTAGGATCCCCTAAGAATATATATTGGGATCAGTGCTATTTAATTTATTCATAAATGAGCTGGAGTCAGTGCAGAGCAATGAGGAGTCAAATTTGCAGATGACATCAAATTATTCAGGGTGGTAAAACCCAAAATAGATGGCAGAGAGCTCCATAAGGATCTCTCCAAACTGGGTGAGTGGGCAGGAAAATGGCAAATGATGTTCAGTGTAATTAAGTATAAAGTGATTCACATTTGAGCAATATGTATACCTCCATCCATCCATCTTAATTCAGATATACAGTAATACCTTGGATTGCAAGTAACTTGGTTTGAGAGCATTTTGCAAGACAAGCAAATTTTTAAATATTTATTTATTTATTTTTGACTTGATATACAAGCGACGTCTTGTAATACAAGTACTGTAGTACGGCTTAAATTAAAAATCTCTATACAAATTTTTTTTTTGGGATTTCGTTTTGATATAAGAGTGTTTTGGATTACAAGCACGTTTCCGGAACGAATTATGCTCTCAATCCAAGGCATGACTGTACAGTGATGCAGTCTGAACTGGCAGTGAGTAACCCAGGAAGAGATCATGTAGTCATGGTAGAAAGCACAATGAAAAAGTTGACTCAGAGACAAATAAGAGACACAATGATGGAAATGCATGACTGCATCTCTGCTTCTTTACACTTTTCATGAATAGCAGCTGCAGAAGGTTCTGATCTAGATCAGAACTGTGGTGGTGGTGATGCTGGTAGCGGGTAACCCTTTCCTCTATGCTGTTGTCCTGATGAGAATCCCTTCCCCTGCCAGCTATTTGTTCTTGTAGGAAAACATGCTTGTGTTAACGTTAATAAAATTATGTGTCTCCCCCCCTCTTTTTCTCATATTACCAGAATTTGGAGACACCCAGTGAAATAAGCTGATAGGAAAAATAAAAGGAATGACTTCTCCACACAATGTATAATTAATGTATGGAATTCCATTCCGCGAGATGTGATAAAGGTCATGGACGTAGATGTCTTTCAAATGGGATCAGATGAATTTATGGAGGTCAGGTCTATTAGCCATGACAGCAAAATAGAGTGTTGATGTTCTGAGGTGGTATGCCTCTGAATACCAAATATTGGGAAGGGGCGGGGGGAGAACAGGTGGGGGGGGGGCTGTTGCCATCATTCCCTGCTGTGGACTCCCAGAAGTATCTGGCTGGTTCCAAACTGGATGTTGGGCTGGATAGACCTTTGATCTGATCCAGCAGGGCTCTTCTTCTCTTCTTCCCATGATCTGCCTTTGTCCTGCAGCACTGAGGATATAACTGCTCTGCACTCCTACTTGGGAGCAAGTCCCCCTTGATTCAGCGACTGGGTTCACATGATCACAGAGGGGGAAATAAGCCATGATGGTTCATGCAAACACAGAGAGGGTGGCTTGTTGCCATGGTTAACAAGCCACTCAGAATCAACCCACCCTGACTGGGTTCACAAGACACAGGAAGCCACATCAGCAAGGGTAATTATGCAAATCCCCCCCCCCAGCATGAACCGGCACGCGTGGTGGGGGAAATAAGCCAATGTGGCTTATTTCTCCCACCATGATCGTGTGAACAGACCCAGTGGGTTGAATCCAGCTTTCGTTCTTCCACCAGGAGCAACTCCTGAGGGCCAAAATAGGCATGACTTTAAATGTGTGTCTAGCAGCGGTCTTCCCACCCTCATTTTTACTCTAGAGTTGTCACAGGGGCCCTGATCTGAATCTTGAAAGTCCCCCCAATCTGGATCAGGGGACTTGCACCTACTCTAGAGTAAATAATAATAATAATAAAAAAAGACATAGCTGCTAGATGCACATTTAAAGTAATATCTGTTTGGGCCCTGCGTGGAATTCCTCAGAATGATCCTACAAGTGGAAAGTGGGGTGTGTGTGGGGGGGGAAGGAGGAGATTTCCCACCCTCATTTTTACTCTAGAGTTGTCACAGGGGCCCTGATCTGAATCTTGAAAGTCCCCCCAATCTGGATCAGGGGACTTGCACCTACTCTAGAGTAAATAATAATAATAATAAAAAAAAAAGACATAGCTGCTAGATGCACATTTAAAGTAATATCTGTTTGGGCCCTGCGTGGAATTCCTCAGAATGCTCCTACAAGTGGAAAGTGGGGGGTGTGGGGGGGGGGGAAGGAGGAGATTTCCCCCCCTCTCTGCAGACCTCATGGCCACATCTCCCACTGTTCCAGAAAACATATAACTCACTGGAGCAGATTTGGGGGATGCAGGGGGAGGGGATAATCGACAAAGTTCACCTCATCCATCCTGCCAGCAGAAATGCTCCACTGGATCAGGACCCTTCTACAGACAGGGAGGCTTATGCTGAATCCCACTCAATGGGATTTACTTCTGGGTAAATATGCATAGAATCAGGCTTCACCTCTCTGATGATGAGCCTTCCTAGCAGATGAAGAAGGCAGGAAAAGATTAAACCACATCTCCAAAGAGTCAATGGGAGAACACAGACATACAGCATTAGTTAATGAATTGCATCTTCTTCTTCTTTTTAAATCTAATCGATACCTAGACTGTGATCAAGCCACTAAAAGGCTAATGGATGGGTCCTTCTGGCACTGGTTGAGTTAGCCATGTGGGATGCAGCATAAGCAGCGCACTCTGGAAACAGATTTTAGAGTATATATTGGTACCTGCAAGGCAATGCAGATGCTTTGGGTCTGGGACTCCAATGTTTCAGAGGCTATAATAACACCTGTACCAACTGCCCTAGCAGCACAAGCAAGCAGCCCCAACATGAACACTGACAGCATGCAAGCCTCAGAGGATGTTTGTAGAACAAGCCTGGCCTTCCTGTGTCAGAAGCCCCAGACAGCCGTCTCTGAACCAGATGGAACTGTGCGTGACACAAAGCTACCTCCGGAGCACATGGGAAGAAGGCATGTGTGAAATTGCTAATATTTCAAAACTTTTGTCCTATGAACAGCAAAGGGAGGAGAGGCTTCAGCTGATTGTTGTGACTTTCGGTTTAAGCAAGTTTGCTTCTGCAAAGTGAGGCTGAGGGAGGGAGATTGGATTTACATTGTTATTCTGGAGAATGGCTGTGCTAATGGCCAAGATATGAAAGGGAAGAATAGGGAAGGCAATCACAGGTTTCTCCATGCATGCTTTTGTCCTGAGTTCTGTGGTTTCTGCAGTATTGCATAGATAGATCCCTTTTGGGATACATTCATGTGAGCAATCCATGAGGTCTCCTAACTTGATGTAATTATGCTACTGTTATACTGAAATGCCAATTCCAGTTATGGGAGTTGCCATGGGTGTTGCTAGGTACTTAAAAGATCTGGGGAACAGGCCCATCACACAAGTGTGTGTGTGTGTGTGTGTGTGTGTGTGTGAATTTATTTAAATTTCAACAATATTAGCAAAAATAACACTGAAATAAAGATTGCCTTGGAGCATATGCAGAATTCTTTTCTCTCACCTCTGAATTTCAGCTTCTTTGTCCCCACATGCTTAACAGGGATGGAATATATCCCACACAGCCTAAAGCCGCAGCATTCCCTTTTGCAAGAAAACTGTAACCAGATCACATTCTTTTCCTCTCTGCACAACAATCCCATTTTCCTTCCTACAGTAAATGTTTGTTTAAAAAAAAATGTTTTGTTTTTCATTTCTGAACCTCTCCCCTAACTCCTTGTTATGGAAATTCTCCTTGTCTTTCATAGATTTCATAGATCATAGAGTTGGAAGGAGCCTACAAGGCCATCGAGTCCAACCCCCTGCTCAATGCAGGAAACTAGAGGAGGGGTCTCCCATCCAAGTAATAACCAGGCCTGACCCTGCTTAGCTTTCCACGCTCAGACAAGCTGAGCCAGCATAAGCCACAGGCCTCTTCTCCTTCCCATAACTTAATTTGTGCCAAGACTGCACCGGGATTCAGCCATGGATTCTGTTTTCAATACTAGGGCTAAGTTATGGTGGCGTAGTGGTGAGACTGTTGGACTGGGACTCAGGAGATCCGGGTTCTAGTCCCCGCTCAGCCATGAAACTCACTGGGTGACTTTGGGCCAGTCACTGACTCCCAGCCTAACCTACCTCACAGGGTTGTTGTGAGGATAAAATGGAGAGGAGGAAGAGGATTATGTAAGCTGCTTTGGGTTCCTTGCAGGAAAAAAGGCGGGGTATAAATATAATAAATAAATAAATAAATGGTGAAAGTGCTTCTGAGCATGTACTAAGCGCCTTTCCCTCACTACTGAAGCTAGAGTCCATGCAAAAAGGGAAAAAACACAAATGACAAAACATGCTTAGGATTGGGCAGAAGGGTTAGCCAATTCACTGGAGTGGAATAGAGTAGGCAGTCTGTTAAGCCTGCAGTGCCATGCTCACAACTCGTAACTTATTTCCGAGTAAATATGCAGAGGATCATGCTGTAAACCTCCCCACAAAAGCAACTTGGTCTGTAATCCTATGTACACTTCCTGGAAGTAAGCCCCATTGAACACAATGGGACTTATATCTGAGTAGTCATACATGATTCTATAAGTGAGCACTATTTATTAAAGCTTGTCATTCCATTGCTGGATAATTGCAACTGACAAATAAAATACCCTCATATTCCTTTCTTTGCAACTCTGGGTGTTTCCAGATGAAGAGCTCCTAGTGCTAGCAATTAGAAGGCATTGTGCAGTGGTTCTGTCTTTTTCTCCTTCACAGATTTTCTGTGTTAAGGAAAAAGATGGAAAAAGTGGTAATGAAAAAATGGGACTGTCATGAGAAGAAGATGCTGTCTGGACCCCCTATAAATACCTGAGAATCCCGCAAGCCAAGTGGCTCTTTCAGAGGGGGAGCATTTCAGAGGAATCTGGTGAGTGGACAATGTGGGAGAGTCATACACGCCTTAATTAGCTTTATAAGGTGAGGTTTAGATTCATAGATCACAGAGTTGGAAGGGGCCTCCAAGTATTAACCAGGCCTGACCCTGCTTAGCTTTCCACACTCAGACAAGCTGAGCCAGCATGAGCCACAGGTGGCTCCCCTCGCAGAGGATGATCTCCAAACTATCCTAAATGCTTTTGCAGAAGCATACGAAAAACTTGGTCTCTCACTTAACATCAAAAAAACCAAAGTGCTTCATCAGCAAGTGCAAGCCAATCCTTTGGTGATGCCATCTATCCAGCTTGGCGGGACAATACTGGAAAATGTCGATCATTTTCTCTATCTTGGCAGCTATCTTTCTGTTACAGCTAACATCGACAGTGAAATCCAGCATCGTCTGAGCTCCGCAAGTGCTGCATTTTCTCGAATGAAACATAGAGTGTTCGAGGATCGGGATATTTGTAAGAAGACCAAAACACTGGTTTATGAAGCCATTGTATTACCAACTTTATTGTATGCCTGCGAAACATGGACTATCTATAAACGTCACTTCCACCTCCTTGAAAGGTTTCATCAACGTTGCCTCCGGAAAATCCTGCAAATTACTTGGGAAGATAGGCGAACAAATGTCAGTGTACTGGAAGAAGCAAAGACTACTAGCATTGAAAAAATGATCCTTCAACGCCAACTTCAGTGGACCGGTCATGTTGTTCGAATGCCTGACTGCCGTCTCCCAAAGCAGTTACTTTACTCCCAACTCAAGGATGGAAAGCGGAATATCGGTGGTCAATATAAGAGGTTTAAAGATGTTCATAAGGCTAATCTAAAAAAATGCAATATAAACATTGAAAACTGGGAAGCTCTGGCCCATGAACGATCTAACTGGAGGTTGGCCTTTCACAAAGGTTCCATGGACTTTGAAGAAGCCCGAGTGCAAGGTGAAAGGGAGAAACGTGCTAAGCGAAAAGCACGTCAAATGAATCCTTTACAGGACCATCTTCTATCTGGTAACCTGTGTCCTCACTGTGGGAAGCTGTGTGGATCTAGAATTGGCCTCCACAGTCACTTACGGACCCATCGCTAGAGTCTACACAATCTTCTTTAGAATTTCCTCCTTTTATCCCGGAAGACAATCTTACTCGGTCACGAGTGATCGCCTGATGATGATGACAGGTGGCTGAAGGCTTTTTCTTGCTGTTTAAATTGTAAAACTTATTTAAAAGCCCTGTGTCTGCTGGCAACATCATGAGGCGCTCTGCACACATCCTCCCCAGTACTTCCTCGAACATGATATCATATAGTCCTGTAGCTATATGGGAGAAGTTAAAGGTGGAGGGGGGGAAAAAGAGATTTGCTCTGCTGAAGCCACTGAGTTGCAGAAGCTGGGGAAGTAAAAGCATATGCTGCCTGTGTGAAATGCCATATCTCTTCCTGCTCTTCCCCTTCCCTTTTCACATTTTCATTGCAAACAAGTTCCCAGCAGTAGGCATGTAGGAGTAGAAAGGTAGGTAGAGAAAAACAATGAGCACGCTGTGGAAGGAAAGGTGACAGTGTCTCCAATAGTGTAGAAGGCTTCTGCCTTTATTCTGCACCCCTGTACTGGTCCATTAAGAGAGTGATTCCTAATCTCCCCTGGTCAGTGCAAGGCTACTGAGCTCAGAGGGAAGAAGCAGGCTTGTATTAAGGGAGATTATCATTGGGTCAGCTCAAAAGATTTGGGGCACAGCTCAGAGGATTCAGGGCAAATACTCTGGTGTACCCTCCTATAACAATGCCCATGGGAGTTGCAGTCCAACACATCTAGAGGGCAAAAGATTGGGAAGGTTGATTTGAGGCCAAGAGAATTCCCTCCAGCATCCCAGGACTAAAGAAAATTTAGGCAGCTCTAAACTTCTGGGAAGTCTGCAATAGGTTTCATTTGTGCCTTGATTATGTGGCAGGAGAGGGGAGTGGCAGCAACCATATTGGAGGCCAGTGTAGACCTCATAACCCTTCCTCCTTTCCAGTCATCCATCAGTTTCCTCTGATTCCCCTTAATGGATTCTAAGGGCTTCTCCACTGTCAAGCATACATAGCCTACTTTAAGAACCATCTCATCCCAGATGAAGAACCTGCCCAGATGATCAACCTCAGAGACCCTGCTCCACATCTCCCTGCCATCAGAGGAGATATGTGGAGCAGGGTCTTTTCTCTGGTGGCACCGAGGTTGTAAAATGTCCTCCTGAGGGAAGTCTGTAGTGCTCTGCTTTTGCTCACCTTCTGACGGACAGTGAAGACCCATTTACTCCAACAAGCCTTTGGCAGGATACATTTTTAAGCAGTGTCAAGACAACTGAGTTATCATCTGTTAGTTGGCTCTTCCTTCTTCCTCTTTAATTGTTGGTTTAACCATTTTAACTGTTCATTGGTTGTATTCCTTTCACACCAATAACCACTTGGAGTATTTTAAAAGCAGATGTGAGGAACTAAATAAATAACTTAAATACTACAGCTGCTAGTTCAACCTCATCCCACCTGTAACGCACCAGTGGGGACATGATGATATGAACTCTGCCACAGGTCATCTCCACTTGCCACTGTGTGATGGGTGGAGTGGGTGCTGGCCACCTAGATGACTCCCACTGGAACACAGCCTGGAATGCAAGTGTTTCTGACTCCATTTCCCCTCGTATGTCATTCAAGGAATTCAGTCTTTTAAAAAAAGGGGGGGAAGGGGGACCTCATAATTAAACTTTGCTCTAGAAATCTTTTCCTTATACTTTCCTCCTCTGGCATTTACCACTAGCGAAAAGGCTGTGGCCAGATACTCAGCTAGGTGACTGAAGGATAGCCAGATAGCTCAGCTATGTCCGGAGATTTAACATTGTTAGCAGAAGGATATAGACTCATTATCGGAGTGTGCTAATTTTAGAAGGTGACTTGTCAATGTCACACAGCAAGCCCAAGGAATCTGGCTTTGAAAGGAATTGTGCTGTATTTTATCTACCTAGCCTGACAATAGGATTGCATAGTAGCTGTTGGGGCTGTTTGCTGAGCATATGGAACCTGAGCACTCACTGGCTGGTAGCCAGGCATCTAAAAGTTAAATTGATGGGTATTGCCATGAGGACTTCTAGCTCGTGGAAGATGCATGGGATGAAGCCTGCTTTAGTTCTGCCTGCGTTCCTATGAGAGCCTTTCTCCAAGAACAAACCTAGCTTGCATAACCTCTTTGTATGATGTATTTCTTCTGATCTCCCCACATCCTAGGGCAGGGGTAGGGAACCTCAGGCCCACTGGCAAAAACTGGCCCAGCTGGGGCCCCAATCTGGCCCTCCAGGGTTATCCAGATGGCAATGCCCCCTTCCCCTGGCCCCGCCCCCTTTTCCCTCAACCACCAATCATTGGGTGGTTCCCTAGTTTTGTGCAGTTTCCCTCCATTCTAAACGGTTGATATGCTTCTCCGAAGGCTTAGTTAGTGGCAGTAAGAGCTTTAAGCTACACTATGCTGATATATTTTTGTGTGTGGCAATTTTGGCCCCACCTCCAGTGGAATGTGGCCCCTGAGAGCTTCTCTGAAATTGAATTTGGCCCTTGGGCTGAAAAAGTTTCCCATCCCCTGTTCTGTTCTGTACTTCTAATCCATGGGGCTCACGGAGTGTGGTGACCTGTACTGGAGGTTGGCATTCTTGGGGGCAGGGGCTCCCTCTTCATCTACCTTGCCTAACCTCATTACTTGTCAGCCCCCTACATAACACCCTTCACTTCCATCTCTTATTCTCAAATTTGCACCAGCAGCTAGAATTTTGGAAGTGCAAATATACAATAGATCACCCTTATGTACTTGTATGGGGCCACCCTCCAAAAAAACACTAAAAGAAGCCATGATAGTTCCTTCTTCATCAGGGTTGTTACTCTATACATATAAAAATTTCAGCCTTAATATACTTTGCAACAGTTTACCTGATCTAGATGTTAAACTAGCAAGTCTATAATTTTCTAAATTCTCCTAGTTGTTTTATATAAAAAGATGTTACGTTGGCTACCTGCCAATCTCCTGGTAAGGAGTCTGATTTTGATAAGTTACTCATTACATTTAAAAGTTCAACGATTTAACATTTACCGTAAGTTCTTTAAGAACTCTTAGGTAAATGCCACCCAGTCTTGTTCACTTCTTATTTTCTAATTTGTCAGTCACTTCTAATACTTCGGCCTTTGTCAGCTCTGTTTGACTCAGTGCTTCATATTCACCTCCAGAAAAACCTAATCAGACGTGGATATCTCTATATAACACCCTCTGCAGTGTGGTCATGTGCCCTCTTTTATAGAGGACATTCTTCTGTCTGAAGGGCTGCCAGAGGACTGCCCTCTATTTGAAAGACTGTCCTGTTCAATTCCAGTTTAAAGATAAACAACCACAAGGACTGTTGCCCATCAGCAGTTACCAGGTGATGTGTGTGCTTGCCTGTCCAATCTGATGTCCAGGTGCCAACTGTTCTTATGACTTTAAACAGGAATTGGACAGGACAACCCTTCAAACAGAGGATGCCTTAAGTAGAGGACAGTCCTCTGGCAGCCCTTCAAATAGAGGACTGCCCTCTGTAAAAGAGGACACACAGCCACCCTAAATGGTTATGTGTTAATTTTCCTATGTATCACAGCTTTGGGAGGTGGGTTGGGTTGCTGTGGATGTGAAGAAGGCCCCTAGAATGAGAAATGTGGGAAGGGACTTGGGAGGTTGGCCCCTATGTAGGGAGAAGGCAGTCCAGGGCTGGCCCTGCTATGCAGCAGGGTGAAGCAGCCTGATTCAGGCAGTGCCAAGATAAGAGGATCGATGAAGCCACATATTATTGGCGCAGAAAGAGTTTTTCAACTGTTGGCTGAAGCAGGGGCACCATCTGGGCTCCGCATCAGGCAGCAAAATGCCATGATGTGGCACCGGGAGAGATCAACACACACAGGCTGGCTGGCTGGTTCTGGAGTGGGCTTGCTCTCCAGGACAATGGGAAGTATGTGTCACCCAGCACAGTGGGTGACTGTGTGTGTGTGTGTGTGTGTGGCACACCAGCTTATCACCTGCCTCCCATGTTCGAGGAACAGGGCTATTGATTCATTAGGTGGCTCAGAGCTGAGCCAGGGGAGGGGGGGGCAGGGGGACATTGAGCCAGGCTAAACTCTCTGTGCAGGGCAGGAATGGGAATTAGAATCTTCCTTCCACTCTCGTCTGACCTTTTTAAGCAATTTAGTAAAGCTATGGCCCAATTTAATTCCAACACTGGCATCTGCCTCTTTATTTCCCCCATTCTTTCTGCAACAGTTATCCACCCTGCTCAGAAGTTCTATGACCTCCACTCACCCTGTCTTCCTGCTCCTGGCCACTCTCTAGGTAGCAGAGTGGACTGGGCATGCTGCTTGCCCATGTTGAGAATTATTGCTCTCTATAAAATCCACACAACATTGGCACTGGAGAACTCGTCGTAAGAGCATAGAGGCTGATCTAAGAAGCTGTCAAAAGGAACAGCTTTTGAGCCAAGTCCTTCTTGCTCTGCACAAAGCCTAACTAAATCAGTTACCTGGAAGACAGGCTGTGCATTGGGCTTTTTAAGGGGTCTTCTTTTCTGAAGGAAGAAAGAAAGAAAGAAAGAAAGAAAGAAAAGCCCAGCCTTCCCTAACCTGGTGCCCTCCAGACGTGTTGGAGTACAACGCATTACTTCATGAATGAACAAACCTTATGGTAAGCATGCTCTGGATTCTCCCAGGCCAGTTTCTTCAATGGGTCCTTATACCTTGTTGAGTTGTAATAACATCCCGATTTAACTGCTCTGCCTCTCTTAAATCAAATAACATTGGGTGTGTTCAGATGAGCGTTCATAAAATGGTGAGTGAAAAGTGGGATTGTGTCCATTAGCCCCACCCCTGGCATGCTGTGGTGCTGGTCATGCATTCGGTGGAAGGGTGAAGGGCCCTATATACATCAGAGTCCCCACTATATGTGGGAGTTCTCATCAGAGTCCCCACTTGGGCCCATTCACACTGATGCTGAGTGCACAACCATGGCGGGGGCATGGCCAGCACATGTGTTGTTGATGTCAGGTGTGGGGCTAGTGGCAGGGATGGGGACTCGGACTCGAGGACTCGACTCGTGAGTCGGACTGAGTCCCCCCTCTGACTCGACTCGGACTCGAGTCCCAATATTTTTAATGGGACTCGAGACTCGACTCGGGACTCGAGACCAAGGACTCGTCAACATCCCTGGGCTGTTGACGAGTCTTCTGGCTGTGCCAGAAGGAGCGCAATCACTGGTGAAGAGCGCATGGAAGCGAGGCGCGCCGCTGCTCGGCCACTATGGACAGCTACCAGGAGCGCAGCCCCAATGATGTGTTGAGATTTATTTTGATTGATGTGTTGTTGTGGGGGTGGGTGGGTTGGGTTAGGGTCAGACATTTTGGGTTTGGCTGCCTCTGCCTGCCTGTTTGGGGTTCCCAGCCTCCTCTGCCTGCCTGGTCTCTTCTTGACCTGTTCAGCAGTTGAATTGTCCAAGACAAAGGCCTCTGCCTGCCTGCTTTGGGGTTCCCTGCCTCCTCTGCCTGCCTGGTTATTTTGGGTTTGTCTGCCTGGTCTGTTCTTGCCAAAATCAGTTGCAGAGTTTTGAAATAAAAAGGCACACTTGTGCCTAGAATTTATTTAAGCCACACATCTGAAGTAGCCTTATTTTGTTGGGGAGAACCCCATTGATTTTAATAGGGACTCGTGGAGTCAGTTTTGGGAGTGACTCAGGACTCGTGACTCGTGAGTCACCATTTTGGACCAAGGACTCGGACTCGGACTCGAGACTCGGGTCCAAAGACTCGTGACTCGACTCGTGACTCGAGACCAAGGACTCTTCAACATCCCTGGCTAGTGGCATGCACAATGTGGCAGAGAGGTGCAGTTCCTTCCATGGATAAATGCAATGTATGGAGGGGGCTTCAGTGAATCCCCTTTTGTCTTAACTGGGTTGTGGACTGAGCTGTTTGAAAGTCTTTCAGGATGTTCCATGGGTAGCCAGACCATAACATGGTGGAAGCATGACCAGGGAGGATACATGCTACGGAGATATATAAGCTGATATGTAGATATGCACCTGTTCTTCAGATTATACATGCCAGAATATATTTTCATCATTGAAGCAATAATAATGCTTCTGTATAGGACCCACTATATATGTTGTGGAGATATATGTTCACATTGCTTTGAACCTTTTTATCCCTAAAAGTCAAACTCAGAAAATCAAAGCTGATTCATCCTCAAAACCAGTGACTGATTCAAGTCAAACAATGCTTTCTGATTTATCATAATTGTAAGAAGAGGCAAGACAGGAATAGGATTGGGCTGGAATTCAAGACAGCCCAAGTGTTTTATGATGAGTATCATTACAATTGTATACTCTATTAATTCTGTGTTATGGGTTTTTTGTGGGTTTTTTTACTTTTTATATTGTGAATCTAATGCTTGGGAATGACTGACAGATCTGGAAGTAGAAGCTTAATCTACTATCTACAAAAGAGGCTTTTCTAGGCCTGATATTCTAATTCTGCATTGCTAACATACCTCATCCCTAAAATTTAGAATATTGTATTGCATTTACTACAGTCAGCCAGTTCAAGTGCTCAGCACTGATTCTATTTTGTTTCTAAAATATTCTCTAAATGCAAAATGGAATTTAAAATGCTCGTAAGTTGTATCACCAGCCAAGTCACTTTTCAGTATAGAAATATGAGATTTAACTAAATTTTCTTTCCTCCATTGCAAAACTTTGCCCTCTGACTTACCAATTTACAGGCAGAACAATCCTAACATGGTGCTGGGGAGAGATTCCATGGCTGAGAAATAGCCACACTTCCTAAGGCCTGATGGCTTCTGCTTGCCAAGGCAGATGGTGGAGGGTGGATTTTCCACCCCTTGTGGCCTTTTTAACATCTCCCCTCCCATTGACTAGGGCAGGATGAATCTGTCAATTTTGATTTTGCTCATTCTCATGTTTCCAATCTTAAATTCAGTTCATTCCAAACTCAGTTCAGTTCATTCCAAATTCATTCCTGGAGAACTCAATTGCAAAATTTGGAGAAATGCAAATCTCAAAGGATAACTGAGCTTCGGCTCACATATTGGTTCAAAAGTGCAAAAACAGGTAAGTTTGCATTAAATTAAAATATTAACTGTTTCTCCCCATCCCTGCTATTGACATGAATGTACACTAGCTCCAGGGCTGACATAATTTGGGTTCTTTCTGGATGCATACTGAAGGACTTAGGTGCCTCGAATCTGGAAGGCCCAATGCCTTTCCCTACATGACCCCAACATGCTCCTGGAATGCCTCATTTTTGGCCCCTCCACTCGCAGAGCACCCTTAATGGTACAGCAATGGCCGTGGAACTTTCCACTGTGGCACCAGGGAGGTTTTCAGAGGTGGACCTCTGGGGATAGAGGTCCACAGCATCCAATAGGCCTTCAAGTGCCCCCCCCCCCCCGGGAGCTTAGGATTTCTCCCTGAATGTCTTCAAACAGTGATGCACTTACAAGCTACACTGCTCCTATCAGCACTGTATGCATTAGGATCACTCTTGCCTTTCCATCAAACCTCAGAGAGGGACTGGGGAGCAAAAGGGAAGCATACTCCATTGGCCCAGAGACCAAAGGCCATTGGAAGGCTGCAACCCCTGCCTCCCAGGAATAACATCAATGCAAGGGGGAGACAAACCTGGGACCCTTACACCTGCCAGAGAAGGAGCTGCTGCAGGGAGCTTGCTTCCCCGCTTTCCTATCAGAAAGATTAGTCAACTCCCACTGCCTGTTACCCTAGGACTACAGAAGCGAGGGGAGACTCTGACCCTATCCAGCAGCCAAAGGAACAAGAGCCGCCAATTGCTATATAGCCTACCACTTTGTTCTGGCACTTGAAGAACAGATCTCCTACCTTTTTCCTTCACTCCCCTTCCCTTGTGGTCTTGTCTTTTTAGTTTGTGAGTCTGATGGCAGGTCCTGCCTCTCTTATTTTATTGGCGTGAGCTGCTTTGGGAGACAATAATTGCCTGAAAAGTGAGAAGAATATAGTAAGTAAATAAAAGATAATAAAAGACATTTGATACCATTCCATTGAAGTCAATAGACTCATTGAGCCCCACAGGTCATCAGTCTTCTACTATTGCACTGAGGTGTGTGGCTTTCCCAGTCTCCCTTTGCATATCCTCCCAGTCCCACCCTGAACACTTATCTACACTAATACTGAACTTGGTCATCCCATGCCTATCACTAGGACAGTGAAATGGGGCCACCCAAAGGCAAGGAAGGATTTTCTGCATACTCAGGGAAATTCTGGAGGTGTGCAGAAAAAAAAAACTGTTTGTAAATTAAAAAAAAGAAAAGAAATACCCCCCCCCCCAACAGCCTGATGAGGGCTGAGGATGCTCATTGCCCTTAAGAAGGCATTTTATTTATTTTTATTTTTTATTTTAAGAATTAATCAAATTAGAATGGGTTAATTTTTATGAGGAAAGGTTGAGGGAACTGGGTATATTTAACCCAGAGAAAAGATGACTGAGTGGGGAGATGATAGCACTCTTCCAGTACCTGTAGAGCTGTCACATAGCAGAGGACAAAGGGCTGTAGAGGGCAGGATTAGGACTAATTGGCTTAAGTTAGATTTTGCTTGAACATTCAGAGAAATGTCTCAATGGTAAGAGCTGTTAAACAGTGGAACCAATGTCCAAGAGGTGGGTGGCCTCTCTGGAGGTCTTCAAGAAGAGGTGGGACAGACAGCCTAACTCTGGATTTCCTGCATCAAGCAGGTGGTTGGATTAGATCAGTGTTCTCCAACCTTGGGTCCCCAGATGTTTTTGGCCTACAACTCCCAGCATGCCCCAGCCAGCATAGCTGGCTGGGGCATGCTGGGAGTTGTAGGCCAAAAACATCTGGGGACCCAAGGTTGGAGAACACTGGTTTAGATGATTGAAGACCTCCAACCACCCTTCATCTAAGGATTCCAGACATGCTTTGCCCCTGATTTTATCCTCACAACAATCCAGGTTGATTAGGCCGAGAGAGGGTGAC
The DNA here is from genome assembly GCA_021292165.1 of Shinisaurus crocodilurus. Lineage (NCBI taxonomy): Eukaryota > Metazoa > Chordata > Lepidosauria > Squamata > Shinisauridae > Shinisaurus > Shinisaurus crocodilurus. The sequence goes on along the minus strand of CM037879.1, from coordinate 78,265,894 downwards.
TGGCCCAATGTGCTTCATAGCTGAGTGGGGATTCGAACATGTGTGACACCCAGAGAGCTCTGGCTATTGGGCAGTATATGAAATGAAATGACTCCCCAACCCTAGTCTGGCCATTCTAACCATGACATCACCACACTGGATTCCTTGCAGATCCCCAGCTTATTACACTTCAGTCTAAAAATCTCATTGAGCACTGTAATCTTTTGGCGTCCGAATGGTTCAGGCTTGTCATGTTATTCCACGTCCTTTAAACCCTAACTTTCTAGCCAGAGTGATCACTTTCACCTGGAAAGGTGAGCAACCCAGTATCACAGGACTTTCTAGCTACTCTGATGAAACAGCTCTTAGATTACTAGCCCAGTCCCCCCCCCAACCTTCCTATAATATATTTTAATTTTTAAAACTGCCCTAGTTTGACTTATCAGACAAAACAGGAAAAAAGGGATAAAGGGCTCAAAGGCTGCCCTGAGTCATATTTTGGTCAGGTGCCAACAGATTTTTTTTTTTGTGTGTGTGGAAGTCAGAATTACCTTTTCTGAGCCACCTGCATGAATAATTCCCCAAGTCCTTAGAATATTCTTCTCCATAAATAATTTGACCTCTTCTCTCTGAAGTAATGGCAGGTGCACATGATCACTCTCTGCATAGCTAGACTTTCTCAGCAGTGTGCACACAATCAATGAGTTGTGGGAAATTGCACTTTCATGCGCTATTGCACTATTCACATTGTTGGCAGAGGCTATAGCTCAGTGGCAGTGCACATGCTTTGCATGCAGAGGGACACAGATCCAATCCCTAAAAGGAATTTAGGAAACAGTGTGCTACCTATGACCTGCTGGGACCTGAACAGGGAACCTTTGCATCTCTGTGTGACTGCCCCATATGGTGAGCCACTGAACTGCATGTTGCTGCATCTGTCTAGGCCAATGTTCTCCAACCTTGGGTCCCCAGATGTTTTTGGCCTACAACTCCCAGCATGCCCCAGCCAGCCAGCAGAGCTGGCTGGGGCATGATGAGAGTTGTAGGCCAAAAACATCTGGGGAGCCAAGGTTGGAGAACACTGGTCTAGGCAGCTTAGTCTCGTGAGGGCTTGGACTGACCCCCCACCCATATAGGCTAGCCGTTGGATCTTCCTGGACAGGAAGGATTATAAGAGGGCAGCAGAAGCAAACTCCATTTTATTTCTGCAGGCATGATGGTACTATGAATTAAGTGAGTTTAAAATACAAAATTGGGGGAGGAGCCTGCGCTGGCTATGGAGCAGTAGCTTTTCTGCCGAGCTCCCGGAATGATTTGAAAACATCTGCAAATACACAGGAGAGACAAAGCGTGAGTTTAAATTCCTTTGCTGTTTGCTTTCTGGAAAGTATGCAGATATAGAGCTAATAAAGAAATAACAAGAATAGCTTTCTTTTGATGTGCTTCGCTCCTGATTGTTTATGAGCTCCAGACGGGTGAAAAAGTCCCTACCCCCTCTTTGGAAACGCGATCGGGCGCATCCCTCGGATAACAGTTTGAAAAGGCTAATTAGGATCCTTGACACTAAAGATAGTGAATGTTCTTATCAAACTGTGCAACAGGGTCCTGATAAGAAGCCACGAGGTAGTGAAAGTTTCGAGACAGCGAGGGGGAAGGGCGGAAAAATGGCGGATTCAGCTGGCAAATTCCCTGCTGGTGCCAAGCCAAAGTCAATATCTCCAGCCAAGCTTAAAGGGGCAGCACCAGATTGGGAGAAAATTCTATCACAGTTTCAAAGCTCTATGGAAGCAGGCCAGCAGAAACAAATAGAAGCAATTGAGAAATTTCAAAATCTGCATCAAGAGGATATGAAGCAAATGTGAAATTCCATAGATCAATTAGGGGTTCAAGTTAAAGAGCTGCAAGCTAGAGTGGATAAGGTGGAAAAACTCCAGGTGAAGGATGAAAAAAGTTTTGAAAAGTATGAAATGAAATTTAATGAGATGGAAATACAGATGATTAACATGCAAGACAGGCAACGTCGTTCCAACATTCGGATCAGAGGCTTCCCCATGGAGATGGGGGAGACTGGATATAAGTTAAGAGGCAGTATTTTGGAATGGATGAATGAAGCTGTCTCTGGAGAAACAATTTTTTGGGATGATATGGACATTGAGATTGTGCATAGAGTGGGAGCATTAAGGCGTGGTATGACATCCAGAGATGTTGTACTGAAATTTGCAAATTTATACAAGAAGGATGTCTTCATGAAAGAGATTAGAAAGAAAGGTCAAGTAGCTTTCAAGGGGGCTACTTTGCAAATCTACAATGATCTTTGTCAGCAAACAATAAAGTGGAGGCGAAGTGTTAAACCGTGTACAGCAGTCTTGATCAGAAAGGGATTACAATACAATTGGGGTTACCCAGTTTTTCTTACTTTTGTGTGGAACAGTAAGAGATACAAGATTTCATCATGTGATCAAGGCATGGGCCTGCTGGGAGAGTTGGGGCTTCATGATGATGCGGAGGGTCCAGAATCGATGGGTCAACTGGAAGAAGAAGGAGCCAGTGGAGGAATTGTATAAGAGGTCGTTTCAACACGAGAAGAAAAAAGAAATAGAAAATGTTTTATAAAGAAGTTATCCGGGAGGGAATGAGGGGCTGCTGTTCGGGCTGGTGATGGGTCCTTTCCCCCCCCCCCTGGGATAGGTGGGTAGGTTTAGGGTGGGGCAAGTTGCCCTGGCTAAGCAGGGGGGATAGTTTAGATGAATGTGGGGGTGGGTTAAGGGGTATGTTATTGTGTATTATTTTCACTTTTGGGGACCAAAAAAGAAAAAATGTTGTTAATAGATGGATTATAAGTTAAGAATTTCAACTTTAAATGTTAAGGGGCTAGGGTCAGTTACTAAGAGAAGGCGAATAGAAGCACTTCTTAAAAAGGATAAGGCAGATATTATATTCTTGCAAGAAACGCACCAGGCAAGGAAAGGAGTCAATGAATTGAAATTGAGGTGGTCTAGAATATATGAGATAGCATGTGGATCATCTAAATCGCGAGGAGTAGCAATTATAATTTCAAAGAATTGTGGTTTTAATGTTCTAAAGGTGAAAAAGGATGATACAGGTAGATATATTATAATGTATGGGACCTTGGGAGGGGAAGAATATGTTATTGTTAATGTTTATGCTCCCAATCAAAATCAAGGAGAATTTTATCAACATGTGTTTAAAGAAATGGGTAATTTTCAAAATCAAAGGGTTATTATGGCTGGGGACTTTAACATGGTATTGGATAGAAGAAAAGACAAATCCAATCCGACGAGAGAAGATCAGAGAAATAATCTAACGATCTTGAATAAGTTAATTAGTAAGGAAGGGTTGCTAGATGTTTGGAGAGGGGTCAAGGGGAATGAGGAAAGATATACATTTTACTCATCAGCAAATAAGAATTATTCTAGGATAGATTTTATTTTTGTGTCCAGGACACTGTTTTCAAGGGTCCTGGGCACAGAGATAGGAGTGATAAAAGTTACAGATCATGCTTTGGTTAACATGGATTTGAAGATACATAAGGATTATAGAGAAGCGAAAAGATGGAGATTGAATTGTAATATTTTTCGTTATAAACATTTAACAGAGAAAATAGAGAAGGAATTGAGGGAAATTTGGGAATTTAATCAAACAGAAGAATGTACTGAAGCGATAATATGGGATACAATGAAGAGTGTAATGAGAGGAATAGGATTGAGAGAGGCAATAAATTTGAGGAAACAACAAGAAGTTTTTTATCAAAAGCTAGAGGGGGAGATTAGGGATTTGGAAAAGAAGTATTTAGAGAAGAGGGATAAAAAGATTTTTGCAGAATTACAGGGTAAAAGGAAAGAATTGGAGAATAAAGAACTGGACAGGGTACAAAGGAATTTGATTTACACAAAAAGGGAGTATTTTGAGAATAGTAATAAAAACTCTAAAATGTTGGCTAGATTAGCACAAAAAAAAAAAAAGAAAAAAGCTTAGTGGGGATGATTAAGGATAAGAGGGGTAAAGAATATAATCTAGTAAAGGATAAATTGAAAATTTTTCATGAATATTACACAGAGTTATATAAGGCAGGAAAATGGTCGGAAGCTGAGAGTAGAAGATATATCGAGAAAAATTTAAAAATAAAAATCCAGGATGAAGATAGAGAGAAAATGGAGCAACCATTCACAGAAATTGAAATAGAAAGTGCTATAAATAAATTAAAACAGGGGAAAACGCCAGGACTGGATGGTCTGGGGGCGGAATATTATAAAGTCTTTAAAAAAATGTTAATTCCGAAGTTAAAACGGTTGTTTAATGATATTTTACAGGGGGGAGAGATCCCCCCGTCATGGAAACAGTCCTTGACCATTTTAATCCCGAAACCAAGGAAGGATTTAGCAGAACCAGGTTCTTATAGACCAATATCATTAATTAATCAAGATGCTAAACTATTGACAGCAATTTTAGCTAGAAGAATGAATAGTTTTCTAAATAAGTATATAGGGATAGATCAATGTGGGTTTATTCAAGGAAGACAAATGGCAGATTTAACAAGAAGGGTTCTGAATATAATTTATTTAATAAAGAAAAATAATTTGAAAGCGGGGGTTCTTGCATTGGATATTTTTAAAGCCTTTGATTGTGTGGAATGGCCTGCATTAAAGATGTTAATAAAAACTATGGGGTTTGGAGAAAAATTTATAGGTATTACTAACCAATTATATACTCATAATGTCACGTCGGTAATTGTAAACGATGGAATAACAGAAACTATTAGCCTAGGCCGGGGAACTAGACAGGGTTGTCCCCTTTCCCCAGTATTATTTGTGTTAGTTATGGAATTGTTAGCGAATTCGATAAGACAGGAGAAGAAATTATTGGGGATAGGAATAGAGACCAAATGTAAGATAAACCTTTTTGCAGATGATATCTTGTTAACATTAGAACGGCCTATAGAAAATTGGGATTGGATAGAGAAACATTTAGATGAATTTAGAGAAGTAACAGGGTTAAAAGTTAATTGGGATAAATCGGAGATAATGACATTTAATTATAGTAAACTGGAGGAAAGGGGATTTAAACAAAGGGGAGTGGATATAAAGATAAAAAATATAATTAAATATTTAGGTATTGATATATTAAAAGATTTGGATAAAATAGGGGAATGTAATTTTAAAAAACTAAAAGATGAAGTTAAAAATCAAATAGAGGATTATAAAAAATTGGGATTATCGTGGTTTGGTAGGATAGCTTTGATTAAAATGAAGATTTTACCGAAGTTTAATTTTTTATTTAGAATGATACCATATAAGATATCAGAGAAAGAAATTAAAGAGTGGCAAGTAATGTTAAATAGCTATTGTAATGGGGGGAAAAAATCAAGGATTACTAAGAATAGATGGTATAAAGCTCAAAAAATAGGGGGACTTGGTCTCCCTAATTTAAAATGGTATTATATAGCTAATCAACTTAGATATATCATGGATATTATTGTTAGAAAAGAATTTATGTGGTGGGAAATAGAAGCATTTGAATTGGGTAATAGGGTGGATAAATTCTTATTTACAAAACAAGGACATATTATGACAAAAAGATTAGAAAATCCCTTTTTAAAAAATATGTTAGAAATTTGGGGTAGAAATAAGGAAATATTTTTACCAGGTATATCCCCGCTTACTCCAGTGGTGGTTATGGAAGATTTTCCCGAGAATGTTAGACATCTAGAACGAATTTTTAGAGAGAAAAAGGTGATAACTTTAATGGATTGGCTGGAAAAAATGGAGACAAGACAGCAAATAATTGATAGGGTTGGGGCAGGAAGAATTTCTTGGTTAAATTTAATTCAATTAGTACAATGGGGTAAGAAATGGAAGAGAAGACATGAGCATGAAAGGGATTTCACTGCATTTGAGCAGGTGGTTATGTCTAGAGAACTTGTAGAAGGAAATGCATCAGCTAGGGGTCTTACAAAGATGTTATATAAAATGTTGCAGAAATCAGAAGAGCAAGCAGAAAATCTTAAAATAGTTTGGGATACAGAGTTTGAAGAGGAAATATCAAAGGATGAGTGGAATAAGATTTGGGATAGGCGAATATTGAAAAATATGTCTGTAAGAATTAAAGAGAATTTTTATAAGCTGATTTGGAGATGGTATTTGACCCCAGTGAGATTAAATAGAATAGATAATAAATGTTCTCCAATGTGTTGGCGAGGATGTCAGGAATTGGGTACATATGCTCATATGTGGTGGAGTTGTAAAAATGTAATGGATTTTTGGAAAATGATTTTTGAGGAAATATCAGAAATTGTTGGAGTTGATTTAGAGGTATGCCCTAAACTAGCTTTGCTAACAATAACGGAAAAGGTGATCGGTTCACAAAATGTTAAAGAATTAATCATAAATTTGTTAACGGCAGGTAGACTAATGATAGCAAGGAAATGGAAAATCCAGCAAGTTTTCACTATTACTGAATGGTATAAGGAAGTATGGGATATGGCTTTGAATGATATGTTGACTTGTAATATTAAATGCAAAAGGGGTCAATTAAAGAAAAATAATTTTAAGGATATTTGGGGTTTATTTTTGGAATATGTGTTTAAAAGGGGGAAAGGGAGTTTACCCTGTCAAGATATATTGTATTTTTGGAATAATGAACAATTATAGAGTTATTGGATTGTTTGGTCCCATGGTGATGGGAGCACAATATTAGTTATGTGTGTATGTTATTTTCTTTGTATTGTTTTTAAAAAAAAAAGAATAAAAAATATTTAAAAAAAAAATAAAAAATAAAATAAAATACAAAATTGTACGTGCTCAGAATAATCTTTTTTTAGATCAGAGGTGGCAAACAGTGTTGTTGCTGTTGGTTTTGTTCTTATATATCTGGAATATTTGTAGTCACTGTAAAATAGAAAATAGACAGGCACCTGTATTATTTGTGACTCTTCCCACACCACGGTTAGTAGCAGCTTGGGAAGGGGGGGTAGTTTAGACTGGGAAAGGGTTACACATCTTCTCTCCCAGCGCCACTGCTCACGTCAGAATTGAAGCTCCACGCTGCTTTAAAGGAAACAAAAAGGCGATCTGATCATGGATCTCCTGTGCCTTGCCTGACTTGGCCCTCAGATGATGCATTTGCCATCTGCACAGGGCCATCTGGGCTGAGAAAAAAGCAGCCAGACACATAATGATTGGCCTTGTGTATCAGCCCCTGTTCAGTATCAGGATGATGAACATCTTTTTCTTCAATATCATTACAACAGGGCTCCATTCAGTGTTTTCTTCTCCTTCTCCTTCTCCTTCTCCTTCTCCTTCTCCTTCTCCTTCTCCTTCTCCTTCTCCTTCTCCTTCTCCTTCTCCTTCTCCTTCTCCTTCTCCTTCTCCTTCTCCTTCTTCTTCTTCTTCTTCTTCTTCTTCTGTGATTTCTTCAATTGGAGGCAAACCTCACTTTTCTCAGAGTCTCTGTCAGGGTCTCACATCCCTTTTTGACAGCTTAGAAGCGCCTCTGGACATCCCAGTACTACAGGGCATGCACAAAGCCCATGAGAAAAACCTGAGGCGCAGTACATCTTAGTACGCCTTATCTCCCAGCATTGCCCATATCTATTTTGCAGTAATTCATTCACCAGCTCACTTTCCAGACACACAGAGAGTTAATGCAAATGACAGATAATAATTGCATGACATGCGAATCAATGATAACATTGTATCTACATTTGGCTCTCCTGCGGGGGAAGGGGGGAATCCTTCCTGCCCACCCCTATCTGTTCTGAACTCAAACCACCAGAAAAAACGTCCGCCTTGCACGATCAGTTAGGATTTTCAAACTCATTTTAGCTGAAAGTGGGTTGGATGCAGTCCTTAAAAACATTATTATACCTGAATAAAAGACCAGATCACGCTCAACACTAATTAATTCGCTCCTCAGGCTCTGTGACTGCCAGTTACTGTACATGACAGCTAGGAGTTGTTGTTGTTGTTGGAGGAGGAGGGGTGGTAGTGGTGGTGGGGGGCAAATTACTTTCTGTTTTCTCATCTTACATATGCTCCTTGAAGCTAGAGCCCGGCCTTGCACATGTTGCTGTGCAGAATAAGAAATGTGCTCAGTCATTTGTGCACCCTCATGCCTTTTGCCACTACATTTTACAAGCTGTGTGCTCCTGCATGTCTAACTGCAGGAATGGGGCTTCAGTACATGGGGCTTCAGTACTAGCCCTGATTCAGTGGTAGGCATTCTTTTAAAGAGAAGGATCACGATCACCCCATATAAGCAGTGGTGTGGTGGACATTTTACTGAAGTGCAGGCGCTCGGCATCACAGTTCCCATAGCCATCCTAACACACACACACACACACACACACTGGCTGCCCCCCCCCCCATGAGAGTCCAAAGCTGTAGGCAGATGTGTTGATCCCTATCAACAATCCAGTTCTAGCAGCCTTACCCAATCTGGTGCCTTCCAAATGTTTGTTTGCCTGTTTATTTATTTGATTTGTACCCTGCCTTTCTACCAAGAAAAATGGCACTCAAGGCGGATTCCTGACCATTGACCATTGGCATGCTGGGGCTGATGGGGATTGTAGTCCAATACATCTGGAGGTCACCAAATCGAGGGAGGCTGGTTTAGGGGTAGGATCCTTGCTTTGGGTGCAAGGCATCCTGGGCTCATTTCCTAGACAGAGGGCCAAACCCAGAGGGAGGGGCCATAGCTGAGTGGCAGAGCTCATGCTTTGCACACTGGAGGTCCCAGGTTCAATCCCCGGCATCTCCAGGTAGGGCAAGGAAAGACCCTGGTCTGGAACCTTGAAGAGCAACTGCCAGTCAGTTTAGATATTACTGACCTAGATGGACCCTGGTCTGACTTGGTGTAACACAGCTTCATATGTTCAAATCACTTTGCGTTCTTTGTCACAAAGGTGGTATATGAATGCAGCAAGCAAACAAGAGCTCTCTATTCATTGAAGGTGGACAACTCAATAACAAAACTATCCAAGAATGACCCACCCTTCCAGCAACCTTTCCCCCTTCCTCTCTGGATACTGGCCCGAAAGCAACCTCCCCCCACTCTTTCTGGGCCATTTGTTTTCTGGTTAGTTGCTAACCCCATGTGCTGTGCAAATCTGAGCTCTGTTGAAAGCCAGGGAGAGAGATACACAATGACAATACACAGATCTAAAAAGGTTCCAACTGGTTTATCTGAGAAGGGGCAATGAATGAATGACTTATCAGCTGGCTCTGGCAAGGGGCATAATAATATGGACAATCCTTCACAGAAAGTGAAGTGATGGGTTTTATCAGTTAGCATTTCTCTGCAGGCAAACAGGTTTGAAGTGACTATGGAACTGCTGTTGGGTACACATAAAATGGCCTTGCCATCACCAGAAAGGACATAAGACTGAAATAATACTAACTAAAACAAGCTTGATCATATCTAAGAAGCATATTACTAGCGGTATGGATTATTTCATTCATGCATGATAAAACTTGATTTCCCGTCACGTTATTGTTGCTGTTTACTTGATGAATCGCTGCTGAATGTGTGAACTGCGTCCATTGAGAAGCACTGTGTTTGAGATGATGCGAGGTGACGCGATGAAAATTTGATCTGTGACATTTGATCTGTGATGACTATTCATACACATAAATGATCACTGGATGCTGGAGTCATGAAGTGACAAGCATGCATATGCACACATGCTTGTCAAACCTTTTCAAGCCATACCTTTCCCACAGATGTGAACATATGATTATAGCAGAAAGAACAGAAGAAGAACGCTGCTGGATCAGAGCAAAGCCTCTCTAGTCCAGCATTCTGTTCCCACAGTGGCCAACCAGATGCCTCTGGGAAGCCCACAAGTAGGACATGAGTACAACAGCACCCCCCTGCTCGCGTTCCCCAGCAGCTGGTATAGTGGCATACTAACTTAGATACTGGAGGTAATATTTTTATTTATTTATTTATTAAATTTTTAAAATCGCCCATCTGGCTGGTCACCCGGCCACCCTGGGCGATGTACAATCAGGATAAAACACCATTAAAACACAATTAAACACAATTAAAACACAATCAAAACAATATACATGGTTGTTGTTTTTTTAAAAAAAAAATCCTAACCCACCCCATATTCCCGCCTGAAAAGCCATGTTTTTAAAGCCTGGCGGAAGTTCATCAGGGAGGGGGCATGGCGAAGGTCACTGGGGAGGGAGTTCCATAACTTGGAGGCTGCCAGAGAAAAGGCCCTCTTCCTAGTCCCCACCAGCCTGGCTGCTCTGGCTGATGGGACAAGGAGAAGGCAGTCCATGGCAGACCTTGTTGAGCGGCCTACTTGATGTTTCCCAATATATTGCCATCACGATTAGTATCCATTGATCCTTATCCTCCAGCAGTAACATGGCACTAATAATGTGCCACTGAAAAACATCCTTGTCTGTGTTTATGAACTGGGATTAAGACAACAATGGATAGTGGTGCCAGAAATCTCACAAACACACATAAAGAAAGCAGTAAGTAATACCTTGGATTGCAAGTAACTTGGTTTGAGAGCGTTTTGCAAGACAAGCACATTTTTAAATTTATTTATTTATTTATTTATTATTTATTTATTATATTTATTAATCGCCCATCTGGCCGGCCACCCGGCCACCCTGGGCGATATACAATTAAAATACAGTAGAACACAATAAAATATAATTATTAAAACAATATAAAAAATCCTTATTAAAAACCTAACCCACCCCATATTCCCGCCTGAACAGCCATGTTTTTAATGCACGGCGGAAGCTCATCACGGAGGGGGCATGGCGAAGGTCACTAGGGAGGGAGTTCCATAATGTGGGGGCCGCCACAGAGAAGGCCCTCTTCCTAGTCCCCACCAGCCTGGCTGCTCTGGCTGATGGGATAAGGAGAAGGCCGTCCGTGGCAGACCTTGTTGAGCGGCCTACTTGATGTTGCTGGAGGCGCTCCTTGAGATAAGCTGGGCCGGAGCCGTGTAGGGTTTTAAAGGTCAAAACCAACACCTTGAATTCGGCTCGGCAAGCAACTGGTAGCCAGTGCAACTCATTAAGCACTGGCGTGATGTGATCACGCCGGCGGCTGCCCTTAATCAGGCGAGCCGCCGCGTTCTGTACCAGCTGAAGCTTCCGGACCGTCTTCAAGGGTAACCCCACGTAGAGCGCATTACAGTAGTCTAGGCGAGAGGAGACCAAGGCATGAACCACTGATGGGAGCAGGTGATTAGGAAGGTAGGGGCGCAGCTGCCGTATCAGATGGAGTTGATACAGCGCTGCCCGGCTCACAGCTGCCACCTGAGCCTCCATGGACAGCTGGGAGTCTAGAATGACCCCCAAGCTGCGGACCTGGTCCTTCAGGGGGAGATGTACCCCATTCAGCACCAGGTCAACATCCCCTAACCCTCCCTTGTCCCCCACCAGAAGTACCTCGGTCTTGTCGGGGTTCAGTTTCAGCATGTTCCTTCCCATCCAGCCAGCCACTGACTCCAGGCACTTGGACAGGGTCTCAACGGCCAACCTCGGTGAGGACTTGAAACAGAGGTAGAGCTGCGTGTCATCCGCATACTGATGACACTGCACCCCAAACCTCCTGATGATAGCTCCCAGCGGCTTGAGGTAGATGTTGAATAACATCGGGGAGAGGATGGAACCCTGCGGCACTCCACAAGTGAGCAGCCGAGGCTCCGAAACCTCTTCCCCGAGAACTACCCTCTGATACCTTCCAGAGAGGAAGGACCGGAACCACTGCAATACAGTGCCTCCCAAGCCCAACCCCTCCAGACGGTCCAGGAGGATACCGTGGTCAACGGTATCAAAAGCCGCTGAGAGATCGAGGAGGACTAGAAAGGAGCATTCGCCCCTATCCAAAGCCCTCCTCATATCATCCACCAAGGCGACCAAGGCCGTCTCCGTCCCATGTCCAGATCTGAAGCCCGACTGGCATGGATCTAAATAATCGGCTTCATCCAAGTGTGCCTTCAACTGAGCACCCACCACCCGCTCGATCACCTTGCCCAGAAATGGTAAATTGGAGACTGGGCGAAAGTTGTTTAAATCCTGGGGATCCAAGGAGGGCTTCTTTAGAAGCGGTCTTATTACTACCTCCTTGAGGGCTGATGGCAGCACTCCCTCCTCGAGGGAGGCATTCACCACCGCCTTGATCCCCTCACCCAGTCTCTCCCTACAGCTCATGATGAGCCAGGACGGGCAAGGGTCAAGCAAGCAGGTGGTCGGCCTCACAGATGAAAGCACCTTGTCCACTTCATCAGAAGGAAGAAGCCGAAACCGATCCCACAAAACCGGTCTGCCATTGGCCTCCTCCCGCTCACTATTTATTTAATTTTTTTTTACTTGATATACAAGCGACGTCTTGCAATACAAGTACTGTAGTATGGCTTAAATTAAAAATCTCTGTACAAATATTTTTTGGGGGATTTCGTTTTGATATAAGAGTGTTTTGGATTACAAGCACGTTTCCGGAACGAATTATGCTCTCAATCCAAGGCATGACTGTAGTTTATCCATGTTGTGTGTAAGTATTTCTTCTTAAATTGAGAGGCAATGCTTTGGCTAAAGTCACAAACTTGTGGTTGGTAGGATTTGAACCCAGACCTTTTGGATCCAATGAGCTATGTAGTGGGCTACACTTCACATCAGCCAGCTTTAATGTTATGATTCCATAATGTACCTTCTACCTTAAATATCGAAAAAAATCATCCCATTGGAACGTGTAAGATTATTTTTTTTACCCAAGTAAGGAATAATGGGTTCTTTTATCTGTATGATTTAATCTGCAGCTTCAGCCAATTCCATTTTAAGCAGCAGTTTTCTCTTTGACTAATGCTTTCCCTCCTGCATTCTTCTATCATTGCATTGGCTAAAACAGATTATTCATTTTGCATCAACAAACAAGCAACTAGAACAACCTGAAATAGGGTAAAGAATGCCATGCATGTGATGCAACACTGTATAGTGCTACTATGGGGTTGTACTTGCAAAGGTCAGGACCAGCCCTAAACTATGCCTCATAATCTGTAAGAATGAATATTTATCAGAGGGGACAATATGTTGAGGCATTCTCTCCCTTTCCCATGAGCTATATACAAACAAATGTTACAGCTTCATTTTGGTTGTACTAAAAAAAAGCCCAGTTTTTGCTTTCCTTACCTGCGATGATGATATTCACACTTCAGTTTTCTAAGTTCAAAATAGTTCTCATTGCTCAATTTTTCACTTGTTATGAATTCTGTAAAATGTAAAAGGCAAAAAAGCATGTTGTAGCCTCCATTATACAGAGAGAGAGAGAGGGAGAGGAGAGTTTAAAGTGCAGTAATTCAGATAAGTGACTACAGAACGTGATGCATTCTTACTCAATGGTTTTATTCCCTGTGTGTGTTGATTGCTTTTCCGACACCAAAATATGTGTGCTATTACTTTTTACTATTGTTAAATAAAGGACTGGGTTCTATTACGGTCTTCTGTACCAGCAGCACAACCATTAGCTCCATTCTGTTTGCAAAATGTGTATCTCTGGGGATGAAACATGAGCACGAAGGAATACTGACATTTTAATGACTGCTTCTGATTTCAAAAAGCTATTTTTATATCAAGGTACATTGATAAATCTATTTTGTGAAGAGCCCAAAAATGTAAGTCAGGCTTCAGAAATGGAATAGCTATGTGCAGCTCAACTTTCATTTCCTGGGTTGCTATTTTGTTACTACTCAAAACCTTGCAAACATCTGACTTCATCATTTCATAGAGAACCATGCTTCTTGTGTTCATTCAAGTGAGAAAAGTGGCTAAAGAGTTCAGTGTTGCGTCTACGCATTCCATTGCAAGTCTGATGCTGGTTGTCAATGTCATTCAATTTCATGAAGATCATAGGTAAAATTAATTATGATTCCCATTGTACAAATGGAAAGCTAACAGCGATCAGATCCAAGCAATTATCTAACCACTCTACTGCTATGGCTCCTAACCTTATCTCACTTTACTCTTTCTTGGCAGATGATGTCAGCATGTGTGTTGAGCTTTCCCCTTTCTACTTTCTAGATGATGAGGGAGAAACTATATATTATCCTAGCAAATGCATACTCCCAAAGCAGTATTTTCAAGATTAACAAAAATGCAGCTTGTGAGAGACAAATCCTCTCCTGGATCTTCTGATTTCCCCCCTTCAAATGACACCCCCAGCTATTCCCTCCCCAAATGGTTTGACTTCTTGGCTTGGAGCCTAGTTGGGGAAAAATAGTTCAAAACAGTTAGGGGAGATGTGCAGGGAGGAATTAGCAGGTTAAGCATTCCCCTCTCACCTGCCAATTGAAGCCTGCAAATGGTCCCCTGTCCGCCCACCCCCTTGGCACTAAAAGCCATTCGTCCAGCTAGTGGAGGCAATTGTTATGTGGAATTATGTCTAGAAAGTGCCTGTGCAAATGTCAGAGGTATTTATTTATTATTTATTTATTATATTTATACCCCGCCTTTTTTCCTTCCAGGAACCCAAGGCGGCTTACAGAATCCTCCCCCTCCTCTCCATTTTATCCTCACAACAACCCTGTGAGGTAGGTCAGGCTGAGAGTCCGTGACTGGCCCAAAGTCACCCAGTGAACTTTATGGCAGAGTGGGGACTAGAATCCGGATCTCCTGAGTCCCAGTCCAACACTCTAACCGCTATGCCACATGTGCTCATGACATCACTGACAATGATTGACACACTCCCCTTTTCCCATGCCTCCAACATGTTGTGACACCGAGGACCAAATGACACATTATGCAAGAGATCCATGATTGTATTTCCCAACTTTAAAAACAAAACAAAACAGAACCCTGAAACGCAACCACAGGGCTGGGGCTATCAATTTGTTCAGAGAAGTGGTGCCTGTGGGGGGGAAGTGTTTAATATCACACACACGCCGCGCACGCACACACACACACACACACACACACACACTCTGATCAGATTGACAGTCCCACCCCCAGAGCTGCATTACATGTAAAAAAAGAAAGAAAAGGTAATATGTAGGTATAGATAAGCCCTAGCACTTGCACTCAGCCTGCAAAGAGGGGGGCAAAACATGGGAGATGATACTGAGAGTGACTGGGTTCAGACAAGACAATAACCCACACTCAAGGGTTGAGTGTGGGTTGTCATTGAACCGTGTTTTGTTGTTGAAACGTGGGTTATCGTGTTGTCTGAACCCAGCCAAGATAATAAACCATGGTGAACAACCCACAGTTCATAACCCAACAAAAAACCATGGGTTCTCTTCATGGGTTGTTCATGATTAACAAGCCATGGCTTGTTAGCACAGCTAGGTTCAGACAGCACAATAACCTACAGTTCAATAACAACCCACAGTTCAATGACAACCCACACTCAACCCATACTCAACCCTTGAGTGTGGATTATTGTCTTCTCTGAACCTAGCCAATGTCTGTGGTGTTGATACTTGTACTCTTTTCGGCGCCAGGTGAAGACCTTTCTATTTCCCCAGGCATTTTAATCATTTTAATCTTGTAGTTGTTTTTAACTCTGTTATTGTAATTTGAACTGCTGCTGCTAGCTTTGCTATTTGTTTTTTAATCTGTGGTTTTAAAATTTATATTTACATTATATTGTATTTTATGGTTTTAACTGTTGTAAACCGCCCAGAGAGCTTTGGCTATTGGGCGGTATAAAAATGTATTAAATAAATAAATAATAAATACTTGCAGTCTTGTCAGTTTCACAAATGAGCATGCGTGCGTGCGTGCGTGCGTGCACGCACACGCGCACGCACGCACGCACGCACGCACACACACACACACACACACACACACGAACAGGTATTCAGATTTTGCCTTTACACCTGAATTGGTTACTGTGTAGTCAGATTGACAGGGACTTCACACTTTGCCTTGAGAGAAATCAGTTTCACTTCACCTGAGAGTCCCTACATCCTGCTTGTGGGATTCTGTGGGCAACTGGTTGGCCACTGTGTGAACAGAATGCTGGACTAGATGGACACTTGGTCTGATCCAGCATGGCTCTTCTTCCTCTTCCTCTTCCTCCTCCTCCTCCTCCTCCTCCTCCTCCTCCTCCTCCTCCTCCTCCTCTTCTTCTTCTTCTTCTTCTTCTTCTTCTTCTTCTTCTTCTTCTGTTTTTAGGTTCTCATGCAAGTGGAGTGTGCCTCCTCCCATCCACTGGAATGTGCATCATCCAGCCTTTAAAAAATGCAGTGTAGAGAACAGAATAGCTGGCATCCCCTTCCTTCTCCCAACCCATTATGTGTGGACTGGATAGCATTTCATACTACTAGCTTTTGAACTGATATTTCCAAAACTATCTTGCTATAAAGGCTAAAATAAGATGGGGGCACTTCATGGATGAATTGTCTGGATAAGCCTTAGTTTGCTCATCATATTATTAGCTAGTTATTAGGGCTAACATTGTCCACTCCCCCTCCCTGCCATTCCTGAGCCAGAAGAGCATCAGTTGCATCAACAGCTGTTCTATCTTGTTGCTATTATTTCCCCCCTTATTCCTGTGCATGTTACATGAAAACAGATGCCTTATCCCTTTTATTTTCTTGATCTCACAGGCTCAGTCAGGTTTTTGTTTTTTGTTTTTAATATAAAAACCAGTTAAGCTCTACAGGTTTATAAGGTCTCTGTTATTGCCACTGAAATTCAAGAAGGGGAGTGATATTGCAGTCATTCAAAAATGTGTTGTTTTCCTGTAGAGCCTTCCACTATTGCCATTTCTTTGCCATCTAGATAATGGGGATACTTTGGAGGGGCCCCTATTTTTGCCACTGGGCTATATGCCCTCTGGAACACAGAGGCCTCAGCTTGCATGATTACACGATAAACACTTCCGTCTGTGATTGCTGAACAACTCTGATTTCCCACCAAATGTCACTCCCTGCAGAGCTACAATCCCCACTCCCATCAAATTTCACGCATTTTGGGAGACAGAGCAGAATGAGGATGGGGGGGTGGGGTGGATGTTACTATTTGAGAAAAAAATAGTCTTGTTGCTCAGTTAAGGCAGGGGTGGGGAACCCATGTCCCTCCTGATGTTGTGAGACTACAACTTCCATACCCCTGACCATTGACCATCCTGGCTGCGGCTGATGGGAGTTGAAGTCCAACAATGTTGGGAGGATCATAGGTTCCCCACTCTTGAGTTAAGGACACAGATTCTGGACTGGGGCAAGATATACAGGCCTGTGGCTCACGCTGGCTCAGCTTGTCTGAGTGTGGAAAGCTAAGCAGGGTCAGGCCTGGTTATTACTTGGATGGGAGACCCCCTCCTCTAGTTTCCTGCATTGAGCAGGGGGTTGGACTCGATGGCCTTTGGGGCTCCTTCCAACTCTATGATCTATGAAATCAGGAGGAAAGTGCAGCTGCTGTCCATATTGTCTCTAGATGGTCTAGCACTTATTTTGAGAACCATGGCATCATTTTGATTGGTTACATGAATGGATTTTTAAATAACAAATTGATATCAGCTGTTTAGTGCAGTGCAGTTCAACTACCTCCCTCCCACTCTGTATTTTCTCTCTGAGAGTAATGTTTAGGCATTAATTAAGTCATACACACACACACACACACATGCATATTATATACAAGTGTTTTAAGACATCTGAAAAATTACTTGCAACTTTTACCTCCATCTGCTGTAATATTTATCTTAGAACAGTGTCACATAGAGTTAGGAATACAGTATTAAATGGTCTGGGTTAATTATAATCCAGCTTGCCTCCATTCCAAAAGGACAAGGTTGCATGGAGTTACCCTTGTTGATTTTCCAGACACAAGCTACTATTTATCCCATGTGAATTGCTCAGCATGCTGGCTTCTGATACTCCCAGACTGTATCAAAACAACTGAGATGTGTATTGGCTACTAGGACAAGCCTAAATTTATCCTGCCTTGTGTCCTATGCAAGGGAACTATCCCACATCCCAGTCATCCTGGTCTGTCTTCTTCTTCCTGGACCACAGTGTGCCATAGAGGCAATTTTGCAGCTGAGTTTGGCAATAAGTCAACATCGCAAGTTGGTGTTAGGGGCTTAAGGCTTCAGTCTCCATTCATGCTGTTGGCAAAAGCAGAATTCCACCCTGTGCCTCTCCACACAAGAGGTAGAGAAGATCCTGGATTTCTAACCTTGGCACACTATTGCCTTTTCATATGGATTTGCCTGTAATGAGGTAAGATGTGGCCTCCCATCCTGTTAGATCAGCTAGGTCAGAAGCTAGATGCAATGTTTGCTTTTTCTTTGCTTGACTGCAGTCCTTATAAATAAAAACGAACTGCTTTGTTAAGTAAGTCGGCCTGTTCTGATTTGAGGGATGGGATTCTGAGCTATCTTATCTTACTTGTGTTAATGCCTTTGTCCTTTTGGCCAAGTGAATCAGAAAGAGAACAGTTCCCTTTGGGTAAGAGATGGGAAGCTTTTGGAGTTTTAATTCGGTATACTTCAGTTAGATCTCTTAACTTAACCACCTACTCATGATAGAAAGGGTTCCTATATGTTACTCAGTAGGTGATGTCAGATCAATGGTGTTTGCGCGTGTAAAGGCGAGATAAAGAAGAGGCAGACACAGGGTATATGGTTTCAAATCAGGGCCACATTTATTGAATTGAAGATCTGTGAAGGGTGAAGTGCGGTTCTAACCTAGCCCGGCCCTTGGCCGGGAAAAAAGACCAATATTTGGCGAATGCATCCTAACTGAACCGGAGGCGGGATGGCCCGCCACCGCCCAGTTGCCCTCCATGTGGAGCTGGAGGGCCTTACCATCGTCACCTTACTTTGGCGCCTCCAGTCTCCCAAAGTAGGTGAGAAAGGTAAAACCCCAAAGCCGTCCCAATCTCCCTTGTGCCAAGCCTCATGGCATTGGCGAGGGCAGCCTTGGGTAAACGTCAGTCACCTTGAAAGGTGCCACTGGAGGATCACCATAACCCTAATTGTTCCTGCCTAAACCTGCACTTCCCACAATGCGACCAATATAGCTAAGATCCCCCTGGCGGGATCGAAATCGAATTCAAAAAGTCCCATACCCTGCTTTACAGTGTAGAGTAGGCGAAACACGCCCATTGCCCCGGCCAATTGAGACAATGAACCAAAATTCCTACTCGGCCCCTATGAAACGGGCGGCCAGAGGAGCCTACACTGCTCAGAGGGTGGGAGTGGAGGGAGCTGGAAAACAGGAGCAAAGAGACTGAAGGCGGGAAACCCAGGAGCTTAAATAAGCTCTTACCTGGGTCCCCGCCCTTTTGAGCCATTGGCTCATTTCTCGTGACCCACCTGACCAGGTGCCTGCCTCCTCTCTCCTCCCCCACGCGCAAGCCTTCTCCCTGCTCTCACGTAGGGGCCATTGGAAGTTCTTTGCGCGTGTAAAGGCGAGATAAAGAAGAGGCAGACACAAGGTATATGGTTTCAAATCAGGGCCACATTTATTGAATTGAAGATCTGTGAAGGGTGAAGTGCGGTTCTAACCTAGCCCGGCCCTTGGCCGGGAAAAAAGACCAATATTTGGCGAATGCATCCTAACTGAACCGGAGGCGGGATGGCCCGCCACCGCCCAGTTGCCCTCCATGTGGAGCTGGAGGGCCTTACCATTGTCACCTTACTTAGGCGCCTCCAGGCTCCCAAAGTAGGTGAGAAAGGTAAAACCCCAAAGCCGTCCCAATCTCCCTCCTGCCAAGCCTCATGGCATTGGCGAGGGCAGCCTTGGGTAAACGTCAGTCACCTTGAAAGGTGCCACTGGAGGATCACCATAACCCTAATTGTTCCTGCCTAAACCCGCACTTCCCGCCACAGGGAGAGACAAGCTATCGCTTAGTCGAATCCCCCCCACCTGCATGATAAAAGAGCGAGCAGGGCCCTTCGCAGACAATTCGAAGCAAGTATCACAGTGCCCAAAGTAATTATCCTGGGAGTTGTAGTTCAAAGCATCAGGAGGGCTCCAGCTTGCCTATCCCTGACCTACACAGACTCCTCCAAGCCATTCCCACTTGCTTACTTTTTTTTGCTGCCCCAGCAGCAGAGGAAGGTGGGGGATCTCTCTTACCTCCCCCCTAATGTTTGGCATGCTGCTGTGGCTGCATGCCAGATGATAGGAATGCTGGGAAGTGCATTTTTCATCATTGCTGACCCATGTCAGTAACCAGTGCAGCATGGCAGACATCAGAAAGGGGAGGAGGCAGAGAGAACACCCTCCTTTCCTCTTCCTTCACTTCTGCTGTCAGAGCAACAGGAAAAGTAAATGTCCCGGGGAAAGGGGAGGCAGATGAGCAGGTGTTGCTGCCAAAGGAGGGGTTGGGTAGAGATTGAATCCTGTCACGCTCCCAGTATCAGGGGGTATGAGTGGGTTCCTAGGCGAGCACATGTTCTGCATGCAGAAAGTCCCAGGTTCAATCCCTGGTGTCTCCAGTTAAAAGGATCTGGCGATGGGAAAGACCTCTACTTGATAGGAGACCCTGGTGAGCTGCTGCTGCTGCTACCTCCAGCCAGACTAGACAGCACTGAGCTAGATGGGCAGACACGTAGTCTGACCCAGTATAAAGAGGCACTCTATGCTCTGATGAAATGGCCTAGCAACTGGCTTTGAAGGAACTGGGAGTTTTTGTACATGAGGCTGTTAATTAGCTGTTAATTCACTGTACTGTATCTACTTTTGGTTTCGTCGCAGAATTGAGATCCAAGCGTTACATGAGGAGTGTTTCCTTCCCTGCTTTTCTGCTACATAACCTCTAGGAGGCACTGTGGTATAGTGGAATAGCACAATTACACAAGAACAACTCATGCTTTCTTTCACTTTCACAATTAAAAGCCACATTTTCCCTGTTAGAGTTTATTTTTGTTAGCGTTTCTCTAACAGAAGTCATGGAAAGTGCTGGTTAGATACAGAAGTGAAACTGGAGGGTCACAATGTTGTCTAAAGAACCCATAAACAACTGTGGGTAGGTAATAGCAAGTGCATGATAAATGCCTCAGTAGGGATGTGTGCGGAGGTCCATCGGGGGTGGGGGTGGAAGCAGGGTGAACTTGCCCCGCTCGACACCCCCCCCAAGCTCCACACAACTTACCTTTCCCCGACTCGTCACATCTCCTTGTGAGAGGAGCCGTGGAAAGGAAGTTCCAGGCCCCCGGTGCTTCACTTCCAGGCCCCCGGTGCTTCACTTCCAGGTCCCCGGCGCTGCATTTTTAATGTAAAAAACAGGGGAAACTACCTTAAAACAGCCGCGTTTTGTGTAAGCGGTGCTAAAGCCTGCTTACACAAAACGTGGCCATTTTAAGGTGGTTTCCCCTGTTTTTTACATAAAAAAACGCAGTGCCAGGGACCCGTAAGTGAAGTGCTGGGGACCTGGAAGTCCGCCGAGTGCCTCGGTGAGTGCCTTAGCTGGCACTTGCGGGGGCGCGAGACGGATTGTGTGGTGGTGGTGCTCGATGAGCACCCCGCGAGGTGAGCAGCACGGTAAGTGCACACCCCTGGCCTCATGTAGAAAATCCCTGAATTGTGGGGAAAGGGGAGTTCATTTTTTCAAGCCTGCATCTGAGGGCAACTCCGGGGAGTTCACCCATCACAACACCCATTTAATCTGATTTCTCAAGTGATCCCCTGGGGGGCTGAGGTAAGGAATGGACCCCAGGCATGTTACATAAAGACCCAACAGCCCATTCATTTACTTATTACCAACTTTCCCTTTGACAGAGTCTTGCCTTGGGCCATTTCACAGCATTTGCATGAAAAAGTAGGGGGGAAATTGAGGAGAATGGTATTTATTTATTTTTGTTTTTAGTGTTCATTTAGCTCTCTGAGGATCATAAGACCTTCTTTGATCCAAGGCAGCTCCTGAAGTTTCAGAAAGAGGATCACTTGAAGATCCCAACCATTTTTCCTTTGCCTCCTGTAGTTTGCTCTTTTAAAAGCAGCACCAACACCCTACCATATGTTAGCAAACTCTGTGTGAAGTAGAATATGTGAAGACTGCCCCCCCCCCAGCGTAAGATAAATGGCGTTGCTGGCCTCCAGACTAATTATCTTCAGAGACACCACAGAATGAGCAGCTACATGGACCAGAAAGAAAATAAAATGGTATCTTATGGCTACAGAGAAAAATTTGGTAACAACACTCTCCCGCCATACACGATTAGATGGCTATCACACTTGCTATTGTAGTCCCGCATTTGCCTGCAGTGTCTCTACAGGCTACATTTATTTTGTATTTGACAAGAACTCTTTTGTCTTCTCTCCTGTGTGTATGCTCTGTGTAAACATTTAAAGGACTTTTCTCTCAAAGGCATTTAGGCCTTTTACTCAGTGTTGATGTGGAAGTGGTCCTAACAAGGCTTGATTAATTAGGAAGCACACTACACTTTAGCACAGCATCCACAGCAGCAGCCTAAAAAAAACCCAACGACACCCAATCTTCACAGTGAAATGTTAATTACACAAGTACACATCACAGTCAAGTATTTTCAGGTGATGTTTGCTAATAAACAAGTGGAGGCCTGCACATATTTTTTGTGTGTGCAAGTAATCTTCTAATGAATGCTTAGTAGAGTACCAATGAGTATGTGAAGTGTGCCCTCCCCCCCCCTTTTTTCTTCTTTTTTCTGTTATGACTGAGCAGCTACAGTCAGGGCTGAACTAGATATTATATGCAAACAAAACCCCAATATCCATTTTTTAAAGAAAGAAAAAAAGGAGGGGTGGTGCGTGGATTGGACTCAACGTGGACTCAAGGGGTGCTCAACTCTTTCCATGCTTTCTGCGTCTCTTCCCCAAATTGCCTTTTAAGGCTGATTCCCCCCACCATCCCAATTAGTTTCCACGTGGCTTCTTTGCTTCACATCAGCCCTTCCTGAAAAACAACAACAGTTGTTGATGTTTCGTTACACACATTTGTGTGTAACACGTAGTTAGGCCCTCAGTTCCCAGGCATATGAGGTTATGAGGGGAGGCTTTGCAATTAAGCACACACGGTAATCCTTATTAGGGGCATATAGATTGAGAGAGATTTCCCACGTTGTTCCGGTGGGAGGCAGTGGAGGCCAGTGGCTCCAGTGTCAGCGGGGCTGTGTATCCAGTCCAGATTTCAACCTGAACTTTAAAGGAGCTATCCGTGGTGCTGAACCCTATCCCCTCAAATAGGTTTGGAGCCAGGGATAGCTCCTGAAAATCTCAGAGTGAAATCTGGAGTGGATACACAGCCCCTGACATTGGAGCCACCAGCCTCTGCTGGTGGGAGAGATACTGCCTGTGCTATCTGAACTTGTGCATGTAGGAAATTGTGAATCATTGTTTGGATGCTGTCTGGTTTCTAGTTTCCTGCTTTGAGCAGGGGGTTGGACTCGATGGCCTTGTAGGCCCCTCCCAACTCTATGATCTATGAAATCTATGGAAAAGACCAGAGGTGATAGGGAGCAATAGTGGGAGAGGGTTATTGCTCTCCTGTCCTCACTTAAGGGCTTTCCATTGGGCATCTGGTTGGCCAGGAAACAGAATGCTGATTATGCTTTCAGTCTGATCCAGGAGGGCTCTTCTTCATTTCATTTCTTCCATTTATGAGTCACCCTATAGCCGTAGCTCTCAGGGCAATGCACGCAATAAAAATGAAAGTAAAACCACATGACAAAACACATTAAAAGGATTGTTTTTAAAAGCAAGGACAAAAAGTCAACCTTTAAAAGGCATAAGTAGCTGAGCAGCTAACAACACGGAGATTATTTTAAAATGCAACATGAAACATTAAAACTAAAGCAAGGAGCAGTTAAAATACTTTTAAAAGGCCAAGGAGAATAAAAAGGTCTTCACCTGGCACCAAAAATTCAACAAAGTAGATGCCAGAGGGACCTCTCTTGGGAAGCCATTCCACAGTTTGGAGGCCACCACAGAAAAGGCCTGCTCATGAGTAGCCACCCACTGAAACTCAGTTTGTGGGGGCACTGGGAGCAGGGCCCTCCTTTTATGTTCATGTAACAGTGGGACAAAAGAAATGCATGTGTACACCCTGGGTAATGATGCCATGGCACTTTTGACAATCTGAAAAAAGTGCTGTCTGTCTCCAGTGAGGGAGCCATATACAAAGAATGGCAGCCGACAAGGTGCAAAATGCCAAAAGTGCTACTGCAGAAGCCTACTATACATTTTGTGTTTTATGAAAAACTAGTGCTGTGCCAAAAAATTCTCCCACATATATTTTTTTAACCATTCTCATTCAATTTGAGAGAAAAGAAATTGCTTCCAGAAGAAATTCAAAGGAGAAGAAAATTTCGGAGACATTCTCGTGGGTTAGGTTCAGGTTTCTTGTGCTTACCGTACTTTACTTAGGTTATGTCCAAATCCTGCCTTTGATTGTCCACTCATCTCTCCGGCAGCCTGTGGCGTCCTCAGCTTCCCACACTTCAATTAAAACCCAGCGAAAGACATCATGAGGTCATTCCTCCCATAGGGCTTTTTCAGATCAAGAAGTGCAGGCAGCCTGGCCAGGGAGGCTGCAGAGCCATGGAGAGATGCGTAATAGAAAGAAAACACACACACCGCATGCTTGACTGCCTCATGGTGACTTGGTAAGCTCGAAAATACCACAAAAATAAATTGCGAAACCCCCCAAAATGAGGCAGAACAATGGAAGCCTCTTTCATGGGGGAAGGAAACTTTTCGGAAATTGGAGGACAGATTCTGACACAGCACTAGCTCCACCCCTTCCCTGGAGCTGGACACAACACTGCCCCCTCACACCTGCATTGTGGTGGATGCAAAATGGGGCCAGCCTGCCAACACGGTTGATGCTGTTGCCACTTGCAGTGGCAGCACAAAATTTTATTTATTTATTTATTTATTTATTATATTTATACCACACCTTTTTTCCTGCAAGGAACCCAAGGCGGCTTACATAATCCTCTTCTCCATTTTATCCTCACAACAACCCTGTGAAGTAGGTTGGGCTGAGAGGCAGTGACTGGCCCAAAGTCACCCAGTGAGTTTCATGGCTGAGTGGGGACTCGAACCCGGATCTCCCAAGTCCCAGTCCAACACTCTCACCACTACGCCACACTGACTCTCAAAACCCCCAAAACCCTTATGGAAAAAGAAAGAATCTGCTGATGGGGTGCCCTACCTGCGAGAAACTTGAGAATTTCTCCTCCCCCTGGAGAAATTCAGTGAAAACCCCCCTCCCAATTCTCTGCCCACAAATAGGGTGGAGACTTTCATGAGCTCTATGAACAGGCTTACCGGTATCTATCGCATTCACTAAGGTTGTAATATTTTATCCAGACAGCAGCCTCTGATCAGATAGCACCCAAACTGCACAGTGCAGATATTGAAATCGGGGGAAATTCTTTCTCTCTTTCCTTCCTTTCTTAAAAAAAAGAAGAAGGGGGGGGAGCCTATTTGAAAATTCATTCTTTGAGACATTATATTCTCCTTAAAACCATCTAATCTTTTATTAATGTCTGTGGTCCTAAAAGTAACTTCAAACTTCAATAAGTAGATTCATATGCAGTGCGATATTTTAACTAGCTGCAGAATGTGCTCACATAACCCTGAGCGAAAGGGACAGGCTTGGGGAAGTGTGAAACAGGCCTTGTGTAGCTCAAGCTGTAATCCTCTCTGTGCTCTCCCTTTGGTTTCTCCAGGCAATGCAGCTGAGAAGGCTTGAAGAACAGCCTTTCGACAGACATCCAAAGGATTCTGAACTTTCAAGTCAGCGCTGAAAATATGCAGGTGGTATTCATAAATTAGAATTTTCTAAACAGGGCCCTTGGAACTTGTGCATTCATACATTGCAATCACAAAACTATGAATTTTCTGATTTTTGTCATACTCTGATAAGGTTAAAAAAAAAAAAACCTCACACACCACAGTTAAATTCACTCCTGCTGGCGGAATTGCAGAAGTAATTGCTCTGACAATGGAAACCTAAAACTTTTGAGATTTCTTGTCTATTGGGATGGAAAGTAATTTATCAATTCCTATTAACTCTAGTCACCAATAAGAGATGCTTTTATTTTCCTCTTAGGGAGTATAAAATGCATGCCACCTAGGTTTTATATGCTAACAGGAATTTCTCAATTCAAATGGCTGAAGCTCCTTGTTTTGAAACCTTCCTTCAATGAAAAAAAGTATCACTTTTTATTTAATAGCACTTCTCATTTGCTGTGCAGTTCTTCTAAGCAGAATTATGAGGTGTGCGATGTGTGCTTACATTTGACAGTGTCAAGTCTCTTGGAGGAATTCCATGGGCACACCAGGTTTCTCCTGTCCCGCTCCATTTTGTATACGTACATACATTTTCTCAACATATACTTCGTTCATCAAACCACTTTTTTCTGGGTGGAGGCAATTTTACAGGGTGGGGCTTCAATCCTGTGCACACTCATCCTTCAACAGATTTTTTTTTCCCTCGTAAGAAAATAGATAGAAGCAGTGGTAGGAAAACATGGGAGACTTATAAATGGAAGATGACAATGTCTGGAGGACACCCCCTCCCCTGCAAAAGTCTGTTTTTGAGGTAGGCTGACTGCACAAGAAAAGCCTAGTTTGGAAGCACCCCTGCAAGAGAGTCCCACTGAGTAAACATGCTATAGGGTTGCACCGTAAGGTTATGATGCTATGCATACATAATTGGGAGCAAGTCCAACTGAACCCAGTGGGGAGGGGCCATGGCTCAGTGGTAGAGCACATGCGTTGCATGCGGAAGGTCCCAGGTTCGATCACTGACATCTCCAGGTAGGGCTGGAAAAACTCCTGCCTGAAATCCCAGAGAGCCACTGCTCGATGATGCACTAATGGTCTGACTTGGTATAAGGCAGATCCCTATGTTTCTATTTCTGAGAACCCATGCGTAGGACGGGGCCCTTATGGGACTGCAGTTGGATTGTTCAGAGGTAGTTTGAATAAACATTCCTTCACCAGGTGTGGGCGGGGCAGGAACGAGATAAAAAGACATAGGAGAGCCAGTGTGGCATAGTGGTGAGAGTGTTGGACTGGGACTTGGGAGAGCAGGGGTTCTGGTTCCCGCTCAGCCATGAAGCTCACTGGGTGACTTTGGGCCAGTCACTGACTTTCAGCCCAGCCTACCTCACAGGGTTGTTGTGAGGATAAAAATGGAGAGGAGGACTATGTAAGCCGCCTTGGGTTCCTCACAAGAGGAAAAAAAAGGTGGGATCTAAAAATTATACGACCATACCGAACCTTATTTTGTGGTTTGTGTAGCCATATACAACATAGCCCTCTTCAGGTGTTCTCAATCTGAGGATAATCAACATGTGAGGAAAGGGAGTGCACTAACCACACCCCCTCTCTCATTGTGTTCATCACCTTCTACACATGGAGGGTGACTTTGTGAAGAGGAGAGCCTCCTCTGTCTGTGGGGTCTCTCCATGTGATCCAGGATGTGGGAAAATCAGTGTTCTGGATCACATGGAGAGCTCCCACAGACAGAGGAGGGTAACAAATGCAATGATGGAGGGGGGTGGGGCTAGTGCACTCCCCCTCCTCACGTGTTAATTATCTTCTGATTGAGAATGCTGGAAAAGGGCTTATGATGAATTCTCGTAAGAACATAAGGAGAGCCATGTTGGATCAGACCAAGGATCCATCTAGTCCAGCATTCTGCTCACAGAGTGACCAACCGGCTGCCCACAGGAAACCCACAAGTGGGACATGATGAATGCAACACCACCATCCCGCCCATGTTCCTGAGCAATTGGTGTACATAGGCATACCACCTCTGATACTCGAGGTAGCATATAGCCATCAGGACTAGTAGCCATTGATAGCCTTCTCCTCCATGAATTTGTCCAATCCTCTTTTAAAGCCCTCCAAATTGGTGGCCATCACTACATCTTGTAGAAGTGAATTCCATAGTTTAACTATGTGCTGTGAGAAGAAGTACTTCCTTTTATCTGTCCTGAATCCCCCACCAATCAGCTTCATGGGATGACCCTGGGTTCTAGTATTAAGAGATGTCTCCCTATCCACATGACTCTTCTTCTCCCACCACAATGCTTATCCAAGAAGATGTCAGGTGCTGCCAGGGAGGGTGAGCAAGGTGGAAGAGTGAGCAAGGGGATGGATGAGTAGATTTTAGAGCATGTAGAGAAAGAAGTCTCCACCGGTGGCTTTTTCAGCTGTTAGAGCTTGTAGCTCCTACAGTTACTTGGAGGGTTCTGACCATGTCAGGTCTTTTCATGTGCTCTTGTGTGAACAGAGACATGGTCATATGAAGGAACTAACATGGTAAATGTGTGGCAACTTAATCATTTCTGGGATCTTGCCAAATGAGATGGGGCAGATCCTAAGCATTTCTTTTCTAGGGAAGAGGCATGTTATTCAAGGCTAATGGAATAATGATGAAAACATAGAATGATGATCATCATCATAGATTACATTGCCTTTTTTGGGGTAAAAATAGAAAATTAATAGATAAGAAAGATAGCAGTAAAATAAAGGGTAATTATTACTATTAGTGAAGTATTGGGAATAATGCCTCTTACTTGCAATATTAATTCTTAATGGCCTGGTTACAAACAGCGTCACATGGCTGGAAGAAGGATAAATAGATAGCAACAATTTGTAGTGATCTATTGAGTCCTGGGGAGGCACCCAAGTGGGGTGTCACAGACTTGGAAGAAGCCTTAGTTTTATTTATCTTTCCTAATGTCTTGGAACGGAGTAGGGAAAACATCCCATTAATTAAAATTGTGCATATTAAATTGGGAGGTGTAGCAGAAAATAGACTAATCACTTAGTCATTTATTGGCTGTCCTGAGCTCATATAATTTACTATACTCCAATTAAATGTGAAATAAATCCTGACTCATAGGAAACTTTATTCACAGGCTTGATATTTAGAGCTGCAGTTTACTTTCTTCCAGTGCTATATAGCTAGTACGTGAGCTGGATGCCTCCCCCCTCACCCAACACACACACTTTCCACTTAAATTTAGCAATGTAAGTGTTGAAAATAGTCTGTTTATTAATAAACCTGCAGACTAAAATTACAGATTTGGAGCTAGGAGTTCAGATCATCAAATAATAAATAAATAATAATGCAACACAAATGGGTGTCATGGTTGTTGAACCAGTAAAATAGGAATGTATGAATCTACGAGTTTCACTTTCTCCCAGATTCATTTCTTTTTTTAAAAAATTTAAAAATCTCAAGTTCTTTCCATCCTATTAATGAAGACATTTTCGTAAGTTCTTTTCAAACAATGTACTGAACGAAATTCTCACCCATCTGTACGCCAAATGCAACAGGTACAGCTGTTCCCAGCATGGAGAGGACCATATTTACCTGCCTGGCATATAGTTCTCAAAGATGAGGAGCCTGTCAGAAAAAAGAGGTGACTGAGAGCCATCCTATACATTTCATTAATTATGTGGCATGTAGCTTTCTATATACTCTAGTGTAAGCACGCATGGCCTTGATTCAGATGAGGGGGGGGGGGTTTAAAAAAAAGGGAAAAGTCTCCACTGGCATAAATGGAGGCTTTTTTTCTTTTGTGGGGAGAACGGGGTGGGGGTGGGAGGTTTTAAGTGTAGTTTGGCTCTGATCACCCTAATTCAGTACCACAAACATGATTGAATACGCAGGGATTCAAACCCAGACTTTTAAGAGCAAAGCACTCAAAGCTCTAGGCCTGGATGGACAAATCTCTCTGTTTTTGTTTCTCCCACATTAGAATTTAAAAAAAAATCTCTTTAAAGTTCTTTCCCTCCTGGATATGAAGACATTTGCAAATTTTGGTAAGTTCTTATTAAAAACAACAACAAACTAAACAAAATTATCATCCATCCCTACCCTAAAATGCAGACATCCATGAACAGGAACAAAGTAATTCTAATGTTGGGGTGTGTGTGTCCCTCTGCTAAGCAATGCATTCCCTCATATTCTCTGAGGCCTCTGGCGTGGCAAAGGGGCAGTGACGTCACTCCTTCTAGGCCATGCCAAAGGTCTTCAGACATTTGGAGTGGGCTTGGCATGGTTCTGCTAAGGATGGGGTTGAGTCAACAGAGTGACAAAGTAATTGTGCCTTATTACTTTGCTTTGGAGACTGGAAAGGCCTTACTTGTACCTGGTGAATCCAGCAGCCTATCGACAAGGGCAAACAGACCTTGACCTCTGCTTCTATCTATCTATCTATCTATCTATCTATCTATCTATCCAGTGCTTTTTTTCTGGAGAAAAAGGTACCGGAACTCTTGGATTACATTTCCTCGGGAGTAGATGGCGATTAAATTGTAATGCAATTAATAGAAGAAAAGGTGCTGGAACTCAGTTCCTGTGAGTTCCACCAGAAAAAAAGCCCTGTATCTATCTATCTAGTAGGACCAAAAGCAGTGATAAATTGGCCACTGGGAATGAGCACTTTCTCCAATATGTTCCTGGCTGATTGCTAAGATCATCTTTGGAGGCTCTTCTCTGGGTGCCGCTGCCCACAATGGTACAAGGAAAGAGCCTTTTCTGTAATGCCCCCCCCCCCCATCTGTGGAATGCTCTTCCCAGTGAGATCTGCCTGGTGTCTTCATTTTATACATTTAGGTGCCAGGTTAAGTCCTTCCTCCTCCAGCAGGAATTTAATTTTTATCTGTTGCTCTGATTATTACATTTACTGTTGGTTGTTAAATATTTTTAATGTTTTAATATTTTCACTGTATTTATTGTTTTGGTTGTTATTTTATTGTTTGGGTTTTTTTTTTTTTTGATGCTTGTAAACTGCCCCAAGGGCAGTAGGATGGTATATAAATGAAATAAATCAATAAATTAATAAATAAGAATTTCAATCACATTCTACACAGTCACAGTATATTTCATACAAGGGCACCAGATAGCTGTTAAACGGCCACTGCTTGAACGGTATGGATGAATTCACAATTTAAACTAGAGACCTCATAAAATTTCATTTTCTGAAGAAACAAACAACAACCCCCACTCCCAATATCATGATCCGTCCACATTAGTAAATTGTCTTGCTTCTTCTTCTTTACCAGACGTCCTTATTGAGACTGCTTGGATATAGTCCCCTTACAAAAATGTCTGTTGGGGTGATAAACTATCATTTTGAAAGCGCTATAAATCCTCTGCAGTTCCCACAGACAGTTTTGTATGTATTCCGTTCCAAAAACCGCCCCACCAGAGTCCTTGTAAATCAGGTACCATCTGGCATGTTTGCATTAATTCATCCACATTGCCTGTTATTCCTGTGCAAAATGTCAAAGGAATCTGCCTTCCAAGCAATTAGGATCAGCTGCAATCCCAGCTTTTACGTCTTTTGGGGAAATGACCACACACACAAATCCAGCAGGTAACTGGATGTATTCAAAAGATGGTCAGGAAGAATCACAACTTTGTATTTGGGAATGTAGGAAACACTCCACCTGCCTCACTTATAGGAGTCAGCATGGCCTTGGGATTTGTGTGCCCTTTGCCAGTGTCTGGTGACCAGACACTGTCCCAACCTTCTGCCTTCTACCTCAAGGGCTCAGGCTGGCTAACAAAATTGTCTGAGGTCTCTCTTGCTCCATTTTAGAGAGAGGAGCAATGAGTCTGTCAAAGAAAGATTTGTCAAAGCTTTCTCAGCGAGCCTCCAGCTGCCGTGACTCGGGTTTCACAAAATTGCTCAGATTTGGAGGAATGCTTTATAGGCAGGGGCAGGAGAGGGCTTCCCTAGACCTCAGAGGTTAATTCAGGGGTGTGGGCATGCTTGTGGGATCTATTCTGGTTTTCTTTTGCTAGGACCCTGAGATCTGCCAACAGGAGCCAGGTGCAAAAGACATACACTCAGAATGAAAGAATTTTGAGCCCAGGAATTTGTTTTGTGTACCAGAACTGAAGGCAGCTTAGGGAGCAATCCTATGGTGCCTAGACAGCATCTGAGGGGCCATAGGGTATTTCGAATTCCCAGAATCAAGGTCAGAGACAGCACTCCAGCCTCGGAGCTGGGATTTGGAGCTCTTGCAGTTGGCAGGGAAAGAACCACACTGGCTGCTCTCCGAGGTCAGGAAAGCAACCTTGGAGAGGGGCGAAAGGGGTGTTCTGGTGGGCGGGGAGGGGAGGAGACTGGAGAGGCCAGGATATGAGGTATCTTGCTGCCTCTCCAGCCTCCTTCCCTCCCCCTCTGAAACACTCCAGCTAGATGGGCAAAAAAGCCTGTCTAGTGAAAATGCAGGACAGGAGGACTGGGAGATGGAGATCGCCTCTGCCACTCCTCCCACTCTGCATAGGATGTCCGTAAGCCACCAAGTTCTGGGACTTCTGGGCATTGTGCCCTTACAGTTTTTCCACACTAAAATCCACTCCTCCTGGTCACCCCAAGCATATAATTTGAGAGTGGTGGTGGAGTAATTTTGTTGCTGCTACTGTTAAACAATTGGGAGACAGAAATTCTGGCAGATCTACAGCTACCTTCTGTCCACCCCTGGTAATTAAGCCCAATTCCAACAACACCAGTGCAGAGTCAGATCAGGGACCATGTCTCACCCTCGGTCACGCTGTGCAGTGTGGAGGCTTCTGCATGATTCCATGCCTGTGGGGAGAGTGTGCATGAATTAAACAAGCACATACCTAATCAAGTCTTTCCCACCCAGTTGGAGGAATCCCACTCAAATGGCACAGCCTTGTGCAGTTGACCCCACTCATGATTGAGTGGGGTCAAGTGGGGGGAGAATCCACCCACCCACTGGTAACAAGGGCTACCAAGTCTCACACTGTAGGGACATAGCTTTCACACCACAGGGAAAGTAAGTGAACAGGTTGGTGCCTGGCCAATATTGTTGTCATACATGACGTCAAAGAACAATTCTTTGAATGCTTGATGGAATTCCTTCCTCGGCCTCCTTTTCCTTTGCTCATTTTGTTCCCTTTCCCTTTGTTTTTGCATGCAGAGCAACGAAAGTGCTTGCAATGACAGTGCAGACCTTCCTTGAGCCCCCCTCCAGTATGCTTTTAAAATGAGACGCTTCTGCCTTCCCGCCCTCCCCTCTGAGGTTTCTGCAGTTTCTTTGTGTCTCTGCAGACTGCTGCATGAATCACATTGTCTAATGCCCTTCACGGTTCTTGGATTCAAACCTATCATGGAAAGATTAGATAGGTTACAATTATTAAATGCTGCTTAAAGGTATTATTTATTGCTCCTTTCTTGGGCAAGCCTCCCACTGACATATGATTCCATAAGGGAAAAGATGTAGCTAATTGTAAGACAACTCTTTTGAAGCCAGTGCCAATAACTTCTGTAAAAGATTTATAAAGAGCTCTGGGGTGCGGTGGGGCATGGGGGAAGGGGAAAGAGGACCTTTTACATTCCAAGTGAAAGAATGTCAGGTTGTTCACTTAAGCTTGTGTGTGTGTGTGTGTGTGTGTGTGTGTGTGTGTTAAAACATATTCTAGTCCAGTGCAGTCAGGTGCAGTTGTCAGTTCTTTGAAATATCTGCCTCTGTAAATAAGACACAAGTCCAAAGAAAGAGATTTCTGGACAGCTCTTCTGGCGAAACTCACGGTGTGGGAAAGATTGACTAAGAACAGAAATTTGTACCTGCTTTTGCCAGCAACAACAACCACCACCTCTAAAAAAAAAGAAGAAGTGGCACCGTACAGCCTGAATGTAGAACCTGTTCAAGGTTTCTGAGGGGAAATAGGCAATGTTAAGTGTTAAATGTTAATGGAAGAAACAACACTTCGAAAAATAC
Organism: Shinisaurus crocodilurus; assembly: GCA_021292165.1. NCBI lineage: Eukaryota > Metazoa > Chordata > Lepidosauria > Squamata > Shinisauridae > Shinisaurus > Shinisaurus crocodilurus. Next base: position 78,232,209 of record CM037879.1, on the reverse strand, counting down.
TTCCCCACATCAGAAAAAAACACACAGCACAGTTTGTCAGTGCCCCTCACGTTAGATCGAACAAACTTGAAGGGCAGGATTCTGGATATTCTGGCTTACTCAGGCCAGTGCTTAAATTACAGGAAGAGCAGAGGGGCAGAGGGGGCCCATAGGGTGGGCAGCTATCCTACCACACAGAGGATAGTCCTCTATTTTGGAAAGCTGGCAGAGGACAGTCCTCTATTGAAGGTGTTCTCTGTTTGAATGACTGTCCAGTCCAAGTCCAACTTAAAGATACATAAGGAGGGAAAGCCAGGCGGGGCTTTGAAGTGGCCCATCCACAGTCAACACATGGGCTTCAGACTGAGCAGGCACACTGGCCACCTGGTCAGTCTTCTCTGCTATGGTGAATTGTATTATAGTTCTATTGAAATTATCATTAGTATTTTTTTAAAATTGCACCTACACACATACATTTGCATATGCAAATGTCATGTAAATTGGTGTCCTCATTTGCCCTCTTTTTTGTGATGCAATTCTTCTTTTTTGGTAATGTGTCTTTTGTGATGCAATTCTTCAGTTATTTTGGACATCCCAATCCCATCCTCCTGTACCTTTTGTTTGCCTTTTAGAAAGGGTATCCAAAGCAACCTCTGCCTTGCCTCTGAAACAATCCATTTCAGAGCCTACAACCCTTGGGAGCACCGCTGACAGTAATATTACACCCATGGAGCATTCCGTGAACGTATCTTGGCCTCTGGGGTGGACGTGGGCCCTCCCTTTTGTTCTCCAGCTGCTGCTTCTCAGTGCCATTTTGCTTCTTTTTTGCCCTCAGTATGCTTGGCATCGTTTGCCCTCACTACCATTTAATGTGATTGGCTGTGGGAACACATAGTTAGTGATGGCATTGAAATTCATATTTTCAGGCTTGGAAATACAATTTTGGGCAGCTCATAATGCTTGCCTCAAAGACAACTTCAGTGTGACAGTGCGGAATGTTCTTCTCTGAGCCAGAGGAGACCTTCAGTCCTCCCTTTCTGCCTCCCTCCAACCTTTCTACACACCCACCCTTTTCCTACACACCGATCCAGCATCATTAACACCATGATGTTCACCACATCTTTAGCTTTGATCTTTAGATGTCTGCTTAATACCCACCCCTTCATGCGGGTTTCCCTGAGGTGTCACCCAACTAGCATAGTTGTAATTTTATTGCCGAGTAGTGATTGTTTTATTGTTTTTTTATGGCTATAGTTTTATGATTATATTATTATTGTTAACTGCTTTGATAGTTCACTGGAAAGTAGCATATAAACCTGTGTAATAATCAGGGTTGGATCCAGCATCCTGATACCACAAGCAGAGGCTACCACTTGCAGAACCGGACTTCTGTGTCCTCTGCTCTCCATTGCAGCCCCCCCTGCACCCTTTAAATCTGCTCTGGAAAGCTGGGGGACTCTCTAATCATTGTTGGGATCATTGGCCCAAATATGTTGTTTTTCTTGCAAGCTAATACCCATGGAACAGATAGTTATGGCTTCCTTTAGCACTGACGTTTATGTAGAGTTTCAGTGAGATAATAGATAATTTTATCTATTAATAGATAATAGATAAAAACACTCTAAACAATAAAAAGGAATTAAAGTCAAACCAGTTAGTGAAGTGAAGTGAAGTGAAGGTGTGTGTGTGTGTGTGTGTGTGTGAGAGAGAGAGAGAGAGAGAGAGAGGGAGATGACCTTTCAAGTAGTCATTGAAATTCAATTGTGCCCATCATTATGCAAACCCTCTTAAGAACTGACATCAGGCTTGGCCTGAATTGCAAATAGATTTAAACAACAACAACAACAACAACAACAACAACAAACTGTCACCGAGTAAAACATGCCATGGAGATAATGGACCCAAGTGATGTTATTCTCCAGGACTTCCAGAGTTCAATAAATTACTGGGCATGTTCTGGTGAATCTATCTCAAGAGTACTTGACAGTGTTTGGCTGAATTCATAATCTCTTCAGAAACTCTGGGGGCAATTTCCTAAGATAGTCTATTAGCATGGTCACACTTGCATTAGGCTATATCAAGACTAGCAAACACTGAACTAGTCATAAGCATTTCCTTTTGTAATAGTCATTCCCAGATAATTTCAGGGACATTTTGCATATGGATTGTGTGAATATCCCAAGGCAAATTGTTCTTTTGTCCCTGAAATTGAACTTCCATTCCCCCCCTCCCCCAATAAAATTAGTTACTTGGATTCTTTTCTTTCCTTTTCTTTGCAAATTCTTTAAGACCATATGTGAATTCCTGTATGGGAATGTGAAGGAAAAAGCCTCAAGAGTTTCCTGCACCACACACACACACACACACACACACCTCCTCAGGTGTAAACAAGTATAATCCCAGCTGGGGGCTTGGAAATGCGAAATGTACATAGTTTAGATGGGCCTCAGAGGCTCTCCATCTTGATGTCTATGTGCCCCAGCCATTTGTATGCAAATGCAAGCCCTCTAGTCATCATGAGCCACCCCTCCCTTCTGCCTGGGCCAGGTGAAGTTCATCCTGATTGGCTAAAGACAGCTGGGCTACTGAAAGGAGGGGGGTGGGAAGAATATATACTGCCTGCCGTGGCATTTGGGGTTCATTGTTGGGGTCTGCATGTGAAGAAGCACGGGGTAGGGCTTTGGCTGAGGCAAGCCCTGGAGAGTGAGTCCTGGGTAGTGATATAGTGAAGGAACTAGCTTTGTTGTTTTATAGCTCTACTGTGTATACCAAAGTGTCTTCCCCACCTTTCTCCTTCCCTCATTTCCCACCTTTTGTTGTAATCTGTTTACCTGAAATAAACTTTCCTGGTTTTACCCCACACAGCGTGTATGGTTCCTCTGTGGTTCAGCGCTAAATCCAGAGTATAGACAAGGGCAAGGCCCTGAGAGACTCAGGTCAAGACGGCAGAGTTAAGGCTGGCAGTCTTGCACCTTGGATCTCTGGTCTTGAATAAAGGACCGGTTGGCAGTCCTTCACAGGGAAAAATAATAGATTTAACTTATTAGTTAGTTACTACTACAGCACTACACCTTTCTGACTGAATGCAAAGGTCTCATTTTGGAAGACTGTAAGTATAGGTAAGGTTCAAAGACCAAATTTGATGGGGAGCAGATTACAACTTTGGTGCCAATAATAAACATTTTAATAATGAAATGCTTATGTTTTCTTTCCAGTTTCAGTTTGCCCAGCTTCAGCTTGCCCAGCTTCAGCGTCTAACTCCAAAATATCATAATGCTTTTGTTAGAACAGAATTCTCTATTAGAAATCTCTCCATGGGAGGCACTTACAAACAGTGATAATAGCAACACTTAACCATCTGCTTTAAGGTCATTCTATTTTGCTTGGCAATCCTGATGGAAGACAGGCTTTCCAAGCTATGAATCATTCTTGAAGCCTACTTCTGGACTCCTACACACACACACACACACACACACACACACACACACAGACACACACACCATTTCTACTCCAGCATCCTTTAGTGGCAAGACAAATGTGTCTTGGAAGCCTAGAAGCGGGACATGAAGATGATAGCCCTCTTCCAGTTGTATGTCCCCAGCTTCTGGTATATCAGAGGTGTCTGAACATGGAGCAACCATTTAGCTATCAAGGTTAATATTTGATAGGCCTATCCTCCACGAAATCATCTAACTGTGCTATCCTCTACATGTCTGCTCAGAAGTAAGTTCCATTAAGTTCAACGGGGCTTACTCCCAGGTAAGGGGGTATAGGATTGTAGCCTAAGTCTTTTTAAAAAGCCATCTAAGCTAGTGGCCATCATGTGATATACAAAAAAGTTCCTTTTTATCTATAATGAACTGACTGCAGATCAATTTCATAAGCACTGTAAGTGTGAAATTTGTAGGAAAATATCTCTGTGTCCCAGAGACCATAGGATATGGCAGACCCCCCCCCCTCCTGAGTCTATAGACACTACTATGACCTTGGGAGGGGTAATCCAAAATCATTCCCCCACCTCCACCCTCTTGCAACTACCATAGAAAGCACCATGGTGGCTGTTCTTCTGAGGTCACAACAGTGGGGTCAGAAGAGTGGGAGAGGAAAAGGGGGGTGGGAAGGGAAGGGAGGGAGGAGGAGGGGCTATGATATGCAGGATGCTAAAGCCTCTATGCCACCCATCCTGCCCACAATAAAGTAGCTGGTTTTTTTCACCTCCATCCTCCTCCTGCCTTGCCTGGCTGCTGCTAGCAGGACATAGGATAGACAGAAGGCTCCGATCTCAGAGTCCTCCATCTACGGTATTGAGCAGCAGTCCCTTAGGACTGCACTTTTAGTTGTCTTCTAAACAAAACTAAGCATCCTTACAAATGCCTTACCCTTTTCTCCGTGGGAAGATGTTCCAACTCTCTGATAATTTTAGTTGGTCTTTCCCATAGCTTTCCTAGCGCTATGATATCCTATTTGAGATGGTGATGAAAACTGAACATTGTGTTCCAAATATGGCAATGCCATATATTTATATAAAGGGTTTGGTTTTGTGTGTGTTTGTATGTGTATGTGTGTGGCATCATTACACTGGCATGTTAAATAGCACTAGTCCCAATCTAGATCTTTGCAAGACTGTACTACTTACCTCTCTCAGTTGTGAAAACTTTCTATTATTCCTTCCATTTCTTGTTTCCTGTTCCCAATCCTCAAGAGGACCTAACTTTTTATCTGACGGAAGCTAAGTTTACTTAGGAGCCATTGATGAGAGACTTTGTCAAAAATGTTTTGAAAGCCTATGCAGTCTACTGGATCACCTCATCTACATGTTTGTTAACACTCTCAAAGAATTCTGAAAGTTTGGTCAGGCCAGATTCAGTGAGTGTTCTGGGAACAGCTAATACAGCAGGGTTACTAAAAGCTAAGCAGGTATGGATCTGATTAGTCTCCTGGATAAAAATTCCATGTGAACAGGATATATGTATAATGAATACATTTTCTTATGGTTTTAAAGAAGGTTGATAAGACAGGATTTCCTTTTGTAGAAGCCATGCTGATTCATCCTCAGTAAGTCTTGCTCTTCTGTGTATTAATTCTAGCTTTCATAATGTTTTCTACAGATTTACCTAGGACCAAAGTTAGGGCTACATACAGGTTTGTAATTTCCTGGATCTCCTTTGGATATCTTTTAGAAATTGGTAATGCGTGGGCTACCTTCCATTCCTCTTGTAAGCAGGCTGATTTTAATAGGTTCATATTTTTGTAAAAAGATCAGCAATTTCACATTGTTAAGGACTCTTGGGTAAATGCCATCTGGCCATGGTGACTTATTAATCTGTAATTTGTCAATTAGCTCTGAAATATCCTTTATCAAGTTGATTTTATTAGATTTGATTAATTGATTTGATGCACTTTCTGAAGAAAAAAAAAAGTTCAGATATGGTCTCTCTCCAAAATCTCAGACAACAAAGGATGAGGTAGAGAATTAATTTAGCCTCTAGAATCTAGGCAATCATCCCTGTCATCTTTCAATATGCCATTAAACCTTTGTTGCATAAATCTGCAATCCTATAGGTCCTTACTTGGGAGTAAGTCCCATTAAACTTAGTGGGATTTACTTTTGAGTAAAACTTTATAGGATTGAACTGTAAATATCTGACACACACACCCTCACTGCTCCATATGTATTTCAATAAATGTTTGTTGGTTATGTTATGTCTTCAACACTCTTCAAATTAGTTTTCTATTGTTTGTGCTCTGTTTTATTTTTCTTATTTGGGCAAGACTTCCACTTTTTAAAAGAAGCCTTCATGCCTTTTTCTGGCTTCCTTAATACTGCTATTTAACCATGTTGGAATCTTTTTGGATTTATTCAAACACTTTCCAATCTATGGTGTACACTTTATCTGAACCTCTATTGAAGTTTTTAAACTCACATTCAAGTTTCCTGAAGACATTTGACCTTCGGATTCTTCCCTTAACTTCCTTTTAAAAAATCTCTTCAATTGGGAGATTGGGTGGGATCCCTCATTTGAAATTACACATTATGCTGTTGGACGTTCTAGACAATTTCCCATTCACATATGTGTGGAATTTGATTGTATGAGGTGGATGGGGAAATCACTGTTCCCAAGCAGTTGCCAATTACACCTCTAACCAGATCCTACACACAACTTAGTATTCAATCAAGGGTCACCTCTCCTTTTGTTGATTCCATGACTAACCATTCTAAATGAGAGTAATTTATCATATTTAGAAAGTTTGGGTTGTATCCAACTGGTGTCTCTCTGCTGACAGAAGGCTCTTTGATCCAGCAGGGGCTTCCCTCAGCAGATTGGGGAAGGAGGCAATATTTGACAGTACCCTCCTGCATCCCCCTGTGCACGCCAAAATCTGCTCCAGAGGGTTTGGGGAACTTTTGGAACAGCGTGGGAGGTGGTCAGCGGAGTACAGGCCTGTGGCTCACGCTGGCTCAGCTTGTCTGAGCGTGGAAAGCTAAGCAGGGTCAAGTCTGGTTATTGCTTGGATGGGAGACCCCTCCTCTAGTTTCCTGCATTGAGCAGGGGGTTGGACTCGATAGCCTTGTAGGCTCCTTCCAACTCTATGATCTGTGAATCTGAGACTGGTGACTCCTATTTCGGTGGAGCACCTAATCCATTGCAGGTTTTATTTGGAGCTTTATAGGAGCTATCCATGGTGGTGAACCTATTTTGGGAATGGGGCCCAGCATCATGGATAGCTTCCATAAAGCTCCAAATACAACCTGGAATGGATTAGGAGCCCCATCAAAATAGGAGTCACCAGCCTCCCCCGGAGGTGGTTCAGGGGACTGCAGTAGGGACAGGAATCAGCAAAAAGTAATTTCCCTCCCCATTCTGCTTACAGAAGCCTCTGCCTGATCAAGGGGCCTTCTGTCAGCAGAGAGACACCAATTGGATACAACCCAAACTTTCTAAATGCAAGGTGTTCAAACATATTTGCAGGTGTTCAAACATATAAGCATGGAGGAGCCAAGGGGTCATGTGTGTCAGCCCTGTCCCTTCCACCCCGGTCCTCCTGCATTGAGCAGGGAGTCCCGATTGCAGTCACACCCGCCTGAACACACAGGGTTCCCAGTTGCAGGGATACAAGTGTAGCCATCTTCAGCAGTTATGATCTCCCTTCAGACTTTAAGTCTGGGGTTGGAGGGAGTGGGGGCCTCCCCCACTTAGGCTTTTGAATGCCTGCAGAGGGCTCTTGTCATGAACTGAATGTATGTTAACTCAGTCAATGGGTAGTATCCAGTTGTGCCCCAGCAGTAGCACTAATGATGCTGTGCTAGCATAAACCAGCACTTGCCCAATGTAAACTAGCACTTGCTAGGGCAATGAGAAAGAAGAAACAGTGATTCCAGGGGTGACCTTTTAAATGTCCAAGAATTTCATCCACCATTCTTTCCCCACATACCGTACTTCTTCCCTGTTGTTAGCATCACCAATGAGTTCAGCTGGTAGAATGCTTCACTCATGCCAGTCTGTAGAATTGCCTTCAAAGTGGAGGAAGATCCCTTTGCCTCCACTCTAGTCATAGGTGTGCTGATAATAATGTATGAACTGTTTCACAGTGCCTAAATGGCAGAGATTTTTCTGGAATGACATCTCTGAGAAACTTTTTTTTTGTTAAGTAAGCCTCAATTTATGGCAAAGCAACAATGTCAATTGTCTTAAGTGTGCTTCACCTTGCATTTTAATAGGAGGAAGAGTGCATTAGCATTCACTTTGGGAATGGTTTAATGATGAGTGATTGATGCATCGCCAGCTCATAAAATCTGATCAGTATCAACACAGTAGCAAGAAGCTGAATTGTCTGCATTGTTTTGATACATATGCCCACATGTACACCATAAACAACCTTTAGGAGTGAGTGAGTTTTATCTGAGTATAAAATATTTATTATGAATATCAACCTTAAAAAAATAGAGATGCTGACTAAATAAAATAATGTTCCTGTCCTTATTTAGTAGTTGATGTAGAATGAGAGACATTTTACAGATGATTGATAAATGGTAAAATGATTATAGGTATTAATTTCCCCAAGAGTTTATATATTCCAGTTGACCAAGATGGGGGGGGGGGATGATCTCATTCACTAATCCAAACTAAAGGTGTCAACAAGTTCTGTAATTAATCCTGGTTGGAATCCATGTACAGCAAGAGAGCTCACAGCCAAGCTACAAGTGACTTTGAAAATGTAGTTAGCAGTGATGTCTTTCTTTCTTACTCTAAAGTAAGTGTGGGGGCTCCAAGCCAGATTGGGACCACAGCAGGGGAAAAAGGGTTAAAGCCTCCCCCCCATACTAGGGTCCCAATCTGGATTGGGGGCCCTGCACATCAGAGTAAGGAGGAAAGATGTAGTTGCTGGCTATATCTTCAAAGTAGCATGTAGTCCATATAACTGCAATGGACCTCATACAGTTTATTTATTTATTTTATTTATACCCCACCTTTTTTCCTACAAGGAACTCAAGGCGGCTTACATAATCCTCCTCCTCCTCTCCATTTGATCCTCACAACAACCCTGTGAGGTAGGTTAGGCTGAGAGTCAGTGACTGGCCCAAAGTCACCCAGTGAGCTTCGTGGCCGAGCGGGAACTAGAACCCGGATCTCCCGAGTCCCAGTCCAACACTCTCACCACTACACCACACTGGCTCACCCCAAACGTCTGTTGTCTCTGGAGCAATGTAACTGCATAGACATCCCAAAATAGATCTGCATATCCTATGAGTGTTTCTCCCATTCGCAGAACAAAGCATAGATATTTATGGAAGACTGAATGGAGGGCCACATATGGCCCACTACAATTTTGTGGCCATTTATAGGGATGTACAGATTTTGTTAAATCCATTCCGTCTGTGTTTTGTGGATTGTCAAGTGTCTTTCATTCTGTCGTCCGCTCATTGATGGAATTGTGTGTGTGTTTTTAATGATGTACGAGAATTCCGTTCCACTTGTGCAAGTGCACATTTGCGCTACTGCGCACTTGTGAGAATGTGGATAAATGCTAAGGCGCACTTGCTCTAATCTGCATTTGCATAAATCCCCCCAAAAGTTAAAAACCCGTCTGCAAGTCTGCACAACTTGGAAAAAGCAGGTCAACTGCATAATCCACAGGTTGGATTCATACATCCCTAGGCCAGCCAAGTGCTAACCACCCTGACTTACTTAGTCAACAGCAACATGTAGGTAAGTTCTTTTTGGCCACCATGTATATGAAAAAAACAACAATAAGCAAGCAAAGCCTTTCCCTTTCGTAACATAATATATAGCCTTAAACGATTTTCTTCCTTACCTAAAGCACCGAAAAACTCTGCATTCAGAATGTAGCAGGGTGTCATATAAATCCCACCTGGCTCCCTAAAATGATCCCAGATTCCTGTTTTTCATGGCTTTATATTTCACTTCCAATGAACTGATGTGTGAAAAATATGCCCCCTTGCCCTCTGGTTGTTTGTTTATTTGAGACTCATCTGGTCGCCATCCTTCTGATCAAACTCTAATCCTTTTAGTGGTATCTTGAAGCTCTTGCTCCAGCTTGGCTCCAGTATTTTGCAGCAGGAGCTCCTAGTCCCATTTGGTCAGTAAAGTCTGTAATCTCTGGATTCCAGGAGGAGAGTGAGTGAGCAGCTACTGATTCATACCAGCATTGACAAATGGAGAAAGGTAGAGGGATGAGCACAAAATGATCCTGCTTGAAACCCCCAAGGCCTGGGGAAAGAGTGCTTTGAAGAAGACGACAGTGCAGTTTAGTTTAATGTGACACTAATGCTGGGGCTGGACAACTTCTTCCATGCCAAAAGTGGGCTTTTAGAGGACTCCATAGGCTTGAAGTATTCTGATAAAAGCAATTCCCTTTCATTTCTGACGGGTTTGGTCATGTAGAGCCATTAAAACTAGCACAAGTAAAACAATTTGCAAAAGAGTCATGTCACCCAAGCAGTTTCTGTCTCCCCACCACCACCACCACCACAACCACATGAACCTGTAAAAGCTTGCTAGCTCTATTTTTTTTTGTCAAAAAGCTTCTTAATATTGAATTAGGGAAATGTATCCCTTTTTTCTCATTTCAAGGTGAATTTAAAAGTTCTTCCTTGAGAAAGAATCAACAAATAAATTCTGTGGATAAATTCTGTGATGTGAATTCGATAGACTGCAGTCCATGGATGGTGTTCGGTACTGAAAAGATCCCCGGCTCAGGTCCACAGGACAAAAAAATGCACACATCTGCATATGCTAATCTACATATACTCTAAGGTCTGTAAAGGACCCTGTCTCCTAAATACACCCCTATTTTTAAAAAGCTATGTATCACAATCCCTGGTCACAATCTTTCCCGCAATGGTGAGATGTACTGTATTTCTACTTATAGTAATTATTTTAAAATATGCATATATATATATATATATATATATATATATATATATATATAAATTAGCACATGCAAATCTTATGCAAACTGATGTCCTTTTTATTTTTGTCACCAGGTAGCGCACATGAGGCGCATAGCCACAGTAAGTTTCATTTTTACTGAAGTGAGGGTGCTTCCAGACAAGGCTATTCTATCACCTTGCCTCGTTTACTGAAATTTACCACCACCATCAGGCTGCAATATAGTCATGTGAGTGTGGTCTTGTTTTGCTACTTTGAAATTCTCTATGGAACAGAACATGGCCAACATAGGTGATCTTGAGGAAGGGGCTCAACTCCCCCCAACAGGTAGCTCGCTCCTCCCTCTGCTTTATTGGATCCCTGTGATTACTTGAAGGAAAGGCACTTTTCACATACGGATAGCACTTTTCTTTATTATCCTCAGTCAATAGTGGAGTAGATATATTTAAACAAAGAAACAAGCAAGTGTGCCATGAGTTGGGAACCTGTCAGGGGACCATGGAATTGTGGCACAAGGGTGTCTCTGAGCATATTCTGGGTACTGAATGCATGTTCAGTGGGAACAAGGAAAGCGTGAATCCTAACTGAGGAATTTTAATTTTCCTTATGGGTTTTGTAGACTCAAAGTTGCATAAACAGTTTGCCATTCTCAAGCATGTGCTTTTCACTTGCGAAGCTAATGGCACAATCCTATCATGTTTACACAGAAAAAAAAGGCCTACAACTTTCAGCATGCCTCAGCCAGCATAGCTTGCTGGGGCATGCTGGGAGTTCTAGGCCTTTTCTCTGTCTAAACATACATAGGACTGTGCCCTAAGGGTGCAATTCTATGCATGTTTAGACAGAAAAAAGTTCTACAACTCCTACATGTTGGCTGGAACATGCTTTTCTCTGTCTAAACATGCATAAGACTGCATCCTAAAGGCAGTTTGGTGCTCACTTACCTGACCCCCTTGCCCTTTTTCTGACACCCCCATTTTTTCCCTGGTGCCACCACTGATGGCAGAGGAACATCAGCCATGTTGTCAGCTGTGGTAAAATTCGAAATACCTATGCTTGAGTTGCTATGCATAGACTTGAAAGGTGCTTCTCTGCCTCTCTGCCCATAAAAGCATCATGATGAGGCATGCCTGGCGTCTCCCATTGCTGCAGCACTAACAAGAAAAGCCAGACCTACCAGTTATCTTTCTGCTTGCCAGACAGGCATTAAAGGCCCAGGGACGATTATTAAAGGCTTAAGGAGCTACCTTCAGTGGTATCCTTCACAACATATGAAGCAGAGGGGAATGATCATGCGCCCTTCATCTAGGGCAAATAGATTTCCCTGAAAAAGGCTCTGCACTGGTAACTGCTGCAAGGCAAGTAGAAATTCAACAGGTGAATTTCCCCCAGCATGAAGATACTGTAGTGGAGAACATTATACTTGATGAATTTCTGCCCATTATGAGGCAGTTAAAGGCATATAGCCTTTCAGGTAGCAACGCTGACTACATCACAGTGTAAATCAAGAGTGGACAACTTGTGGCCCTCCAGATGTTTTGGCCTGCAACTCCCACAATCCCTCACGTTTGGCTATGTTGGCTAGGCCTGATGGAAGTTGAGATGCAAAATGACTGGAGGGCCACATATTGCCCATCCCTGATGTAGATTTAGCATGTCAGGGGAATGGATGCCAGGGATGTTGAAGAGTTCTTGGTTTCGAGTCGAGTCACGAGTCTTTGGACCTGAGTCTCGAGTCCGAGTCCTTGGTCCAAAATGGTGACTCACGAGTCACGAGTCACTCCCAAAGATGACTCCACGAGTCCCTATTAAAATCAATGGGGGCTTTTCCCAACAAAATAAGGCTATTTCAGATGTGTGGCTTAAATAAATTCTAGGTACAAGTGTGCCTTTTTATTTCAAAACTCTGCAACTGATTTTGGCAAGAACAGACCAGGCAGACAAACCCAAAATAACCAGACAGGCAGAGGAGGCAGGGACCCCCAAAGCAGGCAGTCAGAGGCCTTTGTCTTGGACAATTCAAAATGTGGAACTGGTTAAGAAGAGACCAGGCAGGCAGAGGAGGCTGGGAACCCCAAACAGGCAGGCAGAGGCAGCCAAACCCAAAATGTCTGAAAGGTTGCATTTTAGGGAAATGATTTTAAAAAATAAACTTGCTGTACTTCCTAAAACCTATCCATGTTGCATTTGAGGAACATGATTTTGGAACACGAGTCCTTGGTCTCGAGTCCCGAGTCGAGTCTCGAGCCCCATTAAAAATATTGGGACTCGAGTCTGACTCAAGTCAGAGGGGGAACTCAGTCCGACTCACGAGTCGAGTCCTGGAATCCAAGTCCCCATCCCTGATGGATGCCCACTGCCTGTCTGTGCAGTTGCCTCTATATCAGTCAGGGAGTGAAACCTGAGGGCCAAACTATGAATTGGGGCCCTGCACTAGTTTTCTGCTGAAACTCACTCCCTACCTGTCATTTGCTCCTGAAGGTGCTGTTTGCAGCAAGCAGTATTGGGGGGGGGGGGGCAAAAAGCAGCCACAAGGGAGTGATCAGAATTGGGAGCATGTTCCTGATCAGGGCCCACAGCTGCTTTTCCCCCAAAATAAAAGTGGCCAGGTTTAAGCACTGTTGTTTTTACAGGTGAATAATGTCACACATAGCTGCGGGCCTGAGAGAGAGTGTGTAGTTTATAAATCAGAAGTGCATGGGGTCAAGAATATATTTTTGCATAGAACTTCCATGCCCCTTTAGCCATGCTACATTTTGGGCATGTTTAACTGTAAGCAGAAGTAGGCCCAAACTTCAACCATATGGAGAGTTCCATAGTAGAGCACATGCGTCCCACGCAGAGCATATGTGTTGCATGCAGAAGGTCACAGGTTCAATTGCTGGCATCTCACTTTAAAAAAGATCATAGGCAGCAGAGCTGGGAAAGACTTGGATGTGAGATCTTGTAGAACTTCTGCCAATCAGGGCAGACAGTACTGGGCAAGATGGACAAATACTTCATTGTTCATTTTGGCTAGTGCTCAGTACCTTGCAGAAAAGACCTGAAACAAATAGCCCACTTTTTAAAAATGTGTTTCTGTTCAGTGACTGCTACTTGATTATAATTTAGCTAACAGCATTCTGATGTAGAGTCCCATGATGGAATAGCTGTATTTGTATTGTTTTGTTTCATCTGAGACTAAAACAGGGTTTTGAGCCATATTATGATCTTATATTTGTTTCATTCTTTTAGTTTAGCAGCAGTATTGGTTTTATTTTCCCATAATCTCTGTTGGCTTGTGCTATTTAAGGAATCAATTTCCAGGATCATGAGTGTTGCCAAAGTCACATTCTCGGAGTACTCCATGTATCAGGGCCCAAATGGTTATTACTTTAAATCTGTATCTAGCTGCTACACAGGTTTGTATTTTTTTTTTTTTTACTTTAGAGTAGGTATAGGGCCCCTGATCGGCATTGGGACCCTAGCATGGGCTGTAGGGAGGCTTTTAAGAGCTGGATTGGGCCCCCTGTGCCTACTCTAGAGTAAAAATAGGGTGGGAGCTACTAGATATGGATTTAGAGTCATGTCTATTTTGGCCCTCACACTATGGGTTTGTACCCTTTCAGCTGGCTGTGGTTTAGACAAAAGCTGCTTTGAATGGGATAAGCTGCCACTCTATTCCTCATAAACCAGAGGTAGGCAGAAAGTAGATCTCCAGATGTTTTGGACTTCAACTCCCAACATTCCTGACCATACTGGCAGGGGCTTCTGGGAGTTGAAGTCCAAAACATCCAGAGATCTACCTCCTGCCCACCCCTGACATAAACAAGAACAACAACAACAACACCCTGTTGCCCAAAGCATAATCAGATCTTGTTTTCTTGTCTTGTTTTGCTCACTGGCATACTCTGCCTGAAGTCCTATCCTATACATGTTGTCTCAGAATGGGGCTTACTCTCCAACCTTGGGTCCCCAGATGTTGCTGGATTACAGCTCCCAGAATCCCTTGCCATTAGCCATGCTAGCTGGGTATGCTGGGAGCTGTAGGCCAGCAACATCTGGGGACCCAAGGTTGGAGAGCCCTGCTCTAAGTAAATGTTCCTCCTCAGCATTCTATTTTCAGATGATCAGTTGATAGGGATGATATGTGCCTGGAACAGCGGCTCAATCAGCAGACATTAGCAGATTATAACATTTAGTTCCATGCTGTGAAAAGCTTCACCTGCTGAGTTTTCTTCCCCTGCCCCCCAGATCAATTTGCTGCCAAAGGCACAAGAACAAGCCAGGCTGGATTTTTTTGTCAGTTGACAACCCCATTCACTCCAATCTTTGCTATCTTATGAACCTGGACAGAGTTCACAAGACTTGTTTGTTCTATGGGTGGTAACCAACCAGAAAAAAAAAAAAAGATATCTGCTTTTAACAGTAGTTTGACATGCAGAAATCATCAGGGAAAGTGTCTTACAATATGGAAACACATTATCACTTAGTTTTATTTATAGTATTTATGCCACTCTTCCAAAGCTAAGACACCACAACCAAAAAGGCCCTATTCCTGGTCCCCACCACCTCACTTCCGAAGGTAGAAAGCTCCAGTGAAGGGCTTCAGAGGGTGATCTTAATACTCAGGCTGGGTCATGTGGCAGAAGGCAGCCCTTAAGGTTACCAGGTACTAAGGTATTTGGGGCTTTAAAGGTTAAGATCAGCACTTTAAACTGTGCCTGGAAATAGAGCAGGAACCAGTGCAGTTGATTTAAGACTGCCAAGATATGTTCCATTCACCTGGTCCCATCTAGTAATCTAGCTACTGTGTTTTGAACTGATGGAAGTTTCCTGAACAATCTTCAAGGGCAGCCCCATGTACTGCTACACCTTGCAGTAGTCCAAATGGGATGTTACCAGAGTGTGAATAACTGTGGCCATGCTATCTCTATCCAGGAGAGATGCACCAGCCACAGTTGGTGAACAATGCCTGGTACCACAGAAGCCACTTGGCTCTCTAAAGGCAAGCACCCCTAAGCGGTAAACCTGATCTTTTAGGGTGAGTGCAACTCTGTCCAGAACAGAATGAATGCCTTCTTCCAGGTCTGACAAACCACCCACCAACAGTTTTTCTTCTGTTTTGCTGAATTGAGCTTCTGTTTATTGTCCATCATCCATTACTGCTTCAAGATATCGGATTCCGCATCGCCACAATTTCACATCAGCATATCACTTCCTATTAATAATGTCTGCGCATCACGCTGATGTTAAAGGCACAGCTACGGCAGCCAGTTAAAAAGTTGGCAACCCTGATTTGCACAATCACAAGAATAGAAGCAGCAGCTAAACAGAGTGATTGCACTGCCTCTGAATGGAGCCAATCCACCTCTGCTGCTTCAGTCAATTAGCTCTGGGTGAAAGAACAGTCAAGGTCCACTGGATGAGCTGCTGTAGGTCGCTACCTGAACAGTGCTGTGGATGCTGGGCAGTGAGCCAGTGAGCTTTGAAATGGCAGCAGCTAATTAGCTGCAGGTTACTGTGAGGAGAAGTCATTCAAACCTGGAGTCCCCTACAGCCGGGGACAGATGAAAGCAGATGGGCATTCCAGGTCTGCTCCGTTGACTTCACTTCTGGGCTTAATGCCACTGCGCCAGCCTCTCAGCTTGCTTTCTGTCCCCATTTTATAATGTAATTTACAGTGTCTTGCTGTGTGTGTTGTAAACACGGCGAAGCAAGTGTAACCAGTGCGGTAAAGGCAATCTGAAGCAGTAGCTCAAGAGAGCTGCAAAGTAGCTTCTCTCTCCATCTGATATTTAAGGGGTGCCTCCCATGGTAAGCAATCAAAGCCGAGTCATGCAGATGACGGTAACTTCGGATGAGGGAAGGTGCCTCCTGCTGTCAACTTCCTCACTCCCAAACCATGAAAAATGAAATAGGAAACACCTCTGAAAAAATATCCCTATTATACTGGGGGTTGTAATCACCACCACTGATTTTGTGGGATACTTTCTGTAACCCCCCCCCCCCCGGGTGATTCTGCTATGTTTGTATGATCAGA
Source organism: Shinisaurus crocodilurus (assembly GCA_021292165.1). Classification (NCBI taxonomy): domain Eukaryota; kingdom Metazoa; phylum Chordata; class Lepidosauria; order Squamata; family Shinisauridae; genus Shinisaurus; species Shinisaurus crocodilurus. The sequence continues at coordinate 78,215,796 of CM037879.1, read as the reverse complement.
ATGGAATGAGAACAGGTGACATCTGGCTTGCAGGTGTCTGGCATGTCTTCGGTTTGAACAAGTCACTCTTTTTATCTAGAGCAGGGCTCTCCAACCTTGGGTCCCCAGATGTTGCTGGACTACAGCTCCCAGAATCCCTTGCCATTAGCCATGCTGGCTGGGTATGCTGGGAGCTGTAGGCCAGCAACATCTGGGGACCCAAGGTTGGAGAGCCCTGATCTAGAGCCTTCAGGATGGGCTGGAAAAAGGATCCAAAGGATAGTAATAGTGTTTCACAATCCTGCTCCCCCAGTGATTGGGAAGTTTGGAGTGTGTTTCGTTATGTGGAGAAAAGACGGGAGGTGTATGGTATCTGTGCATAGGCGGTGGAGTTGTGGTAAATTTTGAAGCGCAGGTACTCATCTTGACAGTCCAGCATTGATGCCTGCAAAGAGTCCAAAAAATTCAGGCTTGACGAGCTCTAGAAATTTTCATCTCCACCAGGAGCAGGCCTTTTGTAAAGCTAATGGGTCTTAATTCCCCATTCTAGACCAAACCACCCCAAAATATTTTGCACTACAACAGGGAACATTATATTGCTGCTGGGAGAAATCATTTTCCTCCAGGCACTGTGAGGATTGCTAAACTCAGAGGGAACAGGAAAGTCTGAAGGGTGGTGGAAGCAGATGTTGTCACCATCCCTGCTCATCGAAAAGTGCCGGCATTGCATTGGGCAAATATCCCAGGGGTGCAGATGCAAGCACACGGAAGCTGCAGATTCACAGCAACACTTTCTGAGTCCTCCAAAATAGAAAAATTCAAAAATCAGACCTTAGCTAACTGAACTCCTAAAAAATGCCCGCCCTTCCAACTCCTTAGCTCTCCTACATGGGATTGTTTTCATTGCTCACCTGTGATTCTAGGTCTATCCCAGACAGTTGGCTGCAGGAAGAGGCAATTTGTTACCATTGCCTACTAATATACGATTCGAGTGCTGAGCCTTATGTAACCAAATTGTCACCATCCATGCACAAATGGGAGGTATCAGCATTCAGCAGGCTTGGGGATCCCCATGTTTTGCAGAAATACACAACTTTAAGGGGGGGGGAAACAAACTACAGTGGGGCAGGGGGAGACCCCAAAACAGTCCAATGAGGACTGAACAGGCTCAGTGGCCACAGAAAGCTGAATGTCTGAGGGGGCGGGAATGAAAACAGAGAGGGGGATGGGGGATGGAAATGAAGTAGCCTGGAAAGGGCATTGCTGGCTGGTTGGCTGGAACCCTGAGTAGGAGCACTCCACGCTGCAAAACCTTGCAAGTGGGACCTTGCAAAAGGTCCCACTTGCAGCCGACTAATATCCATTGTTTCCCATGAATGACCAGGTCATATTGAAGCCTAAAGGCATGATAGGATAGCTGTATGACCCACAACAATATAACACATACATCCGCATTGTGGGGAAAAGATGCACATTGGGTAAAACTTGATGAGCCTCTACAGAGTTCAAACGTTTTTGCTCCAGGACAGACAGATGCATGGTGATTGGTTTTTCACAGACACGTATATGTGGATGCAACTCTGAAGAGTATGCCCAGGTCTTGGTAAAGCAATGTAGGCAGCAGTCTTACCCCAGCAGGGGCCAACTGAAGAGTTCCCTGGAGTTGCTCCTCCTCCTCCTCCTCCTCACCATTGAAACCTGTTCATTCACCTGTCTCTTGCTATGCTTCAGACAATGGTAGTGGTGAGAATGAGGAGCAGAAGATGCCATGACCTACCTGGTCCACTGGCTTTCTGCCTGCTAAGCAAGCAAATGGTAGCAATTGTGCTAAAGAGGAGAAGGAGGAGCAATAGCAGCTAGTGGTGGCGAGAAGGTAGACTCACTGACTGGGTTCAGACAACATGATAACCCACAATCAAGAGTTAAGTGTGGGTTGTCATTGAACCGTGGGTTGTTGTTGAACCATGGGTTATTGTGTTGTCTGAACCCAGCCGAGATAACAAATAATGGTGAACAACCATTCACACAACCCAACAACAAACCATGGGTTCTCTTCATGGGTTGTTTGTGGTTAAGAAGCCATGGTTTGTTAGAGCAGTTGGGTTCAGACAACATGATATCGCATGTTTCAACATCAACCCATGGTTCAATAACAACCCACTCTCAACCCATACTCAACCCTTGAGTGTGACTTATCATGTTGCCTGACCTGGAGGGGGGGTCTTGCTCAAGGGCCCTCAGAAACCTGGAGCCGGCACTGCTTGCAAGCCCCACCCTCAACATTTGCACCCACCTGGCTCCTCTGTTGATCTGCATGTGTTGAGTGCAAAGGTCTACAGGGGGGTTGTAAGTGCATTGAACTGAACATACTTACAAATTTCCATGTGATCGGGAAAGCCTGAAAAGACAGAGTTCCAAATCGCAGGAAGGCCTGTAAGCCCATTAATCTGAATATGCTTATAACCACTCTGCAGACCTTGGTGCTAAGCACATTAATGACTTTTGAGGTGCCCAAGCAGACTGGGGACTTTGGCTGTGGGTTTGTGTGCACTTTTGCCCCGACCATCCTTTTATCCCTCACATGTGCAGACTGAATGCCTGCATAGGGCTCTATGATGGTGCAATCCTATACAGGTCTTCTCAGAAGTAAGCCCAAGTGACTTCAGTGGGACTTACTCCCAGGTAAGTGAGTATAGGATTGTAACCTTATTAAACTCCTTGATGGCAAATCCTCACCTTTCCCCTCTTGAAAGTGTATCATTGAACTGCAGTTTAATACGCAATTGAATGCTGAATCCAAATGACTAGGCAAGATATACACCAAGCCATGAGACCAAACTCTGATGCTTTGGGGGCAGAAGGTATTAAGTTTGGCTCCTAAACACTGCTGTATTGATGCATTCTTCTGAGCCCGCTTTCTCACATTAATTAAATGGATTCACTAGTGCTGCTTTTATTAGAGAGGAAGATGAGTGAGCTCATTTGAGTGCAATATGAAGTGACTTGAATCTTTGCCCAGAATGCAAATGGAAGCTTTTTTCGAAATTAGAAAAAGTAGATAATAACATTTTATTTAATTAATATTTTTCTTCTTCTTTCCCCATTGCCCTTCTGTACTTGAAGAAGTGGGAGAATACAAAATTCAAGACTGGCTCGAAGCATATTCAACTTGACTCAGGGTGACTTTAAATGCACACTGTAAATCCAGTTGCAGGGAGATTGTTTCATGTGGGGAGTCCTTTTGTCTGTGGCAGATCATTATTTATTTATTTTATTTACCACATTTTTACCCCTCTCTTCAGCCAGAAAAGTCTCCCAGAGTGGCTTACAAAGATTAATATTAGACCGTCCCGCCCTCAGGCTTACAATCTAAAAGACATGACACAAAAGGAAAAGGGATTGGAGGGGAGGAGAAAGAAAACAACACTTAGGCACCAGTTTTCTTCTTTTTTCTCTTTTTTTTCCCTGGCAGGGAAGGGCAAAACAAGTTCCCTGCAGCTGTTCCTTCTTATCCAGAATCTTCCATTCTGGGCATGCCACCCCATGTGTGTATCTGGAGTATTTTGCTGTAGAATGAAGAATGAAGGTTCCACATGTTGACCCACTATATAGGAATGGCTCTTCACTTAGAGCAATCTTCATATTGTTGGATTTAAAATGGACATCTCATCCAACATTGTTGCTCTTCCTTTGAATCCACCTCAGAAACAGAAAACTTGATACTGTTGTCATTCTATTTAAATTTATTTCTAGGCCACCTTTAAGGGTGTAGCACTCTAAAGGCAGTGAGTTGGTAGCTTAAAACAACACATATAGACCTGATTCACATGTAACAACAACGCAGAGTACGGACTGAGTATGGGTTGTTATTGAATCATGGATTGTTGTTTTGTACAAACCTTGCACTATGGGTAGCTATCGGTTGTTGTTGGGTTATGAGTTATGACCTCTGGGTTGTTTGTGGTTAGCAACCCATGTTAAACCATAGTGCACATGTAACAACCTAGAATTCAATGTCAACCCATACTCTACTAGGTTGTCATTATGTTTGAACCAAGCCATAGTGTAATTAAAACACTACTGAATAGCTAAGTGCTCACGCTGTTGTCAGAACTCCCACCTGATGGGCCTGCACTTCCTTCCTCTCTCTTCACTTTTGCTCCTTCTGGCTTTGTCCACTCAGCTTCCCCCACTTCTCTTAATGCCATTGCCTGATCTGCTCTGAGTGGTATTGTGTTGATCTCACAAATAAGAGAGTTGCATGGCCTGAGGTGCCATTGGTTTAACTGTTCTGATGTCACAATGGGTCTTGCAAGACCTGAGCCAGAGGTAAAGCCTTGGATTCTGAATTCCAGGATTGATATGCAACTTTGGGCTAAATGAAACTGCACTAAAATTTGTTTACACCATTGTATTTCATATGTCATCATGTTTATGCAAATTGGTTGAATGGACCCAAACTCTTCTCCCAGGGACCGAGGACACTTGCTGTTTACAAGGTAGGAATCTAAGTAGGTATTAGCTGCATTAGTTGGGTGTTTATTATTTTAGCTAAACAAGGATGGGGTTGAAGTCATTATAAAACAAAACTGAAAGTAATGCTTGGACAAGTCTTTCCCCCAAGTGCTTGAAATTCAGGTTAAGTATTGGAATAATCTTGTTCTGGCATGGCACATTATTTGGATAAATGCTAAAAGTTAAACATGTGAGTTTTCAGCATTGAAAATCAGGATTAGTCATATGCTAAACATAGTTGCACTATTGAAGGACTTTTCTGATAGTTCCAAGAAATGTCATTTTGCCTTGTTTTATATAATCCAGTTGTTGTTCTCCTAACCTGACTTCACTCTAGCCATCATTTCTCCGCTCCTGTGGCTGTTATGGCAAACCCATCACTCTCATCTAGGGGTGGATTTCAAACCACCACTTGGGAATCGTTTGTCTGGAAAAATGTCCCTTTGTGAGATAAATTTTATGAAATGTTCTTTAGTTACAAGGCAAAGTAGGGATTGTGAACAGTCAGTCTGTCTGGGTTTAGCAGTTTGAAGAGGGGTAGAAAGAAGGGGAGCATAGTTTTGTGAAGCGCATGCTTTGTAATTATGAGTTCCCTGGCTCAATTCACTGATGTTTACAGTCTAAAGGTGATTTCATAGATTTCATAGATCATAGAGTTGGAAGGAGCCTACAAGGCCATCGAGTCCAACCCCCTGCACAATGCAGGAAACTAGAGGAGGGGTCTCCCATCCAAGTAATAACCAGGCCTGACCCTGCTTAGCTTTCCATGCTCAGACAAGCTGAGCCAGTGTAAGCCACAGGCCTGTATGTAGGACTGGGATATTCTACCCAGAGAACTTTGGCTATTGGGTGGTATAGAAATGTAATGAATGAATGAATAAAAATAAAATATACCATTCCCTGAGAATCACAGGAAACTGGGTTTGGGGCTCCCTCTATTCAGGACTGACAATTCCAGGTTGGATGGCCCCTTCATCTGATGTATTATAAAATTGTCCCTTATTTATATCAACATTGTATGCCCTCTCTTGCCTCCTCCAGCTGTAGAAGATGGGGATAGAAATCAATGAGTTGGAAAGACATGGAAAACTTATTTAATATTAAATCTCCCCATAGTCTACAATGTTTTGAGATCAATTTTGTCTTATTATCCAACCTAACAATGTTTTTCTGTTTGTTCTTTAGCTACACCATTTGTTAATTGCATGTGTATTTTGCAAACACTTAATGGCTTTAAGAGATTAAATCTGTTGTAATGGCTCTGCCACCTAATAAAGCTCATTCATTTGTAATCTCAAATATTATGATTTCCATTTTAAACTACTCTACTGACAAGTGGGAATATGATGGTTTAGGGAACTGCAAGAAAATTTGCTGCATTTTAGAATTTTACTGAAGCAAACTATAACTGGAGAACCTTCTCCAGAAGGAATCTGGAGAACAAACCCATTATTTTACATTCCACCCTATTGAAATAAGTATTTTAGGGCTTGATTAGGTTCTATAGTAAAGCCTTATAATTTCACGCATCATGCAGACCATTTTTATGATTATGTAAATTCTTCCAGGATTCCTGCCTCTTTCCTTCTTCTTTTGCATGCATGTACCTTGCTTCCCAAAGTACACCGACCCCTCCAGTTTTCAGGAACTAACATAATAATCTGTCCTGTACCTGGGATTTGTCTCTCATGTGTGCCAATATGAGAAGAAATCAACACATTTGGTAGCGGCAGTACCAAATTAGGAGAAGCTATCCTGCAATGACCCATCACTCACTATCACAAAAGTGGATGAGCCGTTCTGAGATGCCAACCTCCCTGTGTTCAAACTGGAGGAAGATGATTTTCTACTACCTGAAGATGGGATTCTATTTTTTTAAGGTTTACATTCCCTCCAACCACTAGGTAATGCTCCACAGTTTAACTTCTATTGACCTTTCAACAAAATACACCGCCTAAAATTAATCTCCAGCTTTGCTAATATAAAAACTGCCATGATTCTCTTTGCTTCTGTTCTCTACCTAGCAAGGAACCCAGGTGTTTCACTGAAGGCTGGAGATAGATTCAGGTAACAGCTGGATTTTATATTTTCAGAAATGGGGGATCAGACATTTTGTCTTTCTTTGTCCCACCAATCCTAAGTGCAACCTGAAACCTGCATAACCCCTAGTAGAACTGAGTCCAATTACGACTGTAGTCCTATACACCCTTATTTGGGAGTAAGCCATTTTGAACTCAATGGGGCTTACTTCTGTGTAGACATGCATAGGATTGCACTGTAAGCCTGCAGCCTCCTCCTACACTTTAACAGTGTGATTAAATGTAGACTTCAGCCCCTTCGGAACTGAATTGTGGAATGTGGGCATCTCATGGGATGTGCTAAAAAAACTCGACAGCGGATTTTACCTCGAACCAGCTCTGTTCTGTATCACACACCATGAATAAGGATTTTTGCGAGCTTAATAGCCTGCTCTTCCCCCACTCCCAGAGATCTGCATTACAAACCGAGCCAGAGAGCTGCTGTTCTGAAATTAGCATTTCACTTTTAAATACTTTATTTACTTTTCAAAACAAATTATAACAAAAAATATATAACAGAATACAAGAATATCACAAAAATATAACATAAACAACATACAATAAATCATGAAGTGCTCCCCCCCACCCTCCAAGGGACCTAAGTTTATTAAGAATTCCTCTGTAAAAAAAGGTATGCATCTCACAAGAATTACCACATTATTATGTCTAATCTGTAACAAAATCCTTTTTGTTACAAACAAAGGAATATAACTAGGAATGTAAAGGGTAACCAATTGAGATGCTAAAAGCCGAGCCTTGAGAGAAAAAGATCTTGCTCTGTGGCAGCCCCCAATTTATGGAACTCTCTCCCCAGTGACCTCCGCCATGCCCCTTCCTTGATTAGCTTCTGCCGGGCATTAAAAACATGGCTTTTCAGGCGGGAATATGGGGTGGGTTCGGATTTTTAAGTTTTGTTCTGTTTTTAATTGTGTTTTATACTGTGTGTGTGTGTGTGTGTGTGTGTCCCTTGTATTTTATTGGATTGTAAATCGCTCAGAGTGGCCAGATGTCTGGCCAGATGGGCGATTCATAAATATAATAAAAAAATAAAAAAATAAAAATTGGGTTCGCATTGCAGGTCCGTGGAGGGAGGAGAAGGAAAATCGATTAGCTCGAAGAATTTGTGAGCCAGCCGCTGCAAGGCTCGCCCCCACCACTTGCACAGGGACTTTGGCTATACTAACATTGGATACAGCCCCATGCGATTACCAGTAGGGCCATTTTGCTAGCCCTGCCTTCAGTCATCCATGCTTTGGTGTGTAGACTCCGAAATGAATGGAACCCTTGAGAATAATGGGCTTTGATGCCATCAAAATTCTTGCATGATGGGGGTTCCAATAATGTGGAAGCTCATGTCACATATAGGCTTTCTCACAGTGCAGACAGTTCATGATAACATATGGGTCCCTGGGACTGAGCTAGCAGCATCGCCCCACTCCCAGTGATCACATGATGCCCCTTTCAGGCATGAAGGGGGCTTTTCTGTCTTCCTCATCTGATAAAGAGTTATGGAGAACCGGAATGCTTGCTCACTATTTTGGGTTAGTTGTAATGAAGGAGTAACTCCAAGTTTTGGGTTTGGGATTTCCCCCCCCCCTTTGAACCAAGACACATTCTTTTGCTTTTTGCATGTTCCTACCTAAAGCTACCTCTCATATTGGCACACATGGGAGACAATCCCAGGTACAGGACAGGTTATTTCTATAGCACATTTAATTGTTTTTAAACTCTCATCTAGAGTTATCCTCACAAAAGCCCTGGGAGGTAGTTTAAAATGAGAGACAAGGCCAGTCAGTGGCATGGCCAAGTGGGGATCTGAGCCCAGGTCTTCCAAAACAGCACCAATATGCTATCAAACAAACTACCCAGGCTTTACTTTGAAATATTTTTGTGTTTTTGATAGACATCCTTAAAATATTTTTTAAAATTTGAAAACTAAAGGAAATGCCATTTTGCAGAACCTCATAGCTTTAAAAAAAACAACATTTTCTATTCACTTTGATTCTACTTACTTCTTTTAAAAAAACACTTAACATTACTAGCATTGTTTAAGCCTGGTACTGTTCAGTCAGCAGAACAATGCATTCTCATTGTGTCAGCTACAGTTATTCTACTTAATAATATGTCTGATCATTAGTTCAGCTTTAAAAATAATATTTATTATAAATCATCACCTCCACCCACCTTTCCTTTTCTTAAATGCCAGTATGACATAGGGAGAAGTGAGTCACCATTGTCTTGGTTAAAGCACTCTCAAGTAACTTTTTACAAGAGCTTATGATCTTCCAAAGATTTTAATTATAATGTGGTACGGCATATTTAAAAAGGAAAGAAACACACCCTTCCCCACCATGAACTCCCCCAGAGAGCTTAGCAGGGCTTCTGGGACTAATATTATAAAACTAGACAAGTTTCTACGATAAGCCCTTGACAAAAATGAACAAATTTTGTCTTAATGAGGCCTTTCATTTTGCCTTGTATCCTTTTCTCTAATATTAAATCTAGGGGTTTAGACATCTTTGGCCAATTATCATGATTTTTGTCACAAGCCTAACACCACATGATCTTTTTTCCTAAAGCTTTATATAATGACAATTTGAATTTTTATTGAAAGATGTAGTTCAGCTTCTAGCACATCCTAAAATGATTGTGGATTAAATTAAATACAACCAAAAAGAAGATCTACTTTCTCTCTTTTTAATATGGCACAGTCAATGTATATGGTGCGTTACACCGTAATAAAAGCAAAAACAGCAGGGTCCACAAGGACCTTACAATTTACATTTCAAGAGAAGGAGTGAAAACATCACATAGAGCAGAATGCAGAGGAAGGGAAGGAGAGGCAAGGATAAAAGACAGTAGAAGGGTATAATGGGAGATGCCAGGGTAGGGGGTGGCAACCTGGAGTCCTCCAGATATTTTGGCCTACAATTCCCGTAAGCCCCAGCCTTCGTGGGCAATGATGAAGGATTATGGAAGTTGTAGTCGAAAACATCTGGTGGGGGAGGCACCAAGTTGCTTACCCTTTTGCCAGGGTATGAATGTAAGGGTTCTCAATAAGCCTTTGTTTCTGTCAGGAATGGGTTTTAAGCCAGATGCTATTTTTTTTGAGGAAAAATTTGAAGGGTGTTGGCATTTTGGGAGGCAATTTCAGCCATGGAAGCTGTTTCAGATGGCTACATGAAAGGTAGCATACTGTAGATCAACCCTCAACAACCTTCTAATAATTAGCACAGCTTCTCTCTCTCTTCCTTCTCATTGTCTTTTGTGTTTCCTCCTCCCAGGTCATGGGGAATACCAGAAAGCTTCTGTGAGTAATAGGCCAATTGGCCTCTTCCTTATGGCTGCAAGATTGGATGAAAACATCATCCCCATAAGCTGAAAGGCTTTTGTGACTGGACAAACTGAGAAGCAAGTCATTATAGCTCTGCCTTGCTCTCCTTTAGGCAGGCTACTAGAGGTTGATGTACGAAGGAATGGGTCGAGGAGGTCATAAAACAAAAGAAGGCATTGTGATGTCATCCAGCAGCTTCTGAGGAGAAAGAGCGAGTGCGAGCAAAAACAGTAATAAACAGAAGCTGAATCATAAAATTCAGGAGTTAGACAGGGCAGGAACAAGTGACTCATATGGGTGCAGCCACAATTTGCATGGAAAAAATTCCAATAATACTGCCCTCTTTCAGAAATTATCTTCTGTAACTCTCCTCAGGAAGGAGAGGGAAGAGTAAACTTTCATCCTCTTCAGCTCTGTAAGGCCTTGGCGCCTCTCTCATCCCAGGAGAAAAATGAATCCTCTTTGACAAGTGCTCTCCAAGTAACTATAGCTTCTTCAGAGAGGGATCGGATCTATTGGTTCCCACCTGCTGCTTTGTTAAGCAGACATTAGTAATACACACACGGGGGAAATCTGGCTGTGTTGCTCAAGCTGAGCTCTATCAACTTTTCATCTGAGAAATTCTAAATGGCTAAATAAAGCAAAACATCTATAGATTATCTGTGGATGGCTTTTGGCAGGCCTAGTCTTGGCATTGGAGAAACTAGAAGAAATGCCTCAAGAACTCACCTGTGGTGATTATTGCCCACCAAGTAGAAGTTTCTAGCTGTTCAGCATCTGAAGGAGAGCAATGAAAGCCTCACTGAATTCAGCAGTCATTAGTTAAATATCCCAGCAGCCTTGGCACTATTGCCTTATCCCTTTCTAAAATTTATTTTTTCTTATTTAATTACCAACTGCACAATAAATATAAGCAGTAGTACTAAGATTATGGAATGACGAGTTTTAGTACTTGATGGTCTGGATTTGTTCATTGTAGAATAAAAGATATTGACTATCTTACGGTTACAGTTACACTCACCAGATTTCCATTGCATTTTGTGGAAGAGAGGAACTGAGTCATACCATTGGTTCATCTATTTCAGTGTTAAATACAACATTGACTGGGTTCACACAACACAATAAGCCATGGTGGCTTATATGCCATGTTTGTTTCTGAGTGGCTTGTCATGTTGTCTGAACCCAGGCCAGCAGCGTGGTTTGTTAACCACACACAAGCCACTCTGGCAGGGTTCAGACAACACAACAAGGCACTCTGAAGGCACAACAAGGCACTCTTGACTTATCATGTTGTGTGAACCCAGTCATTGAATGGCAGTGGCTCTCCAGCATTTCAAACAAGAGTGGACAACACGGGGAGGGGGAAATGGGATATGGAAGAGGAAGCACTGTGCACTTTTCCCCATGACCCTCTTACAGTGTAGTCCTATGCACGTCTACCCAGAAGTAAGTCCCACCGAGTTCAATGGCATTTCCTCCCAGGGAAGTGAGTATAGGAGGGCAGTCTTAGAAACTCACAATGCACTTTTCTCATATGAGACCCATTGGTGAAAACTCGCATGTTCCAGCTGAAGTCTTGTATGTTTTAAGTGTTATTATCATACATGAGAAAAGTTTACTGCTGAATTTCTGAGAGAAACAGCATGTACAATGTAATTGCAGTGAAGCAGAGAGCTTACTGGTGTCTATTTAATCCATCTATAACCCTTTTCACTGGGGAAAAAAAAACCCTTTTCTGTTCCACATAAAAATTAACTGCAAAGGAAAATACAACAAATTAACCTAGGCATAAATAACAAATACCAGTTTTGAGTGGCTGTTTTCCCCCCCTTATTGGTCACATTACTTTCCTTGCTATTCCAATATATTGCCTTGGGTCTTCCTCCCCTTTCCCCAACCACTTTGTGGTATACCCAATGATTGCCGCTTCTGTCATTCTTTGCCTTCCTATTCAAACTTCAGGTTTTGCTTTATGGTATCTGATAAGCTCTGAAAGTCATACCATTTATAACCCTCCAACTGTCTTGATTGCTGATGGTGCAATCACCTACTAGATGACTTTGCGATCTCACTAGCCCACACAGGAGAGCAGGCTGAGGGACAAGAGCTGATTTCTCCAGACAGCAGGCCTGATCAAAGAATCCTTTTCTTAGGGCCTCATTTGGAGACAACTGAAATGCAGAGCTACTTTCTTATGGATAGGTGTGACTTGCCATTTCACAGAATGTTACCTACTGAATTTCTGCTTCTCCCCCCCCCCCCCGAACCGAACATTATTCATTTCCAACGCTATTTTGAATTTTCTTTGGCATATGGACAGTGAATGAGTCCTCGAGAAGGCTGAGGGAAAAGGCCTATTTTTTTTAAAAAATTAAAAAACAATTGACATGAGATTGGACTTCCCACTCATTAATTGCTCACAGTTATTTGAAACTTATATGTGCCAAAGTTGTTTTTTTTTAACATTAGTTTTATACTTTAGAGTTTTATACTTTATTATCAATAGTTGCTTCTAGTGGCTTTAATCTGGGATCTGTTGGAGACAGCATGCAATAAATGCAAAATAAATGTTACAATCCTGAACTGTAATTAAAATACAGGCCTGCGGCCAAAATTTTGGCTGGTATGTTTCATTCATGCAACTGTCTCCCCATGACCTCATCTATTTAATCAGCACAGCAGACTGTGGGGAAATCTCTCCTCCATTCCTGCTGCATTTCTTCAGTGTTGCCCATCTATTTCTCTCTCCCCATCTCCCATCCTGTCAATCTCTGTCTCTTGCATGCACCAGCTTATTTGTCTCTCTTCCATGCACAACATCCATCCATCCATCTCTCTCTCTCTCTCACTCCCTCACTGGGTGTTTCTTTCTCTGCTTTTCTCATATCACCCCCCACCCCTCTCTGCTCCCATTTCTTTCTTTCTTTTTCCTGATCCACAGTACAGATGCATGTCTGTCCACTTGATGACTGCAACATCATGAGTTTCATGTGTGAATGTGTCAGCACAGATCGTAGGCACATTCATATCACCCGGTGTCTTCCCAAATAAAATATTTCCCAGTGGAGTCAGTTGGTTCATACATTCAGCTGCTCGGTCGGTCATCAAGTGTTGAGTAACCTGGTAATGTGAAATCAAGTGATGTACATGCATGTGTGAGCCAGCCCTCAGGCACCGTACACAAGCTAGGAACCCTTGCATCATCATGCCTTAAATTGCAAGGGACTGATCCTCCTTCTCTGTGGTGGCTTCTCAGTGCAAAATTCATTCCCTCCAGATATCTCTCTTTCCTCTACCACCTCAATCAGTAATGTATCTAAAAATGCCTTTTTAAAATGGATATTGAAAACTTTTAGGGGATCTACTGTTAGTCAATATATTGCATAAAGAAGGTAGTTAGAGCATGGCTGCAGTGTCACCACAAAGACCTAGTCAGAATGTGGCATAAACAAGTAATGCCCCAGTAAGGTGACTGTAGATTTAGTTGGCTTGTGCTTAAAACTACGAGACAGTGTGAGAATTCCTAAGAATGACATCTGTCTTTAACTAAGACACAGGGCACACAACTACTGGAGAATTATTGTAAAGGCTGTTTATTAATGAGTAGTAATTGTTTCCTGCGGTTGTTTAGCACTTCATTTTCAAATTTTTATATCTTCAGCAAAGCGGAAAAACCCTCCCCGAGTGCCTAAATGTGATTTTCTTCCAGTCTGGCGATGTACTTGATAAGTCATTGCTTGCAGCTTTCTCTTTATCTCCAATTTTATATCCCAGCCAGTCCTGTCAGAATAGCTGGTTTTCTGAAGTTGCTGCTGGTGCTCTGACAATGCTGTTCTCCCATGATGGTGGCATCACTGGAGGGCATTTTGTGTTGTGTCTGCCGTGACAGAGCCTGACACTCAGAGCTTGACTTCTTTCGATTGCTTTAAGGAGATCACCAGTGAATGCCTGCCTAAAGCTTCAGTGTCGCTTGCTGCCGCCCAGTTTTCTAAGGAAGACAGCACCTTAGAGGCAAAGGCAGCCTTCCTTGGGACGATGTGGTGGCACAACCTAGCTTAACTTGACCTTTGTACGGGACAAAGTTTGCCTGTGCCATTTTGGGAGTCTGCACTCAAATCAGAGCAGGTGCGCTAGTGATTAGGATGTTAAAATCTAAAGGGGATGATACGATACAACAGGCAGACTACAGTCCAAATCACCAACCCTGACTAGGTATTAAAACAAAGTCGTCTCTTTTTTGACTGAGGCATGTCTGCCTTTGGATATTAGCATTTTTTTTATCTGCTCAGAAGATGTGAGCAGAAACAGAATATTCTTTAGAAGTGTACTTCTGTATTGTCATAAATGGCCTGTATTTTTTTTTTTTTTTTAATAAATATACATTACTGGATGCTTCGTTCTGTCATCTCCCTTTTTGACTTGATGCTGTTGATCTTACCTCCTTGTTTCAGTTTTCTTATTGTGACCGGGAGCTGCGAGAGAAAGGAGGAGATTGGCAGAAATGTGGTCAGTGGCAAGGGAAATTGTTCTTTGTAGCAACAAAGTGTGTGACAACTACAGGAATGGCTAGGGGTGTTGGAGAAATCCGCAACAGATTCAAATGAGTTTGGATTTCTATGAATCTGATCTGTGGATTCCGCAGCAGAGTGGCTTTTTCCGAGTCATGTGTATTCCACAGATTACGGACCACTTTTTCACTTTTGGGGGGGATTTCTGCAAGTGCACATTAGCATTAATGCACACTGGTCTGTTTCCACCATAGTCTGCCAGAGTGTAGCATAGTCTGCCAGACAGCCAGCGTGGCGTAGTGGTGAGAGTGTTGGACTGGGACTCGGGAGATCTGGGTTCTAGTCCCTGCTCAGCCATGAAAATCACTGGGCTGTAATTTTGGGGCAGTTACTGACTCTTAGCCTAACCTACCTCACAGGGTTGTTGTGAGGATAAAATGGAGAGGAGGAGGATTATGTAAGCCGCCTTGGGTTCCTTGCAGAAAAAAGGTGGGGTATAAATATAATAAATAAATAAATAAATAAATGCTTCTGGGGAGCTCACAAGCAAGCATGAAGTTGCCAGACCTCCCCTGTTGTTTGTCCTCAGCAGCTAGTATTTAGAGGTATAATGTGTCTGGACATGGAAGTTACATTTAGCTATGGATAATAGCCATCAATAAATTTATCCTCCAAATGGGTGGACTGCTGACCCTGTAACATCTGAACAGAGCACTGGGGTGCTCTACAGTGCACAGAGAAAGAGAAACTCTACGGCCGTGTTCACATATCACTCTTAGCCACCCTGAGAATAAGCTATGCAGTGTGGGTTGTTTGTGGAACAACCCACGCTGCGCCTGACAGACGATTGTGCTCACTGTGGCTTGTTCTCCCCCTCGGTCCTCCAGCCAGTATCCCAGTTGTTTTGACAGATTTTATGGCTGCATATTATCCTGTTTAGCCCTGTCAAAAACACTGCTTAAACAAAAACCCTTTCTTTTGACAACTGTCAAAAGTCTGTGTTCTCAAAAGGGTGTGTGTGTTGTAGATCTTATCTTTCCGGAGTACCTAGAGGCTCAGGGAAGTGTGGAAAAGGTGGAGGGCACTGAGAACGGTTGGGGCAATACTTAACCACTAGAGGATCACACTGCCAACAGGGAGATCTACTCACCAGCCCCTTTCACGAGCAAAGATCCCATCGTGGCTTTACTTTTCTCTTGACAGCTTGCTGTTTGACAGCTGTCAAGTGAAAAGCAAATTGACGAATTAACCTATTTGCAGCCTTTCTTTGTCAATGTCCATGGATGTTACCTCCTGCACTTTGACAGGAGACACACCAGGACATTGACCAGTCAGGACTTGGCATTTGGGCTAGTTGGAGGTGTGCAGTAGTACACCTCTGAAAGGCCGACGCCCCCCAAATTAAAAAAATATATATTTGTGCACATTTCTGGTGCCTAAAAAATAATTTTTAAAAGGGTGGCAAAAAAGTGACAGCTGCCCATTCTGCCATTGGGCATTTTGAAGACATCAACATGTCTTCAAAATCATTGGGAGACATCGCAAAAAGGCTCCAAAAGAAAGGGGGGGTGATGGTGACCTAAAAGGGGTTGCAATTGGAGCAGGAAGAGGAGACAAGATGGGTTCAGTCACCAAGTCCCCTGGGATACCGGTGGGAGGACCAAGGGGGAAGGAGTGGGGGGACAACCCATGGTGAGCCCAATTGTATGTTGGGCACACCATGGGTTTCATAGATTTCATAGATAGAGTTGGAAGGAGCCTACAAGGCTATCGAGTCCAACCCCCTGCTCAATGCAGGAAACTAGAGGAGCGGTCTCCCATCCAAGTAAAAACCAGTCCTGACCCTGCTTAGTTGTCCACGCTCAGACAAGCTGAGCCAGGTTGTTCCACAAACAACCCGCACTGCATAGCTTATTTGCACAATGGGTGGCAATGTTGTGTGAACTCACCCATGTCTTTTGATTAGTAGCCATACGTTTCTAACAACTGCTAAGAACATAAGAAGAGCCCTACTGGATCAGACCAAGAGTCCATCTAGTCCAGCATTCTGTTCACACAGTGGCCAACCAGCTGCCCATGGGAAACCCACAAGCAGGACATGAGTGGACTAGTAGCCATTGATAGCCTTATCCTCCGTGAATTTGTTGCTAATGCATGGTTAAGGAGGTTAACCATTGGAAAGAATTATTTTCCCTATAAGGAAAGGTTAACACAGCGGGGATTGTTTAGCTTAGAAAAAAGGCAAGTAAGGGGAGACATGATAGAGGTGTACAAAATTATGCATGGTGTGGAGAAAGTGGATAGGGAGACATATTTCTCCCTCATAATACTAGAACCCAGGGTCATACTATGAAACTGATTGGTGGCAGATTCAGGACAGATAAAAGGAAGCGCTTCTTCACACAGTTAAACTATGGAATTCACTTCCACAAGATGTATTGATGGCCACCAATTTGGATGGCGTTAAAAGAGGATTGGAGGAGAAGGCTATCCATTGCTACTAGTCCTGATGGCTATATGCTACCTTGAGTATCAGAGGTGGTATGCCTATGTACACCAATTGCTCAGGAACCAGTTGGTCACTCTGTGAACAGAATGCTGAACTAGATAGACCCTTGGTCTGATCCAACATAGCTCTTCTTATGTTCTTAAACCAGGCACTACTAAGTTTATAGTACACTATACTTACAACCATAGTAAAACCTTTTACATAAGTACAGCATTCTCCTTTCTCTGTGTTGACTGACTGTTTTCCTGTAGGAGATGGTTGGGGGTTGGATGGGAGTTATACTGTATACTGCCATTCTCTAGAGATATTAAAGAGGGAAGAGACTGAACAAGATTCTGAGGGGTGATTATATTTTAGGTGTACTGAATCCTGCTCAAGTGCACAGATTTTGACTTGATGACCCTGCACATCATTTCCATCTCTTCTGCTTTTCCTTCCAATAAGCAGAAAGCTAATATATAACAATGGAGCTCACATCCTTTAAATCTCATACAATTAAAACAAAAATAGAAAAATACAAAAGTTAAAAATAGAATTAAATTATCAATAATACTTACAAATATATGGGGCCTTTTCTGTGGCGGCCCCCATACTGTGGAACTCTCTCCCTAGTGACCTCCGCCATGCCCCCTCTCTGCTGAGCTTCCGCCACTCACTAAAAACATGGCTGTTCAGGCGGGAATATGGGGTGGGCTAAGATTTTAAAATTTTATACTGTTTTAAATGTATTTTATTCCGTATTTTATCATGTTGTACATCGCCCAGAGTGGCTGGTTTGCCGGCCAGATGGGCGATCCGTAAAAGGAACATATATGGCATTAAAAACAGTACAATATACACAGCAGAGTAAAAACAGCATTCCCATCGCATCACAGGCTAGCCCCAAATGCCTGCCGGAACGGGAAGGTCTTTGCCTGCCTCCGGAAGCTTACCAGGGACGGCGCCACTCTAGCCTGCCTGAGGAGGGAATTCCAGAGCGCTGGAATTTTACATGTTGAACTGACACTTCCCAGTGCCCTCCACCTTTTCAACAGTTCTCTGAATCTGCAGCTACTCCAGAAAGGGGAGATATTAATCCCCCCCCTCTTTAGGAGCAGTTACTGCAGGCACGCAAATACCCCCCCTTTAATTCCCAGCCCTTAAATTGGAACAAATTTCTCCTTCATTTACTTCCCAGACATTAAATTTGCATATATTTGTGCAGGTGTTTTTTTCAGAACTGTCAGGGAACCACATTAACTGCAGCAGTAAGTGCTCCAAAAAGGAGCTGCATAAAGTGTGTGTGTAAAGTATCTCTCTTTTCTGGAGTAGCTGGAGACTCGGAGAAGTGTTGAAAAAGTGGAGGGCACTGAGAACTGTCAGTTCAACAATTAAAATTGATAGGATTACACTGCTGTGTGTGTGATGTTGCCACCACCACCCCATTTTGGTGCACCAACATTCCCTGCTTTCCCCCCCATTTACTGGTGCTTTTCAATTGACAGCCAGGCAAATGACAGCGGGCAACTGTGCACAAATTAGCCTATACGTAGTCTTGCCTTGCCCTGCCTTTGACAGCTGAAACAGACAAGGGAATTGACTACACATATCAAATAGCTGTAAGTGCACACTTTCGAAGGACTGACAACAACAACAACGATGTGCAATTTTCAGGAGCCAGAGCCCCCCCACAACCCCAATTGTGTTTTGAGGCTCTGAAAAAAATATGGTGGTGAATGAAAAAGGGTACAATTGGAGCGGGGAGGGGGAGACAAGATGGGTTCTGCCGCGAAGGACACTGGATATGTGCTGGAGCCAGCTGGAGGACTGAGTGGGAAAGAGGGGGAGAACAACCCACAGTGAGCCCAATCATCTGTCAAGCACACTGTGGTTTGTTCAGTGAACAACTAAGCCACCCTGGCTTATTCGCAGGGTGGCTTAGCGTGGCATGCGGATCCGCCCATTCTCACAACACCCCCAGTTGTCACCAGGTAAATACTGGTCTATATTCAGCCCGAGTCAGCAAGTGTCATCTGTGCCTTATGCCTCGTGCCTGGCCCTCTCACAAGCAGCTGCTCTTCTTCAGGCCCAGCCTTTCACTTTGCCCACATTTCCCCTGCCAAACCACTCTTTCTACCCCTACCGTGACTATTTATGTGTCAATTTCTAACCCTCTTGCCAGTTCTATTCATTTAATGTGGACTTGAAGCCCCTGGAAACATTCTGTCAAGAGTCTATACCAGATCAGCCTAAGGATCCACCGAGTCTATCATTTTGTTCCAAGGGAGGCCCTGGGCTACTCTCAAGCAGACGTGATGGATGCACACTGCCTAGCACATTGTAAGTGCTTAACAAATGTTAGATTGCAGAAATGGTAGTCGTAGTAGCTGTGCATCTATAGAAATGTTTGTGGTGTCTTATTTCCCAGGTCCTGCAAATGCAATGCCCTCTGAACGTCCTGAAGTCAAGGAAAAAAGAACGAAGGGGAGGGATGGTGGTGGTTCTCATATATCACAAGTCCAGAAGCTGCTGCCAGACTTTTTTTTTTTTTAAATGCTTAAGCATAGCATGACTGCAAAAGGAATTCAATATTCCATTCTCCAGAGTGAGTGACTGATCAAAGAGAGTAGGTCTGAAAAGACAAACTCTCTCCCGTTCCACCTGTGCAAACTTTATTTAAGACTGAAAGATCTTTGGGGAATGCTAATGACAAAATTCTGTTTCCTTTAAGGATCAGAATAGCCTTCTGTTCAGACCGTGCATACCTCAAATGTATTGATTGATTCTTTCATCCATTTTTGAACCATGGGGCCAAACTTGTCTTAATAAATCTTCTGCTTGCGACACAAAGCTCCTTAGGAGCTGTAGAAAAGGAATGGTTAACTTAAGCCAGTCAAAGAAAGGGGGTATCAAGAGAGACAAGACTGTGAATGTGTGCCCCTTTTTCTTCCACTGAACTCCAGTGTTCACACCGAAGGCATTATCTGCAGTACAATCCTAGACCAGTTCAACTATCATGGGTTTCCCCAAAGAATCTTAGGAATTATAGGAATTATAGAGGGTCCAGAGAATGGTCAGTTAGAGATCTCTAGCCCCTCTCACAGAGCCAGAATTTCCAGGGTTACATGGGAATGACTCAAACCAGTAAGGGGTGGGCAGAAGGTAGATCATGGTCCACCAGAGACCACTGGACAATTTTTGATGGATCACAAAGTGCCTGTTGGTTCCCAAGATTCTGCAAAAAAATGGCTGATGGGACAGGCCTTGATTTGATCTTGTAAAATAGTCCAAATTAAAGGAGATATTGTGTGCAAGCAATTACTGCGCATGGTTGAACAAATTTTTTAAATAGCTGTCATGATGAGACAAGGGGAGCAGAATCAGGACTGTGTACAGGGAGCAGGTTAACTTTTTCCTCTCATGATATGGTCAGTGCAAATGGATTTTCTGTGTCCTTCTGACAGGCGAAAGACTGATATTACAACATTGGAAGGATAAACGCCCACCTCCTATAATGCAATGTATTGAAGACCTTACAACGCTTTCAACACTTGAACCGGTGGTGTATAGATGCCACCTGCCAATGGATACTTATTTGGAAATTTGGTCTGCTTTTGTTGAAGTTTATGTATAGTTTTTAGAAAACTGTATTTTCATATAGGGCTGGTTCATACGACCCAGGCAGCGAGCGGGGGAGGCACCACGGGGCTGTCCGCAGGGTTTGGCGGGGCGCCACAGATGACCTGCGCCCCGTGCACGTGGGCGGACCCCGGTGGAGCTGGCAGTCCCCTCACCGCAGTGCGGGCCTCCTGGCGCTAGGGGGCGGCAGCTTGGGATGCCCAGAGGGGCCGTTTGGCTCTACAGGATGGAGTGGCCGCAGCTCCGGCCACTCTGGGCTGCCGCCTCTGTGCGGCCACGGGAGGCCCCCGCAGGACGGCTGCCCGCTGTTCGCATGGCAGAGTGGCCACACGCGGTAGGGGCTTACCCCTCTACCGCCCATGGTCACTTTGCATGCTTTGCGCGCACTGCCGTCCCGCGGGGGCACCACCGGCCGGTGTTCGCACGACACGGGAACCGCGGGGGGCTTCTGCTTCCCCGCGGTTTCCATGTCGTGCGAACCGGCCCATAGTGTATGTGTATATAATTTCATACATATGCATCGAAATGGATATATTCAAATCTATGCAGCCACCTCTCTCTCTCTCTCTCTCTCTCTCTCTCTCTCTTCTTTTGACAATTTTTAAAAATAAAAGTAAGTTTTAAAATGCCATGGCCTTGATGATTGTGCTGTTAATATTACATGGCAGCTGGGAAGCTGTTTGTGGTAACTGCAATGTCTGCCCACACTTCTGGAAGATAAGTAGGCTTTGGAGAGACAGGGAATCTCACAGCAGGATGTTTGTGTGCATGAATCTTGAAAAGTCCCCCTCTACATGCATGGTGGATATTGTTATGAGGGCACAATTAGAGCTTTTCTACACAAGGCATTTATTGTGCACTTGTCATTCCTTGCTCATGGTTGTTTACGGGTTCTTTAGCCGACATCATTGTGACCCTCCAGTTTCACTTCTCTTTTTAAACAGCACATTCGGAGAGGTTTTTTTTTAGAGCAGGAATAATGTGGTATTATTTAAAGAAAGTGAAAGAAAATGCTATTTACACTTGTGTATTTGCACTATTCCGCTATATCGCCATGCCACCTAGAGGTTATGAAGCAGAAAAGCAGGAAAGGAAATGCTCTTCATGTAGTGCTCTGATCTCACTTCTGCATTAAAACTGAAAGTAGATATAGTGGATTAACAGCCTTGTGTAGAAATGATTAGTCACTCAGATAAGTTGTCCATGTGCGGGCCTCTTCCTTATCAACGCATGCACCACTGGGACTTTCCTCTTATATCAGTGTTGTGGTTACATGCTACTGTTAATAAATATATCGGAAATATGATACTGTTAAAGTCAGGACTGACTCCTGAAGATGAAGATGGTAAGATAGAGCATTTCCTAAAGCCTCCAACCAGTGATGTAAAGGTAAATTTTGAAGTGCAGGCATTCATCATGACAGTTTTCATAGTCATGTCCCCAAGGAGAGTCCAAAAATTCAGGCAGTGGTATTGATCCATGTCAACAAGCCAGTTTTCATTATCTCCAGGAGCAAGACTGGAGCTAATAGGTTATAATTCCCCATTCCAGCCCAAGCCACCCCAAAATACTTTGCATTATAACAGGGAACAATATATTGTTGCTTGGAAAATTCATTTCTCCCCAGCTTCTGTGAGGACTGCAGCTTAAGGACAGAGAGAAGTCTGAGGGGTGGCGGTGGCAGGTGACATCAACATCCCTGCTAATAAGAAAAGAGCTGGGCCTGCATCCCTGAAAGCCTGACTCCACTCCACCACTGCTCCCAACACTAATAAAGGCACCCCCATCCCAATATCACTACCATTCTCACTCTGGAGCAGCCAAGGAGGGCAGAGGCAGTATGAAAGAATTCTCCATTTAATAATAATAATAATAAACATTTATTTATAACGCCCCTTATACCAAAGGGCGGGACAAATAACATATACAGTAAACATAACAATACAATAAAATAACCAACACCAACCACTTACTATGCAGTATCAAATCCCAGCAACCACCACATTAGCCCAACCACTCATTCTGGCTGACTAAAAAGATAAGTCTTTAATCCCGTTCGAAAGCGGGAAAGATCCTCCTCCAATCGGAGGTCCATGGGAAGCCTGTTCCACAAAAGTGGAACCAGGTCCTGAAAGGTTCGCAGCCTTGACAAGGCAGAGCGTGTCGGTGGGACTGCTAATAATCCCTGGCCCACTGATCTTAAATTCCTACCAGGAACATACCAGGAAAGCCTAGATGATAAGTAATGAGGGACATTAGAGCGCAAATCCTTGAAGGCAAGAACCAATAATTTAAATTGGGCCCTAGTCCGAATGGGTAGCCAATGAAGATTCCTACGGGCCATAGTAATATGGGAGTATCGGGGCAAGTTCAGAACAACACGAACAGCGCTGTTCTGAACCAGAACCAGTGGAAGAAGCACAGAAGAGGGCAAGCCAGCTATTAAGCTATTACAATAGTCCAAGCGGGATACCACCAAAGCCTGAACAAGCAGATGGGCTGTTTCAGGAGACAAAAACTTGCGAATCCTGCGAATGTTCAAAAGGTGAAAATTACATGCCTTAGCAGTCCTATTAATAAAAGGATGCAAGGACAAACGATCATCCAGCAAAACACCAAGGCTCTTGGCAGCTGAAACCGGGGCCACCAGTGAGCCCTGGATATGCATAATAAGGGAGCTGACACACGATCAGGTTGAAATACCAGAATTTCATGTTCATGAATCCATCCATGTTCAATTTCAGATGATGTGCGGTCATCCATGAGGAAACGCCTGACAGGCATTCCGTCACGGACTGCCACACTGCAGTATCAATGGATGCAAAGCTTCGATATATCTGTGTATCATCTGCATAGGTGTGATACTGAAAACCCCGATCAGAAACCAAACGTCCAAGAGGACAAGTATACAATGAAAAAAGAAGAGGACCCAAGACTGAACCCTGTGGAACTCCCACTAATAATGGGAAAACATCTGAAACTGAACCCTGAAACAAAACAGAACAAGAGCGATTAGAAAGGAAGGAACCAAACCAAGATAAAGCATTGCCCTTGATTCCCAGTGATGCCAACCTTGAAAGCAGAATATGGTGATCGAGTGTGTCAAAAGCTGCCGTAAGATCCAGCAGAATCAACACAGATGTTTGACGCTGAGCTTTCGCCACTAAGATATCATTCATCACATAAGTTAAGGCTGTTTCTGTGGAGTGGCCTGAATGAAACCCCGATTGAAAAGAATCTAGGAGATTAAATCTAATTAAATAAGTCATCAATTGGGAGAGAACTACTCTTTCTAAAATCTTAGAAAGAAAAGGAAGAAGTGAAATAGGGCGGTAATTAACACAAGCTGAAGGGTCTAAATTAGGCTTTTTTTAACAAGGGGCGTACAGAAGCATGCTTGAAACATTCCGGAAAAATACCCAGTGAAAGTGAAGAATTCACCAGATAAGTTATATGAGGCAAAAACAAAGGTAAAAGTGTCAAATAAAGAAAGGACGGGAAAGGGTCAGCAGGACACGAGGTAGGAGGAGAAGAGGAAATAAACTGTGCCACAGTTGACTCAGTAACTGGAACAAAGTCAAACCCAGTCTGAAGAGACGGGTCTGCAAACTGAGCTGAAGGCTGTGGCAAACCTGCGGACAAAAATGGTGATGAAGACCCATCCAGCGAAAATGAATTTACAACTGTAGACACTTTCTGAACAAAAAAGGAAGCCAAGTCACTTGCTGTAAGATCACAAATTGCGTGATTCTCATCACAACCAGCCGATGGATTCAATAAGGTATTAAATGTAGCAAATAGCTGACGTGGCATAGAGGCTTGGGACTGAATCTTCCTTTGCAGATAACCCTCCCGAGATTCATCTACATGATGATAATAAGTAGCAAGGGCAGATCTCAAATTCAGACGCAGTTCATCTGATGGATTCCGCTTCCATCGCCTCTCTAACTGGCGGACTGAGGCTCGCTCCAGTCGCAACTCTACATGCATCCATGGCTGAGGATGACGCTGTGTTACCAGACGAGTTTTAGATGGTGCCACCACTTCAAGGGCAGCTTCAGTTATTGTATTAAATTGGTGGGCCAGGAAATTTGGGTCCAAGGCCCCACCAGCAGATGACTGATCTTCTACTTCTTCAGGCTCCATAACTCCCTCCTCACTTGTTGCTAGCTCCCAGAGCAACTTTCCTCTGTCCCATAACTAGTCCTGGTATACAGCCTGATAGCTGGGTAAGAGCATGGGAGAAGGAGTCCACGGATATTCCAGATAAATCACGGCATTGCCGGATTCTAGGAGGAGGAGGGGAAGGACGAGCAATGTCAAACTGGTAGGACAATAAAAAATGATCCGACATCCCTGAGTCTATGATATCTTTAAATACGACATCCAGTTTACTATACAAAAGCAGATCCAAGGTCCCTCCAGCCGTGTGGGTAGGAGCAGTATCCACCACTTCTAAATTAAATACTTCCAAAAAGGAGAAAAAAATTCTGAGAAAATGAAGAAAGATCTCTGTGAATGTTGAAATCCCCACAAATAATGTGGGCAGGGTTTAAGGACAAAAATACTGATAACCACTCTGAAAACTCCTCCAAGAGGAGGAGTTCTGCTTCTCCCAGATAAATGGGGCTCACTCAGGATGCTTTTCCCGAGGACCCCCCGAACCCTGGAGCTGGCACTGTCCAGCCAGCCATTTATTTTCAAACAGTTCAGCTGTAATTTCTAAGCCACTTGTTTTCCTGCCGTGAGGCCCCTTATGAATGTCACCTGTGCTTGGAGCACAGCCAGCAGCAACAGGATTTGGCCCTCAGTGCTTATCTTTCATAAAGCTGTTCACATTTGAAAATGCTATCAACTGAAAATATAAAAGCACAAAATTGCATCAGATCAGCCAGCCACAATTACAGCAAGCACATGAGACAAAGCCCATTGTCATTTCTCTCTCTGGGGACACTGTGCCTTTTGTTTCAGAGCCCTATTATTGACGTTGTACACATGCTGTAAAATTATAATAATTAAAATGGTGATTATAAGTGTCAAGGATTGCAATCCCTCCACCCCCACCCCACTAATAGCCGGGAACAATCTGTTCATTACTGAAGCAATGATTTGGTTTGAATTCCACATTGGTTTAAAAAGGGAGAATTGAACAAAGTGCAGAGCGGATACCCAGTCTCATGTCTTTGTGCTAATGAGCAGAACCCAGTCACGTTTTGGTGTTAAGGCGTAAGTAAAGGTTGTTGCTCTTTCCATTGCTTAAAAAGAAGAAAAGGACCACTTTGGGATGGGAGAATTTAGAGTTGAGAAGCAGTGGGGGAATCGGCACCTTCTGCTTCTCTGTTCCAACAAGCCCCCCCACCCATTGGAGTTTATAGAAAAGCAGCAGGTGGAAGAGGGGTTAAACACCTCCTCTCCACCTGTTCTCTGCTTCAAATTGCCCCTTCCTCAACTCTACTCTCTCTCTCTCTCTCTCTTTTAAAAGGCCATCAGAGCTTTGTGACATGCACCTGTTTGCATCATTCCATTGGGCCCTTATTAAGAGGAAAAGTAGCCTTGTGGGTAAGGGGCAGTTTCACAACTAAGGTGGAGGAACAAAGTACGATGAGAGAGGACAGTGTGGAATATTCGTCCTTGTGTGATCTGAGGCCCTGTGAGAGGTTGAATAAGAACGAACAAAACTTTGGCAGGAGATTTCATAGATCATAGAGTTGGAAGGGGCCTACAAGGCCATCGAGTCCAACCCCCTGCTCAGTGCAGGAAACTAGAGGAGGGGTCTCCCATCCAAGTAATAACCAGGCCTGACCCTGCTTAGCTTTCTACGCTCAGACAAGCTGAGCCATGTATAACAGAAGGTGGGGAATTACGATTTTGCAATAGTAATTAGAGATCCTGTTATATATCCCACCGCCCAGAGAAGTTAGCTTGGTGGTCACTGGAGACTAGAGATGTTGGAGAAATCTGCAGTGGATTAAAATGAGTTTGGATTTCTGTGAACCCGACCTGCAGATTCCGCAGCTTTTCCCCAGTCACGTGGATTCCATGGGACTTGCCAGCCATTTGTGTGTGTGTGCTAAGTTGCATTAGTGCTAATTAGTGTGGATTTGTGCCGATTCATATTAGCTCTAATGCACATTAGCGCAACTGTGCATGAGTGCCAAAATGTGCACTTGCTCAAATGTGCTAATGCGCATCCGTTAATAATGTGCTAATGCGTGCTAGAGCTAATCCACGTTAACATGGCATGATGGCTGGGAACGATGGGAGTTGCAGTCCAACACATCTGGAGGACTCTAGGTCAGGAAAGGCTGGCAAAGACCTATCCATTTTTTTAAAAGCCGTAGAACGGTGTTCTCCAACCTTGGTTCCCCAGATGTTTTTGGCCTACCACTCCCAGCATGCCCCAGCCAGCGTAGCTGGCTGGGGCATGCTGGGAGTGGTAGGCCAAAAACATCTGGGGACCCAAGGTTGGAGAACACTGGCTTAGAAGCTGGTGGCTCTCACCATACCTTGCAGCAGCAGTGACTTTCCAGGCCTTTTGCATAGCAGTACTTTCTTTCATCTGCCCTGCATCCTGCTGTTAGTCAATTTTGTCCAACGATATGAATTCTAGTACGAGAGAAGGAGAAAAGTTTAGCTTGATCCTTCCCCTCTATACACTTCCTTTAAAAAACAACTAATACACCCCACCCCACCCCCCTTATGTCTCACCTGCAGCCACAGCTGGCTCATTGCAAGCCATTTTTGAAACAAGAGTGTTTCAAAGCAATTTGTAATGTTGGGGACTGGGATTGCCATTTGGAGAGAGCAGGAGTGAGAGGCAAGTACCTTATGCTTCTGTACAATGCTTGCAGCGTGATCCTGGGCATGTCTGCTGTAAGAAGTAAGTCCCATTGAGTTCCATGAGACTTCTTCTCAGCTGAGTGCACATAGGAGGGGTGGGCAACTTGAGGCCCTCCAGATGTTTTGGCCTACATCTCCCATCAACTCTAGCCAGCATAGCCAATGGTGCAGGATCATGGGAGCTGTAGGCCAAAACATCTGGAGGCTCCTGGCGCATAGGATTGCAGCCTTCACGTTTTTTTTTCATTCGACTCAGCTATTATTCTTTCAGGACTTGTTTTTCAAAGTATGTGGAAAGGGAGATTAATTTTCATTTTCTCCACCGAGGTGAGGAGACGGCAGAGTTTTGTTTTGATTAGTCCTTGGTCAGGAAGTCACTGGCCTGTCTTTTTTCTTTTTAACGATCATAACAAAATGGAAGGTAAAAGGGTAGAGAGATCAGCTGGGAAGCAGAGAAAAGAAACAAGGCAAAGGTGGGGAGGAGGGAGGGGTAGAAGCCAGGCAAAAGGAAACGGAGAAATGTTGACAAGTTCCACTTAGCGACTAACGCAAAATGTGTTGCAGCACAATGCCCCCCTTTTCTGCAGGCAGATCATCCCCTTCAATAATAATAATAATAATAATAATAATAATAATAATAATAATAATGGGGGAAAGAAGGGAAATAGAGCACAGAGGAAAAGAAAAGGCTGACTGTGAGGCAGCAATCAATGCTGCCCTTTATGCTGCCTGACATTTGAGGGACTTGTTATCAAGGATTGCTGCCTGCTTTATCTAAATGTATCTCCCCAGCTGCCAGGCTCGGTCCTGATAGGCAGCTGAACGTGCCGATGGCCTCTGCTGATACTGCCGACCATCCAATTCACCCACGTGCTTTGCTGGCAGGTGCCTAATGGCTCCTGTCATTCCGGCTGCTGACACCTTTGCCCGGCTCAGTGGAGGGAAAGAGGGCAAAAGGGACACAGAGAGGACAGCTCCCACTCCAATTACTCACCCCGCCCCATCTTTAGTTACCTCTGGGCTTAAGACAAAGCCCTCCCGCCCCCCACACATGCACACTGTAGGAAAAGAAAGGAAAGGAAAGGCAGGGCATGAGAAAATAAGAGTGGGTGAATGGAATTTGCTGGATTATTTCTTCTTTTGCTTGTTTTCACTTCAGCTTTGTCCTGTGCTGTTCCCCTCAAAGAAATGTGCTCCTCTCTCTCCCTCCCTCTCCCTCTTTGCCTGGTTTTCTGCTGAAGAGCAATAAGGCTAATCTACAGCCTGGCTGCTAGTTTGTCCTTTATTGTACAAAATGCCTCCTTTTAATATTCCTTAATGTATACTCCCATACCTATACAAAGATAATATTATGTACCCATTTGAACTATACGCCCAGTTATTTAAAGGTTTACTGTTTTATAGGTGTGTGTGTGTGTGTGTGTGTGAGTGAGTGAGTGTACATGCAGATATGGGACACCCCCCCACACAGATCATAGAGACAGAAAAGATAAAAATCCCAGCTAGTCCACCCCTCTGCTTTGTGGTCCTGATAGGGCAGGGCTCTGGGGCAGGTGAGTCCAGGGGCTCACTCTGCAGAATAAGCAGATTGACCCCCCAAATGCAGTTGGATTGGCTTAATATGTTTTGAAGTAAGTGAAACTATATGCATTACCATTTAAAGAGACCCCCCCCCCCCTGTAAGGCTATTAAGCCCAGAGTCTAAAATTATCTAACTGCCCTGCAGCCTCCGTCCCACAGCACCACCGTTGGTCTTTCCAGCTCATTCTAGGCAAACCACACCACAATGTGCCTGTCAAAGTTAGCATGGCTTGAGGTAAGGGGCTCTCTGACTTTGCCAGGTGAGAACTGCTGCTATTTATTTATTTATTTATTATATTTATACCCCGCCTTTTTTCCTACAAGGAACCCAAGGCGGCTTACATAATCCTCCTTCTGCTCCTCTCCATTTTATCCTCACAAAAAACCCTGTGAGGTAGGTTAGGCTGAGAGTCAGAGACTGGCCCAAAGTCACCCAGTGAGTTTCATGGCAGGCAGAGTGGGGACTAGAACCCGGATCTCCCGGAGTCCCAAGTCCAACACTCTCACTATGCCCAGCCTCCCAAAAGGAGCTCTAAAATGAGGTTCTGTTTATTGTAGCACACACCACCCAGGGTAGAAAATATAATGTTTCTTTTAAGAAACTGCAAACACCTGCTATCTGGTCTCTTGGGGTTGGATCTGGGATCGGCCTTCTGTGAGAGGAAGGGACCTTCTGAGAGAGGAAGGGCTGAACTTGCGTAAGGTCCCTCCATCCGGTTTTGGGGGATCCCTGCGCCCCACCCAGCTCATCCCATTCTGCAGGATCTCTGACTCTCTGTGTACTCTTTTCAGGGGACTGGAAGGGCTGCTGTGAGAAGGAGGGGGCAGGGGAATCCACTTCCACCAGTGCATTGATCCAATTAAATCTGGATTTAACCCACGACGAAGAGCCATTTTACAGCTGAAAGGAAAGTTTGCAAAACATGTACGGTACTTTTGCACACAACAATAAAATAAAAAATAAAAAGTAAAAATAAATAAATAATGAAATTTTACAAAATTTGAAATCTTACCATTTGGTTTCTAAACATCCATTTTTACATTTGAAATTTGAGTGTCTTAAAATCTGAGTGTTTGTTGGCAACTTTTGATTGTTTTGATTTTGGTTGGCATGAAATGTCATAAACATTCAGCCGTTAAGTATTAAACAACTTTGCATGTCAAATACCATTAAAATTAACTGTCATTTATAAAATATCAAAATAAAATATAGTCAGAAAACAAATATCGATATTTGCAAATATTCAGCAAATATCTATAGTGATTATTCACCATCAAATGTTATACGGGGCAATTTTGAGAAAAATTGCAGGGAGGTATTAATTTCAGTTATAGTCTAATCTAGTTCTAAGCTTAAGAGAGTAAAACTTATCTAATTTTATTGATTGATTGATTACATTTATATTCTACCTTTCCTCCAAGGAGCTCAGGGCAGCATTTATTTATTTCAAATTATTTATAGCTTGCCTTTAAGGGTAGAATCCTTTAGGGTGGAACAATTTCCCTCCTCTCCATCTGCAACCTAAATCTCTAGGGGGTGGGAGGAACCACGAAACAGCCCAATGAGGGCTGAGCATGCTGACTGACTGCTGTGGGAGGGACCAAAAAACAAGAGGGGGGGAACGGGAACAGAATGGAGTATCCTAGAAAAAGTCATGGCTGGCTGGCTGGCTGGCTGGTTGGCTGAAACACTCCTGAGGAGAAGCGTTCTACATTGCAACATTTTGTTGAAGGCCCCACTTGTACCTTCAGCCATTCAGATGGTGCATAAAGGACACCATTCAGAATCTCTCCTTGGCAGTGTAGAGATCATGATGGCACACAAATAATACAGACACAGATGGATGACATCCCAAAAGCATCTGGATGTATCTCACATAATGCTGAGGGTTTAGAACAGGAGTGACTTGCTATAGTTTCCTAAGTGGAAAAGAAATAACTGAAACCTGGTTCTGGCTGGAACGTAGAAGCTTTTAAAACCACTAGTTGGGTCAAGAGAGTTATACATTTGCTAAGAAATGACAACTGACAGCTCTTAAAGTACAAAGTCCTAGGTTATCTGTGGCCTTTTATTTCGAAAGACAGCTTAAATTATTACCTGCAGTAGTGAAAGGTTTTGAGGTCTACATGGAAATGTCAGCTTGTAGGCTTCCCTAGAAGTATTTACTTTTTGCTTAGTGATAATGAATCCATTAAAAAAAATTGTACATACAGAATGGTCCACAGTATAATATTTGCCTAGCAGAGAATTGCTGTTTCCACCCAGTCAGTGTGGAGGGAAATACCATAGAAAATGTATGCGGGACAAATGTATTTGAAAACAGCATGCCGCTGGACTCCAACATTTTCCAAAAATGTGACAAAATTTAGCCTTTGCTGTTATTTGGCTGAATTTTAATGATTCTCTACCAAATGCTTCAAACTGGATTGTATATTTGGATTGCATATACTAATCACCAACAATTAATTTTAAAGCTCACTGTTTGAGGTAGTATCTGGGCAGTACCATTTCAGACTGCAGAAGGGGGCTTACATGACTGATTGCTTGTCCATTCTAAATAAAATAAAATAATAAAATCCTTCCACTAGCTATCAGAGAGATGTTGGAGGATAGCCTTCCTTCCTTCCTTCCTTTCTTTCTTTCTTTCATGTGAAGTTTTTTTAAAAAATAAAATGTATGGAGGAGCATTTAATCACATGAGCCTTTTCTGCAGCCTGAAATGGTACTGCCCAGACACTGGTTTTCCACCTTAGAACCAGGGATGGGGACTCGGACTCCAGGACTCGACTCGTGAGTCGGACTGAGTCCCCCCTCTGACTTGAGTCAGACTCGAGTCCCAATATTTTTAATGGGGCTCGAGACTCAACTCGGGACTCGAGACCAAGGACTCATGTTCCAAAATCGTGTTCCTCAAATGCAACATGGATAGGTTTTAGGAAATACAGCAAGTTTATTTTTTAAAATCATTTCCCTAAAATGCAACCTTTCAGACATTTTGGGTTTGGCTGCCTCTGCCTGCCTGTTTGGGGTTCCCAGCCTCCTCTGCCTGCCTGGTCTCTTCTTAACCAGTTCCACATTTTGAATTGTCCAAGACAAAGGCCTCTGACTGCCTGCTTTGGGGGTCCCTGCCTCCTCTGCCTGTCTGGTTATTTTGGGTTTGTCTGCCTGGTCTGTTCTTGCCAAAATCAGTTGCAGAGTTTTGAAATAAAAAGGCACACTTGTACCTAGAATTTATTTAAGCCACACATCTGAAATAGCCTTATTTTGTTGGGGAAAGCCCCCATTGATTTTAATAGGGACTCGTGGAGTCATCTTTGGGAGTGACTCGTGACTCGTGAGTCACCATTTTGGACCAAGGACTCGGACTCGAGACTCAGGTCCAAAGACTCGTGACTCGACTCGGCACCAAGAACTCTTCAACATCCCTGGCATCCATTCCCCTGACATGCTAAATCTACATCAGGGATGGGCAATATGTGGCCCTCCAGTCATTTTGCCTCTCAACTTCCATCAGGCCTAGCCAACATAGCCAAACGTGAGGGATTGTGGGAGTTGCAGGCCAAAACATCTGGAGTCAGCTTTGGGAGTGACTCGTGACTCGTGACTCGGGAGTCACCATTTTGGACCAAGGACGGACTCAAGACTTGGGTCCAAAGACTCGTGACTTGACTCGTGACTCGAGACCAAGGACTCTTCAACATCCCTGCTTAGAACTAGGCCTGAGAGGAGTGAAGGGTCACTTTGGGAAGGAGATGGAGGGCTAAGGAGCCCAAGGCACCATTTGCTCCATACATTTACTCTTGTCTCTGGGTTGGCAACTGGCAGTCCTTAGGAGGCTGGATTTGGTGTTGTGGCCTCCAGCTACTGATTCCTAATATATACAATATGAAGACCTCTGCCCATGTAAGGAAGATGTAAGGATGTTCATCAAAATAGTCTGCTTACTATTCTTACTTTACATTTGCTGCCAAAGTTCTAGATTCTATAAGCACTTGAAATTGTTCCCCATGAGCTCAACGGCGTTAGTCACGTGAGCAAAACCAGTAAAGTAACGAAGCCGGCTCCACATTGTGGGCCAAAGTAGATGCCTCCCTGAAAGGGAAGACCACATCCTCTTCAGCAAAACCCCTACCTTTTCTAGTATAATTATGCCCCACCCACTTGAGTCAGGGCTCTGTAGTATTAAAAAACTCATCATTTACTTAATCAGCCACAACATAACTGATGGGCAAAGCACCCTTCAAGATCTAGCTTCAGAAACTCCTCTAAAGCTGTGTACAGTCCTCCATACTACTACCTCAGCACCCACTCTACTCCAAAAAAAAAACAAAACCCCCACATAGGCACTTTTCAGACATTGAAACAAGCATGTGTAAATTGGGGCAGTGTTGGAGTTTGCCACCATGATGAAGCCTTCCCCTGTGTAATTTCTGAATTACATATAATGTCTGAAAGGGGGTGCAGTTTCAAACTGCCGTCCTAATTTGTGGCAGTGAGGGAGAATGTTAATTGAAAATACAGCCATTGTCTATTTTTAATAAATGCGAAGTAAGAAATCCACAAGCACATTAGTATAAATTAGGGGAAGATGCCTCATATACTGTATTTGATGAGGATTTGAATGAAAAGAAGTTTCTTCTAAGTATATAAGTACCAAAGTCAAAACACAAGTAGTACCAGTAATTGACAATGCTATTAGAAACAAGGGACAGCTAATTAATATCCGTGAGCTGGCACAGGCAAACACATGAATTCTAATTCATTTGGTACAATCCTGCTCTCTGTTATATGTACAAGTCCCAATCACATCCTTGGGATCTTGGCACATGCAGTTACGTGATGGACTGCAATGGTCCCATGTCCCAATCCATAGGGATTATCTTCTGAGCAAGTCCCACTGACATGACCAGAAGTTGTTCAACAGGTGTGTTCCAGTACAATTCCTGTTCATTTCGATGGGGGCTTCAGCTAGAGCTATTCACAGTGGATTTCTGCCCATTTAGTCCAAATGTAAATCACAGTCGTTTTAAATGCCTACGGACAGGTCGAGGATGAATCATTGTTCCTTGATCTTTGTCCGTGCTCAATAACTGTACAAATTCCTATTGGACAGCCTTTTACTCCACCTGAATACATATCATCTATGCAAAGGCACACTCAGAGAATACAGTTCAAAGGGGGTGTACTCAGACATTCACAAGCCATAACCTTCTGGAGAATTTAAGTTTCTGTGGAGCCAAGGAACATTAGGAAGCCAATTCCTCCCAAGAGCACGTTTATATCAATCTAAAATTCATTTTGGCTGAAATATTTATGATTTTTGGAAGGGAGGGGGGTGGCGCTGGAGTTCAGCTCAGTCAGATCAAGTTAGCTGAAGCTGCCGGTGTTGACAGAAGTAGAGATCTCCTGGTCCTCTTCCTCTCTGTACTTAAATATGCATCTCTCCCAGAGTCCTTCCTTAATGCTGTAACATAATTCATTAGGACAGCTTTAATGAGTTGATAATTAGTCTGGAGGGAGGGGGCAAGGAGTGTGTGTGTGGGGGGGGTGAGAAGTGCCAGACAGAGAGAAAGGCAAGAAGTGCTGGGGCATCATAAAGAGCCCTGAGAGAGCTTTTTGTCAACAAAATGGATCTGCCTTGCAGGCAGTAAAACTTTCAAATGACCTTCATGTCAAAGTATTAGGTGCTGTTTCTTTGTTGGTTTTTTTTTTTTTTGCTAGATAGTACATTCATAAACATAAATAGTATACACATCATTCAGAATGCAGTAAAATATGTCTCAAAAATGTGGTGCACTCCCCCTGTTTCCTTTTAAAAAATAAATAAAAAAGCAGGGGTTGTGGGAAGGACTCAGATAGCCTTCACAGAGTGGGGGAATAATATTGTATCGCTGCTGTTCACCAAGACTGAAAAATGACATTAGCAGTAGGCTCATCTTTGTTTTCTGGGTTGCTAAATGAGGCACTAAAATGCACATAGAGCTGTATGAATTTGAAGATAACTCAAGGCAGATATAAAGCCACAGCAAAAGGAGGCTTTAGCTGATCCAAGGAAATTTCCTGTTCAAGTTTCAGTTTATGGCAAACCTAGAAAATGGCAACTATGGTAACGTAACATTTGTTCTATGAGTAAGAAGATAGCAATAGATATTATAAATATGTTAAGGGAGCTCTTTCCTGAACAGTGAGGAATAGATCCCTCCCAACCCCCATGATAAATCTTTTCAAGGCCATGGGTGGGGATACAAGAATCAGCAAGGCACAAGCTTGTCAGTGTGCTCTGAGTTCCACCTTGAAGCTCAGAGCTTTTCTACATGAGGCATTGATTGTGTACTCATCACTTCCTACTCACAGTTCTTTACCAGTTCTTTAGACAACATCATGAGCTTCCAGTTAAATGGCAGTTTCAGTGAGGTTTTTTTAGAGTGGGTATTATTGAAAGAAAGCCAAGAGAAAACACTTTTTCCACTTGTGTAATTGCACTGTTCCGGCTCCGCTATACCACAGTGCCACCTAGAGGTTATGTAGCAGAAAAGCAGGAAAGGAAACACTCTTCGTGTAGTGCTCAGATCTCAATTCTACTATGAAACCAAAAGTAGATACAGAGGATTAACAGCCTCGTGTAGAGAAGCTCTCAGTCTGCCTCACTCCCATTTTCAGTTATGATCTGTTTTTCTTTTCATTTGAACAAGGAAAATGCACGCTTCAGAACATATTTTTGAAAGCATGCACCCAAATGTGCACTTCCCCCCCCTAGACAAAGGTGTGATAATGCATATATTTTTTGGGGGGGGATGTGCACATTTGGGTGCATGCTTTCAAAAATATGTTCTGAAGCGTGCAAAATATACAGTGTATATTTTGTATAGTGCTGCAAAATTGCCTCCCCACCTGTTCTGCCAGCAAGAGTATCCCGTGAGCAAGACTGAAAGAACTGGGCATGTTTAGCCTTCAGAAGAGGAGACTTGAGGGGAGATATGATAGCACTCTTCCAGCACTTGAAGGGTTGTCAACCTGCCCGCAGCCACGGGTCAACCTGCCCGCAGCCATGTCCCCTAAGGTGGGTCCTTATACTTAAGAGCCAATCTCACAGAGCGCCTGATACTTGTCAGCTGTTCCCTCCTCCTAAGTTGACTTCTGCGATGCTGAATACACCCTCCTCCCTATCAGAGAGCTCAGCCTGCTTTCCCATGGAATCTGACACCGCCCGTTCCTCCCCACCTGTAGAATCTATCTCTAAAGCTCTCGGCCTTGGAGAGCCAGGTACGGCTTCCCTCCGTTCCAACTCCCGTCCTCCCCCTCTTCCTCTGAATCCATTTCCAGGTCCTCTGCAGCAGGAAGAGTGGGCCCAATCCCGACAACTTCAGGCATTTTTATCCTTGAACTTAGTCACTTCTAGTAGCAGAAGCAGGTGGGGAGGAAAATGCCTGGAGCAACAGAGCGCAGGCAGAGAAGGTAGGGGAGAGGTGAGGTGAGGATTCTGCTCCCCTCACCCATGCCATATAAACAACAATAGAAAGATATCACAAAAAAATACAAAACTAAGATAAAGTACATAAACAACACCAAGACTTTATATGTGGATGAGGCAGAGATGTGTAGAACAAACCCTGTCTGGCCTGCCACATCTAATATGGCCCTCAAATTGCACCAAATCTGTGGTTATCATTTTCATTCATGCTCTTTTCTGAAACTGCCATCACCTGAATGTATCTTTTCTGCTGCTTCTTTTTAAAATGTTTGTTACTACTCCTGTTTGTAAAAGACGTAGTACAATTATTGTTTACTAACTGTGCATGTCATGATGACTTCATGATGCATTGCCATAGGATCTGACTGAGCAGCTGATGATGGAAAGCAAGGACATACTTCTCCAATAGCAAACACCTTAGGTCGCTTGCCTGGCTAATTTGAGTTTTCTGCTCTTTTTGCACTAAGTTCCAGTGCGTCTTGTTGCTTCTGCTCTCTTGTGACACATCATATTCTGAAGAGAATGTGTATGTGTGTGTGAGAGGGAGAGGGAGATGACCCAATGGACTTTTGGAACTTTCCAGTATTATCATTTGATACCAGCTTGAATCAGATAGAAGCCTTTTCTGGACCTTGACTTTTGGTTACAAGAAATAGGAAGAGAACATAGATTCATAGATTATAGAGTTGGAAGGGGCCTACAAGGCCATCGAGTCCAACCCCCTGCTCAATGCAGGAAACTAGAGGAGGGGTCTCCCATCCAAGTAACAACCAGGCCTGACCCTGCTTAGCTTTCCACGCTCAGACAATTAGAAGAATGTGTGTGTATCTTGTACAGTTGCACGATAGACTCTGTTTTAATACCGGTGGTATGAATATCTAGCATCACATACATTCATGAAATAAGAGATTGATCATCTAATACAACTTCATTAGGAGAATGCCACTTTCCCCAGTGTAATGTGCTAGATGCTAGCATTGCATCTTTGCTTTTGGCGAAGTCCATTTTCATAAAAGCAGCTCCACAGCAAGTTGAAAAAAAAAAAACAGGAAAAAGGTTGACTACACAAACATGACCTTGTTGAGCTTACCATCCTTAGGTAGCTCCTGAAGGTAGGGTTGTGTTTCATAAATGGGAATAACAGGATTTTACTATCAGTATCAGCTGAATATGGCCACGATAGCCATAAACACAATAGCCATAAACACAATAGCCTCTAAACAGGGACCCCCTGTTTAGAGGTGGTAGGTCTCTTATTACCAGATGCCTGGGATAAATAGTAGGAGAAGGACATCACATTGAAGTCTTGCTTGTAAGCTTCCCAGAAGCCTCTAGCTGGACATTGCTCTGATGTAGCAAGGATGTTCTTATGTCCTCATTGCACAGGATGGTGTCTGTGAATAGTGTGATGGCATGGCACATTCCCACTCCCCCCGCTACATCTTATTCTCAGTCTATATCAGGTGTACCGCGTGTGTATGAGTAGGCCTGTGGGAGCAAATGCAAGGGAAATATTTATGAGCACCATGATAACCTGAATCAACAACAACAAAAAAATCATTTTGGAATTGCTGGATGCTTCCCAATAAAAGTAAAGGCACCGGCAGCCAAGCACAATCATGTTAATGCCTTCAATATCTTGTTCTAAAAGGATGAAGACATAATTTAATTTGGAGGCTCGCTGTGTTCTGCGTTCTCCTAGTACACTGACACAGCACTTTGCCAGACAGTTCTTGCTTGCCTCCCTTCAAGGTGACCCATTAAAGGAGCAAACAGTCAATTAATTGGACAAGTCCAAAAACTCCCAATCAACTGATGGGTTTTCTGGGGTTATATACAAGGACTGTGCACAAAGAATTAGCATTTGATTCAAGTCTTGGAGTTTCAGGGAGGCTAGCCACTCCCACCACGGGCCATGACCTGGTCCTCTTGGATACCCAGCTGCCTTCAACATGCCTGGCTGTCCCTCTCTACAGCCAACTGCTTCCTCTCCCTGCCCCCAGGGGCATGCTTTTGTTGCCATGGCTGTTCTTGAACTACTGACACAGGAAACTTGCATGCACAGGATGAGAAAAATCAGCACATAATGCAGGCCACATGCTAAAGCTAAGCAGGTATGTGAGCCAGGTCAGTGCTTGGATGGGTGACTGCCTGGGCTGCCCACACCTGTTCTCCTGCACTGAGCAGGGGGTTGGACTTGACAGACTTATAGGCGGCCCCTTCCAACTCTACTATTCTATGATTCTATGCATGGTGCCAAGCAGTACTCTCCATATGCAGCAGCTATGTACTAGTAATGCTCAGTGACTGCTTTCAGATGTGCAATACATTTATATTGCTGGCAGTTCAGAAATGCACCTCGGCACAGGTAAAAAAACAAAAAGACAAACAAACCAAGGGAGGGGGAATAGGGTTCTGCATGTAGGCAGCCGTTTTTTAATCGGGGTTTTACCTGGATCCCATGCACCATGCTCTTACAAGCCAGTTGGGAGATTAGTACTGGCACTGGAAAAAGAACATCCCTGAATTTTTCAGGTTTCACTGATAATATTTATTATGCTACCGCCAGCAGCTGAGTGACCTATAATATTTTTATACCAAGGGAAGCGTGAGGGATCAAAAAGAGAGAGCGTGAGAGATGAGACCAGAATGAGGAGAGTTTGAGACTTATTCCCAGTCTCAAGGAAGACTTCTTGTTTTCATAACTAGTGGCAGGTGGTATAGGTTGGAGCTGTAGTAACCCTCTCCTCCCAATAAATTTGGAGGCAGGAGGAATAGAAGGAGCAAGTCTTCCAAAGGACTGCATACATGATCTTTTGGTTTGTTTAAGTTGTAGGTGCTGTTTAAATTGTTCATTTTAGCAATGTCTAAGGCAAGCTGAGCCCTTGAAGATAGAAATTCATCTTGATCCACCACCACTTGTGTGGCTTTGGCTCTTCATGAGACAGAAAAACATTAGGATTGGCTGCTATTTATAGTGCTAATTTTTAATGGCATATATAGAGGGATATAATGGCTTTGTTAAAAGATGGTTTTATCTGATTTATTTTATATATCAGATGATATTTATTTATTTATTTCATTTTTATACCACCCAATAGCCGAAGCTCTCTGGGTGGTTTACAACAATTAACAAGACAGTCCCTGCCCACAGGCTTACAATCTAAAAAGACACGACACACAAGGAAAAAGGAATGGGGAGGGAAGAAGGGGGAATATTAATTCATCCTTCTGGCAGGGCTGGTGGGATGGCCCTGCGCTCCCTCTCATCTCCCTCCTCTCAGCCTCCTGGAATGGCTGTAAGAAAGCTATGAGAGATGTATAGGAATAAAATGTAGCAAAGACAAGAAGTGGCAAAAATAAAAAATTATGAATCCCACAATAGTTTTCAACAATTTCATAATATTATAGTGTTTAGATATATTTAGAGAGAAAAGACCAAAACCAGTTTGATTTTATAATTAAGAACAAAGGTGTACTTTCTTGTCAATTCTATAATACCCTTTATCATACTTTACAAATCATGCATCTCTTCAAATCCATGCATCTTTGGAATGTTTACATACACCTGTTTCGATTTCATGTCAGTTTCACTCTGTAAGCAGAAAAGGGAGAAGAATCTGAATGCTGCCCCAGGAGTGAAACTGATGTGAAATTGACACATACCTAACCATTCCAAAATGGTGTTGACAGCTAACATGACGTTTGAAGTGGCACTAAGTAGTAGCTCACAAACAATAGATTTCCTGGGGACTTCTAACTATGCAATTAAGGGTCAGGCTTTTGATTTCTTCTATTGGAGCAGATCTACCTTGATCTCCTTTTTAGTGACTTCAGAAATGGTGGATCGAGTTGCATAAACGGCTTGCAGGAGCCTTGTGCGTTGATCACTTGGTTGCCAGCAATATATGATGAGAACAATAAACAATGTACCACAGATGGCTGAACAGGCACTTAAAACTAATACTTTTATAAAATACGGAACTGATATGTAGGTCTCAGCAATAATTTAAATTATAAGCTTTTTGTGACAAGGACTTGTCTTTCGTTTATGATGTTTTGTAAAGTACTATGTACATTGACAATCTTCAATAAATAATAAATAATAATAACAGCAAGTGCAAAGTTCTTTTTAAAGTACAGCATCCAAAAGTACAGGAAAAATATTTTGTGAGAGAAGAGGAGAAACTTCACAGCTATCTCCTGAACTTTGGCCCACAATTTCTATAGACGTTCTTATTTTCATGTCACTAAGTCTGGAATAGTTTCCCCTTCTGTATCCATGAAGCTAATTCTCTCTTCTTCACATTATTCCCTGAATCTTTCTTCTTCAACAATAAACCTAGGTAAATGCTGGGCGGGGGGGCAAGCACCAGAAATGGAAGAAACAAGCAAATAGAAAGGCAAAGCCTCATAAGAACATAAGAAGAGCCTTGCTGAGTCAGACCAAAGGCCTGCTTAGTCCAGCATTCTGTTCACCCAGTAGCAAATCAGCTGTCTGTGGGAAGCCCACAAGTAAGACGTGAGTGCAATAGCACCCTCCAGCTCAAACTGGTGTTCAAATGTAGGAAGGGATTATTACATGAAAATTGCCCATCGCGTTTCAATACTACTGTTTCTTAGAGGTTAAAGGCCTTCATGTTTGCTACCTGAAGATGTTCACCAACAAATAATATTTAAGTGAGCTGTTTTTTTAGCTGATATACCAGAGAAATATAAATGGATCCTTTGCCCCTTAAGATTATCAAAATACTTTAAGGGCACAATCCTATGCATGTTTAGACGTGCTGGCTGGGGAATGCTGGGAGCTGTAGGGCTTTTTCCTGTCTAAACACACATAGGATTGTGCCCTAAGCAATTCATTTTCATGTAACAATAAATTATTACTATATTTGAGTACCAGTTGGAAAATTTGCCTCTTGTTTTGTTTGGGTTTACAAACTCACATGCACCTGTTTTGTTTCACCTGCTAGCTGCTAACCTTCCCTGGTCTCCATCCTCACTAGTTCATCATTTAAAACCTTTCCTTTTCACTCCGTATGTATTGTATTCCATTCCAGCAGCCAATAAACATTTTCAAAATCATATATTATCGAATATGTGTGTATCATTACATTACACTTGCATACTGCAGCTTCTCTACTCCAACTACCTCAAGTGCAGACTGTCCTCTTGCAGCAGCACCTCAAAAAATCCATGATATGAATATAACTTAATCACAATTTCCTGACTTTCCCTGACTTTTGACCAATTTCTCTGCCTGACTTTCCCTGATTTCCCTTGACTTTCCAGAAAGTGGGCAACCCTGAACTTCGGCATAGACAGGCCTGTGGCTCACGCTGACTCAGCTTGTCTGAGCATGGAAAGCTAAGCAGGGTCAGGCCTGGTTATTACTCGGATGGGAGACCCCTCCTCTAGTTTCCTGCAGTAAGCAGGGGGTTGGACTCGATGGCCTTGTAGGCCCCTTCCAACTCTATGATCTATGAATCTATGAATATGAATCTATATGCCACTGATATTGTGTGGCTCATCCCTCACTGAAAGGGATGCTGCAGAGAATGTGGCATGCATGGGTCTCTGTGCGTAGCCATACAGCAGGGGTGCAAAACCTCAGACCTAGGGTCCCAATCTAGCCTTCTGGAGTTCTCCAGATGGCCATGCCCCCTTCCCCTGGCTCCACCCATGTTCCCCCAACCACCGATTGTTTGCTGGTTTCCTGGGTTTCCTGCAGTTTTTTCTCCATTCTAAAATATTGAAATGCTTTTCCTAATGGTTCGTCACTGGCACTAAGAGCTTTAAGCTAAACTAAGCTGGTATTGGGGTGTTTTGACCCCTTTTGCCTTTGGCCCCACCCAACAATGGAATGTGGCCCCTGAGAGCTCCTTTGAAATGGAATTTGGCCCTCAGACTGAAAGAAGTTCTGCAGCCCGACATCCAGAGATGTGCCGCAGCCCCCAAGAATCTTTGTAGTCCATGCGCAGCATAATAATAGTAATGATCATTTATTTATTTATTTATTTATTGCATTTGTATAGCACCTTTCTGGAACCAACCAAGGTGGTTTGCAACAATTTTTTTTAAAAAAAGTAAGAATGATAAACAACTGCAAATTGTAAGAAAACCTTAAAAACAACCTTTAAACCATAACAATTTTAAAAGCCTAATTAAAAAGACGTGTCTTGGTTTTCTTCCTGAAAGCAGAGAGAGTGGAGACCAGTTGCAACTCCAGAGGGACTGCATTCCAGAGTTTGCGAGCAATAATAATAATAATAATAACAACAACAACAACAACAATGATAATAATCATAATAATCATAATAATCATAATAGTGTAGCTAGAATGTTTGAATTGTATTTTGTTCAAGCCACTTCACATACATTATCTGAGTAAATATTTGGATTGCCTATAGTACAGGGAAGGCTCCATGTACTATAGGGTGGATTGGCAACCTCCGTAGGCTGGATTAGGCCCATGGGCCAGAAGTTGTCTTTCCTCGCCCTAAAGCAAAATAACTGCCCTATTGGATAGAGAGCAGACCATGTCACTTCTATAGTTAGAACAGCTCCTTGCACATTGATAATTAACTAAATTAAGTGTGAGCCAGTGTGGCGTAGTGGTTAGAGTGTTGGACTGGGACTCGGGAGATCCGGGTTCAAATCCCCACTCGGCCATGAAACTCATTGGGTGACTTTGGGCCAGTCACTGACTCTCAGCCTAACCTACCTCACAGGGTTGTTGTGAGGATAATACAGAGAGGAGGAGGAGCATTATGTAAGCCGCCTTGGGTTCCTTGCAGGAAAAAAGGCGGGGTATAAATACAATAAATAAATAAATAAATAAAAGTGGTGCCAAATAAATTCATATTCCCTACAACAAACCATTTACTCAGCTTCTGATGATCCTCCTCTCTTTGCCAACTACCGGTATGTGTTTCTTCTTCTCGTAAGAGTTGTAAGAGGTGGGTGTCTGTGGAAAAGCTACATTGGTCAGGCAAGGAATCTCAAGAGTTAAACATTCACAGCAGGTTTAGAAAAACGTCTAAAAAGCTAAACTAAACAAACCCCACCAGCAGAAAAAAAGACATTTGGGCCATTTGATCATAAATAGTAGAGTTCACTAGCACAAGAAATCATGCAGACTGTGCAGAGAGAGACATAAAAACCACTGAATTATGTATTAATATGTCATATAAAAGGAAAAAAGTACTAAAGAAATATTGTAGGAAAAATAAATAAAACAGCATTAAAAGTGAACATGTCCCATTTGGTCAGTTATGCCAAACATAAAACAACAAAAAGCACAGTTTGGAAGTTAACAACACTTTTAATTTTAGTGCTGACTTCCCCCTTGCAAACCATGCCGAGGTGTGGCCAGAACGTAGTCATGAGGATTGATTTTCTGTCAGAGCTAATCTAAATCAGAGTGTGGGGTTTTTTTTTAATACAACTTGGAAGCCTAGAGATGTATGAGCTT
This sequence comes from Shinisaurus crocodilurus, assembly GCA_021292165.1. NCBI lineage: Eukaryota > Metazoa > Chordata > Lepidosauria > Squamata > Shinisauridae > Shinisaurus > Shinisaurus crocodilurus. The sequence continues at coordinate 78,171,888 of CM037879.1, read as the reverse complement.
GCTGACATTAAATTAGAACTGACACAACCACAAAGGGGATTTCTGGATGAAAATAGCCTCAATTGAAAACTTCTGGCACAGGAGTGGAGCTTGGCTTTTTTTTTCTGCCAAAAGGTTTGCTGTGTGGGGAGGTGCTCTGAATGGGCTGGTATGAAAACTACATGCAGTTTATCCAGGCTGTCTGGACAGAGACAATAAGAAAGTAACATTGGAATAATTGAATTTGACTGATGTTTTTAGGTCATGTATACCAGGGGTAGGCAACTTGTGGCCCTCTAGATATCTTGGCCTACAACTCCCATCAGCTCTAGCAGCATAGCCAATGGTGAGAGATGACAGGAATTGTAGGCCAAAACTTCTGTAGGGGCACAAGTTTCCCACTCCTGATGTACACACTTTGACCCCAATCCAAGTGCCCATGCGTGCTCCAATGCACACACAAAAGTCCTTCATACATGTATTCTGATGGAGAAGGCAACTTTACATGCAGGTAAATAAAAATGTATCTTCCCACCTCCGTTAGGCTGGATGGAAAGCACACACACTCACATGCACAGGTGCTTCCTGTGTGGATCACAGATTCAAGAAATTGTCAGACTGGGTCATTGACTGGATTTGCATGCGCATGGTGGTTTCTTAAACACCCCTGCCGGTACTGGGCACATGCCACCCGATTTCCCTAATTACCCTCACCAGGTGCAGCTCATTGTTTTAGGTGAACCTGGTGAGCGTTAGTGGCTGGGGTGGTGAACAAACCACTCAGAACCCACCCTTGCTGGGTTCGCACACAACAACAAGCTGCCTCTGGCGAGGGTAATTAGGAAAATTGGGCAGCATGCACCTGGAACACACAGGGGTGGTTAATAAGTCACTGTGGCTTATTAACCACCCTTGTGTCATGTGAACCGGGCCATTGTTACAATAAGTAAAGTAGTTGTTATCAGCTGGCATCATTTCTGTAGGTATTCCCAACAGTAACAGAATCTAGTTATAGTAAACTTGTAGTTTTGGGGCGTGGATCTTAGTTACTGTAGTGAGATTGTGGTTTCTATACTAACACTTAATATTTAAGATTCATTGGAAGGAGTTAACTATACGAATGGTATACCACTAGTGTAATTGATTCCTCTTTGGTCTTTCTTCCAGTGGTGGTTGATGAAGCAGTTCACTTGTAGGAGCTGCTGGCTGGCACTTGATAGTAATCTGGGGGGTAGGGAGAGGATTTGCTGCTTGTATCTTTAAGAGTTGGGAGTTGGTAATAAAGGCAGGGGGCACCTCACTCAATACTGTGCAAGTGTGCAGCTGCTGACTGGATAGGTGCTTCTGGTGCAGGCACAGGCTGCTGATGTCAGCAAGGGTGCTAATCCAATCAGCAATCATGTTCTTGCATGGTGCTGAATGAGGCGCCAAGGTGGCCACTTACATATTTCCAAAAAGAGGAATTGCCTCACCAAAAAAGAGGACACCAGTGTGCATGACATTCACTTATGCAAATTTATATGTATAGGTGCACATTTAGAAGTAATAACTGAAATTTCAATAGAAATACAGTACATCTCACCATAGTGGAGAAGACAGACCAGATGACCTGTGTTCTGCTCAGTCTGTCGTCCAGGATCTAAGTATTGATGGGCAACTTCAAGGGCCCCACTGATCTTGCTCCTTATGGTTCTTTGACTTTAAACCAGACTTGGATTGGTCAGCCCATCAAATAGAGGACACTTTCAAATAGAGGACTGTCCTCCATCAGCTCTCAAAAATAAAGGACTGTCCTTTGTAAAGTAGGACACATGGCCATCCTATGAGGTGCCTCCACCTCCACTACCTCCCACAAGTACAGGTGGACAGCTAGGAATTTATTATTTGTTTGTAACTGTATTGGTATATCCACCCTATAACAGAAGTTCTCTAGGCAGCTTACAAAAATAAAATAAAAATACACCATGAAGAATACAAACCCACAGTGGTTCCTAGTAGTTAAACACTTCAATGGTTGCCACTGTGGCATTCTTCTTCCCTTTTCACATTTATATATGCCCCCCCAAGCTTAAGATGGTATAAGAGGGTTGTATCATGTTGTATCCTCACAACGACTCTGTGAGGATGTCAGGCCTTGGCCAAGCTCCAAGACAGGCTGCCCAGGGGCCCCAGTTCTGGCAGAAGCAAATGAGAATCGAAAGGGCCAGAGGCAGATGATGAGAAAGAAAGGCTGGGGGTCAATTTCCGGAGCAGGCAGGTGAGGATCAAAAGGGCTTGAAGCATGACATGCTTGAAGATGGGCTGTGGATCAGGTTCTGGATCAAACAGACAAAGTAGGTGAGGGAGGGTGGTTTAAGTGGGCTCCTCACTGTGGTGATTTGCTCAGATTGAGGACCTGGTTTGGATGTAAGGCAGGGTTGGGAAACCTCTTTCAGCCTGAGGGCCAAATTCCATTTGGGAAAAGCTCTTTGGGGCCACATTCCAGTGGTAGAATGTCCAAGGACACATTCCTACCATTGGTATTTTTGCAGGGCCAAAAATAACAGTGGATTTTTCCTTACAGATCTTACTGCCAAGTAACTAAGCCTAAGGAGAGGCATTTCAACCTCTTAGAATGGAGAAGCAACTGTACAAAAGATGGGAAACCACAAAACGACCAGTGGTTGTGGGAAAGGGGGTGGGGCCAGGGGAAGGGAGCGTGGCTTTCTGGGGAACCTCAGCGGGCCAGATTGGGACCTCAGGTGGGTTGGATTTGCACCCTTGATATATGGGCTTTATGAAGCCTGGTGTGTCCTAGTTGGCTTCTGTGCGGCCAACTAACAGTATTCAGGCTATGGGCTCAGCTCACTGTATTCAGGATGGAATGGCAGCTTAGAGGGTACTCTTGATTCACAAAGCCCAGTCGTCCTGGCTTGCTGAGGGATCAAGGTGCTGGTTGTTCAGGAGCTAAGGCAGATATAAGATGCCTGCACACAGGAAGATGCTGCTGGAAGCCCTGGTTCAAGCTCCCTCCCCCACCACCTCCAGGGCCTTACGAAAGCTGATTAGGGACTAGTCCAAAGCTGCCCAGTGACTGAACAGGTTGTGGATGTACATCTCCATATTAAAGCAAAATTCCCTGGCCCTTTAAGTAGGCAGTGTCTTATTTCTAATAGGAAATGGAAGAATCAGTTTAATTTGAACAATCTGTTCTTGTCTTTCATCTCTTATGGCTGATGCTAAAGGCAATGCACACAGGGTCATTCAAAGAGGGCCACTGTTCATGACTGTTTGTACATATCAGATCCTGGGAGGACGTGGCCGTCTTCTTTACAGGGGAAGGGGTGATTTATAGGGAAATGGAGATGCCTGTGTGGGAGGGGCTGCTGCTTGTCATGCATTCACTGACTCATCAAGCTTAGACATTTCATGTGCAAATGGGAGGGATGCATGCGCGGAGAGATTTCGTTTCTAGAGTTGAGCTCATAAGTGTGTGTCTGCCTGACTCTGGCAGAGACTGAATATAATTATTATCACTCTGTGCTTCCTTATGGAAATGACTCTTATTTTTAACTTTGGCAAGGCTGACTCTCTGACTCCGCTTTTTACAACAGGAAGCAGATATGTGGGTTGTCGAGTGCCATTGGGCAGATGTCACCATCTATTGTTATTCCACTCTTGCTGCCCCTGGAATGAGATTAGGAGCCATTTGTGGATATCCTTCAGACTCAGAGGAAGTTGCAGGCTTAATGTTTGGATTCAAGGAAAAACTGGATGGGGCCTGGCATCAATAAAGTAGCTGAATTGACTTCAGTCTTTGTTCACTGAAACAGAACTGGCAGGGTTCTTTACCATATGGTGCCTTCCTCCAGTTCTTCCACTGGCTGTAATCCGCTTTCCAAAGAGCTTCTGTTGTCCTGTATTCTGATTCACTTGACAATATCTCCTCAGCACTTTTCGAACTCCAGTCTACAGTTTACCAATCTGGCCCATTTACAGAAGAAAATTACTACAATGACTGGCCCTTTCTGCATTTGGCATTTCGCAGTTACAGATGGAGGACTTCCTGCAGACCTCATCTGGGTTGTTAAATTCTTATTGCTGGAGTGAAGCCTAAGTACGATAAGCATCTCTTGGCATTTTTCTCCAGCTCACCGGAAATATCTTAATATCAGAGTGAGAAATGAATTTTCAGGGTCTGAGTTTTGATCAGAAATAAAGCCTTGGATTAGAAGCAGCTTGCTACTGGGAGTAACTGGAACTGGTGATTCATTTCAGCTTGATATGGAAGTCCTGTGGAAGGTATTGTTTCCATGGAACACCCCCCCCACTCCCAATTCTCATACTCTTAGATTTTTTATCTCCTTTAGGTTCTTTGGATGGATGTGGATTCCTTTGCGGCAATAGATAGCCATCAAGTGAAGCAAGGAAAGTAGACATGGTAACCTACCTCACAGGGTTGTTGTGAGGATAAAATGGAGAGGAGGAGGAGGATTATGTAAGCCGCCTTGGGTTCCTTGCAGGAAAAAAGGTGGGGTATAAATATAATAAATAAATAAATAAATAAATAATAGCAGTAATGTGTGTGCTTTCCTAAATTAGCAGAAATGTTAAATTTCCAGCATTTATACATGAAGATTGTATTTCCTAGAGACATGTGACAGCTGAAGGGCATAGTGACTGGGTTCAGACAATATGATAACCCACACTCAAGGGCTGAATATGGGTTAAGTGTGGGTTTTCGTATTGTCAGAACCCACCCACGCTAACAAACCATGGTGAACAACCCACAGCTCACAACCCAACAATGAACCATGAGTTCTCTTCATGGGATGTTTGTGGTTAACAAGCCATGGCTTGTTAGCACAGTTGGTTTCAGGCGACATGATAACTCATGTTTCAACAACAACCCACGATTCAATGACAACCCACACTCAACTCATACTCAACCTTTGAGTGCGGGTTATCATGTTGTCTGAGCCAGTCACTGTGAAAAGATTCCATCAGCCAATAACAACTTGTAGCAGTCTGGAATTTCAGTAAAAGTTACAGTCCAATATCTGTAGAGTGCAGAGCATGATCTTGGCAACAGGGAACCAAAACCTCAATTAATTGTATTGGAGCCCAAATTGAGCAGTGCTTTAAAAATCAACAGGACCTTAAAATGAGTCCCATATGTAACCTAGCAGCAAGAAAGAAAAACCCTTAGACGCAGCAGAGAGTTGTTTGAGTAGCTTCAGATTGTGTTAAAGCTGGGACAGCTGGATTCTTTGCAACTCTCTATCTTGTGGTTTCTGCATGGAAGGTATTTCAGTAATCTGGTAAATGCTTCTGCCTTTTTTTAGTGGGTTTTTTTTTAAATTTTTTTAGCTCTCTTGCTATCTTTAAATATTGCCTCAACAATCTTTTTACCCGCTGACTTAATAGTCACAGAGGGCCAACTTGCATAATCACTTTCCCTGCTTACTTTCTGGTTCCGGATTGCACATTGCCTGCATCTGTCCAGGATAGTGGTCATGTGAGGGCATAGAATGCAATTTGGCCTTCTGTCACTAGTAAGTTCTTCAAAACATTAGACGAGTCATGGTTTGTGTGCATGAATGCCCTATGCAGCATAAAGATGGAGACGCTCCCTACCCATGACCCTTTATGGAAATTCATCTATTTTAAAAAAAATTATTTTCCTGTGATTCATGAAGGCTGTAGCTACTGAATAAAACTGGGTTTATAACTCGAGCCATTGTGAGAAAAGGATGGAAATCACAAACTCCAAAGGGAGAGTGTTCCAAAGACAAATAATTAGATTATCATTGGGTGTCAAGATTTAATACCCAAAAAGTTGTTCTTCTGTTTTCAGAAAGGTTGCTTCTTGGTTGAGGGCCTCAACCTGTGCTGGAATACAATGTACAGTATTTGAAAAGATGTCAAAAGGGCCAACTAAGATGATCAAGTGGTCAATATACGTTCTCGGCAAAGAAAGGCTAAAGCAGCCTTCTCCAAGCAGGTGCCCGCCAGATGTGTTGGACTGCAACTCTCATCAGCACCAGTCAGTATGGTCAATGGTCATGGTTGACAGGAGGTGGAGTCCAACAACAGGTCCTCCCTGTGAAGGAGGTTGATCTTACACCAACCCTGCAGGGCAGGCCACAGTCCCAAAGTTCCCTGGACTGGCACACACCTCCCAAGGTCCCATACACCAAACTGGTGTAGCAGCCCCCACCTTTCAAAAAGGAACACACGCCAAGATTAAGTTGGAGACTTTATTAAAAAGTAAAAATAACAAATTAGTCAGTGTAGGGTCTCCAAGTGTCCAATATAAGTAAAATAATCCCTTATAAGAAAGGGCTAAAAGAAGGTAAGGGAAAAAAGGGGGTGAGGTAGTTGTTGTGAGGGAAAGGGAATGGGAATAAAAAGGGACTCTAAAAGAACATAAAAACAAACCCCAAGAGTCTGCAGGAACAAAGCAAGTCAAACCAGGCCTAGCTTTTCCTAGCTACCCTGTCAGAGTGGCATACCTGCCCAGATGGAACTTCCCAGCATCCACGCCCCAATGGAAGAACACTGAAGCCTTTTCCCCTAGCTCCTTTATTGTCACCAGGGTCCAATTTCCCGCCCAGCGTTCACCAATCCTGTCTTCCTAACTGTCGAAGGAGGGCCCCCCGCCCTTTCTCAGCTGTAGACACTTTCTCATGACTTCATCCCAATTAACGCCTGACCTTGCTTCTCAGCTCTGCAGCTCACCCTTATCTCCCAGGTGCTCCCAAACAGCCTCCCAGTACATTCCAAAGACTACAGTAAAAATCCGTTAGCTAAACAGCAATGGGGGGGGGGAGGAAGGGACATCTAACAGGGTTTCTTCTAAAGTCTCAGCTACTACAAGTCCCATCTTCACATCCCCCCTTTTAAGGAGATGAGACTGGGAGGGAATTCCTGCCAGACCTCATCTTCTACTTATTCTTCAGTGTGAATCCGAGACAAGCTATCAGCCAATACATTCTCCCTCCCCTTAATATGAACTACGGAAAATGTATAATCTTGTAAGGCCAGACTCCACCGTAACAATTTCCCATTCGAATTTTTCATTTTGTTTAGCCAACACAAAGGAGAGTGATCTGTCTGTAATTGAAACGACCTCCCCCAAAGGTAAGGCCGTAATTTCCCCAAAGCCCACACAATGGCTAAACATTCTTTTTCAATGGTGGACAAATTTCTTTCCCGAGGGATCAACTTTTTACTCAAATAGGCCACTGGCAGCAGTTGCCGATCTGGTCCCTCCTGTAACAGCACCGCCCCAACCCCAGTTGCCGATGCATCTGTTTGTAACACAAAAGGAGAAGAAAAGTCAGGGGCTCTCAGGATAGGTGCTGCCGTTAGTTTGTCTTTAAGTTTGTCAAAGGCCTGCTGGCACCTTTCTGTCCAAATTACTCGCACTGGTTTTCTTTTCTGACACAAGTCCGTCAAAGGCGCAGCGATAGTACTGTAATGGGGTACAAATCTCCGATAGTAGCCAGCTAGCCCCAGAAAAGATTGAACTTGTCTCTTAGTTTGGGGCACAGGCCAATCTCAGATGGCTTCTAACTTTGCTTCTAGAGGCTTAATATTTCCACTCCCCACCCTATGGCCAAGGTACACCACCTCCCCCAAACCAAATTGACATTTCTGAGCTTTCACGGTTAACCCAGCTTCTGTAAGCCGCTCAAACACTTGCCGAAGATGATCCAGATGCTCTTCCCAAGTCTGCGAAAAAATGGCTAAATCATCTAAATAAGCACAGGCAAAGGCCCCCAGCCCATTCAACAGTTTATCCATTAAACGCATGAAGGTTAATGGCGCCGATTGGAGCCCAAACGGCAAGACGGTGAATTCGAATAGCCCTTTATGGGTAACAAAAGCAGTTTTAGGGGCATCCTCTTCCGCCAGAGGCACCTGCCAGTATCCCTTAGTCAAGTCTAAAGTGGTAATGTACTTGGCTGTTCCCAATTGTTCTATCAGATGGTCTGCTCTGGGCATGGGGTAGGGGTCTAGATGTGTCAATTCATTAATTTTTCTAAAATCTATACAAAATCTCACTTCTTGGGACTGCTTCTTGCTCACCAGTACAATAGGAGAAGACCACATGCTCTGGGACGGTCTAATAACACCCAGATCTAACATAGACTGTAATTCCTGTTCAATAATTTCTGCATGTCGGCCGGTAGCTCGATAGGGATAGGAGCGCACGGGGGCATGTTCCCCTGTCGGAATGGCATGTTGTACTAACGTCGTTCTCCCTGGAATGCTGGAAAACAAAGGAGCAAAATCTGTAATTAATTGCTGCAATCCTTGGCGTTGCTGTAGGGGCAAAGTTAAAGGCCAGGGTATTTCTTCTATCCCTCCTTTCTGTTGACATTCTTCTAACAGATCCAAAGGCCCATCCAGCTCTTCGGGCCCAGGCTGAAGGGGAAACACAAAATCTTTCCGGTCTACATCCTCTTCGCCTGCCGGCAATAAATCTTTTCCCTGCTGTTTAGCTGACTCTGGCTCTGCTGGGTCTCCATCCCCCTCCCCTGCCCGTCTGTCCGTAGCTGTCGCCTCTCCCTCAGCCGGGGGGCAAGATTCTACTATCGGGGCAGGGAATGCGGGGTCTGGGGAGGCCTGCTTCTTCTTAATTGTCTGACTCCGAGTCACCGCTAAAACAGGGGCTTGACTGGCCAAGAAAGCCAGATCATTTCCAATAAGAAACGTAGTAAATTCAGTTTCATGTACTAACAAGTCCAATTCTCCTTTCCAATTTTTATATTCTAACGGTATTCTAGCCAAAGGCATGGCAATGGGGGGAGAGTTATAAGGAGTGATGGTAAAAAATTGTCCCTCTAGCATCTGTTCTGGCTTCACCAGACTCCGGTCAATAGCGGAAAGGGCAGCCCCACTGTCTCTCCAACCCTGTCCCCATTGCCCATTAATTTTAAGAGACTCACAGAATTGTAGCTGGCTCCACTTGACTTGTCCCGGTTGAACTAAAGCCATCGCCGGCTCCTTTCTCTTCCATGACGGTGAATGCCGGGCCGCTACTCCATTTCCCGGGATACGTGGGGCTGGATCTTCTCCCTCTCCCTCGCTGGCCTCACTCCAATCTGAGGCTTCTCCGGGGGAGTCATCGAGAGGCACCGGTCTCACAGCACCCACTTTAGCAGCTGTTTCTTTTTGCAATTTGGCCTTTAATTTTGGGCAGTCCCGACGCATATGCCCTTCCGATTTACAATAGAAGCATCCAGTCGTCGTCGGGGTTGAAGTAGCTTTGGGCCCGATTCCTCCTCCAGTTGGATTGGATGTTTCACTCTTCCCGCCGCCTCCCGCCGGCTTGGCTGGGGTGGTTCGATTGCTGCTTCCCCCCTTCCGATAAACTCCCATCTGGTCCACAAGCAGCGCCGCTTGCCGGAGGTTGGTGGGCCGCTGGTCACTCACCAGCGCTGCCCTTCCTTCGGGGAGAACGGCATAAAACTGTTCTAAGGCCACCAGCACTCGCAAATCTCGAAAGGAGACAGCTTGAGCCGTCTCCAGCCATAAATCCAAGGACCTCCGCAGCCTCGTTGCCGTGGAGACAAAACCCTCACTGGGCTCAGCCTTAATCTCTCTGAACCGTTGCCGACACCTTTCGGCCGAAAGGCAAAAAGTTTGTCTGACCAGTTCTTTAAACTGTCCATAATTATGCGTATCCTCTCGCGGGACGCTATACAACAGTTGAGCCAGACAGCCTGAGGCTCGTGATCGAAGGGCCGACATCCAGCTGCCACGGGGAATACGCTCATCTTCGCAGGCAATTTCAAACAAGCCCAAATATTCCAGCGGATCCTGCCCCTCATGGAAACGAGGCAGGTCCTTGAAGTTTGGCTTCTCAGGACGAACAGTTCCAGTATGTTTTGCCAACTGGTTCTGCAGAAAGTCAACTTGCTTTTGTAATTCTCTTTCTCTGGATGTGGGCCCGGGGCGAGACAGGTCGTTTGGTCTCTCTCTCTCCTTGGAAGTAGATCTGGGACGAGACAGATTCGGGATCCTCCGGGTCCGCCGGAGGAGAACCGCTGTCGCTCCCTCCTCCTCTCCCTGGTCACTGCCGCTGCCTGTACTCCACCTCCGAGACCTGGGGATCTCCCCTCGGCCCCTAGGTTCCACCATCCAGTCTGTCAAGCGAGATGGGATCGACACCCTTCTCTCTTCGCCCTCTGCGCCTTCCCAATCGACAGTCACTTCAATAGGAGGGGCGACTCGAGGAGCCTCAACTGGTAAAATGTCCTCCCGGTCCAACACCGGCGGATCGTCTGCCGCCTCTGCTCCCAGCAGGGGTCGGTCCTGATCCAACAGAGCAGACTCCATTTCTGCCCTAACAACTTTTCCCTATCTGGAAAATAACAAACCTTTGCCTGGTTTGACAAACAAATGTTCCTCAGGTGGGCTGCAAAATCCGACCGCTAAGCCACCATGTGAAGGAGGTTGATCTTACACCAACCCTGCAGGGCAGGCCACAGTCCCAAAGTTCCCTGGACTGGCACACACCTCCCAAGGTCCCATACACCAAACTGGTGTAGCAGCCCCCACCTTTCAAAAAGGAACACACGCCAAGATTAAGTTGGAGACTTTATTAAAAAGTAAAAATAACAAATTAGTCAGTGTAGGGTCTCCAAGTGTCCAATATAAGTAAAATAATCCCTTATAAGAAAGGGCTAAAAGAAGGTAAGGGAAAAAAGGGGGTGAGGTAGTTGTTGTGAGGGAAAGGGAATGGGAATAAAAAGGGACTCTAAAAGAACATAAAAACAAACCCCAAGAGTCTGCAGGAACAAAGCAAGTCAAACCAGGCCTAGCTTTTCCTAGCTACCCTGACAGAGTGGCATACCTGCCCAGATGGAACTTCCCAGCATCCACGCCCAATGGAAGAACACTGAAGCCTTTTCCCCTAGCTCCTTTATTGTCACCAGGGTCCAATTTCCCGCCCAGCGTTCACCAATCCTGTCTTCCTAACTGTCGAAGGAGGGCCCCCCGCCCTTTCTCAGCTGTAGACACTTTCTCATGACTTCATCCCAATTAACGCCTGACCTTGCTTCTCAGCTCTGCAGCTCACCCTTATCTCCCAGGTGCTCCCAAACAGCCTCCCAGTACATTCCAAAGACTACAGTAAAAATCCGTTAGCTAAACAGCAATGGGGGGGGGGGGAGGAAGGGACATCTAACAGGGTTTCTTCTAAAGTCTCAGCTACTACAAGTCCCATCTTCACACTCCCCACCTCGCCATACACCATTCTACACTAGGACAGTTGCATAGGGAAGAACCGGCATGGCTGGCTCTGATGTCTGGAAATCTTTGGAATGTAGCCTTTCCTCCATCTTGTCCACTCACCATTTCCTTCCCTCTTCCAACTCTCTAATACAGGCTGGGGCATGCTGGGAGTTGTAGGCCAAAAACATCTGGGGACCCAAGGTTGGAGAACACTGCTCTAATAGGCTTGTGCACTGCCATGATGCTGCATCTGGTGTTGACACATGACACATGATTTTCACAAACATCTGCAATTTTTTGCATACACTTTCCCCTAATGTACACATTCTCGTATGCCTTTTTGATGGGACAATCATGGCAGAACTGCATTGCAACTTTCAGCGAAGTATGAATATCGAAGGATAAGTGCGTTTCAGTTCATGTATTGGTTTTGGGAAGTCTGAATTACGGTAGGTAGGTTCACTTTAACACAAGAGCCAACTGAATTTTTTCCTCATCCCTAGATGGTTACACTGGTACAGTCACCCTGTTATCTGATCCTCACATTTATTTGTCAGTGTAAAGGTTCCGTCGCAAGTTCATAAGATCTTATGCTTGCTATACAGTACTGCATTTATATCATACGAAATGATATAAGTGCAATTGAATCTCATACCCAGATGCATTAAGGGACATCAGTTTGTCTGTGCAATATGGTCGTAATGGTTGTGTTCCAGAACTCAGTGTGTATGCACCATACCCCCTCAAGATTTATGATTGGGGAGAAAGGGGCACATGATATTGAAATTAAATTTTAAGTTCTGGGGAAGAAAAAAACATGTTTAAATTATATTGTTTCTGAACCAATTTAAAATTGATTGAACTTCCTTATCAGCAATCAAAAATCAATCAAAAGAGCTACAGGAATAAATGAAATGCGGGAAAGTTCAGTTTTCTGCATATTTAATAGAGGGAAAATCAGTTTGATGTATTTGGCAGATTTGTGCTTTCTACAGGACAAAGTACATTAGAATTTGAGCACTGTTTGCTTTTAATCTCTCAGCTGAACTGCTGCAGCATCACTGCCAGAAATCGCTATCTTGTTTTAACCACAAAAGAACTGAAATTGACAAGAGTGATCACTGCATCTATGGCTTCCCTTACTTATCAGTATTTTCTCAACTAGACTCTGGGGGAAATCCTCAAATCCTTGAGAAAAAAAAAGAGAGAGGAAAATACATCTTTCTGATCTGCACTGTAGAAAATCCCTACTGAATATTCTAGGGTTGTTCAGTACATGGAGCTTCCATTGATGCCAAAGTTGTGGCACCTGGAGAAATAACGAACAGTAAAAGGGTCTCTCATAGAGTACACCCTGGAATGAAAAATTCTGCCCTTTCAATGGAGCCTCATTGGTTTGGTCAAAATAATACACTCTAGCTCAGGTAGAAAAAATAAATAAATCATGCTTGTTCTAAGGAAAAAATGCATCTTGCAGGTATATAAATACAGTTAGACAAAAAGAATGACATGACAAGATTCTTGTTTCTGGGGGGGGGGGAGAGAGCAGAATTTAGCATCAGTTCTGCACTGCTGATGTAGTATTGTGATGTACAATGATTTTGCATTTGGTGATCCTTAGCGGACATTTACCACCAAGAACAGAAGATAGCTGACTGGTTTCTGCATAGTATATGGTGGATATGAGTCCACATCCTTCAAAGAGTATTTTAAAAAATCGAGACCATGCCTTTTACTGCATGTGCTAGTAAGTATTACAGTACTTAACATGTCCTGAATCTTAAATATGTGCGTGATAGCTCTACACAAAACGCTGAAGTAGAAAAAATCCCTGCCTCAGGGAGTGTTCAATCTACAATACATCTACAAATCACATCTACAAAATATATAACAAGTGTGTTTCTAGAATAGGGCAGCAAGATGTCAAGCTCCAAGCAGATGGTTCTATGAAAAGTATAATCTGAACTATATCTGGATTGTATCTCAGTTCTTTTGCACCAACAGGACAACTTATTTTGTGGGCATATATATCCTATAAAGTTCACAATGTCTGGGTTCAGACAACACAATAACCCACACTCACGGGTTAAGTATAGGTTGAGTGCGGGTTGTCGTTGAACTGTGGATTGTTGTGTTGTCTGAACCCAGCCAAGATAACAATCCATGGTGAATAACCCACAGTTCATAACCCAACAACAAACCATGGGTTATCTTCATGGGTTGTTCATGCCATGGCTTGTCAGCTACTGGCAACTCCATACCGGCAACATGCATGGCAAGAACTGAGCCCACCTGCTACAACAACCAGCTTCATGGGCCACATTGGCAAACAATGTTATCATCTCTCTCTCAGCTGTTTCATACTCGGTTCTATTTTGAGAACTGCCTTTGTGCTCATTCAGGGCTTGCAGTACCCTCAAATCCACTTGCTCTTGGAGCATGAAATGCTTATGCCCAAATGCACCAGTGGACCTAAGTCAGATTGCAGACTAAGGAAAAATATATGAGTACATATCATGAGTACATGCTTGTGAAGGGCTGGACTTGTACAATCAGTCTGATGTGTATATACCAAACTTTCTTTACTAGAAAATGAACATCCAACTAATATTTGAAACATGAAACTCGAATGCCAGAGCTGAATTTGAGTTTTAGGTTTGAATGAATTCCATTTGCATATTTCTATTGATCCAGCAAATGGGTCAGCTATCATCCATGCATTTCATCAAAATGCATACAGTGGTTCATGACCGGCAATCCTAAATCTCACTTCCACAATGCATTGCAGGTAGAACATACATGTCCAAACTTGGTGTGAACTGACCTTTCACTGTCTGTCCACTCAAGGTGCATGCATGGGGAGATGAAGAAATGCTTGCACCTCCTTGGCAGCTAGAGACCCCCACCTCATTCTTTGAGAACGACTGCCATATGCCAATCCTGAACTCAGGCATATATTTCTGCATTATTTTTCCAGCATGAAATAATGCATACTTTGTTCATTGACCTGCAACTGAAAGAAAAACAGTGTCCCCTCAAAAAAGGGAAGTTTGAAACTGGCAGAATTATGGGGCCCTTTGTGGTTCTTTAGGCAGTGTTTCTGTGTTAAACCTTTTATGATTCTGCTAAAAAATAAACTACATACGTTTATTGTGCTATCCGCTAGTGAATACTTTTGGCAGGGTTTAAAGCACATAAAGTGTTCTTTGGGATCAAGTAACCCTTTGTGAGAGCCTCTTTCTGAGTGGCTAATCATCATCAAGCCCTGTGATATTCCTTCTGGGGGGAGTGGGGGGAGATGATCATGAAGAGCTCACCGGAGTGGGATTTAGATCTTGAATTCTTCAGAATTCCATTGGAACTTAAAGAGACTGCTCTGGACAAGTGGATAGGTAAACCATGGGAATCCTGCAAAATAATAGGGAATCCTGTGAAATAATGGGCAGTATCCAAGTCTGCTTGAACACCAGCAGGACCCACCACTAGCATAATGGGGAGCTAGTGGTTAGTAAAGCAACCAAAAACTAGCAGAAATGCTTGTTTCCAGAAAAGGGCAGGTCAGCGGAGCTTGCAGAAGGAAGCTCTGCTGACTCATCCTGAGGCAGAAACAAGTGGGTTTTTTTTTTTGCTTGTTTCCAGGGTTGCTTTTTGAACCACTGGCTTTCTGTTGCACAAGTGGTGGGTCCCGCTGGCACAACAGAATGAGTGGGAGTGGAGCAGAGGTAATTTGGATACTGCCCGCTGTATTCTTAGAAGATTATCAGTGCCATCTTGAACATTAAGCTCTCTCCACTCCATCATCTCAGAGCTGGTCTAAATATTATATCAGCCTTCCCTAATCTGGGGCCCTCCAGATGTGTTGGACTAAAACTCCCATAATCTCTACCAGCATGCTGGAATCTCTTGGGAGGAAGGGCAGTATATAAATAAAATAATAATAACAATATCAATTTACAGGCCTGTGGCTCACGCTGGCTCAGCTTGTCTGAGCGTGGAAAGCTAAGCAGGTTCAGGCCTGGTTATTGCTTGGATGGGAGACTCCTCCTCTAGTTTCCTGCATTGAGCAGGGGGTTGGACTCGATGGCCTTGTTAGGTCCCTTCCAACTCTATGATCTATGAAATGTTATGCATCAGGATAGGTTTCTACCCCCCCCCCCAACAAATATATCCATAAAATTGGATATTAATTTAACATTTAGTTTCTGAAATCAGCTTCTGGTAAGAAAGAAGCAACACTGAAGCTTGTTTTCCATTGTCTTCTCCCATTATTCTTAGAGCGAAGCTTCCCAAGAGTATAATTGCGACTGAGTCATTGATGCATTGCAAAGTTGCTGCCACTGTAGCTTAGTACAGGCTTAAATTAGCCACAGCTCTCATCGTCTAAGAGTAACATTTTAAATTAAAGCATCCCAACTATTCATTTAATATAGATTTAATAAGACAGTTATTTGTTCATTAATAAAAAAAATGCCATCATTGCATATTAAAAACATATTAACATTTGAGTTCACAGAGATAGATATAAGGGATTTACAAACTTGTAGTTTAAAATGTTTAAGTATCTATTGGCATTAATGATTGCTGGTTATTGTAAAAATGTTTAACGTTTTACAGCATTTGTGAATCTGGATGAGTACGGTTTTGCTTTATGAAGCAGACGAAAGGTTTTGACAGAAGCCCCTTTCAGATGCCGAAACTGTGTACACTGAGTGTGTGGAAGAGAGGAGTGGGACCCCATGTATGCTCTGTTCAGATGTTTGTTTGGGATGAGTGGAGATGGGGGCAGAGTCAACAAGCTTAATCCTGCTCCCACACCTCACCTCCATGGGTTTAATGTGCACAGATTTGTATGTGGATGGGTCTAAGATTTCACAGATTTCATAGATCATAGAGTTGGAAGGAGCCTACAAGGCTATCGAGTCCAACCCCCTGCTCAATGCAGGAAACTAGAGGAGGGGGTCTCCCATCCAAGTAATAACCAGGCCTGACCCTGCTTAGCTTTCCACGCTCAGACAAGGTATATTTGATGTTCAGCCCTATGACCTTCCTGAACAGACACAGACAGAAGCCCCTTTAATAGGGCTAAAGCACATGCAGCATACATGTGTAGGGTTGGAAAATTTACAGACAAAACATGTGGTCCCTGTGCACAAGCAAACTGTATATACATACAACTAAGGATCGGTCAGTGCTGGTTCCAAGTTGAATGTTCCTCCATCTGGCTGATTTGGCTCCATTGGGGACACATTTGCAGAGAGGTGGAAGGGGCGTGACCGCCATTGTGGTGACGTCTATCTGCACATAGCACCAACTTTGGGGATGGAGCTTGGGCTTATATAAGCCAGCTCCTCCCCCAATAGAGCCCTCGTTCCCTTCCAGCAGCAGTGGATGCACATTGCTCCTCGGGCCAGTCAGTCATGGCCTGGAGCATGTGGAAGGCAGGAAGAGCCAGGTAGCCTAGTGGCCTTTATCCAAGCCTTTGCAGGTACGAGGCCTAGCAGGCCTGGATTGGAGAACTCTTGCATGGGTGGTGTTTGTTTGTTCAGCTGAGTGGTGGAGGCCTGGTGGCTTCTTCTCAGCTGCAGCCTTACCAGTGGGCCCAGTGGCCATGGTATGGGGCTCAGCCGCCATGGATTTGGGCCTAGTGGCTTTGCAGGCCTATGACCCAGGTTATAGGACCTAGCATGCCCGGCTTATTGGACCTAATGGGCCCAGCCGGTGATGCCTAATGCACCCAGCCGGTAGGGTCTCGAGGGTGTAGTTAACCTGGCCTATTGGGCCTTGTGGTCCCAACCTCTTATTATTGACCATACAGCTTTCTTCAGCCCCTTTTCTGGCCTAGTGACCTCTGAGCATTGCCAATCAGCGGCTGGCTGCACTGTGTGCAGGGATGGTTTTCTATATAATTGTGACAAGGCAGGAACCCCTTTTTCAGCCTTGCTGCTCATTTTGAGTTACAATGACACCTAAGAAAATTCAGGGTGGAAAAAGGGGTTAGAGCAAAGTGTCTGGTCCTAGATCCCCCTCAAAGCATCCTTCTCCTCTTCCTGCATCTTCTGATGAAGAGGGTCCCACTCTGGCCTGGGTTCTTGCCAGAAGCCCTTGAGAAGGCAGTCACCAAGCGCAAACAGCCAAGCCAGCAGAAGTCTAGGGAGGCAGGTCCTAAGATGTTTGATCCATGTAAAGTAGCCACCAGGGCAGCACCAGACTCCAGTGGGCTCTTGGCACTGTGCTGCTGCTGGATTCCGCTGACCCCACTGATGAATCCCATGCCTGCCACAGTTGAAGACCCCAACCCACCAACCCATCAGCCACAGCTCCTTAGGGGTACTCACATGTCTTTGTCTGTATCTACCATTCATGAAATTTTGTCCTGTTCGTGCTCCCAAGAGTTAGGTTTCAGGTAGAAGTAGCAGGATGGACTCCCCTTTTTGTCATCATTTGGGTCTGCTGCTGACAAGAAATTAGTCCTGGAGCTTATCCAAGAAAGCATGATATGTGCTGGGGCTTGGGGAGTTTATGTTTGGTACCCACTTCTTTAGAATTGGGGTGGCTTTGACCATTTCATTGGCTGCTATAGATGAGCAGGGAATTAAAGTAATTGGCCATTGGTGTTCTCAAGCTTTTAAGGATTATGTTTACCCACTCTCTCACCCCTCTTGAGGCGTAGTGGTTCACAGTTTTAAGTTACTCGCAGATTGTTGATTGTTGTTCTCAACAGATCGCTGGAGGGGATCGGAGTGTGTAAAGGTGCTCATATGTGACCATAGAATGGCCCTCTGGGCCAGCCATAGGGTGGCAAGATCTGTGTTTGGATCCCAGCTCAGCCTTAGCCAGTTTGTGTAGCCATACAGTGGCTGGCAAAATGTGGTTTGAAATGGGAAAGCTTGCTTCACACCCGCTACCAGTCTGGTCTTGTGAGTTGTCCCCAGCAGGTTCTGGTGCTTCACCCGAGGAGGAATGATTTGGGTTTATTGAAGGGCATATCTTTTGGTCCAATATGCTTCTAAGAAGGGTATGGAGGGGTACTGGTGATGCTTGAACAGGGCATAGAGAAAACTCAATAGAGAAATTCAATTGGCTTTGCAAGGGAGGAAAGTGTTTTATTTCATTTTGATATTTTTTTTATTTATGGATGGAACTTTATAGGGCCCACAGAATGTACTTGTCAGATGTTAGTAATGACATAGTTCTGTCCAATCGGGGTGGGGTTCAGCATTTTATCCTTAGCAGGTGAGGGCAGAGGGTTCAAGCAGAGGCTTGTCCCTCTCCTCTGCCAGGGATCCTGGGGCACCTATATGGTGACTGGCCATTCCCACTCAGGGCTGAGGGACCCAGTGGCGGGGTACAGATGGCCTTTGGGGACTAACCTGGCTCATCTGCTCAGAGTTGTGTGGCACCGGGAGGGGGTGACTCAGGAAGGTCACCCTCCGTGCCAGCTGGGTGTGGCCTAAAGGAAGGGGTGGGAACCAGTTCCCACCTCTCTCCCATAGCAGGGTTTTTGGCTTCCCCATATTACCTGCAGTCTCCTGTACAGTCATTTCCCCCATTCTTCAGATCTTGTAATAATATCAATAAATATGCCCCTAGTTTCTAACCAATATATCGCACCTCGCCTCTTTATTTCTGCTCTCTACAATAATACAAATTTATATTGCACTCTACCCCACAGAGTGCAGTACAGTATTCAAAATAACTCAAACAATAAGCATTACAATTTAAGCTAAAAATACATTAAAATGCTTAAAATGAGCTACAATCCAAGTAAATTTAAATTAACCACAACAAATAATTAAAACCATCAAGCAATAAAACCAAAATCACAGCAATTACCCCGGCTCACACTAAGTCTAGTGTGCAATTGGAGGGTCTTTGGCCCGGGGTGGGTACTCTGAGTGCACCCAACTCCTCCTCCTCGCCACTGTTGCCATTGCTTATTTGTTTCCCTCTCCCTCTGGACCCAGTCTGCACTACCTTCAAGAGGGAGAGGACAATTCATGAGGAGGTTACTGTTCCTTCTCCTTGCTCCTCTCACTGCTGGATCACTTGGAGAGGGCAGGTGAGCAGGCAGTGACAGCAAGGAGGAGGAAAAGAAGTACCAGGAAGCTCCATGGACTGGGGAACAGGTTTAACCCCCCCCCCTTCCCACAGGTCATGGTCCTGATTGTCCCTCCTTCCATTCCTGCTATTTCTTTCTCATTAAAAAACAAAACAAAAAACAGGATACATGAAATGTAACCATACATTTCTCATATTGCCTAGCTTGGCCCTTGGTCTGTTCTAATAAAGGGAGAGTTGGGTGCAAAAGAAGTTTGTCTGAATTTGGGCACAGGGCTTATCTTAGCGCCGTTATCTTTTCCCACACTTGTGAAGAGGTTAATTAAGGGAAGCGTGTGTTGTGATTTACAATAGCCTTGCATTTCATTCTCTAGCTCTGTTGTTTCCTTCTAACTCCTGAAATGGCGAGGAAGAAATGGAGCCAGGGGAATTGTGAAGTTCCGTGTTTCCTGTTAAACATCCCCTGCTGGCCTAACTTATGCTTTCCAACTTATGCTGAGGCATCTGCTACAAAGGGATGACTACCCCTCTCTGTCTCAGTAGATCAGTTAATGCCCCAGCAGTTTCCTGTGCTTGTATTCAATGTTCAGTCCTGCCTACCCAAGTTCCGAGTCAGTCCCAGGGATGCACTGAATCAGATGTGATGACGTGGGCATTCCCTCGTGCGCCGTGAGCTGCCGGACAAGTGTTACACATGATCTTGCCTCAAGGGCTACAATGCACTCTTGCTGTACTGTCTAGTAGGGCTGTATTATTATAGGTTTTTATCATGTTTATTTCACTTTTCATTCACATCTCCTCCAATCTTTTTGATTTTTAGCCTCTGGGCAGATTTCAGTTCTCTAGCCAAAGATGCGGCTTTACATTGAATTAATGCGTGTGTCTCTCTGCCAGTTAAGAAGTTAACAAAATAAAGGAGTAGGTGTCACTCTTTTGCTTATGGTGGGAATTTGACGACATGCTGAACCGAGCGCAGCCACGCTCCCCGAATCTTAACCAGCCTGATTGCACTGTCGACACTGTTATTTCGACAGCCCTGCTCTCCGGCATCTGGCATAATTGGAAGCAGCAGCCAGCAGGTATCAAATGTCAGTATGAATTGTCTCCTGCTGTGTGAGCACTGACTATGAAATTGATTTGCTGTCTCTTTTGTAATGACAGTAATGCAAAAGTCCAGTCTGGGCAAATTTACTAGGGGGTAGGTGTGGTTAAAATACCTATGTGGTAATAAATTAAAAGTTGATCGCGCCACCACCAACCCACTGCCATTGATGTTGAAATAAAATTGTCCTGAGCCAAAGTGGTGGTATGATTTCTGAACGTGACACATCAACTTTGCTCACAAATAAATGGCACCCATGATGACTCCCCAAATAGGACTGGATTAATCACTAATTCACTATGCTAAATGTGCTACAGAGCACAGGCCTTCAGCAATATCCATGATGAAAGCGAAGAGCCGAATGGTGGGGGAGAGTCTCCCTGCTCCTTTCACTGACTTAAAACTGACTTAAACAGTGCTCCTGCTTGGAGCACTGTTTCAGACTATTGGGAAAAGAAGGAGATAATGAGCCTAAGTCTGGAGACAGGCCAAAAGAGACATAAGATCTTTGTATTTCAGTTCACAGTACAACTATACCCACAAAAGCCTCCATTCTTCTCAGGATGCTCCCTATCTCTCAGCCAAGGCAAAACATAGGATGGAATGGTTGCTCCTGCAACTGACATGTCTAAGGCAGGGGTAGGCAACCTGGTGCCCTTCAGATGTTTTGGACTACATCTACCATAATCCATGACCATTGGTCACCCCTTTCCCCTCTGCTCTTGCGTATTATTCACTTCTGCTCTCTGGAAGGGGCTCTTTCTCTGGGAGCCGCCGATGTTGGCAAGATGGTGAACGTCCCCCAAACCCGTAGGACTTACTGCAAGAAATGTGGAAAGCCCCAGCCCCACAAAGTAACCCAGTACAAGAAGGGCAAAGAGTCTTTGTACGCGTGGGGAAAGCGGTGCTATGATCACAAACAGAGCGGCTATGGTGGTCAGACGAGGCCCATATTTCGCAAAAAGGCAAAGACCACAAAGAAGATTGTGCTGAGGTTGGAGTGTGTGGAGCCCAACTGCAGATAAAAGAGGATGTTGGCCATTAAGAGGTGCAAGCACGTCGAACAGGGAGGAGACAAGAAGAGAAAGGGCCAGGTTATCCAGTTCTAGACATGCATCTTTGTTCTTTGGCATGGAAACAATTACAATCTTATCAGGACCATTGGTCACGCTGGCTGGAGCTTCTGGGAACTGTAGTCCAAAACATCAGATGGGTGTCAGGTTGCCTACCCCTGGTCTAAGGCAACCTTCCTTAAGCCAGTGCCCTCCGGATGTTTTAGATTACAACTCCAGTGATCCCTGACCACAGGCCATGCTGGCTGGGGCTGATGGGAGTTGCAGTGCCAAGCATCTGGAGGGTACCAGGTTGGGGAAGGGTGGTCTAAGGGTACTCTTAGATATTGTCGAAGAACATAGAAAGGGTTCTTTAAGCTGAACATTTCAAATAGGTTGGCTGTTCCCTCATCATTTAGGAACATTGACCCTGTTTCTGGATGTAGCAAAATATGCTGTGTAATTCTGTACACATTTACACAGAAGTCCCATTGTGTTCAATGGAGCTTACTCCCTAGTAAGTGTGTTTAGATTTGCTGCCTTAAAATAGCAGTGGCCAGTCCAGCATGTGGAGCAGAATGAGTGTCCTGTGTACTGCAAGAATGGTTGTCTGTGTAAGAGGCTGGAAACCTGTGTGTGTGTGTTATCAAATATATGAGACCATGATTAAGCACATCCCAGTGGAAGTGAGAACTCTGTCCTGTTAGGAGAGTTCTACATTAAAGGAGAGGATTGAGAACAGTCCTGCATTGCATTGCAACGTGATGCAAATTAAAACTCCACAAGCTCTCTGAGATGTCAGATGTTCTCAGTAAGAAGCATTGCCCATGCAGGAAACTATTGTCATTATGCTGGAGCCATATCATCATATCACTTGTATATGGTAATTTCTACAAAGAATAGAAAGGCCAGTAGGGCCTTACTTCTTATTTAAGGGTGGGAAGAGAGTGGGGACTCCATTCTGGTGAAAATAATTGTACAGTCATGCCTTGGACTGAGAGCATAATTCGTTCCGGAAACGTGCTTGTAATCCAAAACACTCTTATATCAAAACGAAATCCCCCCCAAAAAATTTGTACAGAGATTTTTAATTTAAGCCGTACTACAGTACTTGTATTGCAAGACGTCGCTTGTATATCAAGTAAAAAAATATTAAATAAACATTTTAAAATTTGCTTGTCTTGCAAAACGCTCTCAAACATCCAAAGAATCATACAAATCACCATTCTTTACAGCAGGAGTAGACAGCTTCCACGGGCCCTGGGACCAATTCCCACCTCCACCCCCCCGGAACTCACTGGGGGACGTCCCCCACTTCCTGCCGCAGTCACTGCCGTGCTGCTGATTTTGATGCTGAAATTCGGTGGGGCAGCGGTTGCAAAAAAAAGTGTGCCTTGTTGGGAAGCGAAATCATGCTACTGGGAGGCCTCCAGGACTGTGATTCTGGTTTCCAACAAGGTGTGTGCTCCCTGTGCATCTTGTTTTAAAGGAAAAAAAACATGGATTTTTTTTTGGTTTTTTTGCCAGCAGCACATATAGCAGCAGTAGTGGGGGCAGGGGCAAAAATGGCCAGCAGCCCCTACCTGCAGCCTGTGGGCCACATGTTGCCCACCCCTGCTTTACAGAGTATTGATTTCTGTGACATACCATGGACTCAAGTCTTGGCTTACGCAGAATGTGTCACACTAATCCAATCTATATTCCAGGAGAAACACCCCGGTTTCTTCTCCTCTTGTATCAAACATGTTCATTGTGGTTCGTAAGGAATCTATACAAATGTGCACAGTTATATTTTGAAGAATGTGCATTTTTAAAAATCATGATCACACAGAAACAAACCAAATTTCACGAGAAGGGCTATAAAACGCCTAGAAAAGCCAGAGCGAACGTGGATAATTGAATTCTCCCTCAGTTTAGAAAATGAGAAGAGTGGAGAAAAGTGGCAAGAACATCTGGTGTGCTCAGCGGGGCCGTGCTGCCAGAGCTTAATTGTGTTTCTGCGCCAACCATCAGTCGCAAAGCAATACAGGAGTGCATGATGGGATACATTAAACAGACCATCATACATTATCTATGCATATAATTGGCCCAAATAGAGTCCCCCTTTTGTTAACAGGTAAAGTAACAAAGCAGATCGATTGTTCTCCCAGCAAAACTCAAACCACATGCAAGCAATTCTAGACAATAAATCTGATACTTTGTAACACTTCTGTCATAGCGACAGGGTTTTCTGCTGAACTCCAGGATATTTGGAGTACTATGGCCAGTGAAGGATTTAGCCACAAGCTAAGTAAGCTACAGCTTGGGGCCAGGGCTGGTGCCAAGGGTAGGGGTGGTCAGGCACCTGCCTACTGTATTCTGTGGGCAAGGCCTATTCCTTTAGTTATGGAATGGGACCTCACAAGGTCAGACTGTAAGGACCACTCAGATTGGGGCCCTATGGTGGTGGGGATCGTGGGGCTTTAACCCTCTGCAGGATGCCTGGAGGACAACCCTCTTTGGCCCTGATGAAGTTCCATGGGAGATTCTCAGGAGGAGCCTTTTGTGGAGTGATTGTGAGGGAATCAACAGCTAGAAAAGACAGCTGGGGAGACAACCGCAGTCCCAAACCCTCAGACAGCCTTCAGACAGCCGCAGCCCTGTGGCTTTGGAGCGGGGTGTGTGTGGGGGGGTGAGGCCTAACTGCTTCATTCCAGCCTAGGGCTGTGTGTTAGTAGATTTAACAATGTTTTACATTTCACGTGACATGCAAATAGACAGTGCAGTTGTACTGCTTCTTCAATTCAGTAATGCTGAACTGTGTAACTGCTGTTGTGTTTCTGTACATTAAATATAACACTCTTCTGTATTAGTGCTGTTCAGTTCCCAGGATCTTCTACTACTCTGTGGTTTCTAAATGTCATGGAATGTGACACTAAGCAACAAAGAGCACACACAAGGAACACAACACAGGTGTGTTGTAGTGGAGCGCACTATGCATGCAAATTACAACCACAAACTGCGGTGCAGCTTTGCCACATCTCCCCTGGAAAAATTCCCGCGGATGCCCATGCCCTAGGTAAGAGGGTATAAGAGTGCTTCCGAAGAGTGCAGTCCTATGGGATTTACTTGGCTCGGGCCTCCCTCCGAGGTGTAGCCCACAGAAGGGTCAGAATAGGCCTCTAATGTCTGTTCACTAAAGAAGATGTCCTCGACTATGCAAGAATCAGGATAACCACAGAGGGGAAAGAGGGAAGTGCCGCTCTAGCTGTCTCACTTGTGTCATGACTTAAGGTGCTCAGATATTTCCTGAAGGAATTTTAGGAGTGGGTGTCATTACTAAGTGATGAAAAAGTTCCATAGTAGAAGAAGTATAATAAGCAGCTAAGGTGAAGTTTATGAAGCAATGAAAGAAAACAATTTTAAAAGCTTGAACTGCAATAGCAAAATGACAACACCCCCCCATGCAATATTTTATAACTCATTTAACTTCAGCCACGTCTTGATATTCTTTTATTATGTGTTTCACTGGATTCCGATTCCTGTCAGACTTGTTCTGATGCAACTATCTGTGAAGTGGGACTGTCAAATAAGTGACTGGTTTTATAATCCAGTCTTATTGTAATAGAAATCAATTAAGTGGGAGACTACAACATGAGCACAGCATCACAAAACTGACTGTTGGCGCTGCTGCTGTGGGGACCTCACAGGACAATTCATATAAACAAAGTGGTATGAGAATGAGGATTGAGGATGGCGGCGCGGTGAGGTGGGGGGGGGGTGTTCTCTGCCACTATTCCACTGCTTCAGTGAAGCAGCGACGTAGCAGTTTCATCATGCATCCAGCTAGCAACTCAACCCGTATTTGTTGTGCCATTGAAAAACTGCAGTAGCATGCTATGTATGGGACAAGCTGCACATTTATCAATTATTGTTTGTATCCCACCCACCCTTTAATTAATCTGAAGTGGTGCAATGGGATTATCCCAGTTTATTCTCATACCAATCCTGTATGGTAGGCTTGGTTGAAAAGCTATGGTGGCCCCACACGCCCCCACTCCAGTAAGCTTCATGGCTGGGGGTGGAGGTTGAACGCAGGTCTCCTTAGTTCTAGTTCAACCCTCTGTCCTAGGGGTGGGCAATCCAGCGGGACCTGACCTGCCTCCGGCTTGTTGGCGGACGCCACTGCTGTGCCCACCAAGCCAGGCCGAAAGCTGGTGTGCGCCATGCTGCTCGCCGGACTTTCGGGTTCCTGGCGGGCCGCTGTTTACATAGAAAATGCCTTCAAATATGTCAAAAATGGCTGCAGTTTGCACAATTTACGCAAATTGCAGCTACTATAGGCATATCTTAAGTCATTTTCTATGTAAACGGTGGCCTGCCAGGAACCAGAGGTCACTTCCCCAGCTAGACTCGGGAGAACACAAGGCGAGTCAAACCGGGGAAGAGGTAAGCGGGACGGAGTTCAGGGGGTCGAGCCCGACTAGTCCACTGGATTTCCACCCTCCCAACAAAATCCTCACACATCCCTACTCTGCCCAATACACCACATTGGATCCAGAGATATAAGGAGCTGCCTCAGGCTGAGTCAGACCAGTTGCCCATGAAGCCCACTGCAGTCTACCTTGACAGGTAGCAGTTCTCCAGAGCAGGCGTCCCGACCTCTCTCCAACACCACATTGCATCCAGAGAACTGTAGCAGTATTTGCCCAATATTCTAATGGTTGATTTTATTCATTTTATTATTGCCACTGTGCCTCTGGATCGAACTCATTTTGGCCGCTTGGGTTTTTATCATGTTACATTTTAATATGCTTGTGTTTTTATATTATTATTGATGGTTTTGTTTTAGTGTTGTTTTGTAAACCGCCCAGGGAGCCTTTTGGCTGATGGGCGGTGAATAAATAAATATATTAAATATTTCTTGGCAGCCATTAGCCCAGGGGTGGACAACTATGGGTGGTCTGAGGGCCAGTTTGGACTGCACTGGATAGAAAATAAATAAATTTTAAAATTGCTGATTTGCTGTCGAATTTTGGCAGCAGAGCACTATGTAGCACTACAAGGGTTAAATTTAGCTTGCTTGCAGCCTAGGTTTGACCGTTTTAGTGCTCTGTATTGTTTTTGAATTGTTTTTTTTTTTAAATGCAGGGCATGGGGGGGCGGAAGGGACAGGGCTGGGGACCACGTGCTGCCTTCAAGCTGCGTGTTGCCCACCCTTGCTTTAACCAGAGATGCCAGCGGCTTTGCGCATGTTCTCTGCCATTGAGCGACGCCCCCTCCGTTTCACTGAAGCCTTTTAGTAGGAGAAACTATGGGTGTTCCCATACAAGTCTTTTATTGTGCAAATGCCCTGCATCAAACATATAATTTTACAGGGGCTGCTGCTGGTGGTGGTTCCAGAGGTCGCCATCTTCTGTTTGTAACCCTCCCATGTTTTCCCACTGCTTCTTCAATTTTTTTCTTACCAGAATAAAAATCAGTTAAAAGGAGGGGAAGATGGAATAACTGCACAATGCCTTCAGACTGGTAGCACTAGGAGCCCTCCTTCTGGAAGCACCCTGAGTAGGTCTCACCTGCAAGCGATTCCAGTTCAGTTTCTTTCAGTATAGTGGACATGTCATTTTTGTGGATAGTTTAATCAGTTGGCTTCATTGGATTGCTATAAAATGTTTTGTTACTCATTCCAAGGCTTTGAATTCCTTCTGTAGTTTTAGATCCCACATCCATCCAGAAGGCTCTGAGTGGCTTACTTCAATATTTAAAAAAAACCACACATTTAAAAAGGGGGAGCCAAAGAAATGAGATCTCCCTAAATAGTTCATGATACTCTTCCCAGCCCTGAATAGCCGATGCCAAAAAGGAGCGAGGCAATTGTACTACATATTCTTAATAGAGAGGAATGGGGTGCACTGTTGTTCTTAATCCTCTGGCTAGTGAATGGAATCTATCCTTGCCCTAATTTCTGTAGCCACAGGGCAGATGGAATTCTGACAAGACTGATAGAATTATCTCTCAGAGGGAGAGGGAGACAGTTTCCATCAGCTATTGCTCTTCTGGCCAATGGTTGGGTCCTGTCTGATTGTCCCCTAGCTAAGATATTGGAATGGAAAGGGTTCCCTGGGACCAGGATACCTGCAGGACTTCCTACTCCCACATGAGCCTGAAGATCTTCTTCAGAGACTCTGCTCAGAGTGTCCCCCAACTTGTGCCAACAAAGAATAGCACTTTTTGGGTCAGGATGCCTCACTTTGGAACATCCTTCCTTCATTCATTCACCAGGCTTCCCTCTCTGCTGTTCAAAAAATAGCGGCGGCTATTTTTTGCCAATGCTGCCCCCACCTCCTGGCAGCCTCAATGCTCCAGAGCAGGGGGGGGCATTCTGCAAACAGAAGGGCACCGTTGGATTCAACCCATTGTTGTGTCCCTCCCCACACCCTTCGGCTTTCAATACGGTTTGATGCTGCTGCTAATTCTGTATGTTACTATGTCAAATGTTTCAACTGTGGACACTTTTGTGGTTTTACGTATTTTTATGATTGTTAGCTTTTGAGTCAGTATGATTAAGAGGCAGAATAAAAATATTTCTAAAAACTTACATATGATATGTGTATATGTACAGGGTGCAACCTCCCTTCTTCCTCTGACTAGCCTGTCTGTCCCTGCACTTCTGTCACCACAGAGATTTTTGCTGAAGGGAGGAAGAACAGCTCTCCCAGCGGCTGCTGCTGACCCACCGTCATATGACCAGGGCAGGGCTTATTCTTTCCTTCACTTTGCATAGGAGCAGCTTAGAAATCTAAATTGCACAAACGAACGTGTTCTCTCCATTCACCTGTTTCCCAGAGTGCACCCACACCAATTTCAGAATCTCAGTCTTGCCCCGACCTTTCCTTTTCCCCTCAAAACTATCCCGGTAATCATTCAGTAAGCAAGCAACAGATTCGATCTAGTTCAGTGTCTGAATCCACAGTGGCAAGTGAAATCGTTTCCAGCAACAGACCAAGAAGCATCTTAATACCTCTTGCCCTAATTCTCTCGGATGACCACTTGACTGCTGTTCTTCTTTCCTCCCCTGTTGCAAGACTTGTGATGAAGAAGGATAGCCCATCCTCCCTTGCACTGCCTGACGCTCTTAGATCTTTCAAGGCAAACTGTCAATGGGATTAATCCTTCATAGAAGTTGCACAGCTGAAGCTGAATATGCATCTGTGCTCCTTGCCGAAAGCTTACCCCTTAGCCATTGTTTCTGTAGCTATACATTTTCTTAAAGTGCACCCGGCTCTCCCCCCACCCAGCTCCGTCCTTTGCCCCTTCTGAATTCTTGTTGTCCGAGACACATTTGCAGCATAAATGTTTCATTTCAGAGTCTCCTTGTAAGCATTTGTGTGTGTGACACAGATATGACACAGATATGGATGCAGAAGCTGCCTGCCAGCTTAGGCTCCCTGTGCCCTTTTTGTGCCTGCGACCTGATCGTGTCCTACAAAGAGCTTCCTGCTCAGCGCCATGCAGCTGCTTCACTGAAAAGCATGTGAGGGAGCTTTATTTGTCCGGCTTCCCGTCCAAGATCTCCTTGGAACTGCTTCCCGGCATTCCTCACTAGGCTGTGGTCTATGATATCACCCTACAGGCTTCTGAAAGCTCCCGGGCTACTTGGATGTGGCATTCATGGAATGGGGCTGTATTACAGCACGATTTTTAGCTCCTTATTTACTCCAAAGAAATTGCTTTCATAACTGGGCATCATCTGAGCCAGAATGTACTTGAGTGTAGCTTTGGGACTTATCTTTCAGCTCTGGATAATGGCAAAGTGCCAGAGACCATCTCTGAGCATGTGCAGAATGTGTTTCCCTTTGTACAAGAAAGGGTAGGATGGTGTGAACCGTAGCACCTTTCATGTTAGAAAATAACCACTATTTGAAGAGGAGGAGGAGAATAATAATGCTTCTGGTACTTTAGAGCCCTTTTGAACCTCACAAAACCAAACTCTTCTTCTTAATCTGCCTGTTTGGGGGTGCGGGGTCAAACATCATCAGCCACACCAGTGGTGCTTTGCAT
This sequence comes from Shinisaurus crocodilurus, assembly GCA_021292165.1. Taxonomy (NCBI): domain Eukaryota; kingdom Metazoa; phylum Chordata; class Lepidosauria; order Squamata; family Shinisauridae; genus Shinisaurus; species Shinisaurus crocodilurus. Next base: position 78,142,431 of record CM037879.1, on the reverse strand, counting down.
ACAAGTGCACTGTGACCTGTGGCTAGCCCTGGACACACAAATGTTTAAATTTTAGATACATATACAAAGACGTTTCAGCCTTTCATGGGGATATCAGCCTTGTTAGGGTTGAGTTCGAAGTCTGACTTCGAAATCTGAAATTTGATCACACTAGACCTGAAATGAATTAGCCCCCCAAATTCTTTTCAACATTCCTTTTAATACATTTTTATTTCAAATATTCTCCAGGTAATCTTGGGATGCTCAAATATTTTATTTATTTATTTATTTATTTATTATATTTATATCCCACCTTTTTTTCCTGCAAGGAACCCAAGGCAGCTTACATAATACTCCTCCTCCTCTCCATTTTATCCTTACAACAACCTTGTGAGGTAGGTTAGGCTGAGAGTCAGTGACTGGCCCAAAGTCACCCAGTGACTGAGCTTCATGGCCGAGCGGGGACTAGAACCCAGATCTCCCCAGCCCAGAACTCTAACCACTACACCACACGGGCTTGCTTTAATTATTCACTGGATATGCTATGTGTACTTAACACTGAATGATATTCAATTGCAATATTTGAAATATCTGATAGTTGATATTTGGCAGTATTTACTAGTTGACATGCAATGGTATTTAGTATTTTTCACTCTGGATGGCTGATTGACAAGGGTAAGTCCAATGTTCCTGATAATAACTTGGCTCATTTCCAAGACATTCCAAGGTAAGGGGGGAAGAGCCATCTTTCTTCTCTCTACTGAGAAACAGGTCTACCTGGAGAGTTTCACAATACTACTGTGGCAAATTGTTTCTATGCAAAAACAAAGATGCTCAAAAAGTCTTCAGTGTAATATTAGATGATATGATGTAGCAGTTTGAAATGCAGAAGGGAGCCAGCATCATGTGACAAAGCAGCTGTCTCCAGACCACATTTTGGGAACCTCTGTTTCAAGAGATTGGCAAGTGGCTATGGAAACTTTGAGGTCAACGGCTGAAGTCTACATGCGGTATATCAGACATTACTCTGTAACTTGTTGCTGATCACTCAATGCCTCTGTCGTCTAAGACTGAACAGTGAATTGTCTGAAACTGTGTCCCCCTGAGCAAATGCATGAGATACTTTGGTAAGAGCCAGGGCCAGATTAAGGCCAGCTGATGCCCTATGCACAGCCCAATAATGGTGCCCCCTTGGCCCTTCCGTTGCTTAGCTAGCAAGACATTAAGACTCAATAAGTGCTGAAGGTGAAATAAGACATTAAAAACTCAGTTTTCTTCAAGGCCATCTCCCACACCAGAACACACAACTATATTAAATATAAACTGTTTTTTATTATATTTATTTAACACTAAATAGCAGCAGGCAATATAAGCCAATTACTTGCTTATAACTAGGGCAACAGAAAGAAATACAAATTTTCATCACTGTTTTATGCATTTTTTAAAATAACTGTTATAAGGGGAAAATGCAAATGAAAAAAAATTATTGAAAATGATTTTTAATCATTTCTATGAATCTGGAATTCCTTAAAATTTGATGGCTACAGCTATGGTACCGGTACTTTGTGCTGCCCCCCTTCCCTTGGTGGCCCTAAGCACGTGCTTATATTGCTTAATGGTTAATCCAGGGCTGGTAGGAGCTATTCAGGAGCATATACCTGTACTGTTCACACAGGCAACTGTACACACAAGCATATTCCATACTTTTCCTTCACAATCAGTAAAGCGGTGGGAGTACTTCCCCAGGTGAAGCACTTCTATATCCAAAAGTTGATATCAGAAGGGGCCCTTGCTTATACTTACCAGGGGTTGTGTGCTCTACACTTCTCTCTAATGCATTTTGTAGAAATGCTTCCTCATATTGTCTGCCATCTAATCAAGCTCACTTGTTATTTGTGATTTCTGCAACCTCCTTGCCTCCAGTAGCTTCTGAATTTTGAACACCATTCCTGATCCTGTCCATACTTTGCTACCAAGCTAATAAAAACACACATTTCAAATCTTTGGAATGGTTACTGTTGTGGGAATATAGCAATGGACATATTACACTTTTGAGTTGCAATCTCAATGTAATTTCAGCAGAAAAAATCACTAAGTTAATTTTCTGTGGCTGTGTTAGATATGTTGATGACAGTTACAGCATGTTGTTATGTAAACCTAACTGTGGAAAATGTAAACTATTGATTGAAACCAAACTCCCATATATTTCTGTTTTGCCTCATTTTCCAATGCTGCCTCATTGGCTTTGCAAACATTTGTCGACTCAAAAAGCCTTGTAACATTATGTCATGGACTGGCAATGCCCTGTTGTATGAGTAGAAAGGAAAACATGCAAATAGTGTGCCCACACTTTCTTAACCTTCCCTTCCTGTGACCTTTTCTGCTGCCACGAGGTGGAAATCTTTATTTCTCCGGCTGCCTCCACCAAACCAGCCTCAGGTATCTGCCATAGGTAGTGTGGGAGATGGCTGTTGGACATGCAGTGAGTATCCAAAAAAGAGAACACAAAATTTCAAATAATAAAGTTTAAATTTTTCTGAAGAAACATGTCAATTGGAAAAAAGTTTTGAAATCTGAATGGATATGAACCATATCAACCACAACAACCATATGAGCAGTAGGGTAATAAAACAACCAGGGATAAATGCATCCAGCTAACCTAACTAGACTGTGTCCTATTTTATCCAGGTCTCCCTATACAAGCAATATCTTACTGTCATTGGCTCAGCTCTCTCAATCATTTCTCCAGTTCCAGCAGCTCTGACACTTTCTTTCCTTTAAGATTCTGGGCTGGCGGGCTTCCTTTCTCCCCTCTCTCCCCCACTCCCTCCTCATATTTCTGTTTCTCTGCCCTTCTGCCTTAGGCTTTTATCTCTTAAAATTAGTTTTTCTCTTTCCCCAACCGGTATAGTTTATATATATAAACTATATATAGGAGTATAGTTTCTTGTTCATTTCTGCAGGCTAAGTTTCTATTTCCTGAGAAAAACTTCTCTCTCTCTCTCTCTCTCTCTCTCTCCCGCTTCCTCTGACCTTCTGTTGAATTTATAACATTTGGCTTCCTGAACAAACTTCCTGACCTCTACATTCTAAGAAGACTTCTACAGTAATACTTTGAATTGCAAGTAACTTGGTCTGAGAGCGTTTTGCAAGACAAGCAAATTTTTTAAAAAAAATTTGACTCGATAAACGAGCAAGGTCTTGCAAGACAAGTAGTTTAAATCGGCCCCGCTCACACCCGCCAGAGACTCGCTTTGATATAAGAGTGTTTTGGATTACATGCACATTTCCGGAACGAATTATGCTCTCAATCCAAGGTATTATTGTACCACTAAACTATTAAGTGTTGGCTGAAACTGACTAGTACACACCCACACACACACACACACACACACACAGATTTAACCCCATAATATCCTATCCTAACCAAACTAAATGCAAAAATGCTGGACAGTTCTGTTCCTTCACACCTTCTGTCTTTCTCAGGACTTGGAAAGCAGCCAGGCAGCCATTACCTACATCAACCTTCCCCAACGTGGTGCCCTCCAGATGTGTTGTACCACAACTCCCATAATCCCTTACTCATCTGGCTGGGAGATTATAGGAGTTGTAGTCCAACACATCTGGAGGGCATCAGCTTGGGAAAGCTACCATAAATGTTCAGCACCTGCATATTTTCAGTATGCAGCATTGATGTGCTCCTGGCTGATGAAGATGGCTGAAAGAAGGGGTGGGTAGAAGGTAGCTCTGGACCTACTGGTGGCTCTCTGGGTGATCTGTAGCAGATCACCAAGGAATTCTGACTCCTAATTGTTTAATAATAACAGCAACAAAATGACTCCCTTGCTGTCCTAAATTATACCGTTGAAATGAAGAGAGCATGGAGTAACCAGAAGCGGATTTTTGTGTGGCAGGACTGTAAGCTCCATTCAGTTCTGGCAGTCCAAACAAATTCCAGGGCTCAGAATAGTGGGATTTCTCACAGTGGCCTACCACAACTTGATGCTCTCCAGATGTGCTGGACTACAACTTCCATCACCCCAGCCAGCAGGGCAATTGGCTGTGCTAGCTGGGGATGATGGGAGCTGTACTGAAACACATCTGGAAGGCACCAGGTCAGGGCATGCTGGCTTACAGAGTGAAACAATGCACTGCATTCTAAAACAACTTAAATTTTATTTAAATAAAGGTTTTACAGAGCTCTCACAGGCTGTGGTTTCTTTTGCCTTGGGCCAGAGACAGTGGGTGTTGCTCTTAACTAGGTAGTTTGTGGCTCCTTCCAGGAAACCAAACACACACAGACTGTACTTTATCTATTTATTTGTAATACTTATATACTGCTTATTATAATAAAATCTCAGTGAGTGAATAGGGAGAGCTAACGGGAGTTTGGCAGTGGAGGTCTATGGGGAGGAGGTCAACGAGGAGGTCCTTAAAAACCCCCAGTGAATTAAGTGGACAGGATGTGCTTAGAAGGGCCCATCAGCTGAGCTGCCAAGGGAATAAAGAGCAAGGGCAACTGCACTTGTATCAAACTGGGAGGACCCATAAAGAAGAGATGGATGGATGCAGTTCAGCAGTGGTGACCTGCAAGGCATGCAGTATGTTTGTTTTCCTGCCTGAAGATAACATGCTGTACCTTTGCAGCAACGAGTTCAAGCTAGAAGAAAAGGTAAGAGGTCTGGAACAGTGAGTGGTCACACTCCAAGTTATAAGAGAGGGTGAAGAGTTCTTCGACAGAATACAGGAGGCACTGGATGGACAACTGTGGGGGGTGCTCAGAAAGAGGAGCATATGAACAAGAGGATGAGCAACCTTCATGGATGACAGCGACACTCAGGAGGAAGAGATTCAGAAGGCACTCTGCACCACTGGAACTAAAAACTGCTTGAAGTTTCTTGCAGAAGAGAGTGGTTCTGAGCCTTCAGGGGAGAGTCTACAGCAGACCTTTCAGGACAGGAAGCAACATGCTGGAGCCCTACAGATCAGAGGGGATGGAACTGACCATGTAATGCTCAAGTTCTTGATTTTAAGGAAAACTAAAGCTGAGTGTAGACAAATGTGTACCTTAGACTTTAGGAAAGTTGGTTTTAATAAACTGAGAGCAATGATAAGTAGGATTCCATGGCAGAAAAACCTAACAAGAAGAGTTCAAGAAGTTTGGGAGTGCCTAAAAAAGGAACTAAAAAGGGGTACTAAAGGCTCAATCAGAAACAAACCTAATGAGGAAAAAAAATGGAAAACAACAGAAGTAGCCAATGTGGCTACACAACAAGCTTAACAATTATGTGAAAATAAAAAAAAAGGACACAAAGGAGGTGGAAGGCGGGACAGGTCACTAAGGAAGTGTACAGGCAGATAGCCCAGAATTGCAGAGATGGTATCAGGGAGGCTAAAGTTCCGAATGAGCTGAGGTTGGCAAGGGATGCTAGGAATAACAAAAAGAGCTTCCTCTGATATGTTCAAAATAAAAGGAGGACAAAAGTGATGGTAGACAGCTGCTCAGCAAAATGGCAAAATGCTGACAGGTGATAAAGAAAAGGCAGGACTGCTCAACTCTTATTTTGACTCATTCTTCTCCCAAAAGGTCCCCAGGTCCAGATGAATTGCATCCTAGGTTGTTGAAGAAGCTAGCGGATGGACTCTCAAAACATCTGTCTATTATCTTTGAGAAATCCTGGTGAACAGGTGAGGTACCGGAGAACTGGAGGAGGGCAAACATTGTCCCATGTATGTCCCAATCATGAAAAAGGGCATAAAGGAAGATTTGGGGAACTATAGACCAGTCAGTCTGACATCAATGCCTGGAAAGATTCTAGAGTGGATTATGAAGTGCTTAATCTATAGACACCTTGACACTAATTCAGTGAACACTGGGATGGATTTGTCAAGAACAAGTCCTGCCAGACTAATCTCATTTCATTTTTTGATCAAGTAACTTCCTCAGTAGATCATGGAAATGCTGTGAGCATAAGATATCTTGACTTCAGCAAGGCATTTGACAAAGTGCCCCAGCATATTCTGATTAGCAATCTAGTTAAGTGCAGGCTGGATGGCACTACTACTAGGTGGATCCTCAGCTGGTTGGCGAACCGCACTCAAGAGTGCTCGTCAATGGTTCCTCAACAAACTGGAGGGAGGTATCGAGTCGGGTGCTGCAGGGTTTGGTCCTGGGCCCTGTACTCTTCAACACTTTTATTAATGACTTGGAGGAAGAGGTGGGGGGAATGCTTATCAGATTTGCAGATGACACGAAATTGGGTGGGACAGCTAACAAAAGACAGAAGACAGAAACAAAATTCAGAATTATCTTGATAGGTTAGAAAACTGGGCAGAAATAACAGAATGAAATTTGACAGAGACAAGTGTGAAGTTCTTCATTTAGGAAAGAGAAATCAAATGCACAGGTATTGTCATGCCCCTATTGGAAGAATCCTCCTCAGAGGAAGAGCTAGAGCTCCCAGAAACCAAGAGCACCCCGGATCAGCCTAGTGTAATTCAGTCTGGTTCAGAGAAAGCCGTTGTCAATACAGTCCAAAGTTCAAGCCAAGAAGATATGTCCAAAAAAACCAAGATAACCAGGAGCAGTTCAAGAGCAGGCAAACAGCATAGTCAAGGTCGTTCCAAAAGTCGTAAATCACTTATATCGGGCTGGGGCAGTCAGGAGTGTCAAGCTACGGCTGTTAGAGGCAACAATTGCTTCCAGCGACTGATGTGTGTTTGGGGCCTGTCTTTTAAACAGGCACTGATTGGCAAGGCAGCCCAGCTGGGCCAGGCTGCCGATGACATGTGCCTGGCCCCACCCCAAACACACCCTGGCACAGCTGCCCCGTGTCTTTCCAAACAGAGGCACAGCACAGCCATTGTCACCAGACCAAGAGGAGCCTGGGCCCTTGGGGGAGATGGCACCACGTCCAACCCTGTCAGGGGGAGGGGACACTGCCTCTGAGGCAGAGGCTGAGCAACAACCCCCCTCACCCCCAGGAGCATTGTCACCTCAAGCAGCAGGCCAGGAGGGCTCCCGTGAGAATGAGTGCTTGCTTGCATAGAAGGACTCCTCAGGAGAACACGACTCCGCATGTCATGAGTAGGTCTTTGGCTAGAGAGCCCTAATGTACTACAGCTGAGCCCTTGCTGGGGCTCAACAGGCTCTGTCAATAGAAGCTTTCTATGGCTGGCTTCGCACAATCTCCGGGGAAAAGATGGCTTGTTGTAGGGTTCTGGGGTGGTTTGGAAGCCAACCCCTGCTGCACACCTTGCTGGGTTAGAATGATATATCAACCTGCTCACCGCAAGGGTAATTAGGAAAATCATGCGGCATGCAACCGGCACACATGGAGGAGGGGAAAAGAAGCCACCATGATCATGCAAACCCAGCCAGTGTCTGCCTAGCCAGTGTTGGAAACAATGCTGTTCTTTCCGGTCCAGTGTCTTCTCCCTTGTCTCCTGGACCTTTCCCTGTGGTTGATGCTCCTGACCCTTGGCATCCTGCTTGACTCTGCTTCTGGACCGTGTAATGTATCTCACTGCCTATCTGTGTTTTGACCATTGCTTGCTATCTTGACCACTCCTGCCTTAGCCTGATGTAACATATCTGACTGCTTAATTGTGCTTTGACCTCTGCTTGCTACCTTAACTGCTCCTGCCTTAGCCTGATCCCCACTGGACAGAAACCTTTGTGCTTGAACATTTGCGTGTTTCGTTACCTTGCTTATGGATAGCCCCTTCACTCAGAGTCTGCTTCAGCCTAAGCAGGACAGGTATAAGATGGAAGATACCCGGCTGTGGCTTGACAACAATAGTATGTGTGAAAAGGATCTTGGAGTTGTTGTCGATCAAGTTGAATATGAGTCAACAGTGTGATGTGGCTGCAAAAAAGGCAAAGGCAATGTTAGGTTGCATCAGTAGAAGTATAGTTTCTAAATTAGGGGAAGTAATAGTTCCACTCTACTCTGCTCTGGTCAGACCTCACCTTAAATAATGTGTCCCGTTCTGGACACCATACTTTAAGAAGGATTCAGATAAATTGAAATGAGTTCAGAGAAGGGAACAAAGGTGATCAAGGGACTAAAAACTAAGTCCTATGAAGAACTGGGTATATGTTTAGCCTTGAGAAGAGAAGGCTGAGCTGGGATATGATAGCACTCTCCAAGTACCTAAAGGGTTGTCACACAGAAGAGGGCTTCAACGTATTCTCTATCATCAAAGACTGTTGGACACAAAATAATGGGGTGAAGTTACAGGAAGGCAGATTTTGGTTGAACATCAGGAAAAACTTCTTCACGGTCAGAGCCATCTGACAATGGAACCAACTGCCTCAGGTGGCGGGCTCTCCATCACTGGAGGTATTCAAGCAAAGACTGCACAACCACCTGTCAGTGATGCTTTAAACTGGACTACCCCACTGAACAGGCGTTGGACTCAATGGCCTAAATGAGCCCTTCCAACTCTATGATTCTTATTTTTATTGAAGTAGTTTTCACTTTTCCCCCTCCCAAGTCAGTCTGGAATTGTACGAAGTAGCTTCTTAAGAAGATTTTAGGATCTCTGATCAGCTTCCAAAAGTGAATTTGGGCAAAGAAAAGAAAAACCTGTTGCCCCCCCCTTTTTTTTTAAAAAAGAATACACGTTGAAGGCTTCCACTCTGGAACTTTTTTACATTCTCCCCTTTGAGCCTGTGGTTGCTCTCTCTCTTCCCAGGACCTTTTGAATTCATGGCTTGAATTAAGTACCGATTGCAAGTCTTGGAAGCTTTAAAATAACAACAACTACAACAACAACAACAATGTCTTAAGCAGTCCATTTTAAAAAGAAAGAGCTTGCTGAGAATCCACACAAACATGGAAGATCATAATTACAAGAGCAAATGTAGGACCAGAAAAATTATTACACTGATTAATTTGGGCCCACAGGTGCAGTTACTGGCAGGAGCCTGGTGTTTCTCGCACCTCCTTGACCTGTGCTCAAGGCACATTCTGTAACAACATTTTCCAAGCTGGTGCCCTCCAGACATGTGGGACTTACAACTCTCAGCATCCCCCAGCCTGGCTGGGGGATGCTGGGAACTGTAAGTCCCACATCTGGAGGGCACCAGGTTGGGACGGACAGTTCTACCATATTGAGCTTTTTAATCATTTTAATGCTTCCTGTTCTTTTCTAGCCCTCGCTTGCCATGATAAAGATTGCCACCGTCTGATTATTTTTTATAGCCTGAATATATTTATAGCACCAGTAAAACTGGCTTTTGAAGGTAGGATTACATCACTATTTGCATGAAGAATTAGAACTCTGAAAAAAACCATCGCTTGATGATGGCAATATCAAGTGATGATTTGTATGTGTGAAACAGGTGTTGCTGGTCAAAGAGATCAAATGCTGTCTGTGGCCAATCAGCGCTGCTTATCATCATCTCCGGCTAGAGGTATAATTTAATAATGATTCTCCCATGACAGGTGCACTCACTTCAGCAGTATCGCAGGGCTGGGGCAATGTATAGTCACCACAGCATTGTCCTCTCAGGAGGACAAGAAACGAGTGTGGCTAGGGCTGGCCGATCGCCATCCTGCTTGCCTCAGAAAGCCCATCTGGGTTTTGCGAGCATTCCTCATCGCAAATACTCACAGTCTCTCAAGGGGGGTTGCGAGTCCTTGCATGGAACGCCCCCAAGGAAACCCAGATCATTTCCCCCACCCCTTCCTTGCAAGCAAAGGGGGAAACACTCATAAATAGTGTGGCCACTTATGGATCACCAAAAAAGAGGATGCCAATTTGCATAAAATTTGCACATGCTCATTTATCTATATAGATGAACATTTAGAAAGAACTGTTATAATTTAAATAGAAATACAGTACATCTCACCACAGTGGAGAAGGCTGTGACTAGGTGACCTATATGCCTGCTCAGTCTGCTATCCAGGTGCTGTCAATGGGCAGCTTCAAGGCCCAGCTCTACCTACTGGTGGTTCCCTATCTTTATACTGGGCTTGGACTGTGTAGCCCTTCAAATAGAGCAGTGTTCTCCAACCTTGGGTCCCCAGATGTTTTTGGCCTACAAACACTGGGGCATGCTGAGAGTTGTAGGCCAAAAACATCTGGGGACCCAAGGTTGGAGAACACTGAAATAGAGGATGCCTTCAGAACAGAAGACAGTCCCCTGGCAGCCTTTCAAATCGAGGACTGTCCTCTGTAAAATAGGGCACATGGCCACCCTAGGGGATACCGGACAGAAGGGAGCCCAAGTCATTGTTCGATGGGGTGGCCAGCCTGCTCACTCGCTCACCTGAGTGCAGATGTCAAGATGCTGCTGCAGCATAGGGCTATTATTTCAATAGAAACTGGTGGTGGGGACGGAGCCTGTCTCACTAATTGACAGGCTGGCCGGCCTACCTTGCCTATCTAACTGCAGAAATGGGCTCAGAAGCATTCATTCAACTTCTTCTGCAGTTGGACATACAACCAGGCTGGCTGGTGTGTCAATTGGTGAGCCACGCTCCTGCTTCCCATCAGGTACTGCCTCCCGCCACCCTCCGGTAACAATAAGGATTTTTTTTCTTTGGTTTTAATCATGGGGGAGGGTGACTGAAAGGGAATGGGAGTCTAATTTCATCCAGTGCTGAGGATCACTTGGGACCCAACATACAATGGATCACAGCTTTTATTTGGGGCAGGGTGTGTGCATGTGTTCACATTCTGAAACCCTCCTGTCCAGCTAACAGTTTAACTTGTGGGTGTGTTGTTGGTATTCTTAAACAAATGAGAGTCAGAAACCCCCACTGGTCTCCTGGAAATCACCCCGTGATCTATCAGTAGTTCCCAGTCCCACCTTCTCCCTAACTCTGAGTCCAATGCTATCTGTGCTGAGAGTGGCAGTAGCTCTTGAGAATCCCAGGCAGGGGCCTTTCCGTGCCCTGCAATCCCTTTTTAATTTGAGATGGCAGAGAATGAACAGGGAGCTGCTACAACAGCCCAAGCATGTGGTCTACCACTAAGCAACGTACCATCCCCTATGAGCAGTTGAAAGGGATTTTGCACACATTAGAATTACAGCAGTAATTGACATTATTCAATCCTCTGCACATCTCACTAAACAAAAATAAAACTGTAATAATACACAAGCCATTCTTTCTCAGCTACAGAAGGAATGCTGCTGATGGACAGAATAGCATGTTACTGATTAGATCTGGACCAGCGACTCACAGCCTGGGATTATAGTTTCTGCAATTTGCTTGAGTTTGTACAACCCAAATATCAGATAACATTAAGGTTTACATTTTCCATGGAACGCTGTCTCGAGAATGTATTGATTCCTGGAGTATCGGATTACTCCAGAGTCGGAGCAGGCCAAAAGGAGAGTTTTACATTTTTTTCCTGCTGACCTTTGAAAAACAGGATTGTATGACTGCATACAGAGACCCCAGTGACCTTCAAGAATCCAGATAGGGCCTCATGAATTACAGTGCACTTTAAGTGAGATTGTAAACAATAATACAATAAAATAAAATAACAACCTAAGCACAACCGGGGTTTTAAATGGAATTCCTCGTTAGAAGAAATGCTAAACTAAGAGTGCAATCCTATACATGTCTATTCAAAAGTTGCCCCATTCATTTCAATGGGGCTTACTCCAAGGTAAGCATGTATAGGTTTGCAGTGTAACTTAGAGGTTGGGTACATGCAACCCTAGGAAGGATTCAGTGGCACTTATTGAAGATTAAATTACACATTAACATTTTGCAATTTTTGATGTCTCCTGCCATGTTTATCGGTAAACCTGGATGATTCCTCACATGATGATATCTTGTCTACCTCATCAGGAAACCTTTACAAATAAACTCTAAGGTGGATGACATCCACTTTATAAATTCATTTTGGTAATGACTCATCATGAGCTGTTTGTATGTATTAGGTGCTTATGCACCAAACCAAACTGATACATAGTACTGTGAATTTGCAGGTAAGTTCACAGTGTTGGGCAAAATAGTTTTAGACATGGCATCCACCTCACAGAAATGGCTTTGGGAACCATTCTGATGCTTACCTTCAAAGCCCTACTCAACTTGGGACCGAGATACATGAACGAATGCCTGTTACCACATAACCTGCACATGTGTAATCCCAGGCCTGCGGCTCAAGCTGGCTCAGCTTGTCTGAGTGTGGAAAGCTAAGCAGGGTCAGGCCTGGTTATTACTTGGATGGGAGACCCCTCCTCTAGTTTCCTGCATTGAGCAGGGGGTTGGACTCGATGGCCTTGTAGGCCCCTTCCAACTCTATGATCTATGAAATCTATGTGTTACGACTATTGAGGCTTCCCTAGTTGCCTCCACCAAATGGAGTGGGGCAGGTGGTGACCAGTAAAAGAGTTTTTATGTAGTGGCACCCCATTTGTGGAATACCCTCCAAAGAGAGGCTCACCTGGTGTACATCCTGTTATCTTTTGGGCGCCTGGCAAATGCCATTTTTTCCCTCCCAAGGCTTTTTACGTTTTGAGTTTTATTGTAATTTGGTATGTGTTGAGTGTTTTCTGTGTTTTATATTGATTGTGTGTTTTTACTTGATCTCATTCTATTTTCTTGTAAACAACCCTGGGGAGTGTTAGGCTGAAGGGTGATATATGAATGTACAACACACACACTGTAATTTAAAGTAGACAAAATGCATTCCAGATATTGTCTGTTTGGTCCCAGGACCTAATATCTTAATTAGTAGACCTTGCCACATGAGGTTCATTCATTAAATTTATTTGTACCCTGCTTCTCCCCCCCCCCAAAAAGGAAGCCAGGCCCCAAACAGCTAATAACATGATACAAACACAATACAATAATTTAAAAAAACTCTCAGTACAATAATTTCAAAAGACAAATTATCCAACTATAAGAATGCTACAATAAACCTATAAATAAAGGTTCAGTCCAATAATTACAAAATACCAATCCAGTTAATACAAAATTCATAAACAATAGATCAGTAAACAAAGGGATAATAAAATGTGACCCATATTTTAGCCAGATGTATATACATGTATTCCAGCAGCCAACATTCTAGCTACTACATGGACATACAATTAAAGGAGACATTCCTTGAGCCAGTGGAAGCCAAGAGAAGAGCTAGGCAAAACCAATTAATAGAGTAATAGTAGAAATGCTCACCATGCAAAAATGATTGAGCACAGCCACCTTGGAATGATTTCCCTACATCAAAAAATAAACTAAGAACTGGGTCTATGTGTAAGGCCCACTTCGGATGGAATAGTTTCTACTTCTGTGTAGAACAGGCATGCATACATAGATGTGTGCTTGCAGCTCTGCAACATGGGGCTGACTATTGATGAGGGAAATAAATGCATAGTCTTAAATATCTTCCAAATCACAAGCTTACACTGACTTCAACAGACACTTTGTGAAGTGTTGCCGACTATCTTTCCTACTTCCAGCTCAGAGAAGAGACACAAGGCAGACCTTCTCAGAATCAAACCATCTTCATCAGCATGACTGCCTTTAGGTCTCCTGAGTGTAGGAAATGTTGGTGTCTCATCTTGGGAGTGACTGGGGGGGGGGGGTGTACTTGCTTTCAGATTTCTAGGCTGCTTTGTTTAGAAGTCACAGAGGGTTCCTTGTAAATGTGCAGTTGTGCCTGGTCCATGACACAGTGTTTTATTTTAAGAGAAGTGATGCACCAGAACAATGCAAGCCTTATTGTTTTTGGACTGTCATCCTATATTAGAGGAATTCAGCATGTGCTGTCTTTGTCAAGGAGACAGACTGTTCTAGATGTGGATGGAGACACACTTTCCTCAGATGGACCACAGTGAAACATTCCGAGCAAGAGCAGAGCATGTCTTTGGCCTACCCAAGATGCTGCACACAACAGGCCCAATATTTCAAAACAAAACAGATATAATTGCTGCACTGAATGAGATTGTGAAGTAATGGGTCTGACACCTTGGAAGTACTGCAGAGAAAGTTCTGCAACAACAAACACTGACAATTGAAAGTGTGAAGAAATTCATTTTTCTTTAGAGATTTTTGCTGCTAACAAGAGGCCATATTTTAGGAGAAGGGGCTGGCACGCACTTATTGCAACCACCTACGTGCCTTATCATGGCTTTTTGCTAGTCTCCAGTGCTTCAAGGTCAGAGCTGAACAGCAGCCAACAATTAGGCTGACTGATTTCAGCTGGACAGCAGTAAGGGGTTTTCAATCCCTCCTCTCCTCCTGGAAGCTGAGGAAGTCATCCAGCCGACTGTGATTGGCTATGGAGGCTCGCCTCATACTGGTCAAGGGCCTGGGGGGTATAAAGTTAGGAGGGTTACAGCTGCTAGGTGTTCGTTCTTCATTCGGTCTTCACAAGGAAGGCGTCCTGGTCTTTGGATTGCATTTGTGAGTCTGGAATCTTGATTAAGCCTTGTCCCATCGGAAGAACCTTACCTTAGGGTAATGTATGGGAGAGACTAGATAGGGTTTATTGTTTTAGCCTGCAGCAGGGTTGCAAAGGATTTCTTCATTGTCTAAATATTATGGTTTTCTATCTTCTTTTGTCTTTGCACAATGTTTTACCTTTTTGTCCCCCTTCCTTATTGTAAATAAAGTTCACTGTTTCTAGTCTGGGTGTGTTCTGGATCTCTGGCCTTGGTACTACATTCAGCACCTTCTGCTTTGGCTGGGCTACTGTTTAGGGTTTTAGGCTGGAGGGCTAGAAATAGAGGCTGATCAGGTGAACCCTTATTTCTGGGGGCCCAGGATATCCAGAAAGGTCCAAGTATCCCCTGGCTTGGACTGGGTGGATGAGAAGGGGTGGTGGCAGTGGCAGTCTACTGGGTGGTTTGTTTACCCACTGGCCACAGGGTAGGGAGTTGAGAGTTTGCGGGGCAATCCCCTCCCCTCAGCCTCCCAGAACCCTTCACAGAAAGCATGTCCCAAACCCAGAAATACAACTGAAGCAGTAATTGCCTGGAGGAATGCTAGAGCATCTGAGATGTTTGTAGGAACATCCATGGTCATAAACTGCTTTCGGTATCAGTAAGACAGGTTTCAGCAATACAGCTGAAATGACATCTTACACAGGGTTGTACTTGTATCCAATGTGAATCCTATTTCGAGTAGTTCCATTGAAATGAATGGGACTTGTTAGGCTAACTTTGGATACAAGAGCCAGTGTGGTGTACAGGTGAAAGTTTTGGAATCGGACCCAGGAGATCTGGGTTCTAGTCCCCACTCAGGCCATGAAACTCAATGGGTGACTTTGGGCCAGTCATTGACTTTCAGCCTAACCTACCTCACAGGGTTGTTGTGAAGATAAAATGGAGAGGAGAAGGACTATGTAAGCTGCCTTGGGTTCCTTGCAAGAGGAAAAAAGATGGGATATAAATGTAATAAATAAATAAGCAAACAACAAACAAAGTAATAAATAATACAATTCATTTGTTACAACCCACATTTTTGAGATTTGGCAATATGTAAACATCTTGGGCAGTATCCAACAGTGTCATAGCTCAGGTGACATTGTGCTAGCAGAAACTAGGTGTGTAAGTATGTGCAAGGGGGGAATCCAACTAAAGTTATGCTTGTGCAACTGCCCCACTAACAGATCACAGTTCTGCTTGCACAAGCTCTGCTAGCACATCTCAGTTCCTCTTTGTGCTATAGCTTGTTCCGCTAGCACAATATGCCCCGCTTGTGCAAGCTCTGCTTTTGTGTCTCATTGCCACTTGTTCAAGCTCTGCTTGTGCATCTCAATACCACTTATACAACCGATAGTTTTGTCGGAGCTCGCCAAACACGATTTGATTTAGTGGATGGGCACCATTGGATACTGCCCTTTCAAATAAAAAAAAATTGACTTTTAAAAAATGAATCGGCAACCAGTTGAACTGGTAGATAGGCAGTTCTTGTATGCTGGATTGTGCATCCATCATCTGGCCAAAAGGGAACATTCCTCAGTAAGGGATGGATCATCAGGTCCGATGATGGGTCCATTGGCGAGAGAGCGCTAGGGCCTTCCTACCCCCATTGAACTCTCAAGGGCTCTAAGGACATCTCTTTCCTTTTTGAACGTTTGCTGGGTATCATATAATCCGCTGCATTATGCAGCTTGTTAAAAATAACGTGAACTCTTAAAGTTTGGGGGGCAGTATCTTGTGGTTCTTTATTAAGGCAGCTCCTCAGTACACTTTCTTTTTTCCATTTACATTTATAATGTCAAGTTTCTACCCGTTGTCTAAGTATTTTATTTTATTTTTCTTCAGAGGGCTGACACTAACTATCTCTGCAGTTATCTTTTTATATTACCTAGTAACGGCGTTCCTTGATAATGATGTGCTGTGTATGCCACGCATGGGCCTGAAAATACAACAATAACATAAATTAGAGAGAGACGATGATTGATATAGGAGCCCTATTATTTTTACCATAACTCTGCTAGTGGAATTCTGGGACTGCAGTCTTCAACCAGACCTTCCACTGCTATCAATGTCTTTGAGATAAGCTTTAAATAACCACTGGGGGAACCCCCCCCCCACTCTGGACAGCTTTATGAAGATAATAACAGCAATTAAATCATGATTCTTTGGGGAGAAACTCTCAGCAAATCACTGATGCAAATGTATAAGTGAGATACCCTTGGAAAGATGTACATTGCACTATATATATATATATATATATATTGTTGATGATCTTCCAGAGGACAAAGCCTTCAATTAGGGGGTCATTGCTGACGTCTGGCTCCAGCAGGTGTTGCAGATTTGTTAATCAACCTCATCACAATTACAACACAGTCCTATCCCTCACATTCTTCCCTTCAGTTCACTGTGGCTTTCTGACAGCTGCTATGCTTAGCTGCCCTGCTGCTTCCCAAGCTACCATGAAGCCCTTCTGGCAACTGAAGGTAGGCTCAGGAGCAGGAGGTCGGCAAACAAAACTGGAGGCGGCCGGCCGAGGACAGCAACTGTTGTGAGAAAGCAGGGCTTCTAAATCCAGGGGCTCCTAAAGATCACCATATATGGCCGGTACTTTCTGGGGCATGCTTGCAGATGGAAATCAGTCCAGCTGACGGTGGCAGTGGGGGAAAGGTCCCAGTCTTCTCACACAGTGACCCCTACTGAAATGAGGCTTAAGGACATGTTACTGCCGTTGCATGTATTCTTCTCGTCCCTTTTGTCTCTGTCTTTGATCCCCTTCCTTTTCCTCCATCTTCCCCTCCGTCAGCATTTGGATTGAAAGCTGTGTTGGGCTTATGGTATGCTGTAAAGCACTGTATTCACTGATGGTGTAATAATAATAATAATAATAATAATAATAATAATAATAATAAATCATAATCTTCAAACAGCTTATTGTTTCATGCTCCACAATTCCCTGACTGGTAGGAAGATCCAGAGCAGCTTTACATGGTTACTTTCCTTTCTGCTACTTTACAAGTATGTCGAGCAGGTGGGAAGCAAACAGGCATATACGCAGGCCCTACTAGTCCCAAAGCAACATTAGTCTACGCTAAACCAACTGCAATCTTGAAAGATTTCTTCTCTAGCCAGCTCCAAAAGTTAAAATGTCTTACTCTTTCACTAGCCAAGTTAAAACTGACCCTTTTCAGTGGCCATTACAAAAAACAACAACCCCAACCCTCATTGTTCACTGTCAACCAGCAAGGCTCTACAAGAGCTTAGAAAGAGACGGCTTAGCATAATTTTCCTTGGCCCCAAATAATTGCAAAAGAATCTAAAAATATTTTCCTGTGGCACAATGTTCATTTTAAAATGTACCTCCTGGTGCTTTTAACTGTCAAAAGCTAGTTATCTGTAGCATCTGACCATGCAGGTTGTAAACCTTTGCCACACTTCCTCAATTATTTAGAAATCTTGCCTCACTGAGTGGTTGGAGGTTACAGGCTACAGCTGCCACGCCAGAGGGACTTGCTATCGAAGCTAAACAGGCAAAAGAAAGATATTTCTTCCAATTTGTTCATCAGTTTTTTGGTGTTATGTATGGTAATGCTGACGAAACCCATAATTAGTGGTCTGTAATATGAATCCAGCCTGTTCTAATTCCCATATGTATAATGAGCCTTGACACTGAGGCACCAAAATGGTAATATGTTTATAATTAAAAATGAGATTTATTATGAGTTAATTTCTCTTTCCTGCAACTGCACAATCTGCATGATTTGCATGACTGAGCAGTTGAAGTTAGGTGGTATCCACTATCTTTGCACATGCCCAGATGTTGCTTACTTTAACCCTTTAGTTACTTGAGGAATAAAAAATAACTGCTGTTGGCTCATGCTCAGAATTATTTTGCTACAATCCATCGGGGTTTTTTTATTTTTATTTTATTTTTTCCACCTCCTATAGCCAAAGCTCTCTGGGCAGTTTACAATAATGCCTAAAACAAGGCCAAAATACAATAAAACAGCCATAAAATGATTCTATAAAGAAATTAAAAACAGTTTAAAAGATTTAAAAACAGTTTAGCCAGAGATATTTAAATACAAAAAAGACCTGTTGCAAACAACTGACATGCATGCCCCATCAAGCCATTAAAAACAGCCCTAGACATTCTTAAAAGTCTCAGCACAGAGGGCTGTCTTAACTTGCCAACGAATCCAATAATTTCAGAGTTTATTGCTGGTTCTGCCACTTGTTCCCTCATAGCCACCATGTTGTGGTTTTGGTTCCATGTTGATCTAGTCAGCATATAAACAAAATTTATGTGACAATGGACAATCAGAGAACTATGTGTGGTGGTGACACATGACCTTGTGATACACAGGAGCACAAAAAAAGTTGCACTAAACATGCTGTGTTCCCAACTTGCACTTCAGTAATGTGCATGCACATGAACATGATTTGAAAGCTGGATGTAGGAGCACTTTCTTCTACATTTTCATTCAGATGGGCCCATAAATCACTCCTGATTCTGAATTGCAATCGGGTCAGATTGCCCTGGAAATTTGGGAGTGAGTGACTTTTGTTCCCTCTATTATTTGCTTTGACCATTGACTCATTAGCAGAAAGAATTAAGAATAATGTATGTATAAAAGGAATCAAAGCAGGAGGCAGACAGCAGATAGGATAAAGGGTTAGAGAATATCATTTGATGATGTGGCAATCTCCTTGACTGAACTCGTAAAGTATTTAAAGGAAATCCAGTGATATAGGAAAGTATCTACTTATAAATTAAGTGAAAAAAATCTGAAAAGCTGGGAGTTAATTTGGGTTGTGATATGAAAAGCTCTAGGAAAGAGTTTTGTTCCATTCTGTGAAAAGGAGTCTCAAATAAATATTTGGGCATTAAAATATCTGTGGATTTAAAGACCCTGTTTGAGCAAAATTATGATCCAGCAGTAAAAGAAATCAAAGAGGATATCAATAAATGGAATAGGATGAATTTATCATGGGTGGATCAGAAAGCCTTAGTAAAGTCTAATGTCCCTCTAAAATTGCCTTTTCTATTTCTTCTCTTACCCATTATATATCAGATAAAATGTTAGAGCACTGGAACAGGATGTGTATTAAGTATATAAATAATGGGGGGAAATCAGAGACCCTCTTGCAAAAGAGAGTTCAAGATCAGGATATGGATGTCCCCAACATCTGTACACATTATAGTGCAGTTTAATTGGTGGCAACCACATACTGGATTAAGAAACTAGATGGGATGTCATAGATTTTTGGAACAAAAAGGTAATGGGATATATTGTGATGAACCACCACCAGATTCTGTTTCCTGCCATTTTGTGGTCGCCAGGGTAGAAGGTGCGAGGACTTTTTCCTCCCCCTCCCCATTGACTGTAATGGGATGAATTCTGCTATTCCAGCTGGTATAGTTCCAGGCTCTTTTGGGGTGTGCTGAGGGAACCACAGGGCTTAAATCTGGTGGGTCTACGCCCACCTCTGACACACTCTGGCACATGCAGATCTTCCCTGCACTGTCAGTGGAGCTTTCTGTGGGCCTGCCACAGGACCTCCAACAGCATGAGTGTTGCCCCACCGACAGACCTCTCCCCATGTTAGTGAACCAGCATGTATATTGCATCCCAAGGCGCTTCAGTTGGCAGCAGGTTTTTTTTGAAAGGTGTTTATCCTTTGAATTATGATGAGATGTGTAGAAATGATGGAACTCCTTCCCAAAGGGAGGGGACTGACCTCACTCTTTTCCTGGTAGTTTTAGATGCCTGGTAGAGGTATTGTTTTGGGGGAGTTTTGATTGTGATCCTTTAGTTCTTGTTTTCTTTGTTTGGTTGGACCTAGATTCATAGATTTCATGGATCATAGAGTTGGAAGGAGCCTACAAGGCTATCGAGTCCAAGCCCCTGCTCAATGCAGGAAACTAGAGGAGGGGTCTCCCATCCAAGTAATAACCAGGCTCTTTAGTACTTGTTTTCTTTGTTTGTTTGGGTTATTTCTTGGTTGTAATTTTATGGAGCATGATTTTATTTAGCTTTACATTATTATTGTGGGTTTTTTTTTAAAAAATAGGATATTGTGTTTTTAACTGTTGTTAAGGCAGTTTGGGGATTCTGTGATTATGTGGAGAAACGAGCCTTTGGGGGTACACACACACCTCAGGTGTGAACCGGCTGGGGTGGGGTGTGCATAGTTAGCGTGTAGAGAAAAGAGTTTTTAGGGTTCATGCATGCATGCATGCAGGAACACAAACACACACACACACACACACACACACGCCTCCTCATGAGTGAACCAGGTGGGGGCTGGGAAGAAGTGAAAGGTGCATGGAACATGAGATGGGGCCTGGCGTCTGGAGGAGCCAGGCTGAGGGCATTCATATGCAGATGTAATTCAAATAGTTCAAGCCATGACTCAGGAGTTCCCTCCCCCTGCCTGGCCAGGTGAAGTTCAAATTGATTGGCTGAAGCAAGAAGGTTACAGAAAAGGGGAGGGGGAAGAGCTATTTCCCCACGTGTAGCCTTTGTTCTTAGTCAGTCCTTTTGGTAGCGTGCCCGGCATGGCAGCGCGCCAGCGAGGGGCCCGAGCCTTTAGGCCCCCCCCTCAGGAATCGACCCCAGGCAGCCCCTGGTAAAATTGGCTGGTTTGAAGGGTCTAGAAAGGCAAGTCTTGTGGAGGGCTATTTATATCAGACCGGTATGATGGAATAGTTCCCCCCGGGTGGCAGGACTGTGCTGAATCTAACCTTTGAAGAAGACACCCTCAGGTAACAGGTGTATGTGCCTGAGAGATCTTAAAGAATCAGGTCTTTATTGTTTTATAGCTTTACTGTGTACCAAAGTGTCTCTCTATATTGTGTGCTTCTCTAATCTTGTTGTAAGATGCTACCAGAAATAAACCTTGTCTTGGTTTTACCCCAAATGGGTTTTGTAGTGCTCTGTGAGTTCAGTATCTAAATCCAGGTTACAGAAATATGAAGGCGAGTCCCTAAACAGAGATCCAAGTAGGATTGCAGACAGCTGAGGCTGGCATTCTGGTATCTTGAGATCTCAAAGGGTCTTGGTTCCTTTGCCAGTAGGCAAGGGTGGGGTAGTGGCGGGTCAGCCAGCCCCCCCTTCCGGGCCACATGGTGGCAAGTGCTGGGTTTCCTTTGAAGTAGGAAAGGGTGGAGGTCTGGCGGGTCAGCCAGCCCCCCCCTCTTCCTCCACAATTATTATTGTGTGTTTTTTTAAAAATAGGATATTGTGTTTTTAACTGTTGTTAAGGCAGTTTGGGGATTCTGTGATTATATGTATTTCAGTATTATATTTTGATAAGGGACTGAGGCTTTGACCCTAAGATATGTTCACAGTTCACTTAAAGAAGTTCACAGAAGGAAAGTTTCCAGTCCCCTCCTTCACCCTGTAGGCTCCTGTGACCTACAGGCAGGGAAGGCTGGTGACTCCTATTTTGGTGGGGCTCCTTTTCCATTATAGGTTTTGCAGCTTTTATTTGGAGCTTCAACCCACGATGCTGAACTCCATCCCCAAAATGGATTCGCCACCATGGAGCACCATGGATAGCTACTATGAAGCTCCAGCCCCCCCTGCAAAACCTGTAATGGAAAAGGAGCCCCACCGAAATAGGGGTCACCAGCCTCCCCTGCCTACAGGGGCTTCTTGAACAATGTGGGATGGGGTGCAGAAGCTGCTGGGGGAAGGAGGGGGACGGGAAACTTTCCTTTTGTAAACTTCCTTAAGTTATCTTAGTTGCCAAGAGAGATTTAGGGTGATTCACCCTTCCCCAAGCAGCTCCCTGTGACATATACCACCACGTTGATCATCCGGAGAGCACTCAGCACCCTAGAGAAACTTCTCAGGGACTGCAGGTGACTATAGGAAGGAGGATGGAATGAGAAACTTCAATCTCATTTCTGTTCACAAATAATGCGAACATGTCCAGTTTGCAATCCTGAATGCAAATGTGAGCAGGAGCACTTTTGTGTTTGTGAGCATGTTCAAAAAAATGCATAGATTTTTAAAATGCACACTAAATGCGCATTTCGGGTGCAATTCAATCCAGATACCTGTAACCCTCCTAACTCGGAGAATCACGAACATCCTATGCAGAGTGGGAGGAGTGCGGAGATGAAGGTCGTCTCTGTGCCCCTCCCATCCAGCAAAACACTTAGACATGGATTTTGGCTGTCTAAGTGTCACACCTCAGAGCACGAGGGAAGGAGGCTGAGGCACAGGCAGGATACCTCGTACCATGGCGGCGCTGGTCTCCTCCTCTCCCCGCCCCCAGAATGCCCACTCTCAGGTCATATTTGCGATCTTGGGAAAGCAGCTGGTGCAGTTCTTTCTGCATCAGTTGTGTGTGTGTGTGTGTGTGTGTGTGTGTGTGTGTGTGTGTGAGCTCTGAGCTCAGAGTCCCAGCTCCAACCTTGGAGAGAGTTTCTGAGGTCAGAGCTGGGACTCCGAATCATCCTATGGCCAGCTAGATGCTGTCTAGCAGCCATAGGATTTTGCTGCTAAAAAAAAATAAATGCATTTTCACACTTCAGTAAATGAGGGGGAAAGTGTGCACCTTTCCCAGTCAAAATGTGCACTTTTCCCATTTGAACAAGCGGGGAAAAAAACAGGCCAAAAAATGAAAACCAGAGCAAACCAAAATGAGCTTCAATGTGAGTTTCGGAGAATTGATGTGAGCTCAAAAATTGCTGGTTCTCCCATCCTGAGATCCAAGCCTAAATTTTAGCTGAACAGAATTTTTTTTATCTGATGGGAAAAGGATCTGGTGTACTGTCATGACGGATACATGGAGGTATATGTTTAATTAAGCAATTAAATAGTCTACAGCAATTACTTCAAGAAAATCGGTATTCTAATAAATAAATGGTACAAACCACCTCTTAAACTGTGGAAGACATATTGTTTCAATACTTTGGGGGCTCTCTGGGTTGAATAGTGATTTAGGAATAAACTTCAGTAATCATAATCATCTCAATCAAAATAATAATAGGAAATGTAGAAACCTCAGGCGGATTATGATAATGTTTGGTGGGCCTGCCCTAAAAATGTCTGCTTTTGGAAAGATGTAGCTGTGATAATAAAATATAGCAGGGCAAGAGATCTCATTAGATCCTTTAGTTCATATTCTGGGTTTTATCAAGGATCTTATAAGACAGGAAAATAAAAAATAAGCGATTAACTTGTTCCTAACATCCAGGATTGAAACAGCATATAGATAGAAAACTTTTATCTAGTGAAGATTGGCTAAGAAGAGGATGAACTACATTGCTGATGGTAAAACATACTAATTTAATATGATTTTACAGTCTGATCTTATGAACATTTTCTTAGAAGGAAAGCTCATGGTGTCCAATAGGGCTTACTTCCAGATATGCATGTATAGCATTGCAGCCTTACACAGAGAAAGGAAATTAGAAACTCATTTATGGACAATTAGAATTTATTTTTAGTCTCTTGGAGGTTCAAACAAAACGTAATCAATTTTTATCAAGGGATATGCTGTATTAATGACTTTTTTGTTTGGTATTTTTATTATTCGTATGCATTTGGGTATATTTAAATAATTTTTAAGAGTGTGGATGGAGTGAGCTGGAGAAGGGGAATCAAATCAAGGGAATGATGCCTTGTGAGCGTATTATATACACCACACAGAGCAAGTTCAGTCAAAGCAAAGCACATCTACTTCTGAACAAGCTGCTTTCCAATGAAATCTATCAGTTCTGAGAGGAGTTTTCAGCTTGCAGATGAGTAAATAAGAAATATACTACATTGGATAAAAAAAAGTATTTGTGAGACTCAGACACCGCTGACAGCTACAGCCAAATAAGCTAGGTACTAGCATCTGAAACTAACTTGCATTAGTGATACTCAGTGGGTGGCAAGTCATACACAGCTGGAGTTAGGAGTAAAACTCTCTAAGCATCACAGGAACTTACCCCATAGGAGGTCTGCATGTCCCACGCCCAACTGTCTGGCTCCAGCTAGGACTTAATTTCTGGCCACCCACTGAGTATTGCTAATACAATGTTGCTATTAACTCTGTCACGTTGGGGGGGGGCATTGTTTTTCCTAGCAAAATAATCCTCCACCACATCAGTTTGTTCATTCTGATAATCATTCAGTTTGTTGATTCTGATAATCATTTGATGATTCTGATAATCTTTTGAGTTGAGCATTAGGGAAGAATGTTCAGCACACTTCCTTTTCTGATCATATGTCAAAACTGAAATTACTTGCATGTGTCCCTAGTTCAGTGCATCTCCTCATGCTGGGCACAGTCCTTTTTATGATTAGGTGGGCAACTGATGCAGGCATCTGAAACAAGGAGAATTATTGCAACAGGCAATGATCATAATGCTTCCATGGAACTTGGTAGGGGGGACATATTCCACGTATAAGGTGGGAGTTACTCCTAGGTAAATGTGTACTGGGTTGGGTTTATGCCTTGATTCACAATCACTACAGACATGACGGGTGTACCCTGCTGCACTATACTTTTATATTGGTTTTATACCATTTTAACTGTCATTGTGTCCTTTGAAGAATAACGAGAATTGTAATTTGAGGATTAGTGATCCCTAGACACACACCCCTCTCAGTAATACAGTCCCAGGATTCCCTGAGAAACGAGGAATTCATATTAAACCAGTTTAGGTCTGTAGTTAAATGTTGACTTTTATTGTTCTTAACCACTTTTAGTGCCATTTTCTGGTAGAAAGGTGGGGCTATAAATTAAATAAACAAACAGTACAGCTTCACACAATGAAATCAACATGAGATATTTCTACCATGTCATCTTTACAATATTTTTATGCATATGCCTCTATAGCTGTTTTTTATTTACCATGTCAAGAATCCTGTTAGTTCTAAAACATTTCACCTGGTTGATCAAGTAGAACTTACAGTTTTCTTTTTTGATTGTGATAAGCTTCATTTTTTTCTAATTTGTAGTGGGTTGAAGTGAAAGAGCATCCACAATCAACACAACTGTTGTGTGTGTGTAGTGGGAATAAGGAGAATTAATATAATATTTCATTTCATTTATTTCACTTCTATACTTCCCAACAGCCAAAGTTGTTTGGGCGATCCATTATGCCCTGACTCTAGAACATGGGAGTTAGATCCTGAGAGAGCACTTTATATATGCAGTGACACCATCTACCAAATTCCCTGCGCACATCATCTTGCCTCATGGAGATAGTCTCACACGAATCAGAAGTGCCCACATGCAGGTTACACATACAATGGTTCTTGTGATCTCACCAGATCCACAAAGTGCCAGCAAGATCATGGCAAGCACTGCAATCTGATATTGATTGGTCTATGCACATTTCTAGTCCACGTGGGACTATTTTGTCATATAGTCATAGCAAGGAGCTACCAAAAGGATGATTGTATGGCTGGAATTTGGCAGCACCACTGAGGGGCCAGATCCACAATCCTTATCTATCCCCTTGGTAATGCAGCTATATATTGTCCCATATATAAAGAAGCATAATAGATTAGCCCTGATTAACCTCTAAGTATTTATTTATTTTACATAATGTCTGTCCCACACCTTCAACAGCTACTTTGTGTCACCAGGGATCTAATAAATTCAGATTAAACAAAATACAATATTTAAACTAAAGTATCAAAAGAAAACATATAGATCAGAACCATAAGAGCATCGCAACAGCAATCCAAGAAATAGAACTGTGAAGCTGTCCTGCTATGGCTGGGTAGGGGCTCAGCCCTATGTTATAGTTAAACTAGGGGCAAATCCGTATCGCAAAGTCAGTAAGCAAAGGGTAAAAGTTCAGTTTTATTAGGCCAGCAAAATTGTAGTTCAAAGCAGGATAAGTCAACTGGCAGGCAAAAAGTCAAGAGCACAGTAGTACAAGTCCAGCAATAGGGCCATCCAAAAGCAGGGTCTTATCAGGAGTCAGCAACATCAGTCCAAGGAATAGCAAGGTTTCAAGGTACTGGAATCTGAAATAAAGGTGTTGTCGCACCAGCTAGCAGGTCTCAACTGAGAATGTATAAGCCTGTGGTTCCAAAGCCCCACCCAGGACTTACATCAGAGACACCTGGAAGAAGTCCTCCCCAAGAGGTGGGCCCTACTGAAGTGGAATCCTTTCCTCCTGAGTAGCCTGGTTGCTGCAGTTCTTGAGCCCTGAGCTTTGTCTCCAAGTGGTGGCCTGTTCTTCCATCTTCTGGAGCCAGTGCATTCTAGGTCTGGGTAAATGCTTGGCCACCTCCTTTGACCCCATGGGCAAGGTATGGCCCTTGGGGATCCTGTCTTGGGATTCTATAGGGTCCACTGCTGTTGAAGGGCCCTGTGTAGGTTCCCCACCAATGCCAGAGGTGCCTTGGGGAACACTAGGGTTAGAGGGCCCCACAAGGTTGTTAGGCTCTGTAATGTCACAGTCTTTGACCAAAGAGTCATCCTGGCCTGGGCGAGGCATGGCAGAAGCTGCTTAAAAGGCTCTCTCTTCAGTTGCCACCCACTTGACCTTAGATGAAAGCCCCTATATGAAGATCTCAGTGCACAAGAGGATTGAAATAGGAGCAGGCAGTCCAACAGATATCTGGGTCCTAAACTTTTCAGGGCATTCAAGGCTGAAACTGGGAGTATAGTGAAGTACTTATTTCCTTTGCTTAGGAGTATTGCTTCTTTTTGAGTACAGTAGTATGAATAAGTAAAATAAGAAAAGGGGAACCTGAATTTGGTTTCCAGGCTCCATCTGTTGTTGTTGTTCTTGTTTGTTTGTTTTTTAAAGCCAGGCTCATTATGCAACTAGGATTTTTCTTGTTTGGTTCCATCAATCAAAGATTTGTATTTGTTTTCTGTTCCCTGCTATTATACTAGGATTACTTAAATTGCTCCACACTTGGATGATGATGATGATGATTCACAGGTTCCATAATATCTTTAATATAGTGTCCCAATGGGCGAGTTCTCACATCATGACAACCCACCCTGGCCGGTGTGCCAGACAGATGATCGGGCTCCAGTGCTTTTTTTCTGGAGAAAAGGGTACCGGAACTCTTGGATTACATTTCCTCGGGAGTAGATGGCGATTAAATTGTAATGCAATTAATAGAAGAAAAGGTGCTGGAACTCAGTTCTGGTGAGTTCCACCAGAAAAAAAAGCCCTGTCGGGCTCACTGTGGGTTGTTCGCCCCCTCCCTCCCCCTTGGTCTTCACGCGGGTATCCCAGGGGACTCCTTGGCAGGACTGACTTGGCTGCTCCCCCTGCAGTGATCCTGAGCCCTTTTTTTGCTTGCCGCAACCCCCCCCGGAGATCATGATCTCCAGCTTGACAGCCAGTTTTCACAACAGTAATACCTTGGATTGCAAGCATAATTCGTTCCGGAACCGTGCTTGTAATCCAAAACACTCTTATATCAAAGCGAGTCTCTGGCGGGTGTGAGCGGGGCCGATTTCGGCCCGCTACGCCCACTTGAGGTGAGTGGTTACATCCCTCTGTCTTGCAAGACCTTGCTCATTTATCAAGTCAAATTTTTAAAATTTTTTTGCTTGTCTTGCAAAACGCTCTCAGACCAAGTTACTTGCAATCCAAGGTATTACTGTATTTCCATTTTGACAGCCAGTGGCAGTCCCTTCAAAGTGCCCAAGCGACAATCGGAGGGGCTGTCAGTGATTGGCAAACTAATTTTAAAAAAATTCTGCCCACAATGTGTGCAAATATTTTAGTTTAATTTTTTTTTTTTAGCTGCACTTGTGCCACTGTGGAGGTGCACAGTTCTGCAAGTGCAGAAATGGAAGCCTCGGCTGGGCAAAGTCCTTGGGGGTACCTGCTGTCAAAGTGCTGCAGGCACCAAGCCTGTACATTGACCAAAAGAAGGCTCCAAATATGATTTTTCTTTACTTTGCTTGCTTTCTCTTGACAGTTGTCAAAAGGCGAGCTGTCAAGGGAAAGCAAAGGCACGAGGGATCTTTGCTTATGAAAACAGGTAGGTGAGATTTACACCACCTTCATGGTGAGATCCTCATCTTTTTCTTTCCCCCCTGACTGTCCTCAGGGTATTGCTCCTTTTGCACCTTTCCCTGAGACTCTTGCTGCTCGGGAAAGTGCAACAGTGCATCCTACCCCATTTTCAGAGGAAAAGAGGTTTTGACAAGGCAATGGGTATTTTTTGACAGGGACATATTGCTAGCAGCATATGGGGACACCCAACCAGCGCCAGTCGCCCCAAAGAGCCACTTGGGCGCAGGCAAGTTTGGCAAGAGTGGCAATGTGTTTTTTTTACCATTCTTGCCAAGCAGCTCTCTAGCTGCTTCCCAGTACCCATGATGGGGTTGGTTGACCAGGTTCAGATGACATGACAACCCATCATGGTACAACAACAACCCCAAGAACAAGCCATTGGTTGTCAGGGTGGTTTGATGTGCATGAACAAGCCACCCTGCTGGAAACAGTCCAGGTTGGCATGACATGACAACCCACCATGGCTTATCACCCATGATGGGTTGTCATGTCATGCAAACCCAGTCTATGTCTTTGCTTGCTGCTAAAAGCTGTTCTCATTTGTAAGGGGGGGGATGGTTAAAATGAAGGCTTGATTGAGAAATTTAGCCATGCCATGCCCAAAGCATCCTAATCAAAACTCTCTTCAGAGGCATAGATTGGCTAGCAAAGTAATTGAAAATCATGGCACAATGCAGCTTGTGTTACTCAAATAATCTTTACAAAGGTTTTCATTATTCACCAGTATATATTTTGGGAAACTTGACTGTAAGATGTGATTGAAGAACATTGCCGCAGGAGCTTGTGTATGTGGTCTGCTCAAGAGCAGCGTTAAACAAAAAGCATAGTTACATGAAAAGATGGTTGGTGTTTAATCCTAAATATTAAAAAAAACCCTGCACATTGGTAGGGCTGGCCTGAAGTGACAGTGATTATTTCGAAGCCGTTTCACTCACATAAAAATGGGTTGTTTCGATTTGCCCTTTTCTTGGGGGGGGGGGGAATAAGAGTGTCTTACAAAAACCCTAGGATGCCTTATTCAGAAGCAGATCCAAAGGTGTAAAAGGTGTCCCAGGCTGTAATTTTGATGATGGAGGTGGGGGAGAGGGGAATCAGAGATTAACAGTGCAATTCTATGCATGTCTAGTTAGAAGTAAACCCCATTTAATTGTATGAGACTTACTCTCAAATGAATCAGTGAAACGATATTGGGGGCTGGATATTTCACAAAACTGTTTCTCTTCAAATAAAAGGGCAAGTGTCATGACCATTTTGGTTGAATCACTGATTCTTGCCAGCTCTACACATCGGTTGCGAAAGACAGCAGAGGGGCTGCAGCAGTCACAGCCGATGAGGTGGGGTGGAAAGCAGCAGATGGGCAATGCCTCTGGGTGGTGTCGAAGATGGAAGGGGACCCCGTACAGACTATTAGCATCATGTGCGCAAAGTCAGCCAAGGCAGGGGGTAGCTTATGCAGCACCATGCAGGCACAATTCTGGTGAATGGCCAGTAGTTCACAAAGGATATGCGCCATTTCCTGCTTTCCACCCTGTCTCACCAGTTGCCACTAAGTTCTAATACTTTCCCACTCCTGTCACAGTATGTTGTGCTCCCCCCCCTTTTTTTTTTTTAAAGGAGCTTATCTAACTAGGGAATCATTTTGGTTTCATTGTGAGCAGGGGAGGAGGTGGAGGTGTAAGAGGGCTTTCCTTAGTTATCCTGAAGATGTTGGCTGCATAAAGTACAGGCACCACCCTGTTCTGTTCCTCATTAAATCTGACAGGATTCTTGGTCTAGCCTGCAAATCTGTTCCTACATATTGTTGCTGGCATGGAAAACCCCAAAACATTTTTGTTTCTGCAGCAGCACTGCATGGCTTCTGTTTACAACTTGTTTTCTTTAATGTTTCTAATTGCAGATTCCCCACCCACCCCTCATCTTCTCAATTGGATTCCACTTAAGCTTCTGTGAACTAATTCTGATCTCAGCTGTATCAGTGTAAATGTAAAAAACTTTTTTAAAATTTTATTTGTTCTAGCAATAATAAATACAGATCAAGACAATTGTCTTAAGTAGTATAAGCAGATGGATTGAGATGAGAAACAAAATACTATCACAAATTAGGGATGGACAAATATGTCAGTTTCATTTTCTCCCACACTCATTTTTTGGGGGGGGGAGGGGGGAGGGGGAATTCAAGTTCTTTCCATCCTGTTAATGAAGAAATTTGCAAATTTTGATAAATTCTTATAGATTAAAAATAAATGAACTGAGTGAAATGTTCACTCATCCCTACAATTAGATGCACCATGCCTTACAAATTGTCAAGAACTTTCAATGTAAATTAGCTATTCTTTAACATGCTTTAAAGTGATTTCACTCAGAGAGAAGCAAGATAATAAATGCAATATATATTATATTATATTATTAAAAAAATATGAACTGACCTAATTTGCACTTTCCAAACAAATATGCAAACTCGATCACAGTTATCCTTTGGTATTCATACTTCTCTGAATTTTGTGCAGTAGCTTTCCAGTCAAAAAGTGCATACGAAAATATGTACAGCAGGGAAAATTGTGTACAAAAATGAATACATTAGGGAAATTTGCATACAACATTGCATACAATAGGGAAAATAGTGTACAAAAAGGCATATACTGGGGAAAATGCTTTTGCCTACAACTCCCATCATCCCTCACTGTTGGCTAGGGCGGATGGGAGTTGTAGGACCAAATTCCTGGAGGGCCTTGCAGCCCACCCCTGGGATAGAGAAACAACTTAGTTTTGCCACTTCCACAGGACTTCAGAAATGGCGGGGAAAGGCTGTCAAGCACCTGGCAAGCAACCATATTTGACTGGTGGGCCTTGCTTGGGTTGCTGGATCAAATGCTGTACAAGGCTGGCATATACAATACTGGATGAGCTGATGTGATATAAGGCAACTTCACAGGTCCATATTCCTGTGGTGTATAGAAAGTTGCTTTATATGGAGTCAGACCGTTGCTCCATATAGCACAGTACTGCTTACTCTGACTTGCAGCAACTCTCCAGGGTTTCAGACAGAAGACTTTCCCCAGCCCTACCTGGAGATGCAAGGGATTAACCCGGGGACCTTCCACATGCAAAGCATGTGCTCCACCACTGAGCTGAGCCCTGCAGACATGCAGTGAGCAGGAGTGACACAACAGCACATCCACTCTCTTGTGCAAGTCCCATGCGTTTCATCAGAGCTTACACACCAGAGGTTTCTAGCAGATTGTGTCCAATGTTTGAAATTATTCCCCTGTTCCTCATGTATGTTGTTGCACAAGTATATTCATTGCAGTGGACCTTACACAGGAGAAATCCTTCCTGAATTGTGCCTGCTGTCTCTAATATAGTCAGTCAAAGGAAACCCTGTGTGAGCAATTTCAATTAGAATTTTGGCATTGCCTTCTATAGATACCAAATGGAGCGTTCTGTGCCCACCTCCAGGATGAACGTGGCTCAAACCCATTTCTGACAACCCAACAGTGGCACCGAGATTTTGCTCCATGGGGGAGTTTGTCTTTAATAGGTATATTTTCTTACTTTACTAAAGCTAGAAATGTCTCTTTCTGCCACTCAACTTCCCCAAAACACTTCTTTTCTCTATTGATTTGTTTTCTGGAAGTATTTTCTTTTCCTTGTAATGTTTTATTTATATACTGATGTTCACATTTTTATCCCTAGGTCTGCTTTGTTTTGCTTTTGTGTTTATCTATGGGGGGGAGAGAGACAACTTGAATTTCTATGGTAATTTTTTTTATAGTTCTGAATGTTGCAGAGTGCTGTACAGTTAATTACACACTCACAACAGAGTGACTGCATGACAGATGTGACCTTTGGGCCTTCCATGAAGGGAGAGGACAACAACCCTATCTTACATTCAGGAGAGAGAGAGAGAGAGAAAGAGAGAGAGAGAGAGAGAGAGATATGCCTGGCAGACTTCCTGAAAATGAGCCATATTACAGATCTTGCATGCAATGCACAGAAGAAAAATAAAACCTATTAGCTTTATGGAAATCAAAAGAGGAGCATAAGGGAAACACCTTTTCATTTCCCTAAACAAAGGTAAACAGGAGGTCGACATCTGGAATTTGCCACAGCTTAGCTCAAATGAATGCTAAATAACCAGTTTTGTACTGATTTTCCTCCAAAGGCTTAAAACGGAAAGCAAAGTTAAAGAAACACAAAGGTTACTATTCCAACCCCATCATCATTCTGCAGTCACCCTAGTAGACCCCTGCTTCCCCTTCCCTCTGTCATGTGTGACAGATTGTAGAATGATTTGTTATTTTAAAGATTTACTCAGCAGATAATCTGCAAAAATATTTACCAAAGGACAAATGAAACCCACTAAAAATGGCAGTGTATCAGGGGTGCTAGAGGATTGCATAAAGGTCATTGAGCCCAACCCCCGCATGAAGGCAGGATCATACCCAATTATTCAGCACATGTTTGGCCTTATCCCTACTGCAAAACCACAACATGCTGGTTCACACATGCATGGACACCATTTGATCTCTCATTACTTGAACATTTGATGACTCACAGAAGAATGTGTAAACTGGCTCCACCAGCTTGCTCATCTGCCAATCATCAACCCCCATTTAAGGCATTTATTCATGTAGAATGACCAGGGGGGGGCATCATGGTGGACACCTCCAGCCCATGATCTACCTGTGTTTGCTGGAATGTCTGTCAGGACCGCATGTGCGCACGCGCTTGGAGGGCTCTCTACAGACATTCTAATGAGGCTCAGCTTGTCTGAGTGTGGAAAGCTAAGCAGGGTCAGGCCTGGTTATTACTTGGATGGGAGACCCCTCTTCTAGTTTCCTGCATTGAGCAGGGGGTTGGACTTGATGGCCTTGTAGGCCCCTTCCAACTCTATGATCTCATGATCCTATGTGTAGATCGGGGATAGAGCCTGCTACCTGCCCTATGGTTTTCCAGCATTCTTAATTGCATGGAGAACTTCCACAGATACAGGTTCTCCTATTCAGAAAGACACTCTCCATGAGCAGAGGGCGAAGGAAACGTGGGAGGAGGGCTTGAGTGCTCCCTCTCCTCACACCTTTATTTTCTACAAAAATAGAACACCTGAATAGTCAGTCTGATAAACCATGGATCAGATCCTGGTTTCATATCCTGTTCTGGATATGACAGCATAACAGTGCAATCCTATACATGTCTACTCAAGAGTAAGTCCCTTTGAGTTCAATGGAGCTTACTCCCAGGTAAATGGGTACCAGATTACAGCCTAAGCCACAGTTTCCTGGCAATGGGTGTAACAGGAAATTCTGGATCAACAAACCAGGACAGAAGCACAAAAGTATGAGGGGAGGGGAGAGGCAAGGAGGAAGCACACAGACACACAGCTCAGTAAACCATGATGTATGCTACTGACATTGTTACATCTAAACTGGTCGCTCTCGCTCTCGCTCTCGCTCACACACACACACACACACACACACACACACACACACACTCTTATTGTATGTCTTTTAATGATGCTTCAGGCATGGCTGGTGGGAAGGGGCAAGCAGGGAGCTGAACTGCTTCCTATTCCCCCTCCATCTGTAAAAATGAAGCCGCTTGCGGTAGCTGCTTAATGCTACCTTACCGCACTTCTTCCTCCCCGCCAGCTTTGAGGAGTAACCGGGCATGCGGAGAATGTTCCCCCAGCAGCAACCAATCAAGCAGCAGTGTGAGAAATTGGATTTCTGCCTGGGGTGAGAGTGGGTTGTGTGGATTTCTGCCTGCAGTAAGTAGATCCCCTCCCCCCTCTGTTTTACACTTACGAGCTTAGAGTCACTTGATTCAGTTTCCCTCCCTGTACAAATGTGAGTTGTTGCTAGAACAGGAAAATGTGGCTCCAAAATGTGGCGATGATGATTTTGCAAAGGGGTGGATTTTGGATGCTCTCAGAACTTGCTGCTGGGTTCCGAAAGACTGCCATGCCGCGTAGCTCTGAGGATATCAATATCATGTTCCTATTCCCACCCCACTCACTCAGCTTTGCAGAGATGCTCTCTGTGTCCCCGTTTGCAAGAGGTTACAATAGATCGTCGTCATCTCGTGTGGCCTCCATGGTTTTGCACTCATCATGATCTCAAAGTCACTTGATGCTCTGTGCAATGGGAGTTGTTGCTGGAACAGGAGAATGTGGCTGCCCAAAGCCGTGCTTCTGTACGGCTGTGTGAATTCTCTCCCCGCACACTTTGCCCTCCTGATCTTGATGTTCATAAGCCTCAGCTTCCCCTTTCTGTGGTATGGGCTGCTGGAGATTGAAAGGACTGCTCCACCTCTGGTGACCCCTTGACTCTATCTCTGGTGACCCTACCCGCCCCCACCCCACCCCACCCATTCCAGTGTGCATCAGCCACCCCTGTTATGCTTTGAATGTCTGCTGTTCGCACCAGCAGAAACCACCCCTTCTTTCTTCCATCTAAGATCTACCCCACATAAATTCCAATTTCCACTTAATTTCCTCTTCAATTTTATACCCATTTTGGTGCTTTTTTTTTGGTCACTGCCATAATGATCTCTATCCCCATTACTATCAATCCCATAAAAATAAACAATGTAACTATATACCGTCCATCTCTTCAGTGAAGCTGCTTCTTTTACCCACAGATGCATTCTAATCCAGACTGGAAGCCCAAATGTTGGAACTAATAGAAAGGGTGATATTTTACCAAGCTTTTTACTGATATACTGAAAATCAATGCAGCACAGAGATTGCTCTGCAAAATGAATGCAAGGAAAGAGGGTATCCGTGTGGCTTACTTGAGCCAAAGGAAACAGCAGCAAAAAGAAGACAGATTACGTATTCTAAATTGTCTCAGCCACCTTCTTTATCATCATTATTCGCTCTGATTTGTGTGTAGGGGGCATGGGGGGGGATCTACATGGAATTTTCCATCTAGTTCTCCCCCCCCCTCTGAAACTTGGGATCATTTTAAAGAATTGGGATTTATGGGAGATGTTTTCTTCAACTGTAAATCTCCAAGAACAATTTAGTCATGCATTTTATTTCTGATTAATAATGTAACTCTTTCAATCCAAGTTTAGAAAGAAAGAAAAAAACCATCAAGAGGCTGTCTCATTAACCATTATGAATCTGAGCAATCACCTTGTCAATCTGTAAATCAAAGGACTCAGTTAGGGGGAGCCGTCTTTTAGGTCTTTTAGTATGACGATTCTTAGCACGCTTCTTAATGCAAGGGAGGTTTAAAATGAAGCAAACAGGCCCATTGTGAAGGATGAGGGAGGAGCATTGTGGGGGAGATGCCCCCCAGCTCTCAACTCCCTACTCTGTGGCCAGCGGGCAAACAAACCACCCCAAACAAACCACCCGGTAGACTCTCCCCCCCCCTTCTCATTCACCCAGTCCAAGCCAGGGAATACTTGGACTTTTCCAGGTATCCTGGGGCCCCAGAAATAAGGGATCACCTGGTCAACCTCTATTTCTAGCCCTCTAGCCTAAAACCCTAAACAGTAGCATGACCAGAGCAGATTGAAGGCACTGAATTTAGTACTGAGGCCACATCTAAAATAGAAAACACAGAAGCTTGGAACAGTGAACTTTATTTACAATAAGGAATTTTATTTATTCATTTATTATATTTATACCCCACCTTTTTTCCTGCAAGGAACCCAAGGCGGCTTACATAATCCTCCTCCTCTCCATTTTATCCTCACAACAACCCTGTGAGGTAGGTTAGGCTGAGAGTCAGTGACTGGCCCAAAGTCACCCAGTGAGTTTCATGGCCGAGTGGGGACTTGAACCTGGATCTCCCGAGTCCCAGTCCAACACTCTCACCACTACGCCACACTGGCGTAAAAAGGTGTGCAAAGATCTCAGAAGATAAGACAACTAGAAACACCTATTTTAGAAAAGCCTTAAACCAAGCTACAATTCTTTAAACAATGGAGAAACCCTTTGAAACCATGCTTCAGGCTAAAATAATAAATTCTATCTAGCTTCTCCCATACAATACCCTCAGGTAAGGTTCTTCCATTGGGACAGGGCTCAATCAGGATTCCGGGCTCAGGGATGAAAACTGAAGATCAAGATGCCTTCCACGTTAAGGCCAGATAAAGAACAACTAGCAACCATAACCCTCTCAGCTTTATACCGCCCACCCGCCCACCCTTGACCAATATGAGGTGAGCCTCCATAGGACCATAGCCAATCACTGTTGGCTGGATAACTTCCTCGGCTTCCAGGAGCAGAGGGGGGATTAAATAAAAACCAAAACCTTATGGCTGTCCAGCTGAAATCAGTCAACCTAATTTTTGGCAGCTATTCAGCTCTGACCCTGAAAGCCTGGAAACTAGCAGAAAACCATGATAAGGCATGCAAGTGATTGTAATGAGAGTGTGCCAGCCCCGCCTCATGAAATGCAGCCTCTTGTTAGCAGCAAAAATCTCAACCAAGAAATGGATTTCTTGACACCCATTATATTGTGCGAGCAACAAAATCTCTGAGACTTTCCATTCTGTGTTTAAACAGGAACAATTGATTGCATTATGAAAGCTCTCTGGAATGATCCAAGGCGAAGCTATGAGCAATCAAACCCAGCATTTAATTTTTTTCCATCCATGTCTCCCGAACTTGTCCTTGGGCCTATTTAGACTCCTGTTTAGATAATGTACTGCAGGAACTCACACCCTTCCCACTTAAAATATATATCTCCCTCCCCTTCCCCACCTCTGTGTGTGTGCACGTGCGCGCACACACACACACACACACAAAAGAAAAAAGGCAGCACAACACAACAAATTCATTACAAAAGTAAATTACTTTTCTTTTTTCAAAGGACTCTGGGATGTGTAGTTTTGTGAAGTTGTTAACATACTCTCCAACATTTCACAGATGAAAATAGGGACACACACGTGAATTTGTAAGCGGTACGGTTAAGCAACATGAAGGTGTGATCAAGAGGGTGTGGCCTGGCAACATGAGGGTGTGACCAAGGGTATAGCCACCCACCCCAATATGCTCTAGCCATTTAAGGGCTCTGACCACTCTGAAGCCACTTTGATCTCCAGACCCATGATGATGATGGTGATTGCTGTTGCTGTCATTATTATAATTATTGTACCATCAATGTGCATGGTGCTTTACCGAGTATAAGAGAACAGTTCCCTGCCCCAAAGAGCTTACAATCTAAAATGTAATATAGAGGCGACAACAAATGGTAGGAAGGGGTAAACCGGGGAGGAATATGCCATTATTTCAGTCAAACATAACTTTCAGCCTACTTTCCCCACATTGTGCAGGAAACTCCTTGTTTTAAAGATCTCCCTCCCACTTTAAAAATGGATCCCTCCATGGTGGCTTTGTTCTCATTAGTAGTTTGCCAAAGAAATAATCATATTTAACATTTACCGTAGATATCTCTTGAGTGTGCAAAGTGGTTCACAGGCGCATCCTGCAAGCTTCTATTTTCTCCACTCAGAAAAAAACCCCATGTGGGCTCTATTGTACTTTATTAAAAAACAAGAACACTGTGACTAAACAATACTGCCAAAATGGAATGATGTTTGTTGCTGCTAATTTCTTTCTTTCTCTTGAAGAGGGTGTGTTTTCTGCTAAAAAATTAAATTTTTAAAATTTCTAATGCATTAAAAAAAACCAATCCAAAATCCCTGCAGAATAAACCTAATCATTACTGTAGAGAGTTTTCTCCATGGCACTTCAGAATGTGTTAGAAAAAGACGTTTTTCATGGGGTACACAGGGAGAGCCAAGTAAAATTTACCACTGCTCTGAAAACAGAACAACAGTGCAATCCTATGCATGTGTACTCAGAAGTAAGTCCTATTAAATTCAATGGGACTTACTCACAGGAAAGTGTGTATACATGGGGTGGTGGTCAGTGCTTGCAGGGCAATCTCTTTTTGTTTTAAGATTGTCAGGATTGGCACAAATTCTACAGGTGAAGTTTACTCACCAACCCCACACCCCCAAACATGGAGCTTAAGAGTAGAGAATTTTTTTTGCATTTCCTTCTGACACTGTAAACTCTCTCTCTCTCACACACACACCCTAGCATCTGTTCCCTCCCTGCTTACTGTTTCTTAAAGGGTCCATTGGCAAAATTGCAGCTAAGCTAAAAGTTTAAAGCAGTTTGCAGGAGGCACCGGAAAATACAGGATTTTGCATAACAAAGGGAGAAGCTGTGATGGCTTCAGGGTATTCATAAAGGTCCCAGGATCATAGAATCATAGAAAAGTAGAGTTGGAAGGGGCCTAGAGGGCCATCGAGTCCAACCCCCTGCTCAATGCAGGAATCCAGGTCAAAGCATCCCTGACAGATGGCTGTCCAGCTGCACCTTGAATGCCTCCAGAGTGGGAGAGCCCACCACCTCCCTAGGTAGTTGGTTCCATTGTCTTATTGCTCTGACAGTCAGGAAATTTTTCCTGATGTTTAGGTGGAATCTAGGTTCCTGTCACTTGAGTCCATTATTCCGTGTCCTGCAAACTGGGATGATCGAGAAGAGATCTTTGCCCTCCTCTGTGTGACAACCCTTCAAGTACTGGAAGAGTGCAATCACATCTCCCCTCAGTCTCCTCTTCTGAAGGCTAAACATGCCCAGTTCTTTCAGTGTCTCCTCATAGGGCCTTGTTTCCAGTCCCTTTATCATCCTTGTTGCCCTCCTCTGAACCCTCTCCAGTTTGTCTACGTCCTTCTTAAAGTGTGGTGCCCAGAATTGGACGCAGTACTCAAGATGAGGCCGAACCAGTGCCCAGTAAAGGGGAATTATCACTTCACGTGATTTGGAAGCTATACTTCTATTAATACACCTCAGTTATTCGAGGCAGTTGCAGGGTATGTGTTAGGAGTGTTTTGTGACTGGATCCTAGCCACAGTACAAGTCCAGGAACCCTTGGATATGAGTCATAACAGCTACATGGTTTTGAAATGG
Organism: Shinisaurus crocodilurus; assembly: GCA_021292165.1. Lineage (NCBI taxonomy): Eukaryota > Metazoa > Chordata > Lepidosauria > Squamata > Shinisauridae > Shinisaurus > Shinisaurus crocodilurus. The sequence continues at coordinate 78,103,110 of CM037879.1, read as the reverse complement.
GATTAAATATGTAGTTTAAACATGCCCTAAAAAGCACAATAACTCACTGCCCCCAAAATGATATTCTACAGCTGTTGTTGACTTTTTATATGTAATAGGGTGCTTGCTGGATATAATGAAAGACACTGGCACTATTTCCCTACCTTTAACTATTCCGGCATCCCTGCCCTAAATCCAGTACTTGGAAGTAAAGACCATCGATTTCAGAGGAATGCTTTTCCTGATGCAAGTGTACTTAGGACCTCAGCCCATGTTTCATAACTAAGTCATCAATAGAAAAAAAAAATCCCTTTGGTACTCCACTGTCCTATAGCTGAAGCCATCTAAATGCTGATTGGAATTGATTCTGACACAAATTGAATGCTCCTGATCTTACATCTCAATGGTAGGCTGGAAAACAGGAAGATTTAAGAGGCCATTTTAAAAATTTATTTTGGGGGAAATTCTTATTATACCAGAGTTCAATACCCTGGCAATCCATAGTCGGCCAGTGAGGCGCACTTAGAACAAAATGTCCACTATATTGATTATGCATGGGACTGAATAAATCAGTTTAAAGAGTGCTCTTACCACTTACCCACAGCCATTTGGCACATGTTCATTTCACGTTTTTGACAAAAAGAGTTCTCTTGATGGATGGTTTCATCTCATAAGTGGGCAAAATAAGACCCATGCCTAAAATAAAGCACAGTTATGAACCAGTTTCTCCAATATCTAACGCTGATGCACAACACTCAGTCATTAATCAATAGACAACATCTCATCCGTACAACTGCATATGCTAATTAATCACAGCCCTGAAAACCCAATTTGAAGGTGTCCCTCCCTGCTTATTTAATCATACTGGAACTCTCTTTTAAAAACTTTTAAACATCTTGTCAAGTGACCTAATAACGCCAAGGGACATGAGTCTTTCAGCCTGGCCTGTGGGTTAGACCAAGAAGAGCCAGAGGTTGTGTAGGTTTTGGATTGTTCGTGACACAGATATGACACTCATGGAGGCCAGTGCAGTAAAGTGGGTACAGTGTTGTGTTTGAATATTATAAATGTGCACAGTAGCAATAAAAAAAAGAGCTCAATTCACCAAAAAGGCCCATCTTTTACAGGAATCCCACTTTCTCCCGTGTTGTACTCTGTGCATCTGACTAGGATTCCATTTAGATTCCCTGGCCCCTCGATCCATGTGCCTCTTTACCATCTTCATGGTGTAGCAAAAAGGACAGGAAGCAGGGCTGTGCCATCTGCCTAAGCACCCCTGCTACCTTTCAGTTGGCTTGGATTTTGACCCCCATCAGCCCCTGCCAGCATGGGGGGCTGGTGTAGCCCAAAACATTTGTAGAGCACAAGCTTGTAGAAGTCGGAGCTCAATGGACCAACAGGCTGACTCAGCATGAGGCGGCTTCCTATGTTCCTATGACTTCATTGGGGCTCACTCCCAAGTCAGTGATTGTAGCCTTAAGGAGAAAACTGATTTAAATCTTCCCCTGGCTAAGCTGAAGTACTTGAATTTAAGTGGCATTAGTCCCATTAAACTAATCAATTGGATTGATTTGGCTTCAGTAGATGCATGCTGGCATAATCGGTTTGTGGATTGTAGGCATCAACATCATCTCTTATTGGAAAAAAAAAAGCCCTGAAAATCACTAAGCACTGCACAACAGTAATTAAAACCCACAGGGCCCTTCCTACCCATTTATAATCTAAAATTTACACACACATACAGGGAATTGGCTGGGGAAGAGAGTTAGTTAAAAAAAAAAAATCATCCCAAAAGAAAGACCCTGCGGACTGACAGTTTTTATGTGTTCATTGTGCGTTATCATTGGTCTATTCTTTGTTGTCATGACTACCTTCACTTCCTCACCCTTAACCATTTTAAACCATGGACCTTATGAACTTTAGGCTTTGCAAAATGCAATAGAATAAATTAAATAGTTCATTTGTGATATCTGAGACTATGCCGTACTCAATTATCTTACTAGAAGATACCTCTGACAGGTAAGGAAATTATGAGGATTAATATCTGAAAATGTACCGTGCGGCAGTGTCTGAGTAATGGATTCCTAAGCAGTTTCTCCCCCCTCCCCTATTTTCCTTAAAGAGTGTCAGTTTACAGCCCTTTGTTCCAATGGAGAAGACCAGCCAGGAGTTCTCATGTGATCTGACTGATCTCTGGTCATCAGATTCCCCATCCTATCAAGTGCCAACTTTAATAGGCACCTCATGGTGCTGTTGTCCAGAAAGGCTCACCATGTGCCACCTTTTATTGCAAAGAACAAGTCAGGTAAGAACATCTACATAGTTTGGCCAACTACTAATATTGCTTGTCAAAAGAGGTGGCTCAATCAATTCTCTCTCCCTTTTTTAAATCTGCTATTTTTAATGAGGGTTTGGTTGTGTTATTCCTTGATTTGTTTTAGAAAAGGGAACCCACCACTTGTGATAAAGGCATGTGAAATTTCACAAGTGGGTTTTGGGGGCAGAGGGATACCATATTTCCATTCCCATTCTCCTGAGCCTAACCCTTCCCATATTCCTTGCTCTTCAGCTCATCCCCATTCCCTCTCCCTCCCTCATTTAGCATCCCCTTCCCCCAACTTCTCCCCATCAGAGATCTGTTGCCTCCTCCCACCATCCAGGACTCCGGCCCTCTTCTCATGTCCCCTTCTAAGCAGTCAATCAAAACACAGAGGGGGGAGGGAGATTGTGTCTGCTGGCTCCTCCCCTGCTTTGCATGCAACCACTGCCCCTGCCCCTTGACCAGGTTCCCTGACCTTGAGGATAGCCCCAGTGCCAGGGGCATTGAACTTCTTTAAGGTGGAGGGCCAATGTCCATTTTGGAGAAGTTCTCAGGGGCCACATTCCAGTCATGGGTGGGGCCACAGTCAAAGGGGGGACAAAGCGCCAACATATTTCAGCTTAAAGCTCTTACTGCCAGTAACTAAGCCTTAGGAGAAGTATTTCAACCTTTTAGAGCGAGGAAAAAAACAAAAGCTGGGAAACCCCCAAGCAATTGGTGGTCAGGGGAAAGGGGTCAGGGCTAGGGAAAAGGGGCATGGCCATCTGGAAAACCCCTCAGGGCTGGATTTGGCCCTGGGCCTGAGGTTCTTCACCCCAGCCCTACACACATACAGTTGCACTTTTTTGTGTTCTGCCCAATGCGCAGAGCCCAGGGGAAGGGCCAGTGGGCTTGATCCTGCTCCACTCGTTGACTGAATGTGTGGAGGTGTGAGAAGAGGGTTTTTTACCTTTGTGTTGGGATTGGGGAAAGGCAAGGGGGGCAATGTGCTTCAAAACAGGTTGAGTGATTTCTGTGTATTACATGGTGCCCATTGCTACCAATCAAAAGATATTGTGCAGCTATTCCATATTTTCTTCCTTAATGGTTTTTGTTGTTGTTGTTGTGGGGTGGGGGAAATGATGTTAGAAGTGGTAGGAAAAGACAAGGAGGGTTACAAATGGAGGACAATGTTGTTGGGAACCCTCATAAAATTCTGTGAAAGAAGTATTGTGATTGCACAATAAAAGTTTCTTCCGGAAGCACCCAAAGAGATATAATCATAGAACCATAGAACAGTAGAGCTGGAAGGGGCCTAAAAGGCCATCGAGTCCAGCCCCCTGCTCAATGCAGGAATCCAAGTTAAAGCATCCCTGACACATGGCTATAATGCTTGGAACTGGCTACTCTACCTACCTAAAATCCACTTGTTATACAATAATAAATGGGGTTGTTCAGGATTGTGTAAGAAGGCTTACATTTCTTAAACAAAACAAAACCCAAGCCCTTGGGTCTCCACTATTTATATTTGTATTAGGATTGCTACTTAAAAAGGAAAAGGAAAAACATAACATAGTGTTTGCCTTTTTTCCACCAAAGGAAAAAGATCTGTTATTAAAAATCACAGAAAGACAGAGAGCCTTTGACCATGTACAGATCGCTCCCCCTCCTCTATAAGAACACACATGTAAGAAACAGAATCATTCCCTTTTGGCAGCATAGAAGAAGGGCTTTCCTTAACAAGTTTTGAAATGGGTTACACTTAAAAGCAGGACTGCTCCCTATTGGCAATGCAAACATATCTAAGCATACACACCTACCTTAAACTCTTCATTTGAAAGTCAGACAAGTAAAATTGTGCTTATCTGACATGTACTTACGTATTTAAAAGAAAAGGAAAAAAATCTTTCAGGGAGTGTCTGCACTGTTATTGATGTCTTATCTTATTCAAAGGATTGGAAAAGCACAAATTAGTAACAGGTGAAAGGCTTGCCAATAGAACTTAATCTTGGCTATTCTGCTGTAGCAGCTACAATCTTACCCCATCTGAATGGTAGCAGAGTAGATGGGTGAGGTGAGGCTGGGTGGTTGGTTTGCCAACTTTTCTGCTACTAGCCTCTGTAGGCAGTAGTGGGTGATGCTGCTGCTGCTGCTGCTTCTAGCAGATCAGGAGGCTGTTACAAGCTTAAGACCAGGCCAGCTTGGCTTGGGTTTATTTTTTCCTGGTCAGTAACGTCAGTTAGCAACCCAATTGGAGTGGCAGGGGTTAACAATCCTAGAAGATTGTTTATTATATATTACATGATTAAAGAAGCTGTTTGGTTGTTTCTGTGGGAACGTAACTTGTGGGACTAGAGAGGAAGCAGAGGAAATAGTTGCCAGTGCCACCCAAATGCTGTGATGGAGAGTTTAGTACTAGTATATATTATAATCAGGACCATTCATCCTCCACAAAGAACCAAACTTATTCCCATGGAAACCTGTGTTTGGGTATGAATAAATAGCCTGCCTCTTGACAGTTCTTTTCCCTCTCTCTTTGTCTCTGTTAAGATGTTTTGCTGCTGCGGTGGCAGAAAACACCCCCCCCCCCAACCCAATGGAGCTCTTTACCTCCAAACAGCTTATGAAATGGCTGCTGACTTGTGGCTAGTCATAAGTTTGCAAATAATACTATGCGGAGTATTTGCCAGACTTTCTCACGTGGACTGTGGTGTAACTGGCATGTGCATGGGCCAAAACAGACATGACTTTAAATCTGCTATGCGTCTAAGCAGCTATGTCTTCCCCACCCCATTTTTACTCTAGAGTAGGTGCAGGGCCTCCCAATCTGGATCAAGACTCTAGTGTGGGGGATAGGGGGCTTTAAAGATCTGGATTGGACCCCCTGCACCTACTTTAGAGTAAAAATGAAAAGATAGACCTGGCTAGACACACATGTAAATTAATGTCTGTTTTGGCTGTGTGTGTGTGAACATGAGATCTTTTGTCTTACCAGAATAATATATTTTTTTTTTAAAAAAAAGAACTGTTGCCCTGGGGTTGTATGTATCTTTCTGCAAGGGAAATACAACTTTGGCTTCAGAGAAGGGGCAAGGGCAAAAAAGCAAATTTACTGTGCAGTCCTATGCATGTCTACTCAGAAGTAAGCCCTATTGTGTTCAATGAAACTTACTGCTGGTAAGTGTGCATAGGATCACACCCTAACAGCACTACATTAGGTACCAGAGAAACGGAGGGCCAACCCATGCCTAACTTCCAACATTTCACAGATGAAAATAGGGACACACATGTGAATTTGTAAGAGGTATGGTTAAGCAACATGAAGGTGTGGCCAGGCAACATGAGGGTGTGGCCAAGGGTATGGCCAGGCAACCAAAGGGCATGGTCAAGTACAAAAGTTATTAGAGGAAACACAGAAAATCTTATAATTATTACATTATTATATTTATTATTTTATGATATTTTATAAGTGGCTTTTGTAATATTTTTTTTTACCTTACTTAAACCATTAATTGTTGATACCTGGTGTTTTTCATGGGGGGTTGTCAGTGCTTGCAGGGCAATCTCTTTTTGTTTTAAAATGGTCAGGATTGGCACAAATTCAACAGGTGAAGCTTACTCACCCACCCCACACCCCCAAGCATGGAGCTTCAGAGAGAAGGGGAAGTTTCTGGCATTTCCTTCTGATACTGTAAACTCACCTGTTATAGGCAAAAAGTCAGGTCTGTTACGAAATAAGAATCAACTACACTTGATCTTAGCCAAAAGGCGGAGAAGCAAGGGCCACCGGTATTGACTATGCATTGTTAAAAGACTCAGAAAGCCTAACAGGGTTTTTTTTTATTATGGAGAAAGGGTATGCCTTAAATGTAAATGTATTCTGGGACAAAATAGTTCAACCTTTATTCTTTTTTAAAAATTCATGGTTAGAGGTTAATACATATTTTTCCTTCCCACAGTTCATATCAGGGATGTTGAAGAGTCCTTGGTCTCGAGTCACGAGTCTTTGGACCCGAGTCTCGAGTCAGAGTCCTTGGTCCAAAATGGTGACTCACGACTCACTCCCAAAGCTGACTCCACGAGTCCCTATTAAAATCAATGGGGTTTTTTCCCAACAAAATAAGGCTACTTCAGATGTGTGGTTTAAATAAATTCTAGGCACAAGTGTGCCTTTTTATTTCAAAACTCTGCAACTGATTTTGGCAAGAACAGACCAGGCAGACAAACCCAAAATAACCAGGCAGGCAGAGGAGACAGGGAACCCCAAAGCAGGCAGGCAGAGGCCTTTGTCTTGGACAATTCAACTGTTGAACTGGTCAAGAAGAGACCAGGCAGGCAGAGGAGGCTGGGAACCCCAGACAGACAGGCAGAGGCAACCAAACCCAAAATGTCTGAAAGGTTGCATTTTAGAAAAATGATTTTAAAAAATAAACTTGCTGTACTTCTGAAAACTTCTCCATGTTGCATTTGAGGAACATGATTTTTTCTAAATGTTTGGCCCCCATTCTGGAACGGTGAGATCTCATCACAATTCCACCCTCACTGAACACCCGCTCCACTGGTGATGAACTTGCTTGAACCAGAAACACACTCAGAGCAGCCACACAGAGTAATCTCAGGTCCTTCTTCTGCCTCTCCCAAGTACGCAACGCAACAATCAAAATAAATCTTGACACACTGTTGGGGCTGCACTCCTGGTAGCCGTGCATAGTGGCCGAGCAGTGGCACACTTTGCTTCCATGCACTCTTTGCCTGCAATCACGCTCCTCTCCACTCCTTCTGGCACAGCCCAGGGATGTTGAAGAGTCCTTGGTCTCGAGTCTTGAGTCCCATTTAAAATATTGGGACTCAAGTCCGAGTCGAGTCAGAGGGGGGACTCAGTCCGACTCACGAGTCCTCAAGTCCGAGTCCCCATCCCTGATTCATATATCTTGCATTTGAGCACATATACCCAGTTTTAAACACTGAAGCTCCATGTTTTAAAGCAATCTACAACACTGACCACATCTTGTGGCAGCAAATTGATTATGCATTGTGTGAAGAAGTATCATGTAACTGAGGGGAAATTGTGAAATGCTGCTCCTTGCTAGAAGAAGAGGTAGCAGCAGCAGTCCCAGTGCTAGGATGACTTTTCCAGAATCATGTTATTATATAATATCTGATATATTATAATTACCACATTATTATATTATATAGTATTTTATAATATTTTATAAGTGGCTTCTGTAAAATTTTTTACCTTACTTAAACCCTTAATTGTTGATATCTGGTGTTTTTCATTGGGGGGGGTCAGTACTTACAGGTCAATCTCTTTCTTTTTGTTTTAAAATGGTCAGGATTGGCACAAATTCAACAGGTGAGGCTTACCCACCCACACCCCCAAGCATGAAGCTTCAGAGAGAAGGGGAAGTTTCTTGCATTCCCTTCTGACACTGTATCTCACCTGTTAGAGGCACATAGTCAGCTCTGTTAGGAAATAAAATCTTTGGCAATATAAAGATAGGAATCATGTGATAAATTCCCTCATTCACCTCTCCCTTGGTCCAGGCTTTCACCCAGCTAATCCCTTTCCCACAGCAACGTGCTGCAGAGGCACATGCACACACACATCCTCGACTAGCCCTCCCAGCTTAACAGCGTCTGTTCCCTCCCTGCTTACTGCGCTATTTGAGCCTAAGCAAAGCTATCTTAAAGGGGTTATGTGCAAAATTGCAGCTAAGCTAAAACTGCAAGCTTAGCTGCAATTTTGCCCATGGCCCCTTTAAGTAGCTTGCAGTTGCGGGAGGCAGGGGAATTTGGGACTCTGCATGACAAAGTGAGAAACCGTGATGGCTTAAGGGTTTTTCCTGAGGGTCCAATTGCATTTTGGGGCAATTGGAGACTATGCCCATAAGTATAGCTTATAGATAAGGCACAATCAGTTAGATGTTACCTGGGTTACTATGCCACTCTTTCCCGCCCTCTTGTTTTCTGTAACCTATTTTTGGCATTTTGAACTTCTGGTTAATTTTTTAAAAGATAAATAAAATTGAGATGTTTTTAATCTGTTTGTACATGCATTGAACAGGGAAACAGCATGTAACATGGGTGGCAGGCCTGTGGCTTACGCTGGCTCAGCTTGTCTGAGTGTGGAAAGCTAAGCAGGGTCAAGCCTGGTTATTACTTGGATGGGAAACCCCTCCTCCAGTTTCCTGCATTGAGCAGGGGGTTGGACTCGATGGCCTTGTAGGCTCCTTCCAACTCTATGATCTATGAAATCTATGAAACATGTTTTTGTTTTTTTTAATTTACACATTGGCAAACTTTATTGTGTTGCTTGAACAATTCTTCAAAACTTCCAGCTCCCATGCGAGTCTGGGGCATGATCCTGAAAGGTTTAGAGCAACGGCTGCTTCTGCTGAATTAATTAGATAGGACCAATACCCATATCTTTCACCTTCTGTTTCTTTATCATCCACCAGTAGGTCATGGAATGGTTCCCCCTCCCCACCACCTCCCTTTTCTGAATGGCAGTTAACTCATTGTTTATCCTTGTAGAAAAGTGAAAATTCACAGTTCTGTTTATGAAGAAGAGGAAAAGGAAAGTATTCACACTGGACTTTCCCAAGTTTGCTGTCCTCAACATCTTATGATGAAGGGTGGTACAAAAGTTATTAATCCATTATATAAACAAAGACCCCGCCACATATCTAGTCCGTGGCAGTTTGTTCAGCTGCAGCAAAAAAAATTATCTACCAAGGAAGGGCAGATGACTGGTTCTGCAATAGCAGCATTAGCCAACGTTACTTACAATGCTTCCACTTGGCTCTGGCTTTTGTTTTGAGTCACCAAACTTTCTATTATCAGCTTCTCTATGCAGAAAGGATATAGTACACTGGCTGTGTCTTCTCACTGCTTCATCCTGTGCTCTTACATTGCTCGATGTTCTGAAAGAAAGTTGGTGTCATTTTACTGTCAGTTTATGTTTGACCTGTGACGCACCTCTTTTTGGTTGGGATGACACAGTGTATATTTCTCATGATAAGAAACTACAGTCGGCTATTCACATTTTTGATCAAGTAACAAAAGGAACAAATGGAACTTTATTTTTATATATGACAATGGCAGCGAGATTATTGTATGCACAAAAGTGGAAATGTCCAACACTGCCTACAATAGAAGAACGGTTGGTGAAGATGTTGGAGCTGGCAGAGATGGCTAAACTTACGTCACTAATTAGAGAAAAGACAACATCTATGTTTATTGCTGAGTGGAAACCTCTAATAAACTTTTTGCAGGGATTAGAAAACAATGATTTGTTTATCTGTGGGTTTGGCGAATAAGAAGAAAAATTCAAGACAATAGAAAAAAGAGAAATTTCTTTGTAATTAGAGTAAGAGAAATTATTGTTACTCATTTTTGCTGTAGAGAAAATTGGAAGTCCATTTTAGTTTTGTTATTTGTTATATATTTTGTAGTGTCTATGTGTTGAAGTCCAACAACATCTGGAGAGCAGACACAGCTATCCTGACGGTGACTTGCTAAAGTGACACCTTAATCATGGCAAGTAAGCTTTGCCCTTCACATTAACAAGGGCACACCAACAACAACCTAAATGTGAAACAAGCACATGTCCCAAAGGGGCACATGTCACATGTGTGCTTGTTGGGTGCAGCATAAGGAGCTGTCACTGCCCACTATGCCTTTGCACCATTTATGGGCAGTGGTGGAGCATCCGTTGTCAGGGCTTGCCACCGTTTTGAGGAACAGAAGTTCTGTGCCTTTGGCAGCTGCACCATAAGCAGAGGAAGCTTCCTAGTAGGCACCTGTTGATTGTCTGCCTCTCAGGCTGTTAACAGCATAGAGTCTCCACTCATCAGAGGGAGAGGGACTTTCCCAGCTGCTTCATGAGTGTGGGGCGTGAGTCAGGTTTTCTCTTGCACTGCTAGTGGCCTGTATCAGGGCTGGCCCAAGATGTGTTTCTGCCTGAGGAGGATCAGGAAATGAATGGCACCCCTTCCCCCCAAGTTGTGGTGCAGAATAGTACTCAAGGCCAGTTTAGTTATTTTGGTATCTGAGGCAGAAAATCCCACAAGTCTCTCTCCCCACTCTCTGACAGCAAAAGTATAACTACAATAATACATAGATAGAGCAATCCTATGGCCCCTAGACAGCATCTAGGGCAGGGCTCTCCATGGGTCCCCAGCTGTTGCTGGACTACAGCTCCCAGAATCCCTTGCCATTAGCCATGCTGGCTGGGTATGCTGGGAGCTGTAGGCCAGCAACACCTGGGGACCCAAGGCTGGAGAGCCCTGCTCTAGAGGGTCACAGGATTTTTCAGATTCCCAGCTCCAAGGTCAGAAAATAGCTCTGACTTTGGAGCTGGGACGCCATGCTCAGATCCCCCTCTCCCCCGCTTGCAGATGATGTGGAAAGAACCATGCCTCCTGCTTCTCAGCGGTCATAAGAGTGACCTCAGAGAAGGGGTTTAGGGGGCATTCTGGGGGGTGGGGAGGGGAGCTTCCCCCTCCCCCTCCAAAGCACTGCAGCTAGATGACCAAAATCGCCCATCTAGCGATTGGGACAGGCCTGTGGCTTACGCTGGCTCAGCTTGTCTGAGTGTGGAAAGCTAAGCAGGGTCAGGCCTGGTTATTACTTGGATGGGAGACCCCTCCTCTAGTTTCCTGCACTGAGCAGGGGGTTGGACTCGATAGCCTTGTAGGCGCCTTCCAACTCTATGATCTATGAAATCTATAAGCTGCATTGCAGAGCAGGAGGAACACGGAAGCGACCTTCGCCTCTGCGCTTCTCCCGCTCTGCATAGGGTGAGCGTAATCCTCCTTGTTCAGGCCAGGGGCTACGGGCATCCCCATTGGATTACACCCTACATAACTAACAGTTTGCTCATGAGAGGCCCTTTCGAGGACCCCGTTACTCTCACAGTCCCACTCGTGAAAGGGCTTTCGCCTAGTATTGCTTGCAAATTGTGGAGTGAGTTCTCTCGTCCCCCACTCTCTTGGGTTTTAGAAAAGGGTGTGAAATCTTTTAAATTTAGACTTTTAATTATGTTGTTATTTTAATGGGGGGGGGTTTGTTTTTAAATCGTGTTAAGGTTTTATTGTTTTAAATGGTTGTACATAGCCTTGAGAGCTTTTTAGCAGATAAGGTGGTATGTACATGTTAACAATAAAGAAACAATTTGCTGCCCTTTCATGACAGCCAATGTCAGCTGCCTGAGGCAACCACCTCACTCTGCCTAACGGTATGGCTGGCCCTGCTTGGAAGACTGACCCTATGTGGGGGTCTATAGGACTGGGCCATTTATCATTAAATTCTATACATTTAGTCAGACATGAGTCCTTTGTAGTTTAATTGCACTTACTCCTGGGAAAGTATGTATAGGACTGCAGTCTTAGTGTATAAATCATAACAGAATTAACTTTGGTGCAATGGATGTAGAAAGGCATATTATGTGGAAAGACATATGTAGAAAAACATATTAATGCTATTTGTTGTGCTCTTTTGTTGCTGGATGTTCTGACAGAAAGTTGGTGTCATTTTAGTGTGTAAGATCAAAGTTTATTTTCGACTCTGATGTACCATTTATTGGTGTATACTATCTATATAGTTGACAGTAAAAACACGTTCTCAGTTTGCCTTTGACTGATCAGCAACACAGGCTGAAATTTAGTATTGGGTCCAAACCCACTTGTCCCTGTGAGAGCAATCCACCGGTAAGAATGGATTGCTGGGTTTTGTTAAGAATTTTCGCACTGAGTTGCTGAATTGCATATTGTTCACAGATAAGAAAAATGAGGATTTTAAGCAGAGGGTGTGACAGGCCAAGGTCAGTTAAGTATTCTTGAGCCACAGACTGATGTCTTCATTTGTCCCCATCAAATGAATTATGACTGTAAGTAGTGAGGCGTTGAAACTATAAATAAGTGAAATCGATATGTTTTTTTAAAAATAGGAACTCTGTACCTCAGGGGTTGGTAGGAGTACAGAATGCCAGAATGAAGTCATCCCATCTCCTCTGTACATGGGCACATGTGTGTCTCAAAGGCAAGGTTTAGCATATTTTGGGATGTCTGCAAGATCAGACACTATCAATGAGCAAATGTGAGTGCTTATTTATTTCTATTAAGCAACTGGGAATTTGGAAACTTCAGTGGTGTGGATTTGCACTGGCTATAGCTCTCATTCTAGGTTACTGAAGCTGCGGGCTAGTTTATACATTCATAATGTATCACTTAATGAACACATTAAGTACGGTAAGTGGTAACTTGTATGTGTGAATGAACTATCATAAATCAGATTCCACAAATGGAACTTCAATTCCTGCTCCCATTTTCCCCAAACACAACCGTTTTCAGTAGATTCAGTTCACAAAGATATATGACGGTTACCAGGTATTGGTGTGATCCAATGATAAGCATAGCATCATGGAAGGAGATGGTCCCCCCCCCCCCCGTCACTGTGGAGCTTGCATTATGTACCGGTGTGTAGTTATATACATACAGACCATCAGTGTACATAAGTAAAAAGGAAGTAAAACAAAAGGGGCCCTCATTCAATGAGCTTTGGGGAGAAAACAGCAGGAGAAGCTGGGGATGAACGCCAGGTGTGTGTTCACAAAAAGTGTGGGGTTTGAGGAGGGGTTTGAAGGAAGTCGGGAGAAAGGCAGCACCAACTTGGCATTCTGGGGGGGAACTTCAGGCATTAGGGCAGCAGAAGGAACGGGCAGAGTCATCTGAGAAAGTAGAACAGCTAAATGTAGAATTGGAGGAAGGAATATGGACTGCTGGGTCTCAGAATAATTATTTTAATAAGAATTGTTCTTATTGGATTTAGTGAGGATTTAGGTATATATTTATATACTAACAGCCTTTTCATATAATGCCCAACGCTATGTACAATAAAATACATAAAACCAGCAAACAAACAAAAAAGCATAAAACATTTTACCAGTGGATGGCTATTTTCCCCCTCTCTCTACTTATATGAGGTAAATGACAACACTGGAAAGAAATTGAAAGCACTTCAGAAGTTCTGCACATGACCATTGCTGCAGCTGGTACACCTGTAGTTCCTAGTCATAGGAAGCATCAGAAGCTGCTTTATACTTAGTCAGACCATTGGTCCATCTGGCTCAGTAATGCTTACACTAACTGGTGGCAGCTTTCCAGGGTTTCAGGCAAGAGTCTTTTCTCCTAGTCCTACCTGGAAACATCGATGACGATAATATGATATATATGACTGCCCATCAACACATGTTCTCTGGGTAGCTTAAGAAAGAAAGAAAGCAGTGCAGTGCAGTGCAGTGCAGTGCAGTGCAGTACAAAGATGCCAAGGATTGAAGCTGCAAAGGCATTTGAACATGATTGCTTAAAGATGCATGTACAGCGCTGTCACAAGGGGCATCCCCTCCATCAAGGGGAACAGGTAATTTCCCACTGCTTTCGCCTGAAAAGAACAACTTGACAACATAAGTATAGCAACTATAAACTTGATTGATTCTTGTTACCTCACAGGATCATCATAGTCCATTGTTGCAGGATTGGGACCACTTATTTGGTTACTATATAAGTATTCACAGGATAAGGTGGTATGGCAATACTGGTAAGTTGTTATAGGCCCAGGATAAATGTCTGTGGGTGATACAGGTAAGTACCTGCAGGATCAGGAAGATTATTTACTTATTTATTTGAAATATCTATAGGCTGCCTTTCAGGGCAGGAGCCCCAAGGTGGTGTACAGCAATAAAAGCATATAATAAAATAGAAAATGACATGGTAATAAAAGCAGCAAAAGTTCCACAAAACAACGAACACCAGCATTAGACAGAATATACAATACAATTGAAGCTATAACCCAGTCTTGATAAAACATAATCAGGGGAAGGCCAGAGTAAACAAGTAAGTCCTTAGGGTCTTCTTAAAAGCCTGCAATGATGTGGTCTGGCGGACCCCTGATGGCAACTTATTCCAGAGGTGTGGGGCCACTGCAGAAAAGGACCTCTTTAGTGTACTCACCCACCTAACTGCTCTCAAAGGTGAACAAGTGAAAAGGGCCTCTGTTTCTGATCTTAAATGCAGGAAGGCTGATAAGGGTGAAGGTGGTCCTTCAAGTTATTTGGTCCCAAACCATTTAAGACTTTAAAGGTCAAAACCAGCACTTGGAAGCACACTGGTAAGCAGCTGGCACAGTACAGATGTTATGTGATCCGATTGCCTCGCCCTCACCAACACTTGGGCGGCCACATTCTACACTAGCTGAAGTTTCTGGACCATCTTTAAAGACAGCCCAATGTACTGTGCATTATTTACAGTAGTCCAGCCTGGATTATTATTTATTTCTACATATGTCTTTCCACATAATAATATGCCTTTCTACATCCATTCCATAAAAAATCTGATCAGGAGGAAAAGACATAATAACTGCACAATGCCTTTTGACTGGCAGTGCTAGGAGCCCTCCTTCTAGAAGTACCCCTGTTGTGACTGCCACACTGCAAGGAAATATTTTTTAAATTGTAACACTGCTTTAAAAATAGCATAGACAACACATAGCTTTTATATGAGGATATATTCCATGCTTCAGGTATAAATACCAGGTTTAATCTAGCACCCTCTACCTAAGACTTTGGGATGGGTATGTAATGCAATAACATCAACAAATACATGTTGTTGATCAGATTCTTGCATTATCAGCTTCTGTTAATGCTGTCATCCTGGTGCAGTACCTGAGGTGCACAAGCAGGGCTTCCAATGGTATAGATTGAGCTCTAAATTAAGTAGGAGGTGCTAATTCATTTGACTGTCATATACAACTCCATATACAAATTAAGATGTACACATAGAACTTTTCTGAAATTAATGTGAATTGGGAGCTCTTGCTCATATAGAGCTCCATCTGCATGTTGAAGTTCTGAAGAGTGTTGGATAAGACATTCCTTTCTCTTGAGTATACAATATGATGCATTTTTCATTGGCAATGTAGTTAGAAAATAATGAAGATAAAACATTGATTGATTATACTCTAAATGCATTAATCACAGGTTTTATCTTAGTGCAAGCTTGTTGGGAGCATGCAGCTTTGTTGTGACTGAACTATGTCCAGGGCCGGTGCTACCATTAGGCCAACTAGGCGGCTGCCTAGGGCGCCGGGCTCAAGGGGGCGCCAGGAATAGGGCTGGAGGGAGGGAGGGCTCAAGTGGGAAGAGGGGGGCGCTAAATATCTGATCTTGCCTAGGGCACCAAACTGCCTTGCACCGGCCCTGACTATGTCCATATCTTAAATGAGGCAATCACCCAAACCAATGATTCCTTCCCATTATAGTTCTAACTACCAGTGACATCTGCTGGTTCCACTGGGAAAAAATTGCCCTATTTTGGGTTATTTGGGATGGAAGAACCCAATCACTTTGAGAGTATCCATAAAGATGTGGACAGGGGTGATGTAGCAGACATTGTTTACTTGGACTCCAAAAGACTTTTGACAAAGTCCCTTTCCGAAGACTCCTGAGCAGACATTGAATAAGAGGAAAGATTCACTTATAGTTCAGAAAATAATTAAAGAACACAACTCAGAGAGCAGGAATAAATGGCCAATTTGTGCAATGGAAGGATATAAACAGAGGGATCTCACAAGAATCTGTATTAGGACCAGTGCTTTTTAATTTGTTCATAAATGATCTGGAATTAGGAAGTGGCCAGGTTTGCTGATGACACCAAATAATTTAGGGTGGTTATAACAAAAAGGAATTGCAAGGAGCTTCAAAAAGATCTCTGCAGAATGGAAGAATGGACATTAAAATGGAAAACCCAGTTCAATGTAAGCAAGTGTAAAGTGATGCATGTTGGGGCAAAACCACTCCCAACTTCACATATATGCTGATGGGATCCAAGCTAGCAGTGACTGACCAAGAAAGGGATCTTGGGGTTGTGGTGAAGAGCTCAATGAAAATGTCAATCCAGTGTGCCACTGCTGTGAAAAAGGCAAATTCCATGAACAGCATAATTAAAAGAATTGGGGAAAAAAACTACCAATACCATACTTATACAAATCTACGCTTCAACCACACTTGGAATAGCGTGTATAGTTCTGGTCACCACACTTCAAAAAGGGTATTGTAGAGTTGGAATAGGTGCAGAAAAGGGCAACCCAAATGATCAAGGGGCTGGAGTCAATTCCCTTATGAGAAAGGTTACAACATCTGGGACTTTTTAGCTTAGATAAAAGGCAAGTAAATGGAACTGGAAACATAGTAGAGGTGTACAGAATTATACATGGTGTGGAGAAAGTGAATAGGCGTCTCTCTCATAATACTAGAACCCGGGGTTATCCCATGAAGTTGAATTCTGGGAGATGCAGGGAAGATAAAAGGAAGTACTTCTTCACACAGCACATAAGTTGCTACATTTTTGTGGTAGCAAATTCCATAGTGTGATGACCTCCAACTTGGATGTCTTTAAAAGGGGATTAGATAAATTCATGGAGGATATGGCTATCAATGGCTACCAGTCATGATGGCTATATATTACCTCCAGTATCACGGGCAATATGCCTCTGTATTCTAGTTGCTGGGGAACATGAGCAGGAGGGTGCTATTGTACTCATGTCCTAATGGTGGGCCTCCTAAAGGCAGCTGGTTGGTTCATCACTGTGTGAACAGAATGCTGGACTAGATTGGCCTGTGGTCTGATCCAGCATGGCTCTTCTTATGACCATTCCTAGCTTTTAAGGAAGACCCAACAAATAAATAAAAATAGCTCTCTAGAAATGAGGGCTTCCTTTCTGCTTTTGTCCCTCCTAATGAAATGTAAGAATTATTTCAGGCTACTCTTTTTCTTACTGTAGTACCTGTCATGTCAACACCAGGATGACATGATAGGAGACTGGCTTACTTCTACACTCAGAAGTAAGTCCCATTGCATTCAGTAGGGGCTTACTCCCAGATAAGGGTGTTTAGGATTGCAGCCTAAAGTGCAGTTTCTCATATTGTATAATGGAGGAAGACAGAAGAGATGGACATTCCATTCTAATGGCCAAAGTAAATGTTTGTTAAAGCACACATAGAGGAGCTATGCATGCTAGCTTTCTCTACTCTCCTGTAAGTGCATGTGGCCCTGATCAGGACTGTGGTGCTCCAGGAGAGGAGGATTTAAATTTTCTCCCACTCATATTTTGTGAGAAATTTCACCCACAACAGAAGTGTTAAAAAAGAGTGGGTGGGGGGAACATCTTCATTGGTCAATGGAGGTGTGTTGTCCCCCCCCTTTTAAAGCTCCCATATGTGGGTGGTGGCGGTGGAATTTCCAGAAGAAATGGGTGGCCAGAAGCTGAAATCCTCCTCTCCTGGAGTACCACAGTCATGATCCAAACTGGGACTGGGCATGCTTACAGGAGAGTAGAGAATGCTAGCATGCACAGCTCCACTCTGCATGCTTTAAGCCTTTAACTAACGTTTAGTTTGGCCCCAAATGTCTCATGCCATTACATTTCCCAAACGGTTCCCTTAACATTCACACTAGTAGCACTTACAAATAATCTGAGGGTCTCCAGTCTTTAGATCTAGAGATAACCCACCTGCTGACCTAGCTTGGAGGCAGCCAGAAGTGAGGCGGAGCCCCTGATCTGACGGTAGTAAACCAGTATCCTGACAGCTATACATTTTGGAGTATAACTCCAGAGTGGGTGGGGTGACGCTAGGAGCAAAGGGATGGAAGCCAGAGGATCTGCCTCTGTGTCATTCTCATGGCCCTGTGGCGCCTTTTGGAATGTGTCACAGTTAAGAGAATTTCTGGTGAGCATCGGGAGACACCCCCTCGCTCCCTCGTGTTTTCAGGATGCTATTTAAAATTAGCATGTTGGGTTTAGATAAGATATGCGTGGTGCTGAGTTAAATCTCCATGTATTTGCAAAGTTTGATCACACACACCCCCTTGTGCGTTCTCTGTCTGATAAATGGCTAGATACAGACACGACAGGTATGGGGGGGGGTAGTCAGTCAGGGTTTGTGAAGCTTTTGAAGAATGTTTAAACATTATTCTGATAACATTGTTTAAGTCAAGCGACATTGCTTGACTGCGTTGGTATTCTCTGCCATGCACCCTAAGAGGGAAGAAATGCTGTAACGTGTGCCTGCCAAAAATCGAATGCACTTCTTTAAAAGTCAGAAGGCATTAATACACTTACTGAATAATTGACTGAAAGAATTTATGTCAAACAGCACTAAATTATTCACTGGCCCCAAACTAGCAGATGCTGTCCTTAAAAGTGTAAGGAGAAAATGTCAAATAAGTGCCTGCAATTATGTACAAATGGCTTTACTTATTTAGCCAGTCTGGGGGTATTTCTTTGCTGGGGGGGGGGAGTGTGGTGGTGAGGGGGTGGGAGAGTTAAACAAAAGTCATAGCTGTATTCCCCAAACTGCTATTCCATACGTATCCAGAATTTGAGAAAGCAAAATATGATCACTTCGGATTTCATGAAGCTATGTTGATTCATTTTGCACATTTACTTTGCCCAGTGTCCCCCCCACCCCCGGTGTTTAAACGACTCCAATATTCTCACTCTGGTCATTTGATTTTCCTATTCATGCTAATTCCATATAGGCAGTAAGCCCTGGCATCCCATAATGCACTGCCAAGGTTGTTAAGGGCCCTGATAGTCTATACCCTGAGGCCTCACACAGTACCGCTTGACGTGTGCATTCTGATAAGATAACAACCTTGCAGGATCAATTTCGGCGTGGAAAATGGGTTTCCATAAGAGCGGGCCACCCCAGTTACTGCATTCAGGTTCTCCCAATGACAGCCTCTGACTTTCTTCCCCTTGAAAGGCAGCGTGCTGAACAGCCACGTATATTTTTAGATTGTTTAAAAGGGACGAGGACAGGTTTTAGAGAGCTTACCTTAATTAGTCCCATCCCTTCCCCCTACATATATTTCTATAGTCTAATTATACTGCATGTGGCCCTGGGAGAATAAGACAGAGCCCAGAGATTAATACAAAGCCATGGGAGGAAAGAGAAGTCCCCTTATAGCTTACACAAGGTGGCAAACCTGCGCCAACAGGCTTTTGATGCTAATGTTTTGATACATTCATCACACAGACTCCGCATCCGCAGTGAGCAATATTTACACTTTTCAAGCTCTACCAGGAGCAAGTGCTCCTATTACTCCTATTAGTCCACTCAATTTTCCACCTGAAGTACCACATTAGTCTAGCTGGGGGGTTTGACATCTATTTTTCAGGGGGTTCTGCCTTTTAATCACAAGTTTTATTTAATTATATGTTCTACTTCTTTCAAAGAATATGCCAGGCAATCTGTTATGCATTGTCAATCAACTCAGACACACTTGGCTGCCTCCCTTTGTGTCTATTATCTTGGCCCTGATAAGAAGGCATTCTTGAGTGTGCATCTGTGTGCGTTGAAGTGTAATTGTTTATCTGTTCCACAGCAACTTTATTTAGATTGGGACACAGTGCGATGCCCTCACAAGTACAGGAATGTTGTACGGACAGATTGTATGCAAGCATGTGCTTTCAGGGAGAATGAATAGCATTTATTTTCATGAGGGTTTGCTATGCAGACCTCTCAGTCTTGCCACTGTTGGAATATATAAACCATTATATAGAGAGTGTTTTCACAGACAAGTTAGCTGAAAGCATCTATACACCTCTTTCATGCCATTTGTATCAGTGAATGTGCTTCGTTTAGGTAGAAAGTGAAATGTATAGTATAGTTATTGGGTTGGATCTAGATTACCCACAGGTGGAACTCCACCTACAAGACTCTCACGGGAGGAATAGGGAAGGCAAAGTATGCTGGATTCACACTTCCCTGTTTAGCTTCCTGGGCTCCCTGAAAAGCTGTTCCAGAGGATTGATTGGGTGGGGGGAGCTTCCGGACCAGTGTGGGAGGTGGTGCTTAGGAGGAGAAAGGGGGAAATCAGCAAAAATCAGGATGGAGGTAATGAATTGTGAGAGACACGGGAATTTGATGGTCCAGGTCATCTGGGAAATTGAACAAATCAGAATTGTTTAGGTGTGTGTCCTCATGCCACATGCGGGAGCGGGGTAATGAGTTCTGACAAAAATGATGGCCTGGACACCAGAAAGTTAACTCCAGTATTAAAATATTTTAAAATAGATTGTATTGTTGTTTTTATCGTTTCTTTTCTTTCTTTTTTAATTCCTATGATGGTTAGCCACCTTGAGTGCCATTTTCCTGGTGGAAAGGCAGGGTACAAATTGAATGAATGAATGAATAAATGAATAAATAAACATGGCAAGGTACAGAAAAATAATGTCCATGGACCATCTGTCAACCTGACTGTTAAAGAAATCTGATGGGGTCAAGGGAAATGATGTCACACTGACTCCTCATTCCATCCCGAGGACCCATGTTCACGTCACACTGCTTTGCAGCCAGCCCTCACATCATCATGACTCCTGACTGTCTCCTTGGGGCAGGAAATGGAGTGGAGCTTGTTTACCATTTCATTCCTTAAAATCACATTAATTTTATAAGCGATAAAAAGGCATACAGACACACAACCTAACTGCTATCTAAAATGTTGTTTGTTTATATTGTCCAAGCTCTGGACATGAAAAACACTGAAGGTATCGGGGGGGGGGGCTTTTTAGTCTAAAAAAATATCACCGTAAGCTAAAGAGGGTCACCCACACAACCAGCAAAATCAAGGGCAATATTACTGGATATGATTTATACACACAGCTTAGTTTACAAATGTGTGAAACAAACACTGAGGAGGGCTACTATAGCTTAGTTCACAGGAACTGTGTAATAGCCTTTGATTAAGAAGCTTCCCCAAAGCTCAGTTTGACAAATTCTGGGGCTGTACGGCTTCTTTCTCCCAAGGCTTGAGAGCGTCCCTGGGCTTCCCCACTGGACCTCTGAGCCTTAAAAATCCCCTTGAGGCTCACTGTTGAAAAAAGGGCTTGGACTAAAAATAAACTTAACTAGAAACTTCTTCTCCCCCCCCCCCCCACTTCCTGTCACCTCAAGTTGACTTGACGGCTAGGAGAAATGAAAACAAATGAGAGGAAGTGTGTAGAGTGCCATTTGAAACTCATTTGTTCTATAAAACCGTAGAGCTGGAAGGGACCTTGGGGGATCAACTAGTCCAACCCCCTGCTACAGCATCCCTGGCAGATGGCTGTCTAGCCTCCGCTTAAATACCTCCTGTGAAAGAGAACCCATCCATTCTTTCATAACAAATGAAATGAATGGACCCCATTTGTTTCACCCCATCCCCCCTTGTTATGAAATGAATGTGCACCCCTAGTCAGGCCATCCCAAGAGGCTTCACCCAGACAGCTCCCCAGATGGAACAGTGCCCATTTGGTTCCATTTTCAAGCTGCCACCATACTGCTAAAGCAATACGCAAATGATGCTGGTGAGAAGAAACAAGAGTCACGTGAGGATGTCTTATGAACAGGAGGTTTTGCAAAAGGGATGACTGAATATTAGAGGGTCAAATATATTTCTAAAGAGCCTTGATTTTAAGCTAGGGCCTTTCATGGTGAGATGCCATAAAAATAATGATCCTGAAAATAATGATTTTCAGTGTGAAAGGAAGGAGAAAAAGAAAGCCTTGCTAAGCAACCAGAACAGCAATATTACTGAGTATGATCTATACATATGGGTTAGTTTAGAGTGTGAAGTAAACATCTTTTGAATGGCTCGTTGCCAGCGGGTCCATGTATGGCATCTCTAGACAGTGTCTCAGTGAGACATATGACTGATTGGATACTCAGGTCAGGCGTCAAGATATCAAGGGCATGCCACATCCTGTTTTTCTCATACAGCTGGGCCCTGATTTATTTATTTTTTAAAAAAGCAGTAGATAGGACCACAAGTCGGATAAGATGGAATTCAGTGATTCACCAGTCCCAAGCAGGACTGTAGCCAGCCTTCCTCCCAAGATGGGCCTGTCACATTTCTTGGTGGGGCTTCCAAGAAATTAATGGAGAATCTGTGATTGCCTCACAATCAACAGAAATGTCTATAACCTTGTCTATAACCTTGTCACTAAGTCCAAGTGTGTGTGTCTGTTTTAGTCTGTATAATTTGCTAGCATCAGAAATATACAAGCTGGATAAGAACAGTTATTTTTAATGTGGACACTTTTACGTACTTATACTGAACACATACTTTAAATAAACGCCAAGTATGGAATGGATAGATTTATAGAAGGTAATGTAAAATTAATTCCAAATTCTTGGAACTATTTTTTGACTTATTAATATTAAGAATATTAATAGTACACAATGATTTCAAGATACCAAAAGGTATCAAATAAACAGAACAAGTGGGAACTTGCAGGAAATTGAGGGGGAGATACCCCCACAAGAAGGGGGCAAAGACTTCTCATTCTTTTCTCCCTTTCCTTCCCCTACAATCCATTGATCATTGGAAGGGGTGGATTTCTCCGGGCTCAGTTTCTCCTCTCCAATAATACCTTCTTTGCCGAATCCTTCCTTCAGAGGCCTCTCTGTGGATGAAAGACTGAGACCTCCCTTCATCAACAAAATGATTGCTGGGAGATGGGCAGGAATGCTTTGGGAGGCTGACCTGGCATCATGGCCTGATAACTCTCAGATGCCGCAATGACCTCTGCAGAATAGTATTTCCTGGCTTCTTGTGTTTGCTGAGCAACAGGCAAGATGCAGTGTTGCAACCCCCTGTCATTTTCTCCACAAAGCTTGGTGGTCTATACCAGGAGCAGGCAGACTTCAGGCTTGTGGGATCTCCTTTCTTTTTTTTCTTTTTTTTAACACTAGAACCTTGAGATCCACCAATCAAAGTCAGGTGCAAAGGACATACACTATGAATTAACGAATTCTGAGGCCGGGAATTTGTTCTGAGTACCAGACATGAACGCAGCTTACACTCGTTCCAAACCAAAATCAATTCCTGGTTTCCCCTCCCACTAGCTTTCTTCATTTCAGTAATATAATTCTGAATAGGGGGAGGATCATTTTGCTGTAGCTATTGTTACAGCAAAACAATTGGAGATCACAAGTCCTTGCCAATCTACTGCATATCATCCGGAGATTTACCAGGAGATCCAGGTCTATACTATTGATAGACTGCCTTGGCCTTCCTCCAATTTAAGTCAGGAGAAAGTCCACATGCAGGCGCCTCACTGTTAAAAGAGTCACTCATAATTTATGCTATAACAAGGAAGAATTAAAAAAAAAATTCAGTGCAGCTCATTTTCTCAAAAGAAAAATCAGTTTTAATCTTATGTCATGCACCAATTGCTTTGCCCTATTTTGTTTATATTTATGATTTTATGAGTGTTTTATGACTTATTTATTATGTTATTTATTCATTTACTTCTAAGATTTATTAGCCTCCTGACAGCTAATAGCTCTCAGAGCGACGTACAATAAAAACACAAATAAAATCGAAAATTCATATAAATCAAGTTATTTTGTTTTTTAGATGGTTGCTCAACACTTTGAGTCCAATAGTAGAAAAGCATTCCATAAATGCATTTAATGTGATTTATTTATTACATATATATCCCATATATTATCTCTTTATCACACACGTACACACACATCATGGACAGCTGGTTGGCCACTGTGTGAACAGAATGCTGGACTAAGGTGGACCTTGTTCCGATCCACCACAGCTCTTCCTGTGTTCTTATGCTCACCCTTCTTTAATAACGGGGCTCGAGGAAGCATACATACAGGGTTGGATCCGGGACCTGCCTTCCACTGACGGAAGAGATCTCCTCACGGGAGGTACCTCTGCCTGATATTCAGGGATCCCCCTTCCCCACCACACCACAGCTCATCCCTTTCAGCAGGGTCCCCCGGCCCTCCATGTAGCATTTTCAGGGAGCTGAAGGGGTTACTCTGGGAGTAGGGGAGGGGACATGGGGAAAGCCACCCTGTGTCCTCTCAGTGAGCTTGGGGTGTGTGTGTGAAACTCACCTTTTAGCCACTCACTCTGCCAGTTTGGCAGGGTGCTCCAGGGGCAACTAGCGGACTGCCTTTAGCCATTTCCCTCTTACTCCTTTTACGTACCCTGCCATGGTGTAACTCTCCAGTATCTGCTGCAGGCAGCAGCATTGTCCAACCTGCTGCCCTCCAGATATGTTGCACTACAGCTCCCATCATCCCCAACCAGTTTGGCAAATGGCTGTGCCAGCTGGGGATGAAGGGAGTTGTAGTCAGACCCATTTGAAGGGCACTGGGTCGGAGAAGGCAGTGTCACAGCAAGAGAGGCCTGCTTAGGACCAGGCATTGGGAGGATTAAGCCGCCCCTACTTCTCTGAAAAAATCTTATGGTTGCTCTTTTGGATGCGAATTAATTCAAAGGAGTGTTCATGAAGCCTCTTACCTTCCTAAGAGCAGAACAACCAGTGTTGATGAAAGGGTGGAATGCCTGAGAAAGAGCCATTCTTCATTGCCCTTTATGAATGTTTGCCATATAATGCAGTCCCCTGTAGCTAGAATGGTGGCGGCAGCACTTCAGCTTGGTTTTCATAAGTTGGGCTACCAACAAAGCAAGCTGGATCCTAGTGGGACAGCTCCTGAAATAGAACAGTTAATAAGAGATGAGACAATAAATCATACAACATGCATGGACTTAACTTAGAGAAAGCCAAGAGGCTTTCTACAAAAAAAAAAAAAAAGTTAAATAAATCTTAGCAATATAATGCATGGCCATGTTGAAAGAAGGAAAGCCCTGGCAGTGATAGATATTTCACCAATTTCTCCTGGGCTTCCTGCCAACTCTTCCTGAAATGTTCGATCAGGGAGCCCTGCGTCTTCATAAGCCAGTGCCCAAATTGTGTCTTGTCCATGACCAACATAATTTTACTGAGTCTCTCCTCCCCACACCTGTTAACTCCTTATAGCCAGGGCCTTCCCTGCATTTTCTACAACTGATGTGGGGTCGAGGCTCCTAAGCTATGCCTTCCGCCCCTATCCTGTGTATTTTACCGCACAAATACAAAAAAACTTAGGCAAACCATCCATGTCCAAGTACCTAAGGGAACTGCAGTATCCACTAGAGTATTTGAAAGACCCTAGGATCCTGTGTAAGTTGTGGGATACCCGGTGGTGCGTTTACCACCAGGTTTATAATGTGCAAGCAGCAAAACCTTGGCTCTCTCATGCTGACCAGGCTTGTGTCTGTTTGAGGTGTCAAGAACAGGTTATCCTAACAGGAGTCCTTGAAATAGAGACCATCAAACACTTTGTAAATATTTGCCCAACTGCAGTAGAAACCTGGAATAAGGTCACCAAAATGTTAGAATGGCCGGAATTTGGCTCACCAAAGCTGGGAAACTATAGCATCAGGGTGTGAACCTGAGAGGGGAATTAAAGGTCCAAGGAACAAAATCATGAGAAAAAGAAATAGTAGACAAATGAACCATAAAGCATGTTCAAGGGTAAGGGACTTCTGGGTCGTCCCATGGTCAACTGTCCGGTTAGTAAACCTTTTTGTATTGTTGGCTTTGGTTTTCCAAAGAAAGAAAGAACTTAAAACTCAGAAACTATCTAACGTAGAGGGCTCTGTTACATATGTGCAAAATAGAATCAAAGCAATCAGTCAGTATGAGAAACAAAGACTGCCTCGGACAAAGTGGAAGAAATTCTGGCCATGGATGGAGGAATCTACACCACCAATTACGTGACAGACTGATGGACACTGAAAAGACCTCAAACGTAGATTAGGAAGTATGTCAACGCATGAGTTTAAGTTAGTGTAGATCTGTAACTGTATTAGTTACAAAATTAGTTACTAAAATTAGTTAGAAAATATTGAAATCTTGAAATTTGGATGGTGAATTTGTAACGCGTTTTCGCAGCGGGTTGTAAAGAATATTGTTTTTAGTAGTATGATTTATTTATAATAAAAAAATCTATTCCTAAAATAATAATAATTTTTAAAAAATCTATTCCCATACTGTGTATGTATCTTCAGGCCTCCCAGGACACGAGCCATCAATGGACATCAATCACGATGGCTATATGCAGCCTCCAGGCTTAGGGGCAGCATGCCACCAAACAGCAGCTGCTGGGAAGCATCGAGAGGGCTATCGCAGGCACGCGGAGGGCTGTCCTGCTTGTGGGATTCCCAGAGGCATCTGGTTGGCGACAGTGGGAAGCAGGATGCTGGCCTACATGGATCTTTGTTCCGATGATAGCCTGATATTTTAGGGCTGCAGAACCTTTTTCAGCCTGAGGGCTGAATTCTGTTCCAGAGAAGCTCTCAGGGGCCTCATTCCAGTGGTGGGTGGGGTTGAAGGCAAAAAGGATGGGGCTGAAATACACACACACACACACACACCAAGCATATTTTAGCTTAAAGCTCTTACTGCCAATAATTAAGTTTTAGGAGACGTATTTCAACTTTTCGAATCGGGGATATACGCTGCACAAAAGCCAGGAAACCACCAATTCATGGATGGTCAGGGGAAGGTAGCATGGTCATCTGGAGGGCTGGATTGGGACCCCAGGTGGGCTGGATTTTGCCTGCAGACCTGAGGTTCAACACCCCTATTATATTCTCTAGTCTGGCTACCACCCCCACTCATCCAGGATTCTCACTCCAATGGGAAGGGTCTCCATCATCATTGGTCAATAGAATGCCATAAAATCCCACCTTCACCTGGAGTGCCAGGTGGTCATGGGAGTGACAATTTGTGGGTTTAGTGTTTCCACATTTCTAAGGCTGTTTTAGTCCCACTGCTGCCGCTGCCGCTGCCAAGAAAGGATCAGCTGTGTTGTCGTGAGCTTGAAATGATATAGCTGTTACTTGGCTTAGAGAACAGGGATGCTCAGGGTGCAGCCTTGCCTCCCACCTTGCTCATCCCTTCCTCCTCAACCCCTGCCCCTTTCTGGGAGCTGCCAGTATGTCCCTGCCACACATGCCACAACTGCTTCCAGTTGTTCCAGCCTCAATGGGTCTAGCATCTGTGGTGCCCCACAAATAATAATGTATCAGTTCAGTTGCACATTCCAGACTAGAAACAGGCTGACTCATGGACAGGTCTGTGAAAGCCACCCTGCCAGTCTCTGCACATTTTGAATTTTCTAGGCTGCTATCTTTTTCTGTCAGTCCTGAGCATGTCAGCAATTTGGTGCATGTCAAGAAGGGTAATTTTGCATCCATCACTGCATATAAAATGAAGTCTGAACTTCAGGTTTTGGATGCCACTTTTTATGAGCATCGAAAGAGAGGGAATGAAATGCAGCAAAATGGAGGCCCTAAAAGAAAGGATACTGACAGATGTCATCATTGCAGTAAGACTACATGAGCTGCTATCCCCAAGTAGATGAATGGTCCATCTAGTTCATTATCTTGTCTTTGACAATGATCAATGTCAGTTGTTTCAGGGGGTGGAAAGCATAAATACCAAAAGGCCGTGGCTATACAGGAGGGCCATCAGAGTGATGGATTCCTGACCCAAGGCTAATGATCAGCAAATGCCAAGCAGCAGAAGGGGAATAACAGCACTATTGTATGTTTCTGTTGCTGCAAAGAAGAGAACAAAGTTGTACAATCAATCTCTGTTGTAATCTTGCTTCCCCCCAGTATAATTTCAGAGTATTGTCTGTGGTACAGTATGAATGATTTCACAAGATGGAACTTGCAGGTCTGGAAACATATCTCACCCAGCTCAATCTGCAAATCAGTCAGGCTACAATCCAAGCATTTTGACTTGTTGATTGCAATAATTGGCCAGAGATGTTCATGTGGGAGATCTGTGTGAGCAGGGGCTTTCATTTTCTTCTGAGAGGGAAAAAAGTAGTGCCCTGTGCTGCCTTTCAGAGTTCTTTTTGAACTCTACCCAGTTTGAAAACAAAGAATCATGAAAAACCCACAGGAAACCCACACCACACCTATTGCAAGAATGCAGTTCTTTCTAGTGGTATTAATAGGGCTGACCAATGATGGGGAAAAGCAACTGCTGACTTGCTGGCCTGTGCCTGCACAACTGCCATGAAATACCTGGTCTAGGTAGATCAGACTTGTCAAAATTAAAATTGTGGCTTCCTAGGCCAAACAAGGCTAAACATAGCCTAGCAGCTATGTATGGCAACCCACAAGAAGTTCACTAAATATCCTGGGTTTGTGTCATAAATTAGTCCAGTCCAGTGTAAGCTGTAGTTGTTATCACATTTCAAGGCTAGAAGCCACAATATGTACAGTAATACCTTGGATTGAGAGCATAATTCGTTCCGGAACCGTGCTTGTAATCCAAAACACTCTTATATCAAAGCAAGTCTCTGGCAGGCATGAGCGGGGCCGATTTCGGCCCGCTACGCCTGCTCGAGGTGAGCGGTTACATCCCTACGACTACTTGTCTTGCAAGACCTTGCTTGTTTATCAAGTAAAAAAAATTTTTTTTAATTTGCTTGTTTTGCAAAACGCTCTCAGACCAAGTTACTTGCAATCCAAGGTATTACTGTATCCAAAATCAAGCAAACACAAACCAGTTTAGGAGCAGGCTGAAAAGTCATCAAGGTCGTTCTGGAGTCAACATTCACAGGTCTCAGTCCGGGAGCTGGCAAGAGCATCTGGCTACGGCTTATTGCAAGTTGCAACAACAATTGCTTCCAGTGTCTGAAGTGTGTTTGGGCCCTGTCTTTTAAGCCTGCGCTGATTGGCAAGGCAGCACAGTTGGGCCAGGTTGCAGATGACACATGCCTGGCCCCTCCCCAAGCACACTCTGGCTCAGTTGCTGTATGTCCTCCTTCTGCATCTCAAGTGGAGGGACAACAGTTTGCTTCTTGTCTGTGCCTGCAAAAAAACAGAGAAGCTTGCCAGTGCCAAGCACCTGGGCTCCCAATACCCTCCATGTGGGCTGTGTTTGGACTAGTGGGTCACATGTTTACAGTTTATTCATTCTTTTGTGTTTACAAGTTTGCCCATTTAAAATTACTGTTGCCTGGCCCCCATGTCTACTGTTGTGCTGATTTTTCATGATACTCAGTTTGAGACACTAAAAACGGTCATTGCGAAGGCTGTTCTGTAAAGACCGGTGAAATGCCCCTACCCTCACAAATGGTGGGATTCATAAGTGGTTCATTCATTGTTTCCAACTTTCTCCTTGGCCCTGCTTAAGCATTCAGCCTAACAGGGTACACAAACATGAGTAAAAGGGATTGAGCCACACACATGGGCCCTGCCCCTATGTCCCTGCAAGCTCACCGCTCCACTCAGCCCCCAACACATTGAGCAGGAAGGTCTGAAGAGGATCTTTACCTGTGTTGACTTGAACATGAGTCAGGGTCCCTGCTTTATCAGGGCTCTTATAATAGCTATATCAAGAGTTTTGGCCCTCATTGTACACATCCAGTATGAAATCCAGACCTTATGGATAAAGAATCAACAATACCCCTGTTCAGGCACACACACACACACACACACACACACACCGCTGGTGATTGGCATTGTGTGAGGGGATTGTGCTCACTGGCCTAGCCCCCTCCATCGCATTTCCATCACTCAGTGGAACGCCTGAACAGGGATGAGGTCATTATCTGTTCTAGTAAAACAGTAGAACAATTAGAATTGATTAAATTCCAGCTTTCCAATCAATTCCTGATTTGTTTCTTTGTTCTGCAGTTTATAGGCTGCTTTTCAGCAAAGCCCCTGAAGTGGTGTCCGATAAGAACATAAGCAGAGTCATGCTGGGTGAGACCAAAACCTACCTAGTCCAGCATTCTGTTCCTTGAGTGGCCATCCAGATGCCTATGGGAATCCCAGAAGCAGGACATGAAGACAACAGCACTCTCCTAGCAGTCATGTTCCCCAACAATTAATATTGAGAGGTATATTGCCTCTGATTTTGGACACAGCATGTAGCCATCATGACTAGTAGTCACTGATAGCCTTACCCTACATGGATTTATCTAGTCCCCTTTTAAAACCATCCAAGCTGGGTCTCCATCATTACACCCTTTGACAGCGAATTCCACAGTTTAACTAAATGCTGGGTGAAGAAGTAGTTCCTTTTGTCTGTCCTGAATTTTGTCTGACTTGAATCACCATTCTAGTATTTTAAGAGAGAGGGAGAATCTATCCACTTTGTACACAACATGTATAAAAATACATTAGAACAATAATACAATAGTAATAATAAAGATCTCAAACAAAATGTTTGCAGTGCCTCCATGTTTCTTGGTGATTTGTTCTTTCACTTTCATTCTTAATTGTATTGGAAGCATTTGGCCCAAATGAAATGTTGAGTGTGTACTATATTTCACATTGCTTTTGTATGCCATGGGAGCACATGTGGGAATCACAGCTACCTGAAGATCTAATGTTTACCATTTCTGGACACCTTTGGGGCTCCATAGCTGAGCAAAAGCTTGAACCTGGGATTCTTTCATTTAGGAAGCCATTTAAAACATGTGACACCACCACCCCCGCAAATGCATTCTGAAGTGGTACAGTCCATTCTACCACCTCAGGACTCTACCGCCTCATTCTGCTACAGATGCAGATTTAGCCAAAGCCTATTCCCAGTTTAATCAGAACGTTGATTCATTCCTATTGGCTGCCATCTAAATAAAATGTTGACTTCAAAAGGATACACACATTTTGAAAAAAGGAGGAATGGTCATATATTTCATCCAATTTTGCCCATAATGGGATATTTTTTTTTGAAAAGTTTCAATTTAAAATCAGCATTGTAGATAAATTTGACAAAACCAGTTGTTATGGTTCTAGTTCACTATATCTATTTAGGCTGTAAATTTGTGAAAAAGCACGAGGGACATGGAATAATCAGAGTTCAACATAAATACACTGTCTGGCCTTAATTATTCAGTGGCTGTTGCCACTTTTCATAATCTGTTAGTATTTATATTGCTATTAAATGTGTATTATTGATGACATATTTAATTGAAACAGTGGAACCATGCATGTTGTTCCCTTAGCAATTACTCTTAAGTAAATTCTCTTAATGTTGGCTAAAATCTCTGGGGAACAAACTGCACCATCAGATTATCGAGAGAAGGAATAGTTACAATTTTCATACTTGTTTTTGGTCTTACTTTGGAGCATACTCTATAATTTTAATAAGAAGGCTCTTTTTTATTTTGATTTTAAATGTCTTGTTAACAGTGTGGGAGTTATAAACACTGTAATAATTTCCCCACTTTCATATTTAAAAGTAATATGCCCTCTAAACATTTACATTCATGATTTGTTTTTCTTCAGATGTGTAAATAACACATAGTAATTTGCATCTCATGCATAAATCTCACTCCTGTTGAATACAGATTTTTTTAAAAAAATCAACCACCTCCAACCATTGCTCTCCCTCTTTCCCCCCCACTCCCACCTCTTCATATTTATGGCAATTTAGCTGGCTAATTTTTCCAAGGAAAATTTGAGGGAGAGGCTTGTTATTTGCGGCAGAAAACATAAATTCTTTCCGCAGTTTTCTTCCACTGAGTATTAAGCAGCTCAGAGCTGATTACCAGATCTTTCATTGTAGCTTTAGTGCAAGTATTTTGCATTTTATTTTCCCCGATAGAATCATTTGAAACGTGTGTGTGTGTGTGTGTGTGTGTACATGTGTAGTTCAAATTAGCCCATTCATATGCATTGCTGATATTAACTGGACACATGCCTTGCTGTTCCCACCACACCGCAACACTCATGTACTCATGATCCTTGAAAGGCTCATGCTGCCATCACCAGTACCTCGTGCAACATCCAAAGTCATACTTAGAGTAAACCCATTGGAATCAGTGTGATTTAAGTTAGAATTTATTAACTTAAGTCCCATTGATTTCAGTGGATCTACTCTAATTATGAGCAAGTTTGGAACTACCCAATTTGGATCCACGTGCAAATTTATGTGAATGTATTAAATCAACAGTGCAATCATGTACATATCTTCTCAGAAGTAAGTATCATGGAGTTCAGTGGGGCCTAATCCCAGATAAGTGGGCATAGGATTGCAGCCTAAGATTTCTTTAATTAAACCCCACTTGAAAATCAGTGCCACTGTGTTCAGTGGGACTTACTCCTAGGTAGGTGTGCATAGGACTGCAGCCTTGTCTTAATAAAATCAATTGCCTTGACCCAACAGCTACTCCAGGAACATTCGTTGACATAGATGGGGTATATAGCACTATGCATTTATTTGCAAGCATTCAAAAGTGTGGTGCAGATTGTAAACAAGCAATCTGGGTTTAAGATACCAGCACTTTTCACTAGGTATCTGTGCACATAATTCCCTGTAGCAGGGATGGAGAACCTGTGCCCCACATAGATGTTGTCAAACTACAACTCCCATAATCCCTGGTCATTAGCCATGCTGTCTAGGGCTGATGGGAGTTGGAGCCCACCAACATCTGGTAGGCCACAGGTTTCCCGGCCCAGGTGGGGTCCTACCTACAGGGATCTGTATTGGGACCAATGCTTTTCAACTTACCTATAATGATCTGGAATTAGGAGTGAGCAGCAAAGTGGCCAAGTTTGCTGATGACACCAAATTATTTAGGGCGGATAAAACAAAAAGGGATCATGAGGAGCTCCAAAAGGATCTCTCCAAACTGGGAGAATGGACATCAAAATGGGAGATGCGGTTAAATGTAAGCAAGTGTAAAGTGGTGTATGTTGGGGCAAAAAATCTCAACTTCAAATATACGCTGATGGGATCTGAGCTAGCAATGACTGACCAAGAAAGAGATCTTGGGGTTGTGGTGGACAGGCTCGATACAAATGTCAACCCAGTGTGTAGCTGCTGTGAAAAAGGCAAACTCCATGTTAGGGATAATTAGGAAAGGAATTGAAAATAAAACTGCAAAGATCATACTCCCCTTATATAAATCTATGGTGCGACCGCACTTAGAATACTGTGTACAGTTCTGGTCACCACACCTAAAAAAGGATATTGTAGAGTTGGAAAAAGTACAGAAAAGAGCAACTAAAATGATCAAGGGGTTGGAGCAACTCCCCTATGAAGATAGGTTACAACATCTGGGATTGTTTAACTTAGAAAAAGGCAAGTAAGGGGAGACATGATAGATGTGTACAAAATTATGCATGGTGTGGAGAAAGTGGACAGGGAGACATTTCTCTCCTTCTCTCATAATACTAGAACCCAGGGTCATCCCATGAAGCTGATTGGTGGGAGATTCAGGACAGATAAAAGGAAGTACTTCTTCAGACAGCGCATAGTTAAACTGTGGAAATCACTTCCACAAGATGTAGTGATGGCCACCACTTTGGAGGGCTTTAAAAGGGGATTGGAGAAGTTCATGGAGGAGAATGTGGCTATCAATGGCTACCAGTCCTGATGGCTATGTGCTGTCTCCAATGTCAGAGGCAGTATGCCTTTGTACACCAATTGCTGGGGAGCATGGGGGGTGCTCTTGTGCTCATGTCCT
This sequence comes from Shinisaurus crocodilurus, assembly GCA_021292165.1. Taxonomy (NCBI): domain Eukaryota; kingdom Metazoa; phylum Chordata; class Lepidosauria; order Squamata; family Shinisauridae; genus Shinisaurus; species Shinisaurus crocodilurus. Next base: position 78,069,433 of record CM037879.1, on the reverse strand, counting down.
GCTTGTGGGTTTTCTGTGGGCAGCTGGTTGGCCATTGTGTGAGCAGAGTGCTGGACCAGGCAGAGCCTTGGTCTGATCCAGCATGGCTCTTCTTATGTTCTTATACATATACCTCAAAATTGGAGACAAGCCCAACACTGATCTGTGTGGCTGCTTATGTATTTTAAATTGTGGAAGATAGCAGTCATTTTATCTGTAAGGTTATTGTTGATGATGAATATTATAGTCAAGGATTTTTTTGCAAACAGTTGACCTTAAAATATGGCAAGATTTTGTATAGGTGGAATTGATTGCAAGATTTTTCTTTCTGCCGTTAGAAATGTCCAATAGGCATGTAGCTATAAACAATTCCTATAATTTTCTATAGCCTGATTCTCAGTGAAAGCCTTCTCAACATCATACCTCCTGGAAAGGGAAGTTTTTAAGCAGTATTCTACTCCTTGTCTCTCTGAATGATTCATTTGGCTCTGACTATAAGCGTGATTGAAATTACCGAAGGCCTTCAAACTTCCTGTGCAGTCTTTGGTGTTTTCTGCTAGTTGCCTGGTTAAACTGGAGAAATTAGACTAAAGACCAATCCCTTGTATGTCTACTCAGAAATAAGTCCCACTGAGTTAAATGGAGCATACTTCCATATATAGGATTACATTTACGTAACTGGGAGGAAGCCCCATTGAACTCTGTGGGACTTGCTTCTGAATAGACACGCATAGGGTTGTGCTGTAATTCAAGGACACACTGAGTTTCAGTTCCAAGAATCTTCTAGTTAAACAGAATTTTGCACAAATGTTTTAAAAAGGACAAATGTTCAGCATTTTTTGTTTAAAAAATCAGAACATTTTCAAATGTTGCTCACCAAGCACTGATTTATTTGCTCCCATCCTAACCATCAGTGGTTTTACACCCCATTTACCCAGCCATCCTTGAGAATAGGGAGGACAATGAAAAAGGGTAGAGTGGGGTGGGTATCCAGCAGAGAGGCGTCATTACAATATTTCCAGTTTTGAAATGGGAAGGGCTGTAGCTCAGAGTGATAGAGCACCTGCTTTGCATGCTGAAGGTCCCTGGTTCGATCCCCAATATCTCCAGGTAGGGCAGGAAAAACTCCTGCCTGAAGCCCTGGAGAACTGCTGCCAATCAGGATCAACAACACTGGACTAGATGGACCAAAGGTCTGACTCAGTATAAGGCAACTTCCTATATTCCTAACTTCAGCTTAGAATGAGCAGAAAGGGTGCAGGATTGCATAGTCTCCAACTGCCCCGAAAAACCTGGGACTGTCACGAAAACCCTTCAGCTTGTCCTGGCTTCTCACTTTGTCATGTAGAGTCACAAATTTAAACTTTTAAAACTTTCCTTAAAGGGACCATGCCATGGGCAAAATTACAGCTAAGCTAAAGCTGCAAGCTTAGCTGCAATTTTGCCCATGGTATGGCCCCTTTAAGGGTAGCTCTTTTTAGGCTCAAACAGCTCCAGGGAGAGACAGACCCTGGGAGGATGTGTGCGCGTGAACACACACACTCTACCTGCTGAAAAGGAGGCTGCACCCGGTGGCCTGGACAGAGGGAGGGAGAGGTGAGTGAGGGAATTTATCACATGATTCCTATCTTTATATTGCCAAAGATTTTGTTTCCTAACAGAGCTGACTCTGTGCCTCTAACAGGGGAGTTTACAGTGTCAGAAGGAAATGCAAGAAACTTCCCCTTCTCTCTGAAGCTCCATGTGTGGCATAGTGGTGAGTGTACTGGACTGGGACTCGGGAGATCCGGGTTCTAGTCCCCGCTCAGCCATGAAACTCACTCGGTGACTTTGGGCCAGTCACTGACTCTCAGCCTAACCTACCTCACAGGGTTGTTGTGAGGATAAAATGGAGAAGAGGAGGATTATGTAAGCCGCCATGGGTTCCTTGCAGGAAAAAAGGCGGGGTATAAATATAATAAATAAATAAATGTTTGGGGGGTGTGGGGTGGGAGGGAAAGTTTCACCTGTTGAATTTGTGCCAATCCTGACCATTTTAAAACAAAAAGAAAGAGATTGCTCTGCAAGCACTGACCCCCCCCCCCATTAAAAACACCAGATTCATAGATTCATAGAGTTGGAAGAGGCCTACAAGGCCATCGAGTCTAACCCCCTGCTCAATGCAGGAAACTAGAGGAGGGATCTCCCATCCAAGTAATAACCAGGCCTGACCCTGCTTAGCTTTCCACGCTCAGACAAGCTGAGCCAGCGTAAGCCACAGGCCTGACTTATCAACAATTAAGGATTTAAGTAAGGTAAAAAAAAAATATTACAAAAGCCACTTATAAAATATTATAAAATAATATATAATATAATAATTTATTTATTTATTATATTTATACCCCGCCTTTTTTCCTGCAAGGAACCCAAGGCGGTTTACATTATCCTCCTCCTCCTCTCCATTTTATCCTCACAACAACCCTGTGAGGTAGGTTAGGCTGAGAGTCAGTGACTGGCCCAAAGTCACCCAGTGAGTTTTCATGGCCGAGCGGGGACTAGAACCCAGATCTCCCGAGTCCCAGTCCAACACCCTAACCACTACGCCACACTGGCAATGTAATAATTATAATAGATAAGATTTTGTGTGTTTCCTCTAATAACTTTTTTACTTGACCATGCTCTTTGGCTGCCTGGCCGTACCCTTGGCAATGCCTTCATGTTGCCTGGCCACACCCTCTTGATCACACCTTCATGTTGCTTAACCATACCTCTTACAAATTCACATGTGTGTCTCTATTTTCATCTTTGAAATGTTGGAGGGTATGGGATTGTTGCAAGCCAAGCCAGATACGGGATCTGACACCCAGGGCATCCCTTCCTAGGAAAGCACTGAACTGCATTAGGCTGTTAATGTTTGTCAGCTGTCCTTTGAAACCAGCCTGTCTATCACAGCTCATTATTTTGGATATTCCATGTCTAAAATCCATCCATGTATCCTCTTTGCAAAGGTGTCACTACAAAGTGTTTCCTTGTCTTCCCCTCTGTTCAAGGTGGCCTTTTATTGTACAGTATTTCATGTCATGCTACCAAGCAGTGTCCAAGCAGTGTTGGCTTCAAATATATCTCTTCCAATTTAAGTCTATTAAAAGTGTGTGTGTACGTGTGCTCTCAAAAGCTCTAGCAAGCATCGTAGCCACATTCCCTGTTGACCGTTTTACTTTTCTGCAGATAAAAATGCAGGCTGTTTCTCTTTTTCAATCCAATTTCATCAAAAGAAGTGAAGAACCGCCCCTGTATGACCGCAGAGGTTTCTATTTTCCCCTCCACCTCCCTGCCTGCTGCAGTTTTTGTTAGTAGATCACGTCCCTATTATACATGTACTTGTCAGCCACCAACTCTGCAGGCAGAGGTGAAACTGGGCACAGAGTAGAACACAATTTTCTTTTGCTCAGACAGGACAAGATGACGGATAACATGATCCTGACCTCTGAAAGTCATGGACAGCTTGCAGGGATGGTAACATGAGCTGGGACTTCTGGCGATCATATCATAATAACACAGGCTGGTTTTGTTGCAAAGGCATAGTTTAAGTGGTGGCGGTGAGGGAGGAAGGGGGGGGATTGATGCTAAATTAAACCGGCTTTGAACTTTTTCAGACCTAGAAATGTATTATTCAGCAGGAATGTGGGTGATGCATGGAGAGCGTGGGAGGGTCATATTCCCATTAATCATCCAGAGGACTGAAAAGGGGGTGGTGGTGGGGAACGGAAATTATTTCAAGGCAGGATTTGTGAGCTAAGGATTTGCGGGAGGAAAGGAAGGACTCTGAATGGATTTGATTTTTGTGAATTATACCAGGTCGCCCAACAATCAGGATGGTCTCTAGGCTGATTGGTCACACTTACATGCTATAGAGCAGTGTTCTCCAACCTTAGGTCCCCAGATGTTTTTGGCCTACAACTCCCAGCATGCCCCAGCCAGCTGCTATAGAGTTTGGGCCTCAGTGATATTCTGGTTTCAGCTCTTAATTAGGAAAGTTACCTTAGGGCCCAGAAAATGGGCTGCTGATCAACTTTACAGAGATAAGAACTGAGGGGAGCCATTAGGGAAGTGTGGAGTGCAGAAACAGAGCTATAGATGCCGCAAAGGAGGCATATATTGGTAAATCATAGAATCATACAGTTGGAGGAGGCCTTTGTAGGCCATCTAGTTCAACACTGTCCTCAATGCATGAAATTAATAGCTAGAGAGTGTCTCCAACAGATGGCTGTCTCACCTCTGCTTGAAGGTGTCCAGTAAAGGAGACCCCGCCCCAGTAATTGGTTCCATTTTCGAACTGCTCTTACCACCAACACAGTTTCTCCTAATGTTCAGCCAAACTCAAGAACTAGTCCTTCCCTTTGGGGCAGCAGAGAACAAATCTGAAACTCGTTCCATTCACATTTTAATGTGAACATACCTAATTTTGCTTTTTTGAACCACTATGCCAGCCAAAACTCAGTTAGTTATCCTTCAAAATCCTCACATCTCCAAATTTTGCAATGGAGTTCTCCAGTCAAAACAATGTGTACAAGGATGCATATATTAGGGGAAAGGACACTAAAAATACACTATATTCAGGCAAATTGCTTGCACAAAATATTAGGCAAAGATGCATACAAAAATATGTGTATCTGAAGAAATGTGCACAAAAAGCTTATGAATTTTCACGCAAAATTTTTGTTTCAAAAATGGCAACGTTTGGGATGAATCAACAATCAAATTTAAGACTGGAGATATTGTCAAAGCTTGAGATTATCTGAATTTAAGACTGGAAAAATGAGAAACTGAGTGAAACCGAAATTGACAGATTCGTCCGTCCTTCCTCTCTAAGTGACAGTCCTTCAGGTATTTGAAGAAAGCCTTCATGTCCCACTCAGTCTTCTCCAGGCTGAACATACCCAATTCCTTCAATCTTCCGTCATCGGAATTGTTTCCCATATCTTGCTTGATAATCTATGTTGCCCTCCTCTAAACCTGTTCCAAATTTGTCCATACCTTTCTTAAAGTGTGCCACCCAGAACTGGACACAGTACTCCAGATGATGTCGGACCCGTGCAGACTCAAAGTGGAACGATGACTTCCCATAGACAGTAATTAGCATATCTAGGGAAAGGAAAAGGAGAGTGACCCGGCACATTCCACATTTAATGTGGCCCGCCCTATGACTGCCTTCAGGAAACCCTACCCACATGTATGCATTCAGAATCCTGTGCTGATCCAGGCATTATTTACATAGCAAATCTTGACTGTGAATTTGTAGATGCTCGCTTTGAAGGAAGGCTTGCACCAGGCTATTTATTTAAAGGACTTTTCACTACAAAGGCATGCTTTCGAGATGTGATACATTCTGAATGAAACCCTTCCATGACACCATCTCCACAGGCATGTACTATACTTAATAATATATTACACGTTATCAATAGAAAGTTGCAGTGCATATGATAGACCAGTGTTCTCCAACCTTGGGTCCCCAGAAGTTTTTGGCCTACAAAAACGCTGGCTGGGGCATGCTGGGAGTTGTAGGCCAAAAACATCTGGGGACCCAAGGTTGGAGAACACTGTGATAGACTGACACATTTTCACGCGCGCTCTCTCTTTCTCCCTCTCTCCCTCTCCCTCTCATACACACTCCACACACACTCCACAAGCTCATCTGTCCATACACCAACACACACCCCATACACACACAGACACACTCACACACACACCCCTCCTTCTTCCTCATTTCTGCAACTGCCCTGGCTCAACATAAACCCTGCGTTCTAGCTAACCCACTCCCAAACAAGCAAACAAACAAGAAAAATAACCTCCATCACAGTACTTTTTTTGTTCCCAAGCCTCTCCAGGCCTCATACTTGCTCCACACAGTGCAGAACAGGAGCAGGTTTTTGCAAAGCCTTTCACTTTGGGTGTCCCCCCCCAAAACACTAACTGGGCTCTCTGTCTGGCCTCTTTCTTTCTGGCCCCAGGAAATGGTTGCTGCTGGCTGGCTGCTAAAAAAGTAGCAGGAGGGGGTGGCTGAAAAGCAGCAGTGGCCAGAGAAGCAGCATCTGCAGCATGGCACACCAATTCACTATTATTATTATTATTATTATTATTATTATTATTATTATTATTATTATTTCTATACTGCCCAATAGCTGGGTGGTTTAATACAATCAATAAAAATACAATATAAAATATACACAATAAAAAAATTATAAAAAATTTAAAAACCAAGTTTAAAAACGACTCAAATAGCTAAAACAAATTAATACAACGCAACCTGTAAAAGAGTTGAAATAACCACCCCACCATGTACTTTTTAGAGTGATTAAATGCCTCCACATAGAGGGCAGTCTTAACCTGGCACTGAAAAGATAGTAGAGTTGGCGCCAGGCAGGCCTCAGCGGGGAGCTTGTGCCACAGTTGGGGGGGCTACCACAGAAAAGGCCGTCCTCCTTGTCGCTGTCCTCCAAGCCTCCCTTGGAGGTGGCAGTCAGAGGAAGGCCCCAGATGTTGAGCATCCCCACTCCCCCACTCTCCTACCTCCCCCCACCACAACAGCAAAGCCACAGCAATAGTAGCAGGTGCACAGCTCAGGTCTCTTTGTTGGGGCAGTGGTGGGAAAGATGGAGGGTTTCTGCTCTCTTGCTTGCTCTTCGTCCTTCCTTCTGTGATGCAGGCTGGAGCACACTGAGGATGGAGAAAGAACTAGAAGCAACAGTGATGGGGCGGCCACTGGTGCTGGCTTTTTCTCTTGGGTGGAAGAGCTACAAAGGGCTTCCATGGGCTGTGCACCTCACTCCTGGAGCACCCAGCCAGCACAGCAGCCTTTCTCTTCAAGCACTTCAAGCCAGAAGAAAAAGCCAGCCATGGCAGCAACAGAACCAGGCCACGACCAGGGCCAGCAGGTTCATCTGGCTATCTTCACCTTGAGTAGCGGCAGATGGGTGGAAGTGGCAGTGCTTGCATGCTCATTCCACCACCCCTCCTGCACTGGCCACCAGCATCACAGCATCACTTACAAATTGCCCCCAAAGGGTAAATGCATCACCCAAAAAAGTGAACAAAAGGGGACAGCAACTTGCCTAAAATTTGAACACGCTAATTTATAATTTGCACATGCAGATTTATACGGAAATCTGGCACTGATTTCCATAGTGCATCTCACCATAGTGTGGAAGACTGTGACCTGTGTGCCTGCCTGTCCAGTCTGCTGTTCAGGTGCCCACTGTGGATGGGCCACGGTTCTCACGGTTCTTTATCTTTAAACTGGAATTGAACAGCACAGCCCTTCATAAAGAGGAAGCCTTCAGAAAGAGGTCTGCCCTCTGTAAAAGAGGACACATGGCCACTCTGCAGAACCAGAGTGCTCCAGTAAGAGCTGCCACTGTCAGGAATGACCATTATCGTAGAGACCCCTGATGTCCACCAGTGCCTTTTCAGTAGGTGAAAAGCGTTTGGATACTTTAGTGATGGCAGATGTTCTAAAGTCCTCTTCAGCCATCACTGAAAAATAAGCTTGATTAGCCAGGAAGCATGCACACCCCACTGATGCTCCAGGAGTGGGTTGTCATGTTGACACAGTGCCACCTGACTCTGCATTGCACATCAATTTAGGAGAACACACACAAAGCACCATAATCCCCACTCTCTATTCCTGTGCACTGATCAGTAATAATTACCCTTTGCAGTTGGAGGTGGACGAAGATAACCCAAGAACTCTCAGGTTAATTATTTTTCTTCAGCGCTCTGTAACAACACTGATGTTTTAATAGCAGGCAACCTTTTTGTGTGGGGAACCTTGGAGATTTGAAATTGGCAAGAACAAAATACCATTTATCTCTTTGGACAATAAGTAATTGTGCTGCAAGGCCTAGAGTGAAGTAAAAAGGGTCCGTTGGCAAGCTTAAGAATATTAGTTTTACTGCTTCAGTCTCCCACGCTAAATAAATCCAGCGGCAGAAACCACAGGTTTGCACTGGGAGTTTCTGTCTCTTTCTCCCATCAGCCACAGAGTTTATTAAGTTGAAATGGAGAGTACCTAATTGTCAGGAAGCCAGAATGATCTCATTGTCTGCCATTATTCAAACATGGTATTTTTCCACTATGCATTTTCTTTAATTACTTGCACAAATAATATAATTATGCATACATGTAAGTACAGTTCTGATCACTGCATTGCATGACGGAAGTTTCTTAATGATTCTGCTGTCAGCACTACTAGCAACGTTAGATAGTTGATCTAATGTCATTCATGTCAATTTAATGTTTAATGCAATGATGTCAACATAAGGAGGCACAAAGCTACTTGGAAGAAAAAAGTATGAACTAGGGAAAATGCCAATGGTAAAATAAATGATCTGGCCTGCAACGCTACCCATTTGCCCTGGGGTAAGCCCCATTGAATATGAAGGGACTTAGTCAACATGTAAAGCAGGGCTCTCCAACCTTGGATCCCCATATGCTGCTGGCCTACAGCTCCCAGCATACCCAGCCAACATGGCTAATGGCAAGGGATTCTGGGAGTTGTAGTCCAGCAACATCTGGGGACCCAAGGTTGGAGAGTCCTGATGTAAAGGATGGTCCTAGAAAACAGCAGCAACAGTGCCACCATCCCACCTAACTTTTCTGGTACTTCATGTATTCCACATGTCCATGCTATTGCTATGCCTCTGAAATTAAGCCTCTATTTCACTATGGCACCAGGAGTCATGCTGGGCTATATATGTGCATGCATGTTCTTCAAACATATTTAGGGTGCCATTTTATTTAGGGAATTTATATATCATCCTTCATTAAAAATAAATATATCCCAGGGTGGCTAACATAAAAATATCAGTAAAAACAAAACAGATTTAGACCACGGTGATGGAACAGCAGAGGTGGGCAGAAAATCATCATCATCATCATCATCATCATCATCATCATCATCATCATCAATAAAATAATAATAATTTATATCCTACTTCAGAAATTATACTCACCAATTTATAAATATTTTAATCACAATTTAAAATAAATAATTTAAAATAAAATAATAAAAAAAACAATTTAAGAATAGAAACCAGAATGCTCAGCAGCATGCCAACTAAGTGCTGGGAACTTTCAGGAAGGGTTGCTCCACGACCAGGCAGTAGATTCCATCTTCTCTGGTTTGTTGGCTTCCCTCCACTCGCATTTCAGAGGAACTCAGTAAGAACAGTTTACACTGCTCCATTTTAGAGATCACCCTGAAATCCACCCAGATATAAAAAGGTTGCACCTGGATGGTTTTGGCCAGTGGGCTTTTTAGGCTCAGTCTGCCCCACCACCTCTTGCAGTTAAGAAAAATGGCATTTTGTGAATGTACTTTTCCTCTAAAGCCCTCTCTTCACTCATGGATGGTTTCTCCCCTTCCCTCCGCCTTGCATCTATTCAGCACTCTGCGGCCAAAATCATTCACCTCTTATGGTTGCTTTTATCACGTAATGCCCCTTCTCAAATCCCTTCGCTGGCTTCCTGTCAGCTTCTGGATCCAGCACAAGCTCCATGTCCTTACCTTCAATCAGGATTTACCCAGTCTGCACCTTCCAGACTGAACACGGACTCAGATGCAGTCTGTGGTCGAAATCCAACATCTCGGAGCTTGCAATGTGATTCATGGACCCCCTGCAAAGGCTTTTGACAGCATACGTACATTTGAGAAATGCACGTGGGGAAAAAAAGCATACTGTTGAAAAATGTGTACAAACATGCACAAATCAATGGGATAAGAATGCATACATTTCAAAGGTGTGCACAACTGATGCGTACATTGGGGAAAATATGCACAAAAATGCACACAAATGTTAATGTGAAAAGAAAAACAACAATGATCGCTATCTGATACAGACATGAGACAAAACAAGCTTCGAGGTGGAATATGGAGAAGTTCGATGAACTTGAGTTTTGCTTTTCCCTGGCGCCCCCTCGCACCGATTCATTGCCACCGTGGAGATGTTATGCTGATGTTGCAGCCAGACAGCTGGATGCAGATCGGTAGCATTGGGTCTGCCTTAATAAATCCAAGAATGCCACCATAACTGCACTGGTGGGGGCAACTCCCAGAATTAGAAACATTCTAAAATTGTGTCTGTGTAACATATTTTGCATCAAGTAAGTGATATCTCCCTTAAGATGGTTATAAGAGATTTAGATTCACTCAATGAAATATATGTTTCCACACTTTACTGCCTTTAAAATTATTTCAAATATATTATGGCTGCCATAAAATATTGTGGTGTAAGGACCTTAAACTAAAAGCAACAACAACAACCATCCATGGCTCATAATATGGTACCTGACAAGGCATTTATCTCCACCTGTTCCTACCATTAAAATATATGGAAGAAATGTTAAAAGCTATTAAAAATAGATTTGATCTGGCTCCCTGTTTCAGCCTTTCCCCACATGGCATTTCATCAACGGTATCCTCCGAGTGAATGCACACTTTGCCTTATATAGTGTGGAGATAATTATACCATCTCAATTAGACCCTCAATCACTGAACTATAAACAGTTAGTGGTGCAGAACTTCTATCATCCACTTTATAACTGCACAACCCTTTTCTTTGACTTTAATTTCCACAGGGGTACTGTACACTCCTCTATTAAAAAGACCTCATCATCCTTGAAGGCTGCATTGATGCGATGATCCTGCCAATACGTTCATATCCGTCTCCAAGAAACATGCATGGCAACGCATTCCAAAAGAAGCAAGCCCTCGGAAAGACGTCACTGTCACGATTATGCATAGGGCGGCCACTTAGGCATTGCCCCCAAGAGGAGATTCATCACCCCAAAAGAGGATGAAAGATCATACCAATTTGCATAACATTTGCATATGCTGATAGACATGTATAAATGGCAGTTTAGAAAGAATAACGGGGCTGCAATCCAGCACAGGATCCCGCTCATGGAAAGGGGATAAGAGATGGTTTTTGCACATTTCTCTTCCCCATGCAAACTTCTGATCCTCCAGTTCCACAGAAGATTTTCAGGGGCCACAGGGGGAAGGGGGAGTGGGGGAAATGGTGGTGGGATGCATTGTATTTCTATTTAACTTACACTTATTCTTTCTAAACTGGTGGTCGACAAGTTGTTGGATGACAGAGCTGTGTGTATCTCATGGCCTGTCCTGAGTCTGTTAATCTAGCCTGCTGTCCTCAGGACACAGTCCTATCACCAGGGCTGGAGTAAGATTCAGCTGCTCGTCTGGTCAGGTTCTGTACATAGAATGTGGAAGTGCCACGTTGTCCTTTGCCTCAGGCAGCGGAATGTCTTGGGCCAGCCCTGCTAGAGGGAGTGGGGTCATAATACAGGCCTGTGGCTTACTCTGGCTCAGCTTGTCTGAGTGTGGAAAGCTAAGCAGGGTCAGGCAGGCCTGGTTATTACTTGGATGGGAGACCCCTCCTCTAGTTTCCTGCATTGAGCAGGGGGTTGGACTCGATAGCCTTGTAGGCTCCTTCCAACTCTATGATCTATGAAATCTATAATAAGGCCAAGCTGGGGGTGGGGGAGGTGTGGAGCAAGAGCTGCTTGATGGAAATTGTAAAATTGCCTGCTTAAATCAACAAGGTAATGTAACCACTAGTTAGAGTGGGAGGAAAGGGTTAATTGAACAATCCCCAGGGTGCATGTTTTGTAACCCCTCCTCCCTACTTCCTGCCTCTCTGTGGCCAGCTCTCTCTCTCTCTCTCTCTCTCTCTCTCTCTCTCTCTCCCCCCCCCAACCTGATAGACACACGGTCTGAGCTGGCTTCCAGCCAGTGATCTCCAATGAAGCGGACTCTTAACACCCAAGACTCTAATCTGCCTATATGCATCCTGTATATATGAATAAATGGACTGTAAGCAAAACTAATAAATGTCTTTATTAGTTTTAAACCTTGTTTGGACAATCTGTTTCTTTTAAGAACCCTTTAGCAGGGTTTAGCAACCCATGTGGTGATTACCAGTTTCAATAACCAGGCTGCACATAAGGGGGAAAACTCTGCTTCGTCCTAACCAGTATAGGACCGACTCCTTTCCATATCCTCCAACACTGCTCTGTCAGCCAAGTGTTGTGGCAGCCTGGCCCTGCTCTGCATCATGGCTGGTTTCTCCAGAGCCACCCTTCTATCCACAGTGGGGGTGGGGAAACAACAGCGAAGGAGCACACAACAGGATGTTCAGTTGGCTGCTTGCTTGCCTGTGAGCAACATCGGTGGCTCTCTCCATACATTCAGGCTCAGAGGCAGAGAGACTGCTCATGCGGCTCAGAGGCTAGCAGCTGCCTGAGTACCTGGTCTTGACTCTTGTGACAGGGGAGAAGGACAGCTGCAGAGCACCGAGTAGTCTACCTGGGCAGCTGCTAGATTCTGCCTCCCTTCTTGTCCTTTTGCCCGAAGGTCAGAGATGGAGCGCCCCTGCCTTGTTCCCTAGCTCAGAAACACACCAGGAGGCCCATGCAGGCACTGGCCTCCATTCTCTCCCTCTCTGTCCCTCTGATGGAGGGACACAGCGAGGAAGAAAGGCAGTTAGAAGCTGGACATGGGGCTCTTCCTTGCCAGCTTAGAACTGAAGATTCAAGGCTACAAGGAGGAGGAAGCCCTAGTGTGCCATCTCCATAGGGCAGGGGAGCAGCACCTCAGGCCTGGGGTCCCAATCCAACCCTCCGGGGTTGCCCAGATAGCCACACCCATTCCCCTGACCCCACCCCTTTCCCCGACCACTGTTTGTTTGCTTATTTCCTGGCTTTTGAGTCTAACAGATTGAAATGCCTCTCCCAAGGATTAGTTGCTGGCAGTAAGAGCACTATGCTAAAATATGGTGGCATTTTGGCCCCACCCCTTTGTCATTTGGCCCCACCCCCTTTTGCCTTTGGCCCTGTCCACCACTGGAATGTGGCTCCCAAGAGCTTCTCAAAAATGGAATTTGGCCCTCGGACTGAAAGAGGTTCAACAACTCTGGAATAGGAGGACTCAGGTGACCTCCCTCGTGCATTCAAATATTTGTGAGGAGGTTGTGGGTCCACATGGGCTAGCCTTGCCCCCACTGTCAACACACATGCCAGCCATCCCCCCTGCCAGCTGTGTGCTCTACGAGCCAGAGAAAAAGCCTTATGTGTGTACAGACAATGAGGGCCCCCCTCACCTGGGGGAGCTCCTCACATATATGATGGTATGTGCACATGGTCTGTCTGATGCTCACCAAATGTAAAGCCGGTGGCGGGCATAGCCAGTGGGCCTGCTGGCAATAGGGTGGGCTGATGGAGCCATTGCAGCGTAGTGGTGAGAGTGTTGGACTGAGACTCCGGAGATCCGGGTTCTAGTCCCCGCTCGGCCATGACACTCACTGGGTGACTTTCCCTGACTCTCAGCCTAACCTACCTCACAGAATTGTTGTGAGGATAAAATGGAGAGGAGGAGGAGGATTATGTAAGCTGCCTTGGGTTCCTTGCAGGAAAAAAGACGGGGTATAAATATAATAAATAAATAAAATAAATAAATAAAATAAATAAATAAAATGGACAAATCCCTGCTCCCCCTCTCAGTGTGGGAGTGCTGTTAATCTGAACATCCCTCAGAATGTGGCTTTTAAAATACAATGCTGTGTTCTGAAGGCAAGGCTTAGGGCTATTTCTTCCACACTTCCATGAAGAGAAAGTTCCAAATGTGCAGCTTTTTAGCCTTAAAAAGCCATTTGCTCTTTAAATCTAGAAGGGATTCATGAGTTCACCTGGGAATTCTTAATCACCAGTAGTGACCATTTGAATTAATGTTTGCAAGCCAAAATTAAGTGGTTTATGGCCCCTGTGAGTTATATAATTTGTCCCTTTTAGGAATGAGTGAGAAATCCCTTTGGTAGTTTGTTGTAATAGATAACAGCATTGATCCCACTGAATTCTCTTCCAGTGCATTTCAGTGTCGGAGTTCAATAGGAATCTCATTTGTCACTGAACAGTAATGAATGCTCCTTTATTCCAACTTTGCTATTTCTTTCAGCCCATTCAGCTTAGTAGCTAATTTTACTAGATAATGTCTGATACTTTGTTTGATATGCAACGTGTATTTAGAATCTGTAGTTCTTGCACTCCATAAGCCTTTACAAAACATGCTGTGGTTGACCCCCTGAATCACATGATTTTGCAAGGGATTGTGGGTATGGTTTTGTATATTGCCTCCTAGTTTAGCCTTTCAGATAAACAATGTTTTCAATTGTTTACATATGTTAGAAACTCTTGCATTTAAATAGCTCATTATGCAAATATTTAGAAAATACGTCGATATATATATGTGTGTGTGTGTGTTTACTGTAACCTCTATTCACTCACTGAGCTGAGATGTTAATGTCTAAATATTGTCTGCAGTGGTACATGTACTGTAATGACTTGAATGCGATTATAGCCTGCATGCAAAATTGTAAACTGTGTGCTGATATTGTAAAGAGTGGGAAGAGTTGTACAGCTCTGAGGGGCCTTTGACTTTTCCATAACTGTACACAAAATATTTATAACATTCAGCTTGATAGGAAGATATTCATACACTCTTCATTTAAAAATATTATGCAAGGGTTAGGTTATATGAGGCTAACGTTGTTAGCTAATTCGATTTCAGAATATACAAATCACTAATCTATCTAGCCTAGTGCTGTCTGCTTTGAGAGTTCATTCACACATTACAGGTTCATAGCCTCCAATTGCCAGGAAAATGCCAGGACCCATCATGAAAACCCTTAAGCCATCACGGCTTCTCACTTTGTCAGGCAGAGTCCCAAATTCCCAGCTACTTTAAGCTGTTCTTAAAGGGCAGCTAAGCTTCAGGACCGGTGCAGGGCAGTTTGGCGCCCTAGGCTAAATTATATTTAGCGCCCCCCCTCTCGTGCCGTGGGGGGGGCTCCGGAAAGCAGCCCTGCTCTGCAACCTCCCGCCGCCGCCACCAGACCCCCCCCCCGCACGCTGCCGCTGCCGCCCCCCACCTACCTTCCCACGCCTCCTCCGAAAAGGGACCCCCGCGCTCTGTTTTTGGCCAGGGGAAACCAGAGCAACAGGGCTGTTTAAGCCCTGTTGCCCTGGTTCCTCCCGCCAAAACAGAGCGCGGGCGGGGCTCCGGAAACAGCGCGGATAAGGTAGGTGTCGGGGGGGAGGCGGCGCGGAGGGGAAGCGAGGCGAGGCGAGGTGGGGGGGAAGAAAGAGATTGACCTGCAAGCACTGACCAATGAAAAACACCAGATATCAACAATTAAGGGTTTAAGTAAGGTAAAATTACAAAAGCCACTTATAAAATAATATATAATAGAATAATGTAATAATTATAATATATAAGATATTATATAATAACATGATTCTGGAAAAGTCATCCTAGCACTGGGACTGCTGCTGCTACCTCTTCTTCTAGCAAGGAACAGCATTTCACAATTTCCCCTCAGTTGCAGGATACTTCTTCACACAATCATAATCAATTTGCTGCCACAAGATGTGGTCAGTGTTGTAGATTGCTTTAAAACATGGAGCTTCAGTGCTTAATACTGGGTATATGTGCTCAAATGCAAGATATATGAATTGTGGGAAGGAAAAATATGTATTAACCTCTAACTATGAATTTTTAAAAAAGAGTAAAGGTTGAACTATTTTGTCCCAGAATACATTTACATTTAAGGCATACCCTTTCTCCATAATAATAATTTAAAAACCTGTTAGGCTTTCTGAGTCTTTTAACAACGCATAGTCAATACCGGTGGCCCTCCTTGACAATTTATTATTGAATTTACCTAAATCTAATAGTGTGATTCAATTGTACACTTACTTGGGAGTAAGCCCTATTGAATTCCGTGGGACATACTTCTGAGTGATCATGCCTAGGATTGTGCTATAAGGCAGCAGTATTCTGGCCACTTCCTTGAGAGTAAAGCCCCATTGAAAGAAGTGGGAGTAGCTTTGGAATGAACATTTATAGCATCAGGCTGTAAAACTAGACTTTGCTCCTATCGGAATTCCAGGAATAGCCCTTGATGGTCAGAGACTTATAATGGGCAGCTTCTCATGAATTTATTCTAAAGACTGACACAATTTGTGCCCTTAAATGGCTTGTGCTCTGAACTTGGCTGTCAAAAATTAACCTCCAGATTGCCTTATTCAACCCATAAGTCTAAGAGACAAAAGGAAGGACATCTTCCTGCGAACCAAGTCCCTGCATACACTTAAGCAACCTGGGTTTGTATATAGGGACTGGGCTTGCATCTTTTTGTAAGAGAAGGTGTTCATACCTTCTTCTCTGTGCCAGGTTCAGACCCTAAGATCATAAAAAAGAGCCCTACTGGAAGGCCTATCTGGTCCAGCATCCTGTTTCCCATAGTGACCAACCAGATGCTCTGGAAAGCTCTCAAGAAGGACATGAGGGTAACAGTACACTCCCACTCATCATGTTCCCCAGCAACTGGTATTCAGAGGCATGGTGTCTCCAATCCTGGAGGTGCTATGTAGCCATCATGACTAATCCATTGATAGCCTTATCAGTAATATAATGCCTTGAGAAGGGAAACTAAATACTAACCTCCATGAATTTGTCTACTCCAAGTTGGCAGCCATCGCTACATCTTGTGGCAGTAAATTCCACAGTTTAACTATGCACTATGCAAAAAAATTACTTCATTTTGTTTGTCTGAAATGTGCCACCATTTAGCTTTAGTGGATAACCCCAGGTTCTAGATGAGAGGGAGAAAATACTGCAGTTTTGTGTGCTTCTTCTAATGACTTTTGTACTTGACCATGCCATTTGGTTGCCTGGCCATACCCTTGGCCACACCCTCATGTTTCCTGGCCACACCCTCTTGATCACACCTTCATGTTGCTTAACCATACCTCTTACAAATTAACATATGTAGTCCCTATTTTCATCTGTGAAATGTTGGAGGGTATGCAGGTTTAGGTGTATCCTTCAGATGTTCTAATTGTACAACTAAGAATGTAAAGCGTGAATGTGACCAACAGGTGTTTGAAAACACGTGTATAATACAAATATACTCAGCAGAGAGCTAGAATTGCTGTAGTTCCTCATGGCTGGGTACACTTAGGTTGCAATCCTATACATGTTCAGGCAGAAAAAAGTCCTACAGCAGCATGGCTGCTGGGACATGCTGGGAGTTGTATGGCTTCTTCTGTCTAAACATACATAGGATTGAGTCCTTAGTGTCAAAACCCATATATCTTTCTGTGAAATGGCCCTTACTGGTGGTGTACTGGTGGTATAAAGTGGCCCTAATTGGTGGTGTCTTCCCAGAAATCTCAAGCCAAGGTCTTTCCCAGCCTTTCTTAACTGAAGTGGTCAGTGATCATCAACTCTGGGATCTTATACATGCAAAACATGTCTTCTCTTACTAAATTATAGCTAGTGAGGTTTGGGTGGGGGAGATGGGAAAAGGTGTAACATGGTTACACTTCCCAATTAGAAGGTATTTACTCATTTTGCGGGACCAACACAGCTACTAACATAGCTGTGTTCAAAACACAAGAGATTTCTTTCAATACAGAAACCACATTTTCACATATCTTTGTACACTTTTCTCCTACATTATTGTAACAGATAAATAGGTTAGTTGCAATATTAGGGGCAAATTTAGTTCAAGATAGAACTGCTCTGCATAGTCCCAAAATAATCCTGGGCATGCCATAGGCATCTGCTCTGAACTTTCCACATATCTATGATCAAATTAATAAATTTTGGGATTCCTCGGTAAGGAATGTGTGACATTAATTTCACTTTTGGGAAGCTGAGAGTTGAACTTTAGTCATCTTTAAACTTGCAAGATCCCCAGATGAAAAGTTCTCCATTAGTTTAAAAACTTCCATCACATGGCTAAATCAGTTCAAGCTGCAAATGAAAGCCAGTCCAGAGCTAATTTTGTTATATATATATTCCATGAACATAGTGCAAGGTGACAATATAGTGGTGGATAGATGCAGGAGAATTAATTCATTTCCCAAACTCTTGGCTGTAGTGTACTATATGCATGCCCTTAGAATCTTTGGAGGATTTTGCCTGAAGATTCTTGTCCGTAGGAATGCCTTTCTTTCTGAATTTAGAAAAAACACACCTGTCAATTCCCATTAGACATATTTAGCCCAACCACCTGTCCTTCAAAGTAATGTGTGTTTCTGCATTTGACATCTTCCCACAGATGTCCATGGCCCGTAGATACTGTAGCCATTGAGGCCCAGCTGCTGCTTCCAAATCACCTTGCCATTATGGAATTCCCCCGCCCAGGAGTGTAATAATAGTCCATGTTTTCAGTAAGACAACAACATTCAACACCCAGCCTAGCTCCAGGATTTCATGAGCCTCAGGCAATATTTATTTATTGGGAGGAGAAAGTTATACCCCACCTTTCTCCCCACAAAGGCAAAAACAAACAAATAAATAATACTATATTCAAGGCAGCTTGCACACTACATAAAACAACAGTGATATAACAATCACCTAAAAGCAGAATGGCTTGGATTCAACAGTGAGAGTGGAAAGGTGCTTCCACTCATGCAACAAGGGTGGTGGGCTAATGTTTCTGACAACTCCCTTCTGTAGCTGCAGCCCCTAACATCACATTAAATGTTACTTTGGAGGGTCTCCTGACCCTCAAGGGTGGTCTTGTGAGAGGCAAAAGGAGAGACAAAAGGAGGAAGAAGGATCAATCTCCACGATATATATTATTAATTCATTTATTTATTATATTTATATGCCACCTTTTTTTCCTGCAAGGAACCCAAGGTGACTTACAAAATCCTCCTCCTTCTCTCCATTCTATCATCATGACAACCCTGTGAGGTAGGTTATGCTGAGAGTCAGTGACTGGCCCAAAGTCACCCAGTAAACTTCATGGCCAAGTAGGGACTAGAACCCAGATCGCCTGAGTCCCAGTCCAACACTCTAACCACTATGCCACACTGGCTCTCAGTGTGTATGTCCTACTTACATCAGTCAGTCAGGCGATCACTCGTGACCGAGTAAGATTGTCTTCCAGGATAAAAAAAAAGAAAATTTACAAAAAGGAGATTTTAAAAGGAGGAAAATTCTAAAGAAAATTGTGTAGACTCTAGTGATGGGTCCGTAAGTGACTGTGGAGGCCAATTCTAGATCCACACAGCTTCCCACAGTGAGGACACAGGTTACCAGATGGAAGATGGTCCTGTAAAGGATTTATTTGACGTGCTTTTCGCTTAGCACGTTTCTCCCTTTCACCTTGCACTCGGGCTTCTTCAAAGTCCATAGAACCTTTGTGAAAGGCCAACCTCCAGTTAGATCGTTCATGGGCCAGAGCTTCCCAGTTTTTGATGTTTATATTGCGTTTTTTTTAAATTAGCCTACTTACATAACTACCTATGCACATATGTATAGAAATCACTGTGGTTGATTTCTACATAGAGAAGTGGTGGGGTAAGATCTACTTGGACACCACAACTTCTGACCTTGAAGCTGTCCCCCAATCCCTCATGTTTGTGCACTAGCTGTGATTACTGAATTATGAGGGAAATTCTGTACATGATTGGAGACACTCTTTCATTAGTAATTCACAGTCATTACATTCAACACAGTGTTCCAGAATTAAGCCATGACTCAAATTAAGCTTTGGGTGAGTAGTAAAGCATCTCAGGAATTGGGTTGCCAGTATTTGTTTACACAATATATTTTTGTAGGAATGGACAAATCTGTCAGTTTCGCTTTCTCCTACATCCAGATTTCTTTAATCTCATGTTCTTTCTATTCATGAAGAAATGTGTGAATTGTGGTAAGTCCTTATCAAAAGTGAACTGATTGAAAAGCTCACCCATCTGCACCAGCTAAATTTGATAGGTAGAGTTACTCCTAGCCAGGACCGGTGCAAGGCAGTTTGGTGCCCTAGGCAAGATCAGATATTTAGCGCCCCCCCTTCCCACTTGAGAGCGCTGTATTTTTTGTCAAGGCGTTTCTGGCGCCCTCTTTAGCCCTGCGCCCTAGGCAGCTGCCTAGTTGGCCTAATGGTAGCACCGGCCCTGCTCCTAGCGTGGAGAGGATCATGTTGTTGTACCTGCCCGCCATATAGCAGTTAAAGAAGAGGAGCCTTTCAGGAAAAAAGAGGTGGCAACCCTAATTCAGGACCACAGACTTGGTTAAATATGCAGGGATTCAAACCCAGACTTTTAAAGGCGAAGCCCTCAAAGCCCACTGTCTGTCTGTCTGTCTGTCTCTGTCAATTTTACTTTCTCTTACTTTTGAATTTTTACAGTCTCAAGTTCTTTCTGCACCATTTATGAAGAAATTTGTGAATTTTGGAAAGTTCTTACCAAAAACCAAACTAAAACAAAAAGAAAATTCTCACCCATCCATATATTTTTGTAGCTAGTTGCCATTTTGGTTATCCTAAAATGCACCCCCCTTCCCACTCCACACACACACTCAGAATCCAGGGCTTGTGTGTGTATATATGTGTTTGTCTCTTCCCCCACACCTTACACACATAAACACAAATAACATATATAGACACACATCTCTGAAACTTGTAAATAGGAAATGAAGTTACAATTCTCTGGAATTATAATGGCAGGCACACAAAGGCATAGTTGCTGGCACGGAATTCAATTAACAGATAGCAATCACCCTTGGGTGACTGTGTGAGGTAGAAATATACAGGCATGCTAATAAGTAATATCTTAAAGTGAAGGCGTTTATCAGCTAGCAGCCAGACATAGGCATGAGAGCAGGCAAACAGCATTGCTCTGGGATATTTAATAAAACCTGCTCTCTTCGTTTAAGGATTTTGTGTTTAATCATTTGGTAACATTCTAGAAAACGTCTAGGTTGGCAAACATCTCAAACAAAACTGCTTAGGTCAGAAAACCTATAGAGTTATTTGCTGATATGAAAATAGCCAAAGGAACAGAGTGGATTTTAGGCTGACTTTTTTTTTTTTTAAGGAAAAAACCAATTCTTTGTTGCCATCTTTTTGCCCTTTCGAGCTCCCGCAGTACATGTGCAACATGAATCACAGCCTTATCTGGGAAAACATGCTGAAGGTGTTCATTAATACTGGCTAAACAAATGACTGAACTGCTGTTAAAATATAACCGTTGTTAAAATAAAATTAATACTTTAACTCTTTCTTTTGGCTTAGTTGGATGTCTGGAATTCAAATATTCTTGTCCCAGGTTCCTTCAGCTTTACTTTGCATTGAATCCTGGGAAGAATTTAGGAGAATAGTGGGGTGGACAGAAGAGAGCACTCACTCTTGAATTAATCTTACCAAAAGCAAAATTTTAATGAAATTCCAGGGCATTGCTATGGTTGTGGGGAGGAGGCACTCTTACACCTGAAACCTATACATGTACATGCCAAAGAAAGTCTTGCAGACTTCAGTGGGATTCACCCTTAGTGTGGCGTAGTGGTTAGAGTGTTCGATTGGGACCCGGGAGATCTGGGTTCTAGTCCCCGCTGAGCCATGAAACTCACTGGGTGACTTTGGGCCAGTCACTGACTCTCAGCCTAACCTACCTCACAGGGTTGTTGTGAGGATAAAATGGAGAGGAGAAGGAGGGGAATTATGTAAGTCACCTTGGGTTCCCTGCAGGAAAAAAGGCGGGGTATAAATATAATAAATAAAAAATAAATAAAATAAAATAGGATTGCAGACCTAGGGCATAATCCTATGCATGTTAAGAAGACAGAAAAGGGTTCTATAACTCCTACATGCTGGCTGGGGCATGCTGGGAATTGTAGGACTTGTTTCTGTCTAAACATGCATAGGATTGCACCCAGGGGTGTTGGTACATGAGTCTTCCTGTGCTTGCATGACATGGTAAACATGTGCTCAGGCTCTATTTAAAAACAATAACAACTTTTAAATGGTCAAAAGGTAGCATGGGGTAAGTGAGAAGTTTTGCTGATCTGATCCTCACTGGTGTTGTCATGAGAACTCTCCCAGAGGTGCCATGATCACATGCACCAAACCACCTTTTACACAGAACTGAAGATCACAATTGTAAACCGCCCAGAGAGCTTCGGTTATTGGGCGGTATATAAATAAAATAAAATAAAATTTAAAAAATTGACACACTAGCTCTGGGGGAAATTGCATTTTCCCTTTGACAAAGCATTATGGGTTTGGTGCTGGGAAAAAGTGATAGCCCAATAACAGAAGAGCTACATCAAGAAAAATTTGAACTGGTTCACAGCCCAGTGTGTTATGCATTATGCTATTGTATCTCTCAGCAAATACCCGACCTCTAATGGTGACAGGCCTGTGGCTCACTCTGGCTCAGCTTGTCTGAGCATGGAAAGCTGAGCAGGGTTAGGCCTGGTTATTACTTGGACGGGAGACCCCTCCTCTAGTTTCCTGCATTGAGCAGGGGATTGGACTCAATGGTCTCGTAGGCCCCTTCCAACTCTATGATCCTAATAAGACATAATAACTGAGCATTTATTACAGCCCAAACTCCCTGTCACTAAAGGCCCCTTGTCTCTGTTGGTATGGAGCAGAGGGGGAGGATGTGTGGTCCTTCAGATGTTGTTGGACTGCAACTCCCATCAGCTTTACCCAGCATAGCAAATGGTGATGGGTGATGGGAGTTGTCCAACAAAAGCCACACTTTCCTCATTTAGAGGACTCTCCTTGAAAAATAGGGTGAGCAATTTCATATTTTTTTTAAAAAATCCCACTTTGCCTTTGTTGATGACGAAGCAATGTTTTAGGGAACAGTGTATATAATGTACAAGGTAGGTCAAAATAACTTAATCAGCCCTGTCCCTGCCAAATGATGGAAAAAGGAGAGTGGGGGGATAGGATTGGTTTTGCTTTATTCTGCTGAGGACTGAATATTTTCATAAGGATACAGAGATTTTCACAGTTTCAGCAACTCAGGTTTTCTAAATTCATGAAATTCATGATAAAACTACATGGTCCAGCAAATCTGAACAGGCACTCCCCCACTAGGGACTGAAGTACAACTGCCAAACACATCTCAGATATAGGCTACTAACCGAATGGCCTTTTCGATTACAATAATGGGCTCCTCTGACCTCTAGCAGTTAAAGAAGAGGAGCCTTTCTATGGGGCTGTAATGTGATTTGAACAGGTCTGTTAGGAAGGTTACTTTAAAGTGTTGAGATTAGGCTTCAACCCTAGATTCTGTTTTCCACTGAGGACTGCTTCGGATGTGAACTTTTTTCCTGGTAAGTTT
Source organism: Shinisaurus crocodilurus (assembly GCA_021292165.1). Taxonomy (NCBI): domain Eukaryota; kingdom Metazoa; phylum Chordata; class Lepidosauria; order Squamata; family Shinisauridae; genus Shinisaurus; species Shinisaurus crocodilurus. The sequence goes on along the minus strand of CM037879.1, from coordinate 78,046,249 downwards.
TTTTTTTTTTTTTTAAAGTACTGTATATTGGAAGGTAGCCAGAAAATGGTTGAAGATTTTTATAGTGTTGAAATGACCAGATATAATGCCCAACATATAATTATGCTCTTTGCTAAAGTGTGCACTGGAAATGTATTTGAAACATATATATATATATATATATATATATATATATTAGCCTTCTTATTGTAGCATACTTCATTGAAAGAGGTCAAATACAAATGGGAAAATCTTTAATTCAGTACTGTGGACAGAGAGAGGGAGGGAGAGAGGGACTGAAAAATTACTAAAGCATGGGCTGAAAATCCTGCACATTCTGGCACATTAAAGCTATGGAAGCAGGATTCATAAAGGATAAAAGGAAACTTACAAACATTATTGGCTGGCAGCAGCAGGCGGCATAGCTGGGCACCTGCTAGGGGTGGCCACTTATGAATCACCAAAGAAGAGGAAAATGCATCACCAAAAAACAGGACACAAATTTGCGTAAAAATTTGCATGTACTTATGCATATGCGTAGACGCATATTTATTATAAATGTATTAAAATAATTATAGTTTAAACAGAAATACAATAAATCTCACCAATAGTGTGGAAGACTGTAACCAGGTGACCTGTGTGTGCCTGCCTGTTCAGTCTCTTGTCCATGTTCTAACTATTGTCGGGTGTCGGGGCCCTGCTCTCCCTTCTTAAAGTATTTATCATTTTTATCTTTAAACCTGACTCGGACACAACATCCCCTCACAACATTTAGAGGATGCCTCCAAAAATACAAGACTGTAAAAAAGAAAAACTCACACCTGGCCACCCTAGCACCTGTGGAGGCTCACGCCCAGTCTCACCACCAACTCTTGGAGCCCCTTGTCTGTGCTGCTGCTGCTGCTGCTGCTGCTCCCCCGTGCAGTTGTCCCCTATTCATCTGTCCCCCCTAAGCCAGCCAGACAGCAAGCAGAAGCAAGGAAAAGGAGCAGCAGGCCTGTCCTCTCCTCTCCCTGTGGGCAGTTTTGCAGATTCGGCCTAAAAGGAGAGGGCAAGCAAATGGGGAGTGTGAAGAGCAGCCAAGAGGCGGTGGGGCCACTGAGGCCATCTTGCCCAACCCTGATTACGCTCACTCGAGCCTCTCCAATTAGCTGGATTTATTCCCTTTACATCCTTCCCTGGTGACTTTCCCCACTCCCCTTTCTGGCAGCCCAGTGTAGGCTTCCACGGAAATCCTCAATGTCCTTGGGTGATTGAAAGTGGCCATTTCTCAAGGATACTCATCATCTCATTGTTCTCTCTGTCTCTGTCTCTCTCTCTTTTCCTTTGACTGTCATTCCTTTCCAAACAAACTGAATCAAAAAAGCAAACACTCTTATCTGTTGTGTGGTGACTCACACTTCCTGTTGGGACTGATTTCAGTAACCCATTGAGCTACTTTAGCATATGCAAGATCTCATTGTAATTATGCAAACAACCACCACAACAGAAAGAAATGAGGAGGAAGAGGAAGTGGCTGTATGTTCTATTTTTTTTTTTGTTCAACCCGGGAGATCAGAGGGCTGTTTCCCCCTTTATTAAAGCAAAGGCATGAGAATACTGCTGCTTTTAAATGAAGCATCACTTCTCTGGCTCTCCCCAGCCACTCATTTGCATTCCATTATGTGCTCCAAGCTGCAGCTCCCCTCTGTCGAGTATTGGTGGGTGTGCAAAGCTTCCTTGGGAACATGTTGTAGCTTCCCAGTTCCTGTGTTTGCAATTCTGCAGAGTGCCCCCCCCTTTCTGTGCAAAGCAATGAATGGGCCTGTTGTGCAGACAGCTGGATACGTCAGATTCTAAGAAGGTCATGCTACAAAAAAGTGACTGTAACAAGGAAATTAAAATGTCCAGGATGACATCTTTTCAAGTTGCTACTGTATTATTTTGCTTTCATTTGAGGAACACTGATTGTAGTTGGATATAACATATCAAGGTCTGGCAAGATCATGCAAAATTTTCTGGATCTCTTTCTTTCTTTCTTTCTTTCTTCTTTCTTTCTTTCTTTCTTTCTTTCTTCCTTCCTTCCTTCCTTCCTTCCTTTCCCCACCAGTATTTAGGGCTGAAACCTAAGTCCAAACTGAGGAAGCACTCTTCCAAGGGAGAGAGAATAACCCACAGCTGTGATGCTTAGACCACTTGAGATTGAGACTTCTGCTTCATGCTCAGCAAATGTAGAACCTCTGGAATTATTTGATTTGGGAACAGGGCACGAATCACGATATCTTATTTGTAGATTAGCTGCAACGGAGGCGGCGGAAGGTAAACAATAAAAAAACTAATTTCAGCTATCGTTTTCAACTCCCCATTTTCTTTGACAGTCTTTTCCATCCTTAATAAAATTAACCTAAAACAAGAGTCCAGCTTGGGGAAAGCTCGGGAGAACTTGCATGTTGGCTGGCTATCTGTGTCTCTCATTTACAGTTTAGCAGTTCTTATTTGATTTTTGTCAATATTTTGTGAACTGTCTGGAATGCAATCCCACCCTCTCCCAGACATTAATGCATTCCCTGTTTCCAATAGGTTTGCCAGCCAAGTAATGGAACCACATCTTGCTGTTCACTGTCCGGGGGGGGGGGGGGGGGGGGAGGAGCATATTCAAATGAATTGCTTTGTATTACCTAATATTTGTCAGACTACAAAAGTTGATTGCATATAAATCTGATAGGAGTGAGATGGAGATTTTGCAAGAAAGAAGGAGGTGCAGAGTCACCATCACAGAGCTGGAAAAAAAAAAGATCAAAAAAATAACAGACTGATTTAGGCTGGCATCCTACACACCGGGGTGCAGAACTTCAGGACTGGAGCCCAAATCTGGCCCACCTGGGGTCCCAATCCAGCCATCCAGGGTCACCCAGATCACAATGCCCCCTTTCCATGGCCCCACCCCTTTTCCCAACCAGTGATCACTTGGTGGTTTACTGGCTTTTTCCTTATTCTAAAACAGTGTTTTCCAACCTTGGGTCCCCAGATGTTTTTGGCCTACAACTCTCAGCATGCCCCAGCTGGCTACGCTGGCTGGGGCATGCTGGGAGTTGTAGGCCAAAAACATCTGGGACCCAAGGTTGGAGAACACTGTTCTAAAAGGTGGAAATGCCTCTCCTGAGGCTTAGTTACTGGTAATAAGAACTTTAAGCTAAAATAGGCTGATGTTTTGGTATTTTTGACCCTGCCCCTTTTCCCTGTGGCCCCACCTCACTGGAATGTGGCCCCCGAGAATGGACTGAAAGAGGTTCAACACCCCCACTATATACACTAAAGAGGTTCAATACCCCTACTATATACAGTAACTAACACTAGGAAGATCTACTCAGAAGTAAGCCCTGTTTTGCTCTGTGGTACTTATTCCCAGGTAAGTTTGTATAGGATTGCAACCTTAGTTAGTGTCAACTCAGTGGGACTTACACCTGAGTAGGCATGCTTTAGAAGGTGCTATTGAAACACTGTGTTGTTGTTTAAGTACCCTGCGCATGACAATGTGTTTAGATAGCTCTGTGCATGTGAGAAGGAGTGCCATTATGTGCATGGACTGGCCCACTAAGTTGCTAAGTACCTGGCAACCCATAAAACAAAGCTGGGGGCTGCCTTTGGGCTTGTGGGATTAGATATTCTAGTTTATAATAGACATCTTAACATTGAACCTTAGAATATTATGCAATAGTGAACTAAAGGTGAGTCCCGAAAGCTTCAATGCCTTTTGAAAATGCTGCAAGAACTTCCTATTTGGGCTTCCAGCACCTTGGACTTACTTAAAACTTCCAGAGGGTAACTGTATTAGTCTGTAGCACTAATGATATCATCGATTTGCACTTGGAGGTGCATCAGAATGTGCTTCTACATTCTGCACAGCCTGAGTTGAATCAGGGCAATCGCTTTTATAGGAATAAAGTTGGCACAAGGTTGATTGAATAAGAGATACCCTCACTCTACCGATTTATATATTCTATCTATTTCATTATAAAGCCACCATCCATAGGGTTTGATCCAGCTTTCACCTTCCATGAATAGAAGGGCTCCTTCTGTCCATGGAAGGCTTTCAATCCGGTAGGGGGATCCCACCGGTGGAAGGAGCAGAGTTTCAGAGAGCACAAGGGGCTGCAGAGGGATGAGGGAATAGGCAAAGGTCATGTCCTCCCCTTCTGCCAATGGAGCATCCCCTGACTGGAACTTCACTCAGGGGATGCTCCTATTGGCAGGAGCAAGGTCTGGATCCAAGCCATAGTCTATTCTTAGCTACTTACTTGCAATGGTTCTACAATTACACCGTGACTTACTACTCCTACATAAGTAGCTTTGGGACTGAAGTCTGGGTGCTTTTTATTTCAAACAATACTATATAAATATTTTCTTGGTGCCTTTTGGTATCAGTTTAAAAATAATTGGATCAACAATAATTGCTGAAGACCGCTGCAACTCCATTCAGCAAAACTGTGGCCTTCAATGACACTGTGCCAATTAACGCCAGGGAAAACACCCCACCTTTCTATTTTTAGAAATGCATGTTTATACAAACAGCTGTTTCATTCCCTTTTCATATGTGAACTATACTAACTGCTGCAAAGTTCAAATATTGTCTCAGGAAAAAGGCACTGCATGAGAAACATTCTGTTGCTCTGTAAGTAAATACTATACAGATGTATAGTATACTAGTACGCTAGGCTCAAAATGTATTTGAAATAATGAGGCTAATATTTTCTTGTGGATCTTAGGTTGAGTTCTAAATGTTTAGAGGCAATGCGTGCCAGTTCGAGCTAGTTGCCCTTTTAGACAAAGTAATTTATATAGGCTGCAATCCCATACACACATGCTCAGAAGCAAAATTTCCTGCCAGAGTTTATAATTTCTTGTGCCTCTAAGCCCAATTCAATTGGGAGGCATAGGGCACTACAAGTCTCATGCACCCTGGCAAGAAATGATGCCCCTAATGCCAAGGATGAGATCTAAAAAGTCTCACCTGTCTCTAGCCAGCACTCCCCACAACTAATTCATTTATTTGTTAAATATCTATATTCCACTCTTCCATTGTAAAACAATGCTGAAGGCATGTTTAAGTACCATTAACTTCAATGGGATATCACAACTTTTTTTTTGACGGATTGTGCTACTATTTTCACCTGAGGCTTTTAAGAAAATGCTAGATGCATTTCTGTGAAGGATGCTAGTGACTCCTGCAGGTTGAAATGGGTCATTTCTGAGGTTTCTTCCTAATCTACAATTTCACAAAGGCATTCCTGTACCTTGGGATTTGGGGGAGATACTTCGTGATATGCTGCCCCACCCAAAAGGCAATGATGTGTTGGTTTTGTAAGAAAGGGGAAAGAGCCCACAAAACTTAGTCCCTATTGCACAAGGAGGCTCCTGTCTCATTCCTAGCTTTGTGGCCAGGAGAAGTTCAGGTGTGGCTCTTCCAACTGCAGTCATTCACAAGGCATACTGACAGACCTCTTCCTGTGGTTCAGCCATAGAAGGCACAGGAGCATGGATAAGCATTGGCAGTCCTAGAATACTGCAAACTTGATCAATATTAAAGATCTGGAGCAAACAGTGGGAAATAGATATTGTAAGAATCCTGTTTAAAGTTTCCCCAAGAAGAACACAGCTTTTCACATCTTCACATACACAAACATAACAAACATGCATACACATCTTTACATCCATATTCTCCCTGGTATCTATTTTCTGTCTCTATGCTATTTCACCAAGCAAGCATTTCCTGCCTCTACAAGTGAGATGCATTTTGTAACCAAGATATATTTCCCCACAAGCTATCTTATTCCCAGGTTTTAAATATGCACCAAATAATTTTTTTACAAATTAGAGCATTCCCTTTAAAGGATTAGGATTTTGGAATATTTGCATAGTGTCTTGGCTTGGCAGCTGGCCCTACAGAATACAAAACTATAGAAATCAGGAAAGTAGTCACATGTTATAATAATTCCCATGAACCTCCTATGCAAACTGGCTGCATTTTGCTGCTACAAAATCTCTTCTGGACTGTGAGCTTTTCCTACATTCGATCCAATTGCACAGTTGGCTCCAAATGCTGAGTTTCATCAAACACGCGCGCGCGCACACACAGAGAGAAATAATGTGGACATATGTAATTTAAGTCTAAAAATCTAAAGCCATATAGCCTTCTGGACACATATAGTAAAAGAAATGACAGGAATAAAGTGATAACAGTGCTCAGTTAACTGTTATTCTTTAGAATGGGGCAAGAGTTTCTGAGGAGAATGTTGGACAATGGGGTGGTCTGTATACTATGGATTGGTGAGAATTTTATTTGGTTGGGTATTTTTTTGATAAGTACGTACCAAAATTTGCAAATTCCTTCATAAATGAGATGGAAAGAAGTTGAGATTTTAAAAGATTAAATGTGGGAGAAAGTGAAATCGACAAATTCTTCCATCCAGGCAGAGGGCTTTGAGTGCTTTGCTCTTAAAAGCCTGGGTTGAATCCTTGTGTATTCAGCCATGTTTGTGGTGCCGAGTAAGAGTTGCTACCTCTTTTCTCTGACAGGTTCCTCATCTTTAACAGTTCTGTACCAAGCAGGTACAACATGGCCCTCTCCGTGCTAGGAATAGCTGTACCTCGTTCTGGTGGGCAAGAATTTTGTGGTATGACATGCACACCTGTGTCCTTTAAGAGAGGGGAACAGCTGGGGGGCCATGAGGAGACACGTAGGAGCTCCTGCCCCCAGCATCTGCTGCCTGCAGCAATCACCTCACTTGCCTAATGGTAGGGCCAATCTTGTTCATAAGGCTAATCTAAAAAAATGCAATATAAACATCGAAAACTGGGAAGCTCTGGCCCACGAACGATCTAACTGGAGGTTGGCCTTTCACAAAGGTTCTATGGACTTTGAAGAAGCCCGAGTGCAAGGTGAAAGGGAGAAACGTGCTAAGCGAAAAGCACGTCAAACGAATCCTTTACAGGACCATCTTCCATCTGGTAACCTGTGTCCTCACTGTGGGAAACTGTGTGGATCTAGAATTGGCCTCCACAGTCACTTACAGACCCATCGCTATAGTCTACACAATTTTTCTTTAGAATTTCCTCCTTCTAAAATTTCCTTTTTGTAAATTTTTATCCTGGAAGACAGTCTTACTCAGTCACGAGTGATCGCCTGATGATGGAGAAAGGGAGTTACTAGAGGAAACTGTAGCAACCCCCTGGTGCCATTTCTACTGATACAGCTTTTGAGGAGAATTCCAAATACTGAATCAGGTGCAGCAGGAACATAATTTGATCTGACAAATATCTGATCTGTATCTTCTCTGCACCAATATGTCAATCTCTAATGTCAAATCTTCCATCGTATTTTGCATTTTTCTTTTACCCCATTGCCCAGGCTTATGTAAAGTACAGGATTCTCCTCCTGGGTTTTTGTGATCTTTCAGAAATAGAAAATAAAACCAATGATCCAACACTCAAAAGATTGGAGTCAATGTCCCAAGACTGAAAAACCTGATAAGGGAAACTAAAGGTTCATATAAAGCAGGATAAAACAACAACAACAACAACAACAACAACTCTTCACTTACATAAAATTGTGTCTTAATAATAATAATAATAATAATAATAATAATAATAATATAATATATTTGATGAAATATGTATGAGACTATATGGACTATTTTCCACAAGTCCTTTAGAAGTCAGTACGAAAAGTCATAATAGAACTGAAGCTAGATGCTCAGATATTTGTTTTGAGCTCGAATGCACTCAGGGATTTCCTCCCCCGTTGGCAGGGCTGGCCCAAGGTTTTTTGCTGCCCGAGGCAAAGAACAATATGGTGCCCCTTCCCTTTCCATGTACAAAAGCCAACTGGACTGACAGATGAATCTTTCTTCGACATTGATGATGATACAGCATCCTCCTCTGCACCCAAAGGCAGCAGGCAAACTTAAGGAACCCAGAGCAGACTGCATGGCACACAGGTCTCTCCTCCAACACTTTGCTGCCACCTCCCAGCATCTGCCACTGAGATGACTGCTTCACTATGATAATGGTAGAGCCAGCCCTGCCTGTTGGTAATGACAGCCTCCTTCCTTTCAGCGGAGGTAGTAAATCTGTATATATAATATATATGGATGTGTGTGTGGGGGGGGGAGGTTTCTTTGCTCTCACTGATCTTCTCCTTCCATTGAAATGAATGGAGTAGCCTGTGAAAGAGTTCTGTGTGCTCAGTGAATTATTATTTATATTTATTTATCGCCCATCTGGCCGGCAACCGGCCACCCTGGGCGATGTACACAGAATAAAAACAATAAAATACATTTAAAACAATATAAACATTTTAAAATCTTAACCCACCCCATATTCCCGCCTGAACAACCAGGTTTTTAATGAGCGACGGAAGCTCAGCAGAGAGGGGGCATGGCGGAGGTCACTCGGGAGAGAGTTCCACAGTACGGGGGCCACCACAGAAAAGGCTCTCTTCCTCGTCCCCACCAGTCTAGCTGCTCTGGCTGAAGGGACAAGGAGAAGGCCATCCGTGGCAGATCTTGTTGAGCGGCCCACTTGGTGTTGCTAGAGACGCTGCTTGAGATAGACTGGACTGGAGCCATATAGGGTTTTAAAGGTCAAAACCAACACCTTGAATTCGGCTCGGCAAGCAACTGGTAGCCAGTGCAAATCCTTCAGCACTGGCGTGATGTGATCCCGCCGGCGGCTGCCTTTAACCAGGCGAGCCGCCGCGTTCTGTACCAGCTGTAGCTTCCGAACCATCTTCAAGGGTAACCCCACGTAGAGCGCATTACAGTACAGCCAAAAACATCTGGGGACTGAAGGTTGGAGAACACTGATCTAGATCAAAGCATATATGTCTTACATAGCATATCTTAAGACATGTCTTTAGGGTATGCAAAGGAGTGAGAAGAGAGAGGATGGCATACCCTTTCTGTGTTTACGTTCTGTGAAGAATTTCTGAAATTTAATTAGCAAAACCAGATGACAGGAATCCAAAATAATAACAGTGAATCCATGTTCCGTCTAAGTTTATGTAAAACTGTTGACCTTGATCTGAGGATAGCCCTCTTTAACATAATCAATACAGGTGCAATCAGATAAAGAACATTCTACTGTTTTATTATAGAGTCTCTAATTCAAAACTCAATAACACTTGCAAACCCTTAATCAGAGATGATGCCCTGGGAAGCATTTAGGTGAGTGATCTTATAACACTTGCTCTTTCTTCTTGATAGGGCGCCATGATTTAATGCAGTGACATGTCTGTTTCCTTCTGTTGCCTGTTCCTGACATAAGTCTTTCTCTCTCTTTATGTGCATGTCTTACTTGACTATAATAAGATTTTATTTCGTGAAATAGAGTAAAATGCTAATGTTTGGATTTTTATTTTTATTTTTAAATTGAAGAACGTTAGGAGAGCCTTGCTAGGATAGACAAAAGGTCCATCAGTCCAGCATTCTGTTTTCACCAATGGGCAGCTAGATGACTCTAGGACAGAGGTGGGGAGAAAGTAGATCTCCAGATGTTTTAGACTTCAACTCCCAGCATTCCTGACCATTGGCCATGCTGGCAGGGGCTTCTGGGTATTGAAGTTCGAAACATCTGGAGTTCTTCATAGATTTCATTCATAGATTATAGAGTTGGAAGGAGCCTACAAGGCTATCGAGTCCAACCCCCTGCTCAATGCAGGAAACTAGAGGAGGGGTCTCCCATCCAAGTAATAACAAGGCCTGCCTGACCCTGCTTAGCTTTCCACACTCAGACAAGCTGAGCCAGCGTAAGCCACCTTTTATCCACGGCACGGATTGCAGCCTGGCACAAATCATTCTCACATCTGCAAAAACAAGACAGGCCTCTTGTCTGAACAACAGATGTGTATGTCTGCCTCCTCCACATAGCCGTAAGCTGTAATGCCCTGAAAACATCTTCATATTTCATGGGCCTGCTGGAAATTCAGTTCCATATATTATTGATTCAGACAAGATGTGTGCAGTTCTTTGTGGATGCAATGCATGAATTGCTCATGACAGTCTTCTCATGGCTGTAAAATATAACATGAGAAACAGCCTGGAGTTCCTTTGCCCTGCCTAATTCAATGTGCATGCATGGCTTTGGAAAGATGAAGCCTTTCAAAATGTCTGCGATAGGATTTTGGACCAGACATTGACCTTTTTACAAAAGGAACACAAGATGTGTTAAGAGGGAGAGATGCATCTACGCTGTGCTGAAAAGCAGGAATGAAAACATGTTCTCAAGGGATCAATGGGCAGAAACACTTTTGTTGTCTCTCTCAGAAAAAAAAAAGACAGTTCTGAAATCTGCTACTTTGGCTCCTAAAGATAAACTTCTGTATCAGGTCTATATGGGAATGCATCTGACAATAAAAACATTTTAGGGTAAGGCATTAACAATATACACCTGTTCTCTGATTCTTCCCCACTGCCCAACACACACAGCTCCAGGTCCAGGGTTTTAGAGTTTGGAAAGACACACACACACACACACACACACTTCTCTGATTGTCCCCCCAACCACCCCCACCCCCACAGGTCCAGGTCCAGTTCTTTAGAGCAGTGTTCCCCAACCTGGGGTCCTCCAGCTCTGTTGGACCACAACTCCCAGAATTCCCCAGCCAGCAGCTGGCTGGGGAATTCTGGGAGTTGTGGTCCAACAGAGCTGGAGGACCCCAGGTTGGGGAACACTGCTTTAGAGTCTTTCCAAACACTAAGTTTTTCCACAATAAATAAATGCTCAGTTGTTATAGGCAGTTGAGTTGTTTTCTCTCGAAGTTTCACTTTTGATATGGAAATACTGCATTTTTCCAGCACTCAGACTCCAATATTATATTGCTAGGAAAATGCACGTCTTTCCCTCCAGCTAGGCCATTTCACATATTGTGTAGCAGCAAATCATGGTTTGTCATGGAGTGCAAAATCAATGGAGAGCCCATATTACATTTTTAGGTAACACTTTGTCAGTATTAACCCCAAAAGTGTAATGTGTGAAGCAACTGTATTGCCATTTTTCTATGGAATGTACTTGCACAAGCGTCACTCTTGGGCATCCTTGGCCTATACTCTGTGATACCATTAGTGATGGCAAAAATATGGGTTGGATGGATTCAGTGCTGGCCATCCACCAGTGGAATGGAAATCACTGATGGAATGGATTTTCCCTCTCCCTGCAACCCCCAACCCCATGCCCTGATCTGCTCTGGAGAGATGGGGGGCCCTCCGGAGCAGATTTGGTGGGTGTGCGGGGGTTGCAGGGAGAAGGAGAGCAAGGGGTAGTCCTGATCCACAAGTGGAAGTCTGCTCATGCAATGTTGGATTTAATTCAATATATGAAGCATATATTCAGGCTGACCCTGGCTACATCTTGCCCTGTACTGTCTCTAATCAGACTGGTGGTGACTCTCCAAGGTCCCAAGCAAAGGTCTTCTTTCCCAGCCCTTCTACCTGAAGTCTCTTTTAGATGAAGATGCCAAGGATTGGACTTGGGACTTTATGCATGCAAAGCATATGCTCTACTCCTGAGCTATGGCCCCCACCAATAGCAATATGCTGTTTGCAGTTGAGCGTAGTGCTAACGATTGTGAAGCCAAATCCTTGTCTACCTCTAGTGATCTCCAAGCACTTTCAGAACTTGAGCCACTCCATTTGCGGGAATGAAAAAGCACCCCCCCGCCACCCTTTTAGGGTGGAATAAGGAATCTGCTGTGGTGTATACACATATTTGGTGAGGGCAACGGGAAGAGAGAGTGGAACACATATTCAGGCTGAAGTGGATTGAACAATTGCTGGGGGAGGAGACAGGCAGCCACATTCCAGATGCATTATTTTGTGCACAGTGACATTCAACAGTTCTGCATTAATCTAATAAGGCCATGGTCTGTGAGCAAGCACTGTGCTTATGCCTTGCTGCTTTGGCTCTAAATGATTCCCACACCCCCTGGAAAAGAAGGATACCAGAGATCTAATTAGAAGTGGGAGCTTGAGCAGCACAACAAGACTTTAAACTCTTCTGGCATTTAATGGAATTTTCCGTGGTGCTAAAATAGCATTTTCTTCCCTGTCATTTTGACATGAAAAATATTAGCGAATATTTGATTTCACTGTGGAACAAATTATGGTAATAATAAGTCTTTGAAAGAAATGTGCACCAACCGGTTCAATCTCATTTCAAATGTGCATGTTAAAAATAGTGGTGTGTGTGGGAAACGTCACGGGCTACTTAATCCGCAGATTTGTTATTTTATAAAAGGCACGCTCTGTTGGCGTAATGTTTGACACTCGTACTTCGTGCTTGTTTGGTGAAACCCCACTTTCATTGCAGGTTCCATCATTCCATTCAGGTTCTATTCAGGGATTCGGAAGAGTATGAATAGACTTGTCCTCCTGCAAGACCTGTTAGATGATCAAGAAGAGTTCAGTGGGGAGGACTTATAGATTTGCTCTTCAGTGGGGAGACCTAAACTTTAAAAGGTTACCTTGAGGTCGTAATACCCTCTTAACGGTTGGGATATGGGGGTGGGGAGGGGGAAGAATTCATTTGGTTTGCAAATGAATTTGCAGTGTCCAAACTAATACATGAACCAGAATTCAATTATCCCTTCATTTTTGCACTTCTTCAAATGTTGCACTGCAGTTCTCTAATCAAATATTGTGTTCAAAAAATACAGACAGTAGGGAACACTGTGTACAAAACTGTGCGTATTAGGGGAAATTGCATACAATAAGGCATATATTAAGGTATAAATGTACACAAAAATGCAAACCATTTTTTTTGTTTGTTTGGACCTTAAAAAAAAAATAATTAAGAAAATCACAAACTGATGCAGAAATGGGATGGAATAAACTTCAGCTTCAAAACATTTGAAGTTGTAGGAAACAAAACACACAGATTTGTCCACCTCCACTTAACAGGCAGAATCATTCATTTCTATAGAGTAATTCATTTTAAGTAGGGCTCAACAAACCATTCTTTTTCTGGTCTGTGTCACATTTGCATGTATTCACTCCATCCCCTTTCCACATTAATCTGTGATTAAAAAACCCCCAAAAAACCCAGAACAGAACAAAAATTCACATTGAAACACATATCTTAAAAACTATTCTAACTATTTTATCTCAAAATATGCATTTCTAAATATATTTGCTCTCAAAATGTGCATCTCTAAGCATATTTGATCACAAGATATGCATCTTCAAACACATTTTGATTTTTTCTTCCAGCCAAGAATAGGGGTTTACAAGAATGTTGTTTCTGCTTGCAATTCATGTGAACATGTCCCAGTCAGTCACAACCCCGAACACCAACAAGGTTTTTTGAGAAATGTTTGCAAATTTCAGAATTTGTGATTACATAAAAAAAATGCATATTTTTTTGAAAATGTGAACTTTGAAATGCCCCCCTCCCCAAATGCATTTTCATGCTTTACTTGCAGGGGGATGCACACTTTTGAAAAATACACACTTTTGCAAACTTTTCTCATTCGAAAGAGTCAAAAACTAAGATGCGAGTGAACTGAAACAAGCTTCATAGTGAATTTCGGGGAATTTTGGAGAGCTTGAAAATAGCTGGTGCACAGAACTTTCGGGAAGTGCAAAAGCTGTTGGATGGTACTAAATTCCAATTTGCACATTCACCCGGGAGGTGCCAATCAGGTCAGCTTTTATTGGAATTCATGAAGATTGAATTCCTCAGGCATTCCTCATTTTAAGGGCATCGAATAGTATCTGCTCTGACTGAATCCACAATTTGCTTCTGGGATCTCACCCTGCAGGCTACCTGGGCTCATATGCCACCTGCTGTCTGGGGATCTCATCACTGCACCTTTAGCTGGCAGGCAAGCAATGGACCCTTTGCTCCAGTGGCAACAGATAGCAGATCTTTCATATGAACACAATTCAGTTGAGCACGGCATTTCATTCCGTTATATATGACTCTGTAATCCAACTGCAAATCCTTCCATAAAAAGGAGGAAAGTAGAAAAGGGAAATGTGAATCACACCTTCTAAAAGTAAGCTAGGAGCAGTTTATCTTCTTTTTTTTTTTAATCCAAGCTGCATCCACACAGCCCATGCAGCTGCCATCCTGTGTGAACAATCTGGACATAGAAATGAGCTTCTCCAGAGGGCACTTTTCATAGCAGGGGAGGTAACAGGTGGTGCACAGGGGGAAATGACTTAACATTTACTTTCAGGACAGTGCATTTATGATCACAGACTTAGATGAAGGAGTTTTGAAAGAGACATATGCTGGTGGTCACTACTACAATGAATACAAAAATGTATTAAAGAAACAGTCAGTGATTATTGTGATAGCTAAATGGAATGCCATGTGCAGAAGCATTATACCTCTGGAATCAGATTCTGGGTATTAAAAAAAGCAGGGAACCACCACTGCCTCCCCCCGCTGTTTGTCCACAGCATCTGGTATTCAGAGGTAGATTGCTTGTGCATGGGAAGGTTCTGTTTTGCAATCTGGTTCCCTGGCTTTGGGGCACCATTGCAAGCAGAACACTGGAATAGCTGGACCATGGGTATGCAAATCTTTCATCCTAAAATGAGTATTTTGCGAGGATGTAGAATACATTAAAACATAAAAGTGCCTCCAAAGTAAATGGGCTATCAATCAATCAATCATTACTAGCATTTAGTCACTAGGATTTCTGTTTTCCCAGGCTTTTAAGAACTAGTAATGTTAGCATTTTGTAAACTGAAAGCAGTTTGATTTTACTGCCTATTTTAATTTACTATTGCTGTTTATGTTTGCTGCTTTATTTCGCTTGCATGCTTCTTCTTCCTCTTCCTCTTCTTATTCTTGCACTTTTATTGTTTCTGACTACTCTGTTAGCCACCCTGGGAACATACATTTCTGCTGAATATGCAGGATATAAATTAAGTAAATAAACAAATAAATAGTACAGGTATTCTCTTTTTCTTTTTTCACAGCAGAGGGAACAGAGGCTTGCTAGTCAATTTTGCTAACCCTGGGTGGCTACCAATACCTGCGAGTTAAGTGTCAGCTCTTAAGCACTGCATGTCAAAGAAGTAGATTTTCTCATGTCTAGTAGAGCTTATGTGGGGAGGGGGGGGGAATCTTTTAAACTCAATCAAAAGATGCAGGTGTGTACATTGTCCAGGGATGCCTTTATATTAATTTGACTAATTAGGAAAAAAAATTCAGGCTGTGAACATCTGACATGAATTAACTCAGCAAAACAAGCTCTTTCTTTCAAAACCGTATATGAAATCATTAAGAATGGCACAGCCAGTGGCCCTGTGTTTAAAAGGTTTCGGTTTAGAATGTGGGTCACTGTGGGGTGGGCTCATGTGGCACGCAAAAGAACACAGTCAAAAGGAGGCTGTCAGAAGAGCTCAATGACTTTGCACAAGTCCGGGCTCGTGAATAGAAAGGAGAAGGAAAATACCTCATCCTCAAAGATTCCACTGTCTCCATGGTTAGTGCCTCTCCCAGCCAAAAATATAAAAAAATAGGTATGACACATTTCATAGAATCTCTCTGTATAATATACTGAGCCTGTCGGAAGAATGTCTAATGCTACTTTTGTAGTCAACAATCAAGTGAGGTCAAGGACAGTTGGATTGTTACATTGCACATAATTTGACAAAGGCTAAGGAAAATGTGTATGAATTTATTGGCGGAGAGCCTTTTATTAATTCACCCAAGAGGTGATTTTGAAAATGTACTCCCCTTGCCTTTGTGTCAAATACAAAGTGAAAAAGGTGGCTTTAAAACAATTAGAGAGCAAGAGAGAGAGACAGACAGACAGAGAGAGACAGACAGAGAAGATCGTAGCGATGTACTACATCTACAAAAGATGTACTGATGGCCACCAATTTGGATGGCTTTAAAAGGGGATTAGACAAATTCCTGGAGGATAAGGCTATCAATGGCTAAATGCTGATTGGCTAAATGCTTCCTCCAGGATCAGGGGCAGTAAGTATGCCTGTGTACACCAGTTGCTGAGGAACATGGGCAGGAAGGTGCTGCTGCACTCATGTCCTGCTTGTGGGTTTCCCGTGGGCAGCTGGTTGGCCACTGTTGTGTGAACAGAATGCTGGACTAGATTTATTTTATTTTATTTATTATTTATTTATTATATTTAGACCCCGCCTTTTTTCCTGCAAGGAACCCAAGGCGGCTTACAAAATCCTCCTTCTGCTCCTCTCCATTTTATCCTCACAACAACCCTGTGAGGTAGATTAGGCTGAGAGTCAGTGACTGGCCCAAAGTCACCCAGTGAGCTTCATGGCCGAGCGGGGACTAGAACCCGGATCTCCCGAGTCCCAGTCCAACACTCTCACCACTACGCCTTAGTCTGATCCAGCAGGGCTCTTCTTATGTTCTTACATGTGCAAGCTCTTTCATCGCCTGAAGTGGGAAAACACACACCACCTCCGCTGCCTCGCATTCCTTCCCCACCCTGCTGCTACAGTCTCTGCTTCCACCCCGTGCACTGCATCATGCCCCTTCTCCCTTCCCCCATCCTGCACACACACCCTACCTTTGCTGTTGTGTCAGCTCTATGGAGAGCCGTGCAGCCAGCAAAAGTGGCTTCCCAAGTCTTGCAGCCACTTCTTCCAGCTGTGGTGCTCTCAAAGGATAAACAGAGGGCGGGCAGCTGCTCCAGAGAGCTCCACCGGCTGCTCAGCTCTCTCACTGCAGCACTTGCCATGGTGGGAAAGGAGATGTCAGGACTCCGGAGAGCGCCCGCTGGAAGCAGCAGAGCCGAGCGGTGGTGGTGGTGGTCTCTCCTGACTGGGCTGGGGGCTGGGGGGGTGTCACGCAGTGCAATTCACTGCTCCTCCGGCTCTGCTGCCTGGTGCAGGCACCTCAATCTGCTTCATGGGTGGGCCAGCCCTGGAGAGCTGCAGTCTTGTGATGTCAGCACACAAGTAGATCTTTGGGGAAACTAAAGGAAAACAAAGCCTTCCAAAATTTCGGAAGAACCATAATACAGATTGTGTAGGACAAGTGCCATTTAATCAAATCTGCATTCGAGAACATGGTGTAGAGCAGGAATGGGGAATGTTTGGCCCTCCCCATTGTTGTTGGATTGAAACTCCCATCAGCCCTCACTACTGCCGATGCTGGTGAGGGCTGGTAGGAGTTGCAGTCCCGCAACATCTGGAGTGCCACATGTTTCCTAACCCTGGTGTAGAGCTACAGTGTCTACATAATGTGAAAAATCCAAAAGTATGTGGCCAGTGTGGCATAGCGCTTAGAGTGTTAGACTGGGACTTGAAAGAGCCAGGCTTTAGCCCCCACACGGCCATGAAGCTCACTGGGTGTAAGGATTGGGCTCACTGTTCCTACAAAGGAGGATCTGGGAACAGATTCTGAGTCTGACAGGGAGGAGGGGAGGATGGAGGGGAGGGAACCTGCAGCTGGTTCCCCAAGGCCAGCGGACTTAGAGATAAGCCAAATAGTGAGCATCAGTCAGTGTCAAATTCCGTGGGACAGCAAACTGAGCTCTCTGATCGGGAGGAGGGCGAACCAAGCGTCTACTAACCCCAGGGCCAGACATCAGCTAAGGAGGGTGAACCAGCTTAGAGGTGTCAGGTGCTGCAAGAGGTTGGCCCTTAAGAATAAGGATCCGCCTTAGGGGTGTCTGTGTGTGTGTGTGTGTGTCTGTGTGTGTAATTTGAGTCTGTGAGGGAGGAGAGGTTTCCAGTTTAAAATCAACTTCTCAACAACAGGTCATTCTTCCTCAACGGCTAGAATTCTAATTAAGCTTGTTTATTTTTTGATTGATTTCTGCAATACACTTCATTTGTACCTTTGAGCCAGTTTGCTTGGCTTGCATTAACTAATAAATCTTTTTAGTTTGAAGCCTTTGTTTAATTTTTTTCTTGGAAAGGGGAGGGGAAGTACAGCCTTGACACTGGGTGACTTTGGGCCAGTCACGGGCTCTCCGTTTAAGCTACCTGACAGGGTTGTTCTGAGGGTAAAATGGAGAGGAGGAGGAGGAGGAGGAGCATATGAGCTGCCCTGGGTTCCTTGCACGTGGAAAAAAGGTGGGATATAAATGTAATAATACAAAATAAAATAAAATTAAAATTAAATAAAATAAAAATACAGAAAGCACACAAAATTGCTAAGTACATTATGGCCACATGTATTTGAGGACAAAGTGGTTCTCTCCTCACCCCCCCCCCCCCATGAATTTATGTTCCTGAAGAACTCCTGGCATCAGTTTTAGAAATCAGCCCCAGAAAAAAGATGGCAACAGTCATGATCTATTATGATAGAGCTACCAGGTTGAGGAAGCTATGTCAACCTTCCCCATCCTGACGCCCTACAGATGTTCTAGACTTCAACTCCCATGAACCCCATCAGCTTGGCCAATGGTCAGGAATGCTGTGAGTTTTAGTCCAAAAATCTGGAGGGCGACAGGTTGGGGAAGGCTGCTCTATATCATACTAGGCTTGTGGACCCTCAGACTCCAACCCATCAATGCCACAAACCCCAGCTGCCTGGGCAACTTAGGTTGGCCACCTGTGTACTAACCAAAAGTGGTCATATACAAGTACATTGATTGGTACCTAGCTGAGAAGTTGTTATTCTCCTGTTCCTCCTGCTCTCATCTGTGTAACACAAAGGAGTTCATATTCTTGCACTGTACGAACGTGGCCCAATAAAATATAACGCCTGCCCTAGAGTATATGTCCCTGGGACTAATGGAGTAATAGCTCTTCATATCATATCCAATAGAATAGGGGTGAGCAATATGCACCCCCCTGGCCTTTTTTGTGTCCCCATGTTGCTGCTGAAATTTGGTGGTGCAGCAGTGGCAGTGGCAACATGGTGATTGGGAGCATGGAGGCTTTGGGGGGCATGATTTTGCTTTAAAACAAGGCACCAATCCCCATGCACCTTAGTTTAATGAGCAGGCACTGTTTTTTTTTGCCACTACCATGCTGCTGAATTTCAGTAGCAAAGTTGGTGCAGCATGATGGCAATGTTGGTGTGTGGAGCTCTCGATGGGTTCCAGGGCCTACCAGACCCCCCGAAGTTGCCTAATCCTGCAATAGAGGAATGTGTAATTGAAGCATAGGATCTGTTGGGGCAGTGTTCCCTGTGAATGAATTATTTCAGTGCTGATTTTTTTTTTTTAGTGTGAATTGGGTAGGGTTTGGATTCATTCCTATGAAACGCCTTCTCTCCCCCCACTCCCTTCCTGCCAAATGGCCGTAAGTGAGCCCCTTGCAGGGAATTGTCTCCATGTTTCACTAGCTGATCTGCTTTATCCCATGGCTGATTGTGTGGATCTAGTTGCAAGGGTCTGTCTGTTCTACTGATCTCAAGGGCGGCTTGGTGAGCACAGAGGTGCCTGGAGCAGCAGTGATTAGATTAGCTGGCTCTGTAGGAAATGGAGCATCAAACAAGGCTCAGGCCAGGGGTGGTGTACTTGAGAAATAACAGTCCCCGTAGTGGTCTTGTCCTAGTAGCTGCCAGTTCTATGGATAACTGTCCATAATTGTTGGTTGCCAAGCCACCAGCTTTCTCTGACCAAATTATTCAGACCCCAGTGGGCTTTTTTCATTATTTCATTTCATTTCATTTATATATTCAGTGAAAGAAGCCTTGTCAACTACTACGGGAAGTGTGTGTGTGTGTGTGTAAACACAAGAAAATCAAGGAAATTCAAACTTCCTCAATATTAAAGCTAGAGAAGTGGGACTTGCAACAAAATATTGCAGTGTATCCTCACCTCCTAACTAGTGATGCTGTCGAATTTCGCAATAAGCTGGCTCGTTGGTGGAAACACGCCCATTCATAATGCTCACCTTTGTAGTGAGCCTGGATCAATGTCTTATGATTTTGGTATTATGTCTGGAATTGATTGCAAGCTTCAGAGCATATGCTGAGTTGGTTTAACCCTTGAATGATCTAGTGTGTCCACCTCTTCTTCCCTCATTGCTGCTGCCACCGCAGCTCTGGCTCCATGAGGAGTGGGACTCTGTAAGCACATCTTCTTTCCTCCATATGCACCTCACAAGGACTGGGAAGAATGTGTTTGGACACAGCATGAGGAACTTAATCAGGAGGGCTTTAAACTGAATCCAACAGGGGAGGGAGACATAAACTCGGGGGTACCAATGGAAGAAGGCCTCTATGCCACAATGGAGAGAACAGCTCCAGCGGTGCCCATTGATAGTCTACCACAAAATGTAGGGGGAAAGTCGGACTATAAAGCACATAGTCTTCAATGTCTCTATACTAATGCCCAGAGTATGGGCAATAAACAAGACGAACTTGAACTCTTGATACATGAGGGCAAGTACGACTTGATAGGGATAACTGAAACCTGGTGGGATGACTCCCATGACTGGAATACAGCAATTGAAAGGAACAGAAGCAACAGAAAGGGAGGTGGAGTTGCACTGTATGTTAAAAATACGTATCTCTGCACAGAGATACAGGAAGAGGAGCTTGGCAGCCCCATTGAGAGCATCTGGGTTAAAATAAAGGGGGCAAAGAATAAAACAAACATGGCGGTTGGAGTCTACTACCGACCACCCAATCAAGGAGAAGACGAGGATGGAACTTTTGAAAAGCAAATTGCCAGTGTTTCAAGGAGGCACGATGTGGTAGTAATGGGAGACCTCAATTTCCCTGATATCTGTTGGGAGACTTTTTCAGCCAAACATGGCCCCTCCAAGAAATTCCTGAGCTGTGCTGCTGATAACTTCCTCCTACAGAAAGTGGAGGAAGGAACTAGAGGATCGGCTATCCTTGACCTGATTCTAACCAACAGAGACGAGTTAGTGGATAAAGTGGCAGTTTCGGGAACTCTGGGGGAAAGTGACCATGTTATACTTGAGTTCTTGATTCTAACAGAAGCAAAAGCTGAGTGTAGTCAAACACGTACCCTGGATTTTAGGAAAGCCAATTTTAACAAACTCAGAACAATGATTAGTAAGATCCCATGGCAAGTGACTCTCACGAGAAAGGGAGCCCAGGAGGGGTGGGAGTTTTTAAAAAAGGAAATTTTAAAGGCACAATTGCAAACAATTCCCACAAGGAAAAAAGGCAGAGGGCAACAGAAGAAGCCAATGTGGCTTCACAATAAACTCAAAGATGACCTGAAAACAAAAAAGGACACGTATAGGAAGTGGAAGGAAGGACAGGCTACAGGGGAAGAGTACAGGCAGGTAGCACAGAACTGCAGGAATAGTGTCAGGAAGGCTAAAGCTGAGAATGAGCTAAGGTTAGCGAGGAATGCTAAAAGCAACAAAAAAGCTTTCTTCAGATACATGCACAGTAAAAGACAGAAGAAAGAACTGGTGGTTCAACTACGCAATGAGGATGGCAAATTGATAACAGAAGACAAAGAAAAGGCAGAAGTGTTCAATTCCTACTTCGGCTCGGTCTTCTCCCAAAAGAGGGTCTATGACCCCCCTGGCAAACCTGAAGTGCAGACTGAAGGGGCAGAATTGCAGCTTGAGATTGATAGGCAAATGGTCAAGGAGCACCTGATTACTCTGAACGAGTTTAAATCTCCAGGGCCTGATGAGCTGCATCCTAGAGTAATAAAGGAACTGGCAGAAGAACTCTCAGAACCACTGTCTATTATCTTTGAGAAATCATGGAGGACAGGTGAAGTGCCAGACGACTGGAGGAGGGCAAATGTTGTTCCCATCTTCAAAAAGGGCAAGAAGGAGGAACCTGGGAACTATAGGCCAGTCAGTCTGACATCAATCCCCGGGAAGATTTTTGAGCAGATTATAAAGAAGTCAGTCTGCAAGCACCTTGAAAACAATGCAGTGATTACTAGAAGCCAGCATGGATTTGTCAAGAACAAATCCTGTCAGACTAATCTGATCTCATTTTTTGATCGGGTAACCTCCCTTGTGGACTGTGGGAATGCTGTGGACATTATATACCTGGACTTCAGCAAAGCTTTCGACAAAGTGCCTCATGATATCCTGATTAGTAAGCTAGCTAAGAGTGGGCTAGATGGAACAACTATCAGGTGGATCCACAATTGGCTAAAGAATCGCTCAAAGAGTGCTTATCAATGGTTCCTTCTCAAACTGGGGAGAGGTAACGAGCGGGGTACCACAGGGCTCGGTCCTGGGTCCGGTGCTCTTCAACATTTTTATTAATGACTTGGATGAGGAGGTACAGGGAATGCTTATCAAATTTGCAGATGACACAAAGTTGGGTGGAACAGCTAATACTCTGGAAGACAGAAACAAAATTCAAAGTGACCTCGATAGGCTGGAGCGCTGGGCCGAAAACAACAGAATGAAATTTAACAGGGATAAATGCCAAGTGCTGCACCTAGGGAGAGGAAACCAAATGCAGAGTTACAGAATGGGGGACACTTGGCTCAACAATACTACAAGTGAGAAGGATCTTGGAATTGTGGTAGATCACAAACTGAATATGAGCCAGCAATGCGACGTGGCTGCAAAGAAGGCAAATGCAATTTTGGGCTGTATTAATAGAAGTATAGCTTCCAAATCGCGGGAAGTGATAATTCCCCTTTACTCGGCACTGGTTAGGCCTCATCTTGAGTACTGCGTCCAGTTCTGGGCACCTCACTTTAAGAAGGACATAGACAAACTGGAGAGGGTTCAGAGGAGGGCAACAAGGATGATAAAGGGACTGGAAACAAGGCCCTATGAGGAGAGACTGAAAGAACTGGGCATGTTTAGCCTTCAGAAGAGGAGACTCAGGGGAGATATGATCGCACTCTTCCAGTATTTGAAGGGATGTCACACAGAGGAGGGCAAAGATCTCTTCTCGTTCATCCCAGTTTGCAGGACACGGAATAATGGGCTCAAGTTACAGGAACCTAGATTCCACCTAAACATCAGGAAAAATTTCCTGACTGTCAGAGCAATAAGACAATGGAATCAACTACCTAGGGAGGTGGTGGGCTCTCCCAGTCTGGAGGCATTCAAGGTGCGGCTGGACAGACATCTGTCAGAGATGCTTTGACCTGGATTCCTGCATTGAGCAGGGGGTTGGACTCGATGGCCTTGTAGGCCCCTTCCAACTCTACTTTTCTATGATTCTATGATTCTATGATATGCAGGTGATAAGTGAGTAAACCACCTAGAGAGCTTCGGCTACTGGCCAGCATAGAAATGGTATGGAATAAATACAGTATTTAGTACTCAGGATCGAAGTAAACATTATGCTAATTGCATAATGAGTGCATATGAACATAGGAGGCTGCCTTATACTGGATCAGACCATGGGTCCATCTACCCCAGTATTGTCTACACTGAGTGGCAGCAGCTCTTCAGGGTTTCAGGCAGGATTCTTTGCTAGCCCAACCTGGAGATACCGGGGTTTGAACCTGGGACCTTCTGCATGTAAAGCAGGTGCTCTGCCACTGAGCTATGGCCTCTCCCTTCAGCATAACTGAGGCTTATGGGTGTTTTTAAATAAATAAATAAATACATTCTAGAGTAATTGTGCATGGCCTTAATTTGGATCAGGGCCATTTGTGTGCCATTAGGGGAAGTTTAAACCCACCGCCATCTGCTTCCCCAAATCCCACACATGCACACACACCTGAGAGTTTAAAAAAAGGGGGGGAAAGTCTCCACTGGTGTCAATGAAGGCTTCTTTTTCAACCCCCAGGCCGGGGCAGTGGGAAGGTACATCGGACGAAGCAGATGGTGGTGGGAGGTTTAATATGTCCCTCCCAATGTGTGGTGTTCCCAATCTGAATTGTGTATTTGTGCACTTACCTAGGGATGTGCAAATCAGCAAAACTCGAGCTTGCCAAAGTTCTCCAAATCCCATTTTGAAGCTCATTCCAACTTGAGTCCATATCAGCTTGCGAGCATTGTCGTTTTCTTTTTCCATGAAACCTGTGCATATTTTCATGCATATTTCCCCAACTGTACACACATCAATTATGCACATCTTTGAAATGTACGCATTCTTTCCCCATTGATTAAAGCGTATTTGTGCACTGTTTTAAAAATGTATGCATGCTGGTGAACACATTTTTTGCTGTCTGCGAATCATATTGCAATCGGAGAAATGTACCGAATTCAACCACAGACTGCATCTGAGTCCGTGTTTGGTCTCTGGAAGGTGCGAACTGGATAAAATCCTGATCAAAAATTAACTGAAATAAATTTCACATACATCCCTAGAGGGAGGAGGAGAAGAAGAAGAAGAAGAAGAAGAAGAAGAAGAAGAAGAAGAAGAAGAAGAAGAAGAAGAAGAAGAAGAGTCTCAGCCATATGCTATACAATTAACATAACATCATTTGGCTTTCAGTGTCAGGATCAATGGAGTATTTCTGTGTCTTTACATAGCAGTGTGGGAAAGGGCTTTCACTGCATTACTGAAACTATTACAATCCATTACAGCTTTGAACCTATCATTTATTCTTCTCTTCATATTGTGTGCGACTTCTCTATTTGGGTTGGATCCAGAATTTTTATTCTGCCAGGGGAAGCATCCTGAGCAGAGTTCAGAAAGCTCCCATTGCTTGAAGGCAGGGGCAATTTTCACTGATACCCCCTCTCTCTGCAGCCCCAGTGCTATCTCCCCCAGTTTTCCAGGGGGTCCCCTAACTCTCCAAAGCAGATTTTTGGAGGACATAGGGGACTTTAGCGGGAGGGGGGGGAATCAGAAAAGAGTGACTCCTCCTCTGTTCAGTCAGCGCAGAAGCTCCATCAGATCAAAAGCTTCCCACTGATGGAAGGAATCCTTCCATTGGCAGGAGGCTTTTGCTGGGTACAGCCCATTGTCTTGCTTTCCAGAGCAGACCTGTGAACAGCATGTGTCTCTGAAGCATCAGGGACTGTAAAATACAATGTAGATGAAGACTAACTGAAGAATAACTCTTCACTCCTTTTCATCCTCTTCTCATTTCAAATGCACACTTTTTATATTTATTTTTGCCCTTTGCAGAATGAAGCACATTCATAACTTCCCCCCTTTTTAAATGTGAACTCAAAGTCAGGCTTTTGATACCCGTTTTGAACAGTTTTTGTAAAGATTTATTTCATGTCCAGACAGCCTTCATATTCACTAAATGATGGAGCTGAGGTGGCTGTAAGGGGAATACATGGCATAAGAACAAAAGACTTAATGTAATGAACATCAAACTCGAGGTGCCAACACATTTCTGGTAAATGTGAAAAATGACCCGTGCAATATGATTATGGCACATTGCTTCTGAAAGTAATTTATTAAAGTAAGCACTTATAATTACAAAAGCAAGCATACAGTCATTGTTTTCCTACCCATTCATTGCTAACAAAAATCTAATTTAGGTTATTTCATTGAGCTTTTTTGTTTCTTCTACACACAGTTATAAGTAAGTTCTGGTCACTAAGGGTAACTGCATATGATTGCTTTTTAAATGTGATGATTGCAGCTATCGCATGCACAATACCCTGGAAGTTTGAAGCTTCTGCAGCAGGGAGGGGAAACATCAGCCTGTGGGCCAGATGTAGCATGTGGTACCTTTGGATCGGGTCCATGGCCTCCCATCATTGACCCTGACCTCTGTGCAGCAACTCTGTGCAGGGTGGCCAGTTTGCCGGTCAGATGGGCGATAAATAAATGTAAATAATAATAATAATAATTTGACTTAGAAAAAAGGTTCCATTTATACAAATGTATAAACCAAACCTAACCATGAATTATAATAATGGCCAACCTCTGTGAGATAATTTCCCCTATATTTATATAACGTTAATACTGTCATTTCAATTCTCTTAGTCATAATTCGTATAAAGTATAAGGATTCTTGTATACATTCTCTTATACATTGATTCCTGTTTGACAGAGGCTAGTTCAAGCCATAGAACCGTGGGGGCTAGCGCAATGGGATTGGCAAGGCCAGGGAGTGGCTAGATCCACTAGGCCAACATGTGTTAGAGGAAAAAGAGCATCGACACAGAGGACTCCGCTTCAGGCAGAAATGGAAAGCACAAACCAAAGTGACAGTGATGTGAATTAAAGTAGCTTAAATCTGAGGCTTACATGTTGATGGGATTCATTAGTAATGCAATGCAAATATCTCAGTCACTTCAAGTAGATAAAAGTTTGTTGTTAAGGCATTATCTACCTGAAGTGACTGAAATATTTGCATTCTTAATTGATGTATTCAAGTGCACCTCTGCTTTCCATTCCTGCCTAAACCAAAGAATACCTTGCTTTTTTTGATAAAGCTCTGTTGCCAAAGGATTTTCTTTCTTTTCTTTTCTTTTTTTAAAAGCCGTCTACGCTTATGATGCTCAGCACAGCTTGTAGTGATGAATTATTTCATAGGTGAATTATGCTTTGACTGAAGACATATTTCCCCAGATCTGCTATCTCGGAACCTTTTTTTAGCTGGAGATATTGAGGACTGATGCTGCAAAGCATGTGCTGCACCACCAAACTATAGCCCCTCCTTCCATCATGGAATGCTCACATGGTGCCATCTCCCTTCCTTCTTCCATAAAGCCTTTGATTTAATCCCTTAGTTCTAGGCTCTCTAACATGGAGTCAATGAGTGCCAACGTGCTCGTGGACACCTCTTGAGCCCACCAGGCTCCCTGCCCCTCCTGATTTCTATTTTCTTTCTTAAGGTATTTTTTTTTTTAATTAACTGGGAGGCTGGCACAATGCAAAGCAATGTGCTGCCCTCCAATGCCATCTTTAAATGGGTTCAAAAGAGTGGTTTTGTGTTTGGGAGCTCAGACTCCCACCTCTGCCTCATACTTAGGTTCTTGGCAAGTTACTTTTTTTCTAGTCCCACCAGCTTGCCCCCTGGGAAATGAGTGTTTTGTGACTGGCCATGCACACCATGGCAGCCATTTTATGTACATCCTATGTACATCGCCCAGGGTGGACGGTTGCCGGCCAGATGGGCGATTAATAAATGTAAATAAAAAAAATAAATAAATGAATGGGCAAGCCCCCCCACAGCAGCCATTTTGTGAAAGCGCCCACAACACTCTCAAAATTCCGAATGTGCCCACTGACCTCAAAAGGTAAGTCCTGTCCCCAACAAAAACACAACCTACATGTATTTGCTCACATTCACTTGATTACTCTTGTGTTTCTCTCCTTTCTCCTCCCTTCCCTCTCTCTGCTGTCATTCACCTGCAGTGAAATCTAGATTGTAAGTTCCTAAAGACAGGGATCTGTCTTTCTCCCCTTATTTTATTCAAGAATGTGCCATGTACATTGATGGTGTAACAACAACAGCAATGACAATGACAGTACCAACAGCATCAACATCATATTGTGCCATATACTGTATACATATTTAGTGAGTAAGTCCCACTGAGTTCAATTGGACTTACTCCCATGTATGTAACTTTTGGATTGCAGCCTAAAAGAGATGATTCAGCTCTTTCAAACATTTGTTTAAGTTTTGATGCTGCATTTCCGGTAGGGATGGGCAAACGAGCAATGTTTGAGATATTCAGGATTCTCTGAACATTGGCTTGCCACTAGTCTCATGCCCAGTTCCCATTTGCATTTGCAGTTGCTGCTCACTCTGTGTGAATGGGAAATGCAAATTCAGTCTACAGGGGAAATATGCACAAATTAGGAAATTTGCACAAATCGAACCGGGAAAGTTGTACAAAATGAATGCAAGCATATGTTTGGCAATTTACAAAACATTCTGTGGACACATGCTCATGCTCGCAATCGGGGTTATGTCACAGTAATCAGAAGCATTTGGTGGTGGTGCTTTGAAGCGTGCTTGCACGACCAGAGATGCTCTAATTTAGTGATGGTAAAAGAACAGCAACATGTTCACAGCTGGGTATCATTGCTGACATAAGGTGCTGTAAGGGAAGAGGGGTCCACGAGGTATTGTGAAGGAATAACTTCCCTGATTTACACCTCTGGGTGTTTATACATTCCTAGTGGTATTTGTTCCTGCCTATGAGCCTTCAGTTTCCAAAATCAGGTTACAGAAACATTTGCTGTCTTTTTGTGCTCATAGAACAGCGATCCCCTTCGGCCATATAAACAAGATAACGAGAGACACTGGAACATAAATAGTGCAGATTCTAGCCTGAACTATGGAACTAGTAATATGCTTGAACTATGGAATTTGGATTGAAGAAAAAAATGTTTTCAGTAAACTTATACAGCAGCCCTATGCATGTCTACTCAGAAGCAAGTCCATTGAGTTCAATTGACTCCCATCATATTAGTGTGTCTATGATTGTAGCCTTAATTAACTATATTTTAATACTTCTGATGAAGATGCTTCCTAGGCATTATGGAGAGGGTATTGTATAGGATCTCCAACCACACTGTTGCAGTATTGGTAGCTGCGCACAGAGCACCCGGAAGTCATCTATGTGGTAGAGTCGTACAGCTCTGTTGTACAAATTGCACAACTCGATATGGTATTGCATATTACCCAATAATGAGAGTAGTGTCTAGGCTGCTGAAGATAAGGTGCAGGAGGACTGCAGTGGTAATTGAATAACCTTCCTCGAAAAGTCAAATCATGTTTAGAAGAGTAGCAGCAGCGCAGCACATGGAGACTGCTGGTGGGGTGGGAGTTACAGTATAGTCCCATGTAAGCAGCTCTGCACCAGGTTTCCCTGCACTCAGGGCACAGGGTTGTGGCCTATCTTAGTAAAAACTAGGATCCATCAGCCAGAGAAGGAGCAGCTGCAAGGAGCTTGCTTCCCTGCTCCATCCCCGAAAGAACATTCTGCTCCAACTGCCAGTTATTCTGGGACTGCAGAGTTAAAAGGACATCCAGTCTGGCCTTTGCCACTGGCCAGGAGACCAAGGGCCACCAGGAGACTGCATCCTCTTGCCTCTCATGTAGAACATCACGGCAAATAGGAGACCAGCCTGGCCCCATTGATCAACCAGTGAAGGTGCAGCTGCTGCCCCAATGCTTGCTTTCCTCTTCCCTCCCCATTCCTTTTTCTTTTGTATCACACCAATTAAATTGTGACTCTGCAGGTAGGGACTATCTAATCTTTTAACATCTGTAGAGCTCTTAGAACAGTTTAGGTGTTTTGTAATTGTTCATCATAGTATCCACAAGCCAAAGCCAATTCAAATTAATAAGAAGTTCTACAAATGTGGTGGATCTCAACCCAACAATTCTGATTTGGAGATGACTCAATATTTTCTTTTATCTGTGGGTCTTGCTAGTAGTATATGTTTAATCCCTAGAGCAATCATACCTGGTTTACAACATAATCCGCTCTGGAATTGGTTTAGTTGGTACAAGAAAGTGGGAATGATTATCAGGAGAAACTCTGCATGAAGTTGTAATCAAATTTGCAGTTACATTATACTGCTTGCTTTAGGAAAACATTTTGAAGTTGATTTGCAAGTAAAATATTTTATTATACTAATATTAGGTGCAGTTTATGCTACTAGTAAAATTCTTGCATTGTTTTAGAGACCACTCTTGGGTTGTAAAATTAACCATGTAAATTGTAAATCAAGTGAGAGAAGAAACCACAGTGGCTGGCTGAAACATTTGAAGCATACTGATTTTAATAATGCTGTGTGTTTCTGTTTAAATTTTAATTTGCTTAACCACAGCATTTATTCTAATTTAAGCAATAGCTTGCCTGCAACAGGCAAGGATGTGAATCTTTTCCCCATGCAATGATATGAATCTTTCCTACATAATACAGTGGCCTTATTTCAGCTAGTGTCAGTATCATGCGTATCCCACTGCTCAGGCTATGTGATAGCGCTGATCATCTTTTTGAGGACTGTGGAAAGGATGCAAGAACAAGATTCTGTCAATGGCTACTAGTCCTGATGGCTGTATGCTGCCTTCAATATTAGAGGCAGTATGCCTATGTACACCAGTTGCTGGAGACCCCTGAACCCCAAGGTTTTCTTACCTATAAAACCTTAAATAGCTCGGGGCATCGATATCTGAAAGATCACCTCCTATCATATGAACCTATTCGTGGTTTAAATTCTTTTTTGGATGCCCTTCTGCGTGTTCCACCATCAAGAGAGGCTTGATTGGTGGGAACATGGGACAGGGCAATGCTCTTCACTGTTGTTCGAACAGGAGGCACTTTGGCTCCAGGCACCATCACCATGGTCACTTGGGTGCCTTTCCTGGCCATGAAGGGCCTCTCCTCTCCCCCTACCCAGGACCGGTGCAAGGCAGTTTGGCGCCCAAGGCAACATCAAATATTTAGCGCCCCCCCTTCCCACTTGAGCCCGCCCTCCCTTCCTCCCTCCAGGGGGGGGCTCCGGAGCAAAGCAGCCGGGGCTGGGAAACGCCTGCTCGCCCAGCGCCCCCCCAAAGTTCTCCTTTGGAAAATTTTTTAGGAGGGGGCGGCGGAGCTGCGGAGAGCGCGCTGGGCTCTCGCGGGGGGGGAGGCGGGCACGGCCGGGGGCGTCTAGCTTAGCCCGGGTGCCCACTCACTCCTTGGGGATGCGCTGCCGGCGGGGAGGATCGGGAGGCCGGCTGCCCGCCACGCTCCTCTTCTGCTGCTGCTGCTGCTCCTGGCGCAGCTGCCTCTGCCCAGCGGAGCTGCGGGTGTGCGTATGGGGGAGGGGAGGGGCGAGGCCTTCCCCACCGGTCTAAGACATGGCTTTTTGTCGCCCATGGCGTCTCCGTGGCTGCCCTGCCCGGCCGCCTCGCCAACAGATCCGGGCTCCACGACGGCGGCGAGGAAGAGTCGGTCGAGCGAGCGAGCTTCCTCCTGCTGCTGCTGCTGCTGCTGCTGCTGCTGCCGCCAGCTTCTGCGGCCCAGGAATGAAGGAAGGCGCAGGAGCGGGGCAGCTGCCTAGTTGGCCTAGCGGTAGCGCCAGCCCTGCCCCTACCCCCATGTCAAGTGGTAACACCATGCACTGGACTCAGCTGGAGGCCTTTACGGGCCTCTCCTCACCCTCCACATTGTCAAAGTAGGCTTTATCAGTCTGTCAGTCACCAAGACATCAGGCAGGCAAATTCTGACAGCCTCACTTGCTCCTTGGATTGGGATGAATATTTTTTATCATCACTGAGAGAGTGCCCTGTTCTACTTTGTGCTGCAAAATCTCCCAGGGCAGATCCACGTTACCTGCTCTCGCACCCATGCATTCAGTTTTGCCTGTGCAGAGCACCGCTGCAGCTAGCCAGTCATATTGCTCTTTGCCTCTTGGACTCCTCCCCCACCACAGCTAATTGGCCAATTGTTCCTGCATTCTTCTCTCTCCGTTCCCCACAGCCATCTTACTGCTGACGAGTGGCAGGTCTCCTGATTTCTGAACTCTGATGCATCTTCCAGTAGCCCACCACTAACACAAACAACAAGGCAAAGCTAGAGAGCCCCTGCTGAGAGAGAGCAGCTGCTGCAAAGAGAGAGAGAGCGGGAGAGGGAGACTGAGTGAATGAGAGAGAGGTGGAGAGCCACATTTGAGCTGATCGGGAGCCATTAGTGGCCCTTGGGCCTTGCAGCAAAGATAATCAGGACAGGTCCTTCTCTGTGGCAGTGCCACGTCTGTGGAACTCTCTCCCAAAGGAAGTTAGGCAGGCCCCCCTCTTTGTTCAGTTTTAGGTGGGCTATCTTTTGTATTAGTTCCAGACTGTGGTTTTAAGTTTCTCTCCTGCTCTTAAGTCTGCTGTTGATCTGTTGAAGTTTTAATTGTAGGTCACCTTGGGGACCTGATTGGTGCCAAAAGGTGATTCACAAATTTATTAATCGATCAACAGAAGACTTCATGTGTATGGTGTTGAGGAAGAAAGGGGAGGGGGAAGTGGATGGGAGAGAAAGTACACGCAGCAACTGAGGCCGTGATAGTACAAGGTGATGCAAGAAGGCAGAACTATAGCTCATGGGGACAGATGGTTCTCTCCCATGGAACATACATATGAACCTCTCCTATATTGAGCCAAGCCCAATGGTCCAGTAAATAGTATTCCGCCTTGGAGTGTTATTCCGACTGGGTCTCGAAGAGATCTTTCCCCAGCCTTGACAGCTGTCATAGAGATGTTGGGGATTGAATCTGGAATCTTCTCCATCCAAGACAATACTGACCCTGGAGGTAATAATCCCCCCCCCCACATGCAGAATATAACATGTTCAGGCCTGCCCTGGCAGGACAATATACATTCTGAGTAGTTAGCTAGTCTCTGGGAATGTCTGCAAGCAGTAGCTACATGCAGCCTGACCCCTTAATTATGGAGGCAATCAGATTTAAATTTAATCAATGAATTCATCCATTTTTATTTTATTTATTTGATACCCCGCCTTTCTACCAAAAAATGCCACTCAAGGCATCTTACAGGCATAATTAAAATTGATTAAAACAATAAAACACATTAAAATACAATAAAAACATAACAATTACATCATCATCATCATCATACAGCACTCAACCCAACAGACCCACTTAGAGGCCAAAGGCCTTCTTGAATAAAGTGGTCTTTGCCTTTCAGCAGAAGGACAACAGAGGGAGTGAACCTGGCCTCCCTTGGAAGAAGTCGAACAGCCTAGAAGCAGCCACCGAAAAGGCCTTTTTTGAGTCATGATCAAAAGCGCCTCTGAAGGCAGCAGTCTTGAAAGAAGGGCTTCTTCATAAGATCTGAAGAACCAGGCAGCCTTGTATGGGAGAAGGCAGTCTTTCAGGTAGCCTGGACCCAAGTTGTCCCAATTAATAGGCTGAAAAGCAAATAATTAATCAAGAAAAACTATTTTTAAGCAGTTGGCATCCCTAATGAAAATGTAACATCATTCATCAAAGTCAGGATTTAGCAATTATGAATGACAAAATTCAAACTGGCAAAGAGATGTTTACTGATCTTGAGCAGAAATCAGCTACTCAATATTTAGAAAATAGAACTCATCCTGTGGGTTTTGCATTTGCCTTCTCTGGATCAGAACCGTACTGTTGCTATTGTTCATGAATCCTAAAAATAAGAATTTAACAGGGTAACATAGGTATTATTTAATAACAACAACAACAACTTATATTTTTCTGCAGGGAGCTCAACGCCATGCTGCAAGGCAAGAATATCCATGCTTCTGCAGATCAAACAATGTCTCCTAGAAATATGTGCTACAAACAGAAAGTAGGTGCAAACTGGCTAAGGTACATTCAGATGAATCCAAGGTTCAAGGCTGACCTATAACATCTACACATAGGAAAAAAAGCTACTAGACCACAGGGTTTTAACAATTATTGCCTTAAGCACAGTTAATTAGCCTAGACATATTAGAGAGACCCATGACTAATGCCAGGCTTCTTTTAAGTCTTCTTTATTGAACAAATGGATACAGTTAAAACATAATTTAAAGCTAACAGTCTCACACTGATACAGCCAGTTATTGAAAGACATAAATCAAGACACCTAGGGTGGAAATCGGAGTTGATGACCTCAATCCCCTTTCATAGATTATAGGATTATTCAAGCACTTACAGGATAGACATCTGTCAATAACTACTATGCCTGAACATCAATGTCTCTGTCACAGCTTGATTGTTTCTTGTTCTCAAAGTAATCCCTCTCTAAAGTATATCTCCCGCATTTTGGCCTAAACAGCAAAAGTGTCCAGGATAGTAACAGATGGTTCCTGTAGTTTTAGAGAGTAATGGTGTCAAAAGAATAGTGGACAGGAGCTATCATTAATCTTTTGTGAAGCTTATTTACTCTGTAAAGTGCCTTATAATAGGGATGTTTAATTCCCTTCCTGAAATTTCACTCATTTTATCAAAACTCTTCCCGAAACTCTTTTAACTACCCTCCAAATCCCTCAGACATTTTGGGGAGGATCTTCCAAATTAACAATGAATTTGCATTTTTGGTGGATCCATCGGTAACCTGCAGAAGTTCATGTGCACTTTTAAAGAAATCACAAACTGATATGGAAATGGGGCGAAACAAACCAAAGGTTGGAAAAATGAGAAACTGAATAAAACCAAAATTGTCAGATTTGTCCATCCCTACAAGGGATGTGCAAAAACCTTCCTCATATTTTTTCCTAGTCTTCTCCAAATTGCTTTACCTTTACTTGAAATTCCTCAGATGTTTCACCTGAAGACAACCCTGGCCCCCCATTCACCTAAAGTGAATGTGATTTGGTAAACTGCAGATGAGCATTCCCCCCACCCAAACAGTTTTTACTAAGGAGTACAAATAAGCTTTCTCTTGAAAAAAAACAGCAACAACTATTTTCGGAATAAGAAAATTGGGAACAATACCAATCTGTGCAGATATCTTTTGGTGTCTTCCCTATGGCTGTATTTGATTCCCTGTGTGTGTTGTGTTGTTGAACCTAGTTCTTCCAGTGCTTCAGGCCAGTATTGACCACTGAGCCATGTTGGGCAAGCTAGTCTCAACAACAGGAATGCACTTCAGGGCCACATTGAATGTTGTGCCTGCAAGTCATTTCCATGTTGAAAGAAGTGATGCCCAAAGGAATTCTTCTGCCCATGCTGACTTCCAACTTAGAGATAGTTCAAATGTTATAAATGGCTTCTTCCATTTTTGGAATACTGTGAAGATAATGTCTATACTAGACAGTCATGTGTGTTCCCCTGCATTTACGTGCACTGGAACCAATTGTAAAACAACAATGCAACACTATGAAATAGTGCATTACATATGATGATGGTTGGGGAAATTAGCTCAAATTGTTGAATGGTCAAATGCCCAGTAAACCAAATGTCAGGTGACTCCCTGTCCCTGCCCCCAGCTTTGCAGTTAAAAGAAATGTGCTACTGTGGGCCATTGAAACAATTATACTTGGAGTTGAAAGAATTGGCTGCAATTTGCTCAGCTGTAAATATGGTGGTTGGCTTGGCTTTATATATGTCTGCAATAGGGCCTGAGGCAAGGGGCACATCAAATCGCCCCTGGTCTATCAGTGCCATAAGAAAAAGAAAGGCAAGCACTCAAACTAGTATGTGTCCAATATAGTGCTTGAGAGACCCTGCTTTATTTTAAAGCTACAGTAGTTATTTATTTTATGTATCACTCTTGTCAGCTATACAGTCACTAACACACCCTTAAGGTTGGTGGGATGCTCTCCTGTTTAATACAAGGGAAAATAGTCTCGAGGAAGGTCCTTACATTCCCCAGCTCATGGAAGATAAAGAGGTATAGGTAGGTAAGTTGGAGTTGATAGAGTGAGAAGTTTGAAAAGCTTGCAATGGTCTTGCTAAACCTGGCTCTCGCCCTTATCATTCTAGGTAAGCAGGTAGGTAGCTTGACTCTTAGACATTCCTGGGCTTGTCAGGCTACCTAATGGCTTTGGGGTGCTATCTCTTCTCAGCCATTAAGGCATGAGTGGGCAACCTCCAGCCTGCAAGCCTAATTTGGCCTATGGAGGTTTTCAATCTGGCCCATGGAGGGTTGAGCATCCTTCCTTTGTCTGGCCCCACCCCACCCCTGTCCAAGCCCCACCTCTGGCCTGGAGGCAGAGAAAGGAATCCGGGTGTCATCTCCGATCGCTTGTCATGTCCTAGAAGCATTGGCTGAGTGCACTTCACTTGTCCCTCACCTTCAATTGGCCCTCATAGGGCTGCTCATGCAGCCGGCACTGGAATTTAGTTGCCTACCCCTGCCTTAAGGGATTGGAAACCAACCAGCTGTTCCCTTTGGTGTTTTTTTAAGGGTTTTTTTTAAAAATCCCCCCACAGCTGCCATTCCCTTGTAAGAGTGGGCAAGCACTTGAGAGGCAGTTTTAGAAAGACATTGGAAGGGAAAGAGTTAAGCCCCTCCCCCTGCACTGAATTACTGCTCCATATTGCAGCATATTTATCACAGAATGTAAAAATAATGCTGTGCAAACAGTGCATGTTTCTGTAATTCTTAGCTTACTTGAAGGTGCAAACTGGAATACAGTTCTCATATCTTGCATGATAACTTATTCCCAATTTACAGCTGCAGATCAGAGTGTGTGAATTAAATTATATATCTAATTAAAAGAAAAAACTCCTAGCAACTAATAATATTAAACAGGAGGCAATAATGCTATTATCTATACTAGCGCCTGATTGCCAGGATTATCTAATTGGGCATGCCTAGATCCAGGAGTTAGGAGGATTATCTGATTGGAAGCCTTTTAGTAGATCCTAGATTTGGGATACAAGTTTAAGCTGATGATGAGGCTTAACTTTAATTCATTAGTGCTGCCTTGCCAATCGCTTGCTTTTCTCGGGATAATTTTCAGTAACTTGCTCTTTTTAGCCAAAAGATGGAAAAACCACCACTGGCTTTAGTAGGCACGGAACTGGACTTCCACCTTTGCCATGATGAATCACAGTTGTTCTCTGGCACAGAATTACCTCAGCATCTTTCATTTTTGAGAATAATCATGTTGGATTATGGATAGGAATAGGAGAAACATTCATTTACACTTCCTGAACCATTGCATGAACCAAGATGCAGTTCTGCTTCCGTATTTTGCCCCTCTCCAAATTTTGTGATTTCATAGATTTCATAGATCATAGAGTTGGAAGGAGCCTACAAGGCTATCGAGTCCAACCCCCTGCTCAATGCAGGAAACTAGAGGAGGGGTCTCCCATCCAAGTAATAACCAGGCTTGACCCTGCTTAGCTTTCCACGCTCAGACAAGCTAAGCCAGCATAAGCCACAGGCCTGTATATGGTGCAGTTCTCCAGTTCAAAAAATGCATATATTAGGGGGGAGTTGCAAACCGATGCAGAAACAGGATGCAGCAAACTTCAGATTGGAAAAATGAGAAACTGAGAGAACCTCAGACTGACAGATATGTCCATTCCTACTTGTGGGCTCCTGGGTGAATGAGTCTTGCATGTGCCTATGAGGTGACAGAAGTCACAAAAGAAGGCAGCATTCCAGATTCCATGACCTGGTGGACATCAAAGTAGACCTTAGGATGCACAAAAATGCACACGGTTCAAAGTACATTTTGCTATGAAAGCTGCATGGAGGAAAATTTATACTATCCTCAGAGGAAAGACGTATGAAATTGCACTGTGACAACAGAGGCAATAGTGGAATGACCATAGCCCGATTCACTTTTTAGCTCTTCATGTCCAGTGCCAATGTGTGGAGGAAAAGAAGGGCCATGGTGCAACCATCTGGCATGTGCTCACACATCTTCCTCCTCTCGAGGAGAAACAGGCAGAGAATTTATTATTTATTTATGCATTTATAATATCTCTATACTACCTTTCCACAAATGTCACCAAGACAGTGTACAACAATTAAAATAAAAACTCCAATACATAAAAACATGGCAATCAAGCCATATTAAAACATTAGAACAACATTAAAACCACTAATCACAATTTAAAAGGCTAAATTAAAGAGATTTGTCTTAACCCCTTTAAGCCAGGAGAGTAGTGACAGATCTTCGCTCTGAAGGGAAGTGCTATGTGACTTATGAAATTGTCACCAGCACCTCTGATTTCTTCCTGACTCTGTGGCCAGAGGGACCTCAGAACTATGGAACTGAATCTTGTGAGAGAAAGACACTTTTTATCAAGCCTCCAGGTCTGTGCTAGGCAGTGCCCTCTTTTATGCATTTTATTTATTTATTACATTTCTAATCTGCCCAATAACTAATGTTCTCTGGGTGGATTACAAACAGTTAAAGAACAAAAATGCCATATAACAGTTAAAATATAAAATACAATACAAATATTTAAAATAATAAAATACTATATAATGCAAAACAATAAACAGCACAGGAATTGATAAAACAACCATAATATCCTAGAACTAGGTCTCTAAAATGCCTGGGAGGGGGGGGGAAGTATTTGCCTGGCACCAAAAAGATAATGACGTAGGTGCCAGGACAACCTCTTTGGGGAGTTTATTCCACAAGTGGGTGCCACCACTGATAAGGCCTTCTCTCTTGTAGCCACCTGCCTAGCTTCCTTTGGAGGAGGAGGGCCTCTGAAGATGACCTAAGAGTCCAAGCAGATACATGCGGGAAGAGACAAAAACTGGGAGTGTGAACAGATGGTTAGGCATATGAGCAAGGCAGATTTTGAGTTTATAAAGCACTAGTCTTTCCCAAGTATCAGTCTAAGTATCTTTTTATTAAAGGTTCAAAGTAAAAGCAAGTAGGAAAAGGGTGGTTGCATTCAATAATACACAGAACAATTGTGTCCATCTAAACTTTACACACTAAGAGAGCAATCCTATGGCTCCTAAATATTGTCTGAGGGGCAGAAGGATATTGCAGATTTCCCCCTGTGAGGCCATAGAATAGGGTCCAGGGGGGCATTTTTGCACTCCAGATGCACCCCCTGCTCTGCAGCCAGAATCTCCACACAAAAATAATAATTTTAAAAAAAGTTTTGTGAAAAATGGCATCGAGAGCACTACAGAGCGCCACCAGGAAGGTCAAATCTAGTTTGCTTGCAAGTTAAATTTGATTAGAGCACTCTGTAGTGCTCTGGACACCATGTATATATAGTGCAAATTTTGGGAGGTGCAGGGGAGTCGGGGGGCTGCTCCGGGGAGTGGTGTGTGCCGCATGTTGCCCACCCCTACAGTGTTGACAGAGGTATAACCTCAGGGTGCATGTGGGGAATCCCTGCTTGGAGGCTTGTCAAGTAGAAATGGAAGGGAAAAATTGATGGAGTGGCTACAAACCCTCCATCACTCCCGTCACTCCTCCTGCCTTGCATAGGATAGACCAGTGTTCTCCAACCTTGGGTCCCCAGATGTTTTTGGCCTACAACTCCCAGCATGTCCCAGCCAGCGTAGCTGGCTGGGGCATGCTGGGAGTTGTAGGCCAAAAACATCTGGGGACCCAAGGTTGGAGAACACTGGGATAGACGGAGGGCTCCAAGATCGGAGCCTTCCATCTATTGAGCATCCGTCAGGTAGGATTGCACTCTTAGAGGGTTTAACTCATTCTAATCACTTGCAGGTGAGGTTAAGTCCACAAGAGGGTTCACAGAGTTTCCCCATGCAAGGGCAAAAAACAAAATAGGCTAAAAAAAAACCCCCTCCTTTTCATGTGTGAGTCTCAGGAATTGGGGGCAGGAAGAAGGATGACTGACAACAAAAAAGCCAATGGCCAAAGAAGTGAGTCACAGACTTTAGGGATGTGCAAATTTTGTGAAGTCCGTTCAGTCTGTGTTTTGTGGATTGTCAGGCGTCTTTTGTTACATCATTGGGCTCTCCCACTCTGGAGGCATTCAAGGTGCAGCTGGACGGCCATCTGTCAGGGATGCTTTGACCTGGATTCCTGCATTGAGCAGGGGGTTGGACTCGATGGCCTTGTAGGCCCCTTCCAACTCTACTTTTCTATGATTCTATGATTTCTATGATCCACTCATTGGTGGAAATTATTATTATTATTATTTATTTATTTATTTATTTAAAACATTTATTTACCGCCCATCAGCCAAAAGGCTCCCTGAGTGGTTTACAAAAACAGTAGAAAAAACAACAACAACATAAACATATTAAAATACACCAAGGTAAAAAACAAGCGGCCAAATAAATCCAATCCCGAGGTACAGTGGTGATAATAAAAAGAATAAAAGGAATAAAATTATCCATTAAAATATTGGGTAAATAAAAAGGTCTTCACCTGGCGCCTAAAAGAATAGAGGGTAGGCGCCAGACGGACCTCCTTGGGGAGTTGATTCCATAGTACCACAGCTGAGAAGGCCCTTCCCCTAGTAGCCACCCTCCTAGCCTCTTTTGGAGGGGGCACTCTGAGAAGGGCCTCTGAAGAAGATCTCAGGGTTCGGGTAGGCACGTATGGGACAAGGCGTTCCTTCAGATAACCTGGCCTCAGACCATTTAGGGCTTTAAATGTTAATGTTAGCACTTTGAATCGGGCCCGGACTTCAATTGGTAACCAGTGTAAATCATAGAGGACTGGCGTCATATGTTCTTGTCGGCCAGTCCCCATTAGCAGCCTTGCTGCCCTGTTTTGAACCAATTGAAGTCTCCAGACCGTTTTCAAAGGCAGCCCCACGTAGAGCATGTTACAGTAGTCCAAACGAGAGGTTACCAGAGCGTGGATCACTGTTGCTAGGCTCTGCCTGTCCAGATAGGGTCGTAGTTGGTAAATCAACCTAAGCTGATAAAAGGTGCTCCTTGTCACCGAGTCCACTTGTGACTCCAGTGAGAGTTCGGAGTCCAGGAGCACCCCCAAACTATGAACCCTGTCCTTTAGGTGGTGGTGGTGGTTATTATTATTGGGATGTACAAGGATTTTGTTCCTGTTTGCTAATGTGCACTTGCACAAGTGTGCATTTGGGCAAATCTCGCCAAAAACTAAAAAGCAACAACCAGTCCATGGAATCCTCACGACTCAGAAACAGCCAGTCCGCTGCAGAATTCGCAAGTCAGATTCATAGAAATTCGAACTAATTTGACACTGTTGTGGATTTCTCCAACATCCCCCATCACAGTAGCTAGGAGATGTTGAGAAAAGGGCAATCAAAT
Organism: Shinisaurus crocodilurus; assembly: GCA_021292165.1. Lineage (NCBI taxonomy): Eukaryota > Metazoa > Chordata > Lepidosauria > Squamata > Shinisauridae > Shinisaurus > Shinisaurus crocodilurus. The sequence goes on along the minus strand of CM037879.1, from coordinate 78,005,901 downwards.
TTAGCTATTACTTCTTGATGATGAGAAATAACAGCCCGATCTCGTCTGATCTTGGAAGCTAAGCTGGGTTGGGCCCAGTTAGTACTTGGATGGGTGACCACCTTGGAATACCAGGCGCTGTAGGGAGGGACCAGAGCTCAGAGTGATAGAGCACCTGCTTTGCATGCAGAAGGTCCCAGGTTCGATCCCTGGCATCTCCAGGTAGGGCTAGGAAAGACTCCTGCCTGAAACCCTGGAGAGCTGCTGGGCTAGATGGACCCATGGTCTGATCTAGTATAAGGCAGCTTCCTATTGCCTATTGCCTTCCTATTTTCCCTGTTAGACTATCAGCCAGGGTGCCCAATTGTGTGGAACCAGGCATGCCCACACACTGTTAAGCTGTGGCCATCAGTGCAGCCCTGCTCTCACTTGTTTATGAGTTAGCCCTTCACGTGGCTAATTCGTTAGCAAGGCTATTGTCAAGCATAATATGAGAAGAAAAATATTAGCGAAGCAGTCCTCCGGGATTACTGGTGCAGGGTTCAACATGGTACCATTTCCATTGCTGAGAAACAGTTAAAAAAAGAAGAAATAATCTAATTTACAGTGCAACCCATGCAATTTTTCCCCAGTCATTGACCTTTTATTGAAAGATTTTTCTGATCTTATACATGAACAAACAACTTACCCCCTTTCCCTCCCCCTCCCCTCCCCTCCCCCATTTTCTTCCCTTACCCCTCTTTTACATATATATATATATACACACACACATGTATTTGAAATAAACATAAATACATAAATAAATAAATAAATAAATAGGGAAAGGGAATGAAAGCATGTTTAAATATGTATGTATGTATGTATGTATGTATTTATTTATTTATTATATTTATTGTGGAGGAAGGGGGGGCTGGCTGACCCGCCACACCCCCACCCTTTCCTACCCAAAGGACCCAAGACCCCCAGAGATCTCAAGGTACCAGATTGCCAGCCTCAGCTGTCTGCAATCCTACTTGAATCTCTGTTCAGGGACTTGCCCTTTGTCTGTAACCTGGATTTAGTTACTGAACCAAGCAGAGCAATCCACAAACACCATGTGGGGTAAAAAACCAAAAGAAGGTTTTACAACAAGAATAGGAAAATGAGAGAAGCACACGAAATTAGAGAGAGACACTTTGGTACACAGAGTAAAGCTACAAAATAACAAAACCTGATTCTTTATATCTCCCAGGCACACATTCTGTTACCTGGGGGTCAGTTCTCTTCCAGGGTTGGATCCAGCACAGCCTTGCCGCCCGGGGGGACTACTTCACCTACCCGAAGGTCCGAGATGGGTAGCCCTCCACAAGGCCTGCCTTTACCAAAGCCCTCATTCAGCTAATTTCACCAGGAGCTACCTGGGGTCGGATCCTGAGGCCACTCGAAGGCTTGGGCCTCTGCTTGGCTTGCCGCCATTGCTCCACAGCCGGCAACCACACAATGAACCAAAGACAAAGACACAAAGGCTACACTTTGGGAATATACCTTTCCCCCCCTCCCCTCCTTTCTGTAGCTTTGCTGCTTCTAGCCAATCATGATGCACTTCACCTGGCCAGGCAGGGGAGGGAGACTCATGACATTTGCATCTGAAAAGCCGTAGACTTTCAGGCGCCATGTCCCATCCAATACTTTATGCACATTTCGCCTCCTCCCAGCCCCCCAACTGGCCTTACTGGGTTTACACATGAGGAGGCGTGTGCGTGTGTGTGTGTGTGCATGTAGGAACCCCCCAAAGGCTCTTTTCTTCACATTTATACCCTGCCTTTTTTCCTGCAAGAAACCCAAGGTGGCTTACGTAATCCTCCTCCTCTCCGTTTTATCCTCACAACAACCCTGTGAGGTAGGTTAGGCTGAGAGTCAGTGACTGGCCCAAAGTCACCCAGTGAGTTTCATGGCCGAGCGGGGACTAGAACCTGGATCTCCCGAGTCCCAGTCCAACACTCTCACCACTACGCCACACTGGCTCTCAGTGTGTATTATGTATGTATGTATGTATGTATGTATTATTTTATGCATATGCCGTACAAAAGACTTTACTTGCCTCATATATGCTGACCACTTCAATGCCGCTTAGACTTCAGCAATCATGATTATTTGGGAGCAAGTCCACTGGTGTTCAATGGGGTTTACTCCCTAGCAAGTGAGTTTAGAATTGCTATCTTACAATATTCCAAAGCCTCTTGATAAATTACAGCATTTGAGAAACCAGAAACATGAAAACAAACTCAGGGTGGGGGGAGTCTCAACAAAGTTCCATTTTTTTTAAAGGAAAAAAAAAGTCTCCCCAAATACAATGATATGTTAAATGGCATTGCATTAAATTTAAACACACATTTTGGTATTTATGGAGCATCCTTAGTATATAAGATGGGTTTTAGATACCTAAAATCATTTGTAGCAAAAATACCAATGAAATTCAATGGCCTTTTGAAAATGTGTGGAACAATTTCCACCCATTTTACACAAGGAGATCGTGCTGGTGGCTTTGGAATGTGTAACTCAATACCACTTTAAGCCTTGTTAGTGATCACTAATGCATCTCTAAAATTCCCTTTCTGAATTGCTTCTTCTCCTAACCAGGCAAACAATACTTCCAGGAACATGTCAAGGCAGTGATGATGGTAAGCAGGAGATTGGCTTTAGGAAAGTAGGAGCTCTTAAAAGATAATTTTGAAGGAGATGAGATGATGCCAGGTGGCAGACAGGAAGTGCAGACATTTCAAATATAGAAGATGGCTCCGGAGAAAGGACAAAACTGAGTCCATCCAGCGGTTGATGATAAAAGGAGTTTGAGATGAGAACCAGGGAAGATGTGTCAGTGCAAAAGTAAAGGAAAGCAGAATAACATACATGTTAGCAAGAAAATTGTAGCACTATGAAGACAGAAGGAAGGTATCAAAACCTGCTTTAAAAAGTACTGTGAAGGGTGGTCACATGTCTTATGTTTATTTGTACCTAGAACTGGACTCCAAAATTATAAAACATCCAAATAAAATATCTCCCCAAACCATCACTTTAAAAACAAGTACCATCATCATCATCAGGCGATCACTCGTGACCGAGTAAGATTGTCTTCCGGGATAAAAGGAGGAAATTCTAAAGAAGATTGTGTAGACTCTAGTGATGGGTCCGTAAGTGACTGTGGAGGCCAATTCTAGATCCACACAGCTTCCCACAGTGAGGACACAGGTTACCAGATAGAAGATGGTCCTGTAAAGGATTCATTTGACGTGCTTTTCGCTTAGCACGTTTCTCCCTTTCACCTTGCACTCGGGCTTCTTCAAAGTCCATGGAACCTTTGTGAAAGGCCAACCTCCATTTAGATCGTTCATGGGCCAGAGCTTCCCAGTTTTCGATGTTTATATTGCATTTTTTTAGATTAGCCTTATGAACATCTTTAAACCTCTTATATTGACCACCGATATTCCGCTTTCCATCCTTGAGTTGGGAGTAAAGTAACTGCTTTGGGAGACGGCAGTCAGGCATTCGAACAACATGACCGGTCCACTGAAGTTGGCGTTGAAGGATCATTTTTTCAATGCTAGTAGTCTTTGCTTCTTCCAGTACACTGACATTTGTTCGCCTATCTTCCCAAGTAATTTGCAGGATTTTCCGGAGGCAACGTTGATGAAACCTTTCAAGGAGTTGGAAGTGACGTTTATAGATAGTCCATGTTTCGCAGGCATACAATAAAGTTGGTAATACAATGGCTTCATAAACCAGTGTTTTGGTCTTCTTACAAATATCCCGATCCTCGAACACTCTATGTTTCATTCGAGAAAATGCGGCACTTGCGGAGCTCAGACGATGCTGGATTTCACTGTCGATGTTAGCTGTAACAGAAAGATAGCTGCCAAGATAGAGAAAATGATCGACATTTTCCAGTATTGTCCCGCCAAGCTGGATAGATGGCATCACCAAAGGGTTGGCTTGCACTTGCTGATGAAGCACTTTGGTTTTTTTGATGTTAAGTGAGAGACCAAGTTTTTCGTATGCTTCTGCAAAAGCATTTAGGATAGTTTGGAGATCATCCTCTGAATGTGCGGAGACCACATTATCATCAGCATACTGAAGTTCCACAACGGAGGTTGTAATTACCTTACTTTTTGCTTTCAGCCTGCTGAGATTAAAAAGCTTTCCATCTGTTCGATATATAATTCCCACACTGGTGGGAAGTTTCCCCTTGACAAGATGTAAAACCATGGCGATGAAAATGGCAAATAATGTTGGGGCGATAACACATCCCTGTTTAACACCTGATCCCACTTTAAATGGAGCACCATGAGAGCCGTTGTTGTCCAAAACCGTTGCCGTCATGTTGTCATGGAGAAGTCGCAAGATATTAACAAATTTATTGGGGCATCCAATTTTCATAAGGATAGTCCAGAGAGCTGTACGGTCTACAGTATCAAAGGCCTTAGCCAAATCGATAAATGCCATATAAAGGGGTTGATTTTGCTCCCGGCATTTTTCTTGGAGCTGACGTGCAGTAAAAATCATGTCTACTGTCCCTCTAGAGGGGCGGAAACCATATTGAGTTTCAGGGAGGATCTCTTCTGAAATAGATAGAAGACGGTTTGCGAGAATCCTAGCAAATATTTTACCTGCGGTTGCTAAGAGAGAAATGCCCCGATAGTTTCCACAGTCTGTTCTATCACCCTTCTTAAAGAGGGTGATAATTATGGCATCCCTGAAGTCTTCTGGGATCTCTTGGGGGTTGCGGGCAGGGGCCGCCATGGCTCGGCTCTCCCAGTTGCTCCGTCAGGCTCTGGGTCGCCCATGGTGATCCTTAGGCTCTTGCTACTTTGGGTCTGGGAGATATTCTGGGCTAATAAGTTATCCCACCGCTGCCACCAAGTCCACTTAAAATGGTAAAAGAAATTTCAGCACTTTGAGAAGTTGTTTACCGTAATTGGCGAGTTTCAAAAGGGTGAGAATTTAGTTCTGTGAGCAGCTGCAAATAATTATATATGTGCCTTTGATGGAATGGATAAGTGTAGGGATATGTGGGAACTCCCTTGAGAAATGTGCTAATATCAAAATTCTTTTTTTACCTCAGAATTCCTTACATTGTCACATATTTGCCCCCTGGAGAGTGGTGAAACATCCAAAAAGCAGTGTCAGAAACCCGGTTATCTCATCTTGTTCCATTCAGCTTGTTGTGCCTCAGAGGAACCTCCAAATTTTAAAAATCTGTGAAATTTTGCTAGTCCTGGTGAAACACTGTTGGCTTCTCTTGAAATTCCACAGAAGCTTTGCCAGAGGAAAACCTCCTGAATGTCACTTTAGGTGGATTTCAGCTGCTGCTTGTCCAATATTAGCACCAGCTTTTTCTCCTAGCCTTGGGTATACTGTTCTAAGTACAATACAATACAGTACAGTAAGCTTTTATTGCTTTCATCTAAAGACCATTTCAATCTTCCAAGAAATAAAAAATAATTTCAGAAATACAAACTCCCAGAGGTTAGAAAACTGGAACCTGAAAATTAAAACTTAGAAACAATGAGCAGCATGATGACCAGAGATAGCAGAGAGTTCATCAAATTAAACCATATTTATGGCAGTTAACTGTTCGTTCTAAAAGAGTTTCTGCTCAGATTCTCATGGCTGCAAAAGCATAAAGAGAAACTCTGGGGGGGGGGGATCACATAACCATCTGTAGCAGACAATAGATAACAATGTTTCTGGAATGAGTCTCGACAGTAAGAGGACCAAAATAACAACTAGGAATCTAGAATGAGGTTCAGAATATAATGAGCAAAACAACAACATATAAATGACTTCCAGCTTGGGAACTCCACAAAATAATACAGATTCACTGAGCCAACAGACACTGATGGGATCTACCATCTGTCATAGCAGATCACATATTTTAAAAGCGAATAGCCATGAAAGCTTGTCAGAGGGTCAAATGACATAATACGTTAAATGCAAAGCATGCAGCGGATCGTCTTTCTGTTTTTTACTCACACATACCCTCCAACATTTCACGGATGAAAATAGGGACACATGTGAATTTGTAAGAGGTATGGTTAAGCAACATGAAGATGTGATCAAGGGAGTGTGGTCAGGCAACATGAGGGCGTGGCCAAGGGTATAGCCACCCACCCCAGGGTGCTCTAACTGTTTAAGGGCTCTGACCACTCTGAAGCCACTTTGATCTCCAGACCCATGATGATGACGGTGATTGCTGCTGTTGTCATTATTATTATTTTACCATCAATGCACATGGTGCTTTACCGAGTATAAGAGAACAGTTCCCTGCCCCAAAGAGCTTACAATCTAAAATGTAATATAGAGGCGACAACAAATGGTAGGAAGGGGTAAACCAGGGAGGAATATGCCATTATTTCAGTCAAACATAAGTTTCAGCCTACGTTCCCCACATTGTGCAGGAAACTCCTTGTTTTAAAGATCTCCCTCCCACTTGAAAAATGGATCCCTCCATGGTGGCTTTGTTCTCATTAGTAGTTTGCCAAAGAAATAATAATATTTAACATTTAGCTATCTCTTGAGTGTGCAAAGTGGTTCACAGGCCCACCCTGCAAGTTCCTATTTTCTCCACTCAGAAAAAAAGCATGTGGGCTCTATTATACTTCATTAAAAAAAAAAACAAGAACAACAACACTGTGATTGAACAATAATGCCAAAATGGAATGATGATGTTTGTTGCTGCTATTTGAGGTAGTTGGGATTTTTTTCTTTCTTTCTCTTGAGGAGTGTGTTTTTTGCTAACTCCCTTTAAAAAAAATGCTAATGCATTTTTAAAAAAGCCACAATCCAAAATCCCTGCAGAATAAACCTAATCATTACTGTAGAGAGTTTTCTCCATGGCACTTCTGCATGTGTTAAAAAAAGACTTTCATATGGGGTACACAGGTAGAGCCAAGTAAAATTTACCACTGCTCTGAAAACAGAATAACAGTGCAATCCTATGTATGTGTACTCAGAAGTAAATCCTATTGCGTTCAATGGGACTTACTCACAGGAAAGTGTGTATATTTTAAACCAATCAACAACACTGACCATCACATCTTGTGATTGATTTTGCATTTTGTGAAGAAGTATTGTGTAATTGAGGGGTAATTGTGAAATGCTGCTCCTTGGTAGAAGAAGAGTTAGCTGCAGCAGCCCCAGTGCTAGGATGACCTTTCCAGAATTATATTATTATATAATATCTTATATATTATAATTATTACATTATTATATTATATATTATTTTATAATATTTTATAAGTGGCTTTTGTAATATTTTTTTTACCTTACTTAAACCCTTAATTGTTGATATCTGGTGTTTTTCATGGCGGGGGGTCAGTGCTTTCAAGGCAATCTCTTTCTTTTTCTTTTAAAATTGTCAGGATTGGCACAAATTCAACAGGTGAAGCTTACCCACCCACCTCACACCCCCAAACATGGAGCTTCAGAGAGAAGGGGAAGTTTCTTGCATTTCCTTCTGACACGGTATCTCACCTGTTAGAGCCACAGAGTCAGCTCTGTTAAGAAATAAAATCTTTGGCAATATAAAGATAGGAATCATGTGATAAATTCCCTCATTCACCTCTTCCTTGGTTCAGGCCAGTGGATGCAGCTTTTCAGAGGGAGTGTGTGTGTGTGTGTGTGTGTGCGCGCGCGAGCGCGAGCGTGCATGCACGCACGCACACATCCTCACAGCATCTGTCTCTCCGTGGAGACCCTGCTGCTGTTCGGACCTAAAAATGCTACACTTAAAGGGGCCATGCCATGGGCAAAATTGCAGCTAAGCTTGCAGCATTTGCTTAGATACAATTTTGCCCATGGCATGGCCCCTTTAAAAAAAGTTTAAAGTAGCTTACAGTTGTGGGAGGCAGGGGAATTCGGGACTTTGCATGACAAAGTGAAAAGCTGGGATGGCTTAAGGCTTTTTGTGATGGTCCTGGCATTTTCGGAGCAGATGGAGATTATGCTGACAAGGAAGTATGTGGGGCCTTGATCCAAACTTGGGCCACTGCATGTGGGTAGGAGAGGTTTAAACCTCCCCCACAGTAGATGGTTTTCTAACCCCCACCCCCACTGGTACCAGTGGAGGCTTTGGGGGCAGATTCTGGAAAACAAGTGGCATGGTGGGGAGTTCAAACCTCCCACAGTCATGCACGGTGGTCCTGATCCAGATCAGGGGCTTGCATGCTAACTTGTGATTGAAAGCCAAAAACAAAGAGAGAGTCAGTTGCACATCACATTAGTTTGACCCTAAGCTTGGGGAAAGCAACAGCAACTAAACAAGAGGTTCTGTTATGATCGTTTGAAAATTTCCTACACCAGCTGAATTTTAAGGCACTAGCTTGTCAAGTGGGATGTTTTGACCTAAAATCTAGTTAGTACCAGTTTGAGGAAGGATCTAGGGGTTTATCGGAACAGAATAGAGCTGGAAGAATGTATAGCATCTGGTGACCCAGCCATTCTCCATGTCGTAATTTACCATAACACAGTTTTGAAAGATGGCTGTCTGGAGTGTCTTTCAATTTCCTCAGGCAGAGAAATGAGGGGAGTCTGACCTCTGCTCGAATCAAAGCTGCTGGAGTGCCACGGGGCAAAACTAAAAGATGATGATGGATGATGATGATGATGAGTTTAAGGCTGGATAGATCAAAAAGCCACTTTTAGTGTGGTAAAATGTTAGTATGGCACCTATAATTCCAAATAATGTGAACTTTGTTATTCCTGCATGATCCTTCAAGAAAGTGTCTCATTGAAATATACCTCAAGATATATAAAGACAAGGCATTGAACAACTGAAAGTTGAGGGGCTTCTTTCCAAAGACCATCATTTTTGGTTTTCAAGTTGTTTAAGATTATGGTTTCTTCTTTACAGTATTCACTGAGTTTGGATAACATCCTTTTTAGGCCTACATGGGTATAGGAAAGTAGGATCATATACTTGACATACAAAAAATAATTTAAAAATTAGAGATCTTATATTGGAAGACTGGAAAGAATGTAATCTCGTATTATCCACCCTGGCTTCCAAAAGGGCAAATGCACCAGTGACCATACCATAACCCTTTACCATTCAAAGAATATTTTGTGTTCTGTCTTTCTAGAATCTCCCTTACTGCACAAGTCAGAGACATTTATTTATTTATTTATTTATTTTATATTTATACCCCGCCTTTTTTCCTGAAAGGAACCCAAGACGGCCTACGTAATCCTCCTCCTCCTCTCCATTTTATCCTCACAACAACCCTGTGAGGTAGGTTAGGCTGAGAGTCAGTGACTGTCCCAAAGTCACCCAGTGAGTTTCATGGCTGAGTGGGGACTAGAACCCGGATCTCCTGAGTCCCAGTCCAACACTCTCACCACTATGCCACCCTAGCATTATATTGGCTTTATTTTTTACAGACTTCCGAACATATGTATTGCTTTGTATAATCATTGGTCCATCTAACACAGTTCTGTCTTTTCTTACTGCCAACAGCCCATTACCTGCCCCCACAATGGGTCAGACAACACTGATGCTTGAGATACTTTGAACTACCTTCTGTCTGGACAAGGGATGTATAGATTTTATTAAATCCATTCCATCTGTTTTTTGCCGATTGTCAGACATCTGTTGTTCTGTTATCCACTCATTTTTAGGGATCTACGAGAATTTCATTCCATTTGCACTTGCACATTTGCGCAAGTGTGAATTTGCACACACACACACACACACACACACACACCCAGTTAAAAAACCAGCCTGCAAGTCCACAGAATCCATGTGACTCAGAAAAAGCCAGTCCGCTGCGGATTCCACAGGTCAGATTCATAGAAATGTGAACTCATTTGAATCCATTGCAGATTTCTCTGGCATACCTAGTCTGGATACACTGGGCATGGTCTTGAGGGCACATGATGCAGCCACCTTGCTGAAGCTAAGCCAGACTATATCTGGTCAGTGCCTGGATGAGAGACCACCCGGGAACCCCATGTAACCGTTTTGAGTTTCATGATAGAAGAAAGGTGGAATATAAATAAATTAAATTAAATTAAAAACTGGAGAAGCAGAGAGCCAGAGACCATGGATCAATCTTAGGTCTTTCTGCATAGAAGGCATGTATCATACCACTGAGCAATGAGTGCTCCTCTTTAAAGGGCCATAAACATTAGAATGGAGGACTGTCTCTTATTTGGGATCATGCTATGATGACCATAGCCCAAATCAGTCTTCCCGAACCTCCAGATGTTTTGAACTTGGGTGCAAAACTCACATACTATGCCCACAGTTTACCCTTGGACTATGATTCAGTGTATCTTAATATTAGTTATTTATTGTAATTTACTGTATCTGTATTGTGTGTGATTTCAATTTTCCTTTTGAGATGTCATGCCCTTTGATTTGAGCATCAATAAGTATGAACTCTGATTTTGTACTAGAAATGTGTATTCAGTTCTAAAATGTATACATTCCATGCTCCAGAGCTGTTGTGTTATTGTTCATAGCTAGGCTTGCTCTGTTGGCACAGAACAAAGTGTTTACATTCATGGTAAACACAAATAGTTCACACTTAGTGTTCTTAGATTTTGCCTGACTTCAGAGTGAAAATGTAGTTTACACAGCTACTAATGAAGACCAGCTAAAATCCTTGTTGATTACTGAAATTAAAATCAAGCAAAGAATAGTTCCATTTCCTACCACCAGCAACACTTTTTAATTTAAAGTTCTCTCCATGGTTGAGAGTGTTTAAATTAGATTTTGAGCCAGAAGCATATTTGTACTTTTAGCTTCTTCTCTTAGCATTTTTTTTCCCAGGCTCCACTTCTAATTAATGCAGACCAAAATGCTTTATTTCTGTTTTTGGTTATGAGTTACAAGAAGTTGGGTTGTTTTTTTTAACCTACAGAGTTTTATGTTTGTTTCCTTTCCCCAATCAGTAAACATTGAGATCTGCAATGCAACTTGATCGCATTAAGGCCTGTGATCACTTTTACCCTTCAAAAAAAATTCTACATTTGCTTGAATTTTCATGAACAAAACAAAATTCCTCATAAGAGTTCTGTGCCATTATGTTGTTTCCTCTTTTAATTTACAAACATTGCATTTTTTGAAAAGGACTAGCTTTTTAAAAAATCATTTACACACTGACCTGGTTTACACAATCACCGCAACCCACACTGGCTTGTCATGCCAATGAAACCCAGGTGGCAGGGGTTGTTTCAGGGCTAAACAAACCTCAAGTAACCCAAGATCTTTTGCAGGGTTATTTGAGGATTGGTTAACTCTCAAACAACCCCTACCGCCCAGGTTTGGATGACACAACAAACCATGGCAGCCCGCTACTCAGGGTTGAATATTCAAAATGGCTGCCTGCATGCACCGCAGTTCACCACGGTGGGCTGCAGTGATTGTGTGAACTGGCCCAATGAATTGATTAGGGAAGGATGGGATTCACACACACACACACACACACACACACACACACTCATTCATATGCGCATATTTGTATGTTATACTCTGTTTTATTTATTAAGCATTTGTGATAGCATGCAAGCTAACAAGCCTAGTGAGAAATTCCAAAGAGATTTCAGAAGCACACACAGATATATCTTTGTTCTCTGCCCCCTGCTATGTATAACATTATTAAGAACAACGATGATATTTGGCACACGACTCTAGTATTGTCTGACATTCAGCCCAAATATGGTTTCCAGGAGCACTTTGCAAGTTATTCTTTTGTATAAATGCTTCACACATAAGGGGGCCATGTCCCAATGAAAGGATGTATTGCTTCAAAGGGCATTGAATTGAATTTGCATGTAACAGTGCCCCCTCCCAATGTTTAATATGAAAAGCAACAACAGAAAGAAGCTGCATTGTTAGTGACGTTATGTTGTTATTCAAGGAAAGGACTGGTTTGGTTAGAGGCTGAAGTGGATGGCTTTCAAATGTCAGTCGTCAGGGCTACTTTAGTTGAACTTGATATCCTCTTTAAGTCAGAATAGGTCTCTCAAAATGCAGCAGGACCAAAAAAGGACTTGAGATTAAGGCGACCTTGCATCCTTGGTACCCTGGAAAAGTTCCAGAGTATGAGTATGAGATGATATTTCAGTCAGTCCTCTGCATTCTGCAGGATGTCCCTTTGTCCCGTAGAAGGCTGACATCTTCCTGTGTCTTATGGCAAAGACAAGCCATATGATGAGCTGCTTAACAGTTGACTAGCCCATTCGCACTTCGTCTTCGGCTCAGATTCATGCCAGTGAAATGGAGGGACAGGCTGTTCATTTCACCCTCAGACCTCCCCCCTGTTAACTGAAGTTATTTATGAACTGGTCTCTAGTAGTTTGGAACTGATGGATCATTTAGTAAAACTTCATTGAGAAGGCTGACAAATCCAGGCAAAGTTATCTGGATGAAATTATCTGAATTAATTGGATTCTGATATAGAATATCTGACACAGAAATTTTAGGGATGAGAGAATCAGTGAGGTTCCACCTCAAAGCTCAGCCCCCACCCCATTTCCATTCCTGATTGTGAGCTTTTCATTGTTGTTTTTCGAATGGGAAAAGTAAATATTTGGGTGCACACTTCTTTTTCCCCAAATGCACATTTTGAAGTGTGCATTTCCCCAAAGTACACATTTCTCAAACCAACGTTGCAAACCAGTGGTGACTGGTGGTCAATCTGACAGGTAGGGCAGAGGCAGAGCCATGGGAGGTCACCAGCGGTGGAGCCAAAGGGGAACACCAGGGGTGGAGCAGGCTTTTGAATCCCCAACAGCCAGCTGCTGCCCATACCAGAGAAATGGCAAACTGAGGCACATGAACTTTAAGATTGCATGTGCAAGGAAGAGGGGTGGGGAAATCATGCAGCCACACAAAAAGCACTCCTTTGGACCCACATTACCCTGTTCCAGCAACAGTTCCCACTCCACAGAGAATCAAGTGACTTTAAGATCATGAGTGGACACTGGGTGGTGGTGGATGTGAAGAATTCACACAACCATACAAAATCACGCTGCCCTGAAAAACACAGACCAACACACCCCGTTGCCTGTGCCACAGTACCTCCCTCTCTCCCTCCCTCCCTCTCTTACCCCATAATCCTCCTCCTAGCTTGTTCCAACCAGGAGCGGTGCAGGGCTGTTTGGCGCCCTAGGCCAAATTACATTTAGCACCCCCCCTCGTGCCGTGGGGGGGGGCTCCGGAGCAAAGCAGCCCTGCTCTGCAACACACACACCTGCGCCGCCGCCGCCACCACTACCTACCTTCCCCCCGCCCCCGCTGCTGGCTGCTGCTGCTGCCGCCGCCGCCACCACCACCGCCGCCGCCTCCTCCTCCGACGCGATGGGACCCCCGTGCTTTACGACGGGAAGGTAGGTGGTTGGCGGGCGGGCGCACGCAGGGGGGGAGGTGCGGCGGCGGCGGCAGCGGCCGGCAAGCGGGTGGGGAGGCGCAGCGGAGGCGGCAGGCAGGGCAGGAGCGCGCCGGAGGCGAGGAAGGGGCGCAGAGTTCTGCGCCCTCTTCCGCCACGCGCCCTAGGCAGCCGCCTGGGTCTGCCTAGCGGTAGCGTCGGCCCTGGTTCCAACTCATCCGTATCAGACTGCAAGCTTTTTTTTTTCTTTTCACATGAAAATCCATGAGTATGTTGGTCCATATTTTTCCAGATGTATGCATCAATTGTACACATCTTTAAAATGTACTCCTTGTTGTCTCGTTGATTAAAGCATATTTGTGTGCATTTTTCAAATGTACGCACGTGGCTGAATGTATTTTTTGCGGTCCGCGAATCACATTGCAAGCTTGGAAATGTATGGACTTCGACCACAGATTGTGTCCGACTCCATGTTCCGTTTGGACTTTGGAAAGTGTAAACTGGATGAATCCTGATAAAAAAACAATCTGAAACAAACTCCTCATACATTCCCATCTGTCTCCCAGTGCCAATGGCAGTAGGGCTCCCTTCTGCCTCAGTCATCACTCAGTGACGGTGGCCTCTTCTTCTTCCACATTCTTACCCATCACAATGCCTTACCAGCAACAACTAAGTCCTTGCTGAGGACAGCTAATAAGAGTGGGGAAGTCTAAAACTGAATCAACGTGAAAGAAGGAACAGTGAGTCAAAACAGCTCTGATGCAAAGAAATATCATGACGACTTCATGTTAGAAAGAAAGAACTGATATAGAGGTGTGGAGAAAAGAGACAAAAGCTTCGTGCCTATGCCCACCCTTGGCAAGATAACAAACTCCTGCATACTTCTAACGTATGCATAGACATCTCTCAATATGCGCCACTATGTTATATTCACAGATGGCGTATCAAGGGAGCACCAATGGTCAGTTACAGCAATTCCTGCACTAATGCACTAATAGGAAGAGAGCTTTTGATTTCACGGTTTAAAACAAAATGACCCAGATATAATTACTGAAGCTTATTAATTTATTTGTTATGGGTCGGTAACCCTTCACAGACTATCGTGCTTGTTACAGGCAGAACTGAGAGGATTAAAGCTTTAGTTTAGCACAGTTTGATTCCTGTATGAAAATTGGGAGAAACGAAGCACTAAATTGCATGTTTTATGATTGTATCTTATTAAGGAACAATTAATACCCAACTTCAACTGTGCCAATTTTGGGCCATGTAGAAGTAGAAAAACAGGAGCTTTGCAAAAGCTTCAGTCTCACACTACATTTGTGAAATAGGTTTGCAGGGAATAAAGGTTTTTACCACTTATGTACTGTTCTGTATCCAATGGGATATTCCTTGATATGCTTTGGGCAGTTTCTAGTAAGCAGCAATGCAGCAAAGTTTGCTTTCCTCTGCACCCCTTATACTTGATTTTCTCTATGCAAAAGGCAAAAACTTGGACAGTCTCTTATCTTATTTATAGAAGTGTGTGTGTGTGTGTGTGTGTGTGTTGCACACAGGTCCTCCTCTCCTAGGCATTTGTTGGCCTGTTCATGCAATTGCCAGTTGAAAATGTTTGTCTGTGCACTGGTACCCCACGCATGCTCCCCCTCTACTGTTGTGTATACAGTATGATGGCTGATCCAAGATATAGTTTGAGCATTTCAAGATAGAAGAAGCATTGAAAGGATTCTTTTCGATACATGTGAAGAAAGATAAGTGGACCTTGAGGAGGACAGAATAAAACACTTCAGGCAGAATAATTTTTTTCCCCGGGCGGGCACCCGGAAATTTTTTCTCTCTTCTGTTTTGTGACACATGAGTGCCTTCCCCCCTTGCTGTTTCCTTGATCTAAGATATACACATGGACATCCAAAGGCATGGGGCGGGTGCCCCAAAAAGAACCCCCAAAGCCCTGCTGGCTGTTCCCTGCGACAGCAAATGCTGTAGCAGAAAGTGGTGGTGGCGTTCCATGGTGTGCAGGCAGGCAGGCAGGTTGTCCAGGCTAGGTGTGAGGCCCAGGAGAAGCCATCAGCACACAGTGCTCACTCTCTGTTCTGGGTCACACTAAGCAAGGCAGGATCTACATCAGACAAGGCTGGACCTTGGAGAGCACACTACATGAAATGCTGGCAGCTGGAATGTTCTCCCATGAGGAGCTGTTGTCCCAGCAAAGGGCTGCAGTCAACGGAGGCCTGAAGAAGGCTGGCAGAGTCTGGTCGTTCAGTGGCTCCACCCCTGCTGGATACTGACTGCAGTTCTTAGAGGTCAAATGTCAGTTCCTGCAGTCTCATGCTCCTGCGTGGCTGAGGAACAATGGAAACTGCAGCGGAGTCATCCTGTCAGGGTCAGATGATGGGAGAGCAACATCCTCTGGCTGAGCAGTTATAGAAGGGGGTGCTGAGGACTCCCCCTGAAGTGGGGTTACTGGTGGCCTGTCTGAATCCAAGTCCTCCTCAGGGTAATGCAGAGCCTCAGGATCGGGGGACATGACACAGGTGGCCACAGCAGCAGCCAGCCAGCCAAAAAAAAAATGGCAGCAGTGGCAGTGAGCAGATCTACGGGTGGCAGGTAGCATCACATGATCCACCAGCCTTCCTGATCTGCCTCCTGAAACACGTGGCTCAGTGTGGCTCATGGGAGGTCAGGCACCCCGATGAAAGCATTCCCCAATTCCACTCCTTATTGTCCTATGGGTTCATTCTGTGTACACTAATAAGACACTGGGGAAAGAAAAAGAAAAGAAGAAGAAGTAATATGCTTGTATCGAGATTTTTGTGTGCGCAGTGTTTCCCTGATGTGCACTTGTGCTCCTGAGCACTGGGAAAGCACCATATCAGAAAGTCTTGATGCAACTGTACATACAGTCACATCTAGTCTGCTTTTTTTTGTCGTATTCTATCACACAAGTTCACATACATATCAGTGAAGCATCACAGTGAAAGAATCTTGATTCTATCATACATAAAAGCCCTGTTCAGGCCTCAAGTGTGAACAAGGTACAGTCACACATGTAAGGGGTACGGGCCCCTGCATGCTGGCCCTGCCACCAAGAGTCCCTGCATGCACCAGCCCTGCTCTGTACGTCCCCGACCTCTCTGTGTCGAGCAGCAAGGCCTGCAGGGTACTTCTACTCACATTTGCTTGAGTATGTGTAGAAGCCTTCACACAACTAGGAACCCTTCTTTATCAGGGTTTCCAATCACACAAAAGGTTCTACTCATGGTCAAGAAAATGCAACTAGAAACTCCCTTGTAGATCCCCCTGGTCAACATGGGAAAGTCAGAGAAATTGGTGGTGGGGTTTGCATGCACTTTCCTGTCCTTCTTACACATTTTATGGTACCCTGTTCAGTAGGTCTGCGCTGCCTACTGCCCATGAAACTTTGCTGCTCCTGTGGCTGCCTCCCCATTGTCACATTTTAGATTCTGGCTTGGATCCAGTTTCTTTTCTGTACACAGAGTTTGCGTAAGTGCAATTCTACTCAGAATGCTCCCACCAGCTGATTCCCCCACCCCGCCCCTTAACAGCCTCCAGTGGACTCCAGGGTCCAAGCTGAATCTTGTGATCAATGCACACCTCTAAATTATGTAGTGTAACATTATTATAATAAATGGAGGCTTTGGTTACTAGCAGCAAAGACTCATAGGATTGAATTGGGCTTAGCCATACCCATTGAAATCAATGGGATTTACATTAGTCATGACTAACAATCCCATTTATTTCAACAGGCCTATCCATTCCTAAGTACTACTAAGTCAAGGTCCAACCTGTGTACTTTATTTGTCTATGCATCGTTACTTCAGACATTTGGGGAGTATATTCTCATTACTTCCATGGATATATTACACTTATAGAGATGGGCTAGAATATCATTCAGTTCCATTTTAATAAGAATTTACCCAAATTTGCAAAGTTCTCTGTATTCAGGACAAAAAGAACTTGAAATTAAAAAAAAAAAATGTGAGAGAAATTGAAATGGTAGTCTCACCCATCCAGGCTCAGGATTTTGAGCGAATTGCTCTTAAAAGTCTGGATTTTGAATCCCTGTGTATTCTATTCAACCATGTTTGTGGTACTGGATTAGGGTTGCCACCTCTTCTTTCTGACAGGCCCTTTCTCTTCAACATCTGTATGGCAGGCTGGTACATTCCATCCTGGGAATAGTTGTACCTATTGAATTTAGCTGGTGCAGATGGGTGAGAATTTTGTTTCAGTTCATTTTGGATAGGAATTTATCAAAATTCCTGAAGTTCTTCATATTGGGGAGAGAAAGGACTTGAGATTTAAAGAATTGAATGCTGGAGAAAGCAACACCAACTTATTCGCCCATCTCTAGTTACACCTTAAGGGCACAAACCTATGGATGTTTAGACAGAAAAAAGTCCAACTCCCAGTGTTCCCCAGCCAATGTGTACAGGATTGTCTAAACATGCATAGGATTGCACCCCAAAGCACTTTATCCCTCTCACCCATACTTGTGGACTGGTGGTTTTAATCTGAATCAACAAAGAAAGGAAGAGGAAGGGGAGAGTGTCAGGAATGCGAATTTTTCCAAATTAAATAGACTGAAATGAGTCCCAGAGTTTCTTCGCTTCCATATCTCTGGAGTTATTTTTGCCTTGACAGAATTTTCCCTGCTGCTTCCATTTCTCATCTTCCTAGTGGGAACACTTACAACGTACTTCCAGGGTTGTTCTGGGGGTGAATGTAACACCATTGCAAGTCCTTTGAGAACAAACATGTGCTATTTGAAATGGTTGTTTTTAATTTTTCAAGTGCTTTAATTGAGTGTTCAGACTGGATGCATGAGCATAGGAAGAGAGTGAATTGGTGAAGTTCACTTCAAAAGCAAAATTATACTTATGAAGTATTTCAAACTATGTCCATGAATGCTGAAATAATCCAGCGTTTGGTCTTGCATGGCATTAAAAGCTTTCTAAGGATGCAGTCCTCTGCACACGTTCTTGGGAAAAACATAGTGCAACCGACTTTTCGGTAAGGATGCATAGGAACAGTCTGTAAGGGCAGAATCCTATACAGTCATGCCTTGGATTGAGAGCATAATCCGTTCCGGAAACGTGCTTGTAATCCGAAACACTCCTATATCAAAACGAAATTCCCCCCAAAAAAATTGTACAGAGATTTTTTAATTTAAGCTGTACTACAGTACTTGTATTGCAAGACGTCACTTGTATATCAAGTCAATTTTTAAAAAATAAATATTTAAAAATTTGCTTGTCTTGCAAAACGCTCTCATACCAAGTCACTTGCAATCCAAGGTATTACTGTACTCAAGTTCTACCAACTGATGGGCCATAGGATAAGGATTTGGCCATGACAGATGTGTGCTGTTGCAACTCCTCAGATACACCAGTATAACATGCCACTGGTGTACCTGTTCATCCAAAGAAGATGCCTAAAATGAAGGTGGGAAAGGGTAGGAAGGGATGCACATATGCTATATGCCTCCAGACCATGGGCACACCCGTGTCAACAGCACAACTTTACATCAGCATTTCCCTCCCATTGCATTCAGTGAGAGGGGAAAAAATAAAATAAAATAGCGATCCTGCATTGATGACCGCCCCACCTCTAGGGATGTATGAGAATTCCATTTTGGACAGTGTGGAATAATATTTTTTATTGGCTATTTTGTACAAGTGCGCAAGATCACAAGTCCACCTGTCTGTTATGTAGCCCTACAGAGGCATATTCCCCTCTTGTAAATATCGTTGTCAGTTTCATCCTCTCCACACACTACTTTATTTAGCCTAGCAGAGTCATATTCTGTACTTGTCAAAGAACTTGTCAATTTCAACCTCCACTTTGGCACTTCTCCAGTGAAAGCAGGAGGGTGGGGATTGACAAGTTCTTTGACTCCTTGCTCACAAGGAGTTTTGTGTGCACACTGGACGGCTCTTGATTTTTCTCGTTGTGTTTAAATTTCAGAAGAAATGCTCAGAGAGAAGCCACACTACAAGTCCTACCAGCTGCAACAGAATGCAGCCGCTTGCCTGATTAAAGGCTGCCGCCGGCGTGATCATATCACTCCGGTGCTCAAAGAGTTGCACTGGCTACCAGTTGTTTGCCGAACCGAATTCAAGGTGTTGGTGTTGACCTTTAAAACCCTGTACGGCTCCGGTCCAATAAATCTCAAAGAGCGCCTCCAGCAACATCAAGTAGGCCGCTCAACAAGATCTGCCACAGACGGCCTTCTCCCTGTCCCATCAGCCAGAGAAACCAGGCTGGTGGGGACTAGGAGGAGGGCCTTTTCTGTGGCAGCCCCCAATTTATGGAACTCTCTCCCCAGTGACCTCCGTCATACCCCTTCTTTGATTAGCTTCCGCCGTGCATTAAAAACGTGGCTTTTCAGGCGGGAATATGGGGTGGGTTAGGATTTTTAAGTTTTGTTCTGTTTTTAATTGTGTTTTATACTGTGTGTGTGTATGTGTGTGTGTGAGTCCCTTGTATTTTATTGGATTGTAAATCACTCAGAGTGGCCAGATGTCTGGCCAGATGGGCGATTCATAAATATAATAAATAAATAAATAAATAAATAATAAACCCTTGAGGTCGTATAAATGTAATGTTGGGAGGATGGTAACCATCAGTCTATATGAGGATGCAAAATACTTATTGAATCTTGCCACTGTACGATATGCTGTAGTTAACAAAGACCTGGCCAATGCTGATGCCTAATATAAGACTTTGATGGAGAAAAGCCATTGTGTTAAATGAAATGACTGCTCCATTTTTTACAGGATCTGGGCTATTACACACAGCTATAATGCTTTCTCCAAATTGGAATAAAGATGATGCATTTGTCTAGGGCAATAAAATTGAACCCTGCGGGTGATTATTTTACTGCAATGAACAGAGGCTTATTACAGGATTGTAACTAGGATGAGGAAGCTAGTTTAGGAGAAAGAAGAAACAAATTAGTTTCAACCTTTGCCTGGGCCCTCAGAAGGAACTCAGACTTACCTTAGATTATTCACAGGAATGTTTTCTCTTTTCCTCCTCTCTCTATACTGACTTTTCAGTTCCTCCCCATCTTCACAACTACCTTACATTCACCATACCATCCCTCATTTCCCACATCTCCCCTGACAACCCCATCCTATGCATATTTACTCAGAAGTAAGTCCCTTTATTGGCCTCCCCCCCTGCAAATTTAATTTCAGTGAGGCACTTTCAGCTGCCTACAGCTTTTCTACACAAGGCATTTATTGTGTACTCGTGACACACAGTTGTTTACGGGTTCTTTAGACGATGTCGTGATTCTCAAGTTTTGCTTCTGGATTTTAAGAGCACTTTCCCAGTCCTTTTTTCACTCAAATGGTCACGTTGTATTAACTTGTTTTAGCTATTTGTGTTATTTTAAATTTGGTTTTACATTTTTTAATAATGTTTTATTGTGTATTTTATATTGTATTTTTTAATTGTTGTAAACCTCCCACAGAGCTTTGGCTATTGGGTGGTATAGAAATAAAATTAATAATAATAATAATGATGAGAGAAAATGGGTTTGCATTTCTGAAAGTGAAAGAAAAGGTATTTTCCTACTTGTGTAATTGCAATATTCTGCTATAGCACAGTGCCACCTAGAGGTTATACAGCAGAAAAGTAAGAAAAGCTGTGTAGAGCTCAGATCTTAATTCTGCAACGAAACCGAAAGTAGGTACACCAATTAACAGCCATGTGTAGAAAAGCTTCTATACTTCAGATCACTGTCTTAGGCCATCAAGTCTATACATAAAGTAGATCGTGTGGTAAAACTATTCCTGGCATATACTACTTCAGACTGCATGCAGGTGGGTGTGAATCATATATTTCAGTGTTCCCCCACAAATTCATCATGATGACAAATCACAGTGTTGCAACCCCATGAGTCAACCCATTATAGGAAATAAATTGCAGTGGCTCTGAGAGCTTTGCAGCTATTGAGATCTGCTACTCAGATTACAATGTACTGCAAGCAAAGATCAGGTTGGATCAATTTGTGTAGGATCAATACGTATGCATATGTAGGGTGAAGTGTAAACTTACAGCCTAAGCTTAAGATGCAAAGTGGCTGGGTGGGCACAGCAGCCGGTGATTGTGGTCTGAGACATTGGGCAGTATCCAACGGGGTGCTTCCATCGCTGCCAATTCCCTTCTGCCCCACCGATTCCGTTCTGCAACTGGTGGGTCCAGCCGATTCCACTGTGCAAGCGGGACCCAACATGTATGCAAGGGAAATTTAGAAGTACCGAAATGAGTGGAAATGCTCATTTCTGGAAGGAGGCAGGTCAGCAGAGCTCCCTCATGTGGGCTTCACTGACCTGCCTCCTTCCAGAAATGAGCGTTCTGCTCATTTCAGGTTGCCCCAGAAGTGCTAAACCACCACTGTGCAAGCGATGGTGGCTGCTTCCGCAGTGGAATTGGTGGGGCGTGGGAGAATCGGCAAGGCAGAAGCACCCTGTTGGATATTGGCCATTGTGCCAGGTGGGTCAGTGACACAACATGATGTGTCATATTATTTGTTAACTTTTAAAATTTAAGGCAGGGCTGGGAAACCTTAAGGCCGGGGTCTGAATTCGGCCCTCCGGGGCTCCCCAGATGGCCCCACCCCCTTCCCTGGCCCCACCCCTTCCTCCAACCACTGACTGGTTCTCCCCCCCCATTTTAAAAGGTCAAGATGCCTCCCCTAAGGCTTAGTGACTGGCAGTAAAAGCTTTAAGCTACAATATGCTCAGTGTCGGGGCTGTACTTCTAGGGATGTAACTTTTGCCTGCGTGGGCACGAGTGAGGCCCGAACTTGGCCCACCAGTGCCCGTGCGGGCTGTCCATGGCGAGCGCGGGCCTACTTGGCTCCTCGTGCTCTGTGGAGAGCTGGCCGCGCCGCCTGCGGTGGTCCCATCGCGTCACTTCCGGCGCAGCGGAAGTGACACGACGGGACCCTGCTCCGGCGCGCTTGACCCTCACGCTATGTTTTTGGTGGGGGAAGCCAGGTCAACAGGGCTGTTTAAGCCCTGTTGCCCTGGTTCCCCCCGCCAAAAACATAGCGCGGGGGTTCAGCAGCGCGCCGGAGCAGCAGGACGCAGCGGCGGCGGTGGCATCGGCGGTGGCACAGTGGTGGTGGTTTGAGCGCCACTCAGAAGATCGAGAGTGGTCCGGCGGCGGCGCGGAGAGCCGCGGAGAAGTACGTGTGGCGGGCAACCCCCATACGTACTTCCCCTCCTCCTTCCAAGAAGATCCACATGCAGGCTTCTAACCGAAAAAGCTTTATTAGTACAGAGGCCAGCCTAGAAAACTGGCTTTGAATTACAAGGAAGTGATTAGCAGAGTCAATCACAAGGCGACAAGCTTAGTTAGAATACTAGCCATTAAGGAAGAGATTGCCCTGTTGTTGAGCAATTGATTCCAAAGTGGGAACCTCTCCTCCCTTCCAGACTCAAACTGCCCACACCCATACCCCCTAAGGCGGGTCCTTATTCTTAAGGGCCAACCTCTTCGAGCGCCTGACATTTGTCAACTGTTCCCTCCTCCTTAGCTGACCTCTAACCCGGGGGTTAGCGATGCCTGATTCACCCTCCTCCCGATCAGAGAGCTCAGACTGCTTTCCCACGGAATTTGACACCGATTGTTCCTCTCTGCCTGTAGAGTTTATTTCCAAGGCTCCTGGCCTTGGAAATTGAGGTGCCTCTCCCCCCCTTCCAACTCCCCCCTCCCCCTCTTCCTCAGAATCTGTTCCCAGATCCTCTGCTGTAGGAAGAGTGGGCCCAATCCCTACACTCAGTTTGTTTTGTATTTTTGGCTCCACCCCTATAAATGCCTTTGGCCCTGCCCCCTTTGCTCTCAGCCCCGCCCACCACTGGAATGCAGTCCTCCAGAGCTTCTCTGAAATAGAATTTGGCCCTTGGGCTGAAACAGGTCCCCCACCCCCGATTCAAGGTATTTGTATACTGCCCATCATAATATATCCCAGGGCAGTTCAGAATACGAAATTACAATTAAATATAATTACCTAATTAAAATGCTACAAAAACACTCCACACAATTAAAACAAAAGCACATTTAAAAAGTGCCTAAACTTCAAAACCAATTCAGATAGCAGAATGGATGACTCAAATTACCCTGTTTAAAATATGCCTTCCTTTTCTGTCAGATCTATAAAAAAAAACCCATTTCATTTAAATTACCTGGGAAAATGAAAATGTCTTAACATAATGCTGACACATAAAAGACAACAGTGTAGGTGCTGGATGAACTTCCCTTGGGAGGGAACTCTACATCCAGGGTGATTTATACTCTTTATTACATTTGCCCTCCCATGGAATCAGTTATATAGATGAGAATGGAACCTGAGCAGAAGTAATCCATGCCGAGACGGGACTAAAAAACGATCTCAACATGCACATTCAGTTTCCTAGCCCCTGAAGGCACATGAGGCAGCCACCATGCTGAAGCTAAGCAGGTCTCTGGGTCTGGTCAGTGCTTGGAAGGGAGACCACCTGGGAACTGCATGTAGCCACCTTGGGTTCCATGATAGAAATGTAATAAATAAATAAATAAATAAGGTGAACAGAGGCCTGAGGTGGGGCTGCTCCTTGTCCATTCCAATAGAGAAGTTTCAGCAGGAAAACTCTGTTCATTTGCCCTCTGTAGCCAGTTTCGGACTAGCTTTCCAAAGTTTCCATTACCAACCAAACAAAGACAAAGAGCCAAGGAGTTTACTGAGGCCTCCATGTAAAATGTTGGTGGAATTTGCTTGCCTGGCAACAAGCCAATGGGCCATATCTGTTGTGAACCACCCAGAGAGCTTCAGCTATGTAAATGTAATAGATAAATACATTTTTGCTCTTAGAGATTTGTGAGAAATTTGCTCCACCATGGTTTTTTTTTTTTTTTTTAATTGATCTACATTTGCACCTCCCGGAACAGAGTGTGGAAACGGATGCAATTTGTGGTCAGGAATCTGTACATTTCTAGGCTTGTGATGCATTCCGTGAAAGAAAGAAATGCATTTGACAACATGAGCACATTTTTTTAAATGCACAAAAAACCCTGTGTACACTTCTAAAATGCTCACAAACATGTCTTAGTCAATGACAGAATGCATCCATTAATGTGTCCATTTGAAAAATGTACACAAAAATATGTACAGATTTTTCCCAACAACAAAATCAAAACCCAGACTTGGCTGGAACTGGACTTGGAGGTGGGAGAAGTAGGGCGTTCATCGAAACAGACTGGACAGATTTGCCCATCCCTAAATTGGCATTGAGCTGATCTACACATTCAAAAAAAGCATGTGGTATAGTTTTGGGCACAATGCCACCTCAGGATGCATGTGGAGGATCACACGTTTCAATGTTCTTTCATGTAACACCCCCCACCACCACACACACATGCTTAGAAAAAAATAGCATGTAAGGCTGGGTTAGAACTCTTCTCCCTTCTATTTGTTAGCAGGGAATTTTTGACATGGAAGAACATTTACAGAGTGATCCTATGGTCCCTAGACAGCATCTACAGAGCCATAGGGTCATTCAGATCAGATTCCCAGCTCCAAGGTTGGAAAACTGCTCCACGCTTGGAGCTGGGGATCCGCACCTGGAGCACCCTCCACTGCTTCACATCTGGCAAAGAAAGGACCACACGGGCTGTGTCTCTGAGGTTGTAAGAGCAACCTCAGAGAATGGGCTTAGGGGGCATTCCAGGGGGTGGGAAGGGGAGGAGGCTGGCACCGCCAAGATACAACATATCCTGGCAATGCCTCAGCCTCCTTCCCTCCCACTCCAAAGTGCCACAGTTAGACGGTCAAAATCAGCCATCTAGCTGCTTTGCAGAGTGGGAGGAGCATGGAGGCGACCTTCACCTCTGCGCTCCTCCCATCCTGCATAGGATGCCCGTAATCCTCCAAGTTCAGAGGGTTACGGGCAGCCTCATTGGATTGCGCCCTTAATCATGTAGCCCCTTCATTTGCCTTCTGAAGACCCTCTTGGAGGACTGCAGCATGTACATTTCCCCCCCTGTACATATACAACCAGCCCTTACGGCGCTGATGTGGACATTTATGATGCGGCATAGCAGTGGGTTGAGACAAGGTGTGGCATGATGGGTGTGAGTGGAAACGATCTCTGCAGCACCCTGAAGGGATTCTGGCCACCCCAGAAGCATTTGCATCAGCTCAGGCACATATGCTTGACATTTGATAGCAAGCTGTCAGATGGCACTGAAGATGTCACAACATAACAGGATAGATATGTCTTACACAGGATGCTGCAACAAATGGCATCGCACCTGTGAGTATATTTAGGACTTGGGTTCCCATAAAATAAATTGATATGACGTTGGTTGTCTCTCTTGCTTAAATAAAAGAAAGAGATGACTGCTATTTCCTAGCTCAAACGAATTTCTTCTAATGTGGTGGGGGGAGGGGGAAGAAATCTCTGCTGGGAACATTTTGTGTGTGTTCGATGAGAAAGGGAGGAGAACTGTAAAGAGGACGCTGATAGCGATGACGAATGACAAAGAGCAGCACAAGCCCTGTGGACTCCATTGGGACTATGCAAATACTTTTTCCAGAGCTGTCTCATCTTCCCTGGAAGCTGTTTGAACACGAGTAACATAATGAATGGTTGGTTGTGTGACTAAGGCTCAGTTAGACATTTGCAGTGGTTGAGAAGGTCAGATGCCTGAAAGTAATTGCCAGCTGGGATCAGGGTGTTTGTCAGCTATTTTGTGTGCTTTGCAAGAAATGCCCCAATTCTCCTCCATAATGGAGAATTGGCATGATTTGACTTTCTCTGCTACTTCTTTTCTACTGTTATTTGGAGGTGGGTATCCTTCCCCCTACTGCCTTACTACACTTCTGCCAAACACTTTATAATATGCCAAATATCACTGTCTATCTGTAACAGTTGCCTCATGCCTTGATTCCTCTCTCTCTCTCTCTCTCTCTCTCTCTCTCTCTCTCAGCAACTAGAAATAGGTGAGAAAAATATATTTCAAACAGCAACAATTTTTTAAAAGATGCAATAGTTTAAAAAAGGCAAAGGAATAAACCAAAGGAACATAAAAATGGGATGGGAACTCAACCTTGGGAAAGTTTTCACTTCCTCCGAGCAGAGGTCTTGGGGTGTGGCCACGCTTCTGAGAGGTTATAAGGAAGGAGGGTTGAGAAAACGAGAACGAGAAGTTGCTGTTATTCTTCTTATTCTACTTCTTGTTGTTGTTAAAAGGACTTTTAATAACAACAAAGCAAATCCAAAAATGCCCCTCTCAGCTTCCAGGCACTCAGCAGGCAGCAGCACTGAAAAGCTCCAAGGGAGGAAGCCCGGGCTAAGTCCTCTAGGGGAGCTTTCCAAGAAGTTCAAGCAGCCAGAGAGGCTGCAATGACAGAATGGGGCAAATGGTAAAAGAAAGAGCACACACACACCCCTCAGCCACCTCCTTACAGTAAGGTAAGCACGGAAGCCCAGAACACTGAGAAATGTCTCCGAAATTCTCACCCCTTTCCACAATTGTAATGTAATTTCTTTCCCCTCCCCCCAAGCGAATGGTCAAAAATAAACAGATCGAAAAATTCGGTACAGTGCTATGTTAGACCTTTTAGAATGGGGGAAAGAACTGTACAGAAGCTGGGAAAGTACTAAATGATTGGTGGTCAGGGAGATAGGGGGTGGGGCCAGGGGAAAGGGGCATGGCACTCTGGGAACCCCAGAGGACTCGGTTGGGACCCCAGGCGGGCCAGATTTGGTTCCCGGGCTTCAGTTTCTGCACTCCTGTTGTAGGCAAGGTTGCTGTTGGAATAAAGTGCACTGCTCTTCTCTTAGAACACTGGTGCATCTGCTTGGTGCCTGATTCTGAGGACAGCCTTTCTGGAAGCTGGTCGTCAGGAGGATGTATGCTCCCTGAAAGACAGTTTAGGTGCTATGGTGATTTTTTTTAAAAAATAATAAATCAGCATATTTGGAACATTGTTTACACAATATAAGATATAAAATCTTAATGTCAACCCACTCATCTCTACTACCCCGTTCACAGGCTGTAAGAGTTGGGGACCATTTTGGCAATGCAGGGACTGCAAACAGGGGTAAGGGGTGGACCACCAGCTGGATGGATTGGGACCCTGGGAAGGCCAGGTTGGGACCCCTGACCCTTAGGTTTCACCACCCTGTTATAGATTTTTCCATGCTCCAGGATCAGAACTAAAGAATGCAACCCAAGAGAATGGGAAATGTCCCCAGAAATACCAGGTATCTTTTCTAGTGGGACACTTCTGTGCTTACTGCAGAAACTGAACTAAGCATGTCCCACCCAAATCTGCCCTGTATATATGCGTGTTGAAACAGCACATATGAAATTAGAAATGCCTGTATCCTTGGGCTAATATATTGGGGCCTTCTGAAAATTCCTTTGTGAGCCTCAACATGAAGCTGTCAAGGTCAAGGTGTCGTTTTGTCATGAATCATTTTCCTCAACGCTGACATTATAGCCTAAAACAATTGTGCTGACATTTATAGATTTGACCATGGGAGTATTCCCCGTTTCCCCTTTTTCTCTTTTAAGCCCACATCCCCCTAGTGCTTTGTATTTGGCTTGATTAAATTATAGGCCCGCTTAACAGGGAATGATAATTATGTTAACATGGAGGGTGGGTGTATTTCATTGCTTCAGGATTGTATGCACCCGTGTATTGTGGATTCTCCAAGTGGAAGCAATTTTGTCTCAATTTTTTACTTGGATAAATAAAAAGTCTACCCCAGGGGGCAGGCTATCTTTGAACCAATAAACCCCCTATTGATGAATAAAAAATCCAAATTAGTCCTTTTGGCAAGTATTGATAAACTGAATGTATTCACTCATTTATTTAGATCTTTTATATCCTGTCCTTTGGTTCAAGAAACTACAAGGTCGTTAACAGGCAAAATTAAAATGATCACCATTAAAACTAGTGCTGAGCTAAAATGGATTCTTTGCAAGGTTTGAGAGGAGGGTGGGGCTTTTGTACTGTTTTAGAGAGATTTGAGAGGATGGGGGTAAAACCCACCATGCTCTCCAATGTCCTTTGGCTAGCAGCCACCATCCATCTCCCCACCCCACGCATTCCTCTGGAACAATGCCATGTCATTATGTAGGGAAATGTGGGTAAAAACTTGGTGGCCATCAGTGGCTGCTGGTCTGTTCCTGAGACAGCGGTAGCCACCATTTCCCTCACACATTTATCTTCGTAACAATACTATGTGATGAAGTGTTGTCTGAACCCAGCCAAGATAACAAATCATGGTGAACAACCCACAGTTCACAACCCAACAACAAACCATGGGTTCTCTTCATGGGTTCTTCGTGGTTAACAAGCCATGGCTTGTTAGCGCAGCCGGGTTCAGACAACACCATAACCCACGTTTCAACAGCAACCCACGGTTCAACAACAACCTATGGTTCAGCGATAACCCACACTCTACCCATGCTCAACCCTTGAGTGTGGGTTATCATGTTGTCTGAACCCAGTCGTAGTGTAGCGTTATTATAATAAATTGAGGCTTTTGTTACTAGCAGCAAGGACTCACAGGATTGAATCCAGGCTTTGCCATACTTAGACTAGACCCATTGAAATCAGTGGGACTTATATTAGTCATGACCATCAAGTCCCATTGATTTGCGTAGGTCTGTCCTAAGTTTTACTGAGTCTAGATCCAATCTATACAGTTGAGTATTTGTGTGTGTGTGCATTGTTACTTCAGACTTTTGGGGAGTGTATTGTCATGATTACTTTCATGGATATGTTACATCTAGGCATGGGTGGGAATATTGTTTCAGTTCGGTTTTGATAAGAATTTACCAAAATTTGCAAAGTTCTTCATATTCAAGACAAAGACACCTGGAAATAATAAAAAAAATAATTTAAAAAATGAGTGTGGGAGAAACCAAAACCCAAGCCCAGGGTTTTGAGTGCTTTGCTCATGTTAGTGGTAGATTAGGGTTGCCACCTCTTTTTTCTGACAGGCTCTTCATCTGTAACAGGCTCTATGGCAGGCAGCTACACCATGGTCCTCTCCATGCTGAGAAATGCTGTATTTGTGCACAAGTGTGATAATTTTTCCCCCGGTTTGTTTTTGATAAGAACTTACCAAAATTCACAAAGTTCATATTTGGGTGAGAAAGAACTGGATATATATATATATACATACATATATATACACACATATATATAGAACCTGGGAGAAAGTGATACTGGCAGATTCCCCCGTTCCTATTTTAGTCACACGTGCTGCAATGTATGTCAAGTTGATGCATGCTGTACCTTCACACAATCCTGCCGGCCGGTGGCCGCGTACATCAGTCTGTTCAATAGCACACTACCAATGCATTGCTGTTGCATACTCTGGGGGATGCCTTTGTGCTGGGTTGCAGCGTGGGTCAGTATGTCCATCCAGCTTACGGTTCATAACCCTGAGATCCACTGAATGTAGCTTCACAGAATATTTCCATGTTACCGTTTTTGCCTCAGGACGGGCTTAGCGAGCACTGCTGTTTACTGGCATGAATAGCAAGCATTTCATTAAGAGGCAGGAAGAAAACATTGGGGTTATTCTGGGCGGGTGGGAAGGCTGGTGATCATGGTTGAAAGCCCCATTGTATCATTTACATGAGGTAAGGAGGATGTAATGAATGTTTCTTTCACTTCACCATTGACAGTGTCCAGCCAGTTTTGCACACAGATGTCTTAACACACTACAGATGCCCTGCGAACGTGGCAAAACCTGGGAAGGTATGTGTCGCACTACCAAATATATCAGAGAGCTTTGTGCTCTTGAGGGGATACGGAGGAGCACTCCCAGCTCCTTGTGCCCTTCATTATTAATAATTTTACCTCTTATATAAATCTTTTATATAAATATTTATATTTATAAACCTGTTATAGACATTTATAATAGGTTTATTTATTTATAAATAAATGTACTTATTACATATTATTAGATAAATATTTTTGGTAATATTATTGAAACACAATAACGCTTTTTTTAAAAAAATAAAAATATAATTGATTATGTTTCCCAAACCACCATTGTGTTGTTTCTGAAAATGCACCGTTCTGATTCCTCAGTGGGCCTTCAGAAGCTCAGTCTTCCAAGAGCATAAAGGATTACACATTTGTGTTTCAAAAGACACCCTCCCTCTCCCCCCCCACCAATAATAATAATAATAATAATAAAAAATCCTGCTGCCAGCTCCATTCCTGATGCGCTTCGCTCTGCTCAGCTCATTCCAACTAGCTGTGCCAAACTCTCTTTCTCCTTTTCTTTCAGGCTTTCTTTTTCTTTGGCTTTTCCCTTTAAAAAAAATGTAAAAACAAGTGTGTGTTGCCATGGCAATAATGTGAAAATGAGCCATTGGTGTTGATTTGAGTCCATCTAAACTTTTTTTTTTAAAGGCCTTTAAAGAACAGGAAGGGAACACAGAGGAGAAGATGGAGGGGGGAGAGAGAGAGAGAGAGAGAGAGAGAGAGAGAGAAAGCAATGAAAAGTGGGACAAAATAGCTGGAAATGCATTTGGTCTGACATAATTCCCCTTTCCCACAGTGGTCATTCACTCGGGAGGCTCCAGTGTCCATTCACTGTCTTAAAGCTAGCTTTTCAGAGCCTGGGGAGGCCATCTTTCCCTGCCTGAATGCCTTTTTTGTTGCAAAACAGTGAACTGTTTCTGAAGCCCAGCATAAAGGAGGTGAGTAATTCATTTCAGTTGCCAGGAAGTCTGAGCCACTTGTGAGCTAACAATAGTAAACTTTATCTCCCACCCTGAGCTGAAGGTTCCAGCTGTAGGTCCCGAATTCTAATAAGGGCCTTTTACTCATGCCTCTGAGGTTATGGTAATATTGTAGACATCTTTTTTCATTAGGACGCAGCCATGGCTACAACTGTGGCAGTTAAAGCAAGTACTGCGCAGAATGAAGATTGGGAGGGTGGGTGGATTAAAAGGAGATGAACAAAATAACTTTTTTTATTTTTAATCATCTGGATGGAACCACTGTTTAATGCAAGTTGATGGGAAATAGAAAACCTGTGTTGAGATGAGTGTGTTATTTATTTATTTATTTGATAAATTTTTATACCGCCCAATAGCCGAAGCTCTCTGGGCGGTTTACAACAGTTAAAATCACAAAATACAATATAAAATATAAAATTTAAAACCACAGATTAAAAACAAACAGAACTAGCAGCAGCAGTTACAATAACGGAATTAAAAACAATTACAAGATTAAAATGATTAAGATGATTAAAATGATTAAAATGCCTGGGAGAACAGAAAGGTCTTCACCTGGCACCGGAAAGAATACAAAGTAGGTGCCAGCCAGGCGAACCTCTTTGGGGAGCTCATTCCATAACTGGGGTGCCACAGCAGAAAAGGCCCTCCTCCTGGTAGCCACTTGCCTCACTTCCTTTGGCAGGGACTCTCGGAGAAGGACCGCTGATGCAGATCTTAGTGTCCGGGCAGGTACATATGGGAGGAGATGATCCTTCAGATACCCAAATATCTCTGAAACAATAGAGGGTGTTCCCCCCCCTTATACATCTCTGAAACAATAGAGGGTGTTTCCCCCCCCCTCTTCTGTGTTTGAAAAATAACATCTCATTTTCGAATTTGGAGTTTGCCTTCTTTCCCACCCCCCACCCTCCATTTTGTATAGGAAGGATGATTAGTGATAAAGAACATATGGTGAATCATGAGGACTTGCAATTAATATGTTTGGGTCTTCCTTTGAATCTGGATTTGGGTGTCAACGGAAGTGCTATTGCGAAGTGTCTTGCACAATGACAGCCAACCTGAATGTGTGTAGGAATGACACATTGTGGTGATTCATGCATCAAGCGGTGCGTGCTTTTAAAGAAGACATGGAATGGAACTTCCGTTTTTCTAGATTATTTGGAGTCGGCTCAGGAATGAATAACACTAGATTCATGGCAAATAAGGGCCACGGTAGCTACCTTTGGCCTCATATTTGGCCTCCCCCCCATTTAATTTAATAGTTAGCAAGGCTGCATTTCTTTTTCTGCATGTCTGCTTAAATTTCCTTGCTGGATCTGAAAGACAGACCTATTCAAATTGTGCTTCCGTGCCTTTGGCTAGCGCTCCATCCCCATGGTGCCTTGAGAGAAAGCCTTAGAAATGCCTGGCTGGAAACAAAGGCAGGCACCTCTGTAACTTCCACTTCGCATGCTATTAATTAGAGGGGGGGATAGATTCAAATCTGAGTACAGATACAAATGAGTTCTGGTTTGAAAACTGAGACAAAGACATATGTGCTCCATTGGTATTCCTTGTACAAGACAATAGTATGCCCCTCGATCAAGAGGTTTTCTGCTAATGCCTGTGATGTAAATCAGATCACTGTGCAACTTGTCCATTTGTCTGTACATTCAGGCATTGAATGCTGGCAGAGTTTTCCTCTTTCCTTTTTTTTTTACATTTCACAAAGAGAAGAAGTGCCTCAACTCCCTGAAGGGATAGTCTCTCTCTGCTGTAGTAGGGAACACAGCACACCATGCAGAGGTGTGGAAACATTTCCCCCTGATGAGTTAAATATTGTTTGCTAATTGCTAGAATTCCAGTGAACACACACACAGACACACACACACACACACACACACACAGACACACACACAGACACACACACACACAGAGACAGACACACACACTTTCCTCCACATATTTCTAGAGAAAAGGTTTATATGGTAACAATCTATTGGTGAAGGTTCTCCCTTGGCACCATCCATCTGTTGTAAAGTCATGGAATCATAGGATTTCAGAGTTGGAAGGGGCCTTGGAGGTAGCTGGATCCAAACCCCTGATCAGTCTTGCAGTAACAGCATCACTGATGGATGGATGGCTGTCCAGCCTCTGCTTAAATACCTCCAGTGACGGAGATGGCAGCTGGTTGGCCGCTGTGTGAACATAATGCTGGACTAGATAGCCTTTGGTCTGATTCAGCATGGCTCTTCTTACCTTCTTATGGAATGCAATCATAGCACACAGTGAGAAGAGGTTTCATCCTTCCATTCCCAGCTGGGACCCACACATACATTGATGGTGGTTACTAAGCAGGAAACAGAACTTAGGGCCATGGTGGATAACTCAAAGGAATATGTGATGCTGGGAATTCCCTTCCATTTAAGCTCAGCAGGATTCTGCAGTGTTTCCATTCTGGTAAGCAGCGGCAGATTGTAGCAGATTTCCCACCCCCAATTCTGGAAAAGTTTTGTGCATTCCCCCCCCCCCCCAGGTTCTGCCATTTGTGCAAAGTTTTTTTTTGGGGGGGGAACTTGAAGTCTGCACAAATGGTGTCATTTTTTTTTAAAAAAAACAAAAACATGGGAGGGTTACCAATGGGAGACAATGTCACCTGAAGCCCCTGTCAAATTCCGTGAATGAGGCAGGGTGATTGTACAACAAAAGCCTCATCTGGAAGCACGTACCATTAAGCAAAGGGGCTGAAAATAAAACTACCAGTATCATAATGGGAATGATGGGAGTTGCGAGCTAACACATCTGGAGGGCACCAGGTGGAGGCAAGCTGTCTTATATAAATCTATGGTGCAGCCACATTTGGAATATCATGTGCAGTTCTAGTTGCCCCATCTCGAAAAAGATAACACAGAGCTGGGGAAAGCACAGAAAACAGCAACCAAAATGTTCAAAGGGTGGAGCACCTTCCCAACGAGGAAAGGTTAAATCATTTGGGGGCTTTGTAGTTTAGAAAAGGAGGAATGGTGGTTAGGACTGGACATTATACAGTGGTATAAAATAATGTGTGGTAAGGATAAAGTGAATGCAGACCATACCGCCCCCTCCTTTCCCACACAATCTTAGAATTTGGGGCCTTCCAGTGAAACTGATTGGTGGTAGATTCAGGGCAGACAAAATAAAGTAGCTCTTCACACAATGTGTAATTAATTTATAGCCACTGCCACAAGATGAGAGCCATTGACTTAGATGGCTTCAAAAGGGGATTAGGTTAATTAATGGAGATAGCTAAACGGAACCTCTATGTCCAGCAGCATTAGGCCACTGAATATCAGCTGCTGGTTTTGAACTGTTTACCTTCGAGCATAGGGAAATAGTGTGTGGGTGGTGCTGGTGTTGCCTGCCTTCCCTGCATGGAGCTTCCCAGAAGGATGTGGCTGGCCACTATGGGGATCCAGATGATGACCTAGTCAGCTTTTCCCAACCTGGTGCCTTCCAGATGTGTTGGACTATAGAGCCCCCATCCCCTACTAGCCAGGGATGATGATAGTTGAAGTCCAACACATCTGGAGGGCACCAATTTAGGGAAGGCTGGACTGGACGGACCTTTGTTCTTGATCCAGGAGGGCTCTTCTCGTGTTCTTATTTTCTTAAGACGCACAAAAAGGTTCTCAAAATGTATAGAAGACGATGAGGGCTTTAAAGGTAAAGACTAACCAACAGCACAGCATCAGTCCTTTTAAGCTGTGGCTGGAAGGCAAGAATGGCAGGTTCCACCAAAGGGGCAGTCAGGACTTAGCCCTATTGAAATTAATGGGAGTTCTTAGTTGGGATTAAGGCTGGTTCACACATACATATTCATCACTTGAACTTTCATATCCAGGGGCTATTTTCAGCTCCGGGTTTTGGGGGGCTCCCTCTCTCAGCAAGTTTATCTTCCCGCCGCCATTGTCACCAGCTGCTCTTGCTCCTCCTCCTCTTTCTCATCATGGCTACCACCACTTGCTTGCTTAACAGGCACAGAACCAGGGAGCAAGGAGCCCGTGGCACCTACCACTCCTCCTTCTCACCACTGCCTTTGTCTGGGCCAGAGCGAGAGGCAGGTCAAGAAGCAGGTTGCAGTGGTGAGGAGGAGGAGCGACTCCAGGAGGCTCTTGTCAGTGGGGCCCTCTTGGGGTGTGGACCCTCGGCAGGTGCCCAGCCATGCCTACCCGTGACGCTGGCCCTGGGTGGTGTTGCCTAAAGTGCTCTCCTTTTAAGTGGAGTCTGTCCGCACATTCAGCTTTTAAGTCATCAAGTATACAAAATAATCAAGTATAATTACGTGATGTAAATGGATGTGTGAACGGGCGCTAAGTCCCAATCCAACGCTTCAATAAGAATGAATTCTGACTCGATTTGCTTTGCTGGGTTGTGCCCTAAAGAATCAGTGCAGATGCTGTTAGAAAAGTAAATACTTGTGTGAAACAGGTGCTTCAGGCATAATTATGTTTTCTATAATATTCTAAAAATTAGCATGGATAAGTATTTAGGATACTGTATGCTACCCCCCAAATAGTTGGGGTTGCCATGCAGATGTGTGGCCAGTCCATTTTCCAATTAGGAGGCTTCAGTCTGCCCCATTCAAGATGGGATGTCATTGCTGTATGTACTACAGAAGACAGACACAATGCAAGGTGTTAATCGTGACAAAGCCGTTTCAACCTATTCCAGGAGTACTAATTGAAAATACTGAGTGGATTTAGCTGAGCATCCAAGGACTGGTGCTGCACTTGATCTGGAGCAGGTGAACTGCAGCTGAATATATTAAATGTTGTCATCCTAGCTGCATACAAGGAATTATATTCCCTCTAACAATTCCCAGTGGCAAAACTAAAAATAGCTAACTTGCATGCCTTTGATGAATTCAAGGAAATGCCCTCCACAATCAGGAGGCAATATTATGCTTCCCAGTTATCTTTTTATTACATAAACCTTAGACTAAGGAGTTTTGCTATATAATTGTTGACATGTGTTTTTAATACACACCAAAAAGATGCATGTACATATACATACAGTGTTTCTATTTGAAATACCATTTTTATTCTTGCACCTTCCCCTTTCTCCTACTCTTTCCATGAAGGTAGGTGAATGGTCTGACTTATTGCTTATGCACAGGAAATGTATATGACACACTCACAGAAGTTGCCAAGGTCCAAGTATATATCAAAACTTTCATGTTTTGATAGAGTGTGCCCCCACACAGTGCAATTTGGTGGGTGGCTACATGTGAGTGGGCCTTTTCTGCGGTAGCCCCCTAATTTGGAATGCCCATCCTAGAATGGCCCACCAGGCACCTACTTTGTTAACTTTTCAGCACAAGGCAAATACCTTTTTATTCTCCCGGGCCTTTTAACCTGCTGCTTGCTTTGTTTTTAATATCTGTAATGTTGCGTTTTAAAACCATCTTCTCTGTTTGTAGCTTTTCAGTCTTTTTTATCTCATTTAAATGCTGAAATTTTGTTGCTCCTTTTAAAATAATACCTTTAGGGAGCAATCCTACAGTATGTCCCCTAGACAGTGTCTGAAGGGGCCATAGGATAGTTCAGTTTTGCAGACCCAAGGTCGGAGACAGAGCTCCAGTCTTGGAGCTGGGAATCAGAGCTCTGCCCCCCACCCCCACACCTCACAGCTGGTGCGGTGCAGAAAGAACCGCACCAGCTGCTCCCTGCGGTTGGGAAAGCAACCTCGGAGAGGGGTAAAAGGGTTCGTTTTGGTGGCGGGGAGGGAAGGAGAGTGGAGAGGCTAGGATATGAACTATCCTGACGCCTCTCCAGCCTCCGCCCCTCCCTCTCCAAGACACTCCAGCTAGATGGGCAAAAAAGCCCGTCTAGAGGAAAATGTCGGGTGGGAGGATGGGGAGGTGAAGATCGCCCCCACTGCTCCTCCCGCTCTGCATAAGATGCCTGTAAGCCTCTGAGTTCAGGGGCTTATATGCAGGGATGTTGAAGAGTCCTTGGTCTCGAGTCACGAGTCGAGTCACGAGTCTTTAGACCCGAGTCTCGAGTCCGAGTCCGAGTCCTTGGTCCAAAATGGTGACTCCCAAGTCCCAAGTCCCGAGTCACTCCCAAAACTGACTCCACGAGTCCCTATTAAAATCAATGGGGTTTTCCCCCAACAAAATAAGGCTACTTCAGATGTGTGGCTTAAATAAATTCTAGGCACAAGTGTGCCTTTTTATTTCAAAACTCTGCAA
Source organism: Shinisaurus crocodilurus (assembly GCA_021292165.1). Classification (NCBI taxonomy): domain Eukaryota; kingdom Metazoa; phylum Chordata; class Lepidosauria; order Squamata; family Shinisauridae; genus Shinisaurus; species Shinisaurus crocodilurus. The sequence goes on along the minus strand of CM037879.1, from coordinate 77,968,551 downwards.
CTGATTTTGACAAGAACAGACCAGGCAGCCAAACCCAAAATAACCAGGCAGGCAGAGGAGGCAGGGAACCCCAAAGCAGGCAGGCAGAGGCAGCCAAACCCAAAATGTCTGAAAGGTTGCATTTTAGGAAAATGATTTTAAAAAATAAAATCTTCGGTGGTGATTGCACTTCTCTCCACTCCTTCTGGCACAGCCCAGGGATGTTGAAGAGTCCTTGGTCTCGAGTCCCGAGTCGAGTCTCGAGTCCCATTAAAAATATTGGGACTCGAGTCAGACTCGAGTCAGAGGGGGGACTCAGTCCGACTCATGAGTCGAATCCTCGAGTCCGAGTCCCCATCCCTGCTTATATGGGCATAGGATTGTGCCCTTAATGTGTTTTATTATTGGTTTTTATCGTTGGTTGTATTGTGTTTGCTTTTATTATGTATGTTGTCCTTAGAGCTTTGGCTATAGGGCAACTCATAAATGGAATAAATAAATAAGTTGTGGCTTCAAATATTCCTGGTCTTTAAAAAGTGCTGAATTCTTCCAGTTGATATCAGAAGAGTGACCGGTGGAAGATTTCCGAAGCTATTGGGCTTCCCATCTCGCACATCCATTTTCTATGTGGGCATCCCAACCCAAACACCAAACGTCTCCTAAACAGTGTCCCTCAGTTGAACTTAAAGATGGCAACGGGACATGATGGGGAGCATATGCTATGTTGGGCTTGAGCCCAATTTGAGGGGGGCTGGCCTTTTAAGATCTTTAAAGCAATAGGTGATTGATTGATCTGGGTGATTGATTAGATTTTTTAAAAAAAATATCCAGATGAAAATGAATGATGACCTTAGTTTACAGTAAAGAAAATGTGGAGCTGTACTGAAGTCAATAGCTAGAACCTTCCTTTTCAATTTTGCCTGCTGGCAGGGGGCAATTCAAAGCTCACACCAATTTGAGGCTAGTGTAAATCTTTCCGAGTCACACTTTGCAAGCAAGATGCTGGAAACAGTAAAATGATTCTTTCAGTTGAATATCCAAGCAAACTGGAGGGGGTGGGGGAAGCTGCCGGCGGGTGAAAGGAATAAAAAAGAGAGAAAGATATGTCATTTCTCAGAAGCACACTGGAAATACCGCCGGAAATGTGAAGAAAAGAGCCAAGATTAATGCAAGTGATGGCAGGAAGAAAAATTGGCTAGACGAGGTGCAAAACAATTAGAATGAGAAGGCCAAAAACAGAGTTCTCTCGTTCAATGATTTGGGAGTAGATATGGCTGTGAGGCACAGCAGGCAATTCCTGTTATATGTGTGTGCAAACACACACACACACACACACCAGAACCAGAAATCATCTTGACATAGGGAGATGTCACTTAGAATCAACCCATTTGTCCCTCATTTTGCAAACAGTATTTGTCTCCGTGCGTGCTTTCTATCCTGGGTGTATTCCCTTGTTGTCTGTGGCAGCAGTCTAATTTTAACTCCCTCCCTCCCTCCCTCCCTCCCTTTATCCTTTTTGAAGCAGGAAATATTAAATTCTAAATCTGATTGGTCTCACTGTTGCTTACCCCAGGGCAGCTTTTTTAGGCTTATGAAAACTGGCGTCAGTTGACATTGTCATCCCTGTCACCAAGTGAGTGAGAGCAAAATCCTCACTATTTCCATTCTAACTAGACAATAAGGCAGAGGAACTGATAAATGCTGAGCTAGGGCAGATTACTGTAGGGAGGTTTTAGAGAATAAAGCTCTCTCCCCCCCCACCCCGCCCCACACTGGTTTCATGCTTGGTTGTGTCGCTGCTGATGCTACCGACTATGTCAGGGTATTTTTGTTTTCATTAACAGATCCCTTCAAAAGGAATGGGGGAAAAATGGTACAAGCCCTATGGCTACTGATGATAATTGAGGAGCTGAGGATTATGCATATCCTCCTGTTTGCCACATTGCTTTCTTTTCAGTTGCCAGTTTTGGTGTGAAGTTCTTGCTTGGCTTACTCCTCCAGAAACAAACAGGCAAGTCAGTGGCGTTGGCTCCATCCATCTTCTATGGATACTATACAGGCAAGCCCAAAGCAAGGTCTCTGCTACCTGGAGCATATATAATCACAGTGGCTGAGTGAAAATGGCATCCCAAAATTTATTTATTTATTTGTTTATTATGACATTTATAGCCTGCCTTTTTTTCCTCTTGCAAGGAACCCAAGCTCCGCCTCCTCTCCATTTTATCCTCACAACAACACTGTGAGGTAGGCTGAGAGTCAGTGACTGGCCCAAAGTTACCACCCAGTGAGCTTCATGGCTGAGTGGGGACTAGAATCTGGATCTCCTGAGTCCCATTCTAACTACTACAGCACACTGGCTCTCTTTCTCCACTCTATTTATGGGCAGCAAAGTTGGACGAGGGGAGTGCTTTTCACAGAATATTATCCAGAGGGCAGAATTCTCCACAGTTTGGGAGAAAAATTCTCAGGAATTTTAGTTCTGTGAAATTTTGGCTCAGTTAAGATATTGTTCTGGTGGATGAAGGAAGGAAATGGGCTAAGAGAAGACTGGAAGAAGCAGGGGCCAAACCCATTGGATTAGATCCAGAGTTACTCATACCTTGAGTAGACCAACTGAAAAATAAATGAATTCTTTTTTAAAAAACCCAAAAGAATAAAATAAAAATGGGGAGGGGGAGAGAGAATTGCACCCAACAGTTCAGGGGGAGCCTGAAAAAGAAAATTCTCAAAGAATTTATCAGAAAGTTTTTTTCTGAGAAATTTCGGCCCAGCTCTTTCCATGATGGCACGCAGCTTGCCTGGGTTGCTTGAGCTGCCTTCCCTCTGTTTGTGGCACACCGTGGTTTGGATTGAGTAGGTTGATCAGTAAATGCCTTGGTGTCCTTCCTCTCACAGACTCGGGTTAAACCCAGTGGCTTTTTAGTCCTGCTTTTGCTGCCAGCATCCTCTGAGTAGAATGGGGAGACACATGGCTGCTCAGCAGGGATGGGGACTCGGACTCGAGGACTCGACTCGTGAGTCGGACTGAGTCCCCTGACTCGACTCGGACTCGAGTCCCAATATTTTTAATGGGACTCGAGACTCGACTCGGGACTCGAGACCAAGGACTCGTCAACATCCCTGGGCTGTTGACGAGTCTTCTGGCTGTGCCAGAAGGAGCGCGATCACCGGTGAAGAGCGCATGGAAGCGAGGTGTGCCGCTGCTTGGCCACTATGGACAGCTACCAGGAGCGCAGCCCCAACGATGTGTTGAGATTTATTTTGATTGATGTGTTGTTGTGGGGGGTTTGGGTTAGGGTCAGACATTTTGGGTTTGGCTGCCTCTGCCTGCCTGTTTGGGGTTCCCAGCCTCCTCTGCCTGCCTGGTCTCTTCTTGACCTGTTCAACAGTTGAATTGTCCAAGACAAAGGCCTCTGCCTGCCTGCTTTGGGGTTCCCTGCCTCCTCTGCCTGCCTGGTTATTTTGGGTTTGTCTGCCTGGTCAGTTCTTGCCAAAATCAGTTGCAGAGTTTTGAAATAAAAAGGCACACTTGTGCCTAGAATTTATTTAAGCCACACATCTGAAGTAGCTTTATTTTGTTGGGGGGAAACCCCATTGATTTTAATAGGGACTCGAGGAGTCAGATTTGGGAGTGACTCAGGACTCGTGACTCGTGAGTCACCATTTTGGACCAAGGACTCGGACTCAAGACTCGGGTCCAAAGACTCGTGACTCGACTCGTGACTCGAGACCAAGGACTCTTCAACATCCCTGCTGCTCAGTCATGGCTACACTGAAATCCTGGCTTTCTCCATTACTTTCTATGTGTACCTTTCACTTCTCCCCTAGCGGAAGGGAGAAAAAAAGATCTAAAGGAACCAGAAATTGTGCAGACTGTAGGTCTCGAAATTACCTCTATAGTTTAGAGAAGTTGAAACACAGACTCCTAATGGTGTCAGTTGAGTGGGGGAGGGAAATGGAAGGGAAGAGAAGGATTGTCCCGTTTGAGCCCCTAACAGCTAATAGTATTCTGGAAGTGATCATTAGGCTTAGGGAGATGCATGCCATGAGATTAAAAACTCTTCTCCCCAGGCTATACTCCCCACACACACACACACTACGTAGTAATAAAGCGTTCATGGTCCACTTGTTATTATATCTTATAGTAAACTTAATGGTCTCATGGCTGTGAGCAGGGCAGTGAAACAAGACCATATGCTGAGAAGATAAGGGTTTCTGTGTACTCAGGGGTCTGCTCAGGTTTGCAGAAAAAGTATTTGTTTCTAAATTAATCAGAAAGAAAGAAAACACTCAAACAATTTGATTAGGATTGAGCAGGCTCATTGACATCCAGGAAGAACAACATGTTGAGGGTGTCAGTGGAAAGGAAAAGGAAACGGAAAAGGAAAGGAAGGTCAAGGGAAACTGGTCTGATTGACCCGGCAACAGTTTGTGGTATTCTGAAGCGGGGAGGGTTAGGCCCTGAAGAAACATAAAAGCAAATAGTGAGAATTCCTTTTGACTTAATCTTTTTTAAAATTAGTTTTCTCTTTACCTTCAAGGGGGACAAGTCCTTCTGCCCTTGCATCTGAGCATTTTAGAGTAAACAGCATCAAAAGGTCAGGATAACCAGATGGATTATAGGAAAGCGTTATCGTTAGTATTTAAACACTATCATTTTTATTTTTTATTTTTCATGCCATATAATTCTGCAGGGGAAGAAACTGTAATAAGATCAAAAATGGAAAGTGGGGAGGTGGGGAGGAGACAAGAATGTCTGTATGAACAGAGATGTATCAGGGAGCAGGCCTTCTTTAGTCAAAAGTTTTAATGTACGTTAGACAACTTGTTTAAAGGATACTGCAGATGACATTTGTATAATTTACAATTGAATCTGTTGTTGTTGTTGTTGTTGTTGTTGTTTATGCCACCTTGGTTCCACAGATAAACAAAAGCTACTTAACCTAGCCCATACAAGCTGCCATAGTGATTGTAACTTGATTGTGCAATCTTGTAATCATATATACAAGGTTGGGGGGAAAGGCAGATGCCTAAACAGGAGCTTCACATCTTTAAGGACACAATCCTGTGCACGTTTAGACAGAAAAAAGGCCTAAACTCCCAGCAAACCCCAGCTTTTTTCAGTCTAAACTTGCATAGGATTGCACCCTTAATAGATTGTTATACATTTTTAGCTGCTTGCCCTGCACATGACTGAAAAATACTGCTATTTCCTAGATGTCTGCATTCTAGGTGCCCAGGTAAGCCCCTGATAACATACTTCTTAAATATTATACACCCTAGATCCCCACCCCCACCTCGGTCTGACGTGTAAAAACAACAATGGTTCCTGCAGCAATCCTTTGTCCTTTCTGTTGCATGGACATTTTTCTGAAAATGGTCCGAGATGTGAATAATCTTCTTCTTCTTCTTCTTCTTCTTCTTCTTCTTCTTCTTCTTCTTCTTCTTCTTCTTCTTCTTCTTCTTCTTCTTCTTCTTCTTCTTCTTCTTCTTCTTCTCTCCTCCTCCTCCTCCTCCTCCTCCTCCTCCTCCTCCTCCTCCTCCTTTTCTTCTTCTTTTAAATGTAGAAATGGTCTGAGATGTATATATTTTTTTAATGGAAGGAGGTGATGGGAGTACCTTCTCCACAGAGTTACTGCTGGTTCCAGGGGCAGATCACGAAGCATGGGGATAAATATGAGAAAGTAGGTAGTGAAGGATATGGGACGTGGGTTGATGATGGAGAGTTGAAGGGCCAAATATTCTTTCTTGCCATCCTGTAGAGCAAGGTTCTCCAACCTTGGGTCCCCAGATGTTTTTGGCCTACAACTCCCAGCATGCCCCAGCCAGGGGTTGGAGAACACTGCTATAGAAAATATATGTAAATATAGCCCTGTTCAGACATTAGCCCATCAGAATTTAGCCCCAAGGTGTCCGTGTGTACAGCAGCAGGGAGGACTTTGTGCATATAGCTGTACGCATCCATGCTTCCATGCAATTCAGAACCCAAATTGAATGGAAACTTCCAGGCACACAGCTGTACACATGAAGGTCTCCCCAGGATGATCTGAGGCTAAGCTACATGGTGACATGATATCAGGGGCAGGCCTACTCTGTGCAGTGCTGTCCAAGATCACATGGTGACTTTTACCACTTAGTATAACACCAGAATAGGGCTATAACAGTACACTGACATCTAAAATCAATGGGAACCTTGGAAGGTTTAAAAGAAACACGAGAGAAAGACCTGAAAGAAACAATTGGCCATAAACGCTAGGAAGCAATATTCAATCTGAAACCTTTCAAATCAGCAAAAATGAGAGAGAATGGAATAAAAACAATCCACAGAGTACCTGACACCTGTAATATTGAGTCACACATATATTACAATAAAACCAATATGTTGGAAGGGATGTAATAAACTGGGGACTTATTTCCATGTGTGCTGGGAATGCAAAATAGTAGAGACATTTTGGATTAACATCTTTGAGGAATGCTGCAAAACCTTAAAACAAAATGTACAATTTAATCCAAAGATAGCATTACTCTGTATATCAAATGAGAATATACTTTATAAAGACATTTTAACTTTTTTATGTTTGTTGCTATGGGACAGACTATAGCTAAAAACTGGAAAACAAATGCAGATCTTTCAACTGACTACTGGTAGAAACAACCATGGAACACTGTATTAGTGGAAAAGTTAACCAAGTAACTAAGAGCAATAGAAATGCAAAAAGAGGCAGGCAACATTAATTTTGGAAATCAAAAAGACATAAACAGGAGATCACCAAGTACACATGGAACACTGTGGAAGGACACATTTGGGGGACCCAACATAACTATAGACCCCTCATATGCACTTTCTGATAATCTCTGGGAACTATATAATCAATAATATAATCTACAATCCCTTGTGATATTGTTTGTTATTGTTGTTTTTGTTGACCTGCTAACCTACGGTAATTGATCAAATAATACACACACACACACACATTATGGAATGCCATGTCTGTGAAGCAAATAGCTTTGCAGGCTATGGAGACTAACCCCATTACCAATTGCATGAAAAAGAAAAACCTTTCTTTTATTTTGTAAAGATAGAGTTATTTTGTATAAATAGTTTTGGTCTATTTTGTATGATTTTCTCAAGTGAATATGCAAGCGAAGCAGGTTTCTGCTTACTGAGAGAAGCTCTGACCCTGTTTCTACATCATCATTCATTCTGTTCCTTCCCAAAGAGCCTTCCCTCAGGCTATCCCACACAGATTTGCTGTGCCTAATTCAGCCAGGGTTCATTTGACTCATTCATGCAAAACCTGGTTGAATGAGCATCTGTCCTCCATTGAGATGAGAACCTGCCTCAAAATTGGTTCTCAATCTATATTTATGCCTAAAAATTTACCCAGATGTGGTTACTTGGAAGTAATGTTCAACCTGGTTGAGGAAAATAAAATAGAGGTACAATCCAGCCATACCTACGCATTTTTAATTCCAAGTGATTTTAATGGAAAAGCAAAACATGGGTCTTAGAAAGTACATAGTTTTTGCTGGACCGTGTCCTAAAGTTCACTGTTGCATCTAAGCTGGACTTTAGTACCAAACCTGGAATCCTTTTCTCCCTTTACATTGGAGAGGGAATTCCGGAATAAGACTCAGGGTTTTTCAAGATGAGGCTTTTTAACCTGCTGCATCTGCTTCTAGATTCTTTTCAGGATTAAGATGGGATCTCTACATGAAGTTTCCCTCCCCCTTTCCTGTCTATCTGTACTTTCAGCTACATAACTTCTACGTGGCACTGTGGTATAATGGAACAAAGCAGAATAACACAACTACACTGGTGGAGAGCTGCACTTTGTTTCACAATTCCAAAAATACCATATTTTCCATACCCCCACCCCACCCCCACCCATGAAAACACAGGACAGAAACTGGAGGATGATGTCATCATCTAAAGCACCCATAAACAACCTTGAGTGAGGAATGGTGAGCACACAATGAAATCCTCATCTAGAAAAGCTCTCAGTCAACACAAGCTTGCTTACAAAACCTAGGAGAAAGCGGAGTTCGTAGGGTCAAACTATATGTTACATTAACTGTGTAGCATGTAGCTGAGCCTTATCTTTAAAAAAACACTTTAGAGCAGGGGAGGGCAATTTGTGGTCCTCCAGATGTTTTGTCCTACAATTCCCATCATCCCTCACCATTGGCTATGCTGCTAGGGGTGATGGGAGTTGTAGGTCAAAACATCTGGAGTAAGTTGCCCATCCCTGCTTTAGAGTAAGTGTGCATGGCTTGATTCAGATCAGAACCAGCACACACTGGTAGGGGAGAATTAAACCTTCCCATTCCACCCATTTGCTCCCCAAAATTCCACCCCACATAGGTCTTTTAAAAAGAAAGAGGTCTCCATTGGAGTCAATGGAGCTTTCCCCCCTTTTTAAAAATCCGCACGGAGGTGGGAGACAAAATTTTGGGAAACGAACAGGGGGGAAGGGGAAGGTTTAATCCTCCCCTCCCAATGTATGCTGGTCCTGATCCAAATTGGGGCCACACACACTTACTGTAAAGTAGAAAAAGAGAAGGCTTAGCTACATACAACACAATTAACATAATACTTAATGCTCAGGTTGTATTCTAAAGAAAACAAGAGTTCAGCATTGATTATATGAATGGCGAGTTTATTCTAAGCCTCTTTGTATATGGACAACCTTGTACTCCTCATCTCCCCACTTTCTTCTTTTCTCACACGTGGCAAAAAAGTGTGCAGTGACATGAGTGAACAAGCATTTTGGTGACTCATTTATTCTGCTTTGTGAAGAATCAAGAGAGTTTCTTTTCTCTGCTGTTTTCTCACCCTTTAGGATCATTAGCAGCTTCTTCTTCCTAGGGCTCTTGCAGTGGACAAAAAGACAACTTCTGTAATTCTTGTTAATAGATAAGAGACTCATTCTGCAAGCTCATAGTTTGACAGGCAAAATGATGGAGGGGGGAAATTAAGACAGGCGTCCTCTGCTTTCCTTAGACTGCATATTTTTGTGGTTCTGTCCTAGTTGACTAGTTCACTTCCCTTTTTGTTCAGTGACAGGTTCTGGTGGAGAGATGATGGTGGGATGATGAAATACGCTCAGTGGGTATTTTGTTGCTGTCAGTCCTTTTACCTTAAGCACCCATAACAGATATTGAATTTCTCTCCTTTTGAAGTTTACTTACACATGAATGTTCTCTGGATGTTCTTTTACATTGGAATTCATTGTCCACAGGACTGGAACAACAAAAATCAGGAAGCGGCATTCACTATGAACCTTATCAAAGGGAATTAGCTATGGTGAGTGAACAATAACTTTAAACGGCAGGGCAACAAAAAGCTCCGAGACTGATAAAAGCAAACTAGTAATTACAATATTAGCACTCTGCATGCTGAATTTTAATACTGCTTTAAAATATAATACAGCTTTCATTTTCAGTACCACCTACCATTTGTGCATCTTGCCAAAAAAACCCAACAACAAACCCTAAGCAGGGGAAATAGGGAAAATAGCATGGAGGGAACGGGTTCAGCCCCGCTCCTGCAGCACCACCGGTTCCAGTCCAAGTCACCCTCTGGCTGCTTTATAAAGTCTTTAAAGGGAGAGAAGATCCAATCACAGACCTTCAACATCTTGTCTACCTTGGAGCTCAAGATTATTCACAATCAGAGCAAACATACTGTGGGGGGGGGAGCGCGGGGGAGTGGCGGTCTGATTGCCAGTAGTGGGAGTAATAATGGTGGGCATTCATTTCTTTTTTTCCCTTTTTCTTTTAACGAATCCATGTTGACAGAACTACTACTACTACTACTTACATTATATTACATTTATATCCCGCCTTTTTTCCTCTTGCAAAGAACCCATAAACACAAAGAACAATAAACACAAAACAATAAACATGTCTTAGTTTGTACAGTTCTTTATGCAAACAGTGAAATGTTTTTGCGGGTTGAAGAAGCCTCTGGTTTGCAGTCAAAGCATCTGCTCATGGCATGACCCTCAGCTTCAAGAGTCAGGGGTTACTATGGGATTAGGAGGTGGAGCCAACTTTCTCAAAGACAATTGGTCAAATGTCCTAAAGGCATTCTCTTCCAGGAGCTTCTTGGGTGGTAGGGCATCAGGGCCAGCTCTGTATTGCATGGTGAAATGAACTGCTTCGGACAGGAGGACCATGGTGTCTGAATGGTGCAGCAAGACTTTTTAAAGTGTTGGGTACTCAGCCCTAGGTGGGAAGGGGAGACATTTGGAGTCTGATTTAGACATCAAAAAGTTATGGACCAGCACTGAGGGCATTCTTTGTCCACCAGGATGGGTCTGCTCCAGACTGGACTAATTTTTTTAAGGGCAAGGGATCCCTCTGCTTAATCACCTGCTAAGATAGTGTGCCACCTCTTCATATTTTTATGCATTGTTCATAGTTTGGGAGCCCTCTGTACTGGAAAACTTTTCTTGGGCAGGATTTGTCCATTTTCATTTATTTATTTATTTATTTATTTATTTGGTGAAGGCAGAATTATATCTCTGAAGAAACTTCAATCATTCCTGTCTTCAGACAGTTTCTAAACTGTGTCTTTGTGGGGGAAAGGGGCTTGTGGTTTAGCAAAGCAAGTTTGTATTAACTGCAGCAGGAACAAAGAACTAATAAGGGAAGTTCTTTGGTGGAAAAATAGTGTTGTTGCTGGTAAAATCCATTCTGAAAGAACTGTGTGGGGTAATGTGGAGTGCATTAGGCATTAATAATCTACTTTTACTTAACGTAATTAAGGCTTCAGCCGTATATACACATACCTGGGTATAAATTTCAATGAATTCAATGGGACTTATTTTTGAGAGGACATGTATAATATTGCACTTTAAAGTGGTGTAAATATATTCTGTAAGCGCCTTGAGCTTCGATCCTAAATGCACTTACTTTGCATTCCCATACTTTGTATTGGACTGTGGGACGTACTTCCGGGTAAATACGCATGGGCTTGCATTACAGAGGATGTATTATTTCTTTGGCTTCACTGATTTGGTGAATAGCTGGACAGACCATAACTTTCCAGACTAAAATGTGGCAATGTGTTATTCCACGGTCCCGTACCTCTTTCCTCGGTCAGCATTTGTGTAGGCACACTAAGGCATACTCTCCATGATATCTCACACTGAGGCTGCAATCTGAAATACCAGGCAATAAGCTTCATAGACTCATGGGACTTACTCAGACATGAATAAGCATGCTTAGCATTGCACTGTTCATCTCCTGCAGTATAAGCAGTATGGCCAGCACTGTCCTTGCATTGCAAGGGTTACTGGCAAATCCATTTTTTTAACCATTTGATATATAATTTCCCCTGTTGGAGAGGGACCAGAGCTCAGTGATAGAGCACCTGCTTTGCTTGCAGAAGGTCCCAGGTTGAATCTCCAGCATCTCCTGGTATAGTAGGAAAGAATCCTGCCTGAAAACGGGGAGAGCTGCTACCCATCAGTGTCGACAATACTGGGCTAGATGGACCAAGGGTCTGACTCAGTATTTATTTATTTATTTATTATATTATATTTATACCCCGCCTTTTTTCCTGCAAGGAACCCAAGGCGGCTTACATAGTCCTCCTCCTCTCCATGTTATCCTCACAACAACCCTGCGAGGTAGGTTAGGCTGAGAGTCAGTGACTGGCCCAAAGTCACCCCGTGAGTTTCATGGCCGAGCGGGGCAGATTCCAGTGTTTTAAAAGTTATTTTATTAAATGTTTCTTGGAAACTTACATATACGATCAGAATAAAAAATATTGACAGTTCATTCCATATACAAAAATATACAAAAGCCAAATGGGAAAAAAGTAACGTATTACGTAGATTCATATAATTTACCATTCTTATTAATGCATGGACAATACTGAGGGATGTAGGAGAAATTTGTTTCAGTTCAATTTTGATCAGGATTTACCCATTTTGCACCTATTGGACCAAACATGGACTTGGACACAAACTGGCTGAAGTCCATACATTTCCGGGCTTGCAGTGTTATTCGTGGACCAGAAAGAATGTGTCCAACAGCATGTGTACATTTGAAAAATGTGCATGAAAAACGTGAACCTTTGAAAAATGCACAGAAATACACTTGAATCAATGGGAGAAGAATACATACATTTTAAAGATGCGCACAACTGATGCGTACATTTGGAAAAATAGGCATGAAAACACAGGCGGATTTTCATGCAAAAAGGAAAAAAACAACGCTCGCAATCTGATACGGAATGAAGTCGGAACAAGCTTCAAGATGGAATTTGGAGAACTTCCGTGAGCCTGGGTTTTGCTGATTCGCACATTCCTAACAATACTCATAAATCATGACAGTTATGGAGCTGCAAAATTACCAAAAGCATCATGATGTCATCGGTTTAATCCAGTACAAGGACCTACTTCCATGAGTTCTTTCCTAATACACTAGAAGTACAGGGAAGATAAAACAGATCTCGTCCTGCAGCAGCTTCTCCAGTGACACTCAGGGAGAACAGCAAATGAAGTTACGGATCACGCCCTCCCTCTTCCAGTCTTTTCACTTGAAGTCAGTTGCTCTAGTTGGGACCCAGAAGGAGTGCTAATGCAACACCCAGGTGTCTTCAACGCTGCCTCCCACATACACAAATAGGGTGGGTAGGTGTCCTCTTTTACAGAGGGCAGCCCTCTTTTTGAAGGGCTGCTAGAGGGCTGTCCTCCACTTAAAGGCATCCTCCATATGAAGGGCTGCCCAGTCCAAATCTGGTATAAAGACCAACTCTATGATCTATGAATCTAGGAACCTTAAGAAGGGAGAGCAGGGGCCCTGACACCCATCAACAGTTAGCACATGGATGGCAGACTGAACAGGGAGGCACACAGGTCACCTGGTCACAGTCTTACCCACAGTGACATTGTATTTCTATTTGAATTATAATGATGTTTTCTAAATTTGCATTTATTCATGTAAATCTGCAAGTGCAAATTTTATGCAAACATATGTCCTCTTGGTTCTCTTTGTCAGTGATGCATTTCCTCTTTTTTGGCAATGCATAAGGGGCCACCATATACACAAACTGGATGTGTGTGTGTGGGGGGAGAAAAAAACCCTCTTGAAATGACTTCTTGTAGGGGAAAAAACCTAGAAACCCTGTGGTAACTTCCCCTTGCCTCCCCCAAATTTTTAGAATTTGCCCAACCACCCGGAAAGTCCCTCCCCATGTATGCAGGAGAGAAATGTAAAAGTGTCTGTGCGTGTGTGTATGTTGGTGGGGAGGGATGTTGAGGATATTTAGCCTAGCACTAGTTCACATAGGCTGGGTTTGCACAACACACTAAGCCACGATGGCGACAGTAAACCCTAGAACAAGCCATGGCTTCGGGGGGGGGGGCTTAAAAGCCATGGCAAAGAAACACTGGCTTAGCAGAACCCACTAAGCCACCATGGTTAGCCACCATGGCTAAGCATGTTGTACGAGCCCAGCCAGCATTTCTTAGCCATGGCTTGTTCTACGGTTTACTGTAGCCACCATGGTTTAGCGTGTTGTGCGAACCCAGTCTTTCACTGTAAAAATATCCCAGTTTGGCTAGTGCCTGGCTTCCACATTAACATCAGGTTTATTTATTTATTTAGAATATTTATATCCCACCCTTAAACAAAGTACTCAGGCCAACTTTTCAGGGTATAACAGACAATATTATGATTTATCCAGCTCTACATGCAGGGAAGTTGGAGTACTGCTTCCTGGTTAAAAACAAACAAGCAAACAAACAAATAAACAAACAGGGGCAAACCATAAATAGGAGCCCAAAGGCTCAAGTAGGTGTTTGTGCCTTTCTTAACAGCTGCACATATTTTCTCACACTTTGACAATCAGGTCCTTAAATTCAATCAGCTTCTGCTCAAACTTATCCATGGAAGAAAGAAAATGCACAGTTTCTCTCTATTCTATTCTGTTTAGTGGCTCCCAAGAAGAAATAGAAGCTTGCAATGTTATGAAGAACTATTTTGAAGTACTGTGTCAAATGGCAAAAAACTGAGTTTTTCAAAAATTACGTATTTTTCACAAGCAGCTTGATGGGGGAAGACTAACACATTTAATTTTGCACAGTGTTCATCTGGGAGAAAATGGAGTCCAGCCTTGTTCTTTAATATTTAATAAAAACTTTATTAATTTTTTTTTAAATAAAAGATTTCATTTCTGATTTAATCCTACCTCTAGGCTAGCAGTAACATTCTTCTTACATGTTGTCTGGTTTGCATTTATTTGCTCTTGGGGCATTGCCTAATTATTATTTTATTTTGTTACATTTTTCTTCAGCTTTAAAATTATGGAACTAAAATAAACAGGCTCGAAGGATTAGCTTTGCATTTTGACAGCAACATGGTCTAAGTGCTTCCCACTGCAATAATGTATGGCCATAATTCAAGTATATAGCCACTGAAATCAATGCACTTGACATTCAGCTCTGTGTTGCATTCAGGTCAGTGAATGAGATCCAAAGAGCTTCTTTAGGCATGCTTAAATTCTTGGGCATGCCCAGTGGGATTTTTACCTCCCACCCCCCATAATATATCATACCACACATTGCTTTGGAAAGAGACCCTTCAGGTCCAAAAGGGTTGGGGTGACATGGCGTGGCTACTGTTCAAGAAAATGAAACTCAAAGTAGTGCTCTGCTGAAATCTGTCCTCCAATTTCCTGAAATTTTTCTTCCCCCCATGAAAGCGGTTTCTGTTGTTCTGCTTCAGTATCAGGGCACTTTAGAATTTCTTTGGGTGATGTTTTATAAGCTTATCTTCTTGTTGTGAAATGGCTGAGGGAGCTTTGTGTGTTTTTCTTCCTATTACACATCTCTCCTTTGCTTTGCAGCCTCCCCTGGCTGTCCATGCTTTCTGAACTGAGAAAAATCCCATGGCAGAAGTTACCTCATTCTCATGGTATCTTTCCCTGGGTTTTAATTGAAGTGTGGGAAGCTGAGGAGGCTGCATGCCACCACAGAGATGATTTTATGATGAAAATTCATAAATTCATGCACACAGAATTTGGCCACCTCATAACTAAGGTACGTGCAAGAAAATTTGTACCCTACCCATGAGAATTTCATCAAAATTTTCTTCTCAATTGAAATCAATTTCTATTCTACTCAGACTATATGTATAAAGACAGATAAGCCTCCCTCATTCACTGACTGACTGAGAGGCGCTGTCAATAAATTTAAGCTACCTACGATACAACAAAAATCGGTACACATATCGCAATAAGACATCCTGATGACTAGAAAAGTCTAAAACTGGGACATCGTCTCTCATGAATTCTACCTTAATAACACTGCAGACAGTATTTATGTATTTTAGAAAATGTATATCCCACCCTTCCACTGTAAAAACAGCACTCGGGGCAGCTGACAAAACTTCAAAATGAACTCTTTGACAATATTTCATAAAACAAGTTAATAAAAGAGATGTGAAAGCCATCCAAAGGAATAGGCTCAGCTGATAGACTTGGGGGAGAATTCAGAATGGGGTTTAGAATATGAACTCCCCACGGTTTGGAATGCCTCACCCCATTCCAAATGAGACCTCGCTCCCTCTAAATTCAGACCCACCTCACAATGGGGCCTGCTGCCATGGGTGACGAGCCTTCCTTGCCAACCCTTGCCTCACCCCAACTTGGCTTTCAAGTGGAAGGTACCCTTCAGAAATAGGACAGGGCAACTGGTAGTGCTCGAGAGAAAGAGACGAGAGGCCAACCTCTCCTTCTGGAAAGGCTCCTAATCAGGCCTGTGGCTTACGCTGGCTCAGCTTGTCTGAGCGTGGAAAGCTAAGCAGGGTCAGGCCTGGTTATGACTTGGATGGGAGACCCCTCCTCTAGTTTCCTGCATTGAGCAGGGGGTTGGACTCGATGGCCTTGTAGGCTCCTTCTAACTCTATGATCTATGAAATCTATGAAATCCCCATGCATAATACATCCAGCTAAGTAAGGAGAAGCTGGCCAGGCCTTTCCTGTCTCTAATGAGTCCTCCCTGCCCCTGGTTCCCTGCCCCAGGTTCTCATTGTTTTTATATTGTTTTTATTGTTTTGCCTGGCAGGGGAAGAGCACTGCAACTGGTAAGGGAACTTTCTTTTTTTTTTAAAAAAAGGCTGGAAATGGCCCTTTTCCTCACTGAAATTTCTTTGGGGAAAGCTAAAGGAGAGTCAGGGGGGAGCTTGCTTATCACAAGTAATTATTTCAGCACAGAGCAAGCGAAGGTTATCTTTCTGTACATGGTGGAGGATTAGTGCAGAACAAACCCTCCCAGGCTTCAGTTTGGGCTGGGCAGGCAATAGTGACACTAGAGAACACCAGGGTGGGGCAGTGCTCTTTTTTCACTTAGGGTTCAAAATTTGCTCATAGTTCCTACCCCTCAAGGCCCCTTACCTCACAGCTGCTGAGGCTCTGACCAGGGATCGGGGAGAACTTTGTTCAGTTCACATTTTAATGCAAACTGACCCAATTTTGCACTTTCAAATTGCTATGCAAACTGAAACTCAGTTATCCGTTATGATATATGGTTATATATCAGTTATGGTATTTCAGGCGGGAATATGGGGTGGGTTAGGATTTTAAAAGAATTTTTAATACTGTTTTAATTATCATATTTTATAGTATTGTTTTAATTGTACATCGCCCAGGGTGGCCGGGTGGCTGGCCAGATGGGCGATTAACAAATGTAACAAATAAATAAATAAATAAATAAATCCTTCGAAATTCTCACTTCTCTGAATTTTGCAATGGAGTTCTACAGTAAAAATAATGCATACAAAAATGCTTATGTTAGGGAAAATAATGTTGAAACATGCATTATATTGCGAAAATGACTTGTAAAAATTTGTATAAAGTAGGCAAAAATGCATTAAAACTTCATTTATTAGGAGAAACGTGCACA
Organism: Shinisaurus crocodilurus; assembly: GCA_021292165.1. Classification (NCBI taxonomy): domain Eukaryota; kingdom Metazoa; phylum Chordata; class Lepidosauria; order Squamata; family Shinisauridae; genus Shinisaurus; species Shinisaurus crocodilurus. The sequence goes on along the minus strand of CM037879.1, from coordinate 77,951,653 downwards.
CAAATGTGTGTCCCCAAAGGGGGGGGGTTTGCCTCTTTGGAGGGAGCCACTTTTGGGGGGATGCAACTTGGGCCTCTAACATCAGGTTGACCGGCCTCTGGTTTTTATGTCGGGGGCTGGCTTCCCTTCTAGGACCTGACCATGTGTCTGGGAGAGAGGATATGGGGCTAAATGGGGTGAGACCTGAGGGGGTCCCAATTTGTGTGGTGATGGGTAGGGGAACGTATGGTGTTGAGAGAAGGGATAGCCAGGGGAGGGGAAACACAGCCCAGACAGTTAATGGCTGTGCCGTGTTCCAGCTTTCCCTGCACCCACAGATTCGGTGGTTGCCCTATCAGCTTGTCCTTGGGTCTCTGGATGCTGCCTATAAATGCCAGATCAGTTAATAATAAGATCTCCCTTATTCATGGTTTAGTAATGGATGAGGCGGCCGATCTGGCATGTATAACTGAGTCCTGGGTGAGTAAGCAGGGAGGAGTTGGTCTCTCCCAGCTGTGCCCACTGGGGTACTTAGTTCAGCATCAGGGTAAACTTGAGGCCAGGGAGGGGGTCGGGTTGCTGTGATCTATAGCAGTGTTCTCCAACCTTGGGTCCCCAGGTGTTTTTGGCCTACAACTCCCAGCATGCCCCAGCCAGCTACGCTGGCTGGGGCATGCTGGGAATTGTAGGCCAAAAACACCTGGGGACCCAAGGTTGGAGAATACTGATCCATAGGAATACCATCTCTTTATGCAGGCTCCCTGTCCATCTGACTACTGGTCTAGTGTGTTTTCACCTTGTGTTGGGTCAGCAGGACAGATTGGGGATTCTGCTAGTGTACCACCCACCCTGCTGCTGAATGGTCTCCCTACCTGAGCTAACAAAGGCGGTCTTGGGTGTGCTCCTGAAATCCCCCAGACTGTTGGTCCTGGGGCACATCAACATTCATGCTGAGGGCATATTGTCTGGGGTGGCTCAGGATTTCATGGCCTCCATGGCAACCATGACAACCAACATGTCATCAGCCCAACACATGTAGCAGAACATACTCTAGACTTGGTTTTTACAGCAGGCCTTGGAGGTGGTGATCTAAAGGTAGGGGACTTTGAACTGGTCCCTTTGTCATGGTTGGATTACCTCCTGCTGAGGTTTAGACTTGCTAGCAGCTTTCCCCCTCTGTAAGGGTGGGGGACTTGTTAAGATGGTCCACCCCCAGAGGCTAATGGGTCCATATAGTATCCAGAGGGCTTGGGGTGTGTGTGTCCAGCTGATATGGCTGGCTCTCCTGTTGAAACCCTGGTGGATCTGTGGAATGCAGAAATGACCTGGGACATCAACATGATTGCTCCTGAGCACCCTCTCTGGATAGAGCTCATACGGCTCCATGGTATATCCCAGAGCTGAGAACGACAAAACAAAATAGGAGACAGCTTGTGTGCATATGGAGAAAAAATCCCAGTGGATGCAATTGTCAGGTATATTCAGGGGCAGTGAAGGCTGCAAAGAAACAATATATCTCTGCCTCTACTGAATCTTCTATGTGCCTCCCAGCAGACCTTTTCAGGGTTGTCCAGGGCTTATTACATACTGGCCTTAAGACGCAATGGATCTATCAGAGGCCCGCTGTGATAAGTTTGCAAGGCACTTCCAAGATAAAATATCTTGCATCTGCTGGGACTCCAATGTTACAGCAGGTGAATCAGGTGAGGTATCCAGAGAACAGTTTTGTCCAGTTTTGTTGGATGAGTTTCAATACAGCTTGAGGAAATTGACAAGGTGCTAGTCTATGCTCTTGTAACCTCCAAGTTAGATTACTGCAATGTGGGGCTGCCCTTGCAGACAGCTCAGAAGCTGCAGCTTGTGCAAATGCAGCAAAAATATTGATTATGGGGACCAGAAGGTCTGAACATATAACACCAATACTGGCCCACATGCTCTGGCGGCCTATATGTTTCCAAGCACAATCCAAGGTGCTGGTTTTGATCTATAAAGTGTTACATGGCTCAGGACTGCAATACCTGATAGAGCACCTCTCCCGGTATGAACCTACCCATGCAGTACGATCAACATTTGAGGCCCTCTTCCAGGTTCCTCCTCTAAGGGTTCAGAGGGCGGCAGAAAAGGAGAGGGCCTTCTCGGCAGTGGCCCTCCACTTATGGAACACTCTCACCACTGAGGTCTGCTTGGCGCCAACATTGTCATCCTTTCAGTGCCAGGTTAAGACTTTCCTCTACTCCTAGGCATCAGACAGCATATAATAACGTCCTGGCATTTTTATTGTTGAGTGTTTTAAATTTCTTTTGCAAATGGTTTATATATTATGTTTTATATTGTATCTTTAAGGTTTTAATCTTTTGTAAACCACTCAGGGAGCTTTGGGTGGTATACTACTGGGTAGTATAGAAATGTAATAAATAAATAAATAAATAAAGCATATGAATTTTCATGCAAACTTTTAAAAGAAAATTATCAAAGTTTGAGACATACTGAACTTAAGACTGGAGAAATGCTCAAAGTTCAAAGTTTGAAGTTAAGATTAGAAAAATGGGAAGCTGAGAGAAACTGAAATGGACACATTTGTCCCACCCTAGCTCTCACAATGGCAGCAAGATAGCTGTCTCCAGATATGAAATTGCCAGATAGATATGAAGTGCAGACCATTGATACATCCAGCTCAGAATTGCCTACTTTGACTCTCCAGGGTTTCAGGAATAAATCATCAGTCCCATTACTTTGGAAAGGAGAGGTGAGGGGGGCTTAATGTGAGCATGTGTGGACTGATAGAGGAAATCAGCTAAAAAGGTTTGGGCACCCCCACCAAAGGTCTTCTTAAGGGTAGAAACAGGTGCCTTCCAAATAATGTTATTGCTTTCCAATTCCAACCCAATGACTACCCAATGATTTCACTGCAATGCAAAGTAACTGTATGGATGCTAATTTAGCTTGCACTGATGAGGTGCAGAAGTCAGGTTATTGCCACAGGGCTCATCCGTGGGTGTAGAGAATAAATAAACACAACACTGCACTTCAGTGCAACAGCAGGGCATGGTGCTGCTTAGCAAAAGGATGGTCATGAAGTTAGCAACAGAATTGCTGTCCTCTTCAGTTTTACAGCTGAGAGCAGCGGGAATGGCATCTTGGCAACTCCTAGCACAGTATAACATCTACTGCCGGATCCCAAATGCCACACAGGCCATGGCCGTGCCATGCACTTATTTCACATCCCATCTATCAGGGAAGAAGGCAATGGATGCTGAGCAGTTTCCATTCGTCTAAGCCTGCTTGACTTCTGGATGCAATTTGCACATTAACCATTAGGCAAGGCTTCCTAACTATAAGAGCAGTTCAGTTATGGAACAAGCTGCCTAGGGAGTGTTATCTCCTAACATTTCTATACTGCCCAATAGCAAAAGCTCTCTGGGCAGTTCACAAAAAATAAAAACCTAAAATAAAGCATAATATAAACCTTTAAAAGTTCAAAATGAAATAAGAGCAAAGTAAAACAAAAAAATCAGAGTAAAAGCCAGTAGCAGTGAATAGATCTGAAAACACAACAACAGCGTAGCCCTATGTGGGTGCCCACAACCCTCTGAACCTGGAGGATTGAGGGCATCCTAGGAAGGGAGGAATGCAACAGAGAGCATATCCTCTGTGCTCCCCTCGCCCTGAAAAAAAAACATCTAGATGGCTGATTTTGGCCATCTAGATGTTTTTCCTCTCCTCACGAGGAGGAGAGGCTGAGGCGCCACCTGGATTCCTTGGAATCTGGCTGAGTCTCGCCCCTCCCCACCCCCAGGAATGCCCCCCCCATGGGGGAACCGAAGATAGAAGACTGTCTTCGGTTCCCTGCTGGCGCAGAAAGAAAGCACCAGCTACGAGGCGGGGGCATGGACGCTCCGCGATGCTGCGATCTCGGAAAAGATTTCCAAAGTTGAAGGGGCTTGCAGCCCCAATCCTATCTCCCCCCAGACAAGGTCGGAGGGACACAGGATTGTGCCCTAAGACATTTACACACAAAACCGAAGGACTAAGAAGCCTGGGAAAATGAAAAGGTCTTCATCTGGAACCCAAAAGACCACAATGTAGGTGCCGGGCAAGCCTCTCTGGCGAGGGCAATCCATAACCAGGATGCCACACAACTGGATAGCTCCCATGAAGCTCCAAATAAAACCTTCCAAACATGTAACGGAAAAGGAGCCCCACCGAAATAGGAGTCACCTGCCTCCCCCTGGCAGGGAAGCAGATTTTGGCTAACCTTTTGGAGAAACTTCCTAACAGTGAGAGCTCTTCAGCAGCGGAACAGGCTGCCTCGGGCTTAGGGTGAGGGTCTCCTTCACTGGAGGTACTTGAGCAGAGGCTGGATGTCCCTCTGTCAGGGATGCTGTAGCTGCACCCTACAGTGATGATCAGAGATGACCTCCGTGGTCCCTTCCAACTCTATGATTCTATGTATCTTCCCAGTCGTCTTCTTTTTAAACTCCTCCCTTTCTTGTTTGCTTTAAACAAGTTTTGCTGCTGCTTTCCCGTGAGGGCAGTGTTCCTGTGAGAGGCTACAGTGCATCTGAGGAAGGACACACTACAGCAGATTGCTGCCGCTGCTGGAAAACAGCAGAAATAAACTGTTTAGAGCAAGCAAGAAAGGGGGGGGGGTTAAAAAGAAGCTTCTGAATGTGCCACTATTTCTGTTTGCTAAAAAAAAAAAAAAAAGGTAAGTCCCCCCCCACCCACAAAGTGCACCCCAAAGTCATTAGAAGTTCTCTGTCCCACTTTTCTCTCACCTCCCCCCTTTTGCTGCCCTTCCCACCTACAAATGTGCTGAAAAGTTTCTCTGAAAGGAGGAAGAAACAAGAAAATTCAGGCACCGGTTCTTAAAGTTAGAGTTCTTTAAATGATGGAATGGAAACAATACTGGGAGAGGAGGACCCAGAAGAAGGAGCTAGTCTCCCAGCAGAGCTGATGCTTCCCTTTTGCCCTCCTGCCCCTCCGATGGAATGGCTGCTGCTGGGTCCTTGCAAGTGAAGCAGAGCTATAGCCCTACAGCATACTCATTTACTGCAGTGTAGTAGGTTGATCCGTTGAGGCCGTGGAATTGGCACAAGATAAAGTCAGTTACACATTTAGAGTGATGAGCAAACTCTCTTCCTGAGGTGAGTGCAATTCTGAGGTTCTATTGTACTTTTAAGAGAGATAGTATATCCCTCTTTAGCCCGTGACAAACATCAGAAGTACACAAGCCTGCTGCGAGGAAAGGAGTAGTCAGTGGATTTGCTCTGCATTTGTACTGGTGTAATTGAGAGGACAATTTGCCTCCAGGACTACAATAAACAAGAGCAACCACAAATGAACTGTGAAGGTGATTGGGTTATTCTCTCATGTACAAAAGCAAAACTACATGGCCGATTCCGCTCCTGCAGGATGTGATTAACTTCTGTTGACTTAACTGTGTCTTGTGGGGAAGAAGTGGGCCTTGCAGTAATAGAATTTCTGCCAGCATGTTTCCACACTCATGAAGTCACAAACATATGCACAGGTGCACATGCACGTGCACACACGCACACATTGTGCAACAGGCTTTAAAAGCCAGTTCTTTTCAAAAGGAGAAAGAAAAGATTAAGAATAATTTTGCTGTGCTCTATACTGGTCTTTCCTCTACAACAGCCTTCCCCAACCTGTGTGGGTAAAAGGGGTGGCTCGCACTTTCCCACCTTCCCGAGCACCTAGAGTCTCAGGAAAGGGTGAAAAAGATGCAGGACACTGAGAAGAGTCAGGTCCAGCAAAAAAATAAAATAAAATAATTTTAAAAATGAGAGAATCTCGTACTGAATGGGGTGATCTCCTGTCCTGGCCATCTCTTTCACAAGCAGCTATCACTTGTGACTTTCCTTTCCTTTGACAGCTCGCCTTTTGACAGCTGTCAGGGGAAAGCAAAGTGACAAATAAACCTACTTGGAGCTTCTCTGGGTCAACGTCCATGGTGGATGCCTGCTGCACTTTGACTGCAGGCACCTCCCAGGATATTGTCGAGGTGAGACTGCCCATTTTGGCCTCCCACAAGGGCACACCTGCACAAGTCTGACTATTTTTTTAAAAAATGTACCAAAAAATTGCGCAAATTTCTTGTGCTTAAAAAATATTTTTTAAAAGGGTGGCAAACCAGTGAAAGCCCCTCCAATTGGCCACTTGGGCAATTTGAAGGGCTGTCACTGTCCACTTGGGGATCATGAAAGGCGATCTCCAGGACAATAAGGGGAAAGGGGGGGAAGTGGGGTGGCCGTCTCTGGCAGTTGCCTGGACGAGCTTGGCAAGAGTGACAAGGATTTTTTTGCCATTTCTGCCAAGTGGCTCGCTGGCTGCATCCTGCAACCCACATTGGGGTTAGTCGCCTGAGCTCAGGTGACATGACAACCCATTGTGGGCTCAAAAACTAGATCAAGCCAGAAGTTGTCAGGGTGGTTTGTTGCCCATGAACAAGCCACCCTGCAGGAAGTGGTCTAGGTTCGCATGACATGACAACCCACTGTGGCTTGTCACCCATGATGGGTTGTCATGTTGTGCAAACCCAGTCATAGTGACCAGAACTGTACACAGTATTCCAAGTGTGGTCACACCATCGCTTTGTATGAAAGCAGTATGATATTGGCAATTTTAGTTTCAATTACTTTCCTAATGATCTCTAACATAGAATTTGCCTTTTTCACAACAACCACAGACTGGGTTGATTTTTTCATCAAGCTATCCACTACAAATCCACACTCCCTTTCCTGGTCACTCACTGCCATCTCAGACCCCATCAGTATATATGTGAATTTGTTTAATATTGTGAACTAGAAGCCCACTTTAAAGAACAAAAATGACTTCAATGGCTAAGCCTGAATGAAGATCACTTGACATTGTGGCTGTTTTGTTTGAATTGAATTGTTTTTCTCTTTATTCTTTGGCTTCTGGCTGGGTTTGCTTTTGCTTTTTTTTTTGTTTTTTAGGCCAATTTCAGTGGCAGGCCAAGGGGACATTTTGGATTTGCATACCTGCTAATGAATAAACATATGCAAATGAGCAATGGCCTATTTTTTCTCTCCCTTTGGGAGAGGAACAACCCTAAATCATACTGTTACCAACGGAGTTGGAAAGCAGTAAATCTTTCTCTTGTTTTGGGTCAGCAAACAGAACACGATCGGTACATCACTGTTGTCACTGTTAATGGTCAGCCTCCAATAAAAACAACAACAACAATAGACTGTATTGTATTTTGTATGAGAACATATGCAAATATGGCTCTGAGATCTACTGCAATATAGTAGGTAAGAAACTCAACTCTGAACCAGGAAGTCTCTGGGTCAAATCCCACCTCTCTTATGAACTCACTAGTTGGCCTACAGAAGCCAACAACTCTCAGGCCAAGTTGTTCACCAACAATGTGGGAATAGTAATACTGACCTAGTTTACAGGGACAGTGGTGCAGTGGTACATTTTAAATTGCAGGCGCTCAAGATGACGGTCCCCATAGCCATGCCCATAAGGAGAGTCCAAAAATGCAGGCAGCTGTGTAGATCCATACCAACAAACCAGTTTTATCTCCACCAGGAGCAGGTCTTTTGTAAAGCTAATAGGTCTTAATTGCCCATTCAAAACCAAGTCACCACACAAAATGCTTGGCATTACAGCAGGGAACAACATATTGTTGCTGGGAAAATTCATTTCCTCCCAGCTACTATGAGAATTGCAGTTCAACTCAGAGGAAACAGGGAATTCTGAGCGGAGGTGGGATAGATAATGTCAGCGTCTCTGCTAATAAAAAAGTGCTGGCGCTGATAGGGATGTAGGGATTTTGTTAAATCTGTCCCATCCGTGTTTCATGGATTGTCAGTTATCTTTTGTTCCGTCGTCCACTCATTGGTGGAATTGGATTTCACTCAATATCCTGAACTTGCATTCATGTTAGAAAGTTTGTACTTGCGCAAATGCACATTTGCACAAATCCCCCCCCCCCCATCTGCATTTTCATGCTTAATCTATAGGGGGAAATGTGCATTTTTGGTCAGTGGTTTTTTTTTTTTAAACAAACTTTTTTTTTGTATTTTTGTATGACTAAATGTGTGTATAATTCCAGAAAGTAAAAAAAACTGGCCCGCCAGTCTGCTGAATCCGCACAACTCGGAAGAAGCGGTCTGCTGCGGAATCCGCTGGTCGGATTCATAGAAATCCAAACTCATTTCCACTGCGGATTTATCTAGGACTCTGCCATCCCTGGCTCTGCGTCCCTGCGAGCGCTGCTCCACTACACCACTGTACACGGATGCTGGATGCATGAGATTAGTAATGTTGCCAAAGTTTATAACTGCCTGACTCAGCATCTAAATTTATCCAGCTTGTAATAATTGTCCGAACTACAAATTGAGCGCTGTGTCCTCCAAAGTTCTTCTCTGGCTCAGGATGTCAAACAAGATTCTGAGCATGTGCAACCAGCTTTGTAGGTGCATGTGCAGAGTTTCCTTAATGTCAACTTCATACTCTGACTGGTTGCTGTGTACTTCATGTGACCAGACCGCCTGGTGGAGTAGCTTTTCTTTGGTGAGTGTTGTCTCTTTTCCCATCAATTCTCTTGAGTGTTTCTTGCAAATGTTTTATGTGGTTGCTGTTTTATGTGGTTCCTAGATTAACTCCTCTCTTGTTCCTTACTTTAGAAGGGGGAGTGTGGTTGAATTTCCAAGCAGCTCTCTGCCATGGCTAGTGCTGGGAAGCATACTTCCTAGGGGCCAATACTATAAGACGCATGCATATGGCACCATGAGCATGCATGCATGCGGAAAAAGGTTCTCCAATGACATTCCAATTCCTAATTGAGCGAGGAGAGTTTATATATGATGGGCTTTGGACACTATATTGATTATGAGCATCATCATTGGAATCGAATGGGCCGCTTCACCAATTTTCCTCCCTATTGAACCTTGATCCGCTGTCAGAGAGCATGAAAAGGATAAAATAGCTCAAGATCTGGGACTGTCCTGTTCATTTCAATATTGCATTGTAAAGCAAGGCTGTGTCGGCTCTTTTCTAAAGACAGCATCCTGCATGTCACCTGAAATGTGCTTGAGAAGCAACTTCTACTTCGATAAATGAATGTTGATCCATCAAGGACACACCATTTCTAGCTTCTGCTCTAAGAGGATATACTCATATCATACATGGTGAGACAAAGAGCATCACAGCAGTAGATCAATACTGTCATGGGCTTTGTTTTTGTTTTTTTTGCTTCACAATCTGTTAGAGTGTGAAGGCTAGAAAGTACCTGAAGGTCATCTGGCTCAAAGAACCTGCACTGATGTAGAATGTTTCATAACAATAATCCTTCATAATGAGAATTGACAGAAAAGCAGGATAAAAATACAGGAAATAAATAAGCAAAGCACTATTCAGGTGTTAAAGGCCATCATGCAATTAGAATCACGAGAGGGCAGAATGGGCCCCCACTCCCACTCTTGCATCCCTGTCATCTAACCTTGCCACCCTCCATGTGTTGCAGGAGAAGATCTGCAGCAGAGAGAATGCTGCATTTGCGTTGTCTTCCAGCATGATTAAGAACCTTGCACAACCAGGGTTACATTAATTGCGACAAGCTGAGGATAATCTTCATTTTACCCCAGGGTAAGTGTGTGTTGCCCCAATTTGGATTGGGACCACCATATACTGGGAGGGGACCCCCCCTGGGGGGGGAATAAAAAAGAAATGAAAAAGTCTCCATTGGTGTCAATGAATTTTTTTCCCTCTCTCTTTTTTAAAACACTCCCTATGGGGGGAAATTTCAGGAGGAAAGGTGGTGGTGAAATGACGCTTTAATCCTCCCCACCCAGTGCACAGTGGCCCTGATCTGAATCAGGGCCACACACACTTATTCTAAATTATCCTGAGCAATATGCCACGCAATTAATGTAGTGTGTAGTTTGACCCTTCGGTCATGCAGGGAGCCTACACAACTGCAGCAGGATCCCTGCTGCAGATCTTCACATGCAAACGCCTGGAGGGTGGTGGGACTGGTCAAAGGCGACATGACAAAGGGGGGGGGGGTGAGGCCAGTAAATGCATCCTGCTCTACCCTCTTTGTGTGAGAGCTCTGATGCCTGAATAGGGCTTCTCTCTGCTAACAAATTAGGTCTGATCTATATAAGCAAACAAGCAATGGTAAAACGTTCATGGACTGTACCAGTTTAGACTTCAGGTGGGGTGGTGGTCCTGCATGAGTGTTCCCCCATGAATAAACCATAGAAAGCCAGTCTGTCAGTAAGCAGGCTAGGCTAGGACCCTTGGCCATGATGCTTAGCTTTCTTGTTTAGGGAGATTTTAATATTGGAGGAACATTCAACAATGTGATCTTCCACCTTTGAAATGGTATGCTCCAGAAACAGTTTTACCATGTTATCTATCATTTGTGTTCATCAGGTCTCAGTCAATGTTATTTTTTATATAACAGATAATAAGCACCTGCTTGCCTAATGTAAAAAAAATAAAATAATGTATTGTAGGTTGTGCTATCCCAAAGGTCCAGTACAGGTATAGGACATTTTACACCAGTTATTTATTTTTTTTAAGTCTTAAACAACCCACTATAATATATAAATCATTTGAATATTGGTCTAATGCTAGCTGTAATATAATAGTCCATGTGATGATCCCAAAAGACATTTAGGAGTTAGGTCCTGTCTTCAGTGAATCCAAGAAAAGGTAGTTCCATACCTCTGCAGCAGCAGCAGCCATCAGGAATGATGAGGCATTCCTCTGGAGTAGCCATCAAGAAGCCTGATGCACTTGTAAAATGGATTTGGATACCCTTTCTATATAACAGCTGTGGCATCTGAGGGATTTTTGCTTACTGCCTCTCTGCAGGTGGTAGCAACAACAAAGAAGGGGAGGAGGCAACAGGAGCTGGAGACAATAGCTGTGAGAAGGTAGACTCACTGAGGTGGGCCCATTGAGGGTGTCTTGCCCAAGGGCCCTCAAAAAATGGGGAGCCAGCCGGCACTGTGTGTGCATTTGTTTCAGAATGAATGAAAATTGAGCTGAATGGGCTGCCTTTGGTTCGATCTTTCATTGATTCCAAAACTAATGCACATCCCACATTGTGTGTGTGTGTGTGTGTGTGTATGCTGTAGATTGCAAAGCTATGTGTGGTCCATTGATTGATTTGAGGATGTGATTGGGGGTTGTATGTATGGAGCCTTAAATTGTGCCCCTCCAGATTCTGGGACACTAGCCAGCATTGTTCTGGAGTGCTGAATCTCTGAGAAAAATAAGGGTGCACCTGCAACGATGGTGTTATAAAGATGATTCGAATATTAATGCGCCTCAAAAGAGTTACTGGAAAAATGTCATCCCCAGCTTGGTACAGCAAGAACTGCTTAGTAGCGGCCTTCGATGTACTACTCACAGCAGGCTCTGATCGTACAATAGCTTCTGTAACCTCTGCCTGTTCTCTGTCATTTTTCGTGTTTGGTATTATTTGTTTTATGTTGATACTGTCGGTGCACTTAAAGAGATTATACATTTTTTTCCTGTGGCATAAACAAAATGACTTGGATTTCACAATGAGAATAATGGTAATGACTAGTCAGACTTGGAGGAGACTGATAGCAAGGGGAAATAAATCTTCTGCATTCAACTTGAGCTAGGTACCAGTGCCACCGTTTCCTAGCAAATATCATGTCAGCTTATGAGAAGGAACCAGACCAAAGTGAAGCTGAGGGCATAGATATACCTCCAAGAGGCCCATATAATGGCTCCGGGCTGGTTCATGCCGCCAACACTCACACAAAAGCTTAGGGAATATATAGGGCTTCCAGTAAGCTCACAGCAATGCTACTCCCCATTGAGTCACCATTTATATAAACCAGGGGTGCACAACCATTTTGGTCCTGAGTATACTATATGTTTATATTTATGGCTACCTATGTTACAGGCCTGTGGCTTATGCTGGCTCAGCTTGCCTGAGTGTGGAAAGCTAAGTAGGGTCAGGCCTGGTTGTTACTTGGATGGGAGACGGGCCTCCTCTAGTTTCCTGCATTGAGCAGGGGGTTGGACTCGATAGCCTTGTAGGTTCCTTCCAACTCTATGATCTATGAAATCTATGAAATCTGAGGGCTGCATTGGGTGTCTGCTGGGGTGGCAGGAACCACACATGTGCGTGCATGCATACAACACTCATGCACATTCTATTTCTCCCATGCTTGCTCTCTCCCTCACTCACACACCAATCACACACACGTTCATTCATACACACACACACACTCCCCAGCAGCAACATATCTTGGTCTTGCAGCAACAGCATTTGTTCCATGTCACAGCATCAAGGTATTAAAGCCATCTCCCCTCCCCAGCCACTCCAACCCAATCATCAAAAAAGAAAGCAAGACACTCTAGAAACAGGCTCTGTGGTTCCTGCCATAGCGGCCTCATTCCTAAAGCATCTCCAGAGCATCCTAGGAAGGTAGCAGCCAGATCCTTCAAGCACTGCATCCTAGGACAATCCAGGGGCACTCTAAGAATGAGGCTTCTGTGGCAGGAATCATAGAGCTTCTTGTCTCCTAGAGAGATTCTTCCCCTTTTTGGCAGTGGCAGATACTGGGGGAGTGGGGGCTCCCAGACAAGGCTTGGAGGGCTGACTTTTTGCACCCCCTTGCATAAACCATCACATAGGGGCTAGATTCCTGGGCTCTGTAATTTTCCACAATCAAGGTATCACTTTTTGAGCTGCCATGATCAGCTGCTGCATATGCAACCCAGTGTGGAAGTGCTGGCATGCACAGACACTGTAATGTGCGCATGGCTCAGCTACATGCCTGCCTGTGGCTGACATGCCACCCAAAGCACTTGCATCTTGTCAATGGACAAGTATGAATTGACTTATGGTCACATGTGATATTTTCACATAGGTAGTGGTTCAGTCATAACATAAAACTAATTCTGTGGAGCATATGTCCTTGGTTATAGCACTTAGCAAATGCATCCCTGCAAAAGTGTTGGTTTTTTTCACTGTGCAATACAAATACTACAAACAAGCAAACACACTTTTAATAGGATTATCTCCACAACAATCTTGTGAGGCAAATTATTCTATTTTCCATTACACACATGTGGGCCTGAATCTGAAAGACTGGGTTCCTCTATACTAAAGTCCTCCACAGACTCCATGACAGGTGTAATTGGAACACAGGTCTTCCAGTTCATTTTGCTGTCTGGGTTATGTTTTCTTAGGCACAAGCAAGGCTCCCAGGTGGATAATGTGTCTCCACTCAGAATCCCATTGCTGCTAACCCTGCACCTCTGAACAGTGAAATGGCACAGCATATCATAAAGACATCGGCAATGTGGAAAGTCAATCACGCACATTAATCCTGGGTTGAGATGTGGTTTAAAACAGGGGTGTGGCCCTCCAGCTGAGTTGTTTTGGTCTACAACTCTCATCATTCCTCACTCTTAGCTATGCTGGCTAGGCTGTGGCAGTTGTAGGCCAAAACATCTGGAGTTGCCCACCCCTGGTTTAAAATATGACATGTGAAAGCCCTTTTGGCACACTATGGTGACTGAGTGCTCTCAAAAAATACTTGAAGTTATGGCGAAGAGGAACAAACCAAACGCTATAGCAGATTCAATGCTGGGTAGGTTGAAAAGTTCAACTGAATATCAGCTGGATTCTGTTTCTCCTCTCTTCGTCACACAGGAAGAGGACAGAGGCAGGAAGTGGTGTGGACCACAAAATGATGCTGCCCAAAATGGATTGGGTTAGCCTTTTGTTCGGAGAGGGGGCAGCATGCTGTGCAGTTCACAGTCATTTGCTGGATTCAGTTTTGTTTCGTTTTGCTACTGCGCCTGTTTTTCTCCCCCTCTTGGTTGCCACCCAAATGGTGAATGGTGGCAGCCGAAGTGCTGCGTGAGAATAGCATTAAATATGTGTAATGTGCCATAAATAAACAGAAATAGACAGCCAGGAAGCTGCGGTAATCACTGCTTTGATGTAGCATGCATGAATTATGGTCTCTGTGAAAGCTTCATGTCCCTGGGTATGCTTATTTTCGCTCAGTTGCTGCTGCTTTGGGAAGACACTGAAATCCAGTTTTTTCTATCTCTGGCTTTTCTCCCCTTTGCACCGACAGCTGTTGTCCCTGGACTAAGTGGAATGTGATCTTCCCCTTCTCCTCTTATTCCCCACGCAGCATTTGCTCTTTCCCTGCCCTACAGGAGTAGCAATGAGTCCGGAAAATGGACCATCTCCCAGGAATGAACCAGAGATGGCAAGGGTTCCCATGCAAATTATCCAGCCCAAGCTGTGGCCCTTGTACAGAACAGCTCCTTGAGACCTCGGAGTTTGTCTGAGCGTGTATCTTTCCTTACAATGCCTCTGCGTTGAACTGACACCATCGTAGCTCCGCTGGGGCTAGCAGCAGCACAGATAAGTCTCTGGTGGCACTTTAATCATCATGCTGTCTCGCCTTACTCAGAACAGTTACAAAAATAAATAAATAAAAGGCAGGCGGTTAGATCATTGCAAATCTTATGCTCCTCTCTTTGCTTGCTGTTACCTATAGATACGGCACTGTCTTGTCGACAGGTTTCTATTGACTTTTTCAGGGAGTTGCATGGCACACTGGTTGCTTGGAATAATCTCCTGTCAGATCCTGATACAGTAGCAAAGCATCTTATTAAACCAGGCGCGCCTTTTCTTCACAGATTTTTTTTTAAAAAAACAATGTTTATTGTGCATTATCATTTTACCTACACTTGACCGTTTTGCTGTTGTTTTTATTATTTTTATTATTATTATTTTTTATCCTTTCAAATTGCTAGCCTGAATGGCCACAAATGAGATGAAAAGTGCTTAAGTGCTGCTAAGGTTCAACACATGCGCTGACCTTATGATAATGTAGGTGTCACAGGGCACCAATAAATGCCAAAGAGCTGTCTTCCATTCCATAACTAGCTAGATAACTGCTCTAGAATGCGATAAAGCTTCAATCCTGCCTGCTGGTACTCTTAATGAACTATGAGCAATATAAAGTTTCTTTCTTTAGACTGGTGTCTATGAGAGTCCTCTAGTGGTAAGAAGTGGTAAAACACCAGTCACCACAAAATCCATTCTGCTCAAAGGTTTCCATTATATCAGGGCTCTCCAACCTTGGGTCCCCAGGTTGGCCTACAACTCCCAGCATGCCCCAGCCAACTATTCTGGGGACCCAAGGTTGGAGAACACTGCTTTATATGAACATCCTAACTCAGATCCCTAGTTTAAGAAACTAAACAGTTAAGGTGTTTTTTTGTTTTAGTTTTAAGCATAAAAAAGGAATGATAACATGAGAGATAGTTTTGCTGTTAAATAATTATATCAATTAGTGAAACTCAGGGGAGGCTGGTGACTCCTGTGTCAGTGGGGCTCATTATTATTATATTATTATTATCCTTGCAGGAAAAAAGGTACCCCACCTTTTTTCCTGCAAGGAACCCAAGAATAGTTCCTATTCATAATCCTCCTCCTCTCCATTTTATTCTCACAACAGCCCTGTGAGGTAGGTTAGACTGAGAGTCCGTGACTGGCCCAAGGTGACCCAGTGAGTTTCATGGCCAAGAGGGGACTAGAACCCGGATCTCCCGAGTCCCAGCCCAACACTCTCACCACTACACCACACTGGCTTATCCATTGCATCTTTTATTTTGAGCTTTATAGGAGCTACGCATGGTGCTCCATGGTGGTGAACCTATTTTGGGGGTGGAGTTCAGCACCACAGATAGCTCCAATGAAGCTCAGAATAAAAGCTGCAATGGGTAAGGATCCCCACTGGCACAGGAGTCATCTGCCTCCCCTGGTGATACTTGTTCAATTTACATTCCATTACCTTCAGAGCTTGATCAATGGCTACTAGTCATCATGATGGCTCTATGCTAGCTCCAGGATCAGAGTAGGGTGGCCATAGATGAATTGCCAAAAAAGAGGAAATGCATCACCAAAGAAAAAGAAGGCAAAAGGCAATACCGCTTTGCGTAAAATGGGCATATGCTAATGTATACGTATAGATGCAAATTTATAAATAAGTATTATAATTTAAATAGAAATACAGTCCCTCTCACCATTGTGTGGAAGACTGTGACCAGGTGTCCTGTGTGTCTGCCTGCTCTGCAGGTGTTAACTGTTGATGGGCAATACATCTTATGTTTTTTTCATCTTTAATTTTTAAACCGGAATTGGATAGGACAGAGCTTCAAACAGAGGATGCCTTCTTAGGGATGTATGAGAAATTCATTTCAGATTGATTTTGTACAGAATTCACCCAGTTTGCACCTTCTGGACCGAACACGGACTCAGATGCAATCTGTGGTCGAAGTTTGCATATTACGAGCTTGCAGTGTGATTCGTGGGCCAAAACAATGTGTCCAACAGCATGCATACATTTGAAAAATGTGCATAAAAATGTATACTTTTGAAAAATGCACAGAAATATGCTTTGTGTGCATATAGTCATCTGCAGGTCTCCTATCACCTGGACTTTGATTTTCAGGCTCCTGCTTGAACTGGCCCTTAGACTAACTGATGCTGGCAACCGACTATGGCTGGTGGACATCACATCTGGTCTGAATGCTACCATCTCTGGTTGACTCCTGAATTTGGGGACTGAATGCCGGCTTGGACAGATCATTGGTTCGATCCAGAAATTAATAGCAATTCTTACATTCTCATATATCCAGTTACTTAAGGCTAATCTAAAAAAAATGCAATATAAACATCAAAAACTGGGAAGCTCTGGCCCATGAACGATCTAACTGGAGGTTGGCCTTTCACAAAGGTTCTATGGACTTTGAAGAAGCCCGAGTGCAAGGTGAAAGGGAGAAATGTGCTAAGCGAAAAGCACGTCAAACAAATCCTTTACAGGACCATCTTCCATCTGGTAACCTGTGTCCTCACTGTGGAAAGCTGTGTGGATCTAGAATTGGCCTCCACAGTCACTTACGGACCCATTGCTAGAGTCTATACAATTTTTCTTTAGAATTTCCTCCTTTTAAAATTTCCTTTTTGTAAATTTTTATCCTGGAAGACAATCTTACTCAGTCACGAGTGATCACCTGATAATTATATATATATATATATATATATATATATATACACTTAATAATTTGTCTTCATTGTTATCTAAAAGATGACCAACATTTTTTTTAATAGAATGGATTCCTATTCATTTTAGTTGCAGAATGTGCACCAGAGGGAAGGTGATATATCACACTCCCCCAGTGTGTCCTTTTCAGTGGAAGCCTGTTCAACTCCTGTGGGCATAGTATGTGAATTTTGCACCCACCGTAACATTGTCCTCAACGCCAGTGCTTTATTTCCCCCCATATGAGTGAATTCATTTGTATGGGAGAATCAAGGGCTCACCTGGGGACACTGAGCTATCTGTTGTCCCCAGGGACATCATTCATTTTCTTTCTGACTACCCAAAGGGAGCCAAAGTTCTCAAAAGGAGCCGCTGAGAGTTAAGCCTATTCTGATCTCTTGTAACCCCACACTTGCGTCTGCACAGGCCAATTCTGGGTTCTGTTTCACAGTCATGCTCATGTATGATAGAACTCTGGGAGTAGCTACCCATCCACCCTAGTAAAGAAGCACCTTTTCCAATCCATCTTTGGGCGATAAAATTGTCAAGTTGTCAGTTGCTTGTTTATGCATCAACTAATCATTTTAATTATATTTAACACATGAAAATAATTTTGTGCTGTGATTTATTCTTCTTTGCAATAGTCATTAGAATATAGTTTAGATTGCATCGGAGCCTTCCTTGATGTGCTGCATACATTAACCTTTCATTGGCGTGTGTTTGGGAATCTTACATTCATCCAAAGAATTCAAATGCATCATTAATGGTTGCTTGCAAATTCTGGTCTAAAGGACTTTTTCTTGTCTGACTCAATAACAGGGGAATATAATATCACATTGTTTTCTGGTTTCTCCCAGTGTTCCCAAAATTGAGGAAGGAGAAAAGTGCTTTCCAAAGTATTGCATTGCACAACACATCTCTCATTTGCAAGGAAGTAATGCTGATACAAAACTATTAGAGGCTAATCACGTTCCGGAAAATTACCATATTTCTCACAAGTCATCCTTTTGATCATGACATTGTCAGATTTGAGGATCATGTGTCCCTACATGGTGCTTAAATCGACCAAAAGGGTAAAAGAGAGGTGTTTGAACACACAGAAAGGAATTGCAGATTTAAACACCAGGCTTGGACTCATTGTAGGACTGCTGTCTGCCATGGACAGAAGAGGTGGGCAACCTGTGGCTCTCCAGATGCTTTGAACAACAACTCCCATCAGTGCTAGCCAACATAGCCAAGAGTGAAGTATGATGGGAGTTGTCAGCCAAAATATCTGGAGGGCCATAATTTGCCCACCCGTTTTACAGCTTCCTCATACGGTTATGAAATTGAGTCCATGCAAAGGGAAACACAGAGGAGAAATACAAGTGAAAACTGGAACACCTGCTATAAAGAACCTGGGATCCCAGTCTGGCCCTCAGGTGTTCCCCATTTTCCTCAACCCAGTCTGGTTTTTTTGGTGGTTTCCCAGCATTTGCGTATCCCCCCCCCCCTATTCTAAAAGGTTGAAATGCCTCCCCTAAGGCTTACTTACTGGCAGGAAGAGCTTTAAAATAAAATATGCTGGTATTCCTTTTTTGGGGGGGCACCCCTTTTGCACAGGATTCCCCCCACCTCCAGTTGGATGGAGAGCCCATGCTCAAAGGCTTTCCTTTCCAATGCTCTGCTGAATGCACAGACACTGAAGGCCAGGGCTGTAGAGCACATGGATGTTCAGTGTGGAGCCAGCAGGCATGGTCCTACTCCCCCATCCATGTGTACGGTTTGCACATGGAGATGCTACAGGTGAGCAGCCCTACTGTTAATGCTCTTCTTCTGGCCTATGGAACTGATAGAATTGCTGTGCTGCAACAGAAAGTTGCTTAGTGGAATCGAGCCTACTACCACGGACTGTTCTCAGACACTGCAGCAAAGATTATCTCCATTCTAAGCTTCAAGGACAACAGCAAGGGTTTTCTCTCTTTTCACTATAAATCTGAGTGAGCGGCAGGCATTGCACTTTTTGAAAGTCAAATCAATGTTTACGCAGTGCACTTCTTTCCATTTAGCAGTTTTTAAATGCTCACATAAATTAATAGATAAACTTGTTAACATCGGCAGGAAAAAAATCTAATTAGTTTGTTGATGTAAATTGTAACTCAGCAGGAAACTTGGGTCTGCAAAATGATCACACAGTTTTAGTTGTCAACAGTTGCAATGCTATGAATCAATTATTTTCACAACTCTTACAACGCACCCAAGAGTTAGTTTGCTGAATTCTCTTAGACCCACATTGCAGCTACTCAGGGATTTCAGTATCTTAATTTTACCTTTTTCCAGAGGGGTAGTCAAGTTAGTCTGTCACAGCAAATACAACATAGAGGATGTCTGTGTTATCACCAACAAATGTTTTGTGAATGGCCAATGTCAATAAGGTAATTATCACTGTCTGTACAGTGTGCAATAAGGTAATTATCACTGTGCATTTATTTTCTCTCTGATCTCACTGTTTATGATTCCCCTCTCCAACCATGTATATATGTATCTGTAAGCTACAGGATAACACTTCATGCATTCAGTGAAGTGGACTGTAGTGCACAAAAGCTTATGCCATAATAAATTGGTTAGTCTTTAAGGTGCCACAAGACCCTTGATTGTTTTTAATCTTACGTTGCATCCTAGAACTTTTTACTTCTCTCTTACAGCTGGTCTGCACATGTGGCGGCTTGTAAAGATGTGAAGGCTTGGGGGGGGGATGGAAAAAACAAAAATTAACCCCCCCACTCCAATTCACCTCCAATCCCCCCCCAATCCCTGGGAATCCCCCTCCCATTTTTCATGTGTGTGTCCCCCTCCAGGCCTTCATATCTCTTGCAGCATGTAATGAAATGGACCATTTCTGTCAGATTTCTGCAATTCCCAAAATTATAGGCAGCTCCAAACAGGAGTGGTGGGTGGTTGTGGCAGAATTGTGTAATTGTGTCAATATTCTTCCTGCCCATGTGCCATTTCCTCCACGTGAAAACAGGCTAGTGTGAGCCCAAGGATGTTTTCACGTAGGAAAGTTGGTGGCCACCTCATATTTGAACCAGTCCTTTGTAAGCAAGGCTATAGCAAAAGTCATGGAAGATTGCAAAGAGGAAACATAAGCATCAGAGATTGGCCACAGTTCAAGGATGGAGCTCAAAGCTGCAGATTTTGATAGTTTGCAGATGAATGTGGCATGGTCTAAATTTATTTATTATATTTATCAATCAATCGCCCATCTGGCCGGTCACCCGGCCACCCTACAATAAATAGGGTATTGTGATGCTAAATATTAAAATGGCCCTTAGGAAAATTGAATGGAGTTCCTTTAGTAATGACCATTAAAATGCTTGTTGGAGTTACAGATGTTAGGCACTCATCTTTTGAGTTCCTCCATCTACAGATGACAGTTTTTCACCTAAATTTGGTGGCTCCTCATATTTCATAGTTTGAGCATGGAGAGACCATTTTTCAATCGTTTGTAATTAATTTGATTTGGTCATGGATTTCATTCTTTATTATCATATCATCATGGCTGCCATGTGTTTTCTTTCTTAAAAACCTTGAAGGGCACTTTCAGACACCAGCTTTTTGTAGGTGTCGAAGTGCTTAGGAGCGGAGCAATCAGTCAAGTTTGGCTCCATGGCGCTGCCACTTTTGTCTCTCCTAGGTTTGTTCCATCTCATTTGCCCCCCTTTTTGCAATTTTCAAAAAGGTGAACTCAAATTTGTAGAAAAGACCATTACTTACAGGTTCATGAGTTGGTCCAAGATCTTTCGTATCCCTTCCCCCCTTTCTTTTACACTTCCTAGCTACTTGGAGAAGATAAAAAGTGTGGCACGGGCCTCACAAGAAAAAAGGCATCTGAAAATGCCAAGGAGGTAGCAGCATGGAGTCATGGGGGAAGCATCTTTTTTTCTATACAATGCCCTTGGTAGCCTGACAGGGACATTGTATGGCAAAAAAAAAAAGAAAAAAGGCTGAAGCCATCTCTTCTTCTTCTTCTTCTTCTTCTTCTTCTTCTTCTTCTTCTTCTTCTTCTTCTTCTTCTTCTTCTTCTTCTTCGGTACAATTATCCAGGAAGGGAAAGCTCATGAAGACATATAGAACATTTCACAAGCACTGTGAAAATTCACTGGGGCTTCTAAGTAGACATGTATAGGATTGTGCTGTGAGTGACCTTGGGCCAGCTATACTCTGTGAACCTGACCTACCTCCTCGGGTTGTTGTGGGGATAATATGGGGGAGGGGGTCGTCAATGAATGGATACTTCCCTGAGCTTTTTGGAGAAAGAAAGGAATACAAATGTGATAAATGCATAACTTTAAATAAAGTTCATTATCCTATCAAACAGAAACCTGGCTCCTACTGCCTCTTCATGAACTGCAGTAAGTTTATTTATTTTTTTTCTCCTTGAGAGCTGCAGTTTTTCAGTAGCTAAAAATCATATGAAACAGACTGTAGGTCTTCATCTCAGTTAACAAGACTAGCCTGAGATGTGGTTTGAGGGCTAAGTTCTTAGAAAGGCCTCCAAAGACGAGGAAAGATCTAACATCCTTAGAAGTTTGAATTCTTTAACACCAAAAACAGAGAGCTTCCAGCTTGTGGGCAGCAGCCTTTCTGGCCTCCCTGCATTGCTACCCTCACAGGTACTACAGAAGTGACCTGGAAAGATTTTCCTTTCAGCTCCTGTAGGAGAAAAAAAAAGCAAAAACAGATCCCATGCAATTTATTATTTTCTTCATGCCCCTGATCTATCATTAGGACAAAGCTGGATTTTTCTTTGTAAAGAGCTACAGGACCGCTTGCAAGAATATGTACGCATTCTTTCCTGTACTGAAAATGTTCTTTTATTTTTAAACACATTTTGCAATGGTACCAAATGGGCACTATCCAGTTGGTGCCCAGGAAGAGTGACACACAACTGTGTACAAACATATTGCAGCATGGATGCTTCTGCTTCTGAAGGCTAGTTTTTGGGCTTTCTAGGGCACAACTTAGAATGTAGTGGTGAGAGTGTTGGACTGGGACTCGGGAGATCCGGGTTCTAGTCCCCACTCGGCCATGAAACTCACTGGGTGACTTTGGGCCAGTCACTGACTCCCAGCCTAACCTACCTCACAGGGTTGTTGTGAGGATAAAATGGAGAGGAGAAGGAGGAGGATTATGTAAGCTGCCTTGGGTTCCTTGCAGAAAAAAAAGGTGGGGTATAAATATAATAAATAAATTAAATAAATAAATGACTGCAAAACTTGTCAACATTCAGCTCCTCAGTGTTTGGAGGCTAGAGAGCTAAAGATGTTTAGGCTAGAGATATAAAGAGCCCCTGAAGCCTGGTCACATTTGATTTGAAATGTGGATTTGAGGCCAACACGGCTACCTTTGTGTGTGTGACTTGGAGAATACTGAGTTCAACAATGGGACCCTACAATGGAGGAAGATGATTTTATATTACCTAAGGCTGAGGGCTCATTGCCTCCAACTCCTAGGTAAAGCTACCCAATCTGGTTTCCATTGACTTCTTTACCTAGTAGAACATCTAAAATTATCTCCACCTTTGTAGATTTAAAAACTGCCTAGTTCCTCTCTGTTTTCCACTGATTAAAGGAGCCTGGATTTTATATTTTCGAGAGTGTAGGATCAAACCTTTCAGGCTTCTTCCTCCCAGCAGTCCTAGGGACAGTTCCAGCAACTCCAGTTGAAACCTGAAACCATCACATCACCTGCAAGAGCCTCCTTTGAATGCCTGCAAAACATACCCTTCCTCCCCCATTCCATCTCAAAACTGTGATCGTGTAGACACCACCATGACTTCACCATCGTCAGGTTTTTTCTCCCTCTTCCCCACATCCTCTAACCTGCTTTTTGTAACAGCTTGCCTGTTGAAGAGATATGGAGATCTCAAAAGCTTGCACACACATGTGTGTGTGTGTTCTTTTGGTTGGCCTAATAAAGGCATGACACTAATATGAATTTTGGCATTTTCTGATGGCTTACCTTTGCTTTTTCTCATAGATGGCCTCTTTGGCCTGGTCTAGTTTTCTGACTGGGAAGGTGTAAGAAATAAATGTTGTCCTTGAACAAACGTGTATTCAGCCGTATGTACATGTGAAGTGGGATGATGGGACCTCTATGCACCACACTCTGCTCTTCTGGGCATTGTTTTTTTAATTATTATTTTATTATTTATTTATACCCCGCTTTTTTTCCTGCAAGGAACCCAAGGTGGCTTACATAGTCCTCCTCCTTCTCTCCGTTTTATCCTCACAACAACCCTGTGAGGTAGGTTAGGCTGAGAGTCAGTGACTGGCCCAAAGTCACCCAGTGAGTTTCATGGCCAAGCGGGGACTAGAACCCGGATCTCCTGAGTCCCAGTCCAACACTCTCCCCACTACGCCTTCTACACGTTCTGGTGGAAGGACCTTGCAATTAAGAACATAAGAAGAGCCAAGGATCCATCTAGTCCAGCATTCTGTTCACACAGTGGCCAACCAGCTGCTCGTGGGAAACCCACAAGCAGGACATGAGTACAGCAGCATCCTCCCACCCATGTTCCCCAGCCTCTGATACTGGAGGTAGCATATAGCCATCAGGACTAGTAGCCATTGATAGCCTTCTCCTCCAGGAATTTGTTCAATCCCTGTGAATTTGTCCAACTGGGTGTGTAGACCCCAATTTGGCCATCTGGGTTGGTTCATATCCAGGATGGCTGAGGCTTATAGTGCTTAGATGCCCCACCCCATTTAGATGCAAATATGAACAAATACACATTCCTCCAAGGGCACCCTTTAAATTAACCCCTTTATTTTACCTTTCCAGACAGAACACTGGACAATTGAGCATGGGGCTAACTGAGGTAGCCAATACTGTGACTATCCCTGGGAAGCATTCCATGCATTCCACTGACAATTTACTGCATTATAATATATCTTTTCCAGAACGAGTGGCTGGCCAGCTGCTTTGTCCTGCTAAAGGACAGATTTGGGGGCATTCTTTTTCCAACAATGGGAGATGGGCTGGACCCTGCTGCGACTCTGCCATAGGGAATATAAAGCATCATCACCCCTTTTGCTGCTCAGCTCATTATAAACCACACTCTCCTCTGGATCCAGCAGATAAACATGGGAGTTCAGTTAAATGTATTATTTTATTAAGGGTGACTTAACTCCTGTTAGAATTTAGTGGACTTTGTTTATTCACTGTCATGGCTAATTGCAGATGATTATGGGTGCAAAGGTCATCAATTTCCGAGATAATGGATAATATCAATGCCCCTGTGTTCTCATGTAATTCTTTTAATTGCTAATTTACTTATTTAGGAAACTTCTCCTGCAAGGCAGAATCTGGTTTTTAGCTTGATGCAGCAGGGTTTTGTTTTGTTTTTAATTAACCCTTTCTTCCACAGCAGACTCTCAGCTTTTGCTGCAGTGGCCCTTCTCTAGGTTATCTGGAAAGTCACCAATATCCCCCTTCCCACTTTTATGGGGGACAAATGGGGGTAAGCCATTTATCTATCTATTCATGTTATGTTGTGTATTTATTCTACATATCCCCCAAAGCTTGAGATGGCTTATAAGAGTGATAAAAAATAATATTAAAATGTTTAGAATGGTTCACGTAGACTGTCTCAGAAACCCTTACAACAACCCTGTTTGGCTGGCTAGTATAATGCAGAGGCTGTGGGATAATGGCTTGTATGATGCCACACAGTGCACTGCATTCATGCCTGAAATAACATTTAAACTCAGGACAGCCTGGTTCACATTCTCAAGTCTAAGAAATACCGTATATTGGCCTGCTTAAAGCCCTAATGAAAAAAGAAGAAGCACCATGCATGCAGCAATCATAGCGGAATCTACTGCCCAGTGAGGATACAGTACAATACACTGAATGCATTAACACTCATCAGGGTCAGTGACCTCCACTCAAATTATGCACATAGGATTAATAGGATTGCACCCTGAACTATTATTTTCTTTCAGCAGTGTGGTAAGCCTTGTTCACTCCTGTTCCTTTGCTTCAGATGATCTGGATGAATAATCTAGAAGAGGTTTAATGTATGGTGCAGTTGTAGGTTCATCTTTGGGGTGGGATGGATCTCCCAGATCTATGACTATATGAACATTTGTTATTATTTCATGCTGCTAATAACTGATGGAGCACCTCTCCCTGTATCAGCTTGCCCATGTCTTAAGATCTGCTGGAAAGGCTCTTCTCTCCAAGTTATCTTCAACATGTTATATGCCAACAAGGGACAGAGCCTTCTGTGTTGTGGCACCACAGTTGTGGAACACTCTTCCCTCCATCCCCATAGAAGTGCTACTGGTGATGACTGTGGAATCCTTGCGGTGCCAGGTTAAAAGTGTTTCATTGGGTTAGTCCATCTTTTTGTATTTGCGGTTGTTTTATGATGATTTTATTACAGTGTTTTTATTGTGTTTTGTAATCTTAGGACTATTTATGGTCATACTTATAACTAATTATTGGGGCTGTTCATTTGACACAACAGACCACCATGGGTTATTTAACCCATGGTGAGGCTGTGGTGCATGTGGCCACCTTTTTGAATATGCAACCTCCACTTGTGGGTTGTCGTGTCATACGAACCCGGCGAGCATGGATTATATGAGGGTTAAATAACCCTCACATAACCCATGGTCTGTTTTAGGGTTATGTGAGGGTTGTTTAACCTGCGCATAAGCCATACTTGCCAGGTTCACATGACAGGACAACCCGCAAGTGGAGTTTGCATATGGAATTTGGTGCCCATGAGTGCTGCGACTCATCTTGGGCTAAATAACCCATGACGAGCAGCAGCGTATTGCCCGAACCCAGTCATTATTTGTTTGTTCGCATCCTTGCAAGAACTGGATTTTCCTATATCCGTTGCACATTATTGTTTTGATGAGTAGCTTTTATGTCAGCAGCTTCACAGCTGCCCTCATAATAACAGTATGCTGTTGCCTGGAACAGGAGAGTTTTCTGATCAACTAAATCCAGTTTCACATTGTTAGGATACAAATGACACTTGTTGGGCTTATGCAAATACTATATAGGGACAAATACAGTAAATGCTGTGTTTTCCTGCATCCCCTCCTTGTGATGATTTCCTGGGACTCCTGGGTCTGTTCATGTCTTATTTCACCATAAGTTAAATATTTGTATTTCTTATCCAAATACACCACTGTTCAGCTGCAATGCATCCAACTGGAAGTGCAAATTACACAGCAATGCTAGCAACAGTGTCCCCCAAATGGCAGTTAAGCAGGCATAAGGTTTGGAAATATAGCCCTAAGTATCGCCAATATACTTTGCAAACAGATTCTCAGCACAGAATTATGATCATCATATGTAACAGTTATGGTGCAGTTTATTTGAAAGATACATTTTAAAACAACATCTCGTTTATGGGAATGAAACAATTTTGGGGAAGAAATGGCTCGGTTATTTAAGGAGGATCAGAGCCACACATATGCTACTGCAAAGGCGTCTTTGCCTCAAGACTACCCACAGAATAAGACAATCAAATTTGGCTTTGGGAAGACCAGCCCTTTAATTAAATCCTTTCAAAAGTGCTCTGTGGCTACAGGGCCACTAAATAAGAATACAGGGATTGTAAAAATCTTCCAATCAACCAGAACGTATTGCCCATTCTCAAGATTTAATTTGAGAGCTGCTTCATATGCAGAGTTGCTGCCAAAGGAAGTAAGCAAGGTACACTTGCTTTAAAACAGTTAGATGCTGCTGCTAGTGTTACTGATGGGGACAAAGTCAGGGCTGGCTCCAGAGGCATTTTCTGATGTCCCCAGATAGGCAAAAGGCCCACTGCCATGTGTCCTACTTTATAGAGGACAGCCCTCTGTTTGAAAGGCTCTGAAATGACAGGCCTGCATCTGAAGGCACCCTCTGTTATTTGAAGGGCTGTCCAGTCCAAGTCCAGTGTAAAGATCAAGAAACATCCAGGAAATGCATCCTTAAAAAAGAAGTAAAAAAGGACACCAAGTTGCACAAAATTTGCATTTGATAATGTATATGTATAGATACAAATTTAGAAATCATTATTATAATTTAAATAGAAATAAAATACATCTTGCCATAGTATGGAAGAAGAATGTGATCAGGTGACCTGTGCGCCTTGCTCAGTCTCCTGTCCAGGTGCTGTTGATGGGCAACTTCAAAGCCCAGCTCTTCCTTCTTCTTTATCTTTATACTGGACTTGGACTGGATCACCCTTCATATAGCGAATTCCTTCGAAATAGAGGGCAGTCCTTTGATAGCCCTTCAAATAGAGGATTGTCCTCTGTAAATGAGGACACATGGCTACCCTAGAACCATCAGCAGGGCGAGGAGAGGCCTTGAAGCTTTCCATCAACAGTTACCACCTAGTAATTGAGCAGGCACACCACAGGTCACCCGGCCACAGTCTTCCCCACTATGGTGAAACGTATTGTATTTCTATTTAAATTATGGTCACTATTTCTAGATTTGCATTGAGACATATAGACTGGGTTTGCACAACACAACAACCCAGCGTGGGCAACTAGCCATGATGGAATGTCATGTCATCCGAATCTAGACCGCTTCCCACAGGGTGGCTTATCTTTGGGCAACAAGCCACCCTGACAACCCATGGCTTGTATAGGGGTTGTTTGGTCCACAATGTGTTGTCATATCATCCAAACCTGGGAGAGCAATTTCCTGGTGGGTTGTGGGGATCCATTAGTGAGTCACTCAGCAAGAGTGGCAAAAAAACAAACAACCCTGCCACTCTTCACAATCTCACCCTTGCCACTGCCAGTGAGAGCCCCTCCACCGATGCCCAAGCAGCACCTTGGAGTGACTGTCACTGGTTTGCCACCCTTTAAAAATAAATTTCAGTCCCAGAAAATTGTGCAAATGAGTTTGTAATTTTTAAAATTATTATTATATTTTGTTGATCTTTCACAAGTGCACAAGTGAATTCTTACCACTGTCCAATAGTCTTACCTGGTAATTACCTTGTATGTTTCAGTTGTCAAAGGGATCAGTGGAGTAGATAACATATATAGACATTGAGAAGGCGAGACGGCAGACATTCTCAGTATCCTCCATCTTTTCAACGCTTCCCCAAGTCTCCAGCTACTCCAGAAAGGGGAGATATTGGATCCCCACCTTTTTGTGGCTCTTTTTTTGGAGCACTTACTGCTGCAGTAACTGTGGGTCCCTGACAGTTCCAACCTCTCCCCAGAAGGTGGCTGAATGGGACAGAGTGAATTTACACCTGCCCACCATGGGGGGTGGGCAGGTGTAAATACTGCCGGTGCCCCATTTGCTCCACCCCGTTCTGCCACGTCTATAAGGTTTTCAAGAAACTGTTGGGAATATTTGCACACTTTTTTGGACTGGGAAATGTACACAAATTTAAGGGCTGGGAAGTAAATGGAGGGGAAATTTGTACACCTGCAGTAATTGTCAGGGAATCGTGGTAACCACAGCAGCAAATGCTCCAAAAAGGAGCCATGAAAAGGTGGGGGCAGGGAGCCAGTATCTCCCCTTTCTAGATTAGCTGGAGACTCAAAGAAGTGTTAAAAAGGTGGTGGGCACTGAGAAGTGTATGTTCAACACTTAAAATCAAGAGGATTACATCGTTAAGGGGGAGATATTGTCCCCCCACCTTTTGGTGCACCTACTTTTGCTGCTTCCCCCCCCTTTGCAGTGCTGTTCAATTGACAACTTATGGCAATTGGTCCCTGGCAACTGTGTGCAAATTAGCCTATATGCAGTCTCGTCTGTTGGGCTATATACTATGTAGCATATTTGCAGGCTGGCTTAGCATGTCCTGCGAACCTGCCTATAGGGTAGCATATGCAAATGTTATGCAAATCTGAGTTCTCTTTTGTCCTGTTTTGTCTTTCCTCTTTATTGGAGATGCATAAGTGTCCATCCCACCCACTGTCCCAATAGTGCTGCCATTAAGCCAAAGTGTAAGCCTTCAAGCCTCTCCATCTTTCTCAGCCTGTTTCAGTTGCTGGTGGAAAGGGAGTCTAGGGATCAAACATATGTGATCTTTCACTGAGAGAGTAATGCAATCACCCTGAGTCATCCCACTGGCTTCAAGTACCATCCCCAAAATACATTGCCAAAAAGCTTCATTCCATATGAATTGCTGAAAGCCTATTCAATAGATCAGTGAATGTTTGCTCCATTGACCTTGTGGCATTGTGCGATTGCTTCACCTTGTTTTTGTGTAGTGTTTTAATCACATAGGCACTCATGTGCATTGGTAACCTATAAGGGGGATGTGAGCTAAAAACTGCAGCAAACTGTGCATATGATGATCCTGAAATTAGATGTAGAAATTTTCCATGCCAAACCTGAAGGCAGTCAGAGTGGAATGCAAGGCAGAACCAAGGCACAGAACAATCACAAAACAGAACGGGAACATCCACTCATCCTAATAAGTGCAGCCTCAATGCAATGGCCTTACCTTGAAAAAAACAGGCACTTACAGCAATGGAATAGGAACTTAGATGCAATTCTAGGATGTGTGGTTTTCCTGTTTGCAACATTGATTTATTTATAAAGCAAAGTGAATGAGAATCCCTCTTGTTCCTCCTAGACTGTATTTTTACTGCTCCCCAGCTCAGAAGTGCAATAACTTTTCTAGGAGAGAATGTAATTTCTCTCACCTCTTTATATATAGCTGCAGCCAGAGAGATCATTTGCTAAATATATGAAAAACAACAACAGAAATGCTCTCAGTCTGCAGCTTGAGGTTTTTTGGGGTGGCTTCCACCGGCCCACAAATCCACCAACAGAATGGTACAAATCCATCTGTGGCTAATAATCCTGATCAGTTCAGACAAATAAATTAGTTCTGGGATAAAGAGATTCACTTTTTTTTTTTTTTTTTTGGTGATTTTCTGCGCTTAGCACTTCTTGTGAAAATATTCATACTACTTTGCTCCTGCCCTCTATTGACCTCAGTGATACTATCATCACATGGCCATGTAGTAGCACTATGATATAATTCAATACACTGTATGATCCATGACTAAACTGGGCCATACAGGTAACTAATCTAGAAAGGAGGAAGAAGCAGCAATTGGGGGTGGGTGGACAGGGAGGAATGGCACCAAAGAAGCAGCCGCCACAGGAAGAAATAGTTCTGAACAGGTAAAAAAAGAAAAGAAAAGATGAATATTTGTACAATTCATGTTTTGGGGGAAGAACAAGTTCTGTCTCAAATTGCTAGTGTACACCCCAAAATTAAAACTAGTGAATATTCAGTGCATATAAGTAATGCTAGTGTGAACAATAATTGCTTCTGTATACGACAAAATACATTGGTTTTTTTCCATTTCTGAGCTTATAAATTTTATATTACTAGAAAAGTGTGGTTGTCAGATACAGTATAATTCAGATAACAGGTAGGTCTCTGTTTAGACATATGTATTTAGATTGTATGCCTCCTTTAATCTTCATCCTGTGGTTAAATGCCAATGGAGATTTCATAGATTTTGTAGAT
Source organism: Shinisaurus crocodilurus (assembly GCA_021292165.1). Lineage (NCBI taxonomy): Eukaryota > Metazoa > Chordata > Lepidosauria > Squamata > Shinisauridae > Shinisaurus > Shinisaurus crocodilurus. The sequence goes on along the minus strand of CM037879.1, from coordinate 77,921,035 downwards.
CATAGAGTTGGAAGGGGCCTACAAGGCCATCGAGTCCAACCCCCTGCTCAATGCAAGAAACTAGAGGAGGGGTCTCCCATCCAAGTAATAACCAGGCCTGACCCTGCTTAGCTTTCCACAAGCTGAGCCAGCATAAGCCAGAGGCCTGTCAATGATTCAACGACACAAACAGTTATTAATGATCAGGTGAGCTAATGAAGCCTTCTGTGGATTAGTAATTTTTATGGGCTTTAAAAAAAACACAACAAAAAACAAAAACCTGCAGTAACTTTAAGACATTGGGCTAAAATCTGTGAAATTGAGACAAAAGAGAAAGAGACTTTAAAAAGGATTTTCTGGTAAACTGTGCTTTCGGGGTGACAGAAACATTTTCCTCCCCCCTTAATTCTGATTGCCAGCATTGTTTCCTTTATCAGCCAATTGGGGATAACATAATAAATGGGATAACATCATAATACGTAGTAAGAAATAATGATCAGATTTGGCTATAAGCTTATGTGGGCAAAGTATATTCAGAGTGAAGGCAATGCTTTCAGTGACAAATCACTGATAGGGCGTGGTTTGGGAAGTTGCTGGAACTTTTCATGAAAAAACCTAGCCCTAGCTTTTATAAAGTGTTGCATACTTTATGGTTAGCCCTGAAATGTAGTTAAGTCAATTTGTTGCCCAAGTACCATTATGAAGATTAAATCACAGGACTCTCACTCTTAGTATCTCTGCTAGTTACTGCAACACTTTCTAACTACAAATGAAGCTTGCTAATGGCAAGGAGAAGTGAACCCTGACTTTAGAGCGCATGTTTTGTATCAAATGAATGCTAATTGCTTTGGAACGGATGAAGGGGTTTCCCATATATGGGGCATAGTGATATGGTTTAAATGCAAAACTCTTAATGAAACAATAAAGCTGCAGATCTAAGATGAAAAAGGTCATGAAGTGCAAAAATTAAGATTTCGATAGCATTGCTACCCTGGCTGTATGCTATGGATGGGATATCTTAATGGAGCCATGGAATTGCAGAACTGGAAGGCAATTCAAGTTCCATCTAAGCTTAATATTGTACTGACTGCAGCAGGGTGTGCTGTACCCAAACTATTAGTGAGACAATGCACATTAGGTGATGCTTGTTTAATCAAGCAACCTTGCTTGTCAGCTTTATCGAGGTCTTTTCAAATGGTACACTTTTGCCATCTGAAGCTGATGGAACAGCATTTCCATCACCAAAAATGCTCGCGCGTACGACTGGTTGTAACGAACATTTATCTTGTGCAGAATTTTATCACACTACCTTTTCCTTGTTTCCCCAAGCTGCCGTTATTGAAAATGAACAGGTGTGCAGGGGAAATGGTGTAGGACATTCTCCATTTTTTTCTCCATCCTCCCAGAGGACTTGAGCTCTAAAGTGTGTTTGCACAAATTTTACAAATGTATGCATTTTTTCATGTGCTTTTTTTCAAATCTCCATATCTTTCAAATGCACTTTTTGGTGTACGAATCATATTGCAAGCCTGCAAATGTGTGGCTTTCCAATTGCAAATTGCGTTCGGGCCTGCATTTGGGTCTGGGAGGTGCAGACTGGGTGAACTCTTATTAATTTACAATCTCAATGAATTTCTTTCACATCCCTAGATACTACTGCTGAATTTAAAGGGTGTGTCTGATCAATTGCTCTGTCCTAATACACAGATCACACCATTAAGCTTGGACTTCTAACTGAAGGCAGACTTACATTACTTCTGACTAAGTAACCTGAACAAAGCCTACCAGATGTATGTTGTTGTGGCCTGTCAGTTTCTTTACATGTGCCTTGTTTTTGTAGTTCCAGAGTGGCAGCAAAACTAGGAGGCTTATTGAGAGTTGGGCCTGGGAAGGTTCGTGAAGGTGGTCCTTCAGTTTGCTTATCATCTTGTACTTTAAAAGCACTCTGAAGTAATCGGATTAAGGTGCTAACTCACTCTGAAACCACCCAAGAAAACAATGCTGTGCATTGTAAGAAGAGTGTTTCCATCTGTCCAATCAATGACTGAGATGAAGCAGCATGGAATTATGGGAGGTGGGGGAATGTGGCCCACTGTCATCTCTGCTGCAGGTTTTGATGGGAGGGGGTCAAGATTCTTAGAAAGGTTCTGAGATCTGATCTTGGATATACTCAACATTAAATTGCCCCAAAGCAATGCATTGTAAGAGCATTTGGTGTGGTTCCTTTATTTTTTCTTTCTTAAAATACCTCATAATAGCCAGAGATAAAGATGCTGCTTCAGAATAATCTTCTGTGATCTGAAACACAAAGGGAAGGGGGCAGCTCTCACCCTTGCCCTCCTGGAATAGTGCCCTTAATAGAAAGTCTCTTGTTTTCAAAGTTTTGCATGCCCAGCACATGCCATGAGAACTGTATTCATTTAATAGCACTGCCCCATCTCCTCAGGAAGGACAAACAAAACTTCTGAAAGGATGGTGGCCTGCAGCAGGGCTATGAAAGGTAGTTCCTTCAATCATAGCTGTGGCTGCCATAGGTGGGTGAACAAAGCAGTTGTTCTGTTTGATTAGGACGGTCACCCATGCCAAACAACCCATGCCAAATCATCCGTCACAGCTCAGAGGCTGCTGCCCAAACTTTATTCACTTGAGAAATGTTTGTCTCCGGGTAATGCTTTAAGTTGGACACCAAGGTTTCCGGGGCATGAGAATTTCTGTCCTGGAAAGTGTATAAAAGGCTGCTTCCATTCTCTGCAGGCAAGAAGAGACTCTAAATTCCCTCTCTGTAGGTTCTTCTTTGTTTTCAGTCCAGATACTGTCTTAGATCCAAGCCAGCCCAAACAAAAGCCGATTATCTCACCTTTTAAATAGAGGGATTGCTGTAGAAAGCATTTGAAGCTGTGGAGAATCTGTGGGCCGCACTTGACCAACTGAGAGTGCAGTGTTGCATGCAAAATAAAAGTAGAGGGCACGGGAAGAAAAAGAACCCGTGGAGAAGTTGGGCCATCGTTTCAGCCATTTGTGTTCCTAAGTGGGGAATCATTTCTAGCTCTTTGTAGAATTCAGAGGCATTAGCCACTGAAGATTTATTGCCAGACAGAATGTCTGCATTGTTTTCTGAGAAGTGTATGATCCTAACATTTTTTCATACCCACTGATAGCCTAAATCAGCCTTCTTCAACCTGGCGCCCTCCTGATGTTTTGGATCTGGAAGGCACGAGGTTGGTGCAAAGCTGGCCTAAGGAGAGGCAGGACTGAAGAAAGAAAGGTGAGACCTGGCTACATCATGCTTGACTCTAGCAAGTTGCAATTATTTATTTTCCAACATAAAAATAAAAGCAATTTGAAGTATTTGCCACCTCTCTTTGAAGACTTAAGGAGCCAGACTATGAAGGAGCCGACATTTTGATTGAGTTTGCACATCACCGTGGAAAATCTTGCACTATTTAACCCATGGTTTGTGGGGATGCATGCCTCCCGGAAGCTGCTTCTGGTTTCTGTAAACAACCTCCAATCCAATCGGTGCAATTGGAGGTTGTCAGAGTGATGTGCAAACCCAAGCCGATGGATTGTTAGAGTCATGGTTTGTTGTTGGGTTAACCACTGGGTTGTTCAGCCCCTACACAACCCATCCGTCTAGGCTTGCATGCCACACTGGCAACCTCTGACTGGAGGTTGTTTACAATACACGGAAGCAGCAGCTGGTGCGCAGTGCACATTCCCAGCATATTGTGGGTTAATTAACCAGCCACTTCCATGTACCGTGAGTTAATTAACCCATGATTTGCTGCCATGACATGCAAACTGGCCCTTTTGCCTAGATAGGAGGGAGGCTGTGGGTATGTCAAAGTACCATCAAGGCGGGAAAGGGTTGTGAGCATGGTCACTGAGAGACTGACATGGAAATATGCAAATACAGGTGTGTGGGAGATGTACTGGGCAGGGAGAGGGGCTTCCTATAAAGGGAAACTATGAAGAGTTATTTCCTGGGGGGTGATGATGGGCATAAAAGAAGAGTTGCAAGCAAAAAAATGGTGGCAGGAGGGGTGTGGATGGAAATAGTGTCACAGCTGAAAGCATGTTCTAATACAGGATAATTCTTACTTCTCCTGTAGTATTGCCTGGAAATACTTGGCTACACTATACACCCTTGTCATTATGGCAATTTCGAAAAAGGGCTCATACATCATTAACATAATTTTAAAACACACAAGAGCAAGTAAATACAAAATGGAGAATTCCACCATGAGTTGCCTTTTGCTGCTTTGTACTGCGACAAGTAGTAATAGAAGGAATGCAGACTTCTCAAAAGGACACCTGCTAAAAAAAAAACACCAGGTGTAATATGGACATGTGAAAACAAATTCTACTTAATTGTACTAAAATCCGTGTGATTAATATTTGCAGTAATGGGTGGGAGGTGGATGAGCTGAGGTGGGAACGGGTTGAAAATAAGTGCTTTCTATTTCTACCGTGGTTTAATTGAATCATTTGTGGACCAAAAATGTGTTGTCCAAGTAATGAATGGTTTATGAGAATGGCTAAGAATATGTGCTGAGAACATGATGTATAAAATCTCTTTCAATTATTCCTTCCTACAATGCCATAGCAGAGCTAGTTTGCCCTTTAATATTGTAGAATGAGAGAACCTATGTAAACAGCAGCATTCATACCGCAATTTTTCTTCTTCCAGAGCCACTCATATGAGCAGTCAATTCTGGTATATATAATGTATGTGTCAGCATGAACTGGCTTCCTCTATGCATGTGGAGCCAATGACACAATTCAGAACATGATCGCACATCTAAGGGAGAGCTCTTACTGTCGAAACATTGGTTTTCCAAAGCATAGACAGCAATGTTCCAGGGAGCATCTGAGATTTTGATCTAACCATGTTAGGCCGCTTGCATTCTGTTAACTGATGCAGGAAGCCCTTTCTGTCATAATATGACAAGCTGTCCTACCTATTTTTACTCCGAAAAACTCCACCTCTCAAGGGACTACATCACACATCATTCTTTTACAGCTAAGATGTTTCAATGTAATGTGGGACTGAAACAAACATATGTTTCTCTGCAAACCTTTTGGGAGAAAGTTGATAGGGAAAAGTTTCCCCCTGTCTTTCATACCCCCACCAGAAAATTCAGAGAATTCACCCTACTGAAAGTTGCTGATATTCCTCTACCCAGCTTCGCAGGGGAGCAAATGGTCTAGCAAAGGCTGGGTAGGGGTGGGGGTGAGGAAAGAGGTTTTGGCCTGGTCTTACCTATGCTAGATAATCTTAAAGAGGAATCTCAAACCTATTTGTGAGGAGCAAGTAACACCATGAAATTCAGCAGATAAGAAATTTTCATAGAGAATAACCCACAGTTTTAGACCCTGTGGAATCAGGGGAGTGGGTTGATGGAGGAGGAGGATCCTCTAAAGGCCATGAGGGCTTGGGTGCACCTGTGGGGCAGAATTTTGACACTTCAGACATGGCATTTCCAACATGTAGGCAGAGGAGCACAAGGGAGATGGGCTATTGGGACCTTTCAACAACCCAGGAAGATGGAAGTAAAAAGTGAGAAGGGGGAGAGAGATTTCAAATCTGTTCCTGGCAGATAGGCAGAACCGTCCAAGAGGAATTCCAGCCTATGTGAGTGGAGGATGCTTGAAATGTGGCAGGTGGGTTACTTTGAAACACAGAGGCTAGGCCATTGTGCCAGGAACCTTGGATTTTTAAAGAGATGGGCATTTTATTCTCAAGCCTTTGACCAAAAAGATGCCATCTTTGATCTTCAAAAGAGAGCTTCATGGAACTCCAAGGTTTACATGTACTCACCAGTATTATCTGGGTCAGTACATGGCTGGCCATAGACAGTTTGCTGTGGTTTGGTACAGATTTGCACGCTTTCCCCCTTTCTCTAAAGTTCCAGGATGTGCAGCACCTAGGCCACGGCTCTCCAACCTTGGGTCCCCAGATGCTGCTGGCCTACAGCTCCCAGCATGGCTAATGGCAAGGGATTCTGGGAGCTGTAGTCCAGCAACATCTGGGGACCCAAGGTTGGAGAGCCCTATTCTAGGCCATGGGTGAGGAACATGCAGCCCAACATGTGGAGGACCGCAACTCCCATCAGCCCTAGCCAGCATAGCCAATACTGAGGGATCATAGGAGTTGCAGTCCAACAACATCTGGAGAGCCACACTTTCCTCATCCTGTTCTAGGCCCTGTAGTTCTGTCTCTAAGGACCCACCTTACCTTCCTCTCACGAACACCCTCCCCTTTCTGTAAATGGTTTTTATTCGCCTATACTTTTCCCCACATGCTGAACAGCTCTTGCCATCGCAGCAGCAAATCCACCCATTGAAGGATGTGACTCTGGCTCAGTGAAAACATCAAACCTTGCCTTTTAAAAACATTTTGTTGCCACCTCCACACATCTATTTAGATGTCAGATTATTTAAAAGGCAGCTTGATTACTTCTTGGAGCAAGCATTCCTCCACCCTTCTTTTTCTTTCTTTTGTTGTCCTTAAATAATCTAGCTTTGGCATGATAGTGCACGGTAAGTTGAGCAGCACTGATGTCAAGAAGATCACTGTTAAATGTGAAAATATTGTACAGCTGAAGTGTCAGAGAGGTTCAATTTGTAACTGAGGTGAAGAGTCAGAAAACTGAGTGCATTTGAAGTACGTTTGCCCCTCATAGAAGCTGTTCTGTGGAACTCATTGTGATTGCCGATGGGACTGAAGACATCAGTTGTGTTTAATTAAAGTTGTCCTATGATTCTGACCCTGTGTTTACTGGCCTAGTATGCCTTGTGCAGATTTATCAAACTTCCCAGGGCCTACAATTTGGATTCCTGCCTGTTCAAGAGAAGGGCTGTTGTTACATTCCCGTCTGGGGAATCTATACATTATGACCTTTCCAAATGGCTTTCTTCAACCTGCTGTTGGTAGAGACGTGTTACATTTTTGGTACAGCTGGGGGAATTTTAATCTCTGACACTTATCCCAGGATTCTAGACTGGAGAGACAAAGGGAAGGAAGTATGCCATGGAAAGGCCTCCTGTTGAGACTGAAGATAGGTTCAAAGAGCAGAGGCCCCTTCATACACTATATACAGTCATAATCAATGTATTTGTGTACCGCATTTCCACAATATGTTGTGCTCAAAGCAGTTCATAAAACAAACAAATACAATAATCATAATTGAAATATATTACAATACAACATGGGAAGCACAATCCAATGTGGCTGCCCATAACCCTCCGAACTCAGAGGAATATGGGCATCCTATCAAGGGTGGGAGGAGGACAGAGGTAAAGGTCGAATCTGTTCTCCTCCTCCAGCCCTGCAAAAGACTTAGATGGCTGATTTTGGCTGTCTAAGTCTTTTGCACTGGCTCACAAGAAGGGGAGGCTGAGATGCAAAAAAAAAAGCAGAATAATTTGGGAAAAAAACATTTTTTCCTGAATTTTTCTGAAAAACACCCCCCCCCCGATTTTTTCCATTATTTTCCCCAGGCCTTCACATTTCTAAGTGTAAGATGGACAAAAAAGAAAGAAAGAAAGGAAATGTGGCCCAAAGAAAGTGTGAATAATTACTTACCTTTTCGATTCAGAAGAATCCTGGCGGGCTCTCTCACTCACACACACACTTTAAATACACACAGAATTCACTCACTCAGACCCACCTGTCTGTTATCCACACATACTTCAAAATAATAAAAGGAACCAGCTCTCTCTCTTGCGCGCTCCTTCCTCCTACCAAGAAAAATAATCAAAGTTAGTTCTTTTGAAAATGGAGGGAGCTCCTGCTCTCTGCCCCTCCCGTGCTCTGGCCATGTGGCTCATTGCTGGAACAATGATTTGCTCAGGGCACACCCTTTCTTGCCAAGTGATCCTGCCGATTGGGACTGCCTTCACTTCCGCCTGGCACTGAGCATCTGTGTTACTCAGAGAGCACCAATATGGTGCTGTGTGGGGGATCATTCCCCAGGGCGCCCTTCCAGCCTGAGCCTTTCTTTCCCATGATGCACCTGTGCTGGAGAGTCTACTGGAAACTACTGAGCCTGCGCACCCAGTGTGCATGCTCCGTATTAGGCCTGGAAGCCATGGAGTTTTCAGGCAGGACATTGCGATCAAGTAAATGCAGCAGCCAGAGCAGGCTCTCGGCACTTGCCTTTTTAAAAAAAAGGTTGGCAAATGGTGGTGGAGGATGGACGGGTGGAGGTGGAAAGGGCGGGGGGGGGGAAAGGAGGGGTCTGGGATTCACTGCGGGGGATTGCTGCCCTCCTGGATAAGGGGCCACAGCTGCCTGTTTAACTTCTATGGTTTCAGCTGTGACTATCCATATTTTGAAAAATAAAGCTTTACAAATAAAATCTGAAAAGCAAGCATCCAAGTTGAGTTACCTTTGGCCTACCAGATGCTCTCATGAAATGCAGTTTCCCCAAACACAGGGATCAGCTGTCACTTTTGTGCCACATGAACCTGCAAAACTTTTACTCTATCGTCAATCCTAACTTTCCTTATTTCCCACTTCAGAGTGTCCTACTCTTCTCTGATTTGCCAAAGACAAGAAAATACAATAGCATCTTGAACATGTCTTGACTGCAGGATATGATACCATATCAAAAGAAATAAATTTAAGGATAAAGATCACTCTAAAAAACAAAAAACAAAAAAACCCATCAGGGACAGAAGCATCAATCTAACCAGCACAAAATAATAGGGAGTAGCAATAAAGTTTGATTGTTCCTGTCAGAAACCTATCTCAAGCTCCCAAAAAGCCTCATAATGATCTAAGCTCTCCCTTAAACAGGCAATTGTAAATGTAGACAGGAACACATTAAAACTAAACAGTCATTTGATATGTTGTATATTATCTTGATTCACTTTTTTAAAAAGTGCTTTATTTATTTCATGGTCAAGACAACAACTGAATTCAAATTACCCTTTAAAGGAAATTTACCTAGTTCAGAGTGATAGTGGGCCAGTTCACATTATCAAACAAGGCACAGTGGCTTGCTTTAATTGGCAGTGCATGCCAGGTGCCATTTGCCTAATCACCTGCCTGGGCATGGCTTGTTGTGTTGTCTGAACTGAGCAGCATGACTCCTTTGAGGGTGAAAGAACCTTCATATAACCCAACAACAGGCCATGGGTTATTTGAGGGTTGTTTCTCCTTCAAACAAGCCACACCTGGGTGGGTAATTAGACAAATGGCATAACCCTCATTCTGATTTGACTTAAGTCATCATGACATAGCAAAATTTTATTGGCCTAGTTACATGTCATTTTCCTGAAGCCAGATCAGAGTAAGATTGCCCTCACACTACCATATTGTGGGTTGCCCCCCCCACTACCGCTACCACTCCCCCCCAGCTGGAAATGTGAGTGCACCTGCTGGTAAGTTGACCCCGGCCCTTACGTGATTCCCCCAACGTGATGGTAAGTTCAACCCCCACATTACCTAAATGGTCCCCAACTTTTGCAGCTTGCAATATGGGTGGCAAACTTGGGTGGGGTGACATTTTGACTCAATGCTAATATTTAACATACTCGCTTGTGTAAACAATGTTCCAACTGTGTGAAATTGTTTATCTGTAGCACCTAAAAATATCCTTGTTTATATCTGTGTTTTCAGGGAACATACATCCTCCTGAAGACCAGCTTCCAGAAAGGCTATCCTCAGAATCAGGAATCAAGCAGATACACAAGCATCAAAGTTCTGAGAGAACAGCTTACTTTATTCCAGCTGCAACATTGCCTAGAACATTGTTGACTGCGAGCGTTCAGCAGTGAGGGCCAGCTGGAAAAGCGCTTCTTAAAAATATAGTCACATATACCACACTCTCCCCCTCTTTCCAGGTGCATGGTGTGGGGTGGCCGGGGCCAAGCAGTCTAGAACAAGGGCCTCTGTGCAGTCAGCAAGACCACTTTCATTTGACCACTGTCATACTCTCAAATTGCCCCGAATTTGCAGGGACAGCAAACACATAAGCCATCATGGCTTCTTACTTTGTTATGCAAAGTCCCGATTTGTTATGCAGAGCCATGAATTCCCCTGCCTCCTCCTGCAAGCTATTTAGCTTACCGGTATCTACAATTTTGCCCATGACCCCTTTAAGCAGGAAGGGAACAGAGCAAATGTGTGTGCATGCGTGCGCTCTACCTGCTGCCTCTGACCAGCCCCCCTGGTAAGTAAGACCCATTGAAGACATTTGTATTTACTTCAGAGTAACTGTGCGTAGGATTGCACTGTTAGTTTTAACTTAATTCAAGTTAGTTGGATTCTGTAAGATTATTCCAGTTTAAGTGTTTCTTTAAATCTAAATTATGTGAATACACAAAAAGTGCTTTAAACTGGGGCCTTTCCACAATAACAAACAGCAACAAAGCTGTTCAGCCCCTCAAAGTTACTCCTTGCGCTTAAAAAACAGAGCTCAGTAGAGGTGTTGGAGCAAAACGCTGAAGGGGCTCAAAACCCCAATGCGTCTTTTTGTACTTTCCCCCACCCAAAAGCTCACCTTCCTCCGCATCTCCTTCTTTTCTTCTCCTTCTCCAACTGCCCTGAAAATGCAGGACCAATCCCGACAATTTTAAATAAAAAAGAAAGAGATTGCCTTGCAAGCACTGCCCCCCTCCATGAAAAACACCAGATATCAACAATTAATGGTTTAAGAAAGGTAAAAAATATTACAAAAGCCACTAATAAAATATTGTAAAATAATATATAATATAATGTAATAATTATAATATATAAGATTTTGTGTGTTTCCTCCGATAACTTTTGTACTTGACCATGCCCTTTGGTTGCCTGGCCATACCCTTGGCCACGCCCTCATGTTGCCTGGCCACGCCCTCTTGATCACACCTTCATGTTGCTTAACCATACCTCTTACAAATTCACATGTGTGTCCCTATTTTCATCTGTGAAATGTTGGAGGGTATGCACTTTCAAAATTTGTGTATACCTGTTGGAGGCCTAAACCCTCCTTGTGGAGATAATATGAGGAGCTGCTGAGACTAGGAGAAAGAACCTTCTGCCTTGTGTGGGCAGCCATCCAGAGCCATAGGTTGGAACATAGGCACCGCTAAGTTTGCGGGGGGAGTTGCTTTCTCTCCCCCTGCCCTGCTCTTATTTTTTACTGGATAGTGGATGGAAGCACAGTGGTGCTTCTTCCTCTTGTGGCTGAGGCTCCTCCTTTCTACTCACTACTAAAAGGGTGTGTTGTGTGTTTCCTTGCAGGAAAAAAAGGCGTGGTATAAATAAAATAAATAAATAAATAAAGGTGTACCAATCAGATGCTGTTGTCAGGGAAACACACACACACGGGATAGGAGCAGCAAAATGCCACCCCTTTCACGTGGGTGCTCCAGTCCTGGTGGTACCAGTGGGTTAGAAGGTACTCTGGCCTACCATATCCCTTCAGGCTCTGGAGTGATGTTGCTCAATTTTAGCTGATTGGTTTTCTCCACTGACCTAGTACAGCTATAAAGGCTCCCTGGTCAGGTATGGCTTTTGCCTGGACAACAGTCAGTCTTGACTGTGTCTGCCTGACTGCTAGAATACAGGCCCGTGGCTTACGCTGGCTCAGCTTGTCTGAGCGTGGAAAGCTAAGCAGGGTCAGGCCTGGTTATTACTTGGATGGGAGACCCCTCCTCTAGTTTCCTGCATTGAGCAGGGGGTTGGACTCGATAGCCTTGTAGGCTCCTTCCAACTCTATGATCTATGAATCTATGAAAACCTATTGGAAGGGACTTGCTCCATTCAGTGTGTCCATCGTTGCTTCCTTGCCTCTTGGATTTTTCCTCAGTCAGGCCATGTTCCCTAGAATTTGTGCCTCCTGCTTTCTTTGCTGGCTCTCAAAGGGTGCAATCCTATGCATGATTAAACAGAAAAAAAGTCCTGCAACTCCCAGCATTCCCCAGCCAGTTATGCTGACTGGGGAATGCTGGGAGTTGCAGGACTTTTTTTTCCTGTCTAAACATGCATAGGATTGCACCCTAAGGCTTCTTAAATCCCAGCATCACACATTTATATTCTTTTTCCTTGATTTATCTTATTCACAATCAGAGTGGTCAAAGCATGGGGAAAGGGTGATTTCTTCTCCCCCTGCTACCCTTTCAAGCCATGTTTGTGGATGGAGTAGATTTTACTCCACACTAATGACTCTGAGTATGGAACGAGGGATCACAAGTGGGTGAACCTGGGTATGTGGCATCAGTCATGCGTCTGAGAGGCACAACTCTAACCCCAAAGAGAATATAAAGATGTCACTTCCCATTAATTTGAGGGAGCTGTGTCACTGCATTTTCTTTCCTCTGATCTTAAGCATTTTGTAGCATTTAATACAGTATAAAGGCCAACTGCTTAATTGGACGGATTTGAGCAGTTCTTAAAGGTCTTCTAATTGCTATTGCAGTCTCCCCCAGGCTTTCTTTCCCTGGTCCTGATAGTCCTTGCAAAAGTATCTCTCTCTCTCTCTCTCTCTGTATTTTAAATGCCTCACCAACAGATAGTATTGATGACAATAGAATTTCTGATGGGAGTCACCTGAAAGCATCTTGAGGTTTAGTAATCTAGTAAACCACAATGATTCATAGATAGTGTCTGTTATACTCTGCTTGGACATCCATGCGGTCAACAGTTTACGAGCAATGCCGGTATGTTCTAAAACTCAGCTTATGAAGCTTATACTATAATTCCATTTTTTTACTCCATTCAGGAGTCTGAGGCCTAGGTGGAATTAGGTTTCCCCAACCAATCCAACACATAATGTTTTGTTCAGATCAGAGATAAACCACTGATGTTGAGTGACCTTCAAGATAATGCATAGATTCCTTTTAACTTCCCTGTCATTTTTATTTATTATAATGCTCTGCTGTTTGCTAAAATCCCAATAAGGTACTATATTATAAAGATAAGGCTTTGTGTAAGATGGCATTTTTGTTCACTGAAACAGTGTGTGTCCCAAGTCAACCTTAAGACTTCTTTTCTAACGAATATATGCATTATCTTGTTATCAAGATAGCTGATTGTGAGCACAGAACTGTAATTGAGAGGCAGGGGTAGGTTGCACCCACCCCATTTCAATTTCTACATACTTTGAGGCACAATCCTATAACAGGTTTAGACAGAGAAAAGGCCTACAACTCCCAGCATGCCCCAGCCAGGAATTATGGAGGTTACACGAATGTGATTCACGCTCGAGGTTCTCTGTGCAGGAATGCTGGGAGTTGTAGGAGTTATTTCTGTCTAAACATGCATAAGATTGCACCTTTAGTGAAGCTAATATTCCAGATTAGAATATTCCGATGTGATAAGGTTTGCACACAACTCATGGAGCAGCTCATGTAAGTTTGCTTATATGTGACATGGAATGCTTAGGCAAGTGTGTTATCCCTGGATGCTTTCATGTCTATTTAGTTTTTATTCAATAAATAAAAAACCTACTGTTTACGAAAGAAAGAAAGTCATGGCTATGCAGTTTTCAACCAAGCACCACAAGTAGGGCCACCTACTTCTCTCTCTTTTAGAGCGGCCTTCCCCAACCTGGTGCCTTCCAGATGGGCTGGACTGCAACACCCTTCATTGCCAGCCAGCATGGCCATTGACATCCACTTTTCCAGAATTAGGATAGAACATATGAGATCCACCAAGGAACTCCTAAAGAGGCGCACCACTTTAAATAGGCTATCTTAAACCAAATGAGACAACTAATGCTTCTTGAATACCTCATCAAGACCATTCTGCAGGCTCCAAAATAAGTTATCATTTCTCATTACCTGGCATAGGTTTTCTGTTTATTGAATGTCAGATATACACAGTGTTTGGGACTAACATGGAGGATTCTTCTTTATGTGCTCAGTCCTGTGTGATCAAAGGCAGAGCCAGCACCTAATACTCTCCCATGTAAAGATTATTTGAAAATGAATGATGAAAATTATTTTTGTGTCCCCCATAACATGCTACAACAGCACTGAGTTTTTTTGGGGGTGAGGCATTTCCTCATTTATGTGGTGATGTGGAAGTTGCTACCCTATTCAACAAGGAAAGAAGCCATGATGTCATTCTAACTTTGACATGATACTTTTAAAAAGCTAAGGGTGCAATCTAATCTGGGTGCCCATAGCCCTCCAAATGCGGAGTATTACATGTTCCTATGCAGGGCAGAAGGAGAGTAGAGGCGAAGGTCGCCTCTGTGCTCCTCCCACCCTGCAAAACACTTAGTCAGCTGATTTCCCTGCCTCATACCAAACATCTCGTAAAGAGATGGCACACACAGTCATCTCTCCCAGTGGAATTTCTGCCTCCATTTCCTGGAGGCAACTGAATTGGTCCCACCCCCCTTTTATCGCTCCCCATGACTCAAGGCTAACACAGCATTGTTGCTCTAACCACTGAACCTTACTCCCTTCAGTAGAACTCAAAGAGCCCTCCCAGCTCTTATCAAGTTCTGTTTGGTGGGCTGGTGGGGGAGGGGTTGAATCTTCTGGGAGATTGGAGTGTGAGGAGAGTCCTCCTCATGCACCTGTTTCCCAGCAGAATCAGGTCCCCCCTTCAAACCACCCCACCTTTCCCAGCAGATTCAGCCCCACCACCAACCAGCATCATCTCTTTCCCCTTCTCAGACACTGATAATATGAGGTAAGCAGCCGTTTTCCTCCTCTCAGCATCCTAAATCAGCTGTAATGGGGGAGGGAGAGCGATAGCGAGCAAGCACACTACTGAGCATGCCCGGGCTTATGGTTATTCCCATTAACTATCATTACATGTAATTTAAAAAAGCTTATTTTAGAGACTAAATGAAATGAAACTTTCCCACCAAAACTTTCCCACCAACTCCGACACAAAAAGAATAGAAAGCCATCATTGTTTCAGTCGAAAGCCCTCTGATCTCTTCACGAATTGTGACTAGAAGATAGTCGCCAATGTCACAATGTGCGTTTTTTTCAAAGTCACATTTGACAGAAAGTCTTTACACTGCTCTTTCTCCCTCAAATTCTCACCAATCTTCCTGACATTGTCTTGATATGTAAAACAAACACTTCTTTCTGGCTCCGGAAAATTTCAGAAGGATTGGTGAAGCCATTTTGATTTTATGAAGGTTAGATTGATCCCACCCCCAATTACCATTTTACATGATGGTGATGGTGATGGTGATGGTGATGGTGATGATGATAAATATTTATAACGCCCCACCCCTTACACCAAAGCCCCCCCTTTTTTAATTCATATGCCTTAACAAAGGAGACACTAACATGTCTTCTTTAATTAGTCCCAAACTTGGTAGATTGATTATCTGTGACTCTCAAAAGAAAACCAGCATCAAGCTGCTTCTCCTTTGTACTTGACCTTTAGGGAAAGCATCACTATCATAGTAATTTAGAGTCTCCACAGGGTGCCTACCAGCAGCAGTCATTCATTCTTTCAATCAGTGGACTGTAGTCCTGTAACATTCTTTGTGAAGTTGATCCAGTGGGATGTTTTTTTGGTTAATATTCTTTTTTTGTTACTATCTTGTAAGGTTAAGCAAGTATTCCTGTGTCTGGAAAGATTTGCTTCCAAAAAACAAAATGCATGGTTATTGTTATGTAGAGTCTTATTATTTACATGTTCTGTTGACCCTCCTGTTTATTTAAAGCTTGTACCTTCTTAGTACACACAGTTTCCCTGATGAGGAATTTTGGAGCATCTGGGACTTTTGGAGATGAGTTGTCTGTTTTTTGTTTGTTTTTAAATGTGAATAAATCCACTTCTGCATCCATTTTACAGAGTGTACTCCAGTATTTCGAAGAACTGCAATATATTCTTGGACAGATTCTGTAACCTTCATGGGTATACAAGATCTTCATGGTCCAAAAGGACCTATCACAAAATGTCTGTCTGTAGCGAACTGTGTTCCATTACCTGGTTACATTTACTGGGGATCTATCTCAGCATTTCTGGGATCTGGTGATAAAATTCCAAGTCAGGTTAAATTCATTCTCATTCTCATTCTCATTCTCATTCTCATTCTCTCTCTCTCTCTCTCTCTCTCTCTCTCTCTCTCTCTCTCTCTCTCTCTCACACACACACACACACACACACACACACACTATGTATTTATTTATTCACTTATTAACATTTCTACTTTGGCTTTCTATATAATTAGGGCAGCTTACAAAAGATGAAACAACAAAACCATAAAACAGCAATTAAATACTGGGGGGAAAAAAACAGATGTTGCTTAACGTTAAAAAGCAAGGTTCAAAATGGGCTTGGCTTTGCCTCCTCCCTGTGTCCTCCCTCCTTTATTTATTTGAAGTATTTTTATGCCCCTTCTCAGCCAAAAAGACTCCCAGAGTTTCTTACATATAATCAATTAAAACAAGATGGTCCCTGCCTGCAGACTTACAATCTAAAAAGATACGAGACACAAGGAAAAAGGATTGCGGAGGAAAGAGAGGGGGGAAATTATTTTAGCAGGGCTGTGGAATGGCCCTGCCTCCCCTTGCCCTCAGCTCAGCCTGCTGGAATGGCTGATGGTGGTGACAGTTGGGCGGAGAAGCCTTCATGAGGGAGGCCTTTCAGCAGGGCGGGTGGAATGGGCCTGCTCTCACTCTCATCTCCCTCTGTACGGCCTACTGGAATGGCTTCCAACACAGCTACTGCTTTTCAGATCCTCTTAGAACAGAAACTTGTATGGGAATTCTTAATGGCTTCTCTACTGCTCTAGGAGTATCTATATATTATTATTATTTTTAGTAGTTATTTCTCTTCTGGTGCCAAGAAATGGTGGTAGTGTTGCTTTTTTTTTTTTTTAAGTGTAATTAATCCAAACAAAGCTTTGTTTAATTCATTAGGCTTTTAAATGGTATTATGCAAGTGTATTTGATGATATTATTTATACTACGGCATAAATGTTTTTTTGCCAGTATGCTATCAACCAGATTGCACCACCTCCTCACTGTGACTTCAGTGAAAGTTTTCTCAATTCCTGTGATTTTAATGGTGTTTCTGTATTGCTTCCCAGGTCTCTGGCTGTACACACAGAGACTTTCACAGATGGATAACGGCACACCACCAGACAGATGTACACATGTTAGTGTGTTAGATACACGTTGTAGTATTATCTGCAGCCTGCAATTTAGGTGCGAATAATGCCTTTTGCAGGAGTTCATGCTCCAGACAAAACAGAATGAACAGTCGCTCCAGGCAGGGTCTATTCAGAATAGACTGTGCCAAAGTGCTCTTTTTGAATGTGGGTCCTTGTCTGCCCTAGGAAAAAAAGGTAGTCTTTTTCTGCACCAATACATACCAATCTGCTCTGCCAACAATAGAAGCTGCAGTAGAGGAAGGCTGGGAATAATATTACTAGTTTGTCATCCTATCTTCTAATTTGTGTTCAAGATCTAGGGTGGGGAAAATGCCATCCACAAAATATCTGATTAAAGGTGGGGGTTCTGAACAACAATGAAATGCATTAAAAAGAGTTCATGGATCAGGTTCTGCCTTTTGCTTGATTATGATCTGTAATAAGTAAACTGGCAAATGTGGCATCTATAAAGCTTTCAGTCTGATTCTAATGTCTCTTCAGCTGTGCAATCCCATTCAATTTGTATATGGGTCTTGAACTGAAATAAACTACTGGGAAATTGTATTCTCACCCTCCCCAGTATCCCCACTAGCAGGACGGGCAGGCAGCATTTTGAGAAACAATGAAATGTTTGATGAATGAGCATCTTTTATATATCTGCTTCCTGTTACAAGGACTGCTGGGAAGCAGGAGTCACTGAGAATTTGGTACTACTTGGACTACAGGCAGTCCCTGAGTTAAGAATGTCCAACTTACAGACAACCCTTACTTAAGAATGGACTTCTGGGTTCCCCAGCACTACGTCGTTTACGTAGAGTACTTAGCGTAGTATACTACGCAATTTGTGTAATTTATGCAATTTGCATAAATGCTGATTTTAACTTATAGAACGCCATGCTGTTCCGACTTACATACAAATTCAACTTAAAGACATTCTTAAGAATGGAACTTGTTTGTAACCTGGGAACTGCCTGTACTTTGTCTACCAAGTGCAGCACGGTAGGGTGAAAGAATAAGCCCTGGAATACTAGAACTAGCAGATGCATTCATTACAAGTATGATGCAAAGAATACAAGCCTAAACCACACCCAAATTTTATGTATGATTTATTGATTATGTTTCTATACTACCCAAGTCGGGTTAATGCAATGGAGATCTGGTCTTACTCTCAACATAATCTAAGAAAATATATGGATTTATTAACAAAATCATTTGATATGTTTGTATATTTACTGAATTGTATATTTACTGATACAGAGAGGAAATAATGCACACATTGCAAACATTTGCCTGGGATTTGGGGGGGGGGGGGAGGCAAAAACCTGGAAACACCAAAATAGGACAATATATTAAGAGACTAGAATTAAAAGCAAAATCCTATGTTCTACTTTGCTCTGGCCACGTTCGTATGCATACAATTTTTGATGCTGTTGTGCTACTCATGTAATTATACTGATGATACATTGCTCTGAGTTTGGAGGTTGTAGGGCAAAGCTTTTGATAAACTCTTTTTGGTGTTTGAATGTTAATTCCATCTGATCGATTGGCATTAGCATAATAATATGAATAATTGATTAATGACAATGTCAATGTAAACCAGAGTGATAATTTTAGGGTGATTTCCCCCCACCATCTATTCCATTCACTAGAAACAATCTATTTCCTAAATCATATGCATATATTGAAAGGAAGATCGATCCCAATACTAATTGGCATCTAATTGGAAGTTCAAAGCTATGTAAGCATGAAAAATATCTACCGGACCTGTTCGGTAGTTTGGTTGTTTTGAGACCAAGTAAATATGGAAATATAAAGAGATTCTCTTCCAATGTTGTGAGAGTGAAATATCCAAGACTAAAAATATGCAGTGTAACATACTTGCCATTGGACAATAGAGAAGTAACAGACAGCAACATGATAGATCACTCTTCCAAAATTAATGTGTGAATACATGAATAGAGAAGTAATTCCCATACTGTATGCTGCAAGAGAACTGCTACTATGCAAGGAGAATTTAATTAATTAAGAAAGTTAGACTTGCAATCCTATATTCACTTACCTGGGAGTAAATCTCATTAAATTCAAGAGGACTTAATTTAGAGTAGATATGTACAGGATTGCACAGTTAAAGACTCTTGTGAGCCCAATGAGCCACTCATAGAAGAGTCTGTCTCTGCATCTCTGCATGATTCGTTGTTCTGTCCTACCATCCATCCAATCCAGGAGTCTGACTGTTGGGACTTGGGACAGCTAATTCTGCCTAAGGCTATGACAAACTTACACACACACACACACACACACCGCTTTTTATCACCCCACATGCAGGGGGCCAAATTGGGGACATTCCGGTGATATGGGGGTTGGGGCAAAATTTGGGGTGTGTGTGAAACTTATCGGTGGCAGTGGCAGCAGTATTACTTGTGACCACCAGGTGGCAGCCACCATTTCCCCCCAGAAGTCTCTCTGGAACAATGCTATGGAACAATGTATCATTGCTTGGAATGGGGGTCTGGGGCAAAAACTCAAGGAGCATCAGCACCATGAAACAAGCATGATGGCAAAATGAGGGCACCAATGAAATCAGGTAAGTTGGGTGGTGGTGGTGGTTTTGGCTAACCTTTCAGCCCCAAAGCACTTTACATTTCAGCCAAAAGTTCTCTTCAGATAATTTTTGGTTCAGGCCTAATTCTGCCACATGACATGTTTGCCTTGGGAATGATTGGATCATTCAATGCAGAGATGAGACAGCATTACTTGCCATCAGAGGCAGCATATTTAGAAAGGTGACTCATGCAGAAAAAGAGGAGTGGGCTCTTCAGGGAGTGGGAAGTTCTTGCTCTACCTGACTGTCCTTACTGTAGTTTGCTCCATTGTGTCCAGAAGACCTTTAAGATGATAGGGATGTCATCTCCAGTCCTGTTCATTGTGCTGTATTGTCTGTTGCAGATGATGAGGTGGAGTGGAGAGTAGGATTCAGTCAATGTCACTAAAGGTGGGGGCAACTAAAGGTGGGGGCAACCCACTAAAGGTGGGGGCAACCCCTCAGAGCAGCCTGCCCTAAGCTGGTGCCCTCCAGATGTATTGGACTACAACTCCCAGCATTCCTGACCATTGGACATTCTGGCTGGGACTTATGGGAGTTGAAGTCCAAAACATCTGGAGGGCACCAGGTTAGGGAATGTTGCCTTAGTGCAGTGGTTCCCAACCTTGGGTCCCCAGATGTTGCTGGCCTACAGCTCCCAGCATACCCAGCCAGCATGGCTAATGGCAAGGGATGCTGGGAGCTGTAGGCCAGAAACATCTGGGGACCCAAGGTTGGGAACCACTGCCTTAGAGGGATGAGGTCCACACATTTCAAGGCAGTGCTGGAGACAGGGTGTAGCTGGGTGAACACTATGAACCTGCACAGCTGCTTGAAGGCGCGTGAGTGATAGCAGAGCTCCGCGTGTGCTGGATGGGAGAATTAAAATCCTGTCTGTGCATAGAGGCCCATTATTCTACACACAGATCTCCAGATCTCACCCCCCTCTGCGCAGCGTTCCAGCGTGTCGGTTTGCAGCTGCCAGCCAGCTTGCCTGTAATCTGACTCCAGCTTGTAGCTTCCCCAGTTTGCAGATTAATCTAAGTAGCAAGTAGCAAGGAAACACTCTGTAAGACCACAGGTCTATTTCTACCTGTTTATTCACTTAGCAAGTAAAGTTCTACAGAGTATACCGTATTTTTCCGTCCATAAGACGCCCCCATGTATAAGACGCCCCCCCCACTGGGCAGTTTCGCAACCGCGCGGTTCTCTCCTCGGCTTACTTCCGTGTATAAGACGACCCTCAATTTTTAGTCTAACGATTTTAGGAAAAAGTATAGTCTTATACATGGAAAAATACTGTACATTTCCTAGTTACAGTCCATGTGCAGATTACAATGCATAGCAAGCATTAATTCCAGTGGAGTACGTTAGATTGAGCTTCACTCCACTTCAGCAAAGACGTTACATTGTTGCAAAGTCCAGCAAGCAATAGCCAGAAGAGAGAAAGAATAGAGAAAGCAGTCCTGCTCTTCTCTAAAATGGCTTCAGACAGAAAAACAAGTTTGCACGTCATTCAGAACCTACAAACCATGTGACTAGCTCATAATGCTCCCAGGATCTAGCTTTCCCATGAGAAAGAACACGGGAAAGTAGAAAGACACAACATACTTGTTTACCGCCATTCTGTTCCTCTCCAAGTGTAAACACTGTGCTACAGCTGGTGAATGTGATACATATCACAACACTGCTGACTGTCCCAACGCAAGGATCAGGCCCAGGGAACTGATGTCATCAGCCTGCACTGGGTGTTGCTAGCCAGTGTACAACCACGTGCTGGAATGGGGCTGACCCAACTTCCCTCTGCTTTCACCACCACCCTGTGTTGCCTGACAGCACGGATGTGGACTTTCCTTCCCCTTGGTTGGCACTAAGTGGCAGTCCTGCTTTCCACAGTCTGCACTTGAGCCACCGCTAGCAGTGTTGGCTATCTGTTCAGCTGTCCAATAATTATTGCTGCAGCACAGTAGCATCAGCTCTCACTGCTTTAATAGTGCAACATCCCTGGATGCTTTGCAGTGCCAGTGTAAATAAACACGTAAGTTGTGATATTGCTCCACAAGTTGTGGTAATCTTCCACCAGTGTAGACACAACAAGTTGTGATATTGCTCCAATCAATCCATTTCTTTGCCAGCACAATGGCTGATACAGAAGGATTGTAAAGGCGTTACAATCATTCCCCCCCTATGGAAACAGCATAGGGGAAAAATATTAGTCCGCTGTATTTAGTAATTTGCTTTCCCCCATCCCAATAATTTGCATGGGGGGGGGGAGGAGAGAAAAGGGCAGGTTTTGTAGAATTGGTTTCTAAATTCCAAATGTGTTTTCTTTAGTAGGTTTGAAGTGGCTGTTTAAAATACAAACATAAATCTGGCCACAACTTATATTTGGAGAATGTAATTAGGTTTGCAATGTATATCCTTTTAGTAAAATAAATAATAACTAGCTCTTTACATCCCGAGAACCATAAAAGCAGGACTTTTTTTTAATCTCCCTCTGAATTGTTCTACCAATAAAATGCCACCCATACAATGATTGAATGTTGCAGCTAAGAGTTTTAACAAGTTTTTGTTTTCTCTGTGCTATCGTCTTCTTGGCCTGCATTATCGGAGACCTCCTAAATTGTTTGCTTTAAGGAACAAAATTGGACAGATGTATCATCTGTCATGGGACTTGAACCCACTGTCAGCCTCGGAGAGAGCTGCTATTAATGGATGAAGATGTCAAACTATGTTACAGCCGTATCCACGATGGCGTATTTATCACGGTGTCATAGGGTCCCTCACAAACCGAAGGATTTCAGTGTTTATTCACAGTGAAGGCACTTAATTAATGACTAGGCCTAATCACACTGTTTTATTATTTACAGGGATACCAGCACAGCTTAGCTCAACTGATATGCAAACAAACTGTCCTCGTCCCGCTTTAATTAATAATTCTCAACCAGGCTCAGAGAGTGGCACTGTCAAGTCGCTCTTCAGTGATTTACAACACCTCCTCCGCCACATCCACGTCCCTTGCATGCAAATGAGCAGCCACCTCTGCAAATCTTACCATTTAAAACACAAGCCGTCATGTTGGTGGCTGCAATGCCTTATCTTGCGCATGACTTAATGAAGACAAATGTCCGACTTGGCCAAGTTCCTTGGGTGTTTCATAGGTATACACTGCAAGGTGCAACAACATTTCAGAAAGAGTCAGAAGTTGGGGAGAAGAACAGCATGAACGAATGCTCCATTTCCTATTTCCCCGTGTGCATTCTTGAATTATTCTGTGGTGATACCTCTTCACAGACCTATAGCTGTTAATACTCATTTGGTAGTCTACATTCAGCTGTAATGGCCACACCAGGCATATAGCAGGCAACACAATTATCATACAAAATGTTATAAGGATGGATAAAGAACAGGCATTCAAAGCTAAATAGCATGAGCAGGAATGTAGCAGACCATTGTATTTTATTTCCTGCTATTCACAACAGCCAACTGTTAATGAGTGGTTATTGGCAGATGTTTGCAGAGGTGAAAGTTCAAAATAATACAGTATAGTTGGGTGAAAAATCTGCAGTACATGGAGAATGAGAGATCTGGCTTCCTGTAGTATGATCTAGGCCTTTCTAAAGTGTAGGTGCACATGTCTCCCTTTAAAGTAATCAATGCAGCATTATTTCACCCATGGTTTGTAATAATAAAGCAAAGCAGTCATTTCCCTCCGCAAGCCTATTCTTTTTCAGAGGGCAATGGAAGGCTGCTGGGACCAGTTCAACAGAGTGAGTCACAATTGCCCCACTGATCCTTCATTCCCAGACTTAGCCTTCTCCCCACTGGCATTCTTAGATATACGCAAATCAAGATGGGAGAATGCCCTCCACCTCCATTAGTTTCTTTCCATATGGAATGCCAAATTAGAAGTTATTACTTGAAGGATTGCCTTCACACTCATACCAGCCTGTCAGCATCAGGGGCTCTTCTCACTTGTCCCCCTTTGAGGGCAGTTAAGTGGACAAGTACATGAGAGAGGGCCTTTTCCGCAGCAGCCCCATACCTCTGGAATGGGTTGTCATTAAGGATGTTGGAGAAATCTGCAATGGATTCAAATGAGTTCAGATTTCTATGGATCCGACCTGCAGATTCCACAGTGGACTGGCTTTTTCTGAGTTGCATGGTCCACATGGACTTGTGGACCATTTTTTTTTCTTTCTTTTTAGGAGGATGTGCATTAGCCCAGATGCATATTAGTGCAAGTGTGCATTAGCGCTAATATGCATTAGTGCAGGTGCAGATTAGCGATAATTCACATTAGTGCAAGTTCACATTAGTGCTAATGCACACTTGCACAAGTGCACATTGGTGCTCATGTGTATTTGCAAACAGGAATGAAATTCTCGTACATGCTTAAAAAAATCCGATTCCATCAATGAGCGGATGATGGAATGAAAGACACCGGACAGTCCACGAAACACAGATGGAACAGATTTAACAAAAATTGTTCATCCTTAGTTATCAACGGGGATCCATCAAGCCCCATCATCTCAGGCTTTTAGAAGCCCCTGCGGATTGCCCACCCCCATCTCCAACATCCCTAGCTACTATCTAGACTAGATAGTAATTTATTGCTAGTGAATGTTAATTTTATTAATTTTTGCTGTTTTTACTATATGGAACTTTATTGTGTAAGCTGACTTGAGAAAGCTCTTGCCCTGAAAGGTGGCCTAGAAATATTTTAAAGAAATAAATAAAAATAATAATAAAATTAATTATTTAACTTCTAGGGTAAAACATACTGAGCATCTCTGGCTCTTTTCCTAGTGCAACATTTGGCTGAAAAGAAAGGGAGGGTATCTTGAAAGCATCAACAATTTGCTAGTCTCAAATCTACGAGGAGCCAGGCCTCCATCAGTGCCTCTATTCCCCATACTGCCATAGACTAATAGCAACCGGAGAGTAGTCCAATCTGCTAGGACATACTATTCTTTCACTGGTAATTTGGCAGTATATAGGGCACAGAAAATATCCCAGAAATTGCAGTGGATCCTCTCATATTGTTCTAGACTTTGCCCTGAAAACATCTTCTCTATTGTTAATTCTGACTCCTAGTCTTGCCTTCTTCCCACACACAACCCTACTTCATTTAGGGATGCTTGAGGGATTCTATCTTTTCCCATTCTGATATGAACCAGCTTGACCTGCACCTCCTGGACTAATGTGTGGATTGGAACAGAGCTATTGAATGGATTTTGCAGTTCTCTGAATGTTGGGCCATCATTCTCAGATCCAAAAAGCATGAAAATACACCTAACTGTATATTTTGTGATAAAATACATTTAGATATGTATACGTTGAGAGCAAATACATTCAAAATTCATATTTAAATGCAATTTTTGTTCAGGATTTTTTAAATTAAAAATTGCAGCTTAATGTGTCATTGGGCTGGAAATGAAATATACTTAATTAGTGAACATGTGTGCAGATGACACAGACTGGAAATAAACTGATTTGTCTCTTCCTAACTTCATTGGCCTTACTTCCTAGCCTTGATTCCTCCATGTCTTCTGCAAGCCAACTTCACAAATGGAGTTTCCTGCTGTCACACCAGTTTGTGATCAATGGCTTACTTGGAAGAAATTGACTTGAACTGCTTACACATAATTTGAGCATAAGGTTTGCCCTTTCTTCCCCGTTACTGTTGATGACCTGGGTCGGTTGCATTCTGACTGACACCAGTCTGGCTCAGGGTATCCAGAAATGGAGACAGTGGGGGTAATGTGGGGTCAAGCTAAACAGCCATAGGGTATTTTTCAGGTTGCAACACTAAGTATATTTGACCCTCTACCACAGTGTTCTCCAACCTTGGGTCCCCAGATGTTTTTGGCCTACAACTCCCAGCATGCCCCAGCCAGCGTAGCTGGGGACCCAAGGTTGGAGAACACTGCTTAGTAAAAGATGGGAAATTAGAAAATAAATCTTTCTATGATTTTTCTTTGTGTGCTGCATTTTTAAAACTTGGAGTCAGTTATAGCTTGCTCTCGTATGTCATGGAATATTTGAACACATGTTGTGTTGACAAAGAGCAAAAGTGGGGGGGGGGATATCATACAGTGGTACAAAACCCAGGCCATTTTAACTATCCCCCTTATGGCTCATTTCCTCACTAGCGGGGATAAGTGTGTTATCCCACTGTAACTCATTATGTTTTCTACCTCCCTCTGTTCCTTTGTATTATGACAGTCATTAGTTAGTTCTGTGGCATACTGTTAAGGATGAAAATGTATTTGCAGAGTGATTTTTAAATTGCCTGGTTGAAATCTAACTATTCTGTGAGGGAATACAATAAATGGTAATAAAAGATCCTGTTGTGAAACGTAGAACATGAAGGTTTTAGAAAACAGCCTGGAACACAATATTCCATCAAGAAACTCAAAATGTGACTGTTCTTTTCTTATTTTCTTACTTGCTGGCCCATTGTAAATACACCAGCAGTATCCTTGGCTATCGAAATACATCTCCACACTGGCCATTTGTAATTTACTTCCTGGAAAACTGTATCTTTCAATGGATCGCCAGGACAGAGTGACATTCATAGTTCATCATGTGGGCATGCATTTAGAAAATAAAATTACCTCGGGAAAATGAAAGTGTAGTCACACCATGGTGATTTTGCCTCATTAAATAAGACTATGAAGATGAGAACTCACCAATATCAACTGAGAGTAATGGCAGCACACACCCATTTTTTTTTAAAAAACCAGATCTACCTGCCCTAGGTAAGGTGCAGTCCGAGGCCCACACAACACAACCTGTGTGCCTGGCAACTAAACTTACTCCTTGTGCCCCCCACTAAGTGGGACAACAGTAGGGGCAGGCAGACTGGCGCTGAGAAAAGAAGCACCAGGTGAAGCAGCTGCAGCAGCAGCCATTTTCATTTCCCCAGAATGCCTCTGGGCCCTGATGAAACAGGACCTTGAGGCATTCTGGGGAAATGAAGATGGGTGACAGCTGGAACCTCACATGGCACGTCCCTTCACAATTCTAGGCTGAGCCCCGCCACCTGAGCAATCTTACAATAAAATGAAGGGGAAAAGGAATGGGGGTGATTAATGCCTGACATAGCGGGCCTTGGCATTTGGTCCACCATGCTGAGTGCTGTTGCCACAGTCCTGTGTGCTCCAATCATGTATAAAGTTGGACCTCTTCCGACAGGCCTACCCAGTGGAATTTTAAGAGTTTTTAGGATACTTTTAAAGGTTTTTAAGAATATTTTAATAATATTGCTGTGTTTTTAACTACTTATGTATTTTATGTTATGGTTGTTCCCCGCCTCGATCTGAGTGGAGAGGCGGGTAAGAAATAAATTATTATTATTATTATTATTATTATTATTATTATTATTATTATTAAGCAGGAATTGGAGTA
The DNA here is from genome assembly GCA_021292165.1 of Shinisaurus crocodilurus. Classification (NCBI taxonomy): domain Eukaryota; kingdom Metazoa; phylum Chordata; class Lepidosauria; order Squamata; family Shinisauridae; genus Shinisaurus; species Shinisaurus crocodilurus. The sequence continues at coordinate 77,893,996 of CM037879.1, read as the reverse complement.
TCCCTTACTTAGAACAAATGGGGTGCACAGGTATAGAGGTGTACCATGTGGGCTGCCAAACTCTCCAGCCCACATGTGCCCTCTCTCTCTGCTGTCTGTCCCCACCCACTGTCATGTTTCTCCTCAGACTCAGATACTGGTATGGCCGGGAGAAAAGCATTTGGGGAAGAAGCTATAGGGGGAGATGAGCAGCTGGCATGGGGAGGTTTCAGCTTCACTCACATGCATTTTACCCTAAATATTGGGCTTTCCCCACTTTATATGTCACCGGGGTAGACCAGGCTTAAACTAAACGATCGGCTGCTTTCGTTGTTTGAGCCTATGAACAGAGCCATGCTGTTCCTGTGGTTAGAATACTGTATCTGGAAACCTATATTAAAATATAAGAACTGATCAAAATGCTCAGAAAAACACATGGTATACTTATCTTGGGCCTATACCCCTGTAGAAAAGGAATAGGGAGCTGAGGAGGAAAACCAGTCTCTCAGGATTAAAAAACGAAAACAAAACCTCCCTGACTATAGAAAGCAAGCATGTCAGGGGTTTAACTGGAGTCTAACCTAGCTGAGTCCACAGGTCTCCTGTCCCTGATATTTACAGCTGCTATTTTGTTTTTTTAGTGTAATGTAAATAAGTCAGCTATTCTCAAATCTTTGTTAAAATGTTACTTCGTGTGTATATATTAACTCCATTGGACCGGCAATAAACCTAAACTGGCCCAGAATTTCATGAGTTATGTAGCTGGAACGTGTGATTCTTTTTTTCTTCCCCCCCCCCGCCCCTTCCTGGGTGATGTGACTGCCTGTAAATTTGTGCCAAGATGTTTGATGGTCTATAGGATGAGCTCAGCAACAGCATCTTTGCCTTATTAAATCTTCCTCTCTGCTCCAGTCTCTCAGTTACATTTGTCCGCATTTGCTCTTTCTGAAGATATTGACACAGCAAGGCAAGTTTTGCTGAAGTTAGTTTCTCGCTTCTAATAAATTCCAAAGCCTGCTTCAAAAATACTTTGTTGTCAAGCCAGCTCCTCCCTCCCTCCCTCCCCCACCTTTAGCAGAAGAAATACTTCTGGAACTGAACTTTCCTTCTTCATTTCAGTTTATACTAATTTGCTTTATAGTGTAATTTGCTGGCTAAGGGCTTTATCCTGAGGGACAATAAAAAATAAATCAGTAGGTTCTTACCACTAAAATTGCTCTTGGGCACAGGTACATAATGTAGAAGTCACCTCAGAATGGGGTACCGGCGGCGTTCCTTATCCCAGGAGACACTTCATTCCTATTATAATGAATACATATAGATGTTTGTTATTATTGTTTTCATGCCAATTCAACTCCCATGGGAGTTGTAGTTCAATGCATCTGCAAAAACACCAGCATGGCGAAGGCTGATCCAGCATGTCCTGCACTGGCATCTGCTGTAGGGTTTAACACATATAAAGCACCTGCATAGTGCTTGTATAGACTGAAAGATAGGCAGTCCTGGATGACTAATCTTATTTCATTATATATTTTTTTTGAATGGGTAACTAAACTTCCTCAGTAGATCATGAAAATGCTGTAGGCATAAGATACCTTGACTTCAGCAAGGTATTTGATGAGGTGCCCCATCATATGCTGATTAGCAATCTAGTTAAGTGCGGGCTGGATGGCACTACTACTAGGTGGATCCACAGCTGGCTGGAGAACCACACTCAAGAGTGCACATCAATGGTTCCTCATCAAACTGGAGGGAGGTATTGAGTGGGGGCGCCGCAGGGTTCAGTCCTGGGTCCTGTAATCTTCAACATTTTTATTAATGACTTGGAGGAAGAGGCGGGGGGGGGGACTTAGCAGATTTGCAGATGACACTAAATTGGGTGGGATAGCTAATACCTTAGAAGACAGAAACAAAATTCAAAATGATCTTGATAGGTCAGAAAATAACAGAATTAAATTAAAACAACTGCAAAGCTCTTCATTAGGAAAGAGAAGTCAAATGCACAGGTATAAGGTGGGGGATATCTGGCTTGACAACAGTATATGTGAAAAGGATTTTGGAGTTGTCAATCAAGTTGAATATGAGTCAGCAGTGTGATGCGACTGCAAAAAAATGCAGTTTTAAGTTGCATCAATAGAAGTATAGTTTCTAAATCACAGAAAGTAATAGTTTCACTCTGCTCTGCTGTGCTCAGACCTCACCTCAAATACTGTGTCCAGTTCTGGACCCCACACTTTAACAAGGATTCAGATAAATTGGAGTAAGTTCAGAGGAGGCAACAAAGATGATCAGGGGACTAGAAACTATGTCCTATGAGGAAAGACAGAAGGAATTGTGCATGTTAGCCTTGAGAAGAGAAGACTGAGGGGGGATATGATAGCACTTTTCAAGTACTTAATGGGGTCATAGAATCATAGAAAATGTTGAAGGCCACAGCCATCAGTCAACCCGCTAATGCAGAATCTAGTCAAAGCATCTCTACAGAGCCAGTGCCCTGGAATGCCCAGAGTGGGAGAGCCAACATCGATAGTTGATCCATTGTCTATGCTCTGACAGTCGGAAATTTTCTATGTTTAGTCTATGAATGAGCCCTTATTCCGGTGCACTGTGACCAAATCTTGCCTCCTCTGGCAAATACTGAAGAGTGCGATCATATCTCCCCTCAGTCTCCTCTTCCTCTTGACATAGCCAAGGCCCGCTATGTCAGGCATTAATCACCCCCATTCCTTTTCCCCTTCATTTTATTGTAAGATTGCTCAGGTGGCGGGGCTCAGCCTAGAATTGTGAAGGGACGTGCCATGTGAGGTTCCAGCTGTCACCCATCTTCATTTCCCCAGAATGCCTCAAGGTCCTGTTTCATCAGGGCCCAGAGGCATTCTGGGGATTTTTTTTACACCCCCGTTTTTTCCAAACAAATAATTAAAAAAAAGTTTACAATTTTGTATTTAAAATTTAAAATGTTTAACATGTTGTTGTTGTTGTTGTTGTTGTTGTCACACAGAAGAGGGTCACAACCTGTTCTCTCTCATCTAAGGCTGTAGGACAAAAAAAAATAAAAAAATAAAAGGCATAAGTTTCAGGAAGGCTGATTTTGGTTGAACATCAGGAAAAACTTCCTTAACAGTCAGTGAGACAATGGAACCAACTGCCTAGGGAGGTTGCGGGCTCTCCATCGCTGGAGGTATTCAAGTGGAGACTGGACAGCCATCTGTCCGGGATGCTTTAAACTGGATTCCTAAACTGAGCAGGGGGTTGGACTCGATGGCCTAAATGGCCCCTCCCAACTTTATGATTCTCTATGAATCTAATAGACATGTTACCAAGGGGAAAAAGGAAGGTAAGAAGAAAGCAAGCATTACAGGAGCAGCTCCTTCTCTGGCCAATGAATGGGGCCAGGTTGGCCTCCCTCTTGCCATGATGTTCTTCCTGGGAGGCAGGAGGAGTCTCCTAGTGGCCCTTGGTTCTTTGGCCAATGGATGAGGCCAAAGTATGTTGCCATTTAACTCTCCAGCCTCTTCAGCTTTAGCAAAATGATTGTGGTAATTTTTTCTTTCAACAAAACTCAAGGAAGTTAATGGAATGATTAATCTCAAAATGGATCTGGTCATAGAATAGTTGCAATTTAAATACATCCATACTTACTACCTGGTTAGATCATTAACAGGTGAATGAAAGGGAAGCAGTGCGTTTTGTGTCCCTATGAGTGTATTTATGCATTAGGTAAATCACTGTTTCTAGCCTGGGTCACGTTCCATGTGTTCACTCAAAAGTCCATTCTGTCCCAGTTATGCATTAATCTGTGATCGATCGATCTATCCATCCATCCATCCATATCTCCACACAAAAATGTACATTGAAATATGTATTTCTACATTTCTTTTCTATCAAAACACACTTTTCTAAATGTATTTTCTCTCAAAAGATGCATTTTAAAAACACATTTTGATATGTATTTTGAGCCAAAAACTGGGCCTATAGCTTGGGGGGGATTTTTTTTACACCCCCGTTTTTTCCAAACAAATAATTAAAAAAAAGTTTACAATTTTGTATTTAAAATTTAAAATGTTTAACATGTTGTTGTTGTTGTTGTTGTTGTTGTCAACTGCTGCTCTTTGGGGGGGCCTGGGACTGTGGGGCCCTGGACTTCAGACCCACATTCCAGCCCTGACTGCACCATTGGGTAGAGCACCTCCTTTGTATGTAGAAGGTCCTAGGTTCAATCCCCAGCATCTCGAGGTAAAGCTGGAAAAATTCCTGCCTGAAACCCTGGAGAGCTGCTGCCAGTCAGTGTTGACAATACTGGACTAGATGGACCAAGGTCTGACTCAATATAAGGCAACTAACTTCTTATATTCAAATGTAGGGACAAAAACAGGGACAGCGTTTGATCAGGGGCAGGTACAGGAAAAGAGGATCTGTCCCTGGTAGATAGGCAGTAAGGTAGAGACACCTTTGAAGTGAAGTGAAACACTGCTTTAACAATGTTACTGAGAACTCAGCTCTTGGGGGAGAATTACCAAATGGAAGAGAATGTCTGCAATGTTTGGCTGATTCCCAGCACTAAATGAGTAAGAGCAGGAAACTTATGTGGTGTCTATTTTCATGTGGGTGTGAATAACTAACCTAGCAGAAGGATTATTATAAATATTATGGAATGATTTGAAAAAGAACTCATGCACATTAACATTCCAAAGCATAGCAAATTAATATGGCCATTAAATTCTGTCAAATATGTCCCAGCATCCAGCAAAAATTTATTTCCCCTCATTTGGTAGCATTTGTCATACTGAGAGACTGCTGCTAGGGCATTTAAATAAAGATGTTTCTGTAAATACGGATAGACCCATATGAATGTATTTTTGAGTGAGTGGGGGCAATTCTTCCACATTCTGGTGGCATGAATTTTCTTCATTTAAGCTTTTCTATTTCCCTTTAATCAAAACAAGTAAATGTGGCTTTGCACAGGTTCTCAATAACCTCCCAAAGCCAAAACAAAATTTAACCAAAACTAATCACTTTTGCTGATGGAAAAGCACTCCGTACATTGAAAAATGTTATAGACTTGGCACATAAAGAAAAGCTGGGATGTTGCCTATAGCCTGCGTATGTACCTTGGCCAGTTCATTTATTTGTCTGTTGGAGCTATATCCCACCTTTCACCATGAATAATCTCAAGGAGGCTAGCAACTGTAAGAAGATAATAAAAAGACAGTGTCAAAAAAGCAATAAAAAACCACAGAGATTAAAAATAAAACAAAGTACCAGCAGAGCTAAAAAGGAACACAAATACCATTAAAAGTATGGTATGGTATGGTAAAAGTATGGCCAGGACAGATATAACTTGGCACCAAAAAGTCAGTAAAGATGGTGCCAAGTGAACTTGACTAGGGAAAGAGTTCCATAATTTGGTCTCTGTCACAGGGTCCCTTCATGCATGGGTGTCTGAGGTGAGGATGTGTCTGCACATAGATCTCTACAGTGTGAAGCATTCTACAATCCAGGGAACCTGGTGTGCAAATTGCTGAAAATGGTAGGCTCAAAATTTTCAGCACAGCTCTAGTATGAGCTACAGATGCCACCTTCACACCCATCAGCAATAATGGATCTAAAAGCATGGCAAAGCTGCAAACGTGACCTTTTGTAAACCACCTGGAGAGCTTCAGCTATTGGGCAGTAAATAAATAAATAAGGGGGAGTGAAACCCCAATCAGAAGAGGTCAAATACTACTACCATGGTTTGATAAGCTACTAACTAATAATAGTTCCACTTTCTCTGGATTGAGTGTCAGTTTATTAGCCCTCATCCAACCAATTTGAAACACTTATTCAGGAGTCAAGCCATCCATTGTTACACCTGGAGTACCTGAAAAAGAGATAAAGACTTGGGTTTATATTGATAACAAGCAACTTCAGATCTCTGGATGACTTTTCCCAGTGGTTTCATGCAGACCGTAAGATGCATAATGGAAAAAATAGAGCCCTGTGGAACACCATAGAACAAGTGCATGACATCAAGGTACATATCTCAGCACCTCCTTCTGGAATCTACCTGTCATCTAGGAGTGGACCTACTGAAGGCCAGAACCTCAAACAAGGTTTGTCTGAGCATATAGATGTGAGGCTGCTGCATCTCCACATTTTCAGGCTGTATAACTGAAATTTGCCCAAGTAATTGTAACCAGTCAGAGCTCCAGGAGCATTCTTCACCTGTCCTATATTCAAACTAGTAGTTCTGGACCACAGTATTTGACCCAGACTTTTTTCAGCTTTTGGGGACATGAGGAATCAAAAGCACAGGTACCTGTCCTCAAACTTGATTTAATCTTGGAGAGGAAAAACTAAGAGCTTTCAGATTGGGGTGGACTTAGCTTTAAAGATGGGGTGGCCAAGATTTTTTTTTTTAAGCAGAAGAAAACAAAAACAAAAAGAGAGCTTTTTTATGTTTTACAAAAAAACGTTGTCAAAAGTTGTGTCAAAAGTTGACAAATGGTCCTATGAAAATGTGTGTCTATTCAGCCCAGCCTTAATTCACACTGGAGCCCAAGTTGAAGTGGACGTGAGTAATTATATCCACAAAGTGCTTAGCAAAAGAGTATCTATGAGCTCTCAAGGTCTGAACAGATCATTCTGGGAGCTACCTTACTACTGGAAAAAACCCAAACTGCACAGATGCAGTGGTGGCAGAAAAGTAAGCCTACTTTGCCACCATCACCACCTTCGAGTAACCCTTCAAATGGGCTCTAGTGAGTGATCAGTCAGACACATTCCCTTTTCCCCACACAACATAGCTTTATTTATTTATTTATTTATTTATTATATTTATACCCTACCTTTTTTCCTGCAAGGAACCCAAGGCGGCTTACATTATCCTCATCCTCCTCTCCATTTTATCCTCACAACAACCCTGTGAGGTAGGTTAGGCTGAGAGTCAGTGACTGGCCCAAAGTCACCCAGTGTGTTTCATGGCCGAGCGGGGACTAGAACCCAGATCTCCCGGGTCCCAGTCCAACACCCTAACCACTACGCCACACTGGCTTCTAAACCTCTGTTGCAGTACTATGCCCAAACACCCCCCCTTTCACAATCTTTTCACTTCCCAGCAAAAGAGACAGTTGTCTTTCTGCCTCTTTCACAGGGATGCTGAGGATTTCTGAGAAATTTCTCAGGGTGCAGGCCTTCAGTGCATACCTTATTGTAAGGAGGTGGCCAAGTGGTTCATGTGTATTTTACCATTTTATCCCATTCTGTCCTTGCAACCTCTCCAGTGGCTTGAGCTTTCTGAAAAGCTCCCTAGGGGACTTAGCCAGGACTTCCTCCCTTGGGGTTTCCCATTGCTGCTGCCTGCTGAGTGCCTGAAAGCCGAGAGAGGTATTTTTGATTTGGTTTGGTTGTTGTTAGAAGTCCAAAGAAGGAGGAGAAGAGGAGGAGGAGGAGGAGTAGAGCTGGAGAGCTCCCCACCCAGCTTTCAGGCACTCAGCAGGCAGCAGGACTGGAAAGTGCCAAGGGAGGAAGCTCAAGCACCCCCCTCCACCAGCTACCTCCTTACAGTAAGGTAAGCACTGAAACCCTGCACCCCGAGAAATATCTCAGAAATTCTCACCCCTTCCCACAATTCTTCACCCCTCCCCCTGATGAATGGTAGAAAATAGAGGGTGAAAAATTCAGCGCAGTGCTAATTGCTGCACTGTGAAAATTACTCAGTTTTCTTCCCAAATACAATGCAGTGAAATATGTTAGGATTTCATCTGTTGCTTATACATCTTTAAACTCACATTTCTGTGGAGTTCCAGATTCCAGTAGCTTTCATTCTGCATAAACACATTCCCAGTTCTCCTTACCCCACCCTGCCGCTCATCTACATACAGTAATGTAGTACTGTATATGATATACTCTTCGGATATGGCCAGAGCTCTCTGGAATTTAGAAATGCAGAAGAGAGCCTTTATCTAATGGCTTGCCATTTATCCTGCAGTTGGTGAACTATCACCATTTATGTAATGCTTGCTCCGCTCGTGCATGCAGCGTAAACCGTTTGATTTTACTGCATAAATAAACAACTAAGTAACAAGCTGCAAAACATATCGTACCTCCACAGATATCAAGGTGAAATCTGTAGAGGAATTAGAATTGGTTTAATATATTATGCATGTGAATAGGATAAATTCTAACAGCGTCTGTATGACAAGAGATGGGGAAACATTGTTTGCCGTTTGTATTCCTGAGTGCAAATACAGTGGATAAAATTTCACTGAAGTCTTTTATTCCCCTCCACAAGCATGGAATTTCAATAAAACGAGCAACTGTTCCCATTAGTTACAAACACATCATTTTCATGTGCATCTCAGTGGGTGAACTGGATTCCTGTCCTCTGAACTCCTTAGATTTCAGTAGGGGGAAAGCCAGCAGAAACATGATGTTTGGCTCTCATTTTCTCAGCAGCAAACTGAATGGCTGGTTTTCACTGCCATCCTGAAAATAGTAGCGCCACAAACCTCTCACAATGCTGATTCTGGAGAAGTCTGCTAGGAAGTTTCCTTGTGCAAACACCATTAAAATAAATGGGAAGTGCTTAAAAAGACCGTCTGGACAAGGCACTGGTTGGAGTGTGCCTGAAGGAGCTACTCCAGCGATACAAATATGGTACTGAACTTCTTTTGAATCACAGTTTAGAGGGCGACATTCCTGATGGAGGCACAGGGGGAGAGTTTCAGTTTGTTTGCATTTGGGATGGGTGAGAATTTAATTTTGTGAAGAACTTGACCAGTCCTTGCTGCCCTTGCCCTGGGCCCAACAGGTCTGCCTCTGGTCAAGGTACTGGATTTGGCACTGAGCCAATAGAGAAAACTGCTCACACCATTCAGGGTTAAAACAAAAGAAATTTATTTAGGATTAAAAGGGAAAAGGGGAAATAAGAGGTGGGAAGAAGGGAAGGGAGAAAACAAAATGCACAGCTACTTTGATACACACAACAGAGCTACCAAAGCAACAAAACTACTTTACCCACAGATACCCAGGCCAGTCCACTCTGCCAGGGGGTCGATCTCCACAGGGCCGATCTCCACAGGGCCCTGCCTAAGCAGCAGCCCCCCTCCACCCTTCGCATCACTGGGCCAGAAGAAAAGACGCAGAGTTCCCAAATGGACGTTCCTATATCCCCCCCCCCCGACCATGGCCTGATTGCCTCTAGCCAATCCGGGGCACTCTGGCCATGCTCAATTACCTCATTGCCCAAGATCTCCTCTAATAGGTTTCAGCTGTAAATCTCGCCTGCCCTCTTGATGGGCCCCACCCCAGCTGTAAATTCTTCTTACACTCTGGGACCAACTGCCTTGAGGGCAAGGCGCGGTAACTCTCCGAGATAAGGGAAAGAGCCATCTGGCCCAGGGAGTATGGAACAACTACTTCTGCTAGGAAATTTATTTCTACAGTCCACCCACTATTTACACTGGCTTTTCCACAGAAAGAACAGGCCTCTTTTCCTTCACAAATTTTGATTCAGTTTTGATCAGAATTTACCAGAATTCATGAAGTTTATATATTTATTTGTTTTATTTGTACCCCACCTTTCTACCAAAAATATGGCACTCAAGGTGGCTTACAGAACAATAAAAAATTGATTAAAACAATAAAACAGTACATTAAGTGTGCAATCCTATCAGGATGCCCATCGGCCCCTGAACGCGGAGGCTTATGAGCATCCAAAGCAGAGCGGGAGGAGTGGCGGGGGTGACCTCTCCCTTCCTATCCTCCTGCTCTGCATTTTTGCTAGTTGGGCTTTCTTTCCCGTCTAGTCACGGCACTTCAGAGAGGGAGGGAAGGAGGCTGGCAGAGGCTCAGGATACCTTGTATCCTGGCCTCCACAGTCTCCTCCCCTCCCCGCCACCCAAAACTACCCCTTTTACCCCTCTCTGAGGTTGCTTTCCTGACCTCGACATCGACAAGCAGCCGGTGCAGTTCTTTCCACACTGGCTGCAAGGGGTGGGGGAGGGGTGGAGCTAGGGGTCATAGATAGGATCACTCGCTAAAATACAAAAAAGCAAATATATATACACACACACACAGCACCCAACCTAACAGACCACTAAAGGCTTTCTTAAATAAAACTCCAGACAAAAAGAAGTTGAGATTAAAAAAAAAAAAATCAAATGTGGAATTAACCGAAACTAACAGATTCGAAAATCCTTGCCCACAGCTTTGAGTGCCTTGCTCTTAAAAGCCTGGGTTTGAATCCCTGTGTATTCAGCCATGTTAGGGCCTAATTAGGGTTGCCACCTCTCTTTTTTTTCCTTTTTTGACAGGCTCTTCTTTAACAGCTATATGACAGGCAGATACTTCATGGTCCTTTCCGTGCTGGGAATAGTCAGTGGAAATGGTGAGATTTTGTTTGTGATAACAATTTACCAAAATTTGTGACGCTCATTTTCAGAAGAGAAAGGGCTTGAGATTTAAAAAAATTCAAACGCAGAAGGAAGCAAAACTGACAGATTCGTGCATCCCTAGTTTGCTTTGCTTATGTGATATTGATAGGAAGTGAGAGTTTAGGGCTTTGCCAATATTTGGTTTGTTCACAATTTGTAATAAGATATGAGGGCTCATGAATAAATTCAGTGGAATCTTTACTAATTGCTGATGATCTTGGTGCCATTAGCCAAAATACTAATAGGAAACTCTTTCTCCAAGTTTGCATCCTTATGTAGCCAAAACAGCAGCATCCATGCACAAGAAGGCAGTATAAGCAGACTTGGGGAACCCCAATGTTTGCAGAAGTACAAAAAGTATTTAGGGAAAAACCCTAAGCAATGGGTGTGATGTTATGATATTATGTGTAAATTTAATGTGTATATATGGTAAGTATAGTAATGTGTTCCTGTTATGAGTCTATGGCTATAGGTAGGCATTCCTGTTGCATCTCTGTGTTTATGGTAGGTGAGTCTATAGTGAGTGAGAAATGATGGGCAGGAAGAATGGTGGATTTGCATATGTGAGCTGATTGGCTGAGAGAGTGAAGGGGGAGTGAAGTGTGTGCACTGTGTGAGGCAGATTAAGTTTGTTAGGAGTTTAGTTAGAGAGTCAGATTGATCAGAGACAGCAGTCAGAGTTAGTGAGTGCAGGAATTATTAATGTGAATTTAGAAACAGAATCGGATAGGAGATTAAACAGTATTAACTGAAACTTACGTATTGAACTTATTTCAAGAAACTTTTGTAGTTTAAATAAACTTTACTTTGTTAAAGCAACCTGTGTGAGAAGCAGTGCTTTACATATTGTCAGGGAAAACATAAAGGTGTTTACAGCTAGGGACAATATAAATCCCAGGGACAGTGTGAGAGTTGTAAGGGTAAGGGTTATAGAAGGAAAACCCCTAACCTTACAAAAACATACCCCCAGCTCCAGAAAGAAGGCAAAAAAGAAAGAAAGAAAAGAAGGAGGCCCTATGAGGGGAGGGGTGTGACAACGGGGAACTACCAAAACCTCCCAGTGAGCACTGAGCATGCTCAATTGGCCACGGAATGCTGAGGGTCCCTCTGCATGTGTGGAGAAGGAATGGAAAACAAATGGAATAGAGTATCCTGAAAGAGAGCATGGCTGGCTGACTGGCTGGCAACATGAACAGGAGCATTCCACACTTCAACATTTTGTTGCAGGTCCTACCTGCTTTTCTTCTGTACTTACCACAGAAATTCCAGTTCTAGTCACATTCTGTTCTCCATTCTGCTCCTGTTGCTGACTCCTAGGACTCTATTTCTACAAATAGTTTCAAACTTTTGTTATATTATTCATCCATTTATCCAATGATATATTGCCATCACTGTATGTGCCACTTTACAGAATAACAGAAGCAAAAAAGAAAAAGATCAAGTCTTGTCCCAAGGAGCTTACAATGTGAATTTTGACCAGTGTGGGAGGCAACACTGGGAGGGAAAAGAAGAGGCAAGAATATGAGCAAATGTGAGCAAATGCAGTTACATCATGCACTTAAGCATCATTTCTACTGGGGATGAAGACTAAGGAGTGAAGCCAAAGGGTTCAGGTTTGGAGAAGGGACTGGAAGGGGGAAGGAGAGGTGGTACCATATAAGCACTCTGGGAGGGAGTTCCAGGACTAGGAGGCCTTGAGGGAGAACAACACAGAGTACTTTAAGACAGAAGGTAGATCTCAAGATGTTTTTTTACTCCAACTCCCAGAAACCCCTGCCAGAATGGCCAAATCATCAGGAATGCTGAGAGTTGAAGTCCAAAACATCTGGAGATCTACCTTCTGCCCACCCCTGCTTTAAGTGACCAGGAAACTTTGGAACAGTTGAGGCTTGTCAAGGAGCAAAGGTACCAGATAAAAATAACATATAAATATTTCAATATTTCAAAAATATTGGATGCAAAAGAGCAGCCAACAAAATTAAAATCCAGAAAGGGAGCAAAAATAAACAGAATTATCAACTCAGAGTTTTGTGCACAAGGCAGGGGAAACCAGGGAGGAGGTAGAGCAGTTGGTGATGGGAATGAAAAAGTTGAGAGGAACTGATCATCTATAATGATAGGTGGATGCATACTGTACACACTGCTCAGTTATGGAATGGAAATAGATTTGCCGGCTACCCAGTGCTACTGTCAACATCCATGTTCGGCTACTTCATTCATCTGAGTGCTACAATAGTGACACTAAGTGCATATCAATTATTTAAAACAGGGACAAGTTTGAATTTTAATAATATGGAAAATACACCACAGGGTCCTGTAGTGCCCTACTTGGATCATTCTATTAATCACGGATATAATAAAACGTCCAAATATCTGGTGTCAGGCAGATATTCTTTAATTCCTAATAAAATAAAATACACTTATAATTATAATTATGGCTTGTGTTAGCACCAGTTCAGCAAGCAAAATGGTCAGAGTCCAAAAGGAATTAGTAGATCAACCAACTGCTCCTACAAAGTTTTAAACTCAGGAAATAGAAACTTAGTTTGCAGAAATGAACAAGAAACTACCCTCCTGATTGGTTGGAACTGGGGAGGAAAATCATATTACTTTTATGAGATAAAAGCCTAGGTAGAAAGGCAGAGGAGCAGAGGAGCAGAAAGAAGGAGAGAGGAACAGAAAGAATGAAAGGAGAGCCAGTGTGGCATAGTGGTTAGAGTGTTGGCCTGGGACTCGGGAGGTACGGGTTCTAATCCCCACTTGGCCATGAAGCTCACTGGGTGACTTTGGGCCAGTCACTGACTCTCAGCCTAACCTACCTCACAGGGTTGTTGTGGGGATAAAATGGAGAGGAGGAGAAGCATTATGTAAGCTGCTTTGGGTTCCTTGTGGGAAAAAAGGCAGGATATAAATATAATAAAATAAATAAATAAATGAAAGAAGCCCAGAGTCCTAGAAGAAAGAAGGAGTCAGAACTTCTGGAACTGGAGAACTGATTCAGAGAGCCGGACCAATGACAGTATTCATGGATAAAGGATCTGGATAAAATAGGGACACAGTATAGTTAGGTTAGCTGGATGTGTTTATCTATGTGTGTGTTTATTACCCTATTGCTAATATGGTTGTTTTTTTGGTGTGTGTGTGTGTGTGTGTGTGTCCATTTAGATTTTAAACTTTTGCCTATTGACATTTTTCTTCAATAAAAACAAAATTTTGCTATTTGAAACTTTGTGGTCTCTATTTTTGGTTGTAACCCACCCCACATCTAATAGCCAACCCAAACACTCCCTACAGTAGATACCCCTGAGACCCAGAGAAAGTTTTAGAACTGACCTGGTGTCAGCAATAAAGGCTGTAGGAAGGGAAGGGCAAAAAGGCGTGTGGGCACACTATTTCATCTGTTTTCCCTTCCACTCATGGAACAGGGCACTGCTGCTCTGTGAGATATGCACAGGTTGATTTCTTCCTTTGAAAAGAATGAACTCTGCATAGTAAGTGATCCATGTGCACCTATGAGCACTCATAGATCTGTGGCCTGGGGGATAAGTTGGGAGTGGGGAGCAACAGATTCAAATCAGATGAGTGAGAGGAATGGAGAAACAGAGGCTGTACTTATGTACACAGGTTGTCTTGGTTGTCTTGATTCTATTCTGTATATTGTTGGGATGTTTTAAAAAGCATTTGGGGGTTCTTTTGTAATTTATTTATGTGTAAGTATACCTGTTCTGGCTTGTGATGGGTGGGTGGATACATTGCTTTAGTGTTATATATGTTATATTGCAATTTTTAAGAAACTGTTTTGATGCCAGTGTTGCTCTACTCAATTCTGCATAAAAATGCTTTTAAAATCAGATCAGATCAAATTGTTTTTCAGTTTTCCCAAAGAGTTTTCCCAAATGTTCAGTGTTTGGTGAGTGTTTAGGGAAAGGGAAGTCCACCATGATGGCAGTGAGTATGTACCAGCTGCTAGTACATATCCTCATGTTATGGGAGTACAGTATATGTATCAAGAAGGAACTTCTCTCCTTTCTTAGAGATTGTGGTGGAACACAGAAGAGGAGACTTGCAAGCTACCTCAACTTGCAAGTTACCTTAAAATAAAAGTTAAAAACTAAAAAAAAGAAAGGCAAAATATGTTAAATATAAATGTATAAATGTTCATATGCTGGGAATGTATTCTCTCCCCCCCCCCCCCATTTCAGGACGCTTTCATGTGTAGACTTACCCCATAGTGGTAGTCACAAATCAGAGATGAAGCATCTATCAAAGCTACTGTTCTTGTTTGTATGGGACAGTCACTGTTCCTCCCCACTAATTCTGCTAATATAATTGGACTTCTAGCACTTAGCACTGTTGATGACTGTCTAACCATGACCGGCATGTCAACACACTATCATCTATGCTACAGTAGTAGCACCACAGTTGGTAGAGAAACCCACATTTGGAAGCTTTCTTATTTCCTACCTTGGCTAAGGTGTACCAGCCTAAAACATTATGAGAGTACAGAATGCCACAGGAAACGCAGTGCTCAAGATTTATACATTAAAAAATCCCATAGTCTTTTAACATGTTTTATGAGAGAAAAAATAGAATGTGCAGTCCCTCCAACTGAAGTTGAGAACAGGCCATATCTCTGTAAGATTTAGCTCTTTGCAAACATTCCTGAAATTCTTTAAACCATTGGAATCATAAATGATTGCTCCACAGGGGAATAAAGTGTATACCTGGGTCCCAGGCTGAGTTCCATTCACTCTCTGCAATTTTAATGGAATTTTCAGGGCCTAGTAGGTCCTAAAAATGAACTAATATATATGCAAAGATACTTATTTCATACATAAATATAATTTCCCTGTAAGAATACAATAGGAAGGGCTCTAAATATATACAAGAAAGGGCTAGGCTAGCCTCCCCCAACCTGGTGTCTTCCAGATGTTTTGGACTACAATTCCCAACATCCCTGACCATTGGCTATGCTGGCTGGTGCTAATGTGAGTTATAGTCCAAGACATCTGGAGGGCACAACAAGGTTGGGGAAAGCTGGCCTAGCCCCTTCTTGCTGTATATATTGACAACATAGGCTATATGTTTCTATAGGCTAGGCTTGTAGTCCAAATGACCATTTTTCAAGAGATTTATGTATTCCAGTAGAGTGAATGCTGAGACCAAGGAGGCCGTGGCTCAAATCCCAGGAGATCTATACAGTAGTTCTGTTAATTGTCTAGGAGATTTTGTTAGGCATATGCAAAATGGAAATAACCGAAGCTTAAATCAATGGTTTGTTATAAAGGTGCAAGACAAAAATAATCACATGCTAAATTTGCAATCCTTTACACACTTACCTGGGAGTAAACCCCGTTAAACTCCACGGGGCTCATTTATGAGTAGACATGCCTAGGATTGCAATGTAAAAGTTGTATATAAAGATTATTTACTATGTTTTTGAATTTTAAAATCCAAACCTATAGATTCAGAAAAGGATTTTGAACACTCAAGTCTTTCTGGTACTGGCTTTGAGCAGTACAGCATCTTTCCCCACACAGCAGTGGAGGCTGGTGGTGTGGCTCCAACAGGGATGTTGAAGAGTCCTTGGTTTCGAGTCACGAGTCGAGTCACGAGTCTTTGGACCCGAGTCTCGAGTCCGAGTCCAAGTCCTTGGTCCAAAATGGTGACTCACGAGTCACGAGTCCCTCCCAAAGCTGACTCCACGAGTCCCTATTAAAATCAATGGGGTTTTTTCCCAACAAAATAAGGCTACTTCAGATGTGTGGCTTAAATAAATTCTAGGCACAAGTGTGCCTTTTTATCTTAAAACTCTGCCACTGATTTTGACAAGAACAGACCAGACAGACAAACCCAAAATAGCCAGGCAGGCAGAGGAGGCAGGGAACCCCAAAGCAGGCAGGCAGAGGTATTTGTCTTGGACAATTCAAACTGTGGAACTGGTCAAGAAGAGATCAGGCAGGCAGAGGAGGCAGGGAACCCCAAACAGGCAGGCAGAGGCAGCCAAACCCAAAATGTCTGAAAGGTTGCATTTTAGGAAAATGATTTTTAAAAATAAACTTGGATTGTTACTGCAACTAGGTCCAGACAGCACCTGCAGGTGGCATCAAGCAGGGATGTTGACAAGTCCTTGGTCTCGAGTCCCGAGTCAAGTCTCGAGTCCCATTAAAAATATTGGGACTCGAGTCCGACTCGAGTCAGAGGGGGGACTCAGTCCGACTCACGAGTTGAGTCCTGGAGTCCGAGTCCCCATCCCTGGGCTCCAATGTCAGTGGGGTAGTGTATGCACTCTGGTCTGTAGTCTGGACTTTTAAGGAGATATCCATGGTGCTGAACCTATTTTGGGGAGAGGGTACAGCACCATGGATAGCTCCTTAAAAGTTCAGACCAAAGCTGAGAGTGGATACACCGTCCCACTGACACTGGAGCCATCGGCCTCCACTGCCCCTACAGTACTGATCACAAATGGTTCGCAATCATGGTTTGGTGATCTCATGATCACGACTACAGTTGTACTTTCTGCTGTTTGAAAAGAGCAATGCACATAGAGACCCCCATCAGACCTTCCCATTCAACATAAGAAAGTTGGGGATGGAGCAGACATGGACAAAGCTGTTTGGGGCAGGGTGGGGAGTGTTCAGGCCCACACTCCCTAGAAAAGTAGAAATTTCCTGCTCAGGCATAACTCTTGACCAGTGCTTGAGTGTGTGTATATACAAGCAGCTTTGCAATGGAGCTACGATTTCCAGGTAATCATATGGCCCCATGTCATGTCCCCATCATCTCCTGCCAATGCCAGTAGAAGCAGTGATAATTTATGTGGAGTTGGGGAAGATTGATTTGGCCACTGAGGATAGAAATGCAAGCATCTGCGCTATAATGACAGCAAAAAAGAATTAGACTCATCAAGTACAGCGATACATAATGACAGTAGCAGCTTTGCTCGTAGAATATTAAGGAAAATCAGCCATCCCCTTGCATACCAGAATCAGCTCAATTCTATGATTTGAGAATGGCTGCCATTCTCATGCTACCAATCTTATATAGGAAATATCTCCTATTTTTGTCCATGTGAATCTGTGGGTAGATGCTCACAGGGGGAATTGAGATTGGCAATAGAGAAGAGATGCATGAGAAATTCATTTCAGTTTGTTTTTGACCACCAGAATTTACACAATTTGCACCTCCTGACGCAGAGGTGCAGACCCAAACGTAATCTGTGATCAAAGTCCGTATATGTCTGAGCTTGTGATGAAATTTTCAGAACACCAACAAAAATGTATTAAAAATGCGTACATTAGAAAAATATCCCTGAAGGAATGTGTACTTTTGAAAAATGCAGAGAACATGCTTTAATCAATGGGAGAGAAATGCATACATTTCAAAAATGCACACAATTGATGCACACTTTGGGGAAAATGTGCACAAAAATGCACACACATTTTTGTGTGAAAATAAAACAACAACAACACTTGCAATCTGATATGGATATGAATTGGAATGAGTTTCAAGGTGGAATTTAGTGAATCCTCAGTGAGCTCAGGTACTGTTAATTTGCACAGCCCTACAATAAATGCAAGTGCAATCTACCAAATACTGTTGAGGGGTTCCCTCCCTTAAGGGCTGGCTCAGTGTTGGTCAATGGTTTGGTTGAAATGGCAAAAGAAATAAGAATGTCTTGCAAAACCCCAAAGATGCTTTATTCGAAAGCCAACGCAACGGTTTAAAAGGTACTGAATTTCCTGGGGTAGGGAGGGGGAAGGTGATTAACAATGTAATTCTAGGCATGTCTAAACATTAGTAAGCCCCATTGACTTCAGTGAGATTTATTTCCAAGTAAACATGCATCACAAAATGAAACTCTCCCAAACGAATGTGTGTGTGCTTTTTAAACTTTTTTTTTTTTTTTAAAGACCTGCACTGCTCTGCAGTCTACTACAGCTCCCTGTTGGCTGCACTTCCTGGAATATTTATTTATTTATTTATTATATTTTAAAATCACCCATCTGTCTGGTCACCCAGCCACCCTGGGCGATGTACAATCATTAAAATACAATAAAATACAATTAAACACAATTAAAACTACATTAAAACTACATTAAAACACAATTAAAAATATAAGGTGTTTTTTTTTAAAAAAAACCTAATCCACCCCATATTCCCGCCTGAAAAGCCATGTTTTTAAAGACCGGCAGAAGTTCATCAAGGAGGGGGCATGACGAAGGTCACTGGGGAGGGAGTTCCATAACTTGGGGGCCGCCACAGAGAAGGCCCTCTTCCTCGTCCCCACCAGCCTGGCTGCTCTGGCTGATGGGACAAGGAGAAGGCCGTCCGTGGCAGACCTTGTTGAGCGGCCTACTTGGTGTTGCTAGAGGCACTCCTTGAGAGTTTTAAAGGTCAAAACCAACACCTTGAATTCGGCCCGGCAAGCAACTGGTAGCCAGTGCAACTCCTTCAGCACTGGTGTGATATGGTCTCGCCGGCGGCTGCCTTTAACCAGGCGAGCCACCGCGTTCTGTACCAGCTGTAGCTTCCGAACCATCTTCCAGGGTAACCCCACGTAGAGCGCATTACAGGAGTTGGAATGCGTTGCAAGTGATGCCACCTCACTTCCTATTGCATTGCTCCCAAGGCATTCATTGCTGCATCCAGCAGGAAGTAGTGTGAGGCTTTCTCCACAGTTTCCTTCTGGCCACACTTCCTTGAATGCTTTGGGAGTGAGGCAACATTACAGTGGGCTAGTTTGCACAACACGACAGCCCATTGTGGGTTAATTTAGCTGTGAGGAGTTGTGGTGCGTGCCTGCTGCCATAATCCTAAAACAGACCATGGGTTATGCGAGGGTTGTTTAACCCTAAAATAACCTCTGCCACCCAGGTTCAGATGAGCCGACAAGCCACAATAACCCCCGGCTGGGGCTTACATATTCATCATGGTGGATGACATGCGCCGTGGCATCCTGACAGTTAATTAACCCATAGTGGGCTGTTGTGTTGTCTGAACCACATCCTTGCTTCATATTGCTCCCAAGCTCCCCCCGCCACGTGGAAATTTAAGAGACATTTCTCCCCCTCCTAAGAAAGCAGTAGAACAGGGGTGGGGGACCTCTTTCAGCCTGAGGGACAAATTCAATTTTGGAGAAGCTTGGACAGGTGCATTCCAGTGGTGGCTGCAGCTGAAGGCAAAAGGCATGGGGCCAAAAATGCAAAAAACAAAAACAAAACCCACCACAACTCAGCAGCATATTTTAACTTAAAGCTCTTACTGACAGTAACTAAACCTGAGGAGGGGCATTTCAACCTTTTAGAATGGGGGGGGGCTGTACAAAAGCCAGGAAACCACCAAACGATTTGTGGTTGGAGGAAAGGGGGCAAAGTTATGGATTGGGGCTCTGCTGAGTGTTTTCAAAGTATTGTTCCAATATTTAGGAAGCCTATGGCTGCCAATTAACCACCCATAGCTGATATACACTTCAGACAAAGCACACACCAAAGTTTTAGGTAGATTCAATGTTGATTTTGTACTAACAAGGATAAGTAAGGAAAATCTTTTGAACCATTTCTATTTTTATTAGAAATGTACTTGTAGCATTACTTCAAAATATAATGTGTATATAAAAACACATTTTGTTGTCCAACAAAGTTTCACTAAAGTTCTTAGATCTTAATAGCTTAACAAGAAATAGCATTTCTTGTTCTTAGACTTATTTCATAGATCATAGAGTTGGAAGGAGCCTACAAGGCTATCGAGTCCAACCCCCTGCTCAATGCAGGAAATTAGAGGAGGGGTCTCCCCTCCAAGCAATAACCAGGCTTGACCCTGCTTAGCTTTCCACACTCAGACAAGCTGAGCCAGCATGAGCCACAGGCCTGTATAATTCTAGTCCTAATAGCTTAAAAAAGAGAGATTTCATATTTACACGGGCCTGGTGAGCTTCTAAGCTCCTGCATTCTAAAATCAGCACATATTTATACCTTTTTTTGCGTAAAACTTACCTCATAGCTAATATTATCTATTATCCCATAAACTAGGGCTTACAGTCTTAGGGTGCAATCCTTTGGCTGCTAGACTCTGTCTAGACGGCCATAGGAAAATTTGGAACCCCAGCTCCAACCTCAGAGCGCTTTTCCAAGGTCAGAGCTGGGGCTCTGAATTTTGAGTGCCCGCCCTCCGCCCTTGCAGCCAGTGTGTTTCTATCCATACCGGCTGTGGCTCCAGAGACAGAAGACCGATTTCGGAGCTGGCACTGGGGGACAGACGTTTCTTCATTTTGCTAGCTTGCGTGAAAATGATGTCTTTTAGATAACAGCTCTTGACTTGGCACAATGCCAATCACCCAGCATTTACTTTAGCACCCCACAGACATAATTAGATTCAATCAAAGTCTTTAGCCTGATGGTGCATCTTGTATGATCTCAATTACCTTTCATGGCTCCTTACAAACCATTTTGCAGTATCCCCCATAGTACCACTCAGGTTACCCTAACATGAAGATGTCTAATATTTGTTTTAATTGATGAAGTCCATCTCACCTTTCCTGATTTGATGATACCGCTCAGCCAGACCTGAAATAAATGTGAAGGGGAGGAGTGAGGCTCCCTTGGGATATGAGGAATCCTGGCGGTGCCTCAGCCCCTCCTCCTCACGACTAGGGGTAAAACACTTAGATGGCCGAGATCAGCTGTCTAAGCATTTTGGAGGGCGAGGGAAGCACAGAGGCAATCTTTGCCTCCATGCTCCTCCCGTGTTCGATTGGATGCTCGTAATCCTCTGAGTTTGGAGGTTTACGGGCAGCCACATTGGATCGTGCTGCCCATTATCTTATTGTTGTTAAACATTCCTAAAAATTAGAACATACAAAAAAGGCTTACGCATACACCTTTCAGGCTAGATACAATCAATTTTGAATCAGACCTTTGAGAAGATAACTTCTTACTCAACATTTGCAGATTGAACCTCAGTCGATACATTTTTCTAGACATCTGTATATCAAGCTTTTTGATGTGTACACCTTACACAATATTTTTTGCTCATTAATTGATAAGCAAAAACTGATGACATTTTTGACCTGGGATAATAGTCTTACAGCTGCTCATTATAACTCAAATAACTCTTTAGTCCAGGTGATAGGGCTTTAACTCAGCGTTTTCTCTTTGGATACCAACCAGGTCATCTTGACAACTATTTTTTTTTATTCCAGTTACCCAGAAATCACTGTGAACCTGCTTGTGTTTGTGTGTTTCCCCTTAAATACAATGACTACTTTTTACTTATTTACATTTTTCAGATTCTTAATTATTTATCGTTAAACATTTGGCATTTGCATTTTAGAAAGAGACATCCTATATTGTTCTAAGAGTGGTAGGTTAGCATTTTCTTAATAGTCTCTCCAGCAAGTCCAATAAAGCAAAAGCAGATGTTTCCTAAAAAGCCAGGACAGTGGGGCCAGGGGAAGGCTGTGTGGTCATCTCGGGAACTTCAGAGGGCTGGATTAGGACCCCAGAAAGGCCAGGTTTGGCCCCTGGGCATGAGGTTACCCATCCTTGCTGTAGAAGATCAGTCTCCATTGTCACAGGGGGGAAAAGATTTCCCAGAAACTGGAGTGGGGTGTGTGGATTCAGGCCAGCATTAAGAACAGAAGAACAGCCCTGCTGGATCAGACCTAGGGTCCATCTAGTCCAACATTCTGGTCACACAGTGGCCAACCAGATGCCAGTGGGAAATCCACAAGCAAGACATGAGTGCAACAGCACCCTCCCACTCATGGTCCCCAGCAACTGGTGTATAGACGCATACTGCCTCTGATACTTCAGGTAGCATATTGCCATCATGACTAGCAGCAGCTCCTCATGGATTCATTATTAACCCCATTAATACAGTGTGTAAACCAAGCCTGCCACTTATGCAGTCATCGTAGCTCCTTCATGGCAATTACTACAATAGATGTGGCACACATTTCAAACATCACGTTTCATAGATCCCTTTTGTAACCCCTGGCCTGACTTTCAAGTGAAGTGGGGGGGTGGGGGCGGAAGCAATAACATAACTACAAATAAACCAAGACAGAGCCCTTCCCCTTCTGCCTTCCCGCCCCCCTACTCTGGCTTCAAAATTACTTCTCATCTAAGAAACTCTTAAATTCAGACACTAGAGGAAGGCAAACAGGAGGCTAAGTAATGTATGTCAAGTAAAGCTGTCTTAAGCAAGTGCACCTGTGAGGAACAATTGGTACACTGGTGGGATTTCTGTAGCTAATTAACTTCACACAGACTTCATAATGTCAGATGTAACATAATATATAGACTGTTCACTTTGTGCTCCCTCTTATCATTTAGGTATATCTGACAGACGTTTCTTCATTTTGCTAGCTTGCGTGAAAATGATGTCTTTTAGATAACAGCTCTTGACTTGGCACAATGCCAATCACCCAGCATTTACTTTAGCACCCCACAGACATAATTAGATTCAATCAAAGTCTTTAGCCTGATGGTGCATCTTGTATGATCTCAATTACCTTTCATGGCTCCTTACAAACCATTTTGCAGTATCCCCCATACCACTCAGGTTACCCTAACATGAAGATGTCTAATATTTGTTTTAATTGATGAAGTCCATCTCACCTTTCCTCATTTGCAAAGTCTGATTTGGTGATGCCGCTCAGCCAGACCTGAAATAAATGTGAAATAAAAAATGAAAATATAAAGGCTGATAAAGCCACATTCGACATATTGAAATGCAAAAATAAAAATGTGGTCCAAAAAATAATTTTTTTGTTGCAAATTTTGTTTCAACAAACGAGTGACATATTTTCTGGAAAAAATACATTTCACCAGGAGAGAACTTTGAACAGGAGGCAGATTGAAGGCCAAAATTAGGCAGGCTGAAGAAGGCTAAAGTCAGGCAAGCCCAAGGCCAGTTGACTGGTAACACAGAGCAGAGAGGGGATTCAATGGCTTCTCTCAACAACTTATCCCAGCCTTCCCCAATCTGGTGTCTCCAGATGTTTTGGACTTCAACTTATATCAGCCCCAGCCAGCATGGCCAAAGGACAGGAATCCTGGGAGTTGTAGTCCAAACATCTGGAAGGCACCAGGCTGGGGAAGGCTGAGTTACCCAGACTAAAGAAAGGCAGACACTCTGGGAACTTTCTATCAGGCAGTGGTCCTTTGCTATCACCTGTCCTCCCTGACCAGGGGACAATGGGCTGTGATGTGATGCCCCATCTGGAATTAGGGATCTCAGAGTATCTCTCAATTGCCCTGAAAAGGGTTGAGTCACCAGTGTTCTACGTGAATGATTGTGAAGCCTTGAGAGAGCGGCCTCTGCTGCTGCCACCTCTCCTTCCCCTGCCCCTAGGCCATAATACTTACCTGGGGGCAGAAGAATGCAGTTGGTGGCAGCAGCTGCTGCAGTGCACTTACAGGCCTCAGCCAAAAATCTTTTACCACCAAGGGCTGGGACTCCCAGAAGTCCTGGCCGGAAAATTAAGTTGTACATACTGTTCCTGCCAAGGAGAAGGGCTTCCATTTTGTTATATACTAAACAACCTGATGGTTTTCAGCAGCCATGTTGTCCCCATAACACACATCTCTCATTAAGAGTTAAAGGGGGAGGTCAAATTTCTGTGGCATGATGTTTCACAACATTCGTTCATCATGCATTGAGTTTAAATCTGGGATATGTGAAACCCTCCTATCCCCACGCAAGAAATTTCACTAGCCTCATCAAAACTCCTTTGGTCTCCTTCAAAACCACTCAGATGTTTTGCCTGAAGAGAAACCACCAAGTTCATGTTAAATTTCACTTTAGGGAAAATCCAGTGACAACCTTTTGATTCCCTTAATGTTTACATTTATATCTGCCCTACTGCTG
Organism: Shinisaurus crocodilurus; assembly: GCA_021292165.1. Taxonomy (NCBI): domain Eukaryota; kingdom Metazoa; phylum Chordata; class Lepidosauria; order Squamata; family Shinisauridae; genus Shinisaurus; species Shinisaurus crocodilurus. Next base: position 77,869,727 of record CM037879.1, on the reverse strand, counting down.
TTGACCACTCTGCTTTTACTGTTATGCTGTAATTCTGAGATCTTTAAAATGAGTGGGGAACTTGTGACCATCCTGAAGATTTGACCTACAACTCCCATCAGCCCTAATCAGCATAGCCAATGGTGTGGAATGATGGGCGTTATAAGCCAAAACATCCGGAAGGCCACAAGTTGCCTGCTCCTGCTTTAAAATGATGTTTTATATTTTATTTTCATGCGATCCAACTTGAAAATTCTTAAGAATTCTGAGATGGGATATATATGCATTATTATACCTAAGGAGATGCTGAATCTCCTTGAGAAATTATGCATGGCTTATCTAAACCATGCTGCTCTTGATATTCCTGATGTATTTCCCCTTGATTGATTTCACCTCTGCACCTGATGCATTAAAAAAAATTTAGTTTAAATTTACATTGTGACCCTACTTTAAACACATGGTCAAAGCATGTGTGACTAGCAGGTATGTCTTCTTTTCATTTTTACTCTAAAATAGGTGCAGGGGATCCAATCTAGGTTCCATAGAGTTCAGGCATCCAGGTAAGTGTGTATAGGGCTGCAGCCTTAGCCTTATTTTCTTTCAGAGTGTCAAAACGGACAACTTTCAAATGATGCAAATACATGCATTTGCTAAAGATTTACTGTCCTAGGGGAAACAAATCTACATTATTATAGAAGAGAAATTTAGAATGAGGATTTCATCTATCTGTGGCTGACTGCTGAACATAATTTACCAAAATTGCCATAAGCTGTAACAACTAAAATGACTAAGTGCTCAGATAATTTTCATTTTTCATTTTTAATTATTTTTGTGTGCGCGCTGCTTTTTGTAATAAAACAGATAAAAAAGAAGAAAATGATGAGGCTAATGCTCTGAGATTGTGTGTGTGTGTGTTTAAGACAAGCAATCTGTAAAAACACTGCCATTATTATCCTCAATTTGGCAAGTACAGTAATACCTTGGATTGCAAGTAACTTGGTTTGAGAGCGTTTTGCAAGACAAGCAAATTTTTAAATATTTATTTAAAATTTTTTTAACTTGATATACAAGCAATGTCTTGCAATACAAGTACTGTAGTACGGCTTAAATTAAAAATCTCTGTACAAATTTTTTTGGGGGGATTTTGTTTTGATATAAGAGTGTTTTGGATTACAAGCATGTTTCCGGAACGAATTATGCTCTCAATCCAAGGCATGACTGTATTAAGTAATACTGTCATTATTATTTGGGGGAATTAATTCTTCAGGTGCTGGCAGAAAAAAAAAAGTAACATGATATATCAAGCAAAACAGTTGCATTTGGTGCAAGAATGCAAACTTAGTAAAGAAGATTCAAATTTAAGATTGTTACATGAATGTCTAAACTCTTTTAGTGCTAATAGCAGAAATCATTTATTTATTTATTTATTTATTACATTTATCAATCGCCCATCTGGCCGGTCACCCGACCATCATGATCGTAAGGTCTCCAGGGTTTCGGACAGACATCTCTCCCAGCCAAGGAATGAGCCTGGGACAGTTTTTGCACTCAATGCATGTTCTCTACAACTAAGCTAAAGCTTGTCCCTTAACACCATGACTACGAAAACAGAGCATGATGGCAATGTAGGGAATGAATCTGAAATAAAATACTTCCAAGTGGGACATGTAACAAAATGCTGCAGTGTAGAGAGCTCCTGTTCACTTTTCCAGTCAGTGACAGGGATGTTGAAGAGTCCTTGGTCTCGAGTCACGAGTCGAGTCACGAGTCTTTGGACCCGAGTCTCGAGTCCGAGTCCGAGTCCTTGGTCCAAAATGGTGACTCACGAGTCACGAGTCCTGAGTCACTCCCAAAACTGACTCCACGAGTCCCTATTAAAATCAATTGGGTTTCCCCCCAACAAAATAAGGCTACTTCAGATGTGTGGCTTAAATAAATTCTAGGCACAAGTGTGCCTTTTTATTTCAAAACTCTGCAACTGATTTTGGCAAGAACAGACCAGGCAGACAAACCCAAAATAACCAGGCAGGCAGAGGAGGCAGGGAACCCCAAACAGGCAGGCAGAGGCAGCCAAACCCAAAATGTCTGACCCTAACCCAAACCCCCCACAACAACACATCAATCAAAATAAATCTCAACACATCGTTGGGGCTGCGCTCCTGGTAGCTGTCCATAGTGGCCGAGCAGCGGCGCGCCTCGCTTCCATGCGCTCTTCACCGGTGATCGCGCTCCTTCTGGCACAGCCAGAAGACTCGTCAACAGCCCAGGGATGTTGACGAGTCCTTGGTCTCGAGTCCCGAGTCGAGTCTCGAGTCCCATTAAAAATATTGGGACTCGAGTCCGAGTCGAGTCAGGGGGGGACTCAGTCCGACTCACGAGTCGAGTCCTCGAGTCCGAGTCCCCATCCCTGGTCAGTGAGCCATGCCCTCCTGCAAGATACTCCATTCTACTTCCCCTTCAACCTGGTTTCCTGTTCCCCTACCCCAACATCCAGCCAGGCCAGCATTCTGTGACAACTGAGCATGCTCAGTGCTAGGAATGGGAGAATGTGCGATGTCCAAGATTGCCAGGATTTCCCGAACATTGTTTCGCCGCTCGTTCGTGCCTGATTCCCATTCACGTTTGTACTTGTTGCTTGCTGTGCACAAATGGGAAACTTGTGCAAATCAAGCAGCAATCGAAGAGGAGACTTGTGCAATTTGCACAAATTTGCACAAATTTCCTCCATAGACTAAAGTGGATTCAGTCTACAGAGGAAATTTGTGCAAATCGAACTGGGAATCAGGAACGAGACAAAAACCAGGACATGTTCAAGAATTTATGAATATTTTTGGTAGACACATCCTCACACTCATGCTTGGAGCTTTGAAAGGGGCATCACGCATGTTTTGCAAGCAAAAATGAAATTTTCATACATTGCTACTCTCTTCTCAAAGGGCTATTTGGGTGGGAGGTTTCTCCTGAGACCTTTTTTCAATGTACATTTTGGCTACATAAGCAATGAAATTCATACCTGAATAATGGAAACAGAGGGAATGATTGGCTTCCTACTGCATGATGGTAAAAATAAAATTAAAAATAAAATTCTGTATCAAAGCTCCTAATCCTATTTTTACTAAAAGGACTTCCCACTGAATTCAATGTGACTTTCTTCCCTTTAAGTGTATTTAAGATTGAATCTACCATAAAAACTACAGGCACAATTTACCCAGTGTTAAGCACTTTGAAATTCCACTAATATCAATGGCAGAGATTTAGACATGTGATAAATCCCCACTGAAGCCAATAGAACTTTTGTGATTAACTTTGACTGGATCATGCTCTTTGTGTTTTTGCTTGTTCTAATTGTGAGAAAAATTAATCTCCATAAGCAAGAATGAAAAGGGGGGGGATCACAGTTATTAGTTTTAAATATGCACTGTTTGGAAATGACATACTGAAATTTAGCTCGCATTAATGTAAATCATATTGAACAGAACATATCTAATTATCTTTCAAAAATAACACATATATATGTAAATGCTTTAATCTTTCAATAATAATATGTCTGGACAGGGTAGTTGAAATGGAAAATACAAAATGAGCACAAAAGTTTAATACTTTGGAAACCTTCAGAGGCTGGATCTATATTCCTGCTTACTGAATGACTAAATTACAGGTTAGATTTCTGTTTACTTATATACTTCATTCATTTTCTTGCTAGTTATACCTTTAAAACTCCTTTCAAGAAAAGTGAGACTTCTAACCCTGCAAGTGTTCTAACCCTACGGGATGCATAGCCAGAAAATGCATAAGGCTTAAAGGCAATTTGAGAAAGACAATTTGCATTTAAAAATCATATCCAGAACTTGTGGTGATTATCATCAGAAGGAGAAAGGCAGAATCAGACTGGATTATGATGTAAGCATTTGTTTTCTAGAAGCAATGTACAAATACATGAGCCAACCTGGGCTGGGTATTCTATATCCCTCTGCAGTAACATCACCCTGAAAACCCTTCAGAGTGTGTCACTAATGGCGCAATCCTATGCATGTTTAGACATGCTGGCTGGGGAATGCTGGGAGCTGTAGTAGGACTCTTTCTTGTCTAAGAATGCATAAGCTTGCGCCCTAAGTCATGTTCAATTGTGGCTGAATCAACTTTTGCCACAGCCCACACCTTTGGGAATGAATTTGTTTTTAATTGCTGTTACCAAATTTGCACATAGTTAAGAGAGCATCCTTCACAATATTTTATGAGCAACCTATTAAGTGGGGCTGGGCCGGAGCTTCCAACCAAGCCAAATTTCTCTGTTTTGGGGTATGGGGTTGGTGAAGGCCTTCTGAACATTGGGAGGGAGGTGAAAAGCCCACGTGGGTGTGACTAACATTTGGGGGCAGAAATTTGGTAGTACTTTCAGTGTTAGAGGAAGCTGAGGGTGAATTCCCCCCTCTTATTAAAAAAAACAGCAACACCTCAAGGTGTGCACTGGTCCAAGTGGCACCTGTAGCTCCACTGCTGCTGAGGCATACTGCCCTGGGTGGGGGATGCCTTCCCATGGGAGTGTTGTGTCACGTCCAGGAACAGGGCTGCTCCCTTTCCACCTCCCTGTTTTCATAATGTGCCTCAACAGCAGTGGATTGCCACTCCTCACCTTGGTGTTTTAAAAAGAGAGAAAAATCCTCCATCAGCCATGATTTAAAGAGAAATGCTCTTTAATTTCATGATTGATAAATTGCAATAAATTTTAGACTCTCCAGTTTTTACTTGTAAAAACACTGCGTACGCTGTTAATATATGCTGGACAGCTTGTCACATTCCGCCACAGACACCAATTAATTTTCCTTAGTTATTACACCTCTTCCCATTACAGCTATTTTATTGTGTGTGTGTGTGTGTGTGTGTGTGTGTGTGTGTGTATGTGGCAGGGGGAAAACCTTCCTCTTCATTCCTACATTAAGAATTCAATCCGGATTCATGACAACATTGGATTCTGTGCTCCACTTATGTTAGGATGATCTCCTTGGCAGTCTAAACATATTGGCAGGAGGCATTGCATCCATGTGTTCAGAGGCAGCATATGCATATTGCCTTTAAATCATCTCAGCTTCAGTTTTAACACACAGATACTTTTTAAAAAGTTACCTGAAAACTGTGTGTGTGTGTGTGGGGGGGGGGGAATGGAGATAATGCAGTGGGACAATTGTCATCCTGAAAAAAAGCTGTTCCAGAACTTAGTTGCATATGAATTCCTGCAAAGAATCTTCTTGAACATTGTTTGTCATTGTGATTCTTGCAACACCTGTGATCAGATGAATTTTGGTTTCCCGCCCCCTACAATATTCTCTGACATCAAAGGCATGTCTGAACTTATGTTAGAAGGTGAGATGAGCAAGCTCCCTAACACCCCCCTTGGATTAGTTCAGAATTTACTCAAGTTCTTCCAATTTAATTTTTTTTTTGCAAAGAACTCAGATGTTGGTTTTTTTAAGTCAATATGAGGGCACAGAAAAATTGCCCCTCTCCCCTTTTCCCACCCCCATACTTATGAACTAATGATATCGTTCCATCACCAAGGCTTCCATTACTTTATATGGGAGTGAGGGGAAAGATGTGGTGGGGGCCAAATCTGAGGGAGGAAGCTGACTCCTGGTGGGTCTTCTGAGGGAAGTGGACTCCCCCCTCCAACCTCAGTTTTGGCCCCTGCAGTGTCTTTCCCTCACACAAACTCATGGAGATATGCCCTTGATTCGTTTGTATGGGGGGGGGGCAGGGAAAAAGACCCACTGGGAGCCAAATCCAAGGGTGAGGGAGCTCCTGCAGTGAATGTGCTCTGCTAGTTTGTAGAATGTGAGGGCCAAATCTGAGGGTGGGAGGCAAAGGCCCACCCTCTCATGGAGAGGCTCCTGCCTCCCGCACCCTTGATTTTTGCCCCTGCAGTGAGGGCGGGCTGTCTTCTTTGGCACCTGGGGAAGCTCCTATGATTTCAGGCTGCCAGCCCAGCTCAGCCTCTGAGGGAGTCCCGCTGTGTTTGGACTGGGCCATCCCTGGCTGACCAGGGGCTTTTCTACATGAGGCATTTATTGTGCATTCATAATCCCTCACTCATGGAAGTTTGCTGATCCTTTTCATGACGTTATCATCCTCCCGTGTTTTGCAGCCATTTTCACGGCTTTTTTTAGAGTGAGGAAAGTGTGGTATTATCCTGGATGCCGCCATTATTCACTACAGAAGCCTAGTGTAAATTTGCAATTCCGCTCTATACCACAGCGCCACCTTGTGTTGTGTAATGGAACATATAGAAAGGCAGAGAGGAAAACCCCTCGGGGGGGGGGGACTTCTTCTGAAAGACACTCTAATCCTCCCATAAAGAATACATAAGAAGAAGGCTCGGTAAAGTGTATCGGGTTAAATGCCTCATGTAGAGAAGACCAAAGACTTTGCTCACCTAGGAGACCTCTCCCTCCTGGCCATGTAAAGCATTTGTCAGCCTGGGAAGCCAGCTATTTCCCTTCTGCTCATGGTTCTTTGAATCCAACACACTGAACCTATTCCAGACAGAGTAATGAAATTGCATTCATGAACTGATTTCCCTTGATTTTTCTATAATCAACACATGATTTTGGAGTCAGCTTCCTATGACTGCATTGCGTGTATGGATGGAAATGGACTTCTTCTGTTTTTCTTGTTATTAAATCAGTTGTTTTTGCATCCTGATTTATAAGCGCATTACATTTTCCTCACCATGTAGATTCAGGAAAACCTTTCCCCTCCTATTTACTCTTTTGGCACCTATTTTTCTCCCCTCTGTTCTTCTTTTATCAACTTTCACTTTAAATGTTTTAAGTAGCTTTACCCCATAAGATCCCTCCCTGTTAAAAAAATACCATACTGCATATTTTTCTGACATCACCAGCCATTTCATAACATTGGCAACTGCACTTGAGTTGTCAGGAAAGGGATCTCCATGTCATAGAATGATTTCCTTCCTCTTTGAAACATTATTGAACACTTTGTGAAGAGTAGCAGTGGAGTCTGTGGGGAGTGTCTTTGGCAGGGGAAAGAGAAATGGGAATTGATTAGGCTTGATCAGGCTCTGGGGTTCTAGAGGAGCCTGGATGACTCACTTTACTTTTCACATTGTTGTGAGCCACTTTTTAAACCAGCTAACATAATATGACTTTTGCACAACTTGAATTTGTGAACTGCACAAATGCTCTTTTGAAGTTGTACTTTTCTTTCTTTCTTGGAACTGCACATTTTGTGCCCAGCTGCACATTTTTAAAATCCCTGTGTCTGTCTATTGGGGCTCACCATATCCTTGGAAAAAGATTAAGCTTGTGTCAGATTAAGCCATATGTCCAGCACCTGTCAATTTATTTATTATTTATTATTTATATTTATTTATCGCCCGGCAACTGGCCACCCTGGGCGATGTACACAGATAAAAGCACAAGATAAAAACAGGATAAAATACATTTAAAACAATATAAAATTTTAAAATCATTAGCCCACCCCATATTCCCGCCTGAATAGCCAAGTTTTTAATGAGCGGCGGAAGCTCAGCAGAGAGGGGGCATGGCGGAGGTCACTCGGGAGAGAGTTCCACAGTACAGGGGCCGCCACAGAAAAGGCCCTCTTCCTAGTCCCCACCAGTCTAGCTGCTCTGGCTGAAGGGACAAGGAGAAGGCCTTCTGTGGCAGATCTTGTTGAGCGGCCTACTTGGTGTTGCTGGAGACGCTCCTTGAGATAGACTGGACCGGAGCCATATAAGGTTTTAACAGGGCTTTTTTTCTGGCGGAACGCACTGGAGCGGCATTCCGCCACCTATTTTCAGTCAGTGTCCGTGCGGCTCCTCCTCCTGCTCCTCTGTCAGTCTGTCTGCCCTGAGGGAACGAACAGAACTTGCGAGGGCGGTGGGCGTCTGCCTAGAGCGCAGGACTAAAGGGGGCGCCAGTCAGAAGCAGCGGCAGGAGGAGGAGAAGGAGGTGGAGGAAAGAAGAGGGGAGCTCGTGTGTGTGTGTGTGTGTGCGCGCGCGCGCGTGCAGGTACGTGAAAAAGGGGGGAGGGGGAGGCCCTGGAGATGCCTGGACTCAGCACCACCACCAGTAGCAGCAGCAGCAGCTCCCGAGAATTGAGGGACCCAGCAGCCTGGTGGGGCTAGGGCAGGCTGGGGGGGGTGTTATTTGGGAGGGGGGTGCAGGGGGAGGCGCAGATCCCCCTCCCCCAAGCCCTGGCTTGGTAACAATGTTGCCAGAAGAAGAAGGTGGCCAGCGCCACCACCACCCCCTCCCGCGTGCCACCGAGCTCCCTACATTGCATTTGCTTTCCCCAACCTTCGGCGCTGCTGCTGCTGCTGCTCGTGCAGCAGGGAGAAGAAAAAATATGGATCCTTCTCTTCTGAAATTATTCCTCGGGCAGAGACCGAAAACAGGATCTTTCCCCCTCCTCCACCACCACCAGGATCTTCCCCCTCCTCCTCCACCACCAGGATCTTTCCCCCCCCTCCTCCTCCTCCTCCTCCACCACCACCACCCTTTCTCCCTCCCCTTCTTTCTCTTGTTCTCTTTCTGTCCTTTTTTTTTTTTTTTAATTGCTCGCTGCCGACTTTCCCTTCCTGTTATTTTCTAGGCACACATGGGGGCACAGAGAAAAAATGGGTGGGAGATGATTCCTAGAGAGAGAATCCTCCGCTCCGAGCGGCTGCCACCTGCGTGTTTCTGGCGTCTGTGCACGTCAGAGGGGGAAGCCACGCGGACTCTCATTCCCACGTGCAGACTTTCTGCCCAGCTCAGCTCCAACCTCAGAAGTGAACCAGTGGGGGAGAGAAGCACTTAGGCACAGGAACGGTGCCCAGGGCTGTTTGGCGCCCTAGGCCAAATTATATTTAGCGCCCCCCTCATGCCGTGGGGGGGGCTCCGGAGCAAAGCAGCCCTGCTCTGCAACCCCCCCTGTGCCGCCGCCGCCGCCACCACCACCACCACCTACCCCCCCCCCCCCCGATGCTGGCTGCTGCCGCTGCTGCTTCCACCGCCGCCGCCTCCTCCTCCGACGCCACGGGACCCCCGCACTCTTTTTTTTTGCCGGGGAAACCAGGGCAACAGGGCTGTTTAAGCCCTGTTGCCCTGGTTCCTCCCGCCAAAACAACGCCGGCGGGGCTCCGGAAACGACGCGAAGGTAGGTAGGTGGCGGGCGGGCGCACGCGCGGGGGGGGAGGTGCAGCGGCAGGCGGGCGGGGAGGCGCGGCGGAGGTGGCAGGCGGGGCAGGAGCGCGCCGGCGGTGAGGAAGGAGCGCAGCATTTCTGCGCCCTCTTCCGCCACGCGCCCTAGGCAGCCACCTGGGTCTGCCTAGCGGTAGCGCCGGCCCTGCTTAGGCGCACACCGGGAGCTGCCTTGCCCTGAGTCAGACCCCCCCTCCATCTAGCCCAGCATTGTCTACACTGACGGGCAGCAGCAGCTCTCCAGGCTTTCAGGCAGGATCCCTTCCGAGCCCTGCTGGAGATGCGGGGGGGGGGCACTGAACCTGGGACCTTCTGCATGCAAAGCGGGGGCTCTACCCATGAGCCATGCCCCCCCTACATGAAGCGAGGGGGCACAGAGGGTGGAGGGGGTTGAGCTCCTCTCACCGGCCCACTCCTTTCTGTGTATAAATAAATAATAATTGACCCTTTTGGGTGGGCGGGGCAGTCATGTGCATAAATCTGGCTGGGTGACCGGCCAGATGGGCGATTAAGGGGGGGCGCTAAATATCTGATCTTGCCTAGGGCACCAAACTGCCTTGCACCGGCCCTGGGTAGATCGCGGTGAGTCTGACGTGAATGGTGGCGGTAAGTAGCCTGTCAGGCGGTCTTCCTACTCCTCACTAGCCCCAGGCCAGGTCTCTGTGTTAAAAAAATAAAAAATAAAATGCTCAATGAGGTTGTGCTGGGTGGTCTCCTGACTGGGTTGGGCACTCTCTTTCCTGGGCACTCTTTGCTGGGCAGTCTCTTTCCCTGGGCACTCTTTTCTGGACAGTCTCTTTTCTGGGCACTCTTTGCTGGACAGTCTCTTTCCTGGGCAGTCTCTTTCCCTGGGCAGTCTCTTTCCCTGGGCACTCTTTTCTGGACAGTCTCTTTCCTGGGCACTCTTTTCTGGACAGTCTCTTTCCCTGGGCACTTTTGCTGGGCAGTCTCTTTCCCTGGGGACTGTTTGCTGGGGGGGGGGGGAAGGGAGATATTTTCCCAGGGCTCTGGGATGGTATATGTGCCTCCTAAGACATGTCATTGATTTTACTGGGTCGCTAAGGCCCCCAAATATATTTGCTTAGGCAATGTGTAATTGGTCCCTGTTATCCCCCCCTTTCTTTGCATGTATTCACTTTACTAAACTTTGATTAATATGTGTAACTGCAAAACTTATAAATAAAAACCTTTCAAAAAGGAAATGTCTCTGAGCTTACTTTTGGTAAGTATTCCAATTTTTTTTGCACATTTTACTGCATTGCTTTATATTTAATTCCATACATTTACTTTTATAACCCCCCCAAATTTTACTTGCATCCCTGTTCTCTAAAGGGGCGGTTTTAGGGGGCGGTCCTAGGGGTGGGTAGGGGCGTGGCCAGGGGAGGGGGGGTGAGTTCCACCACCTTTTCTCTGAGAAAAAAAGCCCTGGGTTTTAAAGGTCAAAACCAACACCTTGAATTCGGCTCGGCAAGCAACTGGTAGCCAGTGTAGCTCCTTGAGCACTGGCGTGATGTAATCCCGCCGCCGGCTGTCTTTAACCAGGTGAGCCACCGCATTCTGTACCAACTGCAGCTTCCGAACCGTCAATGCATTCAAACAACCATCTCACCAACAATTCCAAGGTGGTTACACCAGTTCCATTAGTCACCACAGCGCACTCACCACCAGATTCCATCCTGAATTTCTTTACAGAAACTATTGTCAGTTGTTATCACTCCATAGTACATTAAAATAAGAGACCATTGGCAACTCATTTGCCTAGGAGACAGTTGCTAAGCTAGACATATGCTTTCCCTCAAAATGAAAATGAGATAACAGCATGACCCCACAAGCTGGAGCGACTTCAGAAAGAAAAATTCCTTATGAAATATCATCACATTTGTGATAAAATCAGTGAGTATTAACTGGAAATAATAGGGTGGTTCAGTGAGAAGTAACTGTGTGCAGTGCATAACACAATCTAAAGCAGTAATCGCAAAACAAGCTCCCACAAATTAAAAAAGCTGCTTTGGGAAATATGGACCTAACTGCACACCCATTCTTCTTCTCTGCAGAGAACAGAACTGCAAAAATAATGTTCTTTTAAAAAATATACTTTCTAAATTGTGCATTTTTTCTTCTAACAAATTACTTCATAAATATTCATTTTAATCTAGTTCTAATGCCAACTTGTACTTCGAAAATATTATGCACATTTACCATGTACATACAGGTCTGTTTTCCTTGTTCTACATGGGGTGGCTGAAACATTCCCAACCTAAGAGCCAAACTGAACCTGATGTTAATTGTACAATAGCAATTAATGCATTTTTTTTCTTCTGTAAATAGCCACTGTGTGTGTGGGGGGGGAGCAGGATCAGGACCACAGTGGGCAAAGAAGTGTGTTTTTAAAAAACTCTTTCCTCCTATGCTGCAAGTGCAACCCCAATGAGAATCAGCCCTCCCTTCCTGAGCTCATATTAACACTGCAAGGGAAGCCTCCATTGGTACCGGCAGAAGCCTCTGTCCTGGTGCTAATGGCAGCTCTGGGGAGTGGGGGGATTTAAGTGGGATCACAGCATGGGACAAAAGCGCTTTAAAGAAAATCCTCCCTGCCCACTGTGATCCCGATTCTGCTTACTCCCTCACTCCCTCCACAGTAGCTATTTTGCATAAGAGAATACATGTGCATTAATTGCTATCATGCAATTGATGCCACGTTTAGTTTGGCCCTTAATCTAAATCTGAGGTTACCTGAGAGAGCGCCTCCTCCCATACCAACCTGCCCGTTTGCTGAGGTCATCAGGTGGCATGCTCCTGGTGGTTCCTCATGGACCTTTGGCCTGATTGCAGTCCACAAGGAGAAGAGCCTTCAGTGTGGCGGCTCCACTTCTGTGGAACTCCCTGCCTCTGGAGGTCAGGCAGGCTCCAACATTGTGCTGCTTTTGGCACCTGCTGAAGACCTCCTTGTTCCAGGAAGCCTTCTCTGCTCTTCAACCACCGGTGTAATTTTAGTTTGTTTTCAATGTATTGTCTTTGTTTCTTTTATCTGTTTTTGTCTTTTTATTGTTCACTGCTCCGGAATCTGCTTGATGTGGAGCAGTATACAAATACTGTAATTCATCATCATCATCATCATCATCATCATCATCATCATCATCATCATCATCCCAAAATTCAGTGAGTGGCTTCTGAAATTATAGCAAGCATCTAGACTCTACATGTTGTAACATCGAAAGTTGTTTTAGGCTGGTTTATATAATCACTAAGTTGGAATCCATCCTATACACACAGGGAGGAATAGGAGCAAGCCCCTCTCCACCCCCATGTGTACAAAGTTACATTGATATTTATTTATTTACAATATTTTTATCCCACTTTTCTCCGATATTTTATGTCTCCCAAAGTAGCTCACAGCAATAAAAAAAAAGAGTTCCAGGCCCTGTCGTCAGGCTTATGAACTAAAGAGACAAGACATGCAAAGGAAGGGGAGTGAGGGTGATCAGTTCTTCCATGCCTGAACAAAGTGGTGAGTTATACGCAGGCATACATACACTTCAGGCCAGGCTGATCATCCCTTTCTGTTGCTCTTGTTTGAATAAGACTCTTGTTCCTTCAGCCAACGGATGGGGCCAGAGCATTCTTTCCCCTTCCTTCTGCAGTCCCTGGGCAACTGTCAGCAGGAGCCAAGTTTTCCTTCTGGCAGGGAAGGGGAAGTGAGCTCTCTGCAACTGTTCCTTCTCTGGCTGATGGATGGGCCAGGTTGGTCACCCCCTTGCCTTGATGTTATTCCCAGGAAGCAGGGGGTGCAGCCTCCCAGTGGCCCTCGTGGCTGCTGGCAGAAGCCAGAGTGATACGGGCAGTATACATGTATATCGGTACATATATATGACTGGATTGTGCAACATTGCCCATTTTTGATGGGGTCAGGGATGATTATGTTGAGTCAGAGGTTTGCAAGTACTGCTCTCATTACAGTTAACTCATATGCAAAGAGACATAAGAACATAAGAAGAGCCATGCTGGATCAGACCAAGGGTCCATCTCGTCCAGCAATCTGTTCTCACAGTGGCCAACCAAATGCCCACGGGAAACCCACAAGCGGGACATGAGTGCCACAGCATCCTCCTGTGGTGCACCCACCTATGGATGTATCCACTTGCCTCGAGTGGGCGTAGCGGTGCCGAAATCAGCTCCGCTCACGCCTGCAAGAGGTGAGCGGGCCTTACTGGGATCCAACGGCCACTCGCCTCTCAGCGAGAAACCAGGCTGGTGGGGACTAGGAGGAGGGCCTTTTCTGTGGCAGCCCCCAATTTATGGAACTCTCTCCCCAGTGACCTCCGCCATGATGCCCCTTCTTTGATTAGCTTCCGCCGGGCATTAAAAACGTGGCTTTTCAGGTGGGAATATGGGGTGGGTTAGGATTTTTAAGTTTTGTACTGTTTTTAATTGTGTTTTATACTGTGTGTGTGTGTGTGTGTGTGTTCCCCCCCCTCTTGTGTTTTATTGGACTGTACATCGCTCAGGTTGGCCAGATGTCTGGCCAGATGGGCGATTCATAAATATAATAAATAAATAAATAAATAAATAAAAGAACAAGGTTCATTTTGGGAACACAGGAAAGGATATCAGGGTCAGGAAACAAGGGATTCAGGGGTCAAATAGGGGTTTCAGACAAATACAGGTAATTAAATATATTTCTAGATATAGCACTTTAACTCTTCTAACAGACTAATTTCTCAAAACTTCCTATCTCTCTCTACCTCCCACCTTGCTTCATCCAAGTCCAACTTTCTCTCTCCCTCACTAACTCACTCTTGACTAACTAACTCTAACTGCCCTCTCTTAATTTTTTTTTTTTTTTTAATCCAGTCACTCCTTCCCCAGCCAATCATACACAAGCTGCATCCGAACATTTCATTCACTCTGGCTGTCAATCATACACCCCAGGCACACTATATACAAACTTCAATAGCTATTTTTCCTTTACATAGAACCAGAATCATCACACCTCCCAGCCATGTTCCCCAGAAACTGGTGTACATAGGTGTACTGCCTCTGATACTGGAAGTAGCATACACAGTAAGCCATCAGGACTAGTAGTCATTGATAGCTTTATCCTCCATGAATTTGTCCAATCCCCTTTCAAAGCCGTCCAAATTGGTGGCCATCACTACATCTTGTGGAAGTGAATTCCATCGTTTAAATATGACATATGCGTATATCTTGTCCACTTCTCCACATACCCGCTCCCCCACCCACCCATGCACATGTGGATAGGATCCACAACTGGTGAGTTTTTGGTCTGGCCCTCACTTTTGCTGACATATTAATTTAAGAATATACACTTGTATGCAAAGTGGAGAGAACCACCAAAATGAAAAAGTGTAAATTTCTGCAGTGGTTGGTAAGACCATGTGCAAAGCTTTTATACAAGCCTGTGGCTTACGCTGGCTCAGCTTGTCTGAGTGTGGAAAGCTAAGCAGGGTCAGGCCTGGTTATTACTTGGATGGGAGACCCCTCCTCTAGTTTCCTGCATTGAGCAGGGGGTTGGACTTGATAGCCTTGTAGGCTCCTTCCAAATCTATGATCTATGAAATAAGCTTCATTTCTGCTGATATATATTCTTTACAACACCTGTATAACCTAAAAAGATCTACAAGTGCTCTAAGCCCACAGGCTTGCACCCCACAAAATTATGCCCTGACACCTGACAAAAGTGTTTACAAACTGTGTTGCCTGATTTAAAATCTTCCACCTACAGTGCTAGACTTAAGGAAAAGAAGCATGGCTGTAGGGACATAATGCAGACCATATGGCTACTAGCTATAGCCAACCCAAAAACAATGTAGGAGCCGATCAAGACAGCTGCGAGAAGCCATGAGGCACTTCCAAGATCTCGTAAAATGCCTTTTTAAAATGTGTGGGAAGGCTTGAACAAGAGTTGCATGTATTTTGCTTTTCAGGCAGAGAACATATCCATTTCACTCTGTGCACCAATCTAATAGGTCACAATGTAGGAAGAGTGTTTGTCACCCTGTAAAAATATGTGGAACATGTCTGGCATCATGTTTTGAAGTACATCATGTTCCTTTCAGTCAGTTTGCTGTTCGTAGCTATTTTGTAAATGCAGCACTTTTCTGCTTGCCAGGCAAATCTTAGCTTTTGGTTGCTTGGCTCACTTTGGTTTAATAGCAAAAGGAAAGACTTAATAATACCATGAACAAAATACCTGATTGCTTCATGTTCCTTCTTTTGAAGTAGACCTGCAACATACTTCTCCCACAACATTGTTATCTACTTTCACCTGCATAATGTCCCCAAATTTCATCCTCTTACCACTTACTATTTTCTTACTGGAAACAAAAAAACATACTTGTGGGGCATAAAAATACCTGGAAACTATTGATTTTGCCATTGGTACCTTAGACAGGTTTGTTATGGGGCTAGAAAAATACCTCATAAGACCAAAGCATTAGTTATATTAATAATAACATTTTACCCAAAGTTTTACCTTGACAGTTTATGATACTTTTCTAATATTTTGATTTAAAACATCTTCTGACACCACAGACACATAGTTGTTTATGGGGCATTTACCACCCAAGGATACATGGGAAAGTGGCTCATGCTAGTAAAATGCCACCAGAAACACATTTGTGTATATTTTTTAATGATTTCTGCATTTATTAATAAGTAAAACAATAATGTATTTTAGAAGCAATAGCCATCAGCCATGTATTCAAAATGTTTGTGGATCTTCTTGGCAAAATCTTTGGGAATCATACCCGTAACTTGTTGGCAGCTGCCTCAAAAGCATTACTGAAGTTCAGCAGCAATGTGGTTGAAAGGCTAATTCACAGTCCACACACAGAGAAATCTCACTTTCTTCATTAAGGCTGGCTGTTTTGGCCTGAGCCAGTAAACCCATTTTACTGAGGTCACTGAGCTGCCCTCAAATAGTAACTACTTGTAGTTCTTTTCCCTATGTTGATTCAAACCAGTGACCTAGAATGGGGAGCATTTGTAACATGTTAGCAGCAGCTTCTATGGTAACCCAGACCTATGCACTTCTGATTTAACACGATAAAGCAATGGTAGCAAAGAGAGGTAGAGATAGCCATGGAAAGCCATGGGGACCAGTCCCAGCAACATTTTGCTTCAGCTTTATGGCCAATTCTCATGTACTGGTTCTGTCCTACTGCCGCATGGTATTTAGAGCTGTTCACAAATGGCCTCTTGAAATTCTCCACCCTATTGTGAGCAGAGGAATTGGGGGAACAATTTCACCAAATTTCTCCAGGGGGAGGAGAAATTCTCCAACAGTTTCTCACAGATAGGGCTCACCATTGGCAGAGTTGTAGCACAGCTTCTTTCTTTCTTTCCTAAGGTCCCCCCCCTTTTTTTTGCACTGCCAGCTGTATTGGCAGCCTGGCTTCTGTTTTGTATCCTCTGCAATGCCCCATACCTAGCATCTTTACAGGGCATTGTGGGAGTCGGGGGAAGAAGGAAGCTAGCTACCTTCAGCACCTTTCCCAGGGTCTTCCAAATGTTAAATGTCTGAGGGGTGATTGTGGATACGTTGTTTCTAATGCAGATGCTTATAATATCACTATTTCCCTGAGAGTCCTGTAGCAGGTGTGATGGAGGCAGCATCGCATCCAGCTACAGGGAAGAGGTGGAGCCGAGCTGTGCATGTTATGTCTTTCTGTTACACATGTCTCCATTGCTCTGCAGTCTCCCAGGCTGCCTGTACTTCCTGATCTGAACATCTGATCTGAAAAGGTCCTATGGGAGGAATTACCTCATGATGCCTTCCCCTGGGCTTTAATGGAAGTGTAGGAAGCTGAAAAGGCTACAGGCTGCCAGAGAGATGAGCGGGTAATCAAAGACAGAACACTTGTGCATACTCCTTGACCATCTCATATGTAAGGTAAGCACAGGAACCCTGAATCCAGCCCGTGAGAATTTCTCTGAAATTTTCTTCTTCGAATTACTTTTTGAAAGCAATTTCTTTTCTACATATCAAATTGAATCAGAATGGTTGAAAAAACGTAGAAGAAATTTTCAGCACAGCATTAGTATTAATTACACCACCACCCCTTATTGGCAAGACTTTATTTTGCTGATCATTTTTGAAATCTACAAAAGGAGTTTTACTGCTGGTAAACAGTGAAATGCTGGTGAGTCACTCCTTCACAGAGGTGCATCACTCATGCCACCTCCCACAAATGCTTCCAAGAATAACAGCTGCAGAAATATCCGCAGTTGTCCATAAATGTCAAGGGTTCCAGTTTGGTAGTTCAAATGCTTGTAGAACAGAAGAAATGAACCAAGCTCTCCTCAAAACATATGACTGCATGTCTGGGGTGTGTGTGTGTGTGTGTATTTAAGCCCTTATGGACACTCCGGAAAGACAGGAAGAGGGCACCCATAGGACCAAAACAGACATTATTTTAAATGTGTGCCTAGCTGTTATGACTTTTTTCCCCTTTCTTTTTAATTCTAGAGTAGGCACAGGGGCCCTTTTTTATTGGTAAGAAAATGCAAAATCAGACTGGTTTCAAATTTGACATGTCTTGGGTATAGTGTGTCTGGAAAAGGCTGCAAATGTTTGACTATATGGGTATGGTTTAACAAACCATATGCAGCATGTAACCTCTGTACTGTGGCATATGCTGCCTGGAATGATGCTCATCTTGAATCATAATGCGTTATAACAGTCAAGGCGAGGCACTTGAGAAGTGTGTGTGTGTTGAGAAGCAGGCAACATGCAGCTTTGGCAACTTCTGTTATTTTCCTTTCCCCCAAGATATATTAAGGTTTGGAGGGAGGGATATTAACTGTATCTGTACACTCCCACAGTCCATATCTGCAAACACCTACACATATAATAAGAAATGCTTAATGCTGCTTTTCTGGCAAACAGCCTGGAAATTAAAGAAATGGGGGTATTTATAGACCATTGTGTAAAAGCACAGATAAATAAATACATGGTACCACACTATAGAAATAAGATGCAGCAAATGCCTGGGTTGCCTGTGTAGAAGATGTTCAGGCTGCTATCCCACTGTTTTGAAAGTGGTTTTCACAATATGTGTAAATAGGAAGATACCTCGTGGCTGTAGGGAGGGAAGAGATCAGCCTGACTCAGATCACCTCTGAGAGGCTTCAACTGCTGCTCTGAATCTTCCCACGTTCTCAGTGGAAATAGAACAACTGCAGTGTAATACGAGAGTTGGCTTTTTTTTTTTTAGTAGACCTTCCTTGGGTGGCTTGAACAAAAGCTTGATCTATATTTGAACAATAGGTTGATCTGAACAATAGCTTGATATTAACAGGTGATAATTCTATCTCCATTCCATGAAAAACTTCACCTACTGACTTACTGTTAAAGGCACAAGAACACAGTGGCCATTCCGTCAAAATTTCCTGAAACCAACCAATCTGCATACAATAGGCAATTAGGGATGTTCGTATTTTGTTAAATTCATTCCATCTCTGTTTCATGGATTGTCAGGCATCTTTCATTCCATCATCTACTCATTGATGGGATGTATGAGAATTTCGTTCCTGTTTGCAAATGCACATTTGTGGTGATGTGCATCAGTGCAAGTGTGCATTAGTGCAAGCGCTCACTTGCACTAATACACATTGGCACAAGTGCACACTTGCAAAAATGCACATTTTCACAAATGCCCCCCACAATATTTTTTTAAAAAAGAAAAGGTCTGCAAGTCTGCAGAATCCGCACGACTTGGAAAAAGCCAGTCCACTGTGGAATCCACAGGTCAGATTCATAGAAATCCAAACTCCTTTGATTCTGTTGTGGATTTCTCTGGCATCCCTACTAGACATCATTCAAAAGTCAGTGAGGTGTATGCAGTACTATAAGTAATGACTACATGGAGAAATAATGTGGGCTGGATGATGTGGCTCCTTCCCACATGAGCACTGCTGGTGGCTCATATTTTCTTGGAATCCACTGCCCCTGATCCCAGAAATGTGTGGGTGAAATGTGCGCTGTTACTTAGGAACTAGTGTAGTTTTCTCTTTCTCTTGTTTTCCGCCTCTACACTGCCAAGATAAAGTTAGCGATGAATGATAGCTGTACCTGCAGGTGGCGTCGAGAGCACATAATGCAGGCCACATGATGAAGCTAAGCAGGTATGAGCCAGGTCAGTGCTTGGATGGGTGATTGCTTGGGCTGCCCACATCTGTTCTCCTGCATTGAGCAGGGGGTTGGACTTGATGGCCTTATAGGCCCCTTCCAACTCTACTATTCTATTCTATGATAAAGTAAATTCAGAAGCAATTTTTAAAAATGGATCCATATTCAGATATAATATGGATATACTGAAAGCAACAATCACAGACACTTTTTGGATTGTACTTCTCCTTCAAATATTCAGCAACACCAATACAGGAGACAGCCATACTTGCTGTACTAAAACCTTGATACTTGAATCAGTCCTCTTTTCTTGGTATCAGTTCAGAAGATGCAGAACTCGGTGCAGGTCACCTTTCAGCAGGGTATCAGTCACTGGCAATCTCTTTCAAAGTTCCAGTTTGCAAAAGCACAATACACTCCCATCACTGGGCAGTTGCAGCAGGTGAGGCAGTTTGCTAGGCAAAACTGCACATCATGGTGTGGGGAAGGGGCATGCAGTTAGCTTTAGGCATCAGGAGGTGATGGTGGAGGTGTGAGGTGTCACAGCCAATACTGTGCAAGTTCACAGGTGCTGAGTGGATGGTTGCCCTGGTATGGGTGCAGGCTAGTGGGGGTGACCCTCCACTCAACACCCACGTGCTTGCATGGTCACATGGTGATGGCTGTGGTCAGGGTCAGGTGGAAGGCAGTTTGGTGCCCTAGGCAAGATCAGATATTTAGCGCCCCCCTCTTCCCACTTGAGCCCTCCCTCCCTCCAGCCCTATGCTCCTGGTGCCCCCTTTAGCCCGGCGCCCTAGGCAGCCGCCTAGTTGGCCTAATGGTAGCACCGGCCCTGGCTGTGGTACTGTCATGGGCCCGCTCCTTTTGGCACATACTCTGGCATTCTAACATAGGACAGCCAAGTCACTGAGATTATTTATTGTTGCAAACCTCCTGGTAAAAGGTTACATGTTTCAGAAATCATATAGCTCCATGACAGCTATAGGCACATGGCTTAGTTCAAGAAACAATTCAAAGCCAAATATCAGAGGTCAGTTCAATGATAGTTTCCAAATCAGGATCTCTATGGTTCAGAATACAAGGCAAGGTCAAGGGTCATGATAAATCCGGGCAAGATAACATTCCATGCAATTCAATATGTGGTTCAAGAACAAGTTACAAACTAGAATACATAAACAGGCAGAGATCAGTCCAGCAATAGAGTCTACATCAGAATCTCCATGAGACATGTGTCAAGGCAGATCAAAGACAGCACCGGACAGTAGAGATATTCCTTTTCAGGGCCTCTTTGATCCAGGCTGTCAGGCAGACTGAGTCCAAGTTTCAGGATAACAGCAGGCAGTTGAGAGTCCTGGGCAAAAGAGATATTCCCCATTAGGGCCCCTAGTACCCCCGATCACAGGCAGACGGTGAAGAAATGCCTGTATATAACTGTGTTCTTATGTAATTATTACTTTGGTGGCCTCTCTGTGGCTACAGTATATCTAAGTATGCCTGAGGCCTTGCTTTGTTATGGTCAAAGGCCTGTGGTTGCTGAGTGACATTCTGAAGGGGGAGAGACAATCACTTTGAATATTGTTAAATGGGGCCTGGATCGGGTAAATTCAATTCTGATTGGCTGGAGATTCTAGCTAGGTGGAAAAGAGCGGTTGGGAAATGACAATTAAGTTAAGTTGACAGACATTTAGTCAGAGGGAGCCTGTGGAGAGAGAGGGCAAAGGGCTGCTGGTTAGTGTGTGGTGTTTGAGAAGGACTAAGAGAAAACTGAGGAGAAAATGTCCTACTCTCCCTTCTGAGAAGCCAGGCAGAGAAAGCTATCCTTTCTCTGTGGGATAAACCTTTGGTGGCTGGTGAAGATCAGGAGTGGGGAGCAGGTGGCTGTGTTATGCCAAGAGGCTGCCCTAAGATCTTGCCAAAAGAAGGTTATGCAAGCAGGCAGTAAAAACCCAGATAAACTGTCCAAGCAGACAGTAATACTGTGGGGGTTACACGTACCTCTCCGTGGCTCGGAGTTTTCCGCGGCTCGCCACTCCATGCTGCTGCCGCCCCGCTCTCAATCTTCTGAGCAGCGCAGAGCGTTCTCCGCGCTGCTCGAGCCGCCGGAGCTTCCGGAGCCGCCGCTGCATCCTGCTGCTCCACTGCGCTGCTGGACCACCGCGCTATGTTTTTGGTGGGGGAAACCAGGGCAACAGGGCTTAAACAACCCTGTTGCCCTGGTTTCCCCCGCCAAAAACATAGCACTGGGGGTCATGCGCGACGGGACCAGCGTGGGTGGTGCGGGCGGCTCTCCGCAGAGCGCGAGGAGCCAGGTAGGCCCGTGCTCGCCGTGGAGAGCCCGCGCGGGCACGGGCGGGCCGAGTTCGGGCCTCACTCATGCCCGCTGTGGGCAAAAGTTACATCCCTAAAACGGGAAGGATGTAGGTGTCAGAGGAAGAATGTAACCAGAAGCTGGACCAGGTTCTAAGGGTATTTGGCTGGGGTAGAGTTTTAGGGAATTTGGCCTGAGGTAAAAGAAGTGCTTAGATGCTTGTAACAGAAACAGTGTCTCTTGAATCCTAAAGAATTGCCACTAAGCAATCTATTGAAAATGCAAAAGTAAATATTAGTAATCCCTTATGTACAAAATAACCCTTTAATAAATTACTTGTTTAATAGTTTATCTTGTCTCTAGTGTTGCTGCCCATCTCATGCCTAAGCCTCTTATACTACCAGCTACTAGGAAGTTTTAAAGCATTCTAACAGAATTGGTGGCAGTGGGAAAGGGTCAGTTTGTGGAATTCTGGGTTATAGTGACAGAGAGTTCCTTAGGCCATGAGATATAAGCATTTCCTATGAATAAGAAACCCCATAGGTGGGACTGCCCAGTGAAGGAGCAGTTTCCCCATAGGGTGTGGCAGTAGTGGGGAGAGGAAATCCCCCATACAGGGCTAAAAACCCAGGCGTCAGAATGGGCTCAGGCATTAAAGAAGGGTTGAGTCCAAACAAGATAGTGGTCCAGGCATTAGTGATGTTGTTTTCAGCATTATATTCCATAGCAGGTTCTCAATTATACAAGGTTTAAACAGATCCAGTTTTCAATCTGTTTAAATCAAGGGTCCAGATTTGATGGAGAGTCCAGTTGAGGAGTACTTCGGGCAGCTCAGACAGTGGTAAGTACAAGCAGGAAGGATCTGAGGCAGTAAAGATGAGATGTTCCCAGCAAAGGCTCTGGAGCTTTGACACCATGCGAGTGGCTACAAGAGCCCTCCTTCTGATGATCTCACTGACAGGGGACTCTAACCTATAAGCTAGCATTACGCCTAACAGGGCATGTCTGCTCTGCCCTCTTCTGCCATTTCCAAGGAGATAGGTTTGAAACTCCTTCTTCTTCAGCCAAGTCTCCCCCATGCTAGATTTTCACAGAGAGACCATCAGCCTCCTAAGCTGCAGGCATGTTGTTCAAGGTCAAAACCTGCAGCTGGTCAGGGGTGTCCTACTCTCCCTTCTGAGAAGCCAGGCAGAGTTAAACTCCCACCATTCTGACATTCCACAGCCTGAGCAGCCCCCAAATCCACCCCCCTCCCTTGGCTTGTAAACAGATGGGAAGCCAGGCTGAGCTAAGCTCTCAGGCCTAGGGCTTTCCACGACTGGACTGTGTCCCCAATTAACCTGTTCTTGTTTTGCCACAGGTTCCTCAAAAGGGATTGGCAAAGGTTCTTTGAAGGATTTTCAGACCATAATAAATACTCCTCCAGGAAGTTAAAGCCAAACATCTTTATTGCAAAGCTGAGCATGAAATACAACAATACTATGCCTTCCTCCAAGTTTCCTGGTGGAAATCCCACCCCTTAGCTACACAGTCACTGTTTTATTTCCAACCAACCCGAATGCTAGTTCCAGCAGCTCTCCACCTGGGTATCAGCTTTCAGCGTTGGGGCTTCAGCAGGGCTCTCTGAACAGCTTCCTCTGCTCCTCCTTGCTCCTTCCGATTCTTCAGCACTCCACCACTACACACACAACCAGCCAACCACTACCAACCACCACCACTACCAACAACCACCTTAGTCTGCATTTGCTAGTCTTATATACAATTCTAGCACCAAACTCCATGGGCTGCAGACCTTGTGTTTAAATGATAGCACCTGTGCTGTTGCGCAGTGTCATTCTTCCGGCCAGCAGCCAGGTCACACGTTACTGGAGATTGCATCAGCCTGTCAACTGACAACTCCTGGCTAGCAGCCAACTCACATGCTTGCAATTCAAGCAAGGTCATGCCTTGCTATTACAGAGCATAATACAGAGTATAGTGTAATACAGAGCATAATACAGAGCATCGAGGCAGGACTGTTGTGCAACACTGCACTCCTCGCCATCTTCCGCAACTCCCATTACAGTTCTAAACCTGAATCAGAGTCTGGCTCTGAACCCATGGACCCCACAGTGGCACTGGGGCTAGTGGCACTGGGGCTAATCCTGACAGGTAGCCTGTGCCTCCTCCACTACATCCCGGCAGCTAAGGTAATAGCAGGAAGGCCCTTCCCACTTCTAATGGCATGCCGTGGCACTGGCAGCCGGTTTTGTCTAGTGAAACATCTCACTGGCCATCACTGGGATGAACAGCTGTGCAACAATACATTTGACTGTATCTGCCAACTTAAACAGGCAAACTTAGTATAGGACCCCTAGCTGCCAGGGTTTAAAAATAATCTCATATCAGAAAATATCCTTCTTTTGCTCTCAGTGGTCCTCCAGAAAAAGAACAATGCCTGCAGCTCCAGTGCACATGTGTGCAAAGGGAAGCCAGAAAGCCAGAAAGCAAAGAAAATCCCAGTGAGCACATGCAGTCCTGGGTGCTCCTTCCCCTCCCTTTTCTAAATGGCTATATGCCAGGTTATACTAGCACTGACTGTGTGCTTGCTATTTTATTCCTATAATACCCATTCAGCCCATCAGTTTGTAATTTTTAAAAATCATTACTGGTGAATGGTCTATGAAGGTGCAAACCTTATCAGTAGGAATGGAGGAAAAACCAGAATGCATATGCCACTTGTGCACTGAAAAAAATCTGCACTTTTCAGAATTTTGTGATACAGTTTGCAGCCAAAAAAAAATGTTCACAGAAATGGGTATATTAAGGAATAGTGCACACAAAAATGAGTTCATTAGGGGGAAAGAACACACACACATGCATTATATTAGGGGGAAATTCCTTGTAAAAAGTGCTCTCACACTAAGAAAAGTGTGTACAAACATAGGTATATTTGGAGAAATGTACACAAAAATTTGCAAAGTGATGTGAAGACAGACTGAAAAGAACTTATGATTGGAAAAGTGAGGTACTGAGTGATACCAAAATGGACAAATCTGCCCATCCCCCCCCCCCCGATCAGTGCCTTACTTAGGTGGTCAGTGAGAGCCCCTTGCTTTGAGGTAAAGCAGGACAAAAGAATAACAAATAAACTAAATTAATGACCGATAATGGCTGCTTTGAACTATACACTGAATTGCATCCACAGTGCCTCTACAACTATATTATAGAGAAATACAATAAATGGTAAAGTTTATATTGTCTTTTTAAAAATTTCACTGGTTGATTTGAGCTAAGCTTCCCCCATCCCCAATTTTTTGTGTTGCCTTGAGCATCACATACACATCAAGGAAGTGGGAGCATGGAACAGCTGCATATCCACCCTTTAGGAAGATGGGTTGGATCCAGGCTTAGTCATAGTTAGAGCAGACCCACTGAAATCAACGGAATTTAAGTTAGTCATGACTAACTTAAGTCCTATTGATTTCAGTAGGCCTACTCTAAAGATTACTAAGCCTGGATTTAACCCTACATTATAGTTGCAGGAATGCCAAATCTTCTCACAAACCAAATGTCAGGAGCAAACACAATGGTAGTAATACAAGGACTGCTCCTCTCATTTGATTGACACCTACTTGCATCTCATCTAAGTAACCACCAATTGCTTAAATGATACTTTCAACCATGCTCTACTGAATATATTTAAAAGCAAAACAGGCACTTCTTATACCAACCCTGCTGTCTAGCAGCAGCACAGAATGACACCTGGACTAAATATTATTTGATGTTAATTAATCAACAAAGATTTGGAAAGAGAGGAGGAGAAAAGGAAAAAGAATGAAGAAACTGTCTATTTGGCAACCCTCCATAAAAACCCACTAGATACTGATATTATATATGATGGTTACTGTGTGTGGGAAACCTATGAGATGATTTTTTGTCATCTTCCTCCTGAAAGATTATCCTTCACATTGCTGGAAGGATAACTTTATTGGACAAAGTATTGGCATCAGTCTGTGTGGCCCACACAAGTGAAAGTCTTTCCTTGGGCTCTGTAGCTGTCTGTGAGTCACCAAAGGTGGGAGGATCAAGTGTGTTATTATTCTCTTTCAAATGCCTCTTCTGTGATTGAGTGAATTCTTTATGTAGGCAGCCTGCTCAGTGTATTTTAACCATCAAGCAGGCACTGTTACCTTGCAGACATGAATTCTGCTGTACTTCAACATTTAAGTGTGGCACGCATGTAAAGTCAGTTTAACCATCCTGAATAAGAAAGTGGCTGGGTTCACACAAAATGACAACCCACACTCAAAGTTGAGTATGGGTTGGGTGTGGGTTGTTATTGCACCTTGGGTTGTTGTTGAACCATGGGTTGTTGTTTTGTGTGAACCCAGTCGTGCTGACAAACCATGGTTTGTTAATCATGAACAATCCACAGTTCACAACGCAACAACAAACCATGGGTTTTCTTTGTGGGTTGTTTGTGGTTAACAAACCAGGGTTTGTCAGCACGGCTGGGTTCACACAGCACAACAAGCCATGGTTCAACAACCTCCAAACTTGGGTGTCCTGTGTAAAATGAGAAGTGCATCAGTGTTGGGGACAGCAGAGCGCCTTTGGTGGAGCTAGCTTTGCTACAAGAGTTAGCTTAAAGATGTGGACTTTCTAGGGAACCACAATGTGAAAGCCTATATATCTGTGGCTCATACACCAAATCTTTCCCTCTGACAACAAGAACAAGAAGATGGCCTAAAAAAAAGCAAAAAGTGTGTCCTGTCTTGTTCCCGACTACCAACAATATTTTGCTTTTCCAGGCTGGTGGCATTCTTGACTTTCACACAGTAGAATCATGGCCAAAGTTCCCATCTTTTGACATGTCAACAATCACCAGTTTCTCAGATGCAGGGGCCAACTAGTATCAAGAATGGACAAACCAGTAATAATTAGGCCACACAATCAAATTGATAAGAAATATTCGGCATTATGTTGGAGAGGATGTCAGGAAACTGGCACTTATGTTCATTTGTGGCGGAGTTGTAAACATGTACAGAAATTTTGGCAAATTGTATTCAAAGAGATAAGTGAAATAACTGGGGCAAACTTTGAGGTATGTCCTAGCATAGCATTACTATCAATTTATGATAAGGTTTATTGTACTCAAGATACTAAAAGATTTAATTACAAACTTATTGACAGCACCAAGGGTAATGATACCTATAAAATGGAAAATGCAAGGTGATTATCAAATAGAGGAATGGTACAAAGAGGTATGGGATATTGCTATTAATGATAAATTAATATGTAGTATTAAAGTTAAAAGGGGATTATCGAAACAAAATTATTTTAAAGATATATGGAGAGCATTTGTAGATTTTGTTTTATTAAGTGGGAAAAGGTGTGTACACCTTCACAAGAGTCATTACAATTTTGGAAGGCTGAATAGTTATGTAGTTAGTTGGTCCCGGTGGGGGGGTGCATTTACTATTATTTTGCTTTTTCATGTGTTTGTTGTATAATTTGTATGTTTATGTATTTTGCAGTTTATATGTTAAAATTTAAATAAATTCTTTTGGGGAAAATAATTAGGACACACTAGAGGCCTGTTTGTCTAGGCCCCTACTCTGTACCTTACTTAGCATAGTGGCTGGTACAGTATTGGATTGGACACTGGTATTCAGTACAACCACATTTCCAATCTTGGTGTAAATAAAACTAAACAAGTTTTTTCACAGGCTTGAGTCCAGACTGTCAAGGGAAACCAAGCCCTGCCACATGGCAATGAGAAGGGCAGAGGAGAGCAGAGAATAAATGACAGAAAAAAGGCTTGATACTCAATATTCTAATATTTCGCAGGGTTCATATTATTCTGCTGTTCTGAATCAGAACTTCCAATAGCTCAGAAACGACTACCTATGGCTATTTCTTAAGTCATCTGCTTTGTTCCATTAGGTAGTTAATGTTGCAGCTATATACAACTCTCAGCTTTATTACTTCACTTCATCTTTGCTTTCAGCTTGTACTGCACTTTTTGCTTAACAAAAAGGTACTCATACTGTGCTTAATTAAGGACACTTGCTCTACACCTGTTTCCACCTGAGCAGGGTTCTTTTTTATTACTTAGAAACTATTTCACAATCCAGAACATCAAAGAGGCTTGCCAAATTTGATGCCATTGCCCCTATGTCCAAAGGTTGCCAAGTCCTTTTTCAAGGTGGCAAGGAAAATCTTCCATTTAGGTGACGCCATTGTCTGTGCTTGCTCTCTGAGCTTACGGACCCTTCCCTGGAATTCAAAAATCCAGAATCCCATCTCATTTATTATAGTAAGCAGTTAGTTTCTGCTTTTCATTGAATGTGAGGCTATCACTAACAGGGATGTTGAAGAGTCCTTGGTCTCGAGTCACGAGTCGAGTCACGAGTCTTTGGACCCGAGTCTCGAGTCCGAGTCCAAGTCCTTGCTCCAAAATGGTGACACGAGCCACAAGTCCCAAGTCACTCCCAAAGCTGACTCCACGAGTCCCTATTAAAATCAATGGGGTTTTTCCCCAACAAAATAAGGCTACTTCAGATGTGTGGCTTAAATAAATTCTAGGCACAAGTGTGCCTTTTTATCTCAAAACTCTGCCACTGATTTTGACAAGAACAGACCAGGCAGACAAACCCAAAATAACCAGGCAGGCAGAGGAGGCGGGGAACCCCAAACAGGCAGGCAGAGGCAGCCAAACCCAAAATGTCTGAAAGGTTGCATTAGGAAAATGATTTTAAAAAATAAACTTGGATTGTTACTGCAACTGGGTCCAGGCAGCACCTGCAGGTGGCATCAAGCAGGGATGTTGACGAGTCCTTGGTCTCGAGTCCCGAGTTGAGTCTCGAGTCCATTAAAAATATTGGGACTCGAGTCCGAGTCGAGTCAGAGGGGGGACTCAGTCCGACTCACGAGTCGAGTCCTCGAGTCCGAGTCCCCATCCCTGATCACTAATATCCTGGAAGGAAACATTGATGACAAGCCAGCATAGCAAAGACACCTCTCCTACATAGCATCTGTACCCCATACTCTGTGGAAATGGGCATTTTTGCAGAAGCAGCTGGTCCCAGGAATCTTCTCCAGCTGTAATCAGTAATCTAAGGGGAAAAAGGGGGTACTGTTATGAGTGCTGAAACAATGTATTCAGAAATATTACATGGTACTTCCTTTCTGGGACAGTACTGGGCAGGCTGGCTAGGGATGATGGGAGTTGTAGTCCAAAACTTATGGAGGGCACCAGGTTGGGGAAGGCTGGCATACATTGTTCTTATTTGGAAAGAAATACTATTATTAGCAAAGGAATAATGTTACATGTAGACCAATAAATAGAGAAAGAACTACATACAAGACAAGACCTTTTGTAGTGCAAGAGAGTGTTTTTTGTGTGTTTTTTTAAAGTTTCTAGCAGGCTGTGCTAATAATCTTCTTTGCATGTCTTGGCCCATTCATTAAAATTTCTTGCCTCAGGTAGCTGATTCTGGGTGTCATGAAAGGGCAGCAAATGGTTAGCTCTTTAATTTATTATTGTTGTGTTTTTACTGCTCGGGAGCTGGAGAGGCACTTGTGGGATTTTCTGCCTCAGGTGCCAAAATAATTTGTCTAGCCTTGGGTACCACTACGGCTCTGCATTTTGTCTTGGTGGAGGGAGGCCATTTGATGCTCTACTTTGGAGACCAAAATGTCATGGGCCAGCTCTGCATTGCTATTTCACAACTCATAACTAAATTATCATATTACATACTTGTCCTAGTCCTAGTCTATAACCTATTCTTTGCTGCTCCTGAGATTTACACCCTCTTTTCTTTTTTCTTTTCAGGGGCCATATTTTCAATAGAGCAAGAGCTGAAGGGCCAGAGCTATTGACTCCAAACATGTGAATCAACAGGGCTAGCCCAAGTCATCTTGCTGCCTGAGGTGATGGACAAGATAGCGCCTTCCCCTCCCCCTCCCTTCCCCCCACAATTCCATGTGTGGAAACCGACTGGACTGGCAGTTCAATCTTACTTCTGGTGATGGGACAGCATCCTCTGCTGCACTTGAGAATAGCAGGCTAGCGTAGGAGGCACAGGCACTCTGTCCTCCAACATCTTGCCATTGCTGTCTGCCTCCCAGCATCTGCTGCCTGAGGTGCCACCTCACGCTGTCTTATGGGAGGGCAGGAAATAGGCCCTGTCAAGAAATATGCTCTTTCAGAGTGTAGAGGCTGAAGGAAGAGCACTTCCTTTAACTACCTCAGCTGCTTACTACCATTTCCCTGCGTCTTTGCTTGTCTATGACAATGACCAGCTGTGTGTAATACAAGGAGAGCATTGCCCAAACCTTTCTCATTGGACACGCTGCCAGCGAGGGTGCTGAGGAACCCTTTGCCTTTGTCTCAGGTTAGGAGAAAATAAAAGAGATGGTGAGTGATATTTATGCGTGTGTAATGGGTGGGGGGAAGGGTTAGGATCAGAGGTTATGGTGTGAAACATATGGGAAAGGTTTGGAGGCTGGATTTGACCCTGAATCTCCAATTGCCTATCCCTACTATACAGACTACTTAGATCAGCCTTCCCTGATGGCATGCCCTCCAGATGTGTTGGACTACAACTCACAGCATCCCTGACCAGCATGGCACCACCTGGATGGGGAAGGCTGACTTAGATAATACATTTGAAGTGCTTTAAATGCCCCAAAGGCAGCATGTTACATAGTAGTATTATGACAAGATTGGGGCATGTTTTCCAGTGCAGCTCCCTTGTTTCAGTGGGTGAATAAACACAACACCCAAATTCAAAAGCAGCCCTCTCTTCTCTGGGTCTTTGTAAGGAATGGCAAATTTATATTTCTAAATTATTCTTAAATTCTTGCACAAAACTTAATTAATCGATCAATAGTAAAGGTGTGCAGCACTGACCACAACACCCGACTGAGACTCCAATTCGGTGCTTTGGAAAACAACTTGATTCTGCTCACACCAAGCCAGAAGTCATCTGCTTCGACTCGGGTAGTTTGACCCCTACTGAACCGGGCATTGAACAAACCCATCCTTCACACTCTGAGCTTTCCAAACATGAGAAGACAAAATTCCTGAAATGGATTGCAGTTCTCTTCTTGGGGCCAAGAATACGTTCCAAGAAATGCAAGTGAAGAAAGGGCAAGAGTGAGCTAGGGTGAGGGGGGAAATATGCCTCTGCCAAGCTGAGCAGGTCAAGAAATGAAGGGGAAAGTTGGAGAAGAGATACCAATCAGTTGACTGGCAATGAAATGTATTAATAATCAGTGGGAAATATTTAATAAGCTCTACTAAAAATATATATATCTAATATAGTGATGTTCAAACTGTCTAATCCAGGAATCTCTCAAAAACTAATTCTCTCTTATGTGCTATTGCTGAATCACTGGGTGACATTGATCTAACTTAGCCTGATATTTGATAGAAATATGGACAAGAGGGAACATAACCAGAAAAAGCAGCAATCTGTCTCCGTACAGTCTTCTGCTAATGTACTTAGGAGTTCTGTAACTGACTTGTGTGAGTGATGATTTTATAGCCGGCCCTGTCTGCCAGCGACCCAACAGCAATGAAATTGCCTCCTTCCTCTTGAGAGGCACAAAATTTAACTTGCATCCATCAAAAAAGCTGCCTGCAGAGAGGGCAGGAGCAGTGAGCCATTTAGCACTAGTGGGAAAAAAAAAATCTGTGCACAATTTGTGTTTCCTGTAATTTAAATCCATTACGTTCACAGCAGTTTAAAAAATGGTGTTTGTTAATTTAATTTATAGGCCTTTTAAAAAATAGGCAAGAAGTTTATCATAATTTGGGGGGGGGGATACTTGCTTGACTCACTGTTGTAAATTCCTTTAAAAGCTTGAAACTTTATTCCTACAATAAAAAAGAGTAATAGAGTTGAATCTTAGGGTGGAACATGGTGCTGTTGCCATATGTGGCAGCCTTGTGACAAATTCCCCACTCCATCAGTGTAACGTATAATACAATGCATATCATGACCTCTGTTATTATACTGTGTTTTCCAAGCCCCACCATTGGCAGCCAATGATATAATGTTTGTGGTAAGTTGTATCATATGTTATAGATACAGAGGGGGAACTTGAGCTGTTGTTACAAAAAATCCAGATGGCCTCTTCATCATGATCATCATCATCATCATGATCATCGGCCTCCCTTGCCTGCTCAGCAGATCATCTGGACTATCAGGCATAATAACAGACCATAAATGCTAGATGCCTCTGTAGCGGACGGGACCCCTCCTCCAAACCTCACACCCTCAATGTATACTTCGCTCTCACCAAGTGCCACCTTGTATTGGTCACTTCAGACTTTAAGCTGTCTTCTTAAGCTGCGTTAGCCGATGATATGTCTTACGCCTTATATGTAGCTGTTCACCCACGTTTGTTTGTCTTTAAGTTACAATATCAGACCAGGGAACTTAACTGTTCCTGTCACTAGTTCAGAGCTTCACCTTCTTCCTCAGACAGAAGGTCCTTCACTCCCTAAGTGGAGACTCCTGTGAACTGTTCTCTACTAACACCTTCACGTTTGCTTTCTCACAACTTAGTACTAGATTTCCTGTCTGAACTCTTCTCTTCAGTACCACCTTTCCCTACCTACTCTATTAACCTCCCACTCCCTCTCTCACTCCAACCCACTCTCTCCCCAACTGACAACCGACTCCCTTTAACTGCCAACTCCCTGGGGTTCTATGCTCCCTGCTTCAACCAATCAGAGCCTCTGGAATGTTCAGGTTGGCCCCTCCCCGGGCTTCTGCCTGTCACTCAGCCACAGCCTCTTTTCTTCCTACAAGCATCCTGATCTATTAAGGTCTTCAGGGAGGCCCCTGCTCTAAATGCCATATTCCAAAAACGTCAAAGTACTGCTGGAAGGAGCACGGCCTTGTCAGCCATGTCCTTTTGAATGCTGTTCTGGAAGAGATCCAACAATGCACCTCCTTGTTGGACTTCCAGGAACAGCACAAAGCCCATGTGTTGGCACAGACCTTGGGTGGCTCAGGGGGAAGAATAGCCTGGAATTTAAGGAAGCTGCCTTACACCAAGTCAGACCATTGGTCCATCTAGCTCATTATAGTCAACAGTGGTGGACAGTAGCTCTCTAGGGTTTCAGACAGGAGTCTGGGGTCTGGAGATAAAAGGGTTTCAACCTGGGACCTTCTGTGTGCAAAGCATGTGCTGGACCGCTGAGCTACAGCTCCGGTTGTCTTACCCAATCTCTTCAAATGCTTTTAATGCATATGCTATCATTCGTACTGTTTTTGGATTCAAATTCATTTTGGATTATATTGCTTAATTGGTATTTTTGGCTTTGGCTTTTGTAAGCTGCTTTGAATGAGAATAGTGGCAAGATATACAGTATTTTACATAAATAAATGTCAGAAAAACTGAATATCAGCTAGGGATGGACCGATCAGTCTATTTCCAGTCTGTGACAGTTTCACATGACGTTAGACATGAGTCCTTTTCCATCCCATTTCCTCACCAATCTGTCATTTTAAGAAAAACAAACAAAAATTCAAATACATAAAAGAGCCAGTGTGGCGTAGTGGTGAGAGTGCTGGACTGGGACTCGGGAGATCCGGGCTCGAGTCCCCGCTCCTCCATGAAACTCACTGGGTGACTTTTGGCCAGTCACTGCCTCTCAGCCTAACCTACCTCACAGGGTTGTTGTGAGGATAACATGGAGAGGAGGAGGAGGATTATGTAAGCCGGCTTGAGTTCCTTGCAGGAAAAAAGGCGGGGTATAAATGTAATAAAATAAAAAATAAAATAAAAATAAATATTTTGAACACCTTTCCCCCCCCCCAACTATGCATTTTTGTACATATTGTGTCCTAAAATACACACTTCTGTACATGGTTTATCCTAAAATATGCATTTTATCCATTTTGGGGGGGCACTTAGAGAACTGTATTGCAAAATTTGGGGAAGAGTGAAAGCCAAAGGATAAATGTGTTCCAATCTGCTTATTAGTCTGGGAAGTGTGAATTCGGTTCATGTCCATTCCCTTAACAATGTGGACATAACAAAATCCTCAAGCGTCCCTAAATCAGTTGCATATTCTCTGTAAAGCCATCTAGATATCATTTGTCTGCACTGCTGGCTACAGGATTTAGCATTGAACCTTGAAGACAGGCAGGGCTACCAATGGGATCCTCTCAAATCACCACACACTGTTTATATTTAGCCCCCCATATGGTGGCAGGTACAGCCAACAGGATCTTTTCTGCCCATGTGACAGCTCTTCTGAGATGGGCTCATCACAGTTCCCACAATAAATTCATTTGCACTCCCCTGTGTGCAGGAAACCATAACTAGGCACAGAGCTGCACAGAATTGTACACAAAGCAGCACAGAGTTGTAGAAGTCTGTAAGGAAAATCCATAGACCAGCGGTAGGCAATCTGGTGCCGTCCAGATGTTTTGGACTACAACCCCCAACCAGCATGACCAATAATCAAGGATTCTGGGAGTTGTAGTTCAACATATCTGGAGGGCACTAGGTTGCATACCCCTACCCCAGGCAATACCTCCTTTAGACTGTGCCACCTGTGCTGATTGGTAGGCAGATCATGGCTCTCTGCATGCAAAGCATGTGCACTACCATTAAGTCCTAGGTTCAATCCCAGTTTAAAGGATTTCAGGTAACCCTTAAGACCTCTGTATATGAAATTGAAAAACTAGTTGTGCCAGTCAAAGTAGACAGTGCTGGTAATAGGCTACATGAACCAATGGTCTGATTCACTGTGAAGATATAATGGTATAGAAGTAAATTTTGAAGTACAAGGTCTCATCATGATAGCCCTATAGCCACTCCCCAAAGGAGAATCCATAGGCAGATAGATAGACAGACAGACAGACAGACAGACAGACAGATAGATACACACACACACACACACACACACACACACACACAGTGTTTTCTATTATTTATTCTCATAGGAGCGAAAACTGGGTAAAAAAACATAATAACATACAGAAATCCAAAACAGACCAAAAAAATGAAACAAACCATTAATAAAACCTCACAGGTAAGTTTACAGGGCATGACTGCATAGCGACCTGGGAATAAGCTCCGATCAACTCAGTGGTGCTTACTTCTGACTGCATAGGTTCCAACCTCAACTTGTAAAACACATGGAGCTTTAACAAAAGATCTTCAGCCAGCAGAAATACAACCTTTAGCTTTTAATTAGACATGCAAACACATTTGCAAAGACTTACCACTTAAGTTGGTGGTGTGAAGTAGGAACTGCATCAAAGAAAAAGAAAGAAGTATCCAGCTTCTGTTTGATTATTTTCCTCAGTCTCGGACTTCCTCTATGCTAATCTGTCACAAACTATAGTAAAGCTTGAAAATCTCATTATCACGTCATTCACTTTTCAGAGCAAGGAATGTCCATCCAATATCCTGGCACACCAGCAGATGATGTCATTGCTCCTGCTCTGAAAAAAGTCCTGGAGCAGGGCCAGATTAACATAGGGGCGATTGGAGCGGCCGCTCCAGGCCCAAAGCAGACAATAGGCCCACAATATAGGGACACGGGGCACGATTTGAGTTAGCTCTGATCGTTATCATTCAGCATAATTAATGATTTTTTCAAGATTAGAAAGGTGTTCTAAGCACATCTGCATTACAGGCTTGAGGCAAGACCTAGCAAGAACTGTTGTTCTCAAATTAGCATGGTAGGTTTTTGCATTTCAATCACTGTTACTACATTTCTTTGAAGCACATGGGGGCTTGCTAGGGTCTGTAATATTCAGATTTAGAAGGGACCTCTCTCTCCAGCCTCGAGCAAAAGATCTTTCTGATTCGCAGCTCAATTGTTCAAATGCTAGTTTAACAAAAAAACAAAAACGAAACAAAGCAACAAGAACAACACAATTATTCTTGGTCAAGCAAAGCTTCCTGGCTGCTTTTTCTTTTTTAATAAATAAATTTGGGGGAAATTGGGAAGACCCTTACTGATGAGCTGCAGGAGTTTTTGAGTTTTGGCACTTTAATGGTAATTAAAATATTTAATTTGTTTTAATATAAAATTGCGTCTTCATTTTATTTATTTCCATAAAAAGGCCCACCAAAATCCTCAGCACCAGGCCCATAATGCTCTTAATCCGGCCCTGTCCTGGAGTTGTGCTCCCCTGTGTTCCCCCTCCACTACACCACTGGTTGGGCAACTTCACTTCACCAATCTAGTCCGCCACTGCCACTGGCATTCAAATGGCAGATTGGGAGTGGCTGACTTGTGGGCATCGAGTGTACCTGACACCCCTAAAATCCCCATGGATTGTTTTAGGGTGCTAAGGGCTTCTTCTGCATTTGCCACTGTTTGGAGATTTTATACTGTTGCTGCAAAGGCAACCAGCAATTAGAAGCAGCCATGATGAGCCAGCTGCTTTGATAGATAGCCTTTGTCAAATGTATGGGAGAAAAACCCATACTCCTATTATAATTGTGTATTTATCAAAAGAAGAAAAAGTAATTGCATCTTTCTGACCGCTATCCACCTTGAATGTTAGTCACCCTCAGAGAATTGTGCAAGGCCAGTTTGTCTTAAAATGAATGAATCTTGAGAGGATTCCAGGTCCTTTGCAACTACATCATAAATTCCATCCAGTGCTTTACATGCACCTCACACACAATCTTCTGCAAGAGGAAAAGAAATGAAATGAATTCTTCCCCCTGCCCGCCCTTTCCACTTTCTTCTTTTCTTTAGTGGTGCATAATTTCATTACACAATCACGAGTGTGAAACATGCATCTCCCCTACATCTTTTACAAAGGAAAATTACAAAGCCCTCACATCAATGAATAGCGGAAATAACGCAGAGCTCCACTTCACACAAACATCATGAGCAGATCATCTTTTGTAGACAGTTTGGCAAGAAACTAATACGGAAGGGTTCTAACTAGTGCTGTGCCAAACTTTTGTGATGATTGATTTTTGATGCAAAAAATACCATTTCAAAGGGCATGAAAGTGTCTGTGGTGGTGGTGGGGAAGCTACTCTACCATCCATTATTTTTGCAAATGTTTATTCACTCTTTACAGCCATTGTTTTACCAACCTGCTGCTGACTTGGTGCCATTATTTTTTGTTCACTTAAAGTGATATTGTCCACCTTCCTTTTTATCTCAGCCTTGTTACTGTGAGCTGATGTACATGCATGCCTGGCTTTAAAAACAATTGTATAATCTGAAATTTTTTTTAGCAGTGCTTCGAGACAGAGGGCTTCTGCTGCTACCAACCAAAGTCCATTGTGCAGCTATTCCACCTTTTCTTCCTTAACAGATTGTCTAGTAAGAAAAACTGATGGAAGAAGCATTGGGGAAAAACACAGGAGGGAGGGCTACAAACTGAAGATATCGTCATCTGACCCTCCCATAAAATTCTATGCACAAGGCAGTGTGATTGCAGCCTCACCTGGAAGGGCAGCTAAGCTCGTTGCTACATGATAATGCACATAAAATTTCCCCAAGACATATTTGTGCCCTTTGAGTGCCCTCCCCACAGGAAAAAAATCACAAAAAATAGGAGTGTTATTATTTTAGGGGCCTGAAAATGTTTGGGAAACTTGGGCCTCCTTGCTTTGCCTCAGTACTATATCACTCCATACTGAGTCTAATGATACTGCAGGTCAGGTGCCATTTTGTTTTAAATGGACCAGTATGTAGAAGTGGAACAAGGAGACCAAGGGTGCCTCTGGCTAAGGCCTTCTTATTATGTCATCACCCTGCCCCATTTATGGAAGTCTACAGGAGGTCCAGATGACAACATCTTCCATTTTTAACCTGCCCATGTTTTCCCACCGCTTCTTCTTTCTTTTCTCTTACCACAGAAAATCAATTAAGGAGGGAAAGTGGAATAGTTGCACAGTGCCTTTTGATCGATAGTGCTGCCTGGAAGTAGCCAGGGTTCAAATCCCTGTTCCCTGCAAGTCCCTCTGACTCATTCCACAGGGTTTCATGAGGATAAAATGAAATTACTCCATGTATGTTGCACTGAGCACCCTGGAAAAAAGATTGGAGAATGAGAAACAAATTACTACTACTACTACTACTATAAGTACTACCGCTACAACTATTACTGATGGTGGAGATATGGTAAAATACCTTAAATGTTGTATTGTTATTAGTAAATTTTTGTTTTGTAGTCTGTCTATGCCCAGAAGGTAGGCTAAACCAGCCTTTCGGGGATGGATATTTGGTTTAGGTGGCATCAGCTCAGCCCAAACTAGAGTTCAAATAGCAAACAGGAATGAAGCAAAGCCAAAGATATAGAGCAGAGCAGACTAGGTCAGGCTGCAACATGGTAGAATAATTTTGCATGACAATAACGGCAGGCATTGCCACTCTGCACCAGGAATTCACCATGTTCCTTGGGTCCATTTCACACATCACAGAGAGACAAGCCTAAGTCAGAGGCCCAAACAAGGTCAGCCCTACCATTAGGCAAAGTGAGACAGTGGTGTCAGGCAGCAGATGCTGGGAGGTGGCAGCAAAGTGTTGGAGGAGAAAGCTGTGTGCCATGTGACCTGTTCTGCACCCCCTAATCTAGCCTGCTACCTTCAGGTGTGGTGGAGGGTGCTGTCCCATCATCAATGTTGAAGAAAGATTCAACAGCCAGTCCAGTTGGATTTTGTATATGGAATGGGAAGGGGGTGCCATCTTAGTCTTCACCTCAGGCAGCAAAATGTATTGGGCCAGCGCTGGGCCCAAGTGATTAATCCTACATCCAAGATTCTAGGCTGAATATACAGGTGCTATTTAGTATAAGAGGAGCCCAGTTCTGCTTACTTTCTTGGCTATTGGCCCAAATGTTTCACTATTATCAATTTACATAGTTTGAAATATTTTTTTAGAAGATATCTCGAGGTTAAAGGAGGAGAGTCAGTGGGGAACGACTTTTGTTTAAACACTGCAGGAAGTTAATAACACACATTTCTGGTACCTAAAGCGTAATTATAGAAAGATCAAAATTTACTGGCTACAAAATGCCAGACTCAATAACACAATGAAAAATAATTTCTGCTAACGCCTGCGATGCCGGCAAATTTTCCTGCAATAAATAACCCTGTGTGCAGTGAAGTTTGCTGAAGTCTCTTGCTGTGTTTCATTTAGACTGGTATAGAATCTGTAATAATTGGCTGCTCACACTTGTATCCAGCATCCAGTCTTCAGTTTCCTGTATCGTGCTATTGCTATTCTCCTTGTGCAATGTATGTATAGCCTCTCAAATTCATAGTCTCTTTGCACAACAACCACAACAAAACTTCCAGACGTGAGATCAGATACTAACATACAGTGCAGATTTGTAGACTATGTTAGTAGACCTGCAGAAGAGATAAAATGCTCCTACTTGTATTGCTGTGAACCGCCCAGAGAGCTTCGGCTGTTGGGTGGTATAATAATAATAATAATAATAATAATAATAATAATAATAATAATAATAATAGTTTGCTTGAGCAATCAGCAAAGAAAATGGCTGCAATATATGATGCACCTTTTGGCAAATATAGAGTATATGCTAAAACAGGAGGAAATACATTTGGATTTTCAACAATATTTTCTTTGTCTTTTTTGGTAAATGCTTCTTCTTCCTAAAAATTACTTTTCATAATAAGTATGCAAATTATTTCATAATAGTGTAGGCCGCAGTCATGACAGTCTCAGCACTTCATGTTTGCTTAAAATATTGTCTTAAAGGTGTTTTGGGTTGTTGTTTTTTAAAAATTAATCTCTAGATATAGGTATGAGCTGTTTGAAAGGGGCAAGATTTGGTTCTTAAATTGGTGGCATAGCCCTTCTTTCACAGGCTTTGTAAAAAAGTTACTTCCATGCACCTTGCTTGAACTTCTTAATACTTGGAGAGAAGGCAAGAATGGGGCAAATGTAAAATTGGCCTCTTAGGGTGCAATCCTATGCATGCCTTGGGTCCCAATGTTGGGAGAAAGGCGGGATACTACTACTACTACTACTACTAATAATAATAATAATAATGTTTAGACAGACATGGCTCGCTGGAGGGATGCTGAGACTTGTAGGACTTCTTTCTGTCTAAACTTGCATAGGATTGCACCAGGTGAGGGTGGTGACTTCTATTTTGGTGGGGCCCCTATTCCATGGCAGATTTTATTTGGAGCTATATAACACATTGTACAAATTGGCTATCAGATTGGTTATTAGAGCCCAACTCTTCTATTTCTCTGTTAAAAAACAAACAAACATTGGTAACAGCACCATTATATGATACTTTATGGGGAAATACTGGGTTGCTATTCCTATGTTATTCCTATGTAGAGTACACCCATTGAAATGAGTGGGGTGTAAATTAGACTAACATAGGATACAACCCAATACTTCTAGAACAATCATTGCAAAAATAAAAATCTTAATTTGAATTTCACTAAGAGTATGGGATCAGTATAACCCATGATTAAGTCCGCAAATATCACATTTAATAATTATGGAACCTTGCTAACTGCCCTGGACAAGGACAAGGAAGAGGCAGCAGGATGAGGGGGCACGGCTACACTAGTTTCATCTCTCAACTGTCATTTTAGCTACGAAGCCAAGCACACAGCATAGCTGAAGAATATGCTGTGAGTCAACCTTCTCTCAGTGATGAACCCAAATTTGCTTTTGTTTAATGTGTGGATTTTGGCCTTTCATGTCAAGTTGACTTAAGCCCTACATGGCTTGGGACCCCATTACCTCAAGAACATCTCTCCCCACATGAGCCTGCCTAGTCCTTGAGTTTGGCTTCAGAGGCCCTTCTCTGTGTTCCACCTATGACAAGCTCTAAAAGTGGCTGTTCTGGAGTAGGCCTTTTTATTATAACCCCACATTTATGGAATGCCCTCCTAAAAGATGCTTGCCTGGCACTGGCACTGTCATATTTTCGGTGCCAGGAAAAGATGTACTTATTTCCCCAGGCATTTGGACCTCAGTTATGGCCCAATTGTTATGAGCTGCTTTTGTACTGTTCATTCTAGGCTGTGTGGGATAGGGGAGAAGTTTGTGTATTGTGGATGAACGCTTTTCATATTGTATTGATATTAGATTATGTTTCATGGTGTTTTGTTTAGGCCGCTCCTGATTATAAGTCGCACCCTTAAAGTTTGGTGCTATTTTTAAAAAACTATTTTTTTAACTTTTTAAAACTTTTTAAAACTTCCGTGAGTGGCGGCGGCTGCTAGGGGCAGTCTCCGGCCGCTCGAGTCTTCCCCCAGGCACTCGAGCGTCGTCGTCTCCGCGGCGGCCACTTCCGTGAGCAGCAGCCACTGCTGGGGGCAGTCTCTGGCCGCTCGAGTCTTCCCCCAGGTGCTCAAGCGGCGGCGGTGTCTCCGTGGCAGCCGCTTCCATGAGCAGCGGCCGCTGCTGGGGGCAGACTCCAGCCGCTCGAGTCTTCCCCCAGGCGCGGGGCGGTATTTTTTTGGGGGGGGCAACATTCCGATTTTAGGCCGCACCCCTAGTTTAAAGCCTTACGTTAGGGGGGGAAGTGCGGCCTATACTTGGAACAATACGGTATTATTGTGCTGATTATGATTTATATTGATTTTGGGTTTTTCTGTTATATTAATTATGGATTTCTGTATTTGTGTGCATAAGTTCTTTCAAGGTTGCTTTTTGCAGTGGGGAAGGATGTATACATACTACTACTACTACTACTACTAATAATAATAATAATAATAGGCCTGTTTAATCAACTCCCCATGTGTACAATAAATGCATGGAGAGAGTGCGGCCAAGTCCCACTTGCTCCTCCCCTGACATATTCACATTGAGTGGAACATCTGAAAAGTGTGTCTACATGTGTCTGGTTTTACATGCATACTAGGCACCCCATGGACTCAAGACCCCCCCAGACAACTGGAGGCCTCTTGAGTACATGGGCCACCTATCCATGTACAACGTCGTGCACACAGCCATCCCTTTTCAAATGCCCTGCTCAATGTGTGGATTCAAGGGCAGGGTGTGATCCTGCCCCCTCCATGCAGTTAGTGTATGCACGGAGGAATGTCTGAACATGCCTGATATCACATTGTTTAATGGCATTCAGTCTCCTGGTTTGCGTCCAGGTTTCAGGACACCACAATTGCATATCCCAACCCGCATCATCCTAATCACCTTCAGACACCAGCTACGGTACATAAATAACTATTACGAAAACTGTTGCAATTTTCTCCCTCTGAGTCACAAGGGAGCAAGTGTAATACTGTGATATTTCAGAGTCATAGGCCCTCCCTGGGTGGAGCAAGCTGTGCATTGCTGTTGGCTCAGAGTTTTACCAAAAAGCACCATGCATCCTTTTGTGGCCAACCAGGATCTATTGGCTGCCATGTAATTCTCATATAGTTTTGTAATTCGCATACCTCCAACTCAGTAAAGCTTAGCTCTAGGGGAGGTGGGGGCATTTCGGCATTGGACTCTGAATATATTTAAACACTAGCAACTCACTGAGCTGGAAAATTGTAAATCTTCAATTCTCTTCGTAAAAGGTGGTCACCCTGTTCTTTGGAGACAGGTTTGGAGATGGGAGAATAATTACTGGACCCTCATGCAACGCGGAAGCAAAAACTGCAAGTTTCAATAATCCAGTAAAATGTTGGTTGTTGTTGTTTGCTACTAACGTAACCAACAAAGTAGTCTCCACATCAACTTTGCTTATTTCTAAAAAGAATAAGGACTAGTTAAAAACGAACATTTCATGCAAACCTGGGAGACAGTAGTACTGAAAAAGGCTTCTTTAGATTATGCTAGGTGTGGGTGATCTGTCCACCAGCCAGCTCGCTGGGTGCTCATGCTGGGCCAAAAGCGAGTGCCAGCCGAGGCATTCTGTGTTTCTATGTTTTTTACATGGAAAATGGCATAAGGTACGTTAAAAGCGGCCGCGATTTGCGTAACTTGCGTAAATTGTGACCATTTTAAACATATCTTACACCATTTTCTACGTAAAA
This sequence comes from Shinisaurus crocodilurus, assembly GCA_021292165.1. Classification (NCBI taxonomy): domain Eukaryota; kingdom Metazoa; phylum Chordata; class Lepidosauria; order Squamata; family Shinisauridae; genus Shinisaurus; species Shinisaurus crocodilurus. The sequence continues at coordinate 77,827,117 of CM037879.1, read as the reverse complement.
AATGTAGCGCTGGGAACCCAGAAGTTGCTTCCCCGGCTTGGCTCGCAAGATCACAAGCTGAGCCGGGGAAGCAGGTAAGGTGAGCGGAACTCGGGTGGGAGGGTTGAGCCTGGTGAGTTTGCCAGACTTCCACCCCACAATCGAGCTCCACGCACATCCCTAGTTATGCAAATGAAGGCCAATGAAAATAAATTATTATATTACCATTCAGTCCAAATCAGGAACACGATTTGGCTAGGGATTGCACCACAGAACTCTTGTGAGTTTGATTAACCCCCACAGGATAGTGCATAGACTGGGGTCAGAACAGAGGGAGCCCTGAACCAATACAGGGCCATTTAAAAGTGAGATCACTGGAGTGTGATCAGATCAGATCACTGATTGATTTGTTTTTCTTTTTCAGATTGCCAGTTTCCCATTTGCTCATTGGCAATGGCACTACTTCACATGGAAGAAAAAGAAAATCCTGACTTCTCAGGTAAATGACTCATACTAGTTTTAGCACTAGGGTAGCTGAAGTTCTTTTTCCTTAATCATACTAGCTGATTCAACACTATCATGTACGCATTTTGCTGTTTTGGCAAAATATACAGTATTGTATATTAATAACCTCATAAAAATATTACGAGGAGGAGGTGTTGTTTATAAAAGATATCTTGCTGGGATTTCCTTACTTTTTATTTTCTTTACTGTCTTGAAATGGAAAACAATTGCAGTAAATCAGTTCTCATGTATAATGGGTAATTTCACAATTGTTTCCATAGTCATGCCTAGTATTCTGCTACATGAGTTTTGATTGATTGATTGATTGCCTGAAAACATTTATATCCTGTCTTTCCTCAGAAGAACTCAAGGTGATTAACAACAGAAGTAAAACCATAAATGGACAATTTAAAATATTATTTATGGAGTAGTGGTGAGAGTGTTGGACTAGGACTCGGGAGATCCGTGTTCTAGTCCCCGCTCGGCCATGAAACTCACTGGGTGACTTTGGGCCAGTCACTGGCTCTCAGCCTAACCTACCTCACAGGGTTGTTGTGAGGATAAAATGGAGAGGAGAAGGAGGAGGATTATGTAAGCCACCTTGGGTTCCTTGCAGGAAAAAGGGCGGGGTATAAATATAATAAATAAATAAATAATACAGGGACAAGCAGAAGGATCCTATAAGACCATCAAGTCCAACCCCCTGCTCAATGCAGGAACCCAAGCTAAAGCATCCCTGACAGATGGCTGTCCAGCTGCACCTTGAGTGCGTCAAGAGTGGGAGAGCCCACTGCCTCCCTAAGTAATTGGTTCCATTGTTGTATTGCTCAAACAGTCAGGAATTTCCCCCCTGATGTTCAGCTGGAATCTGGCTTCCTGTAACTGGAGCCCATTATTCCATGCACTCTGGGATGGTTGAGAAGAAATTTTGGCCCTCCTCTGTGTGAAAACTTTTCAAGTACTTGAAGATTGTGATGTACTGGTAGTGGATAGGGAAAAGTTCTTCTCCCTGTCTCAGGACAGATAAAAGAAAGTACTTCTTCACATAGTGCATAGTTAAACTATGGAATTCACAACCACAAGATATAGTGATGGCCATCAATTTGGATGGCTTTTAAAAGGGGTTTGACAAATTCATGGAGGATAAAGTTATCAATGGTTACTAGTCCTGATGGCTATATGCTACCTCCACTATCAGAGGCAGTACAGCTGTGTACACCAGGTCCTGTGAAGTTAATTAGCTACAGAAATCCCACCAATGTACCAATTGTTCTTCACAGGTGCACTTGTTTAAGACAATTTTACTTGATATACGTTACTTAGCCTCCTGTTTGCCTTCCTCTGGTGTCTGAACTTAAGAGTTTCTTAGATGAGAAGTAATTCTGAAGTCAGAGTCGGGGAGGCAGAAGGGGAAGGGCTCTGTCTTGGTTTATTTGTAGTTATATTATTGCTTTTTTTACCACTTCACTTGAAAGTCGGGCCAGGGGTTACAAAAGGGATCTATGAAAGGTGATGTTTGAAATGTGTGCCACATCTGTTGTAGGAATTGCTATGAAGGAGCTATGATGACTGCATAAGTGGCAGGCTTGGTTTACACACTGTATTAATGGGGTTAATAATTTATCCATGAGCAGCTGCTACTAGTCATGATGGCAATATGCTACCTCAAGTATCAGAGGCAGTGTGCGTCTATACACCAGTTGCTGGGGAACATGAGTGGGAGGGTGTTGTTGCACTCATGTTTTGCTTGTGGATTTACCACTGGCATCTGGTTGGCCACTGTGTGAACAGAATGCTGGACTAGAGAGGCCTTTGGTCTGATCCAGCATGGCTCTTCTGATGTTCTTATAGATTGTTGTGTGATTTGCAGTAGATTGGCAAGGGTTTCTGTCTCCTAACTGTTTAACAATATTAGGAATGGACAGAACTGTGAATCTTGGGCTTGTCAAGGTACTCAATTTTCCCCTGTGAAGCTTGTTCCGTCCCGATACCATATGGGTTTTCCCAATTTCCCCCCACACATAAATCCATGTGTAGTCTTGTGCACATTTTTCAAATGTCCACATTTCTGTATGCATGCCCCTACTGACTAAAGTGTTTTTGTATATATTATAGGAATGTACACCGTGGGTTTTTGTTCATTTTCCAAATGTGCACATGTTGTCAAACACTTCCCCCCCCCCCAAAAAAAAAGAATGCACCACAAGCCTGGAAATATATGGAATTCTGACTGCAACCTGCATTCAGTTCCTTGTTCGGTTCCAGGAGGTGAAATTTGGGTAGATCCATAAAAAAATAATTTAAAAATCTCAATCGAGTGAATTTCTCACCCATCCCTGACAGCAAGTAAAAGGGTAAGTTAAAACAAAACAAAACTCAGCCATGGCTGGCCTTGTGCTAATCTCAGCCTTTCCCAACCTGCTATCCTCCAGTTGCAATTCCAGGTGCAATTCCTGAACATTGGCCACACCGTCTAGGGCAGATGGCTATTGAAATACAAACATCTGCAGGACTGAGGAGGCTGGCTTATCTTGTTGTCTCATCAGTTCCTCCTCTGTTAAATAGTTATCTTTGATCAGGTCTTTGTGCAACCCTATTGGCCACCTAGAGAGTTTTGTGTTAGAATTATAATAACTCGGATGTAGACTTGTATTTGTATGCACAGTGTATGGCTCATGGGGCACAATAAGTAATTGACTCCACTGCACTGTGCTAGCAAGTGCTAGCTTCCTGTTGTACTAGCGGTCATTCCTGCTAGTGCAATGGCAGCATTGGATACTGCTGAGAATATATAACAGTAACTGCCTTGAGCAGGGATTTCCTGTGCCATGGACACAGGAACCACCTCTGAGATTTCTGGGAAATCTCCTCTTCCCAATTATGTTGCTCACATGAGTAGACCACACAAGTGTGCTGCTATTCACAAAAAACCAAGGTAACGAAGGCTTGTTGAGAGGCCTTTGGGGCTGAAAGACAGGATAGAAATAGATATTTTAAAAGTAAACAGAAATGCATATGGGCTGGCTAGCTTATGAGTATTACTTCTCAAGATCTTGCCTCTCTTCCTCTCTTTTATAAGATAACCAGTGGAGGCTGGTGGCTCCAATGTCAGTGTGGTGGTTTATATCCACTCTGGGTTGTAGTCTGAACTTTTAAGTCTGGGGATATGATTCAGCACCGTCGATAGCTCCTTTAATGTGCAGACTACAACCGGGAATGGATAAACCGCCACACTGACCCCAGCCTCCACTGAAGACAACACAACCAATGTTTAAATGAGCTAATCTTCTAATTGCAAATATGTGTGCATTTTCTGTGTGTGTGAAAGCGGGGGGGGGGGAGACCATCCCCAATAACTGACCATTGTCCCATGTTTCATTCAACATCCCCGACTCAGGCACCCAGTGACCAGTTCTTCAATGAAAACTCATTATTTTCTGTAGCTTTTCTCTGCATAGCCAGTGGCTCCTGTCTTGCTCCTGTCTTGTTTGGGCAGAGATAGGTCCTTGCTCAGATCAAAGTGTGGCTCTTAGCTGCAGGGACACTGACATCTGAGCACAACAAAAGCAAGGTTTGAATATTATGACTTTCCAGTACACGGCCCAGTTATGTTTCTCATATACATATTTTTTTCTATTTTTTTTTTAAAGGAGGGGGAGGAATAATTCTTTTTTGAAGCCCAGATTCTTGCTAAGGAATGTGCAGTAATAATAAAGGAATTCATTTCTGGGGCATAGTCACAATATAAGCCAATTTTTAAGTTTAAATACAGCTTTCAGGGTGTTCTGCTGGTTTTTTGTTTTTTGTTTTTAAACATGTACTTTGCTGGGGTTTCATTTGATTAGACAGCCACTAATTATGTCTCCTCCATTGGAGAGGTGTGGAACAGTTCAATTCTGTATCCTTGATGCCTGGCTGATAAAGTGTAGGTTGCATCCAAGCTAATGAAAGCTGTTCTTAGTGCTGCTGATAAGAAGAGCCAGATAGGAAAATTCAATTGCAAGGGTTTCCCATCACATTTGTGCTTCTCTCGCAATTTGGCCATCTTCATCAGGCTTCCAAAACAGTAAATGCAAAGAAAAGACAATTTGCTTTGATATATTTGTACAAAGTTCTGTGACAGTCTAAGAATCAGCAAGCGAATGCAATATAGAGGGGAAAGTCCAGAAACACCATGAAGGGAGACAAAACGCATCATGGGGGGCATTTTCTGCGGGGATCATTCTGAACATTAAGACTGTGGTCCAGTATATTTGAATGGGGGGGGGCATACCAGTTTTGTTCTGTCGTTGTGGGAATGCTCATAATGGGTCCGTAGTAACTGCTGCTGTAGTACTTTGTTGACTAAATTGTAACTATACAAAGCTCTGAAACCTTACCAGAAAGTTGTGTTCTTGGTGATGTGGGTGCTGGCAGTGGTGATAGATTTCATTTGATGCTGAATTCAATGGAGCTCAATTCCAGCCAACCATAGCCAACAGTTTAAAAATAAAAAAAAAACTTAGGTTGCAATCCTATGCATGTTTAGATAGAAAAAAAAATCCTAGAGCTCCTAGCATTCCCCAGCCAGGATGGCTGGCTGGGGCAAATTTGGAAATGTAGTACTTTTTTCTGTCTAAATGTGCATAGGATTGCACCCTTACTGTGGTATTCAGACACCAGTCCCTGTCTTTGTCTATCCACTCCTCATAGTGCTGCCTGAAGCAGGTCACTTGACCATGCTGCATGGCAGGATTGGCCCTGTTGGTTGCTCTCTCCATGGCTTGTGGTACTGCATGAGAAACATTAGCCAAATAAAGCAAAAGGCCTTGATCAGTATTGTCCGCTGGGCCGCCCATGCCATGAGGCAAGTAGAGCCTTTTGTCTCAGGTGGCAGATTGGGAAGGCGGCAGAGTGACCACTGCCAACCTCTCTGCTGCTGCTGCCTGCCCTCTCCTTTCAAAGAGAAAGTCAAATCTGTCTGCAAACCATGGATGTAGCTTCTAGTGGCCACTGCCTACAAGCCTACACCTATCTGAAATTTGGCAGGCGTCATCCCCTCAGAAGAGGAAACTGTGCCTGAAAATATCATCCAATTCTGTGAATGTGTGTGTATGTGTGTATCACCTTTTAAAAAACAAACAAATCAAAATCAAAATTTAGAGGTGCTTAGCTCAAACCTCACTGAACCTATTTGTATGATATTTGTTAGGCGTCACCCACTCAAAAGTTCCTTACTATGCCTACGGATGCATGAATCTGCAAAACTTGAACTTGTTGAAGTTCTCTGATTTCCACCTTGAAGCTTGTTCCGAATCATGTCCATATAAGAGTACAAGCTTTTTTTTCTCTTTTTACACAAAATGTGAACATACTTTTGTGCACATTTTTTTTCAAATGTAGTCATCAATTATTAACATTTTGGAAATGTGCACATCCCCCCCATTGGTTAAAGCATGTTTGTGTGCATTTTTCAAATGTACACTTTTTCATGCACATTTTAAACACACATTTTTGATGTGGCACAAATCACATCACAAGTTGGGAGATGTATGAACTTCAACAACCGCAGATTGCATTTGGGTCCGTGTTCAGGGTCTGGGAGGTGCAAATTGGCTAGATTTGGCGAAAACAAACAAACTGAAATAGATTCCTCATAAATCCCTAACTATGCCTGCAAGTTTCACCCGTTTCTGTCAAAAGGTTATAGCTGTTTGTGGAAATCCCCATTATAGTCAATGGGGCCATACAAAGTTTCAGTTGTTCTGAGGCAAGATGAAGCTTCAGATATGGCCCTAAGAGGGTCATGCCAGAGGGGATCCAAGCCAAAGTACCCAACTTTCTGAGGCAGCTGAATCTTGCTTTCAGAGCACCTCCCCAACCCAACAAATACAGGTCCTTTCCCAAATGGAATGCTGTGTCCATTATGGTGACATTCCATTTCACTTCTTTCAGCCATTCAGGCTTCCAGTTTTTCACATGGCATGCTACAGAAGATCAAGCACGATGCTGTCACAGTACAAACACAATCCACATTACACTTTGGCTGGTAGTGGGGAGGGTACCACAAAAGTTTGTGTGTTATGTGCAAGGTTTTGCACAGTTGATCCAGAAGAAAATCTTACATTGCTTCAGTTCCCAGCCATTTTCCTGCTACCCACTGTCCTCCATTACCAGATCCTCCCTCCCTCCCTTCCTTCTTTACATTATATTGAATTTCCACCCTACATTCACAGACATCTTGCCAGTTTCATTGTTGATTTCTTTTAGTAGATTCTCAAACTGGAGTCCATACATTCTGGATTCCAGCTATTTTGTGATCCAGTCCCTTTTGTAATATTTTAACTAAAGAGCAGTCATGCTCCTCCATTGATTTGGAGTGATAGGTGAGTTCTTATCGTACAGAGAATGTGCACAGGGCACCCAAGAATCCCTTATTTCCCTGGCCCAAAACAATTCTCCCTCCCTCCCCCCTCTCTCATACACACACAGAGAGAGAGAGAGAGAGAGAGAGAGAAACACATGCAGGTAATGTACGAAGACTTCCTCATAAGAAGAAGGACTGTCCTTAGCACGAAGTGATATGAAGCAATCCACTGCAGGCTGCAGCTTCTCAAGGGGGTGCCATTTCCTGCCTCCTGTGTCCATCTCTCTGTGTCTCATTGTAAGGTATCTCTGTCACACAAGATAAAGAGAAAACCTTCCAGGAACTCCTCCTACTACCTACATCCCAGATAAATGAATTACAGCATTCCAAAAGCACAACCATGCCCTTGCAACTCCTCATCATTTCAGAGTGGCCTGCAGTGTAGACATTCACAGTGAATTGTGTCATACACAACAACACTCACATCTAGAAGAACATGGTCTTTCTGCAAAAGAGCTGAAATCAAAATTAATGCTATACTTAGCAAACTAATACTTTCTTCTCAGACTTCTTTGTGCAGGGCAGGGAGGTTTTACAGTTGTGGGGGGCAGCTCTTTTGTCGTCAGGGCAAAGCAAAATTAAAAAAAAACAATGAAGTTCCATTATGCTCATGTTTTTATCTGGAACGCTGAATTAAATGGACTGTAATATTGCTCCTGGCCTAAATATTAGCTCACATTAGAATCTGGAAACACTCAAGTCAACCAGCTTAGGAAGCCGCAGAGCAGATCAGCGCTCCTTCACCATTGGTGTCATGGCAAACAATGAGGAGCACTTATCAAAAGTGTTCCAAACACATGCAGGGAACTAAATTAGCCACGGACAGACCAAAGAGAACAAAACATAAAGCCTTCTCAGAAAATGCTCTCATGAAATTTGTAGGGCTCACTCCATAATTGTTTTTGGCTTTATATATCTTCTGGAAGAACACATACTAAAGGGGATTGGTGGGGAGCCAGTGCCGTTGCTCCTTTTGGAACTAATTTTGTTAAATATTCTGGGGGCCTTCAAAGGAACTGCCTGAGTAATTGGTATGGTTGGAATGAAATGGGAAACTGCAGACCAATTTTCCGTAGTGCCTGGAGGGACCCGACCGGCAGATGCTGCTGCATCAATCTATGTGTGATAACATTTTGAAAATAACATAAAAGAGGAGGGGGGAGGTAAGAAGGAGGTAAGTGCCTGTGCATTGCTTCCTAATAGATGACAGAGTTAGCCATATATGTCTGGTAAGCAGCATCAGTACTGTAACCTGCCGTCAATGAGTTTCACCAGCCTTAGTTTCCAAAGTGATGATGCTTCGGTCCTGACAGTGCTGGGCTTAAAACATATCGGCATCTGTCTATGCAGGAGTCCCCTTGCACAGTTCTCATTTGTATCGGTAGAGCAAGAGTGGGGAACGTCAGATCTGGGGGTCCCAATTTGGCCCTCTGAGGTTCCACAGATGGCCATGCCCCCTCCTCCTGCCCCCCCCCCCCGGACTTTTTAGGAAATGTCTCACTTACGTATATGCTGGATCTGTTGTGGTTACTGTTCCCAGGAGGCTTGGCAACAATTACATCTTTAATCATATCCTGGGTTCTGTTCAGTATAAATTCAAGGTGGAGCTGTGCTCAAATGGCCTCTTGAAATTCTCCACCCTATTTGTGGGTGGAGAAATTAGAGGGACAATTTCACCACATTTCTCCAGGGGGAGGAGAAATTCTCAACAGTTTCTCACAGGAAGGACTCACCATTGGCTGCACAGCTTCTCTGCTCCCCTGCCCCCGCAAGGGTTTTTCTGTGTGTGTGTTGCCACTGCAAGTGGTGACAGCATCAATTACGTTGGCAGGCTGGCCCCCATTTTGCATCTATCACAATGCATGTGTGAGGGGGGACAGTGTTGTGTCCAGCTCCAGGGAAGGGGTGGAGCTAGTGCTGTGCCAAAATCTGTCCTCCACTATTCCTGAAAGTTTCCTTCCCCCGTGAAAGAGGGCTTCCATTGTTCTGCCTCAGTTTCAGGGAGTTTTACAATTTATTTTTGTGGTGTTTTTGAGCTTACCTAGCCACTGTGAGGCAGCCAAGGGTGTGTGTGTGTTTTCTTTCTATTTCACATCTCTCCATGGCTCTGTACCCTCCCTGGCTGCCTTTGCTTCTTGATCTGAAAAAGCTCTATGGGAGGAATTACATCATGATGGCTTTCAGTTGGCTTGAATTGATGGGCAGGAAGCTGAGGATGCTACAGGCTGCTGGAGGGGTGATTGTACAATGAAAGACAGGGCACTTATGCACACACTTCAGCCACATCCTAAGTAAAGTAAGTGCAAGAAACCTGAACCCAACCTATGAGAATTTCTCCAACATTTTATTCTCCTCTGAATTCCTTTTCGAAAGCGATTTTTTTCTATCAGACTGATTGAGAATGGTCAAAAAAATGTGGGAGAAATTTTCAACACAGACAGCACTAATTCAAGGGCTCTTCAATGGAGGATTTTGTGTGTGTCCCAAAATCCTTCAAAGTACATTTAGTTAGGAACAGGGAGAGAGCCCTTTCATTGGCTGTGCCCAGGCTTTGGAACACCCTCTTGAGGGAGACTTATCTTTAAAGGACTGCCTCCTTCCATATAAACCTGTCTGTACTTTACTATCATCATCAGAGGCCCTGTCATATGTCCCACGAACTAGAGAGGCTAGGTTGGTGGCTGCTCAAGACAGGGCCTTTTTGGTAGCAACACCTTGATTGTGGAACTCCATCCTGAGGGTGATGAGACTGGCTCCTTATTTATTTTTCTTTAGACAAGCATTAAAGACTGATCTGTCCTCCTGTTGGCCTTTTAATGCTGCGTAATGACTAATGCTTTATGTCACCCATCTGTTTTAATGTTAATGTTGCTCTCAGATTTTATCATATGGTGTTCCTGTGTATTTCGGTTTTATGATATGTTTTTATTACTCTTTTTTTTTTAGTGTATATTACCCTGGGTGTCCGGCAGGTGGAAGGTATGATTTATAAATGTAATAAATAATCAGTAATGCCCTTCCACCAAGTTATTTAAAAACTTCCTCTTTGGAAGTATTTGGGCTCAGGAGTGGTTTGCTCTTTCATTGATTTTGTTTTTCACTTGATAGAATTTGTCTGATAGTTTTTAAAAGGCTGTTTGTACTTTTTACCTCTTTATTCTGCCAGGCTTTTTTAGTGCTTACTGTGATGCTTTTCATATTTTATTGTTATGTTATCATTGTTTTAATTGTTGTTGTTAGTCACCTTGAGCTCTATTGAGGAAATGTGAGGTATGGAGGAGGTTAAGTAAGTAACAGTGCAATCCTATGGCTGCTAGACAGGGTCTAAACAGCCATAGGATTTTTGGAGATCCAGCTACGAGGTTGGAAAATTGCTCCGACCTCGTAGCTGGGTCTCTGTGCTTGGAGTGCCCTCCCCCAGCTCACAGCTGGTGCGGAAAGAACTGCACTGGCTGCATCTCCAAGGTCATAAGCGCAACCTCAGAGATGAGGTTTAGGGGAGGGGAGGAGACAGGCGCCGCCAAGATATGATGTACCCTGGCAGCTCCTCCACCTTTCTTACCCCTGCTCCAAAGCACCTCAGCTAGACAGCCAAAATCGGCTGCCTAGCTGAGTTGCAGGGTGGGAGGAATGCAGAGGCGACCTTTGCCTCTGTGCTCCTCCTGCCCTCCATAAGATGCCTGTAATCCTCCAAGTTCGGAGGGTGATGGGCATCCCGATTGGATTGCGCCCTAAACAAGCAAATAGATGAAGGCTGCTTCTCCTCCCATGTTAGTTCCATCACATAACTGCAGTCCTATGCACACCTCCATGGGAGTAAGCCCCACTGAACTCAGAGGGATGTACTTCTGCATAAACATGCCTTGTATCAGACTTCATATTAATTAATTCTAAGAAAGCCAGTCCACCAGCCATTTCATCTTCCTAATCCATTTCTGGAGTAGTTGCAGTTACTGAGCAGTTTGCTTTGTTATAATACTGGCAGGGGTTGTACCAAACATACATTGTCATTTAAACATTGCCTACCACTAAACAATCTTGCTATAAAATGTCAACTCAGAATGACCAAGCATGTTGAATAATAGCAATATGTTTTTCCTGTCTCCTTCCTCCAAATACTGGATATTATTTTCATTTTTGTTGTAAGAGAGAGATGGGTTGAAAAGGGAGGCTTCTCATTTTGCTTTGAAGAACCTGAAGTTTATAGCAACCAATTCTCTTCCTACAGAAAGATCAGCAGATAAATTATTTGTAGCACTCAAGAAGACAGGCCCAGAGATTTGCTACTGCCTGTGTGAAGAACACACACAAAGGGAATGTTGTGCTCTCGGAACTTTGTGCTACAGGCAGATTGGCAGGAGGTGTTTTTGGAATTCTGTTGCCTAAACATCGAGAAGAGTCCAGGGTAGAGTCAGGAAAACAATATTTGGTATTGTTGTTGTCTGCTGATAGGAGAGAACCCAAAGACTGACTGGGTAATAATCATTTCATTCAAAAGTTGTTCCAGCATGATAGGGTTGTCGGTGACTAATTGACTGGGTTCACATAACATGCTAAGCTACTGTCTGCTACGAAGCCACCCCATGAAGCCCTGGCTTGTTGTAGGGTTTCTTTCCTTAACCCTCTGTGGCTTAGCGTGTCATTCGAACCCGGACAACGCAGCAAGCCACGGTCAAGTCAAAAAAGGTACAGGGCCCCTTGGGGAGAGTGGCAGAAAATCTTGCTGCTCTGGCCCATGTGACTCTGGGTGAGTGCCGATGACAGCTGCCCAATGTGCCCCAAGTGGCACTTGTGTGCAGCTGTCGTCGGCTTCCCTTCTGCCCCGTGTTGCCTCCCCAAGCCCCACTCCGGGCTTGGGGAGCTGGCGCGCAGCAGACACCGGCTCATCTGGCAGGTGGGGTGTGTGTGTGTCACATTCCCTTGGGTCTCCTCTGGAGGAGGCCTAGGAGAATGCTATTGCCCCTGCCTGCTGCCATGCCAAGTGAAGAAGGCGTGTTCTCCTCCTGGGCCTCCTCTGGGGGAGGCGCAGGAGAATGCACCCTCCTTGCTTGGCGTGCCAGCTGCTGAGTGCTGCCATGCCAAGCAAAGGTGGTGGACAAGGTGCGTTCTCCTGGGCCTCCTTCGGGGGAGACCCAGGAGAAGGTGCCATCTTTGCTCTGCACGTTGGCCTCTGAGTGGTTGCTGCACCAAGCAACGGTGGGGGGTGAGCCGCATTCTCCTGGGCTTCCTCAACAGGAGGCCGAGCAGAATGTGGTTTATTCCTGCTGCTGCCAGTCTGGCAAGGAGGGGTTGCCGAGCAACCTCCCTCTGCCGGGATGAGCAGCAAGGAGCCTCTGACAGCATCTGAAAAGTGCCACTTGGTCACTTTTTGCCAGCTGTCATCCCCTCTCGCTCCCCTCAGTGCTCCCACGGTGTCAACTGGGATACCGGCAGAAGGAAGAGAGGGACCACTGCTGCGACCAATTGTTTGTTGGGTACAGCAGGGGCACAAGGCTAACTTTAAGGCCAGGGTGGCTACATAGCCACCCTGGACTTAAAGTGTTGTGCAAACCCACCCATTGTGGGGAGAGTAAAGATGGGCAAATATCTATTCTGTATCCCTCATATATGTTTTTATTTTATACAAATTTAGCATACCATCTTAATGTAGATGTTTGAAATGATCCAGTAAGATTGGATTTGACAAGTATTCATTTATTTATGTATTTATTATATTTATACCCCACCTTTTTTCCTGCAAGGAACCCAAGGCGGCTTACATACTCCTCCTCCTCTCCATTTTATCCTCACAACAACCCTGTGAGGTAGGTTAGGCTGAGAGTCAGTGACTGGCCCAAAGTCATCCAGTGAGTTTCATGGCTGAGCGGGGACTAGAACCCGGATCTCCCAAGTCCCAGTCGAACACTCTCACCACTACACCACACTGGCTCTCAAGAGGTCTTTTGAATTCCTTTCAACCAGTCTAGGAGGTCTTGGATGAATGGATGTTGAAGGGCTCCGAAGTGTTGCTTCCCTTTGCCATTGCCCTTTGGCAGGCAACGAAGGGCAGCAGCTTTGCTTTGTAGCCAGTGTGGGCTCCTCTCCTCTCCAGATGCTATGGCTGAACAGACTCCACAAGGCCATAGCCACAAGCTTTCTTACTGGTAGTCTAGGCCTCTTCACCAAAGTTTCACCTTGTGTGTGTTTAAAGTCTCTCGCCCTTCTGCCTGTAGAAATATATGGGACGGTGCATGGACATATGCTCCCCAACTACTCACTATAAATTACACCTGCGGCTATTTTCCACTGTTCCAGCCAATGAATGCAAAGTCACTGGCATAACTGACAAGCACTAGGTAGTTCATTTCAATTTTATACTGAACTGTATAACACTGGATGAGGGCCAATAAACTGAAACTCAATCCAGACAAGATGGAAGTGCTGTTTGTGGGCAGATCATCTGTCTGGAGGGAGGATACTCAACCTGCCCTGGACGGGGTTGCACTCCCCCTAAAGGACAAGGTTTGTAGTTTGCGGGTGCTCCTAGACTCCGAACTGTCGCTGGAGTCACAAGTGGACTCGGTGACAAGGAGCGCCTTTTATCAGCTTAGGCTGATTTACCAACTACAACCCTATCTGGACAGGCAGAGCCTAGCAACGGTGATTCATGCTCTGGTAACCTCTCGTTTGGACTACTGTAACACGCTCTACGTGGGGCTGCCTTTGAAAATGGTCTGGAGACTTCAATTGATTCAAAATAGAGCAGCAAGGCTGCTAACGGGGACTGGCCGACAAGAACACATTACGCCAGTCCTCTATGAACTACACTGGTTACCAGTTGAAGTCCGGGCCCGATTCAAAGTGCTAACATTGACATTTAAAGCCCTAAATGGTTTGGGGCCAGGTTATCTGAAGGAACGCCTTGTCCCATACGTGCCTCCCCGAACCCTGAGATCCTCTTCGGAGGTCCTTCTCAGAGAGCCCCCCTCCAAAAGAGGCTAGGAGGGTGGTTACTAGGGGAAGGGTCTTCTCAGTTGTGGCACCCCATCTCTGGAATCAACTTCCTAAGGAGGTGCGCCTGGCGCCTACTCTTTATTCCTTCAGGCGCCAGGTGAAGACCTTTTTATTTACCCAATATTTTAATGGTTAGATTTTTATTCCCATTTTTATTATCACTGCTGTACCTCCAGTCTAATTCATCTGGCTGCTTTGTTTTATTTTTTTGTATTGTATTGTATTGTATTTCTATTTTAATGATATTTTTGGTTTTAAGATTGTTTTTATCTTGTTTTTCTTGTAAACCGCCCAGGGAGCCTTTGGGCTGATGGGCGGCAAATAAATATATTAAATAAATAAACACATTATGCCCCCTTTATTTAGATTCTGGCCATTCTGTTTCTCGCTCATATACACCATATCAGATTGATTGACCACCAAATTTCTGGCTAGGGACCTGAGGGCCAAACTATTAAAAGTGTGACTCCATACACACACACACACACACACACACACACACGAGGAGGGGTCAGGATTGGAACTGCAGTATGCAAGAAAGGGGTTAACTCCTTCCATCCAGGCTAAGGTCATGATGGAAAGCACCCCTTCTCAAAGCTGTTATTTCCCCACAGGAGGGAAGCTGTCATTGATGGCAATGCCACTTTCCCTCTGGCAAGCTAGCACGTTAGGGCGGCACAATTTTTATTGGGTGTGTGCTGTGAGAAGAAAGAGTTCAACTCCCTTCCCATGCCCTCTGGTTCCAATCCTGATCAGAAGCTCCCAAATCTGCTATTTTAAAACAAACCAAAACAAACCAAAACACCACAACAACCATAACCCATGACCCCCAGGTACATGAAATACAATCATACCTTTTATGTAGCATCTAGTTTGGCACTGGGACACTGTTCAGGTGTTTAAAAAGAGTTAAAATGAGGAGAAGAAGTGCTCCAGCGCCGCCCTTCTACCTCGTTGTGTTTGTCATCTTCAACTTGTGGAGGGTGACAGTCTGAAGAGGAAAGCCTCTATGCATGGAGGTTCCACACGTGAGCTAGAATGTGGATTTTTCAGTGTTGTTTTGGCTGATGTGGAGAGACTCCACAGATACAGCAGACTCTCCTCTTCAGACTGTCACCCTCCACGAGTTGAGGGTGACAAACGTGATGAGGGAGAGGGGTGGGACTAGAGTGCTCCTTCTCCTCACATGTTGATTTTAACCCTTTTTTGAATGCCTGAATATGGATACTGGGAATACAGTATTTTGGAAACGCACTCAAGACTGGAGCAACTCCTGTACAAGGAAAGATTACAATATTTGGGACTTTGGGGCTTAGAGGAAAAGTAAGGGGAGATATGATAGAAGCATATAAAATTATGCATGGTATGGAAAAAAGTGCATGGTGTGGAAAGCTTCTCCCTCTCTCACAATGCTAAAACCCAGAATAATCTAATCAACAGGAATGGTGGGAGATCCAGAATGGACAAAAAAATGTACTTCTTCACACGACACAACATATAGTTAAACTATGACATTTAATGCCACAAGATGTAGTGATAGCTGCCAGCTTGGATGGTTTTAAAAGGGGATTGGACAAATTCATGGAGGATAATGCTATCAGTGGCTACTAATAGATCAGTGTTGTAAACCGCCCAGAGAGCTTTGGCTATTGGGTGGTATAGAAATAAAATTATTATTATTATTATTATTATTATTATTAGTAGTAGTAGTAGTAGTAGTAGTAGTCATGGCTATGTATTACCTCCAGTGTCAGAGGCAGTATGCCTCTTAATACCAGTTGCTGAGAAGCAACAGCAAGAGTGGGCTACTGCCCTCATGTCCTGCTTGTAGGCTTCCCAGAGACTTCTGGTTGGCCACTGTGGGAAAGAAGATGTTGGGCTAGAGAGGGCTTTGGTCCAATCCAACACAGCTCCTCTGTATTCTTAAGATGACTTGGGCTAGGACAGGAGTAGGCAACCCAGTGTCCTCCAGAAGTTTTAGACTGTAACTCCCATAATTCCTAATCATTAACCACGATGGCTGGGGCTGATGGGAGTTGTAATCCAAAACATTACCTACTCCTGGACCAAAAGCTTTATTTTGGAGGCAAGAATGGGCTAAACTATTTTTAATTGAGACTTTGGTACCTGCCCTGAACCTCCGGAAAGGGCATCATAAGCACAAAATAAATTAATGTGGAATGATTAGGAATGACTAAGGAGTACAGCTAAGCAGTTTGAATCTAATGAAGAAAAATTATATTTTCTTTCCTTCCTAAAACGGCCCACGTCCCTTGTGAGTGGAACTCAGCTAATATATAATTTGTAGGCATAAAAGGTAAAATGGCTTTGATGCTTATGAATCGCTATTGTCAAAGCTGTACAAGCAAAATACAGTACGTGGCATGTATATACACAGTGGCCCCCTTCATGTTTAAAACATGACGGAGAGCTTAACAAGTGATAACCTAAGATAAAGCCACTGTTGGGTCAAAGAATGAATTAAAGAATATTGCTTTTAGCCTGGACTTGAAAGCATTCATACAGACAATGTTCTAAATCTCTCCTGGCAGAATATTCAGTGGTGGCTATGGAAGGAGCACTTAAGATGCAGAGTCTCTTTCAGCAATGGATTTATAATGATATTCCTGTAGAGCGTTTGTAGATCACAAAAAACCTGACTTGGGCAGCAAGGAAGTAATTCCTCAGCTGGATACTCCAAGCCTAGAAGACAGATGAGAGCATGCAATGCTTTCAAGACCCACAACAAAGGATCCTCAGAGTGGATCACTTACCAGGGGTCCTGGAATGGTAGTAGACAACCCCTTCCTCCCAACCGAACTGCCTGCTGTTTAGGGGAATTCTCTCCTGTATTTGTTTCACCCTCTCCACAAGTCCATGCTGTTCATTTCATCCATTTCAACTGAACACATGAGCAGAGTGTTGTCTTTTGTTTCAAAAGTAAATCAGTGGGTAGGGAAGGCTGCAGGCTGGCAATTCACAAAGCTGATACCTGTTCTACAACAGAAATGGGCCCAAATGATTCAGCAGTGTGTGATTCAGCTGCTGCCAAAGGAGGAAGTGAAAAGGAATGTTAATTCTAAGGATGCTGAAAAACTGGAGATGTGGTCTTGATGGCATTCTGGCTCTAAGGAAGAACACAGGTCCTCACCTAGGATGGGTGAGAATTCCATTTCAGTTTGGTTTTGATAAGAATTTACCCAAGTTCACCAAATTCTCCATTAAAAAAAAGAACTTTGGATTTTTTTATTTTAAAAAATCTAAATACGAAAGAAACCAAAACGGGTAGATTTGTTCATCTAGGGCTTTGAGTACTTAATTCTTAAAAGTTTGGGTTTGAATCCCTGTATATTCAACCATGTTACTTCTGAATAAGGGTTGCCACCTCTTTTTTTGGACAGGCTCCTCATCTTTAACAGCTGTAGGGCAGGCAGGTACATAATAGAATCATAGAAAATCCTCTCCATGCCAGGAATAGCTGTACCTATTGTATTTGGCTGGTGCAGATGGGTGAGAATCTAATTTCAGTTTGTTTTTCATAAGAATTTGCCAAAAAAAATTCAAAGCTCTTCTTATTTGGGAGAGAAAGAGCTTGAGATTTTAAAAATCCAAATGTAGGAGAAAACTAGACAGACAGATTCACCACTCCCTAGTCCCCACCCAAAAAGATTCAAGACCCTTCACAACCTTCCTCACAAAGTGGGCAGGGAAATTCTCCAGCCTGATCTTGCAAGTGGTATGTCCCACCAACCACCATTACTTGTGTCTAGGGGTGAGTGACTCTGCATTTCAGTTTTACATTCCTAAAGATGAGGAGCCTGTTGGAAAATTAGGTGGCATGACATCCCTAATTCAGTATCACAAACATGGTTGAATACGCAGGGATTCAAACCCATACTTTTAAGAAATAAGCACTCAAAGCCCTGGGTCTGGATGGGTAAATATGTAAGTTTCGGTTTCTCCCACTTCTGATGCTTTTTAAATCTCAAGTTCTTTTTTGTCCCAAATACTGTATGGAAAAAACTTTGAGAATTTGGGTAAATTCTGATCAAAACTGAACTGAAACAAATTCTCACCCATCCCTACGACTGAGTGAGTGAGTTTGTGTCTCACCTCCAGTAATTTGGCCATGTTTTAACAATCCAGTATAGTTTTATGGCAGTAATAACAGGCATTTTCACAGAGTTCCTAGTTCCCACTGTCCTGCTGTCCCCATTTGACCATCACCAGCAAATCTGAGGTCCTTGATTCCCCAAAGAAATTAAAGAGCAATCTATTTCCTGCCTTGTAGGGTTGTCTTGTTTATTCTTGTTTTTCAGTTTCCTGCAGGTTCCCTAGCTTTTGAAAATGCTAGGCAGAGGAACATAACCTGATGCCCAGTACATCAGGCAGTGCATGAGGTGTGTGTGTCCCCCTTTTTCTAGGAACAAAATAAGAAGGGTTATAAGGGCTACTCATTCCTGTGCAGCTTGACCTTCAGTTCTTTTCTCATGGGAAACACATGATAAAATCCAGTTTAGGATTATTCTTTTCCCTTCAACACAGGCTGAGAATTCTATAGCAAAAAGTACCTAGCTAAAACTCACTTAGACATTGTGAGGCAAATTCAAGTGGGACAAAGTCACAGAACATTCAGGATCCAGGCCTTGAAATACTGCTAAAATAGTCATATATAGGTGGAAATGTGGGATCTCCCATGTTAAATATACGTGTATGTGTAAAATGTGTACATATTTTCATCATAGGTTCAAAACAGCATACGGTATATCTTTCATTAAAGCAGTCAGTACTCCAACTGGCAAATAGTTTACATATAGTTATGTGTGGAAAAAACAACTTTTGTTATTAAACACCCCTCTCTCTAATGATAAAACTATTTGTATTCATAACCTTGCAATTTAAAACAACAACTGATGTATACAGAAAGCAATCAGAGAGATAAAATTTTAAATATCTCTTTATGTTCCATACCTCTGCAAGTCTTCCTTCTCCTCCTTAACTGTTTCACCAGTGTGTGTGTGTGTGTATGACAGAGAGAGAGAGAGAGAGAAAGAGAGAGAGAGATTTAAAATGTGGCTTAATACAAAACTCTAATAGAATGATGGGTAAAAACATGAAAAAAAAGTGACATAGACCAGAAATATGCAAATGTGACACAGACCAGACCAAACTCATCCCAAGCAGGATGCTGGAGTAGATAGACGTTTTATCTGATCCACCAGACTGAGCAAAGGGATCCTGGCTTGGCCAAAGTGACCCAATGAAACTTGTGAGTATCCCAGATACAAACGTGTGTCTTGTAGCATTGGGGACCCATCAACATGATGGCCATTTGATTTATTTCTTGCCCTGTGATTTTTATATCTTCCTCTGCACAGCTAGCCAAGACTAACATATCTTGTTTATCAGATTTTAGTCTGAACTCCAAGCATGGAAAATGAAGTTCTGAAGATCATGGTAGACTTTTAACTTTTAGAGAGCTCTTGGCATCCTTTCCTAAACAGCAGGTGTTTTCCATATGCTTTGTTGTAGTGTCTTGTTAGCACTGCAGCAAGGAGATGTTCTAGCTGCACCATCCAGTCTGAAGAGTGTCACTCTGAAATTATATTACCTCCAATGCTGTCATGTTTCTTGAATTATCTGCATGCAAAATATTCAAAAAGCCAAAGTTGCAGTGCAGAAATATATGTAACCCTATACAGCTCCGGTCCAGTCTATCTCAAGGAGCGTCTCCCGCAACACCCAGTAGGCCGCTCAACAAGATCTGCCACAGGCGGCCTTCTCCTTGTCCCTTCAGCCGGAGCAGCTAGACTGGTGGGGACTAGGAAGAGGGCCTTTTCTGTGGTGGCCCCCGTAATGTGGAACTCTCTCCCGAGTGACCTCCGCCATGCCCCCTCTCTGCTGAGCTTCTGCCGCTTACTAAAAACTTGGCTATTCAGGTGGTAATATGGGGTGGGCTAAGATTTTAAAATTTCATACTGTTTTAAGTGTATTTTATCCTGTTTTTATCTTGTTTACATCGCCCAGGGTGGCCGGTTTGCCAGCCAGATGGGCGATAAATAAATGTTAATAATAATAATAATAATAATAATAATAATAATAATAATGTATTAGAGGCTAATTCCAGAAGCCAAAATCATCTCCAAAAGAATGGAATAAAATCCAAGTATACATTTGTATACATTTGTACTTGCCATTGTAAACAAAGAGACATGCTGGGGAGGTAGCCTCTAGCCAGCAGAATTTCCTTAAAGATCCTTTCTGGGACACACATACACAAATTGCTTTACATTATTTATTGGCTTGAGAAGATTCATTGTTTGTGGAACAACAGGCAGCCCTTGTGCTACATCTATTGGCATAGTGAAACTGTCTCGAAGTGAATTTGCTTTGATATCCTGTAGAGATCCCCCCCCCCCCAAGACAGGGTTTCTTGAACAGATTGCACTGAAATAATGTACAAACACACATCATCTTAGTGACCTAGACCACACGTGGTGATAAAATTATCAACAGTGCTGCATCTGTGCTTTTAATAAGCAAAAACAAATATCAATTCCCATACATGTTAGGGCTATGCACATACAGATAAAATAAAAACAGGGATACATTCCCATGCATCAATGCTTCTGCCTGTTGACCTCTATGTCACTGTTGCCATTCTACAATTTTTTGCTGCAGCTGTTCTGCACTTGTAGCATCCACTATGGATTTGCACACATGCACATATATCAAAATTGATGCCTCCCCTCCCTGTAAACAGTACAAAAAATGACCAGAGATGCTGAGCAATAAAAATGTGACTTAAACACCATGGGATTCCTTGCCCATATAAACATGTTTGTGCTTCCCCTGTAAATATGGTGATGGTCATATCCTGTGGCAGCAGTGGCAGAAGATACAAAGAAAGTACTGGCACAGCTGACTCCATTTTGCCAAATCATCCCACAGCTGGAACACCAACTTCATTGCTTGCTTTCAATTGCAGAATCAGCCAATTAACAAATTGATCTTTTTTCAAAACTCAGATAGGGGCCTTGGTTCCTGTCTCTCCCACATTTAAGTTAAAAACATAGCTAGTAGCTATGTCTTCTTTTCCCTTCCTTTTTACAGGATGGGGGATTTTTATTGGGACCTCTCTCTCTCTCTCTCTCTCTCTCTCTCTCTCTCACACACACACACACACACACACACACACACACAGACATGGGGAGGGGAGGTTTAATACTTCTCTCCCCAGCCACAATTTTACCAGTAATCACACACCCTCTTGTGTAGCTATGTGGCTTAGAAAAAAGTATCCATTGGCACCAACGGGGACTTGGTTTCTAAGCCCCATACTTGCACAACATGGGTGATTACTGGTTAAATTATGGCTGGGGAGGGAATTATTAAACCTCCCCTCCCCATGTGGAGGGGAAGGATGGGGGGGAAATGTGTTCGGTTTTCAATTTAATGGAAGCTTACCTAATTTTCCAGTTTCAGACCACTATGTGAAACAAAGCTCAGTTAACCTTTCATAATTCTAACCTACCTCAAAGGGTTGTTGTGAGGATAAAATGGAGAGGAGGAGGAGGACTATGTAAGCTGCCTTGGGTTCCTTGCAGGAAAAAAGGCGGGGTATAAATATAATAAATAAATAAAAATAAATAAATAATTCACACTTCTTCAAATTTTGCAGTAGAGTTCTCCAGACAAAAAAGAAGACGCATACAGTATATTAGGGAAAATAGTGTTCAAAAATGCAATATATTGGGATTTGCAAAAAAATGTGTATGTTAGGTAAAAATGCATACAGAGATGCATATATATTTGTGCATAAGCACAAAAGTGCTTACGCATCTTCATGCAAACGTTTAAAAAGAAATTCTCAAGGTTCGGGATGAACTGAATGTAAGACTAGACAGATTCTCAAACTTCACAATGAACCAAATTTAAGACTGGAAAAGTATGTTGTATGAATGGACACTTAGTATGTAACATACTTATTTGGATCACTCAGAGGTCTTGTTCCGACTGTCTTAGATACTAGGAGCTGTTGATTCAAGATATTGTTATTCCAAACCACAAACATGTTTATATGGGCAAGGAATCCCATAGTGTTTAAGTCACATTTTTATTGCTCAGCGTCTCTGGTCATTCTTTGTATTGAATTCTGGATTTCACCCATGTCCGCATATTCAGGATAATTAACAACAGTCTAGTAAAGAGCCACTATTTATCCCAGAGGCTTTTTTTGTTCACTTTCAGATTGTTTGGCATCTGATTAACCCATTGGTTGTATAAACAATTTAGAGATCACAGCTGTTGTAGGATAACAGCCAAGGCCTAGTTCTCAGTGATGCGGACAACTTTAGTCTGGGCTATACCACTTAGATTGAAAGTGGGGGCTCACAGAACTGAATGCTTTCTCTACCAAACATACACACACACACACACACACACCCCCAAGAGCTTTTCACATAGAAAACTAACATGTTAATAAGACTAGGGTAGATGAACCCTTTTCCTGACCTCTAGCTTTTGTGTGTGGAAGGATTTATGTATTTATTTTGTTAAGAAGGACATTCAAATGTAAGGCCCCACCTACCCACCTGAAGTGGTACAGTCCAGACACAGGCTTATCACCTCAGTGAGAAGAACTAACACACACACACATCTTAACTGAAAATAGGCTAAAATTAACAATTTTTATTTGAACACTCCCACCCACACACATAAATGTATCTCTGAGCCCATTCCAAAATCTTTGCTCTTCCACATGGCCAGTGACATCACTGGGAGAGCTTCACCAGCACAACTGCAATTTTGTGCAAAACACATGTGTGAAAAGATGCAGCCACAACTGTAAAAAAGAAAATAAGATGTCAGAGAAAAGATGGCATGGAGTTTAGCCCTCAGCAACAAAATTAAGTTTCTCATATTAGACAGGGGCAAAGTAGGCCTTGTGAGTGGCACAGATGTGGGTACCTACTAGAATGGGATAAGCCTGACAAGCAGAAGTTTCTGTTTCACTTTTGACTTGCAAATTACAAAGTAGCTTGTTATTTATCTTTCACAGACGGCAAACCAAACTGTGTCAGCCTGTCACACTACATAAATTGGCTGGTAATGAAATAGTTCACCTTCCCTTATTGAATCACACAACAGCAACAAATACAGAAAATGAACACTTTCCATTTGTGTTATCTGCAAATGTGAATACAGATCTTGAACTTTAGTATCTCGGGGGGGACGGACCTTCTTTTCTGACACTTCTATGAATTTTGTGAATGCTGAGAACTCTAGGTGTGTGTGTGTGTGTGTGTGTGTGTGTGTGAATTACTGTTAGCTTTTGTATTCTCGCTACTGTGGTTAAATTATCCTGAATGGTGCGGTTAAAGAATTAATGTTGCCTTGGTTGCTAATGTGATGCCGGATGCTTGTTACTTTGGGCTCTGTGACTGGTTACACTTCAGTGCCTTTAATCCCCGTCTACTCAGGATACTGTCTCGAACCAATTATGAAGGCTGATGCTTTTTTGTTGTTGTTGCTGGCTATTAGGAAGCTTCTCAATGCTTCTTGTGATTCACAATGACTTGGTAGCAATGGAAGAGGCTAGACAGCACCCCTTGGTGCCAAACATCTCTTTCTGATGCAGAGCGCAGGGAATGCAAAGGTGAGAATCCATCAGTTTCCCCCCTTCTTAGCCTGTCAATCATTTGGCTTCTTTGAGCACCAGAAGGCTCTGATTCGGAGGATCTTTTGGTCTATTAAAAGAAAAATAGGAGAAGCCCTTATACTGACGCAGGCCAGTGATCTATGCAGCCTGGAACTGTCTGCTCTGAATGACAGCAGCTCTCAAGGCCTCTCCCAGCCCTGCTACCTGATGACTGAAAGTACCCAAGATTGAATCTAGGACCTTTTGAAATGTAAAACCCAAACTTGGCCAAAACAAAAGGGTGGACAAATCTGTCAATTGCAGTTTCTCTCAGTTTCTCATTTTTCCAGTCTTAAATTTGGTTCATCTTGAACTTTGAGAATTTCTGCAGTCTTAAGTTCATCTCATTCTGAATTTTAATACGTTTTAAAAAGTTCATATGAAAATCCATATGCATTTTGATGCACATTTCTTCTAATAAATGCCCTTTTGTATGAATTGTTACCTAATATACATATTGTATGCAAGCAATTTTCCTAACACAATGCATTTTTTGGCATTAATTCCCCTAATATATGCACCTTTATACACACTTTTTGGTTAGAGGACACCATTGGAAAATTTGGAGAAGTACAAATTTGGAAGGGAAATGGAGTTTCGGTGGGCATCATGGTTTGAAAGTGCAGAATTAGCTGCATTAAGATGTGAACTGAATGCATTTCTCCCCGTCTCTAATTGGCACCAGTGGAGTGTTTTGTTTTTTCTGGATTGGGGCCCCAAGTGCTTACTTCATGATATTTTTTTTAAAAAAGTGAGGATCAGCTGCACACTACATATTTAAGATAGTGTGCAGTTTGTTTAGCGCTTAGTCTGTGCATCAGAACCTGCTTCTGTTATTCTCTTGGCACACATAGATCTCACTTATATCATCATTAGTTGGGCTGCGGGAAAGGCATGCTGCTACCCCCAAACTCTGATGGGTTTCTCCCATTTGGAACACTCAAGGAAGATCCAGCCGTCTCCTGGCTATTGAGCAAACACCCACCGGCCATTCCAAGCCAATAACTAGAACTATGCTTAACGAAAGGTATAGTCAAACCAGCATTCCTAACTACATATATGCTCAATGTGGCTGGCTCCTGCTAAGTGAAGGTGGGGGGAGAAAGGGAGAGCAAGGTTCTAGTGAGGCAATGGCCCCTGATTGGTCAATTCTGAGAGCAAATCAGACATGGCAGTTTTTAGATTAGGGGTGTTGAACCTCAGGCCTGTGGGCCAAATCTGGCCTGCTTGGAGTCCCCATCTGGCCTCCAGGGTTCTCCAGATGGCCACACCCCCTTCCCTGGCCACACCCCTTTCCCCCCAATGTCATTTCATTGGGTGGTTTCCCAGCTCTTGCACCTTTACCCCCTTCTAAAAGGTTGAAATCCCTCTCCTAAGGCTTAGTTACTGGTAGCAAGAGAAATATGTTGGTATTGTTGGCATTTTGGCCACACCCCTTTTAGCCTTTGGCCCCACCCCTTTTGTCTTCTGCCCTACCCACCACTGGAATTTCTCAAAAGTTGAAAAGAAAGTTCAATGTCCTGTTTTAGATAGGAATCAGTCTTACCATATGAACTGCTGCAGACCACTGCTGTTCAAGGGGGGGGGGGGGTCCTTTTCTGATATAACTGCTTACCCTGCAATTTCCTTTGGTCTCCAGCTTGGTGGAGGTGGTGCACTGGCTGAATACTCACTACCCATCTTCCTAAGTCTCAGAGTTAAGACCATGTGGGCTTGAGTCCCAACAAGGTGCCTGATTTCATGTGTGTATACGCAAATACTTCCTAATGGGTGTATACGTACGTGTGTGTATTTTCCCTTATAACAGATGTGATATCTGTGTGTGTTGGGGCAGGGGGATGTCATCTGT
This sequence comes from Shinisaurus crocodilurus, assembly GCA_021292165.1. NCBI lineage: Eukaryota > Metazoa > Chordata > Lepidosauria > Squamata > Shinisauridae > Shinisaurus > Shinisaurus crocodilurus. The sequence continues at coordinate 77,801,686 of CM037879.1, read as the reverse complement.
GAAGTAGCCCTAAGTGTGAGAACTGAGTGAGTGTATTACACATTTCTGAGACTGTAAAGGATTCTTGCAAGAAAAAAAAGACATGCTTGAAACAGCCCTCCATTCTTGAACCTCCCTTCCAACGAGGGTCCAACAAATTGGCAGGTTGAAAGATATGACTGTTTTATTGACACAAGCATCATCATAACCTTTCTACAGAGTGGATAAAGTGCTGTGTTAAAATAATAACATGGGGTTTGTGTGGCTCATTGCTTGTTTATAGATGTTGTTATCTGTACTGAGCCTTCAAGAACAGAGCAGGCTAAAAATAGGCCGGGATGCTTGCACTTTTAATCCAGTCCAGGGATAACTTGTTCCCAACTGATCTAGCTAGGTTTGTCATATTTGAGAGCTCTACAGTTTTCTGTCTAAAACTGAGCCCTAAGTTGTCTTAGGCAAGCCAGTTCCCTCTCAGGCCATCCTCTGCAATATGAGAGCAATAACACTGCTCTACCTTACAGGGTTATTGTGATAATTATCAAGATAATGCTGAACTTTGAACACTCTGTGCTGTTTAAATGCAAAATAGTCTGAAATCCATTCATTCCTTATGTCCTCTCTGATATTTCCAGTTCCTTTCCTGACAGATGATCCTGTGTATTTAACACAGGGGTGGGCAACTTGTGATCCTCCAGAAGTTGTTGGACTGCAACTCCCATGATCCCTTGCTATTGGCTATGCTGGCTAGGTGTTATGAGAGTTGCAGTCCATCAACATCTGGAGGGCCACAAGTTACCCATCCTAATTTGACAGGATAGGGAGCATTCATGGTAAGGAGAAATTCAACAGGTGCAATATTCCTGACCAAGACCAAGACACAGAGCATGGATGGCAGAAGAAGTTCAATAGGTGCAGACTGTCCTATCAACTGTAGTGATGGGAAATGTTGCATCTGTTGAATTTCCTCCATCACTCAGCAAATAAAAATACAACAGCCTCTGTCAGGAAGGGAGTTGACGACACTAACCAATGTAAAATATGCACATGATCCATTCATTATCAAATTAGGTAGTCTGAAAACTCATCAAAGGAGATTTTAATGCCACATGGGGTTCATATATGTCAAGAAAACTCAGTTATTTCCCTTTCCTGGCAAGACTTGCCTTGCAAATGAGGTTGGAAAAACATTTCAATAGAGATTCAGATTGAGATGCTTACTTCACAGATTAAGAAGTTATTAAAAGTTCATTCTTGACATGAGTGTCCATAGGAAAAGAAAGAGGCAGAAAAGCATGTCAGGCCTTCTTAGAATGGAGACAAAAATGCCAACCTTTTCATTTGGTTGCTTTATTTATCTTAGGTGCGCTTCCTTATCATCTTGTCTCTGAAACAATTTATTGCTTTACAAGGGGCGACAGCACCAATAAGTCAAGGAGCACTTGGCTCTGGGCTTTCACTGGAGGGTGAATGTCACATGATAATTGGCAGCTTTATGCTGGCTTGACAGGAACATTTGAATACTTACTGCAAGAAGACCAAGAGGAGCCCTGTTTAAAAAAAAAAAAAAAAAGGACCAGGGGAAGATGTAAATAATCTGCTAAAACTCTGCCCCACAGAAGCTGCTGCCCCCTTATACACACAGGGGGTATGACAGTTCCCCAACAGCCCTTGGGACATCCTCTGCCTAGATGACACTGCCTCCTCAGCACTTACCACCAGCGAGGCCCAAGAAGGGTTAATCTTTCCCACGCTGAGACCGACTGACAAAGAAAGAATCAGTCTTTCAAGCTGCAGCCTGAGATCCAAACTACATGTTACATTTATTTGTTTTATGTCTAGTATTTATTTCATTTATTTATTTCATTTTTATACCGCCCAATAGCTGAAGCTCTCTGGGCGGTTTACAGCAATTAACAAGACAGTCACTGTCCGCAGGCTTACAGTCTAAAAAGACACGACACACAAGGAAAAAGGAATGGGGAGGGAAGAAGGGGGGGAATTGATTAATACTTCTGGCAGGGCTGGTGGAATGGCCCTGCGCTCCCTCTCATCTCCCTCCTCTCAGCCTGCTGGAATGGCTGCTGTGTTGGAAATTTGAGCCGCCGGGGGGAAAAACAAAGTTAAACAACCTTGTCCCAGCAGCTGCAGAAGTTGCAGCGGAGAGAGATTGTGGCGTGAGAAGCGAGTGCTAGGCCAGTAGGTAAAAAGCAAAACACAAGTCTGTTTCTTTAAACACAAAGGTTTACTAAACCAAGACTTACAAAATAGGAACAGAACATACACAGAGTGCTAATTACAAAAGTGAAAGAGAACAGTATGTCAGACAAAAACAGATACAGTCTAGACATACATAAACTATCTCTTTACTTACAGAATGCTTTCTAATCAATAACTCCTAATCCAATTAACTCCTTATTCCCCCAACAAGAACACAAAAACTTTGCACACCTTTTATACAATTCTGTACAGTCACATGCATAGATGATGCAATGCCAGCTGCACCCATAGCATGATGTCATCCCAGCTGAAAGCACTCTATCATGACCCCTGCTCCAGATTCCCTGAAGACAGAAAAACTGTACACCCACTACACTGGGCCAAAGGTGACATTTAGCTCAGGCATGACCTTGATCATGTCTGCCGGTTCTGTTGCTTCTTTGCCCGAAGGCAAACCTGAATATGAGACTCCATATTCCAACACCCCTCCTTGCCTGAGTGGCTAGAAGCTTTATTAACATTTACTAACATTTATTTCACATTAGAACACCATACCACACTTTGTAATTATTTCCTGGAATTTTGGCCTGGGCAGAGCCTTTGTCATCGCATCCGCCAAATTCCCCTCTGATGGACAGTACACCAGCTTTATTACACCCGTTTGTATGTGGTCTCTAACATTGCAAAATTTCACTGCTACATGTTTAGTTTGAGCTTTTAGATTTTCTGAATTTGCCAAAGATATGCACGAAGTGCTATCACAAAAGACCTCAACCGGTAACTTTTTATTAATCCCCAAATCTTTGAGTAATTGTATAAACCATGTTGTCTCTCCACATGCCAAAGAAACTGCTGCCATTTCTGCCTGGCAACTAGACGTGGCCACACTTGTCTGTTTCTTTGATACCCAGTTTACAACTGTATTTCCTAATTGCATAACCATACCACTGACTGATTTCCTGGTTAAAATACAATTTCCCCAGTCAGAATCCACCCAAATTTGTAACTTTTCAGAACCTTGTGTTGGTAACTGTAAACAAATATCCAGGGTGCCTTTGAGATATCTTAAGATTCTCTTTGCTGCGTTCCATGCTGGAACAGTGGGTTGTGACGTGAACCTGCACAAAACTCCCACACTGGCTGCTAAATCTGGCTGTGACCATTGTGCCAGATATAGCAAACTGCCAATCAATGATTGATACATTTCAACCTCCGGAAACACTTTATCTGTTGCACTCACGGACTTCACAAAATTTGTAGTCATTGGTGCACAATCCAGCATTCCATATTTTTCTAGCAATGCCAACACCTTGTGCTTTTGGTTGAGACAAATATATTCCTTTGTTCTAACCACCTGTACACCCAGATATTGTGATACCTCACCCAAAGATTTGACTTTAAACTTTTGTCCCAGTTGCTGTGCAAATTGTGATATCTGACTGCTGTTTGACCCAGCACACAAAATATCATCCACAAACGTGATCAGCACCATGAAATCATTTCCTGAACCCTTAGTATACACACACGGGTCAGCTATACCACGTTTGAACCCACTTTGCACCAGTGTTTCATTCAGACACATGTTCCATGCTCTGGCAGACTGCTTTAAACCATAAACTGCTTTCTTTAGAAACCAGACCTTTCCCTGCTCACACTCAAAACCTGGAGCTGGCTCCATGTATATTTCCTCCTCCAGAGGAGCATTTAGATACGCCATGGTGAAATCTAAATGGTGCACCATTAAATTTCTTTTTGCAGCTAAAGACAGTAGCAGTCTCACTGTTTCAGCCTTTGAAGTTGGAGAGAAAGTTTCATCATAGCTCTCCCCCTTCCTTTGTGAAAAACCCCTGGCCACGAGTCTTGATTTGAAAATAGATTCGCCCAAAAATGACACCTTTCGTTTGAATATCCACCTACTGCCAGTTACTTTCACCCCTGCTGGTGCAACAACCTCTGAATATACATCATTTTGTTTGAAAGAATCCATTTCATTTTTCATTGCCTCAAACCACCTTTGTTTTTCTGCGTTTGGCAAATTGTTAACTTGTTCCAAGTTCTCTGGCTCAACATAATTCACATTGCAGACTCTTGCACCGCCTACAACAAATCTCTGGGGTGGAACACCTTTAGTACTTCTTTGAGATCTGCGTATCTCCATTTCAGTACAGTAATACCTCGGATTACAAGTAACTTGGTATACGAGCTTCTCGTAAAATGAGCAAAATTTTAGCATTGGTTTCGATTTGGAGGACGAGCGTGTCTCGGAACACGAGCCACACGCTGTGCCCCCGACTAGCACTTAAAGTGCCAGCTCCCCGGCTTTGCCTAGCAAATCTTTGCTGGCTCCCTGTCAGGGAGCCGAATGGAGGCGAGTGAGCGGCCAGGGAGCTGTGTGGAACTTTGCCAGGGACCTGCGTGGAGGCGTTCCTGCTGCTCCCTGCCTCTTCCAGCGGGGGAACGCCTCTCCGTGAGCCGCCCGCGCTGCTATCGCCAGTCCCGTCGCGTCCCTTGCTGCTCCGGAAGGGACGCGACGGGACCCTCGCGCTGCTGCTTTACTTGCCAGGGAGCTGTGTGGAACTTTGCCAGGGAGCTGCGTGGAGGCGTTCCCGCTGCTCCCTGCCTCTTCCAGAGGGGGCTCGCCTCTCCGCGAGCCGCCCGTGCTGCTATCGCCGGTTCCATCGCGTCCCTTGCTGCTCCGGAAGTGACGCGACGGGAACTGCAGGGTCCCGTCGCGTCCCTTGCTGCTCTGGAAGTGACGCGACGGGTTGAAAATTTTTCTGCACCCTTTCAAAGTAACACCAGTGCAAGACTCAGCAGTCTTCTGTATTACACTGAACCCGGAATGCCCCAACCTCCTGTGAAATTTGTGTAAACAATTCTCGTGTAATGGTGTATTTTTAAGCATGGCAATGCTTGGAGACAACACGTATAGCCCATTAACCAGGGAGGCTTTAGCTGCAAGCTTCCCACCTTTCTGGATTTCACAGCCAGATTTTGTGAACAACACTTCATACCCTTCACCGGTAAGACATGACACAGACAACAGGCTATAATCCAAATTGGGGACACACAACATTCTCAAATTCTGTATCTAGATAGGGTACTCTACATTTCCCCTCACCCACAATAGGACATGTACTCCCATCTGCCAATGTGACAGTATGACTACTATTTTCCTTTGACACTTGACTAAAAGACACAAATGGTAAAGACGAATTGGATATGGTCTTAGAACTCCCACTGTCAAGAATCCACCTTGACGTGGGCTGACTCATATTCACCCTTACAGTAGCTGACACAGAATTATTACATTGTCCATCTTCCTGATGCTTCTTCTTCTGTTGAAAGCTTTTATGTAAGTTCGCTTTACAGTGTCTCTTGATGTGACCCGGTTTTCCGCATTTAAAGCATTTTTTCACGTACAAAGCTCTCTCCGTTCCTTCTCCGGCAAACCTCGGCTTTTCTGCTGCTCCGTAACTCGACACTCCGGCCCCTCCTCGGTTCGAATTCCTTCGGTTGGAGGGAGCTGTCATCTGTTTCTCCTGTTGCTTTGCTTTTCTCCTCTCTTCCTCTTCGAGAAGCCGGCCAGCCAGATAATCCATCGTTAAATCATCTTCTGGTAGCGAAGCAACACTGTTCACCAGCAAGTCCCAGCTTTCATCCAGAGATGACAAAACAATCTGGACTTGGTGAATTTGTTGGTATTTCTGACCCCGCTCAGCAAGTTTCATCAGCAACTCCTGGATTACTTGCAAGTGGTCAGACACCTTCTCACCGGGCAGCAGCTGTTTCTTGTACAGTTGCCGCGCCAACAATATCTTCGAGCTAGCAGAGTCCCGAACATATATTTTCCTGAGAGTTTTCCAGCATTCAGCGGCATTCTCCAGAGACGGCACATGCATAAACTGTGAGTCTGACAGAGACAAAACAATCATAGCATGAGCTCTCTGTAGCTGCCGGCTCTCTTCAGGGGTTGGGTCGTCCAGGGGATCGACAACAGCAATGTCCCACAAATCCTCCCGCATCAGTAGCATTCTGGTCTTGAACTCCCAAGCTAGGTAATTCTCTCCCGTCAGCTTGTCCACCACCACTCCCGGATACTGCTGCATCACCGCCATCGGAACGCTGTCCACAGGCTGCACAGTGGGAGCTGGCACAGGAATTCTTTCTTCCTCTTCCTCCAGAGGATCACTCTGTAGCTCCGACTCGGACTTCACCTCCTCAGCCGTCTGTTCCTCCAGGTTTTCAGGGTATTCTGCTAGAGAAGGACCAGCGATACAAAGCCCTAGCCAGGAACTTTGCAGCGATCAAAACTTCTCTGCACCCAAACAAAAAACCTTACTGGACCTTAGCCAAAAACAAAATACTACTCAACAACCATGTTCTCAAGCAAAACAACGTTCCCAATCCTGGGCCCATAACCTGTTGGAAATTTGAGCCGCCGGGGGGAAAAACAAAGTTAAACAACCTTGTCCCAGCAGCTGCAGAAGTTGCAGCGGAGAGAGATTGTGGCGTGAGAAGCGAGTGCTAGGCCAGTAGGTAAAAAGCAAAACACAAGTCTGTTTCTTTAAACACAAAGGTTTACTAAACCAAGACTTGCAAAATAGGAACAGAACATACACAGAGTGCTAATTACAAAAGTGAAAGAGAACAGTATGTCAGACAAAAACAGATACAGTCTAGACATACATAAACTATCTCTTTACTTACAGAATGCTTTCTAATCAATAACTCCTAATCCAATTACAGTCATGCCTTGGATTGAGAGCATAATTCGTTCCGGAAACGTGCTTGTAATCCAAAACACTCTTATATCAAAACGAAATCCCCCCCAAAAAAATTTGTACAGAGATTTTTAATTTAAGCCGTACTACAGTACTTGTATTGCAAGACGTTGCTTGTATATCAAGTAAAAAATAAATAAATAAATATTTAAAAAATTGCTTGTCTTGCAAAACGCTCTCAAACCAAGTTACTTGCAATCCAAGGTATTACTGTAACTCCTTATTCCCCCAACAAGAACACAAAAACTTTGCACACCTTTTATACAATTCTGTACAGTCACATGCATAGATGATGCAATGCCAGCTGCACCCATAGCATGATGTCATCCCAGCTGAAAGCACTCTATCATGACCCCTGCTCCAGATTCCCCGAAGTCAGAAAAAACTGTACACCCACTACACTGGGCCAAAGGTGACATTTAGCTCAGGCATGACCTTGATCATGTCTGCCGGTTCTGTTGCTTCTTTGCCTGAAGGCAAACCTGAATATGAGACTCCATATTCCAACATGCTGGTGGTGACAGTTGAGGGAGGAGGAGCCGTTATGAGGGAGGCCTTTCAGCAGGGCTGGTGGAATGGCCCTGCGCTCCAGGCCAACTGAAGGTTTCTTCTGGAGCTGCTGGTACAATCTCCCTGGCCTGGGCTTCTCTTCTGCCTTCCCTCAGGGCACACAGGTCCCAAATAGCCCCAGGGAAGGCGGGGGAGGGGCTGCCCCAACAGCCCTCTCAGGCCGATGATGGTCATTTCAGGAGCTGGTGGCTTCTGCTCCCCGGCCTGGGCTTCTCTTCTGCCTTCCCTGCAACGTGTATAATGAAATCCCTAAGCTGTTTGACTGTGTTGCATTTAGCTACAGCTCTTCTTTTCCTTCAGTGAATTAAAGGCACAGGGGGCGATTTCGGGGAGGATTGCAGCACTCAGGGAGGGAAAGCTTCCAGCTATGACCCACCACCACCAAGTCAGCCCCCATCACGACTGCAAGTGATGGCAAAGAAGCTCCTGTTGGCACCAATGGGTGATGTTTTTCCTATCGCTTGTAGCCCATGTTGTGGAGGACATGAGTATCGGGGCGGTGGCTGGAAGAGATAAGCCTCCCCTCCCCATGTGCTGGCGGGATCCTTCCAAAATTGCTCCTGTGCCTGTAAGTAATCTAAGAAAAAGAAGAGAGCTACACACTACGCAGTAAACATAACCTGCAGTTTGGCCTCAAGGCTTGGTCTATACCAATAGCTAAATGAGAGGATATAATCCTGACATGCTCGAGCGGACAGTATGTGCGAGATACCATTTTTAATCTTTCCTCACATAACGCCCTGCATGGGAAAAGCTAGTACAACAAGGAGAAAAGTTCTAGGCCAGCCCATTCCATGCTCTGCTAGATTTCTACTTGCAGGAAGTCTTTTACTCTGGGAGACATTTGAAAGTATAATCTCCCACCTGCCACCTTAATTAGGACTCTTCATTCTATTACTTCAGAACTCTATCTCACCTTGTTCTGTCCCATGTGTAGCTCAGGCCTAAGATGTGGAAATGAAGAGGATTACCTTCCATAAAATGTGATCAGCTAACAGGAGCTAGGGGCAGTGATGGTCGAACTCCCCTCTGTTCTGTGAGGAATTGGGTCAGCAATTATATGAACACAGCTGGAGAATTCATTAAAAATAGTTTTATTTTGAGAGTTCTATATCAGTTTGCCATTTTTTGATGGCATGCTTGCTTCGTTTCTATGATGAATGTACATTCTCACAATGTTGTTTGGGAACTGATGGATGTATGTGGCTGGGACACCGGCAGCAGTATCATGCCCTATATGGGTACCAATTGCCACCCGTGAACAGGTGCTTGTGACTACAATGTAACTCCTTCAGTTTCTGGGCACAAGCAGCTCCAGATCCTGGTAAGTAATCGTCTTTTTTCTTTTCTTTTAGCAAGCCCCCCCCCCCCATTCCTGCCCACACGCAGTCAAACTTGCAAATTGCTTTAAAGGTTACATCTACATGCTGCTTGCCCATGGCGTGTACCTGACTTTTTTGAACTAGGAAATTCCTGGTCCAGTTGATTGCTCAGGAGCCTAGGTGTTGTTCTGTAAATTACGCTCTCATTTTATAAAGTTCTAGTCAAATGCAGCAATCATTGATATTAAGGGGAGTAAGAGGTTAAAGAAATCATTGTCTGTGCATGCACAAACTGCAGTTGCTGGCTCTGAGCACCTACCCTGAGAAATGTAGACTGCACAGGTGCAGAATCGGCACATAGACTCATAACAGTCTTAATTTTCAGTCTGAGTGGAGTAAGATTATATATATGGGCATCATGAGCTTGGGAAGTTCATATTCTGAACTCACAACCCACTATTTCTGAATGTCGGCAGCATCACTAGCAAGGACATGCCAATAAAAAAGCCTAAGGAGCTCCAAAGTCAGGGAAGTGGCTCGGAGTATGCTGGAGTGTTCTGATGTCTAAGAGATGGAAGCTTCCACAAGCAGCTTCTGGGGTTCAGTTCCTCGCATCTAGGAGCGAAGCCAGTTCTCATATCCTCATACACACCTGGAATTTCATCAAGGCCTATGAGCTTTCTGACCCTCCAGCCTGTGCTCGCGTGAGCCATGTAAGAGCTCAGGGGTAACCCAGGAGCAGCTGCCTCCTGGCCCCACAAGAGTAGTAGATGGAGCCCCAGGGAGATCCACCAGAAGCAGTATCTTTCTTGCACACTACCATGATAACACCACCCAGCTCCATGGTAACCTGATCATAGATTTCATAGATCATAGAGTTGGAAGGAGCCTACAAGGCTATCGAGTCCAGCCTCCTGCTCAATGCAGGAAACTAGAGGAGGGTCTACATTTAGAACACCACTGAGGTAACCTACGAAATCTGTTCTTTAGAACTGGAACCCCTTTGCTGCTTCCTTGTTTTTTTTTTCCTGTCAGTAGGTTCTGTGGGTTCCGATTTCTGCTTTTGGTGTGACTTAGAGCCAACATGGTATCTTTAAAAGAGAGCCAACATGGGAAGCAATAGAATTGTATATACTAGGGGTGTTGAACCTCTTTCAGCCCAATGGATGGATTTAATTTTGAAGGAGCTCTCAGGGGCTGTATTGCAGTGGTTGGTTGGGGCCCAAAGCAAAAGGGGCGGGCCCAAAATACCAAAAATGCAAGCATATTTTAGCATAAAGTCCTTTTTAAAAACTTTTTAAATTGAATTTTCCAAAACAAAAACAAATAATATTTGGCTTCCGCCTCTTTGTCTGACAAACATTACCAATCCATATCCAATCTACCATAAATTTTCTCTATTTTCACAAAAAGAATTTCTATCACCTTTACTAATATTCAAGAATCAAAACCCGAAGTTATTAAATAACCTTCCCTCTTCCCCAAGAAGTCCACCAGAGGTTTCCAGTCTTTCATAAATGAAGATATATTTTTCTCTCTAATTAAACAAGTCAATTTCGCCATCTCTGCCAAGTCCAAAATTTTCAACAGCCAGTCTTCCATAGTTGGCATTGCTGCTTCTTTCCATTTTTGAGCATAGATAGATTATTCTTGCTGCTGTCATCATATATTGTAATAATATTCCATAGTCTTTCTCAAGTTGTAAATCCATTATGCCCAATAAGAACATTTCTGGTTTAAGTTGAATATTCACTTTTAAAATCTTTTGTATCCATGTGTGTATTTGTATCCAATATGTTTTCACTTTTTTACATGTCCACCAAACATGATAAAATATTCCTTCATGGTTTTGACATTTCCAACATACATTTGACACATTTTTATACATCTTAGCATAAAGTCTTTAGTGCCAGCAACTACGCCTTCTCCCAGTATGAACCTACCCATACACTACAATAGTCATCTGAGGCCCTCCCCCAAGCACCTGCTTTGAACGAGGTTCAGAGGATGGCAACAAGGGAGAGGGCTTTTTTGGTGGTGGCCCCCCAATTATGGAACACTCCCAGTGAGTCTGCCTGGTGCCAACATTGTCATCCTTTTGGTGCCAGGTTAGGACTTTCCTCTACTCCTAGGCATTTAATAGCAAATGATTAGGTTCTAACCAGTCCTGGGATTTTTATTGTTGATTGTTTTAAATTGTTTTTGCATATAAATATATGTTTATATTATTTTTATTTTTATTTTTCAGGTTTTAATCTTTTGTAAACCACCCAAAGAGCTTTGGCTATTGGGCAGTAGTATAAAAATGTTCATCATCAATCATCATCATCATCATCATCATCATCATCATCATCATCCCATGAAAAAGCTGGGAAACCACCAAACAATCAGTGGTAGGGGGAAAGGGAGTGAGGCTAGAGGAAGGGGGTGCATCCAGTTGGGGAACCCCAGAAGGGCAGATTGGGACTCCAGGTGGGTCTGTTCAACACCCCTACTATATACAGTTAGCTGCCTTTGCGCTGCTGTGAGGATGGGAAGAGAGAAAATCCACATTTTCAATCTCTCCTTGAAAGTGATAGGAAGTCAACTGAGGTCCAGTTAACTTCTTGTCTCTGGAGGGATGGAGCTGAGATAAGGATCTTCTCTACAGCTATGGGACAAAATTAGGGGATGCCATGTTTGTACATGTTTGAGTGCTTGCTTGCCTGCCTTAAAACATCTAACTCATGCACGTACAAGATCTTAGCATTCAAACATGAAATCCACTATAAGCATATCATGCATCCTAACATGCTGTTCTTCAAGTCACAATGACTTTCAAATCTCAACAAGTCAGGAACAATTTTAATGTGCAATTGTGTGGTTTGTTTCTCTCATGTGGACAGTTTACCCATCATATGAATGTGGATTACTTGTTTGTTTGATTGTTTGTTTTTTCTGGAACCCCCACAATGTCAGGCCTGGTTATTACTTGGATGGGAGACCCCTCCTCTAGTTTCCTGCATTGAGCAGGGGGTTGGACTCAATAGCCTTGTAGGCCCCTTCCAACTCTATGATCTATGAATCTATGTCATCCCACTCTTATAAGTCTAGGGGTGTATGCAGGCAAAATATGTCACTGGTAATTATCATTTTGGGAGGAGCCATAGTTCAATAGCAGAGAGTATGTTTGGCATACTAGAGAACACGTCTGGCATGTTGGAGGTCCAGGTTTCAATTCCTAACACCACCAGCCATTGGGGAAGAGGTCTAGAAGGCAGGTCTAGGAGACACTTGCAGAACAATTGCACCAATATAGGACAGCCTTTTGCAACCTGGTGTCCTCCTGCTCCAGAGGTATTCAACAACAAGTCCCATAATTGGCAGCCTCATGGCCAATGGTTGGGACTTGTGGGACTTGTAGTCCAACACATCTGGAGGACACCAGGTTGGGAAAAACTGATCTAGACAGTACAAGGATAGATGGACCAGTGGTCTGGCTTAGAATAAAGCAATTCCTTATACATTTGGACATGTTTTGCTTGTGCTACCGGCACAGTGCCCAGGCAGTGAGTATTCTGATGGGGCTGAGTACAGCCTTCCCCCCCACACACTCCAGTATGTGCATGGGCGCATATGTAGGCAGCATGACAGGATGTTAGGAAGAGTGGAAGGTCTGTACACACCTCCCATTGCCCCATCCAACTTCCCCTCTTGCCTGCCCTTGATACAAATTACATTGTGCTGCCAGTGAGCTTCTCCATGTGTACATACAACAGGTAAGGCAAGTGGGAAAATAGAGCTCTGCTGAATCAGGGCTCTCCACACGTGGGCTCATGGTGCAAGTGGGTCATGTCCAATATGCATTTTTGCTGATACTCCACCTTTGTTCCGTTCTGTCTCTGTTCATTGCTTCTGTCATAGCAGCTTGATTGAGTTAAATGAGATGGGAGACAGTTTTCACAAAAAAGCAAAATTCAGTCACTATACATCTGATCTACTCTTAGCTGGCACGGGTGACCTCAAGACAAAAGACTGTTCCATATCACATTAGCAGTCCCCAGAGTCATCCATTCCCTGAGGAATATGGTTCATTAACTGAACCACTCTTTTGCTGACTGCATAATTTTAAGTGCTTCAAAACCTACATGCAATTACAATATTTTTCTTTCGTTCTTATACCCATGGTATGTGTGTCAAACTTCTTACATATCCCCAGTTATATTTTGTTAGCTAGCCTCACAGGAGTTGTGTGTAAATGGCCTTATCAAAAATTGCATCTCCTCGATTCATTATTTCCAAGGGTTTTTTTTTTGCAAAATAGCTGAGTTTGTGAAGACGCTATCAAAAGGATTTTAAATAAACGTACTTAATCTTCAAGAGATTAAAAAGAAATAATATGGGTGACATATAATGATTATTTTTTACCCCAAAGCTGTCAAAAATATAAAGGTTCAAGGGGGGAAGAAAACACATCAAACAAGCCTTCCTACAATAGACAGCTTTTCTATATGGAGATAATCACATTGCAAGATTTGCTTCCACGCAATGGCCTAAATATTGCCCAAAAGTAAAGCGAAAGGAACTAGAGATAATAAAGCAGATTAACACTGCACAGTATGCTTTGGAAAAATGTACTGAAGCTAATACCCAAGCTCATTTACTTTTAAATTACTACCTGAGATTTAATCATGGACAATTCAACACAAAAACTAAAATAATTTAGGTAACAAGGAAGATGGATGCTGAGTTATTGCTACCAGTATAAAAAATATATTGATAAACATTAAGCAATTAGGTCACCTATTTACAAGCTATCAAAGAATACTACAAACTGATTCCTTAACTTAGATTCTGTATATAAATATATTGCATGTACCATGTTCACAGCAGCATCTCTTTGGTAGCAAGTATGCCCACTTGGGGGAGGGGGTTATAGTTGGCCTTAACTAGTTCTGTTGCAGATAGCTGCTGGGCAGGGCAATCCTATGGCCTCTGACAACATCCCCGGGGCTATAGGATGGAATGACTGGGTTCAGGCAACATGATAACCCACACTCAAGGTTGAGTATGGGCTGAGTGTCGGTTGTTGCTGAACCGTGGGTTGTTGTTGAAATGTGGGTTATCATGTTGTATGAACCCAGCTGCACTAACAAGCCATGGCTTATTAACCACGAACAACTGTTGAAGAAAAATTGAGACTTCAGTCAGAATTTAAGCGTACTAGACTTTCAGACTTTATTTGAGAGCTCTACAGCTATAGCTGGGGAGAGTCTCAAAGCAACACAACATTGTGCTGCCTATACAAGAGTCTCTTTCTTGTACAAGAAAGAATTTAGGGGGTCTGCTCAACAGAAATCCACAGGCCTTTAGTATATGGCCTAAAGATTAGTTAGATCTCAATATATTAGAGAAACGCAAGCTTTGCAAGTAGAGAGGCAGGAGGGGCGAGAGGAAATGAGAATGGCAAGTAAGCAAGACTAAATATGAAATATGGGTGAAAGGTTGCTTGAACACCAGACAAGAAAGCAGAAGTTGTTTGACTGCAGAGTTGCAAAAGTCCTGAAGTTGCTAATCTTGAAATTAAATTGCCTTTCACTGTCGCATTCAAGTTCCTCTTTGTATTTTTCCTATGGTTAAAGTGCCAATTGCCATAAGATATAAATACTGTTAGAGCCTTGCATGGGGGGGGGGGGGAGACTCTTGCACAAGCAATACACTGTTGTGTTGCTTTGAGACTCTCCCCAGCTATAGCTGTAGAGCTCTCAAAGTCTGAAAGTCTTGTACTCTTAAATTCTGACTGAGGTCTCAATTTTTCTTCAACACAACCCATGAAGAGAACCCATGATTTGTTACTGGGTTGTGAACTATGGGTTGTTCACCATGGTTTGTTATCTCAGCTAGGTTCAGACAACACGATAACCCACGGTTCAATGACAACCCACACTCAACCCTTGAGTGTGGGTTATCCTGTTGTCTGAACCAAGTCAATGAAAAAACCACTGTGAGGTTTCTGTGAGAGCTCCAATCTCAGAGAATATCTGATCTCAGAACTCCCCTCTGCCTCTGCAGAAAGATCCGCACTCCAGAGCTCTCCAACATCGGAGTGCTGATGTCAGAGAGGGTGTGAAGGGGGAGGATTGTGACTGTGGTGCAGGTGGAGCAGAAGAGGCTCTGGATATGATGGATCCAAAGCCCTCCCAACCTGCCCCACATACGGGGATCCTGGTGGTATGGGGGCAATATTTATTTCTGTAGTGCGGAAGAAGAGGCTGAAAACTCATAGAATGCACTGTAGTGCAGAGGGAGAATGGTTAGTACCTATTGGGAAATGTATCTGCAAAGCTGGTTTTCAGCAAAAAGGGGATGCATGTGAACTGTTGTTGTTGTTGTTTATCTATTTTTAAACCACCCAGTAACAAATATTTTCTGGCACCACTTTGACTGGAGACACTTCCCTTGGTGCCCATCAGACTCCCTGGCCCTCCTGAGTCTTAAATTTTTTAAGTGTTTTTTTTAAAAAAAATATTTTAAAAAGAAAAAAACAGGAGGCTGACATTCTGCAAAGTTATATGCTCGAAGTTAGAAACTAGGGGTAACAGACACATGATTTCCCATGGGGTTGGGGTTAATGTGAGTTGACTGGTGAATGTGCATAAAAACCAGTGATAGTGCACATTAACATGATGGTGTGGAGAATATGCACAAATGAATGTCAACAATGAATTTTGCATGTTGCCCAGTTAATTTGGATAATCACTTGTGGATGTTGGAGAATGCTTCCTGATCATTATGCACAGCCTCCACGCAAACCTCATGCATTGGCTGGGCAATATGCATAGTCCCAAGTGGAGACTATGTACATTGACTGGCCATTACAGTAATACCTTGGATTGCAAGTAACTTGGTTTGAGAGCATTTTGCAAGACAAGCAAATTTTTTAAATACATTTTGACTTGATAAACAAGCGACGTCTTGCAAGACAAGTGTAGGGATGTAACCGCTCACCTCGAGCGGGCGTAGCAAGCCGAAATCGGCCCCGCTCACACCCTCCAGAGACTCGCTTTGATATAAGAGTGTTTGGATTACAAGCATGGTTCCGGAACAAATTATGCTCTTAATCCAAGGTATTACTCTATTCACATTTTCATTTCATTTCATTTATTACATTTGTATATCACCCAACAGCCAAAGCTCTCTGGGCAGTTTACAAAGATTAAAACCTTAAGAAATACATTATATAGAGACTGTATACATACAGACATATAAACATACAACAGAAAGAGAGACACACATGCATCTAAAAACAATTTTGAACAATCAACAAGAAAAATTCAAGACCTGATTAAAACCTCATCATATGCTGCCAAATGCTGTTGCTGCATCATCATCATCATCATCATCATCATCATCATCATCATCATCATCATCTCTATACTGCCCCATAGACGAAGTTCTCTGGGGGGTTTACAAAAGATTAAAACCTTAAAATTACAATATAAAACATAATATAAAAACATGTACATGTAGAAACAATTAAAACAGAGTCATTGTCAAGAATAGCAAGAAATGGACACTGTCCACTTGTGCACATTCTCCAACATCACTTGGAGATTCTGCATACTGAGCAGGGAAAGTGTGTGGTGGGCAGAGCAAAGTGATCATCCATCACTTCCAGAATATTTGATGTCTCACGTCACGAGGGCAGGAGGTTGGGGGGCAGCTTTACCAGACTTTTTAGCTGTGCTGTTTTTAAAATCCGCCCCACTGAAACCAATAGGGGAGGAGCATTAGCTATGCCAGCTTCAGCTCTATCAGCCAACTTTGTCTCCCCCTGCCCAAACACCCAGTTTTGAAGCCTACCACTAGCAGTAACAAAACTGGAACTTCTGAGGCAGACATGCCCCGCCCCCTCTGCCAGTGGCGCTCCTTTCTGCTGACAGAAGGACTTCTCCATGCTATCCTAACCTCTGCCAGCTGGTGGATCTGGGGGTTAGTAATGCTTTGCCCACTGGTTACTTTGTGCACAATAATTTAATCTACATGAAGCATAACCTTTACTTTCATTGCTTTTGTTCCAATGTCATCTCTGGTCAAGCAATTTTTGTATTCCAAAAACCTGCAACACAGTTGATGAGCTTACACATACATGCCTCTATCATATCAGTTTCAAGTCTCTGAAAAATTAACGCCTACCTTTTTCCAGACTGAATAGACTTGCCCTCAGTAGTCAAAGTAGCAGTCATGGGATGAGGAACACATCTCCCTTCTAGTCCTTGTTGTAATATTAATAGCAGTGAAATAGATCAATTTCTTCATAGCACCCAAAAATAATGCTTTCCATGCAATCATGAAATACAACAGTTGTCTATTTGCATGACATGAATGAGTGATGTTTTTTTCCCATTTCCTACAACTCCCCCTGCCCCAATCATCCAGTGGGAGCTTGGATGAAAGAAATAGATCTAAAGGCTTCACTTTTAACACTGTCTGGAAGGTACTTTTATGCCTTTTTAAACTTATCTATATGTATTTCAGGATTTCCTTTCACTTTTATCTTGAACAAGAGTGCTTTTTTTTTTTTTAAAGGGAGTGCCCTAGGTTCTTAAGGGTGCTGCTTACAGATATCGTAGCAGAAAGAAAACATATGGTGAAGAAAGCTTCAAAAAGGCATACATGAAGGGACAAGGACAGAAGGTTGAACTGCTTTTGATCCTTGGCAGCATTTGTACAACGTTGCATAACAGTGGGTTGCCTATTTATTATATGATTTCCCATAGCTTGTCAGCTAGTCATTTGAACAATCCAGAACTCCAAACTAGGATTACAAGCCATCACATCAGACATTAAAGGCTACAGGTTCATTCTGGGATTATTCCCATAAAAAAGATGCAAGTTGATTTACTGACCTTTTAATTGAGCACCCCTTCACTTAACCTTGGGGAGACAATGGGACCATTCAGAACAGAGGGTTCCAAAAGGACTTCAGTCCAAGATGAAAGTTTGATTTTAAACAAAGAAGAAGAGTTTGATCTCCCTAATATTTTAGTGTAACCTCTGCTGCAATTCGATAAATGAGCCCTCAGAATTATTGTCTTTTTGTCTCATCAGGCCTTCAAAAGAGAAGCTTGGAATGTGATTAGCTATTGGGACCAAATCATAAAACTAACAATAGAAGAAGCAATTAGGATTACATTCAGGTAAATGCACATGCTTACGACAAGTTAAGAGTTTAGAACAGATTATGGAACTCAAGGATAATACACATTAGTGCTTCCCTTGAGAGCCACCAATTCATTCATGGCCCTCATTTCTCATTAATCCCCGAATCTTTTGTAGGTTAATACAATTAACAATAAGAATGAACCTCCTATGCAATTTAAATTAATTGACTTCGTAGAGCGGCTTCTCTTCAGTTTTACCAGCAGGAATCTCAAAAAGGCCTGGTGTCCTTCCTCTTGTCTAAGGAAGTGAGTGTTGTCTTATTTAATAATTATTCAAGCCCACAGTAGAATAAATCTGGAAACATGAATTGAGAAAGATATGCAACTTAAGAAATCAGTGGCAAAACCATAGTGCTATCAGAATGGTACTCTTATTTCAGTATTAGTCACATTGCTACAAGTCATTCTCAAAGGTCGAACATAAGACATGGTGGTCGCTGATATAAACTATCAGCACTACTCTTGCAGGAAATTATTTTTCCCCAGGAGAATAATATTGAGAAAACACAATGTCGCCCTCTGTCAGACACTCCCCATTGCAATGGGATTGGTTGCATGTGACATGTTACAAAAGTCCACCCCGCCCCCAAAAGGAAGGGCCATAGCTCAGTGGTAAAGCACATGTTTTGCATGCTGAAGGTCCCAAGTTCAATCCCTGCCATCTCCACATAGGGCTGGAAAAACTCTTGTCTGAAACCCTGGAGAGTTGCTGGCAGTCAGTGTTGACCATACTGGGTTGGATGGTCTGATAGTCTGACTCAGTATAAGGCAGCTTCCTACGTTCCTAATTGTGCTGCGCCGAAACTGTACTTGCCCTTTTGCAACTTCTTCATTTCCCTGTGAAAGAGGCAGTCATTTTTCTGCCGTTATCATTTGGATACTGAGAATTCCAAAGACATTCTCAGGGCACAGGGCTTCAGGGCTTATCTTACTGTAAGGAGGTGGTTGTGGGGGTGTGCTCTTTCTTCTAAAATTTCCTCCCATTCTGTCCTTGCAGCCTCTCTTGGCTGCTTGAGCTTCTTGGAAAGCCCCCTAGAGGACTTAGCCAGGACTTCCTCCCTTGAGGCTTTCCAGAGCTGCTGCCTGCTGAGAGTGCTTGAAAGCTGAATGAGGGATTTTATTATTATTATTATTATTATTATTATTATTATTATTATTATTATTATTATTATTATTTACATTTATTTATCGCCCATCTGACCGGCAAACCGGCCACCCTGGGCGATGTACACAAGATAAAAACAGGATAAAATACATTTTAAAAAGTATAAAATTTTTGGTCTTGCTTTGTTGTTATTAAAAGTCAGAAGAAGAAGAAGAAGAAGAAGAAGAAGAAGAAGAAGAAGAAGAAGAAGAAGAAGAAGAAGTTGTCCTCACTCAACTTCCAGGCACTCAAGGGAGGAAGTCCTGGCTAAGTCCTCTAGGGGGCTTTCCAAGAAGCTCAAGCAGCCAGAGAGGCTGCGAGGACAGAATGGCGGGAGAGTGGAATGGTAGAAGAAAGAGCACACACACCCCTCAGCCACCTCCTTACAGTAAGGTAAGCACTGAAGCCCAGAACACAGAAATTTCTCCGAAATTCTCACCCCATCCCACAGTTTTGGGATGCAAATTCTCCCCCCCCCCCAACGAATGGTTGAAAATAAATAGATCAAAAATTTCAGCACCGCGTTAGTTCCTAATACCCCCATCATTTGTGCAATGTTTTAAAGCTGCATTTTACTTCTAAATCATTTTTTAACTTTACCTTGTCAGAGATGGAGGGCACCTGCACTGTTACACTGAAGCAGAGGAACACACTAATTTATCAAGGTATTTATTTATTATTTACTTATTTAAGGTTGTGAACGCCAACAAGGTTATTATCTCTCCCCTGCAGAAAGCCCTTTCATTTTGATAGCCCTTTTTCATAAATTTTATTTCTTCTTGTTCACATGATACATGGACGGAACACATTTAACAAAATCCATAGGTCCCTAGCGCCACAAGCCCTGCCCTGTACCAGCTAAGCTAGCCTACTGCTCTCCGGAGCGGCGGAGGGTGCTGTCCCCTTGCCAGTGCTGAAATTAGATTCAACTGTGAGCACGGCTGGCTCCTCCACATGGAATGGGAGTGGGAGCCATCTTGTTCTTTGCAGCAGGCAGCAAAATGTCTTGGGCCAGCCCTGAATACAACATCCAGCATTTCTGACAATTGGCCATGTTGTCTGGGGCTGTTGGG
This sequence comes from Shinisaurus crocodilurus, assembly GCA_021292165.1. Lineage (NCBI taxonomy): Eukaryota > Metazoa > Chordata > Lepidosauria > Squamata > Shinisauridae > Shinisaurus > Shinisaurus crocodilurus. Next base: position 77,781,394 of record CM037879.1, on the reverse strand, counting down.
AGTTAGAGTCCAAAACATCTGGAAAACATCGGGTTGGGAAGCTGGCTTACAATATTAACAGACACACATAGACACAGACATACACATGGAGGAAGCTTGATCCCTCTCTCACATATAGACCCAGGTAAGGCTATCCACCCCTCAGCAAAGCTACCACCTCATATGGCACTATCACCCCTTGCAGAACCATCCAACAACAGCTGAACCAGTCTTGGGTTAGGCTTTGGGAAGTGGTCTCAAGAATGAATCAAGAGTGGAGAGTCATGTAGCAGCTATCACAATATTCCAGCTCAGTGGTCTTATCCCTTCCATTCAGCCAACGTCTCTGGAGATAGTTCCACTACCTGAGCATTAGTGAACTCTGCAAACTCTCTGAATCAAGCAACAAGGTCATGATATTTTCTTTCCTGAAAACAAAATCGCTGCTCCTCTACTTTGAATGGGTCATTATTTCTTGCCTCAACATTTCAAGTGGAAGATTAAACAATTTCAAAGGGAGCTCCAGTGTTTAGGCAGCCTTGAAAGTCAAATGTGCATATTGTTGCTCTCGATCAAAAACGTACCTTTGGACATTCTTCCCGCTTGGCAGGGCTATAATTTTCTGATGCTTGTAGTCGCTTGCTTAAAGGAGCCTGCTTTATCAGTCTCTAAACTAAGATGCTGGAGAAAGTCACTTGATTTGCTGTTCTCATCGCTGAAGATTCTGCTTGGTAAATTTCTCAAGATCCGACTGCTGGGGAAGCAGGAAAGTTGCTGTGCCTCCTCTTGACATCATCCTAAATCTCCCAGGCTTTGCCGTTTGAGCAGTAATGCAGTTGGCCAGGTCAGTGAGGGATGCAAACACTTAAACTATTAACTTTACGTCCTTGTACTGAAGTCTCATATTTATTTCATTTAAACATTTTTATACTCACTAAATTGTGGAAAAATCATCTCATGTTCCATGTAAATGAGGCTTCATACAGAAGCCAAAAATATAGCCTGAGACAGATTTTAAAATATCACTCTCACCTGCCCTTGGTGATGTACATTTTATAGTCCTACAACACATTTATCCAGTGTGAAGGTTTGCTAGTATTATTGCTTCTTTTGCTTCTTTTTGATCATTGTCAAAGCCAGATCTGAAACTGGGAGCCATGGACACATTTTCATGTATTTCCCAAATTAATTCCACCCCTCCCCAGAGCTTGATTGCACTCGGAAGAGCTACAAGTCTTCTGAGTGCAAAGTCCTGTGTTCACTCAATGTCTATATGAGGTGTTTTCTCGAATGAGTGTTTGAGGATCGGGATATTTGTAAGAAGACCAAAACACTGGTTTATGAAGCCATTGTATTACCAACTTTATTGTATGCCTGCGAAACATGGACTATCTATAAACGTCACTTCCACCTCCTTGAAAGATTTCAACGTTGCCTCCGGAAAATCCTGCAAATTACTTGGGAAGATAGGCAAACAAATGTCAGTGTACTGGAAGAAGCAAAGACTACTAGCATTGAAAAAATGATCAACGCCAACTTCAGTGGACCGGTCATGTTGTTCGAATGCCTGACTGCCATCTCCCAAAGCAGTTACTTGGATGGAAAGCGGAATATCGGTGGTCAATATAAGAGGTTTAAAGATGTTCATTAGGCTAATCTAAAAAAATGCAATATAAACATCGAAAACTGGGAAGCTCTGGCCCATGAACGATCAAACTGGAGGTTGGCCTTTCACAAAGGTTCTATGGACTTTGAAGAAGCCCGAGTGCAAGGTGAAAGGGAGAAACGTGCTAAGCGAAAAGCACGTCAGATGAATCCTTTACAGGACCATCTTCCATCTGGTAACCTGTGTCCTCACTGTGGGAAGCAGTGTGGATCTAGAATTGGCCTCCACAGTCACTTATGGACCCATCGCTAGAGTCTACACAATTTTCTTTAAAATTTCCTCCTTTTAAAATCTCCTTTTTGTAAATTTTGATCCTGGAAGACAATCTTACTCAGTCATGAGTGATTGCCTGATGATGACGATATGAGGTGTAAGGCTGGATTTGAGCATGCTCCTGAGGTATGTTTTCTAAGGTTATAGTCAGGCAGCAGTCTCTGTGAACCTGAACAGAACTACAAAATCAACTCAGTTTCTTAGGGTGGTACCCAATTAACTTCTCCTGCTGAGGAAATAGGTTATGTCAGGGGAACAGGGAGGGGGGTGATTCCCTCCCCCCCATGTACCCTTAAAATCTACTCCAGAGTGTTGAGGGACCCCAAGCAGATGGGGAAGGGGAGGTGGCAGCTGCAGGGGAGGGGAGAGGAGAGAAAAGTACCACTTTGTAAGCGGAACTCTGGTGGCACAATATTGGATGTTGCCCTTACACTTTTGGTGTTGCATGATCCAGGTTAATCAATTTTGGAGTTATAATTGTAGTGGATCGGAGTAGAGGATGTTGTTAGGAGAAAAGAAGCAAGATATATCTTCTTCCCTAACTTTGACAAACAATTCAGTACAAGGATCAGATTGTATTGAAGAAGTCAAGATAAATGACATTGAAATTCAATTAATTGCTTTACCATCAACACAGTCCCTCTGCGTGGTATATTGTACCACTCATTAACTGGCAATAATTTCTACCAGGCTTTACTTTTCAAATTACAGTCAATTACGTGCAATTATTCTTAATCTGGGCCTTCTCCCCACACCCCAAGCCCGCCATCACCGCACAACATATTTCCCAGTAAATGAAAACCACATTTGTCATTAATCTCTTTCCATGGCATGTCCTTTTGTGAACTAGCCCCGTATATTACAAGCAAGATCGTGCTTACAGTGGTTTAACACATGCAATTGAAGGAACATTTATTCAGCGCAAACAGGCAATAGTAAAGATATCTGTTCGATTCATTCTCTCTCCTCCCACTATTACATTATTATTTTTTAAAGGTACCCTTCAGGGGAAAGACAATGTTGTCTTTTCCAATAGAGAAATCAGAAATAATTTAAATACCAACTATTTGACACAATTAATGCCATTTATACATCTTGGAGAGATCATTAAAAATGGAATTAGCTGCTGAGTGATGGCACAAATGTGCTACTGTGAAGAACTTTACATTTCTTTAGCTTATCTCATGCTCCGCTGAAGCTCATTAACTTATCTGTACCGCAGGATGGGACTTGCGAGAAGCTCAAATTAAGATTTTGCATGCATATTTACATGCAGATTATTACAAAGAAATTGAATTAAATTATCATTTGTAGCAAGAAATTCAATTTGGTCTTTTTTTCACCCTTCTCTTCAGTTATATGAAAACCAGGTCATGGGTGGTGGGGGTGTAATCACTGGAGGTTAATATATGTTTGAAGTATTGCAAAGTCAAGTACCTCCAGCCCAGAGTTGGGCAGAAGGTAGATCTCCAGATATTTTGGACTTCAACAACATCCAGAAGTCCTTGCCAGCATGACCCATGGTCAGGAATGCTGGGAGTTGAAGTCCAAAACATCTGGAAATCTACTTTCTGCCCTGCCCTGTACTAGCTGATCCATTACACTACCACAGAGAGAGAGAGAGAGAGAGAGAGAGAGAGAGAGAGAGAGAGGCCACTATAGCAAAACAGAGATCAATCCATACCCAGATTGGCTCACCCAGGGTAATGCTAGAGGACAGCAGTGGGGAGTCTCCAGTCTGTGAGCTGAATTCAAGCCACCAGGCCTCCCCATTGAGCCTGCCAAGGCACTAGTTGAGGCTCTTCCCCCTCCTGAAAGCCCTGCCCCTTCCCCAAAGTCCCACCTCTCAGAGAAGGGACAAGGCAAATGGAAGCCAGCTCAGTTGGGAGCTGCCCCCTCAAGGTGCCTGAAGCATCTTAAAATGACAGTTCCCGTAGGCTCTGCTTGCCCATTGCCTTTTCCATTGGAAGAGGAAAAAGGTGAGAGGAGCTGGCTTTGTCAGGAGCCACCACCTGAAGGTGTGTGTGTGTGTGTGTGTGGTGTGTTTGTGTGTGTGAATGATGTGTGTGCAAATGGTATGAATAATGTGTGTGTAGGAACAGCACCAGATGAGATGTACCTGATTGGTATATAAGACTTTTGGAGCTGGATCCAAATCTAGTCATACTTAGAGTGAACCCCTAAAATTAATGGGACTTGTTAGTCATGATGCTGTGCCATTTTTCTTGTGCCTGCTGGAATATCGCCAGAATTGGGGATGAGATATTTAACAGAAAGGGACCTTGTGTTTTGTCTTAGCCCAATGTTCCTTTATCATTGTTTCTGGCAGCTGTCTATGCTGCTGCTACTGGAATAAAATGGATACTTGAGCCAAGGTGTCAGGGTAATGTCAATGAAATGCACAGCACAAAATACACGTGTCCAGAGAGCCGGTATGTCTGAGTTCCTCCTCCTTTGGTGGTAAACTCAGGTTTGCCTGCATAACGTGTGAAACGTGGTTGTAACACTCTGTTTCCACGGGCCAAGTATTTCCCTCCAATGTTTCACATATGAAAATAGCAGAATGCATGATGGGACTAGCATGGAGCAAAAGTGCCCCCTCCACAAAATTCACTGACCCCATTGTAGGTGGCTAATTTGGTGGGGCTATTTTGGCAACTTTTCAGGGGGCAGCCAAAGGTATGAAGTTCAGGGTGGTACCAAATGTGACAAATATCCATACAACCATTTATTTATTATTTATTGCATTTCTATACCACCTCTCTGGAAACAACCAAGGTGGCTTACAAAAATTCAGAAAACAAAATGTTAAGAACAACCTTAAAGCCTGTAACAACAATTTAAAAAGCCAAATTAAAAAGATGTAGGTAATAATTACCACTACTACTATATGTAGCAGATTCACCACCACCACCACCACCACCACCACCACCACCATAATTTTAAACTCTCACCACTATGCAACCCTGTGGTGCTGAATGCCCCTGCTTACTTTATCCTTTACTTTCCACTGTCACCAGAGACACCAACCATTTCTGTTACATTAAGCACAAAGATCTGGAGATTCTAAGTATACTCAGCTGAACATGCGTGCAATCTCCCTTCAGACTTTCATGCTCAATACTCCAAGGTCTCCAGAGGGGATGGGGACATTGGGGGTGGAGCTTGTGTTCACGGCCCCACATCCCTCTTCGTGCGTTTGCAGCAAATTCCTGAATGATGCTTAAGAATATATGGAAAATTCTCACTGCAAATAGCAATAGATTGGCTTTCAATAGCCCTGTGCTGATGCTCCTTTCCTGTATAAAGCACACAGTCACAATTTCCCAATGTTGCAAGGCACTTTGAGCTATCCCATTAAGTATCTTCTTGTGATATTGCTTTATTGCCTTTCCCCTCTTATTGTCCCTAGGTTATATTGTGGTGTAAGTGAAGTCAATATGAAAGTTTCTATCGCTTGACTGGAGCTGGGATTTCTCCTTCTCTCATTTGGAATCGACATTTCACCCTAACAAAAGAAAAAAACAACAACCACTCGGTTTCCCCATTCCCAATCTTTTTGGTTATTGCATTTCTCTGTCCGTTCACCCATCCATATTGCTTCTGTTGTAAATTTTTAAAAGTCTGGATAGTCTTAAGTATAGCTCAAAAAGAATCCTCAATAATGAATAGCATTGGCTTCAGATTGAATCAGCCAGCTTGTTCACTCAGGCTGCAGAGAAAAACAGCGAACAAGCAGTTGTGAATCTCATGCGGGACGGTGACCAGATGCAAAGGAGCGCAGGCTAAAGCTCCAGCCAGTGCCTTTAACCCAGGGGTGGGGAACCTCAGGCCCAGGGGCCAAATCTGGCCCTCCCAGGGTCCCAATCCAGCCTTGCATGGTTCCCCAGACCCCCTTCCCTTGGCTCCACCCCCTTTCTACCCACCACCAAATATTTGGTGGTTTCCTGGCATTTGTGGAGTTTCTCTCCCTGCCCCAATTCTTAAAAGGTTGGAATGCCTCTCCTTAGGCTTAATTACTGGTAGTAAGAGCTATAAGCTAACACATGCTGGAATTTTGGGTATTTTTTTCTATTTTGGCCCCACCCATTTTGCCTTTAATCCACCATTTTTGCCTCCAGCCTCACTGGAGGCTGGAGGCCTCCAATGAGGCCTCTTGCCTCACGGGAATGCCTTTTTGCCTTTTGCCTCATTGGAATGCAGCTCCTGAGAGCATCTCCAAAGCTCAATTTGGGCTAGGGATTGTGAGAGCTGGACTGACCCGGGTTCAAAAGCTTCCCTAGCCAGTGACCCTCAGTCCCAGTCACGCAGGCGGAAGGAGGAGATAACAGCAGTTAATAAAGATTAAAGAGTTTATTTGTAAGACCCAATTACATGGGATTAAGGCAAACAATGCATCTCTTACTCACTACATCATTGCAGATACAAATCCAATACCCCAGTGGTAAGGCTAGATGAAGTGAAGTCCAGAACAAGAGACAAGTCGAGAGGAGTGAGATGAGAAGAGAAGAGAAGTGAAGCTGTCAACAAGTGTGTCAGCTTTATACCACAGACCCTGTACCTATAAATAGGATATTACTCACCCCAGTTGTATAACCTATTCATCAACATGTTTACCCCAAATCTGTCCCAAGGCTGCTGAGTCATATCACCTTGAGACTATGTCTGGTGACCGGAGCCTTGTGTACTTCATCTCAAGAGACAACCTCCATGTCAGGTGATAATCCTGATGTCAGGTGGTAATCTTGTTCTGCCTATGCAAAACCTAACAGGGATGGGTGACCAGCCCGGCACTTGACTTGTGGTGCGCGAGCCGAGCACTCCCACCATGTGAGCCAAGTCAAGTGCAAGTGCCAGCTGAGGCGCTCGCCGGACTTCCAGTTCCCTGGCGCTACGTTGTTTACGTAGAAAATGGCCTAATTTGCACAAATTAGGCCATTTTCTACGTAAACAACTTAGTGCCTGGAACCCGGAAGTCGCTTCCCTGGCTCGGCTCGCAAGAATGCAAGACAAGTCAGGGAAAAGGTAGGGCGAGCGGAGCTTGGGGGGGTCAAGCCCAGCTAATTCGCCGGATTTCCACCCCCCAATCGAGCTCTGCGCACATCACTAGGATAGATATAGATTAGATATACATTACCAATAGGGCCAGACATAGCCCAGCAGATGAAGGGCAAAATATAGCAACCTAAAAGGAGTTGAGGCAGAGCAGTGTAAAAAGAAAAGGAAATCAAGGATATATACACATCAACCTCTGCATAAGACAATCAAGGATGAACTGTTTGCCTACCAAAGGACAGAACAGTGGGGAAAGGAAAATAAAACTCGCTCATCATCTCCCATGAAAGAAAAGAATTTCAAATATCAAGATCACGGTTACTGTTCCTTTAAATGCAGTAGTTGTTTACCACATTAAATCCACAGGTAGCCTTTATCAGAGAGGGAGTGCAATGCTGCATAATGAAGCTGTGTGCATTTTCACTTAGGGGGAAAAGAGCATTTACCAACATAAAAGGAAATAGCTTGTAGTGACCCAGGGGAGCTGCCAATGTTTCCTGGATGAGGGCAATTAACCAAAACAATATTGCTAATTTTGCTACAGGTTTTAAATGATCTAGAAAGTGGAATACCAATGTCGGCTTAATAGAATCAACTAACAGGCTGCAAGAAATGGGCATCTGAGCAATATCACTTATCATGCCAAGGTCATTAATGAAAAACTTAAAGAAGTAAAGCAACTGTATTGGTGATCCAAAGGAGATTTAAAATGTCTTCACACAAAACTTTGGGTGATGGCTGGCTTTGCTATTTTTGGGAGCTGGAGAATGCCCGCCTTAGTAATGGTCATAGAATCATAGAATCATAGAAAAGTAGAGTTGGAAGGGGCCTACAAGGCCATCGAGTCCAACCCCCTGCTCAATGCAGGAATCCAGGTCAAAGCATCTCTGACAGATGTCTGTCCAGCCGCACCTTGAATGCCTCCAGACTGGGAGAGCCCACCACCTCCCTAGGTAGTTGATTCCATTGTCTTATTGCTCTGACAGTCAGGAAATTTTTCCTGATGTTTAGGTGGAATCTAGGTTCCTGTAACTTGAGCCCATTATTCCGTGTCCTGCAAACTGGGATGAACGAGAAGAGATCTTTGCCCTCCTCTGTGTGACATCCCTTCAAATACTGGAAGAGTGCGATCATATCTCCCCTCAGTCTCCTCTTCTGAAGGCTAAACATGCCCAGTTCTTTCAGTCTCTCCTCATAGGGCCTTGTTTCCAGTCCCTTTATCATCCTTGTTGCCCTCCTCTGAACCCTCTCCAGTTTGTCTATGTCCTTCTTAAAGTGAGGTGCCCAGAACTGGACGCAGTACTCAAGATGAGGCCTAACCAGTGCCGAGTAAAGGGGAATTATCACTTCCTGCGATTTGGAAGCTATACTTCTATTAATACAGCCCAAAATTGCATTTGCCTTCTTTGCAGCCACGTCGCATTGCTGGCTCATATTCAGTTTGTGATCTACCACAATTCCAAGATCCTTCTCACTTGTAGTATTGTTGAGCCAAGTGTCCCCCATTCTGTAACTCTGCATTTGGTTTCCTCTCCCTAGGTGCAGCACTTGGCATTTATCCCTGTTAAATTTCATTCTGTTGTTTTCGGCCCAGCGCTCCAGCCTATCGAGGTCACTTTGAATTTTGTTTCTGTCTTCCAGAGTATTAGCTGTTCCACCCAACTTTGTGTCATCTGCAAATTTGATAAGCATTCCCTGTACCTCCTCATCCAAGTCATTAATAAAAATGTTGAAGAGCACCGGGCCCAGGACCGAGCCCTGTGGTACCCCGCTCGTTACCTCTCCCCAGTTTGAGAAGGAACCATTGATAAGCACTCTTTGAGTCCGATTCTTTAGCCAATTGTGGATCCACCTGATAGTTGTTCCATCTAGCCCACTCTTAGCTAGCTTACTAATCAGGATATCATGAGGCACTTTGTCGAAAGCTTTGCTGAAGTCCAGGTATATAATGTCCACAGCATTCCCACAGTCCACAAGGGAGGTTACCCGATCAAAAAATGAGATGGTCTTTTACAACATCTTTCAGTTTTCATGTTTTACAAACTATTCACTGCCGTCCTGCCTTGGTAGACTGGGCCTGTCTCCCCAGCCCTATTCAGTAATTTGCTTTCCTTCCTTCATCAAGACTTTCCCAAGATGCACTTCTTCAACCTGAAGAAGTGCATAACAACATAAGAAAAGCCATGCTGGATCAGACCAAAGGCCTATCTGGTCCAGTGTCCTGTTTCCACACAGTGGCCAACCAAATGCCCAGGGAAGCCCACAACCAGGCTAGGAGGGCAATAGCTCTCTCCTTCCAGTGCTCCCCAGAACTTGGCACACACATTGGCATGTCCTGGAGGTAGTACATAGCTATCATCAGCAATTGATAGTCTCATCTTTCATTAATTTGTCTAAAGCCTTCTAAGTTGGTGGCCCTCATCACATCTTGTGAGAACGAATTCCATAGTTTAACTATGCACTGTGTGAAGAAGTACTTCCTTCTGTCTGTCCTGAACCCCGCCATTCAGCTTCATTGGGGTCTCCCATCCAAGTAATAACCAGGCTTGACCCTGCTTAGCTTTCCACGCTCAGACAAGCTGAGCCAGCATAAGCCACCAGTACCCAAACTGAAATTCAGTTATCCTTTGAAATTTGTACTTTTCTGAATTTTGCAATGGAGTTCTCCAGTAAAAAAATGTGTATATTAAGAAAAAGTATGCACAAAAATGCATATATTAGTGAAAATAATGTTCAGAAATGCACTGTATTAGGAAAATGCTTGCAAAAGTGTGTATCTTAGGCAAAATACTGATGTGATTTCTTTTTACCCCTTCTTCCCCGAATGAATATTCAAAAATAAACAGATGGAAAATTTGGCACAGCACTATTTTAAAAAATTAAAATCAATATTTTATTTATTTATTTATTTTATTTCTATACTGCCCAGTAGCTGAAGCTCTCTGGGTGGTTTACAACAATGTTCAGGATGAACTAAACTTAATATTTGAAAAATGAGACATTGAGAGAAGCTGAATTGACAGATCTCCTGTCCATCCCAAATTTCTGTGTGGCTTAGGCAAGGGGTACTGAACCTCTTTCAGAGAGCTTTAGCTATTGGGCGGTATATTAATAATAATAATAATAATAATAATATCAGCCCGAGGGCCAAAAACTCCATTTTGGAGAAGATTTCAGTGGCCACATTCCAGTGGTGGTTGGGGTCAAAGGCAAAAATGGCAGTTTCAAAATACCAAACATACCAGCATATTTTAGTTTACAGCTCTAACTGGGCCTTAGGAGAGGCATTTCAACCTTTCAGAATGGAGGGGAAACCACCAATGATTGGTTGTGGGGGAAAGGGGGTGGGGCCAGGGGAAGAGAATGTGACCCTCACTGGGGAACCCAAGAGGACCCAGGTGAGCTGTATTTGGCTCCCAGCCTGAAGTTCTGCACCCTGGCCTAGGCAACCAAGTGATTCTTCCTGTTTTCCTGTGCCGTAGATGTTTGATTTCCTGCCCTCACTGCACTAGAACACAGGGAGTGTTGCCGAATTGCTTTGGCAATACAAGGGCCTGCTTCTTCCATGCTGTCTCTGCATTGTGGATGGACACAGCCCCCTGTTTGCAGCGTTTCCCTGGAATGTTGCCTAAGAGGAGTCCCTTTTCACAACCTGTGAAATTAGGGTGGCTGTTTCTGTTCACACCTATTTTACAAGGAGGAGCCGGCCACTGAGAAGGCTGAGACAGAAGTCAAGTTCAACAGTTGTTCCAAACATTCAAGAGCAATGATCACTCAGAGATGCTGCTAGTCAGCTTCTTACAGTATGTTACCCAAATGGTATGTGGCACAACTGTGTCTGGTCGCTGGGGATCCTTCTTCCCTTGCTACTAGCATGGGTTGGCAGGTTACAATTAGTGAACAAGACAAGAACACACACACAGGACCACCTCTATTTCTCTGTATTCAACAAGATTTCTTTTTTTTAAAAAAACAAAACTGTTCTGAGCAGCATTTTTAACTGTGGCAGCCAACAACAGCCATTCTGGAAGGCTTTTGTTTTTGTCAGGAGCAGTTCTTCTTTTCTCCTTTTTAACTAGATGACAGGGACCAATTAAAGTAATGAGCCTCACAAAGTATTTCCCTTGGCTAGCAGCAGCCTGCACTAACGTTTGCAGAAGTGCAGCATTTTAGCCTTAAGCTTATTTGTTAGATGTTAACACTTAGCAAGACACCTCAATGTGCCATCCGTTCCTTTATCAGAGAGCATCTTTCCTTTCTCAAAAGGAACGAGGACTCACATAGAATAAGGGCCGATCAATAGAAAGGGAAGCAAACAGGGTTGGATCCAGACTTCTCATAATTAGAGTAGACCCATTGAAATGAATGAGACTTTAGTCATCATGACCAGGGCCGGATTAAGAGCATTATGGGCCTGGTGCTGAGGAGGGCGCGCGGCTGAAGAGGGCGCAGAAACGCTGCGCTCCTCTTCGCTGCCGCTGCGCCGCCCCCGCCAGGCCTCTGCCTCCGCTGCGCCGCCCCCGCCAGGCCTCCGCCTCCCCACCCTCCCTCCCTCCCGCCCGCCCGCTGCCGCCGCTGCACCCTCCCGTCCCGCTCGCCGCTGCGCCTCCCCCCGCCCTCCCGCTCGCTGCCGCTGCGCCTCCCGCCGCCGTCGCCACCACCACCCCCCGACCCCCCCGCCACCTACCTTCTCCGCATCGTGTCGCTTCCGGAGCCCCACCCGCGTTGTTTTGGCGGGAGGAACCAGGGCAACAGGGCTTAAACAGCCCTGTTGCCATGGTTTCCCCGGCAAAAAACAGTGCGGGGGTCCCGTCGCGTCACTTCCTCCTCCTCCTCGGTGGCGGCAGCGGCGGCGGCGGCCGCAGCAGCAGCAGCAGCAGCAGCAGCCGCCAGGGCGGGGGGAAGGTAGGTTGGTGGTGGCGGCGCAGGGTTTTTTTTTTTTTGCAGAGCAGGGCTGCTTTGGAGAGGGGCCCCCGCTAAATATTATTTCGCCTGGGGCGCCAAACTGCCCTGCACCGGTCCTGATTGTGGGCCTATTTTGGGGTAGGGGCTTGGAGCTGCAGCTCCAATAGCCCCTATCTTAATCCGGCCCTGATCATGACTAATTTAAGTCCCTTTGATTTCAATGGGTCTACTCTAAGTATGATTTGGTCTGGATCCAACCCACTGTGCTACTCACCCAATGTTTCTAAGGACCTGAAAGCAGCAGCGTACAAGAGTGTGCCAAACCCTAACCTGAAGATTCCACAAATCCTCACAGGATCAGTACCTTTGAAATGCCAAGGCCTTTTCAAGCCTCACCTAGTGGCTTAATTTGGAAATAAGCTGTTCCTAGGCAAGGTAAAGCAGCAAGGACTTGGACTGGGACTCGGAAGATCCGGGTTCAAATCCCCGCTTGGCCATGAAACTCACTGGGTGACTTTGGGCCAGCCACTGACTCTCAGCCTAACCTACCTCACAGGGTGGTTGTGAGGGTAAAATGGAGAGGAGGAGGAGGAGGCGGATTATGTAAGCTGCCTTGAGTTCTTTCAGGAAAAAAGGTGGGGTATAAATATAATAAATAAATAAAAAATAAAAATGCACACAATGTAGCAGAAAATAGATTCAAAGGAGAATATAGGTTGGCTTCTACTGTTTCCTCAGCAATAGATGATGATGATGATGATGATGATGATTAATTTTAGTGTTGTGTTTTTAATTGTGCTTTTAATTTATTTGTTTTAAAGATTATTTTAAGTTTTTGTTTTAATCTTGGCTTTATCAGTTTTGGCTGCCTTGAGTGCCATTTTTTGGTCAAAAAGTAGGATATAAATCAAATAAATAAATAAATGTTTTTCTGGCAACTCCATGTTTTCAAAAAGTCTTGCCAGATTATCAATCTGGTCGTCTTATCCCAGAGCATCAAATTTTTCAGTAGAGTTGCCAGTGAATTCTCATGCCCCATGCTCAGAGATGAACATCAGGGGCTCATCAAAGCCCAGCTCAAAGGAGAGGTGAGCTTTACAAACTCCAGAATTCCCCTCCCCCATCTTGGCTTAATCCATTCTAGAGAAGAATTCCCAGCTTCCTTGGCTCTCAAAGGCTTAGCATGGCCAGGAGAGAGATCATTCCAAAGGCATAGAACTGGGGGCAAGTTCTTAGCCTCCATGATCACTAAGCTAATGCCACCACTTAGGAGCTGCCTTCTGAAAATTGAGAGTTTTGAGGGCTCAGATATGCTCCAAACTTGACCTGTACAAAGGTCCATCCCAGGCTCAGGAGCTACCCTGCACAAGCAGTCTCCAAACCTGGGATGGGCTGCCTTTGAAGGCAACATGCTGACAGAGCTCTCAGCATGTACCATCCTTGGCTTCAAAGAAAGCAATTCCATCCCAGGGCTCAGAGGCTCACATAAAAAGGGACTCTCTGAGTCCAGGGTGGGCTAGCTGCTTCTGCAGTCAATGATAAAGAACATGGGGAAGCCCCCAGAGTCCCTGGCGGACAAAGGCTTTGCTTAGCAGCAGGAGCCAGTCATCTAGTCATCCAAAGCCTTTAGTAGCCATGGAACATGGTAGCTTTCAAGTGTTTGCATTCCCTTGCTGTCAAAGGCTTCACTCCATCAGGGGATAAAACTCTCCTGGCCATGGGAACCTAGCCTTTGAGAGCCAGGGAACATGGTGACTTGCAAGTTCCCATGATCTCTGGATGCAAATGCTTCACAGGGTCAGAAGAGTTTCTTCTGGGCCCAGTGCTCTTCAACATTTGCATTAATGACTTGGATGCGGAGGTGCAGGGAATGCTTATCAGATTTGCAGATGACACAAAATTGGGTGGAACAGCTAGTACTCTGGAAGACAGAAACAAAATTCAGTGATCTTGATAGGCAATGCGATGGGGCCCAGTGCTCTTCAACATTTTTATTAATGACTTGGATGAGGAGGTGCAGGGAATGCTTATCAAATTTGCAGATGACACAAAGTTGGGTGGAACAGCTAATACTCTGGAAGACAGAAACAGAATTCAAAGAGATCTCGATAGGCTGGAGCGCTGGGCCAAAAACAACAGAATGAAATTTAATAGGGATAAATGCCAAGTGCTGCACCTAGGGAAAGGAAACCAAACACACAGTTACAGAATGGGGGACACTTGGCTCAACAATACTACAAGTGAGAAGGATCTTGGAATTGTTGTAGATCACAAACTGAATATGAGCCAGCAATGTGATGTGGCTGCAAAGAAGGCAAATGCTATTTTGGGCTGCATTAATAGAAGTATAGCTTCCAAATCGCGTGAAGTGATAATTCCCCTCTACTCAGCACTGGTTAGGCCTCATCTTGAGTACTGTGTCCAGTTCTGGGAACCACAATTTAAGAAGGATGTAGACAAACTGGAAAGGGTTCAGAGGAGGGCAACAAAGATGATTAGGGGACTGGAAACAAAGCCCTATGAGGAGAGACTGAAAGAACTGGGCATGTTTAGCCTTCAGAAGAGAAGACTGAGAGGAGATATGATAGCACTCTTCAATTACTTGAAAGGATGTCACACAGGGGGCCAGGATCTCTTCTTGATCATCCCAGATTGCAGGACACGGAATAATGGTCTCAAGTTACAGGAAGCCAGATTCTGCCTGGACATCAGGAAAATTTTTCTGACTGTTAGAGCAATACGCCAATGGAACCAACCACCTAGGGAGGTAGTGGGCTCTCCCACTCTGGAGGCATTCAAGGTGCAGCTGGACAGCCAACTACCAGGGATGTTTTGACTTGGGTTCCTGCATTGAGCACGGGGTTGGACTCGATGGCCTTATAAACCCCTTCCAACTCTACTATTCTATGATTCTATGATTCTCTAGGCTCCGGAAATTATTTTGAATTTGTATGGGCACAGGAATGAGCTGAGCTATTTCCAGATATTTATTTGGGGGGATCCTGCTGGTCTATGACCGTAATAAATAAATTGATTGATTATATTTGGGAGTGGGAGTGGTTAATGGCTCGGTTTATTACAGAGTCAATCCAAAGTGAGTCTCAAGTGGCTCACCCACCCCTAATTGTTTATTCAGAACTTTTATACAGTGGGGGGGATAGGAGGAGGGGGGGGTAGGAGGGAAAACTCCAGCCAAACCTGTCTCCTGAGCGTCCACCTTTTTCTCTTACAGCTCCACTGAAAGCTTTTTTACCCCAAGAAAGCACCTTTGAGAGCACAAAGCAATTTAGCACTTTCTTTTTTTCACCACAGACAACAATGAGCCCTGGCATGTCCACTTGCCCCCACACCTTATCTAATTTTAAAGGATGCAGAGTTCTATCTGTGGATAGGTGCCTGAGGCTGGTAATAAACTGGATGGTGTGTGTGTGTGTGTGTGTGTGTACTAAGGAGAGATGAAAAATTTGTTCAGTTCAATTTTTTTAATGCAGACTTACCCATTCACACACCGAACAAGAATGCACTTGCTCACTGAAATCTGCACTTTTCAGAATTTTTTGCAATGCAATTTGTGACTAAAAAAACTGCACAAAATGTGTATATTAAGGAAAAGTGGACACAAAAATGTGTGTAGGAGGGGAAAGTATGCAGAAAAACATTATATGAAGGTAAAATCACTTGCAAAAAGTGTGCACATTAGGAAAAGTTTGCACAAATATATGTACATTAGAAGAAAGAAATGTGCATGAAAATGCACACACATTTCCACGTGGACTTATTTGGCCACATTCAAACTGAAGAGTAAACGGGCCAAAATGAACTTCCAGTTGGGAAAAAGGGACACTGAGCAAAACTGAAATGGACAGGATTGCCCATCCCTAGCATTGTGAATAAACTAAAAAGTAATCCAGACAAGACAAAGCTACTGCAGATTGGGGGGCAATCTTATCTGGGAGTCGGTGTACAGCCTGTTCTCAATGGGGTTGTGCCAAGATCAAGTTTGCAGCTTGGGGATGCTTTTGAACCCGTGCTGCTTTTCAATAGGCAGGTGGCAATGTGGCCAGGAGCACATTTTTGCCAACTAAGGCAGATACACCAGTTGCACTCATCATACTGGGAGCAGGTAGGCCTGGTCACAGTCATTCATGCTATGGTATCATTCAGACAAGCCTCTTCATGAGGCTGCTTTTGAAGAGTGCTTGGAAACTGCAACTGGTCCAATATGCAGCAGCCCAAGTCATTTCACTGCCTGAGGTGAGCAGAAAATAGCACCTCCCCAAGTCAAAGGGCCTAGTTTCCAATGCCAGCGAAGTTATTTTGGCCCTCGAGGCAGAAAATCCCACACAACCCCCCACCCCACCTCTCTCTCTCCCTGTCAGGAAAGATACAATGAGAAGACATCAAAAAACAAAAAAACTCTAACAATTTGGTGCCCTTTTTGTGACATCCAAAACCAGTTGCCTAAGGCTGCCTCACTCTGCCTAACAGTAGGGCCAGCCCTCCCAGAGTCTTAATGGGGGTCTGCTGTATGCAATACACAACTCCAACATATTTTATTTATTTTTATTTATTATTACATTTACATCCATCCCCCCCCTCTTTTGAGGAACTCAAGGCAGCTTACATGGTCCCCCCTCCTCTCCATTTTATTCTCACAATCACACTGTGGGGTAGGCTAGGCTGAGAGTTAGTAACGGGCCATGGCCCAAAGTCATACAGTGAGCTTCATGGCCAAGTGGGGACTAGAACCCAAGTATCCCAAGTCCCAGTCCAACACTCTAACCACTACACCACATTGACTCTCCAAGTTCCTTAGTTGCTAGCTAGTTTGTTTCCGGGTACAATTCAAGATGCTGGTGCTAACATTTAAAGCCCTAAAGAGTTCAGGGCCAGGATATTTGAAAGACCATTTCATCTCTTATGTACCTACTTGCAGGGACGGCATCAGGGATAGGCATCACTGGACACTTGCTGAGGCCCACATACCAGCAGCGGGCCACTGCCCACAATCCTGCTCCCGATCTTCCTTGCTTGCATAGCCATTAACCTGCCCTCTCCAAACATGCAAGCAATGACAAGACTGAGGAGATGGAGCAGCATCCTCCAGTTCCCTCGTGCTTTCCACTTGGACTGTTCTGCAGATTTGTATCTAGGAACATATGAAAAATTTATTTCAGTTCACAAATCACTCGAAAATGCCCCATTCACAATCCCGAATGCAAACATGCACATTTTCTCCTAGAATGTTCACAAGTTCCCGAACATTTTACGTGTCTTCCCATGGAGGCAATACCAGCATTCTGGAGGCATTTTAGATCAGAGAAAAGGCAGAAGGGAAGGGTTATTAAAATCCCTTCCCCCAGCACCCCTGATCTTCAAAGCAGGCATGTAGGGCTGCTAATAAGCAAGCAAGCAAACCGCAGGAGGGCCCACAGCTCAGTGACAGAGCCTTGCATGCCGAAGGTACCAGGTTTGACCACTGATGTCTCCATCCAAAAGGATCAGATGGTAGCTGATGGAAGGATCCCTGATGAGACCCCGGGGAGCTGCTGCCAATCAGAGAAGGCAGCACTGGGCTAGATGGACAAAGAGCTTGGCCTGGTACAAGGCAGTCCACTTTGATTCTGACCATACCTTGTTTGGCCCTTGGTCACACAACCAGTAGAACTGGCCTTAGCCTGTTTGCTCTTTCTTCTTGGGCTGAAAAGATAAAGGCTACAAGATCCGGGTTCTAGTCCCCACTTAGCCATGAAACTGGGTGACTTTGGGCCAGTCACTGACTCTCAGCCTAACCTACCTCACAGGGTTGTTGTGAGGATAAAATGGAGAAGAGGATGATGATTATGTAAGCCGCCTTGGGTTCCTTGTAGGAAAAAAGGTGGGGTATAAATATAATAAATAAATAAATAAATACACAATAAATATCTTTCCTCACAAGCATAACAAAGAAAGAAGATCTTGTTTTCATTGTTTGGAGAAGGGGTGACTTTCAATCTCAGTTATTGGGAGGAGACTTCCCAAGGCTTTCTCCATGGCTGTGTGTTCCCAATAAGGCTGTGTCAGAAAGACTCTCTGCCCCATAGATGCCTTGCCAGGTTGCCTATCACAGTGAAGGGTGGTAGACTGGACAACTCCTAACTGGAATTTTATTTACCAAGTCAAGTCAATGATTTGTAAAAGGCCAGGACAAAATATAACAGCAAGGGAAAGACAGGTTTCCATTTAATTATTCACAGGGACAGCTCAGTCAAAAGACACGTTTTGTTCACTTATGCTTGCAATACATTCAGTGTTTGAGCCACATGACCCATGCAGACTTGTGAGTGACTGATAAGAAATGACCATGCTTAGCGGGACAGAGGCTGGCTAAAAGTTGCACAAGGGACTGATAGCACATTTCATTCCATAACAGCATGGTGCCTGCACTTCCTTCCCCTCCCCGATATAGATCTGCTTCCCAGGTGGCCAAACCGTCAGCAGTCTTGGAAGTGTGCCTGATTCTCTCATTTTGAAAACACAGACTTGAGTAGCGGAAGAAGAGCCCAAGGAGTGCTGTATAGCAGCTGTTAAATGGAGACAGTGAAGATCTGGGTTTTCATCATTTCCCTTCCTAATGACGGTTCACACAGTTTCAGCTTCCGCATCGCAATTGTGTTTGTGAGTACACTACACCATAGAAAAAGAGCTCATGATGTGGGCAGTGCATGTGGGAAGTCGGTAGCAACAGCTGTGATCATGGCTACAGGAAAACCCACAGTGGCCCCACCATGGACTGGGGCGTCTCCAGGTTTGAGGGGGCACTTTGCAAAATGCCCTATGTTGTGGGCTGCAGTAAGCTTAGCTTACCTGACGATGACAGCAAGAAATAACAGCAGCAATGTGATCAGTGCTGGGTGGCTTGGAGCCGCCATTTTAATTTCCCACAATGCCTCCTGTAAGTTTCTTTGGGGACCCAGGAAAAAGCCAGATAAAGTGTTCAGGGCAAAGCATGGGTTTCTTAAAATAACTTTAATAGAAACCAGCATATTGAGCAGTATCCAGTACTGCCGCTGCACTTCTGCTCATTCTGTTGCTCTCAAGGGACCCAGTACTAGTGCAATGGGGAGTTAGCACATCCTAAAGCAACCTCAGAAATAGCATTTTCACTTCTTTCCAGTGGCTTTAAGAACCACTAGCTCTACATTGAACTAGCAATGGGTCCCGCTGAGAGGCAGGTAGCATTCAATACTGCCCACTGAGTGAGGCCAAATGGAATCTTCCATGGCTGCCTAAGCATATCTATATATCTATCCTGGAGAGACAGAGACAGAGACAGAGACAGAGACAGAGAGAGTCTTGAGTAAAATGGGGTGCAGCCGCTCCCGATTCTGGTTTCTTTTGAACTGCATGGATGGGGGGGGAGAATGAAATGGACTTCCAAACTAGTGTTGTGCCAAAACCCTACTTGCTCTTCTTCTTCTTCTTCTTCTTCTTCTTCTTCTTCTTCTTCTTCTTCTTCTTCTTCTTCTTCTTCTTCTTCTTCTTCTTCTTCTTCTTCTTCTTCTCCTTCTCCTTCTTCTCCTCCTCCTCCTCCTCCTCCTCCTCCTCCTCTTCTTCTGCTTCTTCTTCATAACAACAAAGCAAAACCAAACATGCCTTTCTCAGCATCCAGGCACTCAGCAGGCAGCAGCACTGGAATGCCCCAAGGGAGGAAGTCCTGGCTAAGTCCTTTAGGGAGCTTTCCAAGATGTTCAAGCAGCCAGAAAGGCTGCAAGGGCGGGAACTGGGGATAAATGGTTGAAGAAAAAGAGCACACACACTCCTCAGCCACCTCCTTACAGAACATTTCAAAGTCAAGAGGTTTCAATGTATTGGATATACTGACAGAGGAAGGGGAGAAAATGGATAAGAGAGTCTGAACCACCAGCATGGTCGTCAAGTCACAATGAACGAAGAATATCTTATGCATTTCTAAGAAATACCTATTAATTTGAACGTCAGGGGCAGCTGTTCTTACAAGGTCATGGATGCCTTTGTTATATCCAGGTTGGGTTATTGTAACGTGTTCTATGTGGGGCTGTTTAGAAGATGAATGACAATGGTGAAATGAAAGTCAAGAAGATAGAGGGCTAAGAGCAGAGGGGCTGAACTTTGGGCGCCTGGGGCCTTCCCCACATCACCAGCTTTTCCACTTTGCCCCTGCCCTGCCCCCAATCATTTGGTGGTCTCCCAGCTTTTGTGCAACCCCCCCTTCCAATTCTAACAGTTTGAAATGCCTCCCATAAGGTTTCGTTACTGGCTTTAAGCTAAAATATGCTTTTGCCTTTAGCTCCACACCCTTGCCTTTAGCCACCACCACAGGGATGTGGCCCTCTGAGGGCTTCTCCAAAGCGGAATTCAACTCTTAGGCTAAAAGAGGTTCAGCACCCCTGGGCTGCAGGTGTCAGGGAGGACATTGGAGCAATATGTGGTTGTACCAGAAATATGCTATCACTCCCACAAGTCCCTAGATCCAGGGATATTTTGAACTTCCTTGGAGAATCAGGTCCATACCAGATATATATTGATCAACATGCATTGATTGTGTGTGTGTGTGTGTGAAAATGTGCCATTTTTAGTTTAAAAAAGAGTTAGAATTAATAAAAATATTTATTAAATATTTTTAATATTTAATATTTTAATATTGATATTTTATTAATATTGTTAATATTTAAGGATTAACAATAGTATTCAACTCTTTTTTTAAAAAAAATATCCCCACATCAGCAGCTTCAAATGATGCTGTTCTCAAATGATTATCTATTATGTCATTTTCTTGTACTAGTTTCCCCCCCTGCACACTGTACCGTCTTGTCATGTTATACTGCCACTATTGCTTTTTCCTCCCTCCCTATCTTTTCCACAAGTCAAAAATAGCACCACCATGGACTAGTGCTGCTGGACAGTCTTTCATTATCATGGTTAATCTGGAACTGCAGTCTTTCCAGAAATAGTCAAAATCCACTAGAAAAAAATGGATGCTATTTTTGGGAACAGCTAAAATGAACCAAAACACAAATGGCTGTTTCAAAATACACCCATAGTTCAGTCTTCACAGCTTATGAATCATCATTTTAAGGAAATGGAATTTTGATATTCTTTTTTTTAAAAAAAATCTAGTCTCCCCAGATCAATTTTGAATGTAATTTGAATCGGATCTGATTTCTACCATGGCCATTGAAATCAGAATCATTTTGCCATTTAACCTAGGATCAAGCTCTTGATGTTCATGACAATTTTGAATACTATAAAACCCACAATGAATTAATCAGTCTGTTCTTTTCAGCACTGCCTAAAATCTTAGCTAAACAATATATTTCATTTTACAGTGCTGATTGCCAGCTGCCAGGTATTCTTGCATGCCAGTCAGTCCTTAAAGGTTTTTACTACTACTACTACTACTACTACTACTACTACTATTATTATTATTATTATTATTATTATTATTATTATTATTATTAAATGTTATTTTTAGCTGACAATCATTTGCAAAGTTTAAGCAATCCCTTTTAACAGACAATTTGTAATCATTTCAAGTTGCCTCCAGTATTCTGAAATAAGCTACAGGTAGTGATTGCTTTTATTGAAGAACATTTAAAAAAGCCAAAATTCGATTCAATTGCTTTTGTCTTACACCAGGACTTAAAATCTGAGCTCTGCTAGAAAGAAAAGATAGCACCAGTGGTGCTAGTCACAGTTTTGCTTGAAATTAAAAGCTACAGATCATAGAATCATACAATCATAGAAAAGTAGAGTTGGAAGGGGCCTACAAGTCCAACCCCCTGCTCAAAGCAGGAATCCAAGTCAAAGCATCCCTGACAGATGGCTGTCCAGCTGCACCTTGAATGCCTCCAGATTGGGAGAGCCCACCACCTCCCTAGGTAGTTGGTTCCATTGTCTTATTGCTCTAACAGTCATGTTTAGGTGGAATCTGGGTTCCTGTAACTTGAGCCCATTATTCCGTGTCCTGCAAACTGGGATGATTGAGAAGAGATCCTGGCCCTCCTCTGTGTGACAACCCTTCAAGTACTGGAAGAGTGCGATCATATCTCCCCTCAGTCTCCTCTTCTGAAGGCTAAACATGCCCAGTTCTTTCAGTCTCTCCTCATAGGGCCTTGTTTCCAGTCCCTTTAGCATCCTTGTTGCCCTCCTCTGAACCCTCTCCAGTTTGTCTACATCCTTCTTAAAGTGTCGTGCCCAGAACTGGACGCAGTACTCAAGATGAGGCCTAACCAGTGCTGAGTAGAGGGGAATTATCACTTCACGCGATTTGGAAGCTATACTTCTATTAATGCAGCCCAAAATAGCATTTGCCTTCTTTGCAGCCACATCACATTGCTGGCTCATATTCAGTTTGTGATCTACAACAATTCCAAGATCCTTCTCACTTGTAGTATTGTTGAGCCAAGTGTCCCCCATTCTGTAACTGTGCGTTTGGTTTCCTTTCCCTAGGTGCAGCACTTGGCATTTATCCCTATTAAATTTCATTCTGTTGTTTTTGGCCCAGCGCTCAGCCTATCGAGATCTCTTTGAATTCTGTTTCTGTCTTCCAGAGTATTAGCTGTTCCACCCAACTTTGTGTCATCTGCAAATTTGATAAGCATTCCCTGCACCTCCTCATCCAAGTCATTAATAAAAATGTTGAAGAGCACTGGGCCCAGGACCGAGCCCTGTGGTACCCCGCTCGTTATCCCTCCCAAGTTTGAGAAGGAACCATTGATAAGCACTCTTTGAGTCTGATTCTGTAGCCAATTGTGGATCCACCTGATAGTTGTTCCATCCAGCCCACTTTTAGCTAGCTTGCTAATCAGGATATCATGAGGCACTTTGTCGAAAGCTTTGCTGAAGTCCAGATATATTATGTCCACAGCTTTCCCACAGTCCACAAGGGAGGTTACCCGATCAAAAAATGAGATCAGATTAGTCTGGCAGATGATGATGTCCATTGTTACTTCTAGCAATAATTGATCACCAAACATTTTAGAACATGTATAGGCAACCTCCTCCAGACATTTTGGACTACAGCTCTCATCAGTCCCAGCCAGCATGGGCAATGGTCAGGGATGATGGAAATTGTAGTCCATAGCATCTGTAGGCCACCAGATTACCTGACCCCGTTTTAGAGCTGTGCTGAAAAAACCAGTCTTGAAATTTCATCTTCAATGACTGTGAGATGTGGCGGGAAAACATATATGACATGTTACAGCTGGACAAGATATACATTGAAAGTGCTTTCTCCATTTTGGTTTATGTAAATTTGACATCATTGGTGCCTCTAACTTCTAGCCTTTTTCTGATGTAAACCCTGTAACCTGATCATAGAATTTCTATATTTCTTGTGCTCCTTGACCATTCTAGGAGTTTTGTTCTCAGCAGGTGAAATGCCCTCCATCCTGATCCTATTTCCCTACATCATAGTCCTCCTTACACAATACATTTTGTAATTTGAGGTATTTTCTTTCTTTTAGTATGAGCCCAGGAGGTGACTCTTGGAGATGCCTGTTTGACTCCCTGGAAGTTGATGTATGAGTTTCCACAAGGGTCAATTATATCTCCAACGTCCTTTGAAGCATCTATACTAAACTGCTGGGTGCAATAATCCATCGCCTTGGAGTTTGTTGTCAATGTGCTGATGACATCCAACTTTATGCTGAGTTAACTAAGGACCCAGGAGTGGCTTTCTCTGCTATGGCAGGAAGGCTGTGGTTGAGGAGACATCATAGATAGGCTGAAGCCTTTTAAATAACAATTATCCCAGTTACACCCATTCATTATTCATTCAGAAGTGTGCAATTCCCTTTCTGCACTGGCAGCAGCGGATTTCAGCAGCTGCCTCCAAGAGGCTGTTTTATTTTCCCAGAATGCCCCAGACATTGTATCATTCCAGAACATTCTAGGGGGAAATGGCAACCACCACACAAAAAAATTGTGCTCCCAATTGATAGCTCATATAGTTTTCCTGCACTGCCCCAGAACAATTCAATGGATCGGCCAAGAACAGGTGAAGGACAAGATCACATTGAACAGGAGGATCACAAGGTCCTATCATAATGATGCCTGACCGTGGGGAAAGTAGTACTCAAATGATTTTGGAGCCCAATCTATCATCCAAATGGTGCAGCAGGGGTGCAGAACCTGAGGCCCAGGGATCAAATCCAGCCTTCCAAAGATGACCAAAACCCCTTCTACTGGTGCCACCCCATTTCCCCTGACCACCGGTTGTTGGGTGGTTTCCTGGCTTTCGTACCATTCCCCCCCCCCATCCTAAAGGGTTGAAATGCCTGTCCTAAGGCTTAGTTACTAGCAGCTTTAAGCTAAAATATGCTGGTGTTTGGGGTATTTTGGTCCTGCCCCTTTTGCCTTTGGACCCATTCAGCACTGAAATGCAGCCCCTGAGAACTTCTCTGAAATGTAATTTGGAGGCTGAGATGAGGTTTAACATCCCGGTGGTGCACGAACAGTGTAGGAAGCAACCATGGGGAAGCAGAAACCTCTCCGCTCTGGAAATATAACAATAAAGGCCATCTGTGAGAGCACCCTAAGCTATAGCCATTACCGAAGCTATTCAGAGAGAATGACAGCTGAAAGCTGAAACAGTGTAGTTGTTCTATTATACAGGTAAACTTCAAAAGCAGCATGGAATAGATATATATGCTAGTAACCAATGCTTCAAAAGAGCAGGTTTTATGTAAGATCAAACTCCAACGGAAACAATAGCTTGTGTAATACAGATCCCTCTGCTTTCCTGTGGAATCCCTCAAATCCCACTCTTCAGAGCGAGTGCTTGCTATTGATCTTGGCTGTAAATGAAACAGCATCGCCACACACTGGATGGTAAAGAGATAACTGAGCATGCCCCATATTCCTGTAGTAATAATAAGGCTGTAGTTATAAGACATTCTGTGGACTTCCTGTGGAAAATGGGGAAATGAGCCATGAGCAAAGGACTAGGGGGAGAATAGGAACTAGATCATAGAAAACGTAACTTTCTCATCACATGGTAAGTACCTTTTATCATCACATGGTAAGTACCTTTTAACATCACAGAGTAATCACTGCAAATTGCACTTTGTCTTTTTCAAAAGACACACAAAATAGGGGCTGGAGTTGCTATGTGAATGTTGTGCCTTCAGTTATGGGGGGAGAAAACCCTGCATCCATGAAGTGTTCAATTAATTTTCTCATTTCCATTTGGACATCCTGGTGAAGTAGGGATGGCTGATAATTTTGTTTCAGTTCAGTTAGAAACAGAATTTCCCAACATTTGCAAATTTCTCCAGATTCGATACAATGATTTTTTTTTTTTTTAAATGAATGTGTGAGAAAGAGAAAGTCATCCATCCAGGCCCAGGGCTTTGAGTGCTTTGCTCTTGAACATCTGGATTGGAATCCCGGTGTAGCCAACCATGTTAGTGCTGAATTAGGGTCACCACCTCTTTTTTTCTGACAGGCTCTTAATCTTTAAATGCTCTACGGCAGGCAGGTACTATGTGGTCCTCTCTGTGCTGGGAATAGCAGTACCTATTGAATTTGACTGGTGCAGATGGGTGAGAATTCATTTCATTTTTTAATAAGAATTCGCCAAAATTCACAAAGTTCTTCATACTTGGGAGAGAAAGAACTTGAGATTTAAAAACCAAACCAAACCTGAATGTGACCCCCCCCCAAATAGCCCATCCCTACAGTGTGGACAGTTCACTAAGGCTGCAACCCAGTGCTCATTTATCTAGGATTACGCACCATGAACACAGTGGGATTTACTTCTGAGTAAGCAAGCATAGGATGACACTGCATATCACTGTTCAACAGGCAACTGTGCACCAAGAATAAATCACAGTATTAAGAAAGGATGCAGAATAATATGGAAAATACCACTGTAGATTCACTGACCATCAGTTGGAAGACTGAAGTGTTAGTCCTCCTGATTCAAGAATATATTGCAAAATTGGAGAAGGGTCAGGGAGGAGAAATCATTATTTATTTATTTTTAAAAAATCTCATATGAAGGCAGACTGCAAACCTTCAGGTTGTTTGCTTTCAGGAAGGATGTGAATAGCTAAGAAGACATGGTCAAATATGTTAAATAATAGATGAGATGGGAAAAACTAAGTCTCCCAGGACAAGAAGAGAATCAATTAAGTTAAATGCCAGTCAATTAGTACTGATTCAAACCCTCAACTTTTCGCAAGGTGTGCACTGTGGAACTCCCTGCAACAGGATTGCACAAATTCCAAAATTGTGCAAGTTTACTTGGAAGCAAGTCCGGCTGAGTAGAATAGATTTTATTTCCATGTATTTTGCATAAGGAAGGCTGCCTTAGTGAGAATAATGAACTGTATGTGTCTATCTATGGATAACAGGAATATTCAGGTGAAACAGGAAGACTCTACTAACTCTGGTTCTGCGCCGGTAAAGATCGCATGACGTGCAGCTTGCAGTCATACTTATAGAAATTTTAGGAGCTGACAGATAAAGTGATATTTATCCCCTATGAGCCAGACATACACTGCTGACCTGGAGCCCAGCGAGCAGCACCAAATGGGGAACATAGGCCACACTTGCCAAATGCAGCTTCTGTGGCAGCCAACATGGAGGGCAGTGAGAGCCACAGAGAGGGTAAAAGGATGCTGGAAAAGGTGCTCCAAGATGCTACAGAGGCACTGGCAATTGAGGTTTCTGGTATCCAAAGGGTAGGCTAAGCTATCCAGAAATGGTATCCCAGCAGTAGCCTGTCCATAGGAATGGGAGTTTGGCTAGGGCTTAATTTCTAAAATATGCCAGGCTTCAAGAGTGTTGGCTGAGGACTGTGGAGACCCTTGGAGGAAGGGTGAGGTATCATCATCATCATCATCATCATCATCATCATCATCATCATCATCAATTTGTGAGCGTTGGCTGTGATTACTTGCTGGCAAGAAAAAGGCACTCTGTGCATGCTGCACAGAAGGCAGTGTTGGAATTGCTCGAGACAGTAGGGCAGGGGTGCTGAACCTCTTTCAGCCCAAGAGCCGAATTCAATTTCAGAGAAGCTCTCGGGGACTGCATTCCACTGGTGAGCAGGACTGAAGGCAAAAGGGACGGGGCCCCAAACACCAAAAAATGCCAGTGTATTTTAGCTTAAAGTTCTTCCTGCCAGTAATTAAGCCTTAGGGGAGGCATGGCAACCTTTTAGAATGTGGTGGGGGGAATGCCCAGAAGCGAGGAAGCCACCAAATGATCAACGGCTGGGGGGAAGGAGAAGGGGGCATGGCTGTCTGAGGAACACTGGAGGGACAGATTGGGATCCCAGGTGGGCTGAATCTGGTGAGTGGGGCTGAGGTTCAACACCTCTGCAAGGGGGTGGGGATCCTGACACTCAGCGCTTGAGTAGATGCTTAACACATTCAAATGTAATCGCCCAGGTCACTTTTCTGCCAACATGATTCTCAAAGGGGCTTTGATTTAAGGGCTGAGTATGTGAACAAAGCCTTAGAGCATATCCAGATAGAACCCTTTTAGACTCTTTCTTTCTTTTGTAATTTATTTTTTATTGTGAATTTCAACAAAACAAACCATAAAAAAGAAAAGGAAAAAATATAGCTACATGAATTTGAATAGATCAGTTTCAATAGATGCATATAAAGTGCGTGTGCGTGTGTGTGTGTGTGTGTGTGTGTGTGTATGAAGACACAGCTATCAAAGAAAAAAAAAGTAATACATAAGCTTCAACAAAGGCAGACCAAAACACATATCCCTATTTATCCATTTGCAGGTGGCATCTAAATACCACCTGTTCAAATGTTGAAAGCATTGTTAGGTCCTCAGTCCATTGCATTATAGGAGGTGAGCCTTTTAGAGCGCAATCCAATGGAGATGCCCATAAGCCTCCAAAATCAGAGGATTACGGGCATCCTGTGAAGGATGGGAGGAGCATGAGGTGAAGGTCGCCTCCATGCTCCTCCCGCCCTGCAAAACAGCTAGATGGCCAATTTCGGCTATCTAATGGGCACACTTTGAAGGGGGATGGAAGGAGGCCGAAGCACCACGAGGATCTCATATCTTCGTGGTGCCAGTCTCCCCCCCCTGCTACCTGGAATGCCCCCTAAACCCCTTCTCCGAGGTCGCTTTTGTGACCGTGACGAGGCAGCTGGTGCAGTTCTTTCCATGCTAGCTGCAAGGGCAGGGGAGGGCACTCTGAGCCCCAGCTCCGAGGTCGGAGCTGTTTTCCAAACTTGGGGCTGGGTCTCCCAATAATCCTATGATCTGCTAGACACTGTCTAGGGCCCACAGTATTGCTCTGTGTTAGTCTCTTTTTAATGGGACTATGGAAAATGTAGGAAAAGGCCCCTAGGACCTTCCACACTCACCAGGAAGCCAGCTGGTAAACCCACACAGACTTCCTGCCCTGGTTGATGTCTTTGCTATGCAGACCGGGTGAGTAGGAATTAGCATGGACCTATGTATACCTGCTGTTCACACTCACTGAACCCAAGAAGCTCAATCCTGCAAATCGAGGTATCTGGGCAGCAAGCATGCTAGAAATTTCTCTCTGAGGCTTTATCCACTGCAAGCTCATATCTGGTCCTGGTGCTTGTGATGGTATTAACGCCTAACCAGCTTGTCTTGAGGACTCCTGTGTGACTGGCCCTGGGATTTTAGCACATTTTTTTCCTTTTTGTTTTACAAGTGGTGTGAATCGCTCAATGTCACCTGGACTCCTCTGTTTCATTTTCTGCTTACTGAACACAGAGCGGAGATGGATGCTTTCACACAGTCTGTCACCCCACAAAGCCTTGGAGGGAGGGCCCAGAAATAAACATGATGACTTTTCTTTCCTAGATTATAGAAGGACTTCCTTGAAGGCTTCCAGGCTTTTCTAGAGTTGAGGCCAGGCCTCATCTTGGATCCTTTCATTCCTTTCTTTTCATCCCCTCCCCCACCCCACTTCCCTTGTACAGTCATGTCTTGGATTGAGAGCATAGTTCGTTCCGGAAACGTGCTTGTAATCCTAAACACTCTTATATCAAAACAAAATCCCCCCAAAAAAATTTGTACAGAGATTTTTAATTTAAGCCGTACTACAGTACTTGTATTGCAAGACGTCGCTTGTATATCAAGTCAAATATATATATATATATATATATATATATATTTGTTTGTCTTGCAAAACGCTCTCAAACCAAGTTACTTGCAATCCAAGGTATTACTGTATTCCAGACTTCTCAGGAGCAAAGCAGTCCATCTGACTGCATGCAATGGGTCAGGTGAAATATGCAAAATTGTTCTGGCTTTTCAATATAAATACCTAGACCTGTGAAAACAATAACAACACCTTACATAAATATGAACATGAGTTGCTTCCATCCTAGGACCCTTTAGTGCAGGGTTGGGCAAGCTGAGGCACTATGGCTGCAAATGGCCCTCAGCATATTTTCAAAAGCCCTCTGCAAACAATTGGTTCAGACCTCTGGCAAGTGTGATGTGACACTCCCTTGGCAGCCCATTGGACGGGAAGGAATAGGGAGAGAGATAAGGGGGTATCAGAAAGAGAGGTGTGTGTGAGAGAGAGAGGGGGGAGGGAGAGGGAGAGAGGGTTGCCCTTGCCCACTTTTCACTCTGGCTCCACCCACCACAGGCATGGGATCCCCATCAGTTTATCCCTGAGGGAATGTGATCCTCAAGGTTTCCCACCTCTGCTTTTGTGCTTTTGAGTCATTGCTTTTCCACCATCAGCTGGAAGTGAAATTAGAATGGTGGTTCCACACATTTAATACAGTGCTATCTTACTTGCCCCCAATATCCTTCTATACTATTTATTCAGAAGAATCTTGATCAGCAAATACCTGCAACTTTAAATAGTAACTCCCTTCTTGTACTTCCTGCTGGTGCTTCCTGTTCAGGATGCCCCTGACATTGCTGATGAATGACTGATGAATTGCCCCTTAATTAACCTGTAATTAGGCAATTCCTGTTCTTGGGGGTGGTGTGGTGGTGGGGAGACACCTTCAATTACTGGTTTCCACACTTTAAAAAACAACAACAATGATCTTCCTTTTATTGCAAAATAGCACTATTTCACTATAAAAGAAAGGAAAGGGGAAAAAATTAATAAAAGCCAGCAAGGAAAGCTCCACACAAACAGGAACTGATAAATTACAATTTAATGAAGCAACAATTCATCAGTAATTCTATAATACTGCCATGGCTGAACAGGAAGCGATTAGAAGCCATGGAAACCATTCCTTCTGGAGGAGGAAGCTTCTTGTTAAAGGCACAATGGTCCTGAAAAGCCTTGGTAGTACTTTGCCAGTCCACACCTGACAGGGTGATATGGCAATTTCATATTGTACGTATGTGTGTGTGTGTGTGGGGGGGGGAGATCAGGTCTGAAAAAAGACAGGAGGACAGCACAAGACTGGAATGCAATGTCTGGATTGTCTAAAAAGTGAGTGAGTACAGAATGGCTGCTCTAGACAATTCAGCTAGTGTGGAAACCACTGTAGTAGAACAGGTTTTATAGTGCTGCATGCATCAAGGATGATTACTTTTATGTATTAGTCCTATTCAGGCATTCAGCTTGAATGTATGAGGGCACAAAGTGTGTATCAGGCCAGGGGCATTTACACCAGCCCCACCCCCAATGTCCCTGTATGAACCCGCTCTGCCTTTCCATGTGCATGTTGTGATGTATTATCAGCAACAAACTGTGAGCATTTGTTTGGGGACATTGGCTGTAGCCAAGCAGTTCTGTGATGTCTGGCAGGAGGCTGTTCCCGGACTCAAGGCTCGGAAGCAAGATCTCTGGGAACTTGGCAAACCAACAGTCACATGTTTGTTTTTCTCTGACGTAGTGAACTGCTCCAGCCAGAAGCCATTTTAAGGGGAAGGATTTTGTACTTGTGTTCTTCTTCCTTTGTTCTTGCAACTGCAACAATGTAATGCTTTACATTGATGGGGTGAAGTTCCACTTCTCTCCACTGGACTAATGCTTGCTATGCATTTATACTCTGCACATGGACTGTATACTCTGTAGTGCTTACTTTGAATAAGTAAATAAATGGGTAGAATAGACCTGTTGGTGTCACAGAGTGTTTCCTGAGTCCTGAATGAATCTGCAATTGGAGAAGCTGAGAAGTTGAATCATTACAGGGTCTGCTGCTGCTGTGTGGGAGATTGAATACTCTGCTACTGTGTGTGGAAGGCCAGGCTATGCTAGCACACGGATTATAAATCTCTTTCAACACCAACAGTACAGCCTTTGCACATTCAGTGTGAAGCTCTGAAGGGAGATTCTAAGCATGTTCAACCGAATGGCTTAGGGTGAAACTACATGCTACATTAAATGTGTAGAGCATAGCTGCACTTTTTTTGCTTTACTATAAGCATGCAGAGGGCCTGATATCGATTGGGACCAGCGCACATGGGTATGGGGCTTAAATCTTTCCACCAAGCCACTATCTCTCCATAAATTCACACACACACACACACACACACACACAAGCACACAAACAGGAGCTAAAGAATGAAAACTCAGCTGGCGCTAATGGAGTCCCCCCCCTTCTTTACCCCCCCATGTGTGTATGGGGAATTTAGGGAGAAAGCAGCAGGGTAGAAAGGTTTAATCCCCTACCCATATGTGGTGGTCCAAATCCAGCTCAGGAGCCCAGGCAGTTCCAGTAAAGTTAAAGAAAAGGCAGGAACAGTGACATGCTACACATTTAACGTGGTGTGTAGTTTAGCCCTTAGGATCCCGCTTCAGCGTTGAGGAGGAGGGGCTGCCACATGCAGGGACATCGGGGACAGGGCTTGCATGAACTATGCACTTTGTGCCCTCACACATTTAGGATGAGTGCCTGAATAGGGTGATTTGAATCCCATATCCATATTGCTTTCTTGACATGAGTACAAACATTCACTCTTCCATTCACGCAAAATACCCATCATGAGCATTAGAGCTCATGTTTGAAAAAGGAAACTCTAAAAATATATGAGTATTAATACTCATGTCCAAAATGATAACATGTCCAGTAATTCTGGACTTTAGTTGAAAAGTAGATCTATTCCAGGAGTGCACAATGTGAGAAAGACCAAGTTGAATATGCAACCCACCAGCTACATATCGTGCCCTGCCAGATATTTGATTGACAACAATTTTTTTGTCTTCTTTGCAGTTCCAGGCAGTCAGCAACAAACAAAACCAGGAGAATTACTGATGCCCTGGTGGGATGCCACACATGGCTCATGAACTTTGTTCAGCTTGGCAAATCACAACTTGTGCATGCCTGGCTTAGACGATGGTGGCCATTCCCTGACCATATGGCAAGAGAGCAGTGGCCATGTTCCAAGTTCTGACAGTGAAATACTAGAGTATGGACAAGACAGAGAGCAGAATAATATAATCTTTATAATACGATGAAAGGTTGACAGGCGGTTAAAGTGCCTAATTCTGTGGGCAATAAAAGAGGAACCATGATATATAGGTCAAAAAGATATGAAGAATTACAAATATAGCCCAGTGTGAAGTCCTATGACCTTTAATCCAATGCTGGTAAAGAGATGTGACCATTGTATACTTCAGCTGAGTCAGCTCGCTGGGTTTTGTTATGATTCCAAGTTCTTGTTCCCATGGAGTTCAAGAGCAGGATCCCGTTTTCCTAGGTTATGATCAAACATATTACAGCAAGGGGCACTTCATAGATTCATAGATCATAGAGTTGGAAGGAGCCTACAAGGCCATCGAGTCCAACCCCCTGCTCAATGCAGGAAACTAGAGGAGGGGTCTCCCATCCAAGTAATAACCAGGCCTGACCCTGCTTAGCTTTCCACACTCAGACAAACTGAGCCAGCGTGAGCCACAGGCCCCTTTACTTCATATATTACAAATGTGTATACTTGGCAAATGTGCTTCCAGCCATGTGTGAGCCCATACAAGCAGCAGGATCACCCAAGGGTAGTTCACTCATTATCATCCTGCCAGCCAAACCAGAAGAAGGATTTTACTACAAATCAGATGAAATGTTTTACAATGTGTTTTACAATTGTTAGCTGTATCCACCTAGAATCCCCCGTAGCTGGTCCACATGCCCCGGAGCCACAGTTCAAATGTGTTTTATGATCTTGTGCAGAACATGTGAAGCAGCCTTCTTCTTAGCTGATGGCTGGATATCTGCATGTAAAAAAATATTAATTTGATCAAGCTCTTGAATTTAATTTTCTGAGACAGCCTTCCCTAACCTGACAGCCTCCAGAGGCTGGCTGAGGCTGATAGAGGTTGTAGTCCAAAACATCTGGAGGCCACCAGTTGGGGAATGTTGTTCCAAGAGATCTGGTTTATATAGACATTGGCTGGGGCTGGGGGGGAGAAAGAAAATAATAGAATGGATGGAATGAGAAACGGCAAGATGCGATGATGTGCAGTGTTGTAAACATACATACATACAAACAAACAAACAAACTCAAGTGCAGTTCCCGTTGGGAAAGTGACCACAAGCAAAATGTTTCCCTCATCTTTCAGTTCTCTCGGAGTTTCTGACCCAAATTGCTTTCTTTTAATGGCAAACCAAGTTTCTACAGTTTGCCTAATAAAGCTGAGGAAGAGCAAGCCAGGATCCTTGACTGCTTCATGCATCATTGGCAAAATTGCTAGCTAAAGTCCTGCCTGCAGTTTCTTTATTAGTGGTGATAATGCGAGAGGCAGAAGGGAACACAGCTTGACTTTCAGCTCCCAGGTGGAGTTTTCAGTTAGAAAAATTATCTCTTGAATCATAAACTGAGTGAATGAGCTACAGCATTGTCAATAGGAAATATATGTGGGAGGCCACACTGGGCCTCAAGCATCTCTAGTAAATATCTTTTGGAGCCTTGCAGTTAAGAGCATGATCAGATGCAAGAGCATCTCTTTTTTAGTGGGGGAACATTTTCAGAGGCATAAATGACACTTACAGCTGTGAGCCATAAACTTTCACCAAGGTGCTAATGCACACAATCAATTTTGGGGTGGAAAAGTTACAATGAGTTGACATTTACCTGCCAGTTTGGGTCTTAAAGGGGACGTGTGAAGGCAGTGGTGGGGAAAGAAAGACGAATGAGCAGATTGTGTGCTTAGATGCAGTGGGTTGTTGTTTTAAAAACTCCTATACTGCTGTTAGTGCAATATTCTTGTAGTTGTTCAACTGATATGAATGTGAAACAAAGTAGCTCTGGTTATGAAAAACATTGGGAAGTATACCAAATTATTATTATTATTATTATTATTATTATTATTATTATTATTATTATTGCATTACATGAGTGGAGAAACAGTAGAGTGGAGAAACGGGAGAAACTGGGAAAATAGATGCAAAAATATAAGACAAGCACCCTGATTTTCCAGGTATTGGTCAGGCAATTCTCCACTTCCTGCCACAGGTAAGCAATAAGTTGGCAGCAGAGGCTTTTGAACACATGAGCTCATGTTTTGTGTACTATAACCAAGCCTATATCAGTCCTGCCCTGCCCTGTCCTATCCTATCAACTCATTTCCTCCTCCAGCTGTCCTCATACTATGGGTCAAACTACAAGAAGTGACAAGTATTATGATGGCATAAATGGACTCTAATCCATGAAAGCTTCTGTTATACTAAATTTGTTAGTCTTTAAGATTCTACAGGACCAGAAAAATGCACCTAAGGGCCAAACCTGACATGACATTAAGGGTACAATCCTATGGGATTGCCACCGGCTAGATAAAAGCCTCCATTCTTGGAGGCTCTCGAGTATCCTGTGCCCTATCGGGCAGCTGCCAGCACAGCAGGAGGTAATGGAGGCAATTTTGGCCTCTCTGTCCTCCTTTGCATTTCCCCAACCCCTCTAGACAGGCCTCTAAGTCAGTCTAGGGAAGTTGCCATGTCAGGGGCACTGCTGGGGCTGGAGAGGCCACAAGATACAGCACACCCCAGCTTCTCCTGTCCCTTCCTCTCCCCGCCCACTGGAAAACACCCCCTTTTGACCCTTACAAGGTCATCCTTGTAAGTCACTTTTGCAACCTTGGAAAGCAGGTACCACAGTTCTTTCTATGGCAGCTGCAAGGGGGCAGGGGAGGGATCGGACATCAGAGTGCCCCTCCCAAAGTCATAGGAGTGTCTGCTGTTTCAGGAAGGGGAATGTGAAAATCCTATGCTCCCTGTTAGGGATGTCGCAGAAATCCACAATGGACTCAAATGAGTTTGAATTTCTGAGAATCCGACCCACAGATTCCGCAGCGGACTGGCTTTTCCCGACTTGTGGACCCTTTTTTAATTTTCCATAATTTTATGCAAATTTAGTCATAGAAAAATACAAAAGATAAAAAAAGCAATGACCAAAAATGTGCATTTCCCCAATAGGCTAAAGTGTGAAAATACAAATTTGGGGGGGGATTTGCATATTTTGGGGGGATTTACGTATTTTGGGGAGTGCAAATGCATACAAACACACTTGCACAAAATCTGATTCTGCCAATGAGTGGACGACAGAATGAAAGGCACCTGACAATCCGCAAAATGAGGACGGAAAATATTTTACACTGTCCATACATCCTTAGGGATGCTTTCCAAGGGGGCACGGGATTGCTCTGTAAATGTGTCATTGCATTTAGCATACAGGTTTTTAAAAATGTAAATGGCATCAGAAGGGAGGAGGGTGATAATTCGACAAGGGCAGAGCAGTTATAGGGAGATTGAACTCTTCCCTTCCCTGTGGTGCTCCAGTGGAAAATCCCTCTTCTGAAGCAAGTAACAAAGCAAACATCAGCTTCAGAAGAAGGATTTTCCTCAGGACTGAGGAGGAAAGGGTTAAATCCCACCTCCATACCTGCTCTCATTCCATTCATTTTCAGCTCCCCTACCCTGCTCATCTGAGGCAATTTGTATTTTAAAGAAAACCTGCAGGCTAGATGCAAAGACTCATTTTGAGCCGGTTCACACAATCAAACGGCCCACTTTGGCTTATTTGAGCAACCATTTTGAATATTCAATGCCCGGCCATGTCTTGTCATGCGAACCTGGGCACTGTGGGTTATGTGAGGGTTAAATAACCTTCGCATAATAACCCATGGTTTGTTGTTGGGTTATCCGAGGGTTGTTTAAGCCTTGCACAACCCCTGCCACCCAGGTTCACATGACACAAGCTGTGGCTGGGTATTGAATATACAAATCCCACCTGGCATGCACCAGCTTGCGCTGCAGCCCACTGTGGCTTAAAAAACCTATGGTGGGCTGTTTTGATAGTGTGAACCAGGTCTTCATGTCATGTGTAGTTTGGCTTTATGTCTCATCAGCTTGTAACAAATTATGTTTAAATTGTGTAATCCTATGCTTGTAAACTTCCCTGACCCTTCCCCCATCCCTATCAGTGCTTTTTTGTGCACTAGCAATCCAAACAGGAGGGATGGACAAATCTGTCCGTTTCAGTTTCTCTCAGTTTTTCATTTGTCCCATCTTAAGTTCAGTTCATCCAAAACTCTGAGAATTTTTTTAAAAAATGTTGCATGAATATTCATGCATTTTTTGTGCACATTCATCCTAATGCATGCAGTTTTGTATGCAATTTTGCTTAACATGTGATATTTTTGCAAACAATCTTCCTAGTAAACTGCATTTCTGAATGTTATTTTCATGAGCATATGCATTTTTGCGTGCACTTTCTCCCAATATACTAATTTTTGTATGCATTTTTAGATTGGAGCAATGCAATGCAAAATTCAGGGAAGTGCAGATTTGGGGAAGCATACTATTCTGCCTGTGCACTCCTGGGACCCACCGCTTGTGCAGCGGGACTTTTGCACTTTGAAAAATAACCTGAAATGAGCAGAGATGCTCATTTCCTGAATGGGGCAGGTAAGTGGAGCTCGCAGAAGGGAGCTCCGCTGACCTGTCTTGATCTGGAAATGGATATTGCCTTCTGAAGGATAACTGCGTTTTGGTTCACATTTTGGTTAAAATGTGCAAAATTAGGTTAATTTCTCACCCATCCGTAATTGTGTTCAACCACTGACACTGTGCCATCTACTACTGTGGGTAGTTCTGGCAAAATGACAGAAGACTCATCCTATGTGCTCTGAAGAGGGGAGCACAGAACCAGTATAGTGTCCACTCCAGCCATTAATTTCTGGTAACTTGCCATAGGCATGCTTCTACTGATCCTGTTGTGTTACCCTATCTTTTCTGTAAATCACTTTGAAAATAGTAAGATCTTTTAGACTGGATACCTGATGTTTTATATGATAACATTTTACTGATTAGTATGCATTTTGTGAACCACCCTGAAAACACTGTTGAAGGGTGGTATCAAAATCCAATAAATAATAAGTGAAGAATGAAATCAGTCTGTAATCTCTTTGCAGCTATTGCCTTCTTAAGGGAACATCATTCTACAAATGTGGGATCCCTTTTTTTTAAATAATGATAACAACAACAACAACGTTTTTATATTGTATTACATATGCATTTTAATGTAACCTGTTCAGAGGTTTTATTATATTAAGTGGTATATAAGTATAATAAATAAACAGGAAGATCTCATCACCCAGAAATATTTGTATAGCATCTCTAGGAAATCATTTGGTTGGCAACTGTGGCTACTTATTTGCCACACTTGCCAATACTGCAAGGTTTAGAACAGTGGCTAATTATGTAGACTGCAGATCGAGATGATAGCATAAAAACCTCTCAGGTATGTTCTCTCTATCCCCCCCCTCCCCACACCATTATTTTCCTGATGAATGTCTGCATCATTAAGATCCCTCATAATCAAAGCTCTCATCTTACAGGGCCATTTTCATCTGTAAAGACCTGTCTGAAGTATTTATCCGATCAGCCCTGGGGAGCTATTGCAAATGTGCATCAACTTAATTTTCACCAAGCTGTCTCCAGTATGGACAGAGCCAAATTATGTATCTCATTTCATCACCTTGCAGGCTCCGTAAAACCATTCCAAAGCAATAAAGATCATGAATTTAGATCGGCATAGTGCGGCTCAGGTTTAAGGTATGCTGAGAGAGCTTTATATTAACAAATCATAAAGAGCAGCAGTCCAGCCTGGGATTGTGAAGGTATAGGAGGTCCCCTCCCATCACCAATAATACAATTAAGTGGTTGAGCAATTACCAGAAATTGTTAGTCTGGGTACAATAGCCCCCCCCCCTCCGCCGACTCTCTCCCCCCCCTCAGTGATCCCTTCCCACTCCATCCCCATACTTTCCCATCTGCTGAGATATGACAGACACTCAGAAGAAATATCAGTTAATGTTCTAATCTGGAAAATGTCATCTGTAATAGAATGGTGTAATTCATTGATCTATGTAAGATTCCAGTACATGACATAGCTAGGGTTGTGCTTCGAATTTCAGGTCTTGAATCTGAAACCCCTGAACTGTTTGTAAGGTCTTTGGAGATGTAACATCAAAGTTTAATTTGAACTAGGATTATGTAGGGAGAACGTCTGCAGTGCCAGTGGTTCGACAGATATAAAAAGTAGCACCACTATGTAGACATCTCCAACACTGAACATTTATTGTTTCACAGATTTTATATAATCATGATGGAGTCAGACAGCAATGATGTACGGTTTTGAAATGATTCTCTTTAACATTCAGACAAGAAGATAGTGCCAAATTGCATCAGATATTTATCAACCAATCATTTGTTCCCATTTACTTTTAAATCCATTCCATTGTCCAGTTGTTCTTTTTTAACTTGTTCATAAATGATCTGGCATTAGGAGCGAGCAGCAAAGTGGCCAAGTTTGCTGATGTCACCAAATTAAATTATTTAGAGTGGTTAAAACAAAAAGAGATAGTGAAGAGTTCCAAAAGGGGGAATGAGCATTAAAATGGCAAATGCATTTCAATGTAAGCAAGGGTAAACTGATGCATATTGGAGCAAAAATAAATAAATCCTAACTTCACTTAGGGCTGTTGTAGAAATCCACAATGGATTTAAGTGAGTTCAGATTCTATGAATCCAATCTGTAGATTCTGCAGCAGACAGACTTTTTCTGAGTCATGCAGATTCCGCGGACTTGGGGACTGGTTTTTCACTTTTGGTGGAATTTGTGCTAATTCTCTTTAGCGCTAATGCGCATTTGCAAACTTGCGCAAATGCACTAATACAAATTAGCACAAATAGTTAATGCACATTAGCACTAATGAGAATTAGCACAAGTAGAATGTATTTCTGTTTTTAAAAAATCTGATTCCATCAATGAGCAGATGACAGAATGAAAGATGCCTGGCAATCCACGAAACACAGATGGATCGGATTAAACAAAATCCGTACATCCCTACTTCACATATATGTTGATGGGGCCTGAGCTGGTAGTGACTGACCAGAAAAGGGATCTCGGGGTTGTGGTGGACAGCTCAATGAAAATGTCGACCCAGCGTGCGACTGCTGTGAGAAAGGCAAATTCAGTGTTAGGGATCATTAAGCAAGGAATAGAAAATAAAACTGCCATTCTCATAATGCCTTAACCTTAATATAAATCTATGGTGTGACCACCCTTGGAATATCATGTACAGTTCTGGCCACTAAACCTCCAAAAAGATTCTGTAGAGCTAGAGATAGGTGAGAATTTTGTTGAGTTCATTTTTTGATAAGAACTTGCCAAAATTTGCATTCTTATTTTGTAAACAGGATTGAAAAAATTGAGATTCAAACAATTCAAATGTGGGAGAAAGCAAAACGGACAGATTCATCCATGCAGGCAGAGGGCTTTGAGTGCTTAACTATTAAAAGTTTGGGTTTGAATTGCTGTATATTCAACCATGTTTGTCGTGCTAAAATAGGATTGCCACCTCTTTTTTTCTGACAGGTTCCTCATCTTTAACAGCTACATTGGGCCGACAAGTACAACATGGCCCTCTCCATAATGGGAATAGCATTACTTATTGAATTTGGCCTGTGCAGATGGGTGAGAATTTCATTCAGCCCATTTTTAAAAATAAGAACTTACCAACATTCACACATTTCTTCATAAACAGGATAGAAAGAACTTGAGATTCTTTAAACAAGCAAACAAACAAATAAAAACGAATGTGGGAGAAAATGAGATGAACAGATGCATCCATCTCTATGTAAAGCTGGAGAAGTTGCAGAAAAGGGTAACCAAAATGATCAAGGAGCAGGAGTAACTCCCCTATGAGGAAAAGTTGCATTTGTGGCTTATTAGCTTAGAAAAAAGATTGAGTAAGGGGGGATGTAGCAGAGGAGTATAAAAAATAGAGGACTATAACATTATGCATGCCATGGAGAAAGTGGATAGGGAGAAATTGTTCTCCCTCTCTCATAGTACTAGAACCCGGGATCATCCCATGAAACTGAATCATGGGAGAATCAAGACAGATGAAAGGAAGTACACACCACCCAGAGAGCTTTGACTATTGGACAGTATAGAAAGAAAGTTAAACTCTGGAATTTTCTACCAGAAGATGTAGTGATGGCCACCAATTTGGATGGCTTTTAAGGAGATTAGACAAATTCATGTAGGATAAGGCTATCAATGGCTACTAGTCATGATGGCTAAATATTGCCTTCAGTATTGGAGGCAGTATGCGTCTGAATAACAGTTGCTGGATTACATGACCAGGAGAGTGCTATTGCCTTCATATCCTGCTTTTGAACTTCTGATGAGCTTCTGGCTGGCCACTGTGAGAACAGAATGCTGGGCTAGATCAGCCCATTGGCTCATATGATGTTCTTAAGTTCGTAAAATATATTTCCCTCAATGCTGGGTAATGATGGCCAGCCCCTTTGGAAGAAAATGTTGAAGATTAGAGGGGAAAGTGTCCAGTCCAAGGGAAAGATCTAACTTCTGGCACCTCCCATTTTGGAAACTAAGCATTATGTGGTGCGGCAAGGGTAGACTAGACTTCTAACCCTACATATGGTACTAAGGCATCCTGTTTCTATACCACTCATTTTATTTAAAAACAAGTTCAGTGCAGTACCTATATCCATCTTATGTATGCACCTCACATGGATTTCTATAAGAAATTAGTTCCATTTCTCTCCATGGGATTACCTTCTAACAATGATCAAGGAGTTCCAACAATGCTAACCCATGACTACTTTACCTTGCTACTTCTAAATTAGCTCTTGGGTTTGCCCTCCTTACATTGAATTTAATACATTGAATTAAAATCACAGTAGGGCATCTCTGACTTTGCTTCCTCATGTCTAAAATCACATCCCCCTCATCTGTCGAAAGATGTATGTAGCACAATGTAAGCAGGATATTAAAAAACTATTTTTCCTTTCTTAAAATATCTGTCTTTTTTTAAAGGAACTGCAAACCCAAGTTGCTCTTTTGTATTCTGTTATTAGATTGCAGCATGCTTTGTTAAGCATGACATAGCAATACAATTTAAAACTGAAAAAGAGTGGCCATGATGAATGTGTTTTTAAGAAAAGACTAATTCACCATTTAGTCTGGTTTCCCCTTTCTTATTATGCCTTTTTTTAACAGTCAAAAAGCAAAATGTCTTTGGTGATTTCTACAATAACAACAATTAAAATAACAAGAACTCAGCTTGCTCCTGTAGTTAAATTAAAATAATTCGAAGGGCTAAGCCAGTTTGCATGTGCTAAACTAAAGTTTATGTTTCAATGCATTGCACTCAACAAACCTGGGGAAGGCAGTCTAACATAACTCTTGCCCTTCCCCATTCTTCAGATGCAATACTGTTAGGAGGACTGGTCTTCCAATATATCCAATTTCCGTATAATAACTGGCTCTCAGTCTTTTCATTTTCTTCTTGGGCGGTTTCATCTCAGGTGAGGTTTCCGATTCCACTGAGATTTTTTTCAGCAACCTTGATGGGCATGAGAATTAAGATAAGCTCAGTCATAAAAGACCTGCTACATAGATATCAGTAGAGTTCTTCCAAGAGCTCAGCTCCTCTGCAAGATGAAGATGAGCAACATAAGCTTTTCAATACGTCAGTTGCAACACAATTAAGATCAGAACCTAGAACTCTTGTTGTGGAAGGTATCCAAAACTGGGCCTTTTCATTGACAGCCACTGTACAATGGAATTTATTGCCAAAGCCTGAGCCCATCCCATTTTGGAGAAAAATGTAAATCATGTTCAGGCCTGGTTATTACTTGGATGGGAGACCCCTCCTCTAGTTTCCTGCATTGAGCAGGGGGTTGGACTCGATGGCCTTGTAGGCTCCTTCCAGCTCTATGATCTATGAAATCTATGAAACAAGGCAGCTTGCACTGCAGCATATCCTCAATTAGCAACTCATATCCTTTAAATTTAAAGGCACTGTGCATGTGCATGCCATCATTTAGACCTCCAAGGTGTTTGGGAACCACAAGCGGTGCCTGAGCCATACAGCATCAAGATTTTGCATAACTGGTATGAGTTGTTTCCATTTCCTCAGTCTCTCAGGAGCCATGTTCTGCAGAATTAGAATGCCATTGCCCTTAAAGCTTAAATGTTGCTGGCTCCTGATATTTTTCGAAACCTTCCCCCTGCCCCATTATGCTATATAGGTAGCCAGCCATAAGGTCCTTTGGCCTTCTTCCTTTGCTTTCCTGCTTCTCCTCCAGGTCTACATCTCTGGGATGAAGTGTTTTGTGCAGCCACTTCATGAGGAATCCTGAGCCATTCCCTGCAGGGAAGCTTCTGAATTTAATATTATTTAATTTAATATTATTCTGGAAGAACCCATTTTCCAGGTCTGCAGCTTGATCTCCACTGGCTTCCTCAGTTCAACAATGGGAGTTGCCCTGTATTCAATCATAAGACCCTTACTAAAACAATAACAACAACAACACCCTGTTATGATGGTATCTTAAATTTGCCTCTAGTTGTTTTAATTATAAAGATGAAAA
The DNA here is from genome assembly GCA_021292165.1 of Shinisaurus crocodilurus. Classification (NCBI taxonomy): domain Eukaryota; kingdom Metazoa; phylum Chordata; class Lepidosauria; order Squamata; family Shinisauridae; genus Shinisaurus; species Shinisaurus crocodilurus. Next base: position 77,738,662 of record CM037879.1, on the reverse strand, counting down.
ACATACATTGACACACATATTATTTCCAAACAGAAAGCCAACCCCCCTGCCTAATCCCTACAGGCTCTGGGTGAGGATGGAGTTGCATCCATGGCCAGGGAAAGAGGAGGAGGAGATTGATTATGCAGATGTATGTACAGTCAAAGTCAGGAAGAGGGTGGAGCTTAAGGGCCCCTAGTATACACCAGTAAACAACCATGTCTAATTCTAACAAGCGTATGTTTGCCAGCAAATGTTTACTATTGTATTTACTCTCAATAATGTTCTCCACCATCATCTGGTCTCTTAACTGACAGCTTCTTTTAATTTCTGTGTAAGGTATCATTTATTGTTATTTCTATTTATATCCCACCCTTCATTAAGAATAAATGAATCCTGGGGCAGGTAACAATAGCATATATATATATATATATATATATATATATATTAGATTTCATAGATCATAGAGTTGGAAGGAGCCTACAAGGCTATCGAGTCCAACCCCCTGCTCAATGCAGGAAACTAGAGGAGGGGTCTCCCATCCAAGTAATAACCAGGCCTGACCCTGCTTAGCTTTCCACACTCAGACAAGCTGTATATATATCTCCAATATATATAGTTGGATATATCAGGGATGTTGAAGAGTCCTTGGTCTCGAGTCACGAGTCGAGTCACGAGTCTTTGGACCCGAGTCTCGAGTCCGAGTCCGAGTCCTTGGTCCAAAATGGTGACTCACGAGTCACGAGTCCTGAGTCACTCCCAAAACTGACTCCACGAGTCCCTATTAAAATCAATGGGGTTTCCCCCCAACAAAATAAGGCTACTTCAGATGTGTGGCTTAAATAAATTCTAGGCACAAGTGTGCCTTTTTATTTCAAAACTCTGCAACTGAATTTGGCAAGAACAGACCAGGCAGACAAACCCAAAATAACCAGGCAGGCAGAGGAGGCAGGGAACCCCAAAGCAGGCAAGCAGAGGCCTTTGTCTTGGACAATTCAACTGTTGAACAGGATCTAGAAGAGACCAGGCAGGCACTGGCTGGGAACCCCAAACAGGCAGGCAGAGGCAGCCAAACCCAAAATGTCTGACCCTAACCCAAACCCCCCACAACAACACATCAATCAAAATAAATCTCAACACATCGTTGGGGCTGCGCTCCTGGTAGCTGTCCATAGTGGCCGAGCAGCGGCGCGCCTCGCTTCCATGCGCTCTTCACCGGTGATCGCGCTCCTTCTGGCACAGCCAGAAGACTCGTCAACAGCCCAGGGATGTTGACGAGTCCTTGGTCTCGAGTCCCGAGTCGAGTCTCGAGTCCCATTAAAAATATTGGGACTCGAGTCCGAGTCGAGTCAGCGGGGGGACTCAGTCCGACTCACGAGTCGAGTCCTCGAGTCCGAGTCCCCATCCCTGGGATATATACATCCATATATATATATATATATATATTGCCTGGGTGAACAAATAGGTCTTAGCCAGCTGCCAAACTGATACTAAGGTTGGCACCTGGTGTTCCTCTTGGGGGAGGGCATTTCAAAGTTGAGGCACTATCATGGAGTAGGCCCTGTCTCTTGTCCAGTGCTTTTTTCTGGAGAAAAGGGTACCGGAACTCTTGGATTACATTTCCTCGGGAGTAGATGGCGATTAAATTGTAATGCAATTAATAGAAGAAAAGGTGCTGGAACTCAGTTCTGGTGAGTTCCACCAGAAAAAAAGCCCTGTCTCTTGTCACCACTTGATGTGTGACAGGCACTCCCCTCAAAGAGCATGGCAGGCTGGTACAGCCACTGGTACAGACTAGCAGAGACTGCCCCCCACTTTAATTCCATCTTCCGAAATGAATTATCTAAAGCAATCCAACTTCTTCTTTTCCCATAAACCAAAACTACCAAATGTATTATTTACGTTGGATGCTGGATCTTGAAGAATACAGACATCAATGGTGAGACGCTGATATAATTCATCTATATTTATTCCAAGTTGTCAAGATCTGTGTAATTATTCTTTTCCTGGCCACCACTAGTCTGATCTCTTGTCAAAATAGTGCCCTCGGTGGTATTGTAACTGATTCCTGTACTGAATAATACCATGCCTTGGGCTGGGACCACAGCAGGGTCCAAATCCAAATCCCCCCTGCTCTTACACTAAGGTAAAAAAGAATAAAAGACATAGCTGCTTGCTACACCTTTAACAAAATGTCTGTTATGATCCTGGGATTCCTGGCCAGTCTCACAGAACATCCATCCTCTTATTAGCCTGCATGTCTTGCTACCACCTTTTTGTTAATGTTTTGGATCCTACTTACTTCCCTAAACAAAAGCATCAATCCAATTCTGCCATTTTAAAAAGAGGATATAGGTTGGTACCAATACAGGAATATTGAGACGAGAAAGAAACTTGGCCATTCCTGAGATTTTGATTTTCAATATTCTTTCAAACCAGGACAGTTTCAGTGTATCCCCACGGCTCTATGTTTCCTCTGCACTAGTACTGGATCACAGTTCATTTTCAACATTTGATCCAGGATTGTGCTAATTCTGATTCTCGAACATCGGACTGCTTTATTATTCCACTTTAGCCACAATGTGTAATTCATTATCCCTTTCCAGCTTTATGGTGAGTAATTCAATTCAGACTTCTCCATGTTCATTTTATAAGCAGAATTCATGGAGATTCACATTAATTGATTTGAAAGGGTTTTTAATTGATACTATAACCCATCTACATGCAAAGCTTTATCTCTCCTCTCCCAACTTTTACTCATTTATCTCTGAATTAGCAATTGCTCATGGCTCTGTCATTAACACAAATAAAAGAGAAGACAGTGACTCTCCCCGATGATGTTATCAAAGGATTCAAGGAGAGCCTGTGTCTCTTTAGAATCTGTAGTGATTGACCTCTGGTATTATTTATATCTTCCTTTGTTGCAAATGCAGTGACTTCCCTTCTGACGCCTAGCATTTTTGCAGACAATTTGCACTCACCTGAACTCCCTGTCTCATAATTTTATATTTTTGGGCTTTCTCATATGATCCAGCTGTTCCCCATTTACCAGGGACAGCCTCTGCATTTTGTCTCTGTATTATCATAAGCATATAAGAAGAACCCTGCTGCTGTATCATCAGACCAAAGGCCTCTCTAGTCCAGCATTCTGTTCACACAGTGGCCAGCCAACTGTCTGTGATTGTTAAAAAGACTTTCAGAATTCCTCTTTAAAAATTACTGTGTGTTGTTGTTAGAGTTGCCATTCTTCAGGGTTCACTCCCAGGTCTCTAGAAATTAAATCTAAATGGGTTCAGATGTATTTCAATTCGAGTGTGCATACTTGTTCATCAGGGGTGGACAATGTGCTCCTGCCGCCTCATGCTATGGCCCCCACCATGCTCCATAGCTACTATTACTATTAGCTTTCAAATGAGCTAATTTTGACCCTTTTGGTGCTCCATAGCCATTCTAGGTGCCATTTTTAATTATTATTTTTCAATGCTGTGTGGGGAAAGATGCAGCCCATGGGAGGAAAGTGGGCCCCAGGCCTCCTGAGGTTGCCCACCCCTGACGTATATACATTAAGATGTAAACAAAATTCCAGTGCGCTGCTTCCTTCACATCGCCCATAGCTGCCTTTTCACTGACATTAAACATTATTGTGTTTTGAGTTGCAGCTATTCTGCATTGAGCTTCTGTTACAACCAGATCCACTGAATATTAAATTGCCTAATAAACATTGTTAAATTCAGGAACATAAATTGTTATATTCAGAATTTGGTTGATTAAAAGACCCTGCTTCTGAAGCCAGTTCAAGGATAGGCTATTGCAAAATAAACAAAAGGCCAGCAGAGAACATGCTTTGCATGTAGAAGGTCCCAGGTACAGTCCTCAGCATATCCAAGTAGGATGGATGGGCCAATTTTTTTAAAAAAGTAGTTCCCAACCATTCATTGGTAGGATGGGGTAAAATGGACCCAATGCCCCTGGAAGATTGTGTGTGTGGGGGGGAGAACAAATTTCCCCCAAATTTCAGGTGGGGGTTGTCACTTACTTTACTTAATCCTATGAGGTTGCCCAGGGATGTCTGTTTCTTGCTTTTTTTTTTTAACTTAAAAAGAAACTTGCACCTCTCACAGTGCTGCAAGGTTCTCTCCACAGCTTCCTGCCAGCTGGACTTCCTGGAATGCCTTGGAGCAATGCCACATCACTGTGCATCTTGCGAATGTAGGAGGGAAATGAAGAGCCGAGACACTTATTTGGTGTTTAACTGGGCCACTTTTATTTACATACAATGAACTGCAAAGGGATGGAGTGTGGGTTATTCTAATCCGGCCTCCTAGGCCGCTCAATTGTGCAGTTGGGCAGAGCATCCAAAACAGGGAGGTGGCGTTGGATCCACCGCCGCCCCATTTTCCACTTTACAGTGTTGGGAGCCTTTGTTGCGTCGCCCCCTCTCGGAGTCCCATGACAACAAGCTTGGCGAGAACAAAGGCATCACAGGCGTTCCTGATCCTCAGCTGAGCCTACTGACCCATCAATCTGAGGTCTCCTGAAACCGCCTGTCACCTGAATGGTGCCAGGGATGCTCACCTCACCCTATCAATACCCTAACCTGCACTTACCTGCCACAGAGAGGGACCAGTGCCTGCTTAGTCCCCTCTCCCACACCTGCCCGGAACAAGTTCCAGCAGGGCCCTTTGCGGTTCTTGAAAACGCACGTTGTTGCCTTCCTCGGCCAAATGCATTCGATTAGTGCGGTACACCTCCCTCCGTGCCGCTGACACAATCTCGGGATGGGGTAAAGAATAACACTCCCCACCCAGCCCCTTAACAATTTCTCTGTTAACCCTTCAGGCTGCTCTGTTCGTAATCATGGAGCTTGTGTTGCCCATGCAGCAGTAGCGTAGCATGATGTGAGACCAGACAATCTGAACCGCAGGCCATCTTTCTTTGATGGTCCGAAAGTCTGCAAGCGCTTGCAGGATCAAGGTCTTGCTCTTGAATAAGCCCAGATCGCTTCCCCCAAGCTGTAGCACCAGCAGGTGCAGGGGTTGCTTATTGATGCTAGACTGGAACAGGGTGGTCAGTAGGTTCTGCCACAGCAAACCACGTCATCCCAACCAGTGGATGTCCACCATTGTTGGATTCCCAGCTGGGATCCTTGGCATGAAGTTACCGCTCTTTGAGCCACCCAGGAACGAAAGTGTGCCATACAGCAAAATATGCACCGGTCTGGCCCATGAACGTTCTGCAATAAAGAAACAGCTGCGCCGCGCCCGGAGCCGAAAGAGGCCGAATATGAGGAGCCCTAGCCGCTCCCCTCCATCAGGCGCGGGGAGCCTCGAAAGGCTCTGCCGGCCGGCCGGGGCCGCTCCCAGTGCCTAGCTGGCGAAGATGAGGGGCTTCCATAGCCCCCTCCTAGCGCGGCACGAGGGTGCGCTGCCACCTCCAGCACCGGCGCGGAGGCTGCGCCGCCACACCCAGTCCCCGGCCGGAGCCATAAAGGGGGCCATGCCAGCCGGGCCGATCCCATCACCTGGCCAGCAAAGAGGAGGGGCTTCAGCCACCGCCCCAGTTGGGCGCGAGGATGCGCCGCCGCCGCCGGCCCCGCTCGGGCCCAGGCCAGAATCCAGCAAGCTGCGCCTGCCGGGCCACTCCTAGCGCCCGGCTGGCGAAGAGGGAGCGCCCTCGCAGCCCCCACCCAAGTCAAATGCGAGGGTGCATCGCCGCCGCCGGCCCCAGCCCGGGCGCAGAGGCCGCACCGCCTGGGCCAAGGCCGGGACTTTAAATCTGCGCCGGCCGGGCCGATCCGGTGCAAGTACGCGCCGCTGCCGTTGTCGCTGCTGGCTCCGGCCCGGGCGCGGCAGCCACGCCGCCACATCCAGGCCCAGGCCGGGGCTTTAGTGCTGTGCCAGCCGGGCCGATCCCTGCGCCTGGCCGGCGAAGAGGGGAGGGCCTCTGCAGCCCCCTTTTAGGTGCGAGGACGCCTGAATTTTTTGAAAATTATCACAAAGTCTGAGTCCCCCAGCTGGGCCCTCCAACCCAGATCCCTTCTCCCCAGCCGACCATGCCACATGGTCCTCAGGGATGATGGAGTCGGGCAGAGATCCTCGTCCAGTTCAGCTGCAGGAAACAAAGAGGGTGTGGGTTGGGGCTGCCAGGCCTAATATGGGCTCCTGTAGCCCCACCCCCTTGCAGACTAATTACCTGCGTCAACAGGTAAGCCTCGACTCTCTTCCCCCACGTCCGCAAATTCCTCCCCGCCCACAGCTGCGCGTGTTCCGGGGGAAGGTCCATCTCACTTTCACAGTATTCCGAGAGCTGAGGCTAGCAGGAAGTAGCATGACGCTTGTTCCGCAGCTTCCTGCCCAGCCACACTTCTTGGAATACTTTGGGAGTGATATGATATGACATCACATCATGTCATGTTGCTCCCAAGGCTTTCTGGGAACTGCAGCCAGCGGAAAGCTGCAGAGAGAGCCTTGTCCCTCTGTGAATTCATGAATTCTATACTTGAATTCTGTGATGTGGGGCGTTTAGTTTTATTTTTAAAGCAAGGAAATAGGGAAACCTTCAGACACCTCATAAGGTTAAGTAAGGTAAGCGGCAACCTCCCCCCCAAATTTGGTAACATTTCCCCCCATGCACACACCAAAAAATCAGTGGAAAATCAGTCCTCTGTTTTTTTCAGGGGGAGCATATTTTTTAGGAAAGTGGAGGAGGAGGGGATTTTCCCCAGCTTTAATTTTCATTGGTGAAATGTTGGAAGGTATGCTTTCTGTCTGGTGACTGAATGCCTTATATATCTGAATACTCGCTAGCAATAAATAAAGAAATGACAAATTCAGTACCAACTGAAGCATTAACATGTTAGGATCCAGGTTGTGGCATTAGCACAAGTAGCATAAACATAATCGATCTTGTTTCTGTCAGCCACAAGCCGGAGATGGGATCAACATGTACACCTTGACCTAGACAAAAATGTAAAGGTGCTTGTACAAGGGTTCATGCCAATATAAGAAGACCTAGCTCTTCTATCACTAGGTAACCAGTAATTATCCACCTCGGCAGAACAGTCTCAAGCCTCCTACATATGGATTGATCATTATAATGTTGGGTGACAATCAAGATGTATTAGCCCGGCATGTTAGCTTTGTGCTTTGCTAAAAGAATAAACAGAGCATTTTCATGTAACGTATTTGGGGGATTTTGACATCCCAAAGGCTGAGGAGCAGCTAGCTAGTGATTGTGTCAACTTCTCCCATCCACCTGAGAGGATTAGGTAATTGCTATGGAGGTCATGAGCCCAGGTCATTCAAAGACTATTCCACAGTCCAGCAGTTGGATGGAATACTCAGCATATTGTTATTTGAGCAAGATAACTGATTAATGGATTGAATATTGGATGATTTAGTTATTTTGTATTAGGGAATTAAGCAATGAACATCCACTTTTTTCTTTCTTTCTGAACTAAAACCAGATTGGCATGCTATAAGTTAACCAGAGTTTCATAATGAAACGTTGGATAAGAGATTGACCATCCTCTCCTTGTTTACTGGTAAACATTGCCTCTTTTTATGCAACACTCCCACCTTGATTTCAAGATTTTGACCTGCCTAGTGAGTACCTGGATCATGTCATAACTTTGGGATTTTGGTTAGATTATTTCTTTCTACCCATGTTGAGAAGGAGATTATTTTGAGGGAGCCTGGTAATTGCTCTGGGGTCAAATAGCTATCCTCTTCAAGCAAAGCTATGCATAATGTCTTCCTGCTTACTCTATTATTTTTACATTGTGTGATTGTTATTTAGAGTTTGTTTTGAGAGAAATTATAACAGCAAGTAATTCCCATTTATTTTACTGGAAATCATGTTTGTTTGTTTGTTTTCAAAGTCCTTGCTGAAAAGGCACTGCACTTTTTTCAAGATTGGACCATTAACAGTGAAATCCTATACATACCTACTCAGAAGTAAGGCCCATTGAGTTCAATGTATAGGATTGCAGCCTAAAAGTGCTATTCAGTTTCTAATTGACTGAAAATTAGTGGCAATGAAATAATGGATTACAAATGCAAAGAACTAGAGATAGGATTCAAGGTTAAATTACAGGATGGTCTCAATAAAGGAATGATTTAAAAGGTGTGGTAAAGAGCACTGAATCTATTTAGCCCACAGTCAAAATATTTGCCAGGACAGTATATGATAATACTAGGCAAACATGGGGAAAAAAGTTATTAATGCTCAGGAGAAAATTAAGTTACTATACATTAGACATGGATAGCTAAAGAGCAATTGGAGGAAAAGGAAGAAGTAACTTGAAAATTAGGCCAAAAAAAAGATAATCAAACCATGTCTCTACAATAGCTGTTTAATTAGCTATGCTTGATAAAGACATTTGTGTAAAAATTAAAAATGAGAGTTCAGTGATGAAATAATGGAATGGGAGACAAAGTGGTTATGGAGGTGGAGGACTGGGGATGAAGATCTAGGTCCGGCTTCTAGCTCAGTCACAAACAGGCCTGTGGCTCACACTGGCTCAGCTTGTCTGAGTGTGGAAAGCTAAGCAGGGTCAGGCCTGATTATTACTTGGATGGGAGACCCCTCCTCTAGTTTCATACATTGGGCAGGGGGTTGGACTTGATGACCTTGTAGGCCCCTTCCAACTCTATAATCTATGAATCTGTAAATGAACTTGGTTCACTTTCATTCAGTCATTCATTCAGTCATGATTATGAGCTTGTAAGCTTGCACAGAGCTGGTTCAGGAAGCCTTGGTAGACCTCTTCAAATGGAGCAAGTGTTTTGTGCATGCAGACTTGCACAGGATCCTGTAATGTATGGAAAGAGAAAGAGAGAGAGAGAAACAGAGCATGCAAACTCAAGGATGTGCACTCTATGTGCATTAGTTAGCACCAAAAGCCATTGCACATGGGGGAGCTGACCAATGTGCACAGGGAACGGTGAAGAACATCAGGGATATGGATGTGCATGTAATCCAGTCAATGTAATCCCAGTCAGCACTGTGCTCCATGGATGAGGATATACACTTTCCCATCTATTTTACTATTCCAATAGGAATATATATTCCTATTTGTGCTCTGGGTCCACTGTGCAGTGTCATTATCTCTGTGCTCAACACTTGTCGTTGTGCCTATCTCTGGATTGAGACCTAAATCTGCTATAAAATTATTATTAATAATAACTTGTATAACATTGAGGGATCACATCTCTTTTGGAGTTATTGACACCTTACGTAGGTGAGGAAAACTGCCACTCCCACCTGCTAAAGTCTTCCTTGTCAAATGGAATTTTATTTGATGCTGCACCAATGTAATGGTGACCATATCTCGTGTTAAACACAAGTACTGAGCTGAAATGGAGAAAATTTTCACCAACAATTTTGCCTCTTAAAAAGTACTCCCCCCACCCTAATTTGGTGATTTTTCCAGAGTGGGGGATTGCAAACAGGGGTGAAAATATTTGCAAATGTGTGTGCGCACACACAACACCTAGAGGGCTACACCACTATGAAGAAATGGGGAAATAGGCCAAGCTGTCATCATCAAGCCAACTTGCAGCAGACTGCATTATTGTGGGAAGTCTAGATGTTTTTGACAGCAGACGTGTTAGTAAAGGAACACAGTACATAGAATGCTGTCTTAACAAGAAAAAAATCTGCGCATTTCAACTTTGATCAAAGATAGTCCTTGAATACATGGGCAATGCCTGCATTTGCACAACATCCTTCTCCTGTGACAAAAGGAACCCAATCCAGCAATCAGTCACTTCACATGTTACAGTAAAAGCTGGGTGCTGCATTTTAACTGTATGCCACCCAAAGTTTTGTTGTAATATTTGAAATACCTTTGTGTATCTGAAACACACACACACACACACACACACACACACACAGACCATTTCAGCAAACATTTCTTACCAGGATGTGCTTACTGCATATTTACAGACAAGAAAAGATAGATCTGAGGGAGGCACAGTTGGTGCTGCGAGGAGCAGGTTATAGTGGGACTATGATCTGCTGTCCAATAATCCTGTGAATTCTGTTCCCATTTCTGAAGAATAAGGCCATGAATGAGCAGAGAGGCAAAATGGAACCATCTGGCCCTATTCAAACTGGTACAAATTACTCCAGCGCTGATTCCCACATATTTCTAGAGCAACCAGAAATGGGTAGATGTGCATCAAGGAAGCCTGAGAAGTAGTGCTGTGCCAAAAATTTCTCCCACATTTTTTGGACCATGTTCATTCATTTTGAAAATAAGTTGCTTTTGAAAAGAATCAGAGGAGAAGAAAAAATTGGAGAAATTCTCATGGGTTTGGTTCAGGTTACTTGTGCTTACTTTACTTAGGATGTGGCCAAAGAGTGTGCACGAGTGTCCTGTCTTTCATTGTCCACTCATCTCTCTAGCAGCCTGTAGCATCCTCAGCTTCCCACATTTCAATTAAAGCCCAGGGGAAGGCATCATGAGGTAATTCCTCCCACAGGGCTTTTTCAGCACAAAAAGTGCAGGCAGCCTGGGAGGCTGCAGAGCAATGGAGAGATGTGTAATAGAAAGGAAAACCATACACAGCACCCTTGGCTGCCTCACAGTGATTAGGTAAACTGAAGTGAAAAGCACCACAAAAATACATTATAGAACACCCTGAAAATGAGGCAGAACAAGGGAACCCCTCTTTCATGGGGAAGGAAACTTTTAGGAAATTGGAGGACAGATTTTGGCAGAGCGAAGAGGGCGCGCGGCCGAAGAGGATCCGTGGAGGCCGGCAGCGGGGTGCGCGCGGCCCAATGGGGTGCGCGCGGGGCCGGCGTGGCTGGCGGGCGCTCCAATGGGCAGGCGCCGCGTCCGGGCTGGAGGCGCCGCGGAAGGAGGCTCAGCGCCACACAGCACTGAGGCAGCGAGCGAGCGAGCGAGCAGAGCTCGATCCTGATCCGTGGAGGCCGGCAGCGGCGAGGAGAGCCAGCCAGCCCTCGCCAGACGCCCTCGACGGGCATCTCCTCCAGCCGCGAGTGCGTTCCCGGCTCCGCTCCCGGATCGCTCAGCGTGGGGTGGGGGCCTCCCGCCCTCGCTCGCAGCTCTTCTGCCGGGCCGGCGCGGCTGCCGAGCGCCACGCGGGGCACCTGCCTCCCTTCCGGCCGCCGCCGCCGCCGCAGGAGTTGCCTCGGCCGGGCCGTGGTCGGCCGGCTGGAGCGCCGCGGCTCCCCAGCCCAAAGGGCGGCGCGTCCCTCCCGCGGGCGGGCGGTGGTGGGCGCGAGGCGAGGGTCGCCCACCCAGCCGATATCCTCGCTCGCTCGCCCGCCGCTGCGCCTCCACCCGCCCTCCACCCTCCCGCTCGCTCGCTGCCGCTGCGCCTCCCACCGCCATCGCCACCCCCCCAACCCCCCGTCACCCCCAACCCCCCCGTCACCTACCTTCGTCACGGGCAAAAAACAGCGCGGGGGTCGCATCGCGTCACTTCAGGAGCAGCAGCCGCAGCAGCAGCAGCAGCCACCGCCGCAGCCAGGGCGGGGGGGGGGGGGAAGGTAGGTGCAGGGTTTTTTTTTTTTGCTTTGGAGAGGGGGGGGCGCTAAATAGTTTTTCGCCTGGGGCGCCAAACTGCCCTGCACCGGTCCTGACTAGCTCCATCTTTTACCTGGAGCTAGACACCACACAACCTGATACAATTCAATTGTGTGGTGATACAGCACACCTGGTTTGTAGAGCTAGGAGCCAGCAATGAGGTTAATCCTGGCTTGGTCATTTCTCAAAGGTGAGGCCTGAAGAAGATCCAAGATGTCAGAGGACACAAGGTCCAGAGAAGAACTAGGTAGCAAGGGATTGCTCAACAGAAATCTGGGAGATGGAGAACAGATGTTGTTCCAGCGACCATCTGTCCAGAACTGAGGGTTTTTAACCTTGAGCTCTAAGAGCCCTGCCCAGGGCTCACCTGCAGGGATAATCAGAGATGCCTTGGAATGTTCTTACTTGTGAGTACATACAAGTATGCACCCTCAGATGCCTGCATTCCCTAAGACTAGTTGGTGGCTCAGCTTCCTCTCTGAATCAGAAGTGGGGGGCTCTTGGCATCCTGAGGAAATGGTCTTCAAATGTCACTTCTGAGGGTATAGGATCCCCCTGATCATCCTTGGGGGTTTCTGGAAACTGCCTGCTCCTCTGGGATGTTCAGTGCTGGGAACTCCACCTCATCCACTTATGAGGATCCCTCCAGGGAGGCATGACATAAAAGGTGGACTCACTGGACTGATCATTCAATAATGAGCCATAAGAATGGAAAAGGCCTACATTTTAGTTAGAGTTGACATCAAATGTAGCTCATAGTGAGATGGGTAAGCCATTCCCACTTCGACTGGTATTATCGGTGGTGCACTTTCTACAGCTTTTAGTGCTGGATCAGGATCATAAAGATAAGTCACTCTGTGAACTAGCTCATTTAACCCATCAAGGGTGTTATGCCTTATCAGTTAATGGCTGTTTTGTTTTGTTTTTCTCACAGCGACTAGTGCTATTTATATTTTAATCATCTGTTTTGCGACTTAATCCTTCCATTTAATAAGGACATATTATACTGTTCTTAATTTCTGAGTAAGTATATTTTAATTCTGGTTAAATAAACATGTGTGATACTGACTGCATTAGTGTTTTACCATTTCCACTGAAAACAGAATGTTATATCTCTTAGTAAGCAGTGCTGTCTTTAACACCAGTGCAGTTTCCGGTCTCCTGGAATCCAAGCTTTTAGCTGCATTTTAGTTCTGTCAATGTTCAACCTCCCACAATGTCATCCATTTCAATGTATGGTCCCCGTGTTTGTAAAAGAGGGTAAGTGAGCATTGCAGGAGGGAAGAAGCTTTCTAACAAATAATATTGAGAAAACAAGCATGGCTATATTTGAAAAGTCTCACTTCAATGGTAAGGATAAAGACGGCTTATTTACTCTTGCATAACGAAAAATACCATTCCTCTTTTGCTTGCAGTTCTACACAAGATTGGTGCCTCCCCAGGGAAGGTGGGCTCACACTGCTTTCATGCCACACTTCAGGGGTTTTTGGGCAGGCCATGAATTCCTCTGGTGGGAGGTTTGTGATGGAAGTGCTAAGAAAATGTGCTTGCCTGCTAAGAATTTTGGGAAGTGATGCAGTTCAGAGCATCCAGCACTTTGTGTGAAAGCAACATTTCCTGCCCAGATTTGTGAGCTTATGGTACAATTATTCCATGCCTGAGATAAATGTAGATTTTTTTCAAGCCACCTGGCATCCAGTAAATCATCTCCGATGACAGATACCTTTTAAAGCTACTTAACATACGTTAGTGTAAAAGTGAATACGGTATGCTTTTCTTCCCATTCCTACAAATCTTTAAGAGGAACTTTTGGCAATTGTTTTTATTAGTTAACACCCCCTTTCCCCTCTTGATGAATTATTCATGAGTTGTTGTCATAGCAATCCTTCCTCTCACTCTCTGAAATGTTTAATAACTGCTGTGGATGATTCCAAAGAAGACAAGGAATCAAGTTGTAAGGAAAGCTTTACTAACTACAGTGCCCCTACGCGTGTACAGCCTTCGTACCTTGCCTATGTCTTGGTGACAGTCCATTCTAGAGACACCAACAATGGCAGCAACATTGTTGGTGAGACCACCTGCTTACAATAATGGCTCTTATCCAGTTCCGTCCTGTCTCCTTCACAGAAGAGTCACGCTCTCCTCTCCTTCGTGAATGGGGTCCTCTGTATGCTCAGAATTAGGCATGTTCTGGAATTACTTCACCCTCGGGGGTTGAAGAAAGTGGGGAAAGGCGCTTGGTCCTCCATGTAATCCATTGCTGCATAGGTGGGGAGAAGGTACATTCCCTCAGAACACATTCTACCTGCAGCGAGGCTAATTAAGGCACAGCAGGAAGAGTGAGAGGGCTGGTGGTGGTGCCATTTCGTGCAGCCCATTTGAATATGTAAGGAGCATCTAAGTGAGGAACTGGTAACTCTACATGTGAGGTCGCAGGGCTGGCTCAAGACATTTTCCTGCTTAAGGCCAAGGCCAAGAGGGCACCCTTCCCGCATGGTCATTGAACCTGACTTCAACACTGGCAATGAGATGGCATTCTCTACCACCCCTGAGGGCAGCAGGCTACCTTAGGGGGTGCAGGGTAGGCTGCATGGCACACACATGCACACACACACACACACACACACACACACACACACACACACTGATGCTTGAAAACCAGTTTGAGGCTTTCATTTTAAATCCTGAAGTGTGGTGGCATTGGAAAGGAAGATTTTTCACTGCAGAAAAGAGTCTGAGAGAAAAGATGGGGGAAAGGAAAGGAATCTGAAATTATGAACAAACAGAACTTGAAGTCACCCTGCCCCATAAAGCAACACGGAAGCTCAGACCTCCTTCCTATTTGCTTGCTTCAGAACAATTTAGCAGCTGAGAAAGGGAAGCTGGGAGAAACAGTTTTCTTTTTTTAATTATTATTTCAGGGAAAGCGCGAACGCAGTCCCCCACTACCACAAATTATGCAGTCGAGTTTCCCGCATTTGGGGAAATCGCAGGGGTCAGCACACCCGGAGTGCAATGGATGAGCCTCACCCTGGGAAAACCATCTTTGTGATCGTGATGTCTCCCCTGCCAGGTAAGTATGGGGAGAAACAGTTTTATCTAGCTCAACCCCACCCTCAAAGCACAGTGACTCTGGTAAAATGTGCCCTCTAAGTAGAAGGTGGACCTGCTGCCTGTCACTCAATCACACTTCATCCCTCCTGCTCTCCCCCACCCTCTGTGTTTATACTGAAACAAAACCTTAACCGTCACTGTTCCTCCTCACACCCCACCAAACAGATTGTCTGCCTTTCCAAAGCCCACATTGCAGACAAAGCTTCCTTTGGGGTCCAGCTTTGGTTCTCATTGCTTCAAAAGGAAAGCTGCTTCATCTTGGGAAGCACCAGAAATAGTCCTCCAGACGTGCCTGATTTGGCCCAGGCTTTAGGCTTTGGCTGAATCCAATGTACATCCCTAGTCGTCGTCGTCGTCGTCGTCATCGTCGTCGTTGTCGTCGTCGTCGTCGTAGACTTCACCAGTGGATTTTCTTTCTTTCATACAGTTGCTAATGACACAAAGACCTTACCTTTGATAGTCAGGTAACTGGCAGGAAAGAACTAAAGGAACCGCTTCTCATTCTATCCTCGTTGCTCTCTGGCCATTCTGAACATCACTTTTGCTTTGTCATCCATGCTGGTATAACCATCAAGGCTTTGTCATATATTCATTCTTACTGTATGATTGGTTTTTAACAAATGCTCTGCCTAGGCAATGCCTTACTGAAAAGGTCGAGTTGGTTTTGCCTAGACTTTTGAAACACAAGACCTAAATATAAAGCAGTGCACATATGTCTATAAATAACTGACTGTAAATATTTTGTAACAGAAGCTGCTATCATGTAGGCTTTGGACTAAAAGATGGATTATTTTAACTTTTTCTTCATGGCTGAATTCAAAAATGGTAACCATGGCACAAAGAAACCGAGATGATTCCCAAACACGCACAAATAGCCCTTTAAGATTATTGACATGTCACATTTTGCTCCAAGCAGCTCCTGGTGCTAAACACAGCATTATCTCATTTTATCCTTCAAAATAATCCTTTGAGGTAGGTTAGGCCAGGAATGGACAGATGTCAGACTTTCAGGGTCTATTTTGTTTTTTACTAGAATGCTGGGGTCTGCCAACTACAGCCAGGCACAAAATGGCAGGTTGCAGAGTCAATTATCTACTGCACCCCATGAACTGTACCCTGGAATATATACAAATCTTACATGTGAGTTATTGGAGATAATTGATACTAAGACAACAACACTGAACTGAAGAGTGGAACAAAGCCCTGGTCAAACATGAGTAATTAGTGCTCCTATTTTACAGACAAGGAACACTGAGGTGGGGAGATAAGCACTTAGCACAAGGCCAGAGATGGCAGATATATTGTTTTCTTGCAATTTTACTTGCTCTTGTTAAAGTATTGGAAGCCAGAAACCCTTGGAGACCTAATGCAAATCACCCACAAATCTACCAGTAGATCCCAATCTATTTGCTTGTCCACCTGTGGGATAAGCTGAGAAAGCATGAGTTGCTCAAGGCCACCCAATTAGATTTATGGCTGAGTTGGAGATTTGAATTTGAGTTTCCTTCCTATATCCAAATCCACTACCTTGGGCATTGCACCAGATAAAATAAACACAGGGTTGGATCTAGACTTAGTCATACTTCGAGTGGACCCATTGAAATCAATGGGACTTAACTTAGTCATGACTGACTTAGGTTCCACAGAAATCAGTGGGTCTACTCAAACTATGACTAAAGGTGCAATCCTATGCCTGTTTAGAAAGAAAAAAGGCCTACAACTCTGAGCATGCTGGGACTCCAGGGAGTTGGAGCCCTTTTTCTGTCTAAACAGGCATAGGAGGATTGCACCCTAAGCCTTGATCCAACCCACATTTATTAAACTATGGGCAAGACAACTTGTAAATATCCCCCACCCCCCAAAAATATTAGGAAACCATCATCATAGTTTTCCAGTTATAGCTCAAGAAGAGTGCAAAAATTGTTTTCACACAGGTGCATGCATATTGTGAATGTATAGTTGCATCTCATTTTTAGAAGCAAAAAACTGCATTCCCACCCCTTCAAAAATCACTGTGTGGATGTAATCTCAGTGTTTTGGCTATTGTGTCAGGTCTAAAAGGAGTCTGTAGGCAGAGGCCCATACCAATACTCCTCCGTTCAACCATCAATAAAAAAAGTAGAAATTATCACTCTGTTTATATGAAACACCTATAAAATATATCAGTTCAACGCCTCAGTAACATCCAGCCATTTTGCAATCACAGTTCTTTCATTACCCTTGGTGTACATCTTGGTGGTCTTCAGAAAGGACACATTTTTATTTAACTGGGCAGGTGGTCTGCTTCTCCACTCGATCTGCAGTTTCTTGGAAACAAATCAGTGCAAGGTTCTCTCTCTTACAGCAGTCTCCTCTGCAGAGAATCCAAAGCATATTATTCATCAATAAGTTGGTTCCATATACAACCCTCTGTAACAGCTTCAGAACTGCAAGACTGAGTGAACTGTGAAGAATCAATAGCCTCATTTTATTTTTCTGCTGCCTTAGCTCTACAGAAGGGAATATCTTTTATTCGTTTGCTGAACATAACTAGGATTTCCCCCCCTCCTGGTAGTGCTTCAAAAATACTTTTGAGGTCCAGCAGACCTCAGCATATTCCTGTGAGATATCTATAATTCCTGAAGCAGCTTTAAAGAATTGGGGCTGATGGTTACCTAACAGAGCAACCTGGTTGCCACTAGCCTGTGGCTCTACCCCAACCTTCCCCAATGTGGTGCCTCCAGATTTGTTGGACTACAACTCCCATCATCCATCAACACTTGTCATGCTATCTGGGGATGTTAGGAGTTAGAGTCCAAAACATCTGGAGGGCACTATGTTGGGGAGGTTGCTCTAGTCCAGGGCTCTCCAACCTTGGGTCCCCAGATGTTGCTGGACTACAGCTCCCAGAATCCCTTGCCATTAGCCATTAGCCATGCTGGCTGGGTATGCTGGGAGCTGTAGGCCAGCAACATCTTGGGATCCAAGGTTGGAGAGCCCTGCTCTAGTCCATGGTGCTCCTGTCATATTGGGGAAGACAATGTGTGTGGGGGGAAGAGTTGTCAGCTCCATTTGGGGGCTTCTGCCTCACTCATTGCCAAGTGTAGACGTGGAAAATAAATAAGGCTGAGCGCTCCGCCCGAGCCTTATTTCTCCTCACTCATTCTCCCCCCTCCTTGCCCCGTTTTTTTCGAGCAGCGCGCCTCCCTCCCTCGGCGTCTTCGGGCCTGGAAATGGACCCTGCACAGGATTCCGTCACGTCATTTCCGGTACCGGAAGTGACGCGACGGACCGGATCGAGCGGCGGGGGCGGCTCTCCGCGGAGTGCGCGAGCCGCCCCGAAGAAACGGTAAGACCTCGCCGGGGCGTGAGCAGGGCCATGTTCGGCCTCGTTCGGCCCTGGCCGAGGCTCGATTGCACACCTCTAGCAAGTGAGGGAAATTCAGGCTAGTTTCCACACTTGCACTCCCCCCATTCCCCCCCTTTTCCCTTTGAATGCATATATCCATGTATTTTTTCCCCTTTCAATCCATGCATCCCAAACAGTGCAGGGAGAAATTCAGATTACTGCCACTGCACACCATGCCCAGCCTCATCTCCTGGCCTGATCCTGGCCTCTCCATTGATGAGGAAGAGAATGGTTGGCTGCCTTGCTTGCTTACTTATGTGTTCAGGCAAAGGAGGATGGAAGATGAAAGAAGCAAGGGCAAGACAAACTACATGGAGTTAGTGCTGGTTGTGGGTGATGGACCTCAACCAGCCAGCCAGCCATGTAGTTTGTAGTTTGGACAAGACAAACTACATGGCTGGCTGGCTGGCTGGCTGGTTGAGGTCCATCACCCACAACCAGCACTAACCCTACTGCCCAGACTAGTTTCTGCTCTTTCCCTCTGACCAAGACTGGGATCTGATGACAGCAAGAATGCAGCAGCAACCAGATGAAAAGCAAAATCCTGTGTATGCATGAGTGTGTAAGAGGCAGAGAGGGAGGGCGACATCTGAGAGTGAGTGTGTAAGAAAGAAAGGTTGTGAGAGCACACCTTTGTGTGTGCTTATGAAGTAGAGGTAGGGATATGTGAATCAGCCAAATTTGAGCTCGCTGAAGTTCTACAAATTCCATCTTGAAGTTTGTTCCAACTTGACTCCGTATCAGATTGCAAGCTTTGTTTTTTTTCTTTTTGCATGAAAAACCATGCCTATTTTTGTGACTATTTTTTTAAATGTACCGCTCAGTTGTGCACATCTTTGAAATGTATGCAGTCTTCTCCCATTGATTAAAGCATATCTTTGTTATTAGAAGAGGGAAAAGGGAGCAAGCCATGTCAAGATATGATGTACTTTTGGAATATTGAGTAATAATGGATCATAGAGATAGAAATTAACTTTTGGTCCCAAGGTGATGGGTGCACTGTATTATTTTTATGTATGTCTGTTTATTTGTTTTATATACATTGTTTGAAAAATTTAAATATATTTTTTTTAAAAAGCATATCTTTGTGCATTTTTCAAAAGTATGCAGTTTTTCCATGGGCATTTTTCAAATGTACCCATGGTGTTGGATGCATTTTTTGTTGTTCCGTGAATCACTTTGCAAGCTCGGAAATGGATGGACTTTGACCACAGATTGTGTCTGAGTCTGTGTTCAGTCCAGAAGGTGCAAACTGGGTAAATCCTCTTTTTAAAAAACATTTTTATTTCTATAAAAAAACTAAAAACAAACAACACAAAACATTTAACAATAATTAACAATTAACAGAACTAAAATGGACCTCCGAAACTTTCCACAGCAAATACAGGTAACAAATAATTTCTCTTCTCGATAATCAAAGAAAGAAAGAAAGAAAAGTTCTCTATTTCTATTGTCACAAATTGTAAATCCTCATTAGAAATGAACTGAAACAAATTTCTCATACATCCTTAGAAGTTCAATCGATAAATTAGGGATGAGACTTTATATAGGTTGCTACAATGTACGTAACTATAGCAACTGTCTCCAAGCTGGTGCCTTCCAGGATCCTTGGACTTCAAATTCCATCTTCCCTAGCTAGCATGACCAATGTTCTGGTAGGGATGGCTGAGTCTGTCCATTTCACTTTCTCCCAGTTCGTCACTTTTCCATTCTTAAATTTGGCTCATCCCAACATCTGAGAAGTTTCCCCATCTTAAATTCATTTCATCTTGAACTTTGTGGATTATTTTTTAAGTTCACATGGAAATTCAAATGCATTTTTGTGCACATTTCTCTTAATAAATGCAATTTTCACAAGACTTTTCCTAATACACACTCTCTCTCTCTCTCTTTTTCCTTTTTTTTTGCAAGAAATTTTCTTCATATAATGCATCTTGAATGTTATCTTCAGGAATATATGCACTTTTGTGTGCACTTTTCTCTGAATATATGCATTTGTGTAAGCATTTTATTTTATTTTTTATAGAAGAACTCCACTGCAAAATTCAGAGAAGTGTGAATTTTGAAGAATAACTGAGTCTTGGTTCACATATCGGTTTGAAAGTGCACATTTAGGTAAGTTTGTATTAAAATGTGAGCCAAATGAATTTCTCCCCCATCTCTATAATGGGAGTCTTCACCCCAAATATCCGGAGGGCAACAGGCTATGGAAGGCTTAATTATATGGTCTGATATGATTGCAGTGCAGTTCACCATGCCAGTCCAAGCAGACTCCAAGGAGATGTGGCATGAGTGTGGAGGCATTCCATATGAAAGCACCAATCCTTGTGATAATCCTTTTACACACAGGTGCTGTGCCTCCAGCCCCTTCCACGCAGTGCCTACCATGCTATCACCCTATGTATACAGCTACTACCAAACTCCTTAATTAGATTAGCTCATGATCAATTCCATGAGGTACACTGGACAAACGATTAATTTGTGGTGTGAGAGATGCAGGTTCCAGTCATGGCTCAGCTAGTGAGCTCACTGGGTGCCTTTGGGCTAGTGAATCTCTCTCAGCCCAGCCTACTGCACAGGGTTGTTGTGAGGAAAAATGAGAATTGTAGTGTGACATGGAAGTTGTTCATAGCAGTCTAAAAATGCAGGTTTTATTTCTATATTTCTATCATCATAGAATCATAGAATCATAGAAAAGTAGAGTTGGAAGGGGCCTACAAGGCCATCGAGTCCAACCCCCTGCTCAATGCAGGAATCCAGGTCAAAGCATCTCTGACAGATGTCTGTCCAGCCGCACCTTGAATGCCTCCAGACTGGGAGAGCCCACCACCTCCCTAGGTAGTTGATTCCATTGTCTTATTGCTCTGACAGTCAGGAAATTTTTCCTGATGTTTAGGTGGAATCTAGGTTCCTGTAACTTGAGCCCATTATTCCGTGTCCTGCAAACTGGGATGAACGAGAAGAGATCTTTGCCCTCCTCTGTGTGACATCCCTTCATCATCCCTTTTTATTCTTCACCGCTTGGATATTTTATTGGATGTTAAGTGGTATATACATTTTGTAAATAAAATAAATATAATATTGTTCATATATAAGGGGACCATTTCTCTTTTGCTGAGTAAATCAATAGCTAATGGTCTGTGAACCTGCTGGCTTGGCCCTTTTGCTTACTTTTGCTATTAGACATACAATCAAAGTACTATTTTTCCATTGTGAAATATACACCAGCTGATAGAAAGGCAGTCATACTGGTTTTCAAATTGTATGTTAACTTCCTTATACCAGTGCCATGCTGAAGCTGCTTGTGGATTTGTCCCGTGAAGAAAATCAAACGTATCTGAGTGGTGGAAATCTTCCAGAAAGACACTTCCAATTTAGAATTCTTGCTTTATTAATAGTAAGCTTTAAGGTCAGCTGCATATACATAATTCTTTAATTACCACAGACGGTGGTTTTTCACTTCAGCTTAATATCTAGAAATATAACATATATTTGCTGAAATGAAGCCAGCACTTAACAGATAATGCAATGTGTGGAAGGCTGCCAATTTCACTAGACCTGCTGAGTTTCTTCCCTTCACACACAATTTCCCCTGTTCTCAGGAAGTCTTTTATTTGGTTCTGTTGCTAGTGAAGAATGACCTGGGTGAGGAAGTGGGGGTAGCGGGAAGGGAAAAGAAGGTGTTCTTTTCAGTTCTCATCCTGAGTGCAGAACAACTTTTTTGCTTAGGACTAGAATTGGGTGACTATGCAATGTTCAAACTGATTGAGGTTCTCCCAATTCTTCCTCAAAGCTCACCTTGTTTGCTTTCTTGAATGGAAGTGGGTTATTTTCCTGATCAAAATAAAATGTGCAGCTCCCCCCCCCCCCGAAAAAAATAGCATTTCCCCCATAGGCTAAAGCATAAAAATGCAGATTTGGGGGAGAAATGCACATTTTTGGAAGTGTGCATTTGCACACGGGTGCACTTTTGAATGTGAATGCAAGTTCAGGAAATTGCAAAATTTCCCCCAGAAGTGTATTCCTGCTCTCTTTTGCATTTGGGGTTGCAAACAGGACATGTTCCCATGATTTGTGAACAGGAATTAAATTCTAGTACATCCCTATGACATTTAGACTAAATTTACTCTTCATCCCACAGGCAATTATAGCTTCCCCTGCTGTTTTGCTTGTGGGTCATATGAGTTACCTGTTAGAGATACATTGTACAGAAGATCCTGTGTTGGGCAGATATGACCTTCAGAACTGTTCTAATCCTAAAGTGTTATCCTATTGATTTACAGAGCCATTAGGTATATGTTGAATTCAACACAAATTGAACTTCTTTGGTGTATTTCTCTGTGCCAGGCATCTCCTTCATGATTCCTTATGTACCCAGGTCACAATATAACAGGTCCTGAAAAAGTGGTTTGGAATAGTTTGACAGAAAAGGAATTGCTTTTGAAAAGAAATTTAAAGGAGAATAACATTTTTGGAGAAATTTTCATGGCTTGGGTTCTTGTGCTTACCTTACTTATGAGGTGACCAAGGGAGTGTGCACAAGTGTCCTGTCTTTCATAGTCGAGGGGAAGACATCATGAGGTAACACCTCTTCCCTGACACTGGACACAACACTCCTCCCACTCCCCATACCTGCTACAGGGCTTTCAGGGAAGTAGTGGTATTATAAGCATCTGCATTAGAGACAAGATGCATCCACACTAACCCTCAGAATGAGAATGTTAATGTTTGGAAGACCCTGGGTAAGGTGCTGAACCTTGAAGAATGACAACTAGCATTGCGGTGTTCAGTGAAGTGTGAAAATTGAAGGATTACTGCATTCAGATCAGCACATTAGTCCAAGAGATGTGGATCAGGTCCGTTTATATCAGAATTTGCAAAGGACAAATTCTTCAGCATCCCTGCCCAGAAATACTAGGCACCAGTTACTAACTGAGTCACCATATTCTGGACTAAGCAAAATCTCCAAACACTCTTCCAAGGCAGTCCCATGAAGAGCACATTATGGTATACAGTAGGCAACTTCAGGAGGTCCAAGGGCCATTTTGCCCTTCTGGACACCCTGAACAGACTTCACCTTCCCACACAGTGCCTGAATGAATGAATGAATGAATGGTGTTGTTGTTGTTTTTAAATGCCATGCAGAGCAGCTACAGTGTGCCAAAAGGGTTAAAATTGGCTTGTTTTCAAGCTAACTTTGACCCTTTAGGTGCTCCATAGTAGCTACGGAGCACTAAAAGGATAAAAAAGACTTCAAAATGGCCACTCTGGATCCCATTTTGTTTTTGTTTTTTAAAAGGTTTTCACAATTTTGGGGGGCAGTGGGGGGGCTCCATACAGCCTGTGTGCCACATGTTGCCCACCCCTGCCATACAGGAAGTTACTTGAGCACGTATGGTATGGCAGTGGCAAATATGAGCTCTTCTGCCGAGAGAGATACTTGCTAAACTCTTTTTAACCACTTTTCAGTAACCCTGCTCCCAAAGAGAGAAAAATGATCAGGAGAGCAGGAACGAGAGAGAGTGTGTGAGAGAGAACAACAGAGGCAGGAAATACTTGATGGTTGATGAGTTGTGACATTTATATACATGAGCAAAGCTCACTCGCCATATATTGCCTGCAATGTATACCGTGGAGGGGTTTCCTCTCCTCCCACCGTTTTTCACAAAGGCAAGTGCTTCTGAGCGAGCACAAGGCGTGGAAAATGAGAAGCACCTGGAATGCACAGCGATGGATGGTTCTGAATAACGTTAAATTTTTAATAACTTACAAGTTGTTATGTCATCAGTCGAACAGCGGTAGAGGAGGGAGGAAGAAAGGCTGAAAAGCACATGGAAATCTCTCTGCAGACAGAGTGCCTGTTGACATTCATTTCTTTCCTCACCAATCTTTCTGAAGGATGCTGCTGACACCAAAGCTTCTGCTGTGGTGAGTCAGGTACTGCTGATTGCCAGCCTGTGCCTGGGTAGGAAGCCTTCAGGAAAGTAGCAGTTCCCGAGGGGGGTGGGACGGGAGGGGAACTAGTTTCTTTCTTCAGCGAAGTAGCAAACAAGAACTTAGCAAACTTATTTTATTTTTTAAAACAAGCTTATTATCCTTTCTTTTCTTTTCTTTTTTTGCCAGCAAAGGAAGTGAAGGAAGGAAAGGGTGGGGGGAAGGGGAAATAATCTTAAAACCTTGCAAACATACTGCAGTATCTTTTCTTAATTTAAGAACCCTTTAAGAAGGGTGATAGAACAGACTGTGGAAACTATCGGGGCATTTCTCTCTTAGCTACCGCAGGTAAAATATTTGCTAGGATTCTCGCAAACCATCTTCTATCTATTTCAGAAGAGATCCTCCCTGAAACTCAATATGGTTTCCGCCCCTCTAGAGGGACAGTAGAAATGATTTTTACTGCACGTCAGCTCCAAGAAAAATGCCGGGAGCAAAATCAACCCCTTTATATGACATTTATTGATCTGGCTAAGGCCTTTGATACTGTAGACCAAACAGCTCTCTGGACTATCCTTATGAAAACTAGATGCCCCAATAAATTTGTGAATATCTTGCGACTTCTCCATGACAACATGACGGCAACGGTTTTGGACAACAACAGCTCTCATGGTGCTCCATTTAAAGTGGGATCAGGTGTTAAACACGGAATGGTTATTGCCCCAACACTATTTGCTATTTTCATCACCATGGTTTTACATCTTGTCGAGGGGAAACTTCCCACTGGTGTGGGAATTATATATTGAAGAGATGGAAAGCTTTTTAATCTCAGCAGGCTGAAAGCAAAAAGTAAGGTAATTACAACCTCTGTTGTGGAACTTCAGTATGCTGATGATAATGTGGTCTCCGCACATTCAGAGGATGATCTCCAAACTATCCTAAATGCTTTTGCAGAAGCATACGAAAAACTTGGTCTCTCACTTAACATAAAAAAACCCAAAGTGCTTCATCAGCAAGTGCAAGCTAACCCTTTGGTGATGCCATCTATCCAGCTTGGTGGGACAATACTGGAAAATGTCGATCATTTTCTCTATCTTGGCAGCTATCTTTCTGTTACAACTAACATCGACAGTGAAATCCAGCATCGTTTGAGCTCCGCAAGTGCCGCGTTTTCTCGAATGAAACATAGAGTGTTTGAGGATCGGGATATTTGTAAGAAGACCAAAACACTGGTTTATGAAGCCATTGTATTGCCAACTTTATTGTATGCCTGCGAAACATGGACTATCTATAAACGTCACTTCCACCTCCTTGAAAGATTTCATCAACGTTGCCTCCAGAAAATCCTGCGAATTACTTGGGAAGATAGGCGAACAAATGTCAGTGTACTGGAAGAAGCAAAGACTACAAGCGTTGAAAAAATGATCCTTCAACGCCAACTTTAGTGGACCGGTCATGTTGTTCGAATGTCTGACTGCTGTCTCCCAAAGCAGTTACTTTATTCCCAACTCAAGGATGAAAAGCGGAATATCGGTGGTCAATATAAGAGGTTTAAAGATGTTCATAAGGCTAATCTAAAAAAATGCAATATAAACATCAAAAACTGGGAAGCTCTGGCCCATGAACGATCTAACTGGAGGTTGGCCTTTCACAAAGGTTCTATGGACTTTGAAGAAGCCCAAGTGCATGGTGAAAGGGAGAAACGTGCTAAGTGAAAAGCACGTCAAACGAATCCTTTACAGGACCATCTTCCATCTGATAACCTGTGTCCTCACTGTGGGAAGCTGTGTGGATCTAGAATTGGCCTCCACAGTCACTTACGGACCCATCGCTGGAGTCTACACAATTTTCTTTAGAACTTCCTCCTTTTAAAAATTCCTTTTTGTAAAAAAAATTTATCCTGGAAGACAATCTTACTCCGTCACGAGTGATTGCCTGATGATGATGATGATGATGATGACTGAAATCACTTCTTTCAATCTTTCAGTACTATGAAAGTACTACTACTATCTCTTCACACAGTACATAATTAACTTATGGAATTCACTATCACAGATTGCGGTGCTGGACATGCTAGTTAATGTGATCTTGCGAACGGTTCTCTGGAAGCAAATCCCACTGATTTACTCTCTAGCAAGTGTGCATAGGTTTGCAGACTAAGATAGCTCATTAAGGCTGCAATCCTATACTCATTTATCTGGCAGTAAGTTCCATTGAACTAAATGGAGCTTAGGTCTGAGTAGACATGTATAGGATTGTATGTAAAAAAGATTAGTCAAATCCACAGAGGACAGGTCTATTGATGGCTGGTTGAAGACAATAAACCTCTAGATACCAGATGCTGGGAACAAACAACAGAGTGGGGGATTTTGCCTTCTTTCTTTGCTTCTGCTGTCCCCAGAAGCATCAGGCTAGAAACAGAATCCTGGGATAGCAAGACCTCTGGCCTGATTCTCTGGGGTGGTTCATACATTTCCCAGCAAAAATATATAATAAACTATCATCTAGTCACTTGTGGATTGGGCACAAGTTGAAAGTGATGAGAAAAAAGTCCCAACTTTTAACACTGGTAGACAGGTGTTATTGGTTTATTACAGGTGAAAAGGGAGTTTATATATACTGGTGATGAGTATGAAAAATGAGGGAACCACTTGTATTTAGTGGCACATCCCAACAAAAGGTTTTGGAATGTTAACCTCAAAATGTTGATTTCCCCGAAACCCAAGGAGAATGCAGACACACATCCTCTGAATGACAGTCACCCAATCCCATTACAATAATTTCATCACATGGGGTCTCTCTTCCCAAGATCTAGCCTTAAAAGACAAAAAAAATTATGCTCAGAGTGAGTCACCACCATATAGCTTCAACAAATTGGGCTTTCATGCCATCAATGTAATAAGTGATTGTCCAATTCCACAGCCAGAAAGCACCATTTCAAATTTAGATGTTATACTGTATAGATTTCATAGATCATAGAGTTGGAAGGAGCCTACAAGGCTATCGAGCCCAACCCTCTGCTCAATGCAGGAAACTAGAGGAGGGGTCTCCCATCCAAGTAATAACCAGGCCTGACCCTGCTTAGCTTTCCACGCTCAGACAAGCTGAGCCAGCGTAAGTCACAGGCCTGTCTATATTTGTACTTCTTACTGTACAGCATCTCACTCCTCAAATGGTAAAACCATACCTTCTAACAAGATATATAATATATAGGAGGTGGGTTCAAATATCTGATCAGGCTTAGAGGCCTTGCACAAGACATTGCGCTGTTGTATCCAATTCAGAGCTCCTGTTTGTACAAACTGTCTCCAGCCAAGAAATAATACTCAGATCTGCCACCGCTTCCATGCCAAGCAGCCAACGAATCCGACCTAGCCCTGATAAAATGGAAACAGTGGAAACTTCAGGGAGGGCCCGTAGCTCATGGTGGAGCACTTGCTTTGTAAGTTCCTGTATTCAACCACTGGCCTCTCTGGTTAAAAGGACCTTGTGCAACAGATCTGGAATAGACCTCTGTCTGAGATCTTGTGGAACTGGTGCCAGTCAGAATAGAGAATACTGGGCCAGATTGATCACTGGCCTGATTCAGCTTCATATGTTCTTAGTAAAAGTTTTAGAACAAGTGAAGTCATGAATTCTGATGCAAGCTGAAAAATTTGCTCATTCAATGACTTCCTTCAGCCTTGGCCAGTTCAGCTGTAAAATTGGATAAGAGCAGCCAGGTAGGTTTGATAAAAATTCTACTGGCTGCATTTTCTTAAAAGAAAAGAAAGAAAATAAGAAATGCCTCTGTAGAATTTCACTGTGATGCATGTCAATTTAGAGGGGGAAATCAAATGCCCTGAAGTTTCTTATCTCAATCATTAGATCTCACCCTTTTTATTTATTTATTTTAATTTGAATTCTCCTTGAACATAGAACAATGGCTCACAGAAGAACACAGGAACATGGTTTCGAATGCTTTTCCCTTGGATTTAGTTAATTAACTTCTTAATCTTTCTGTTTGATGAATGGATTGTACCTTTTGGTCTTAAATCTTTTCTTTTTTTTTAAGCAGCAATGTAGATTTAAAAAGAGATACTGAAGACAAATGTACATTTTTTGGGGGTAATGTTTTCCCAAGTTTAGAAGCTTTTTTGCTCCTATTTTCTCTCTGGTAAAATTATCAGAAATAGCCATCAATGGAATTGTGGTTTGGATAGGAAGTTGATACTAAATGGTTAAAAAATGTTCTCTCAATAACAGCTTGACAGATTATTCTCATTGCCAATTTGGGGTTTAACAGATTTACATATTTGGAGTCAGAAAGATATTTCCTGCACTTCAAACTCTTTGATAACACTTGGGTATTTATGTCTTGCCCTCAAGCCAGAGTGGCCAACTTTGATGATGATCCTAAAAGGTGTGTACCAAATTCTGTCATTCAGATCATGAGACAGAGAAAGGTCAAATCTCCCTCCCTGAGTGATCCTGATGACACCCCACACACACATGGTGCTATTTAGGAAAAAAAGCTTTATAGCGGCTTGGGTAGGGGAGCAATCTTCATTGAGATTGCCAGAGAGGGAAATGTTAAAAAAAACCCATGCTGCTCAGCTGCCTAGTGGGGAATAGCAGATCAGTGGGGGAAAGGGTGGGTGTGCTGCAGATAAAGACTAACTTTATCTGAAGCAGAGCCCCCTTTCCCATCAGTCCAAACAGCAGACCTCTTCAGCTAAGCTACAAATTGAAAGCAAATGTTTGTCGGGGGAGGGTGGTTAAATAAAAGGTCACCATCAAGTCTGGCCCAGGAGACAAACTGTTTCCTGATCCCAAATGTGGAGATCAACATGTCTGTGAAAACTGCCAAGCTTCCACAATGTGCTCTGAGTGAAGAATGTCCATGGGGCAGTGGACTACCAACACAAGAGCTCAGAAGCACAGAGATGTGGTGGAGCAAAGCAGCTGGAGGCAGCCACCTAAAAATTCAAGTTGCTGGTTGTAATTTCAACTGGCAATGAATGAGGCTAGTGTAACCTGTTAAAAGACCTGCTCAACATAGTGGATGGACGGGTATGGTGTGTGGGTGTGGTGTAGGGGGGGGAGGAGGGCATATATATGGAGGGGTGGGGTGAGGATTGTGTCTGTGTGAATGGATGGGGGTGAGGGAGAAAGAGAGCAGGGTAATGAGTATCTTAAGATCATTACCACACCGCACTCTTTCTCTCTTAAGATCACCACTGCCCCAAACTCCTTCTCCTTCTCTCTGTCCTGTAATGTTATCTCTTAATATTTATTATTTATTTATTTAACATATTTCCAGGCCACCTTTCAGGGCAGGAGCCCACCCAAGGTGGTGCATGACAATAACATTCATATAATAAAATCCATATAATAAATATTCTTAAGAGAGAACAAGAGAGAGAGAGAGAGAAACAGCGTGAGATGGTGATGATCTTAAGCCCCACCCACCACCAGAATGCTGCTCCAAACAGATTGTCTCCAAAGGAATGCCGCACTTGATGGGCAAGAAGCCTGTCCAATCCTGTATAATATACAATAGGATTTGGCAATGTAGTTCCTGCAGGCACCAATGCACTCCTGGACCCCCTTTCTTGGTGCCCACCAAGGTGCCCTACCCCTCCCAACTTTTTATTATTTATTTTAAAAATTAACACATTTTCTTAGTGGCATCTGGGATTGGTTCAAAGCGCCTTGAGAGCCTCCAGCTGCTGCCATCTTCATTTCCCATGAATGCCTCTGGACTATACAGTGGGGCTCAGAGACATTCTTAGGAAATGAAGATGGCAGGTGGGTGGCCTTGGAAGCCATTTTGTGGTGGTGCCCAGGACAGGTTAATGTAAGAACATTAGAAGAGCCATGCTGGATCACACCAAGGGTCCATCTAGTCCAGCATTCTGTTCACACAGTGGCCAACCAGCTGCCCACATGATCCCACAAGCAGGACATGAGTGCAACACCACCCTCCCACCCATGTTCCACAGCAACTGGGTATACTGCCAACATCAGGTTCTCAAATTGCCAATTGTGCCCATTGGCAGAAAAAGGTTGCTGTGGCGGAGTGACAGGCAGAAGCCCAGGGAGGGGCCAAGCTGAACATTCCAGAGGCTCTGATTGGCTGAGGCTGAGAGCATAGAACCCCAGGGAGTTGGCAGTTAAGGGAGTTGGTTGTCAGTTGGGGAAGAGAGTTGGTTGGAGTGAGAGAGGGAGTGGAAGGTTAGTAGAGTAGGTAGGGAAAGGTGGTACTGAAGAGAAGAGTTCAGACAGGAAATCTAGTACTAAGTTGTGAGAAAGCAAATGTGAAGGTGTTAGTGTAGAACAATTCACGGGAGTCTCCACTTAGGGAGTGAAGGACCTTCTGTCTGAGGAAGAAGGAGAAACTCTGGACTAGTGTGAGGGACAGTTAAGTTCCCTGGTCTGATACTGTAACTTTCAAGTAACCAAGCCAAATTGATACAAAGAGCACTGTATAACATCTGCCTGCCTTTAACCTGAATCTAAGCAAAGTACAAGTTTGAATTAACTGTTGAAAATTCCAAGTTATCTGTTCCTGAGTTGAATATCAGTTTAGAGACTTTGTTAGAACAATAAATCAACCTTTTTATTCAAAGTTCTAATTCTCCAGAGTCTGACTGGTGACAGGAAAGTTAGAAGTGAATTAACGGAGGGGCACCCTGCTTCAAGTAATCAAATAAAACAAACTGCTCTTAATAAAAACAAACGTGGGTGAACAGCTACATATAAGACCTAAGACACATAATCGGCTAACGCAACTTTAAAAAACAGCTTAAAGTCTGAAGTGACCCATACAAGGGGGCACTTGGTGAGAGCGAAGTACACATCGAGGGTGTGGGCTTTGGAGCGAGGGGTCCCATCCGCTACAGTTGCCTACTCCTGCTGTACATAGCCAAGAGCTACACCATTTTACTTTTATCAGCCCCTTTATACAACAGCCCCCATGCGTTTACTTTTTCTGTTTCTCACTCCCACCTAAACTTCCCCTTGAACATTCTTTGCACTTCTGCCTTCCCTCCTTGATATGCACATCTGAGTCAATGCTCAGTTTTAGGTACA
Source organism: Shinisaurus crocodilurus (assembly GCA_021292165.1). NCBI lineage: Eukaryota > Metazoa > Chordata > Lepidosauria > Squamata > Shinisauridae > Shinisaurus > Shinisaurus crocodilurus. Next base: position 77,707,613 of record CM037879.1, on the reverse strand, counting down.
GAAAGACAAATAAAATGAAAATATAAGTTGCTTTATAGACACATTGTTGTGGAAAATCAGGATTGGTGGCTCAAAAAAACATTCAGAAGGTCAACTTATTGAACATGCAGATAGATTGCCCCATGAAATGGTTAAGCATTTACAAAGAAATTTGATTGCATCTGCTGCTCTCATTTGAAACAATTGTATTTTTTACCCTTCCATTGGGATCTAAAGGAGACTTCAAGGTGGCTTACAAATTACAGGCAGTCCCCAGGTGACAAACAAGTTCCGTTCATAAGAATGTATTTAAGTCGCATTTGTACATACGTCAAAACAGTATAACATAGTATATGGCATTTACACAAATTGCATAATTACGTATACTACGCTATGCTCTACATAAACGACGTAGAGCCAGGGAACCCGGAAGCCCGTTCATAAGTACAAGTTGTCCGTAAGTCGGACATTCTTAACCCGGGGACTGCCTGTAGATAAACAACAGCAAAATCTTCATAAATGCATATAAACAATTATTACAAATAAAACTTGCCCAATATACACAATACAAATCGCAATAGGATTGATTAAAACAATTCAGCTAAGATCTTTAAATGCCAACCATCTAAAAATAAGAATAGAGATTGCTTGGCGGGGCTGTTTCAGCAAGGAGTTCCAAGGATGCTGCCACTGAAAAGGCCCTGCTTCCTATTTCACTTCTACAATAGAAACTGCTTGGCTTTGCATAATGGGCTGGATTTTGCCATGTTAAAATCTGAATGTTTCCAATGATGGATAAACTACATTTTAAAAAATGCATTATGTGTCACAGTTACTTGTCTTTTATTAATGGCCTGATCCTATGAGCCAGTGAGCTAACAAAATAGATCATACTTCTAGGTTGCTGGATCCCAACACCAATACAACTTGTACCTTCAACGATTATTCCATCACAATCCTTAAACATGCACAAAAGAGCAAACAGAATTTGTTGAATTATAATTTGGACTGCTTTGATCATGGTGATTTATACTACCCCCAGATCATCTCTTCCTCTTCGACAAAATGCCAAGTTACTCACTTTGTGACATCGGCCATAAAGATTTGCATAATTGTTATATGGATGCACCAGATACACACAAAAAATGTGTTTTATGCACATGATGCAATGTGAAGGAAAAGTCCATTTGCTGATAAAATGTAAAGTGCTAAAGATTGTCAAGAGGATAAAGTGCTCCTTCTCTAGCAAAATAAGTATTTTTGAAAGAGCACCCCATACTGCTCTAGTTTAATATTACCCAGCAGGTGGACAATTCTGCATATTTTACACAGAGAAGAAAACAGTGTGAGTCATGAATGCCATGGGGCTGTCATAGCAAAATGACTGGGACATAGATGGTGTTGGGAGAAATTTACGGATACAGTTTAAGATTAATCTAAAAAGTCAGAAACCCTAGATGGTGTTGTCAGAAAATAATATGAAGACCTAACAGAGTGAAATGAAAGTACCCAAAGGATGGAGAAAAAGCTTCATCCAGCCCCTCCTGGAGAAAAAGGAAATCTCCGCTAGAGATGTATGGATTTTGTGAAATCCATCCCATCTGTGTTTCATGGATTGTCAGGTGTCTTTTGTCCCATTGTCCGCTCATTGATGGAATCTGTTTTTTTTTTAAGGGATGTATGCACATTTTGCTCCACTTGTGCAAATGCACACTTTGCATGCACACTTGCATTAGTGCAAAGAAGAAGAAGAAGAAAGCCTGTGCTACGGAATCCACAGGTAAGATTCATAGAAATTTGAACTTACTTGAATCCATTGCAGATTTCGCTGACATCCCTAAAATCAGCCATATGAATGCAGCGTTGCCATTCCAGTCAATATCTTGTATACTTTGCTGAATGCTAATTTTCCAGATCCATATTCTTTAATATCGTAGCTGGATCAAATGTAAATATGATTCCATAACTAGATTGCTAGAACTTGCTCAGCATTGACCTGTGACCTCTGCTTATGAAAAAAATGGGCATGCTTCATTGCTCCACGCTGACAGAGAGCATGTTCAATTAAGGCTTACATTCTACAAGACTGTGCAAAACAACACGTACGGAAATTAAACCTTTTCACTATCCATCTGCATCTGAACATTCATAAATTGAAATAAGTCTACTCAATCAATTTCAGCTCCGTTCCCTGACCTGGTTATTTTATGCATGTCAATATACATTTCTTTAATTAAACATGGTTCAGTGAACATTAGCGGTAAGGGAAAAAAGGGCAACTTTAGGCCTGCTATAGCTACCCAAGTTATTGTCAGCAGAAGGGGAGTGGGGGGGGGGGACAGACGAAAAGAGATTGATGGAAATGATGCTTTGACTGAAGCAAAAGCTGTTGTGTACATTATCATAATTATCTTCTATGCTGGGTGACTTCAAAGCAGGATAGTAAAAGCATCATTAGTTTTTTCCTTGATGATCCATCATAAAGCTAACAATTGCAGGAACTAGACAGCAAAACATGCTTTGGCTTTGCAGGAAACACAGCACTCACTATTGGGCGTGCACTTGTTATTGGCATGGAGGTAGTGGGGAAACAGTTTTGCTCAATGCTTTGGTATGTTGCAGGTTCTACATGGGCCACTGAAATTCCTTAATGGAAATAAACACTTCTCAACCTGATCGTCTTTTGTTCTTCCGATACTTTCTGTTCCAGCCTTAATTGCCAGCTATACAACAGTTCCCTGTTACTCCCTCTTCTGCTGGCTTTCCCCCTTTGTTCCCTTGCGCAGGCAGCCACAGAGACACCTGCCGCAGCATTTATGCACCGGTCCTTACCACATGCATTGCATAAGTGGTTTCTACAAGAGAAGAGTGGAGTTTTCATCAATATCACTTGGTAATGGAGGACCCCACACAATGGCCGGGTGTGCAGTGCTGTGAAGTGCTGATAATGATGTTAGAGGGTGTTAATTAAGTTTCTTGCCGAGATTGCTTTTTACTGACTACACTGCAGCTCCTGGAGTGGGGTATGTGTGTGACAGCCTGAAAAAGTTATAGAGTGCTACCGATTACCTTGCCGTACAGACTGAGTCACAAGCACTAGGGCAGCGGGGGTGGGGAGGGAATCCATTCCATGGTCAGCTTGCATTTTCTTCCACATCCTTGTCTCCCATCTGTGAGAGCTGAGCTGCAGACTGTACAGCACTTATGATTCATAAGGAATAGAATGGCCCGTATGGTCGAAAACATCCTGGCGTGCAAATGAGATTTAGATGATCTTGAATACCTGTTCATATCACTGTCAGAAACAGATGGTGAACAACTTGTCCTTTCTGTCCACCATGGATGAATGTGTTGATTCTGGATGGGGAATAATAATCGTTGGAATGTGACCATTTCCTTCATACAGAGAAACAAATTAAAATCAGCAGATCAAACATGCTGGAACAAACAATTTGGACTAGCCTGAACAGAACTGCCTCTTTCATTTGCTCTGGTGCCCTCTCCTCTGGCAATTTCAGTCATACTGTCATCCATAGCATGTCACAATAGTCCTCCAGCTACCTTTCCAGAACTTCTGCCAAAACTTTGACTTGGCTTTTCTATCTCTCGGTGGACTTTTCCCAGTCAGGCAACTAGCCCTGATTTCTAAGCACTCTTGTCATTTACTAGAGCTGAGTGTATAATTTGAAGCCAATGAATCTGACAAATGAGAATCCATGTGTTTCTCCTACATGGATATTGTTATGGCCTGTGGGTTAATGATATAATCTTGATTCAAGTGTCTATATCAGTGGTGTCAACCCTCTTTCAGCCTGAGGGCCAAATTCAATTGCAGAGAAGCTGGGGGGGGGCTGCATTCCAGGCCTGGGTCAGGTCAAAGGCAAAAGAGGCAGGGTCAAAAATACAAAAAAAAAAACAAACCTCAACCCAACATAGTTTAGCTTTAAGCTTTCAATGCCAGTAACTAAGCCTTAGGACGGAGAGGCATTTCAAACCTTTACAATGGGGGAAAATGTGCAAAAACTGGGAAACCACCAAATGATTGGTGGTTGGAGGAAAGGGGAGAGGGTGTAGCCATCTTGGACACCCCAAGTGGGCCAGATTTGGCCCACAGGCCTGGGGTTCAACATCCCTGGTCTGTATAGATTAAGGATGTGGGAAGCCTGGGACAAAATTCCTCAGCTTCTCTTGACATTCTTGAGATATTTTGCCCAAGCAATATACAGTAATACCTTGGATTGCAAGCATAATTAGTTCCAGAACCGTGCTTGTAATCCAAAACACTCTTATATCAAAGCGAGTCTCTGGCAGGCATGAGCAGGGCCGATTTCGGCCCGCTACACACACTCGAGGTGAGCGGTTACATCCCTACTTGTATTGCAAGACGTTGCTTGTTTATCAAGTCAAAATTTATTTAAAAAATTGTTTGTCTTGCAAAATGCTCTCAGACCAAGTTACTTGCAATCCAAGGTATTACTGTACTCCAAATTTGCCCCCACATCTCTGGAATGAAGACACAAGACAATAAATGAGTTGAACTGTGGGCCACAACCTTCATAGAAGAATCATAGAATCATAGAATCATAGAAAAGTAGAGTTGGAAGGGGCCTACAAGGCCATCGAGTCCAACCCCCTGCTCAATGCAGGAATCCAGGTCAAAGCATCTCTGACAGATGTCTGTCCAGCCGCACCTTGAATGCCTCCAGACTGGGAGAGCCCACCACCTCCCTAGGTAGTTGATTCCATTGTCTTATTGCTCTGACAGTCAGGAAATTTTTCCTGATGTTTAGGTGGAATCTAGGTTCCTGTAACTTGAGCCCATTATTCCGTGTCCTGCAAACTGGGATGAACGAGAAGAGATCTTTGCCCTCCTCTGTGTGACATCCCTTCAAATACTGGAAGAGTGCGATCATATCTCCCCTCAGTCTCCTCTTCTGAAGGCTAAACATGCCCAGTTCTTTCAGTCTCTCCTCATAGGGCCTTGTTTCCAGTCCCTTTATCATCCTTGTTGCCCTCCTCTGAACCCTCTCCAGTTTGTCTATGTCCTTGTTAAAGTGAGGTGCCCAGAACTGGACGCAGTACTCAAGATGAGGCCTAACCAGTGCCGAGTAAAGGGGAATTATCACTTCCCGCGATTTGGAAGCTATACTTCTATTAATACAGCCCAAAATTGCATTTGCCTTCTTTGCAGCCACGTCGCATTGCTGGCTCATATTCAGTTTGTGATCTACCACAATTCCAAGATCCTTCTCACTTGTAGTATTGTTGAGCCAAGTGTCATAGAATTCTTCATTTGCATGTCTGACCTTCAATATTCCTAACTAGTTCAAGCCAAACTCAGTGCAGATATATTTACTGTACTAAAGTGGGAGCAGAGAAGTTGCATGGGCAACTCCACCCTGGCTTCAGGCATCAGATCAGTGATATAACTGGTTGTTGCAGTTCACTGCCCACACACATGAAACCTGTGCAGAGGAGCATCATCACTTCCAGAACTATCAACATGATCACCCCATAAGCTGGTGAGCCTTAGGGTCAAAGAGGCCATCAGGGCACAAGGGAAGTTTCTTACTCTATTGGACTGCTAAGACGTAAGAGGTAGTTCTAGGCAATACTGCCGTCACCACTCCAATGCCTCAGTGTGCTCGCTAATGTCCTCCTTTCCTTCTTCCTTGCCATGTTTCTCTGCCACTACTGCCTCCAGAGTTCCAATACAGCAGGGGTGCCGAGCCTCAAGCCTAGGGGCCAAATTCAGCTCTCCTGTGGTCCAATCTGGCCCTCTGGGACTCCCTAGATGGCAATGGAAGATGGTGACTCCTATTTTGGTGGGGCTCCTAATCCATTGCAGCCTTTATTCTGAGCTTTATAGGAGCTATACTTGGTGCCCCATGGAGGTGAACCTATTTTGGGGATGGAGTTCAGCACCATGGATAGCTCCCTATGGAGCTCCAAATAGAACCTGCAATGGATTAGGAGCCCCACCAAAATAGGCGTCACCAGCCTCCCCCTGCTAGATGGCCATGCCCATTTCCCATGGCCCCACCCCATTTCCTCTGACAACCCATCATTTGGTGGTTTCTCAGCTTTTGTGCAGTTTCCCTCCTCTTCTACAAGGTTGAAATGCCTCTCCTAAGGCTTACTTATTGGCTGTAAGAACTTTAAGCAAACACATGCTGGCATATTATTATTGTTGTTGTTGTTGTTGTTGTTGTTGTTGTTGTTGTTATTATTATTATTATTATTATTATTATTTTGTATTTTGCCCCCTCTCTTTTTGCCCTTGGCCCAGCCTTTTGCCCGTGGCCCCGCCAACCATTGAAGTGGCTACCAAGAGCTTCTCTGAAATGGAATTCAGCCCTTAGGTGAAAGAGGTCCAGCATCCCTGCAATACAGTAAGTCAGAGCAAAGGAAGATGTGAAGGGAGTTGGGGTGGGTGACAGGATTTGGGGGTTCACAGGATGTGTGGTGTGGTAGGCCAAATTCAGGTTGGGTCCAAAATAAGCCAACCTATTTCCCAATTGGGAGGGAAATAGGGCCAAGCTAAATGTTCCTTTAATCACGCATTGCTGAGCTATGCGTGACTCTCTCCCCCACTCTTCTGCAAACATGTGTGGCGGCCCTGACTCGGATTGGGACAGTGGCGCTTGGGACAGCTTCCTTCCCCACTCCCATTTTCACCCCAAAATTCCACACATAGCCGCAATGGGCGGGCATTAAAAAAAGAAGAAAAAAGTCTTCATTGGAATCACATGGGGGAGAGCATTTCAGGACAAAAGCAGCGGGGGGGGGAGGAAGCTTAAACCCCTTTCCTCACCCCACCCTAGCCTAGGGTTAATTTAAGTCAGTGCCTGTCCCTCCTTCAGGATAGAGAAGTGGAGCTGCCAGTTCTGAAACCCTGGGGCTGCAAAAGCCCCACTGCATCTCACCCTGAGGATCTTTGCTTATTCCCAGGCCCTTGCACCCGGTGCTGCCATGTTCCGTTGCCTCCTCTATCCTGTGCTCTGTGGGAGGCTTTTATGCTTCCAGCTATCCCTGCAGGATGTGGCAATCAGCTGGCTCCTCCCCAAGGTGCCCACCTGACTCTCCCGCACCAAGGCCCACCTGGTTCTCCTGCAGCTTCTGGGTCAGTCTGCAGCTTTCTGGTGAACATAAGAAGAGCCAGGCTGGATCAGACCAAAGGCCTATCTAGTCCAGCAGCATTCTGTTTGCACAATGCTTCCTGGTGAAGTCAGGTCCAGGTGTCAGAGGCTGCAGGTGAGTCAGGATGGCTCTCACGCCATGTGGTCCTGTGACATGAGCCAGAGCCAGGCATGCATGCATCGTCCTACCAGCAATGTTACAACCATGTTAGAGGTAGAAGGTATACCATTTTAGGTATAAAATGGAGAGGAGGGTGATTATGTAAGCCGCCTTGGGTTCCTTGCAGGAAAAAAGGCGGGGTATAAATACAATAAATAAATAAATGTATGGATTTTGTTTAATCCATTCCATCTGGGTTTCACAGATTGTCAAGCATCTTTTGTTCTGTTGTCCGCTCATTGTCAGAATCTGATCCCCCCTCCCCTTTAGAAAAATACGCCAAAAAGTCAGGCACAATTCATGTAACTTTTGCTGGCAGGTAATGTTTTGCATATTTTTCTTAGCTCAGAGTACAATCAATGAGCAGAGTGCAGAAAAAAGGGTGCTACACAGCAGAAGCTGGAGATCAGAAATGTTTAAAACATGTTGTTGCTTTAAAAATGGCATATATGTTAGTGTATTTGCCAGTAGGGGTGGGCGATCTGCCAGGACCCGGCCCACCTCTGGTTTGGTGCTTGCTGCTGCTGTGCCTGCTGAGCCAGACTGAAAGCTGCTCGCCGGACCTCTGGGTTCTTGGTGGGCCACTGTTTATGAAGAAAATGCCTTAAGATACATCAAATGCAGCCACAATTTGCACAAATTACACAAATTGTGGCCACTTTAGGTGTATCTTAAGGCATTTTCTATGTAAACAGTGGCCTGCCAAGAACCTATAAGTCACTTCCCCAGCTCAACTCAGGAGAGCGCGAGTCAACACCTGGGAAGAGGTAAGCGGGATGGAGTTCGGGGGGTTGTTGAGCCTGGCTAGTCTGCCAGATTTCCACCCCTTGAACGAAATCCTCACACATCCCTATTTGGCATTTGCCAGTAACTTTTGTACTTTTGTACAACTAAATTTGCATACAATTCTGGAAAGTAAAAAAAAAATGGTCTGCAAGTCTGCGGAATCCACATGATGCGGAAGGTGCCGGTTCACTGTGGAATCCACAGGTCACATTCATAGAAATCCAAAGTCATTTAAATCCATTTTGGATTTCTCTGATATCCCTAGGTAGAACTCTACTCTTCAGCACTGCATATTCATCAGGATGTAAACAGTTATGTTTTCATAAAGAGTGATGTCCTTCTTTGCCATGCTAAAAAAAAAAAAGAAAGAAAATCAGAGTCTACTACCTCAAATTAACATTTCAAATGTCACTAATTTTTTTTAAAAAATCATAAAATTGCTTTCTTGTTCTCTGTAGCCTGAGTCTCTAAAAAGAAATCATTAAAATATCTAAGCACCTCCTTCAGTGATAAGTTTGGACAGTGACGTATTGTGATAGACCTCAAGGACATAGTGCTATTATAATTTTCTTTTTCATTTTTTCCTGATGGATGGAGAAGCAGATGCTTGAAATTGACTGACCCGTACTTTGACTATAAGGTTATTGACATCCAGAAAAAATGGCCTTGCTATTCTATTTCCGCAGGGAAGGCAGGACATCTAGAGTGTGAGTAGTAGGTTAATCCTCCTTTTGGTTAAAGCTCCCTATGGATATTCCCCCCAAACAGATCAATTACAATTATAGAGTTGCTCTAAAATAATGCTCTTTGAAAAAGTGTGTGTGTCCTTAGCAACCTGTGATGCACCATAATGTAACAGGGAGCAGAGCTTATAAGACAGAAGTATGTTAATGGCTTTTCCTGATTATAATTGTCTTTGGCATATTGTTATTCAAGTAGCACAACACCATTGCAAAGAAATGCATCACTGTAGCCTTTTTTTTAGTTTAGACATTTGGTCCATCTCGTAGAGTATCTTAAAGTACAAGATAGGCAAATATATAATATTTAGGGCCTTATCTATATATTATCTCTCTATAGATAGATAGAATTACAGTTACAGATATCATTTGTATGTGTTCCCACACCCTTGGAATCACAACAAAGGAAGCAGTTTAGATAAATTCAAGATCCTAAAATGAACTCAAGCTGCAATCCTTGGCACAATTATGTGGGAGTAAGCCCCATTGAACTCAATGGACTAACTTGCAAGTAAACTTGCATAGGATTGTGCTGTCATTCTTTTACGTTGCATGGGGAGACCTGTCGGCAATAAGGCTGCAGTCTCTTTCATTAATGGAGAGTAAATGGAGGGGGGGGAATTAAATCCGAGGTCGATTATTCTCTCTGATTTTGCCTCTTGCAAACAGAGACATGTCATTCTGTTTCACATCTTCTGGAAGGAAGTCTTTCATCTTCTGGAAGGAAGCTTTCCAGGCAGTCCTGGTTTCTCCAACACTTTCCTGGTATGACTGCTTCACAGTGGGTTAGCCGCTGCCAATTCCATCACACTGCCTACTGCAGCCTTTCTAAACCTGGTGCCCTCCAGATGGGTTGGACTGCAATGCTCATCATCCCCAGCAAACAATGATAGCTGGGCGATGGGAGTTGTAGTCCAGCACATCTAGGGGGGCACCAGGTTGGGGAAGGCACTGGCCTACTGAGTTCTGCAGCTCAGCTTCCAGTGACCTAGAATCATAGAATCATAGAAAAGTAGAGTTGGAAGGGGCCTACAAGGCCATCGAGTCCAACCCCCTGCTCAATGCAGGAATCCAGGTCAAAGCATCTCTGACAGATGTCTGTCCAGCTGCACCTTGAATGCCTCCAGAGTGGGAGAGCCCACCACCTCCCTAGGATTCCATTATCTTATTGCTCTGACAGTCAGGAAATTTTTCCTGATGTTTAGGTAGAATCTAGGTTCCTGTAACTTGAGCCCATTATTCCGTGTCCTGTAAACTGGGATGACCGAGAAGAGATCTTTGCCCTCCTCTGTGTGACATCCCTTCAAATACTGGAAGAGTGCGATCATATCTCCCCTCAGTCTCCTCTTCTGAAGGCTAAACATGCCCAGTTCTTTCAGTCTCTCCTCATAGGGCCTTGTTTCCAGTCCCTTTATCATCCTTGTTGCCCTCCTCTGAACCCTCTCCAGTTTGTCTATGTCCTTCTTAAAGTGAGGTGCCCAGAACTGGACGCAGTACTCAAGATGAGGCCTAACCAGTGCCGAGTAAAGGGGAATTATCACTTCCCGCGATTTGGAAGCTATACTTCTATTAATACAGCCCAAAAAAGCATTTGCCTTCTTTGCAGCCACATCGCATTGCTGGCTCATATTCAGTTTGTGATCTACCACAATTCCAAGATCCTTCTCACTTGTAGTATTGTTGAGCCAAGTGTCCCCCATTCTGTAACTCTGCATTTGGTTTCCTCTCCCTAGTGCAGCACTTGGCATTTATCCCTATTAAATTTCATTCTGTTGTTTTCGGCCCAGCGCTCCAGCCTATCGAGGTCACTTTGAATTTTGTTTCTGTGTTCCAGAGTATTAGCTGTTCCACCCAACTTTGTGTCATCTGCAAATTTGATAAGCATTCCCTGTACCTCCTGATCCAAGTCATTAATAAAAATGTTGAAGAGCACCGGGCCCAGGACCGAGCCCTGTGGTACCCCACTCGTTACCTCTCCCCAGTTTGAGAAGGAACCATTGATAAGCACTCTTTGAGTCCGATTCTGTAGCCAATTGTGGATCCACCTGATAGTTGTTCCATCTAGCCCACTCTTAGCTAGCTTACTAATCAGGATATCATGAGGCACTTTGTCGAAAGCTTTGCTGAAGTCCAGATATATAATGTCCACAGCATTCCCACAGTCCACTAGGGAGGTTACCCGATCAAAAAATGAGATCAGATTAGTCTGACAGGATTTGTTCTTGACAAATCCATGCTGGCTTCTAGTAATCACTGCATTACCTCTAAGTCTAAACTGGCCTGCTGCCCTCAGCTATAGCAAAGGATGCTGCTGTCCCACTGCCAGTGCTGAAATAAGATACAGCTGCATAGCCAACTGGCTTCCATTCCATATATGGAATGAGGGTGGGTGGGTGCCACTGTCTCAGGCAGCAAATGTCTTAGCCCAGCACTCAATTCATCACAGAATTAAGCATACTTAAGGCCTTTGATTTCAGTGGGACTCTAGTGCACCTAACGCGGTGTTGGATTGAAGCTGCGGTGCTTATGTTTAAAATGGTCGCTTTGCACGAATCAGATCCTTATATATAATCAAGGTCATGAATAGTATTTTGAGCACAATGCACCTGCCACTACAGTAGATTATAAAACTGCCCTTTATTTTAGCACATCCAGTTTGCACTCTTATTCTTGACTCTAACAAGGGTCAAGAATATAGTACCGGTGTTCATTTTTAAATGCTTGAGCCTTGGCATTAAGTGGTTTGGAGCTTGAACAGGTAGCGCAGATGTGACATGAGCAAAGGCGTGGGTGAATCCCCCAGCTCTAGCATCATCTCTTCCAAACAAACATAACAAATGAACACGGGCTATTATGCTTTCCTGTGTGCTCAGTGGAAAGAATTCACCAAACTTTTGCACACCACTGCTCCAAGATGCATTAAAACATCTCCCAGTCAAGTGCAAAATGTGTCAGCCTCCATTGCTATTCTGCCACAATTTATAGGAGAAGGAGGGAAAAATTGCTTTTGTTTAAGCTGTCAGTGAAAAATAAATATTCTGCTAATGCAAGCCTGAAGTGATTGTGAATTATGCTTAGCAAGACAAATTTTAGGGAAAAATTCCGTGCCACTGATCAGCATAGACCCATATTGTGTATTCACAAAATGTAGCTTCAGAAGGGAAATGCTGCACAGTTGCTATGGGGGAACCCAGTGTAGCTTAAGACAGCCACCTCTTAACTTCTCTGAGCTATTGCTGCTGCAGTGACACCAAAACATAAAGTCCTCAACGGCAGAACAGGCGGAAGATAATTAAACCTAAATTACAACGGCTGTGAAGGCGGATGAAGGCTGCAGCAGAGAATGGTTTTCCAATCGTCAGGGTAACCGTGCCATTGGATCTCTGCCGTACTCTGTCAAGTGTGTGTGGTGATTCGTTGTGCACCGATCTCCCCACATAAAACAGTTTCACGCACAGGCGTCTTCCAACCCAACCCATCCAACCCAACCCAACCCAAACAAACAAACAAACAAACAAAAGTCCCATGGCGACTGGCGAATGGCAATGGGGGCAGGGCTGTGAATCTGGAAGCCCCTAGTCATGGACCAGCACATGGGCGGTGGATGCAGACTCAGTCGCCCTGTTCAAGGAACGAGGTAGTCGAGCAGCTCGGCAGCTGTATCCATGACTGAGCAGCCCTATTTAGGATCCACTCTGCTCACCCCGTATGGGGAGGGGGCTAGAAAAGGTGCCCTAAACATAGTCTACCTCTTTCTCCCCTGACTGGATTACCGCGTCCAGTGGGGTCACCATTTTAGCGGTCGAAAAAGACATTTGAATTTTGGAACATGGAATATACGGACATTGCTGGATAACATAGATAGTGAACGCCCTGAGCGTAGGACTGCTATTATTGCAAGGGAGCTGAGACGGTTTAAAATTGACATAGCAGCACTTCAAGAAACTCGAAGGGCAGGAGAGGGACAGCTGAAAGAAGAAAAAGGAGGTTATACCTTCTTCTGGAAAGGACTACCTGAGCAGGACCGACGAATACATGGTGTAGGCTTTGCCATCAAAAATGAGCTAGTGAACTCTTTGTCAGAAGTTCCTACTGGCATTAACGAACGCCTGATAACTCTTCGATTAAAGCTCGCCAATAACCAACAGGTAACTATTTTGAGCGCTTATGCACCAACATTAGATGCTGATGATGACATCAAGGAAAGTTTTTACAGCCAGTTGGACACTCTCCTGTCAGAGATACCTAAGGAGGATAAAATTATCCTCCTGGGCGATTTTAACGCAAGAGTCGGGCGTGACTTTGATTTATGGCGAGAAACTATTGGAAAAGACGGAGTTGGTAATAGCAACCCGAACGGACTCTTACTTTTGTCTATATGTGCAGAGCATAATCTCACTATCACAAACACGCTCTTTCGACAAAAGAATAAGTTTAAAACATCATGGCAGCACCCACGGTCAAAGCACTGGCATCTTCTGGATTATGTAATTGTCCGTGTTAGAGATCGCCGCGATGTACTTCTTACTAGGGCCATGGTGAGTGCCGACGACTGCTGGACAGACCACCGACTAATCCGGTCCACAATGGTTATCAACATTGCTCCCCAACGTAGGCTTCAAGGAAGGAAACCAAGGCGTAAAATGAACATCCAAGTCCTTCAAGATCCTATTAAGCAAACTCGTCTTCAATCACTTCTTAAGGAACATCTACCTACGGAACCTCCTGACAACATTGAGGACCATTGGTCTAAGCTGAAAACCTCCATTACTGCAGCTTGTGAACAAACTATTGGATATGAAACTAAGAAACATCAGGATTGGTTTGATGAAAATGACAATGAGATTAAATATATAATTGACCAAAAAAGGAAAGCCTTCCAAATATGGCAAAATGATATTAACTGCGCTGCCAAGAAAAAAAACCTACGCTAGCGCAAAGGCTGAGGTCCAAAGAAGAACAAGAGAACTTAAGAACACTTGGTGGAAAAAGAAAGCTGAAGAAATTCAACAACTTGCAGAATCTCATGATGCACGGGGCTTTTTTAAGGCCACAAGGGCCATTTATGGACCAAAAACCTATGGTACAAACCCTTTACAATCAAAAGATGGCACCAAACTCTTAAAAGACAAAGAGTCCATTGCACTGCGTTGGAAAGAGCATTATTTATGACCTTTTAAATCGTAAATCTAAGGTGGATAATGAGATTTTTTCGCAAATCCCGCAAAAACAAATTAAAGAGGAACTTGCAATACTCCCCACTTTGGATGAAGTAAAAAAAGCCATTAATCAAATGAAGAACAACAAAGCTAGTGGACCAGATGGGATTCCTGCTGAAATCTTTAAAGAAGGGGGCCCCGAACTTGTACAACATCTTCATAAACTCATTGAAAAAATCTGGATAAGAGAAGAGATCCCAGAAGACTTCAGGGATGCCATAATTATCACCCTCTTTAAGAAGGGTGATAGAACAGACTGTGGAAACTATCGGGGCATTTCTCTCTTAGCAACCGCAGGTAAAATATTTGCTAGGATTCTCGCAAACCGTCTTCTATCTATTTCAGAAGAGATCCTCCCTGAAACTCAATATGGTTTCCGCCCCTCTAGAGGGACAGTAGACATGATTTTTACTGCACGTCAGCTCCAAGAAAAATGCCGGGAGCAAAATCAACCCCTTTATATGGCATTTATCGATTTGGCTAAGGCCTTTGATACTGTAGACCGTACAGCTCTCTGGACTATCCTTATGAAAATTGGATGCCCCAATAAATTTGTGAATATCTTGCGACTTCTCCATGACAACATGACGGCAACGGTTTTGGACAACAACGGCTCTCATGGTGCTCCATTTAAAGTGGGATCAGGTGTTAAACAGGGATGTGTTATCGCCCCAACATTATTTGCCATTTTCATCGCCATGGTTTTACATCTTGTCAAGGGGAAACTTCCCACCGGTGTGGGAATTATATATCGAACAGATGGAAAGCTTTTTAATCTCAGCAGGCTGAAAGCAAAAAGTAAGGTAATTACAACCTCCGTTGTGGAACTTCAGTATGCTGATGATAATGTGGTCTCCGCACATTCAGAGGATGATCTCCAAACTATCCTAAATGCTTTTGCAGAAGCATACGAAAAACTTGGTCTCTCAGTTAACATCAAAAAAACCAAAGTGCTTCATCAGCAAGTGCAAGCCAATCCTTTGGTGATGCCATCTATCCAGCTTGGCGGGACAATACTGGAAAATGTCGATCATTTTCTCTATCTTGGCAGCTTTCTTTCTGTTACAGCTAACATCGACAGTGAAATCCAGCATCGTTTGAGCTCCGCAAGTGCCGCATTTTCTCGAATGAAACATAGAGTGTTCGAGGATCGGGATATTTGTAAGAAGACCAAAACACTGGTTTATGAAGCCATTGTATTACCAACTTTATTGTATGCCTGCGAAACATGGACTATCTATAAACGTCACTTCCACCTCCTTGAAAGGTTTCATCAACGTTGCCTCCGGAAAATCCTGCAAATTACTTGGGAAGATAGGCGAACAAATGTCAGTGTACTGGAAGAAGCAAAGACTACTAGCATTGAAAAAATGATCCTTCAACGCCAACTTCAGTGGACCGGTCATGTTGTTCGAATGCCTGACTGCCGTCTCCCAAAGCAGTTACTTTACTCCCAACTCAAGGATGGAAAGCGGAATATCGGTGGTCAATATAAGAGGTTTAAAGATGTTCATAAGGCTAATCTAAAAAAATGCAATATAAACATCGAAAACTGGGAAGCTCTGGCCCATGAACGATCTAAATGGAGGTTGGCCTTTCACAAAGGTTCCATGGACTTTGAAGAAGCCCAAGTGCAAGGTGAAAGGGAGAAACGTGCTAAGCGAAAAGCACGTCAAATGAATCCTTTACAGGACCATCTTCTATCTGGTAACCTGTGTCCTCACTGTGGGAAGCTGTGTGGATCTAGAATTGGCCTCCACAGTCACTTACGGACCCATCGCTAGAGCCTACACAATCTTCTTTAGAACTTCCTCCTTTTATCCCGGAAGACAATCTTACTCGGTCACGAGTGATCGCCTGATGATGAGTGACACCTGACTTGGGGTAATAGGGAAAGACATTCTTCCTAATCCATAGACCACTGCTGTGGCAATTAAATGGGAAGTCTATATAATTTTTCTAACTGACCCAAGTGAGGTCAATACTCCCAACTCTGTTTTTTTTTTCTTCTTAAAGGCTTGCAGCAGCACCCAACTTGTGTCAGCTAACCCAAGTTGATGTGTTGATCTCAAACAGACATATTGTTGCTAGATGTCAGGCCAGAGCCAAGGAACACACAGAAGAGCATCCGAGCTAGGAAGAGTTTGTTGCTCAGGGAAGGTCCCAGGCCAGGCAGGGAGCATCAGAACCCCCACAACCCACAACACTCAAGACGATGCCCCATTGCCTCAGCCCTCAGGGGAGCATTTTCATGGGATTCGGGGGTGGGGGGTCAACCATTTTCACTGAATTCCCTGGCGTCCCATGTGCTTTTTGGCAGCAGAGCCCATTGCTCCTTCTCCTGGGTAGCACTGGGCAGCTCCCTCCCCTTGGGTAGTAGAGTGAAATGTCCCCCCCGCCCTGTCTAGTCCTTCCAAATGGAAAAACAGGGATGTACGAGAATTCTGTTAACGTTCGCAAATCCTAGAAACATGCCCTGATCGCACACCCAAATGTGAACGCAAGCATTTGAGCATGCTCTCTGAAAATGCTTGCAAATTTCCGAACACGCATTCACGCTCAATAAAATGCGCACTTTTAAAAATGCACATTTGTTTAAAATGCACATTTTTTATGCTTTACTCTATGGGGGGGGGGAGTGCACATTTTTTGTATGCTCTCTTAAAATGTACATTCCCCCCCTGTTTGAAATGCACACTTTTGCTGGAAGTGAAGCGAGGCAAGCTTTAAATTGGTTTTCAGAGAATCTGGGCAACTGCAAAAATTGCTTGTTCATCCATCCCCAGCTGGGCAGGAGGAGTGAGGGAGCCCTACTGGACCTTGCAGCTTAAAGGCATTCCACATGCTTTTAGGCAGCAGAACCCAATAGTGCCTTCCCCTGCCTGGTTTTTTTCCCAATGTAAAAGCTCTTTGCCTTGTCCACAAAAGTGCCAAATAGTCCCCAGCCCTCCTCCCAACTTTGGAGCTTGGGGATCACCACAAAACTGACACCTTTCCACCTTCAGAGTTGGGATGAAGGCTGGACTCTCATCGTGCTTGTCAGTGGATAGTGCCAGACTCTCAATGGTGAGTGTGGTGAGTGGATTTATTGAAGCCTATTCTGGAGGCTAGTAGGCAGAAGAGGGGGCAGGAGAGTCAGCCCCTGCCCACTGCTTTCCATGGGTGGCTCTCTAGATCCAACCAAAAGATTTCTCACCAATGGTATCTGAGGGCAGAATTAGATATTACACTCAACAAAGGGCTGAAGCCAATAGACCCATGTCAAGTGTTCCCCCTTCTTCCTGTAGCATCCCTACCCATGTTGTGATGTCATCACATTATGTGTTTCTCTGCCCCTGCCAACTGATGGTGCATGGTGTGGACAAAATGGCTACAGAGAAGTTTTTCTCTCTCTGTAACGCTAGAACATAGATTTAACCTTTGGATATAAGTTGCTGAGCACTAGGTGCCCTCAAGTCCTGCTTGTGGTTGACCGTGGTGGGAAACAGGATGCTGGACTAGATGGACCTTTGGTCTGATCCAGCGTGGCTCTTCTTATATGTTCTTACGATGATGTGGAGTCTTGGTAGGAAATGAATGCACCACACGGGCAGGTGTGCCTCAATGCTACAGGGAAATCACGGAAGAGTCTATGCAGATCAGCCATGTTTAGTGGCAGCTACATGCTGAATGTAATGTATAGTTCCATCCTGAAACAGAGATGGGGAGCTCACCCAAGTTTACCCTTGTGCTACAACACAAGGATCAAGATGCAGCAACCCCATTGGAGTTCTGTCAGGGGAGAAGAACTATGAGCCTAACTAGGGATGGCTGACAATTTTGTTTTGATTTGTTTTTGATAAGGATTTACCAAAATTTGCAAACGTCTTCATTTATGGGAAGGAAAGGACTTGAGATTTACAAAAATCAAATGCAGAAGATAATGAAACCAACAGATTCGTCCATCCCTACGTGTAACCTCTTCTGACTAAGGGTGCAATCCTATGCATGTTTAGACAGAAAAAGGCCTAAAACTCCCTACAAAATGCTGGCTGGGGCATTCTGGGAGGTAAGCCTTTTTTCTGTCTAAACATGCATAGGATTGCACCTTTACTTGTTTAGGGAAGTCATCATTTTAATTTTGACTCATCTCCAGCCATGACATTTACTAATACATCAGTGTTTTATAGAGAGAACACTTTCTTTTAGCAGTGTGGCTTGAACTTGTGAAATATAACTGAGGTTAAAGGAAGGACTATTTAGCAGCATCTCTAGAGAATTTAGAAATTGCCTTTTTAAACATCATCAAGGGAAAGGGTGAATTTCCTAAGTTTCCCTGGTCTTGTTGCAGCAGATTCATTTTTACCAATTACTGTCATTTTCACAAGGTTCATCTAGAAAATGATAGCATTTATATCCAATACACATTAATTTATACTCCTTACACACTAGTAATCAGGTATGCAATTTGATTCTCCACATATCTGAGATACATATAAAAAATGATTTCCTTGCTGAAAAGCATTGGCTGCTTTTAAAAAATAACTTCAGTACATTAGGGTGTAGTGATGTACGCGTACCTGGTGGGTGTAGTGATGTACGCGACATGAGGCTCCCGGCGGACTTTCCCGGGACTCAGAAGTGACACGATGGGTCCCTGCGCTGTTCCAGGTACTGACGCAACGGGATCCCCGTTTTAAGGTGGTTTTCTATTATATTTACATGGAAAAAGCAGCACCAGGATCCCATCACGTCAGTTCCTGGAACAGCGCCGGGACCCGTCGCGTCACTTCCGGGTCCCCGGTGCTGCGGGTTTAGCATAAATATCATAGAAAATCACCTTAAAATGGCCACGCAGCTGTTTTAAGGTGCCTTTGTGATATTTCCACCCATGGAAAGCAGTGGGCAGGGGCTTTTCTATGGTATTTATGCTAAAACCGCAGCACTGGGGACCTGGAAGTTCCTCTCCCCAGCTCCTCTCCAGGGAGATGTACCGAGCTGGGGAGAAGGTAAGTGCCGCAGGGCTCGGGGGGGTCGAGCAGGGGTGAGTTCTCCCCTGCTTCCACCCCGATTGAGATTCCTGTACATCCCTAGAAAGCCAAGATAGCATTGGCCACATTCAAGACATGTGGCTTAGAAACGGACAAAACTCAAACAAATGTATAGCAGAACATGAAGTGTGAGAACTGCGACAACAGTATCAATCATCTTCTAGGGCCTCAGCCTACTGTAGACTAAGGATGGAAGAAAAATGTACAGTAATACCTTGGATTGCAAGTAACTTGGTCTGAGAGCGTTTTGCAAGACAAGCAAAAATTAAAAAAAAAAATTGACTTGATAAACAAGCGATGTCTTGCAATACAAGTACTGTAGTACGGTCAAGAAAAATGAAGATTTTACACTATCATTCTTTATTGCAGCTTAAATTAAAAATATGTGTACAAATTTCTTATGGGGAATTTTGCTTTGATATACAAGTGTTTTGGATTACAAGCATGGTTCCAGAACGAATTATGCTTGCAATCCAAGGTATTATTACTGTATTCTGTTAGCATTTTAATACAACTTAGGGCACTTATTAATATAGAGATGTGTGCGGTGCTCGTTTTGGGGGGGTGGAAGTCTGGCGAACTCTCCAGGTTTGACCCCCCTGAGCTCCGCTCGACCTATTTGCTTCCCTGGCTCAACTCACATTCTCCGAAGCCGAGCTGGGGAAGCGACTTCCGGGTAGTGGTGTCCACGAACCTCAAGGCAGGGGCGCCTCTCCGCCACCTCACCTCTCCGCGGCAGCGCCCCCGCCACCTCGTTCTTCTGAGATGGCGTTGAGCTGTTCTCCGCGCTGCTCGAGCTGCTGGCGCCGGCTGCGCTGGTCCCGGTGTGTCATTTCCGGCAGGCCGGAAGTGATGCGACGGGACCCTGCACCGGCGCGCTGGACCCCCGCGCTATGTTTTTGGCGGGGAAACCAGGTCAACAGGGCTGTTTAAGGAAAAAAAGGCTCAGTTTGGAATGAACTGTACTTAATACTGGAAAATTCTCAAAGTTTGAGATGAACTGAAGACTGGAAAAATGAGAAAGTAAGAGAAGCCAAAATTGTCAGATGCATACATCTCTAGGTAGATATACATCCTTATACCCATATTAAATTACATTGTTGTTAGTGTATATATTTATTTATTACATTTCTATTCCACCCAATAACTGAAGCTCTCTGGGTGGTTAACAACAATTAAAACCATGAAATACTATAATGTTTTAAAAGTGTAAAACTACAGTATAAAATATAAGTAAAACCTAGCAGCAGCGCAAAGATTTAAAATACAGTAAAGGATTTAAAACAACAGAGACTGAAAGACTACAATTCCTAGGAAAATAAGAAGATCTTTACCTAGCACCGGAAAGAGCACAAAGTAGGCACCAGGCAGAGGCGTAGCGTGGGGGGTGCAGGGGGGGCCGGCCGCACCGGGCGCAACATCTGGGGGGGCGCGCTCACACTGCAACGCGCACACGGGCGTCGATCAGTTGGCCGGCCGGCGGCCTCGCTCCCACTTCCTTGCGAGTAGGCAGAGCTGGGCGCAAGTCTGGCGCCCCCTCGCACGCCTCTTTGCGGAAGGCGGACGGGCGCTTTAAAGGGGCGGGGTGCCCCACCCTGCGGCTCGCGCTCCCGTGTTGTCCAGCGGCGCTGGAGGCGGGCTGGAGTTTAAATCCTGCCGGCCAATGGGGAGCGCTCCGTAATGCTCCGGCTCCAGGTTTAAAACTGACGCCGCCGCTGCTGTTGCTCCTGCTCGCGGTTGCCGTTGCCGGCACTGCCCCGCCCAACTTCGACGGAGCGCGAAGTGCGGCCCACGGGAGTGCAGCCGGCAAGCAGGCAGGCAGGCAGCGCTAGCAGCGGGGTGCGGGAGGGCGTGGGGGATGAGCGCGACGGTGCCCAACAGAGGGTCCCGGCCGGCTGGCCGCGGCGGCGGGGCTGCAGTGGCGGGGGAGCCTGGCGGCGGCGGCGCCTGCCGGCGGCGGCAGCAGCCATGCGGCGTCGTCGTCGAAGGAGAGCAAGGCCATCCCGGAGGTGCTTATGGACCCGCGCAGCCGGCGGCGCTACCGGCTGGGGTGCTTCTTGGGCAAGGGCCAGGTCTAGCAACCCCACCCCACCCCCGCCCAAATCAGGGGTCGGTCTTCTCCATACAGCCTCCGCCTTGCAGGCTGTGGGACCTCCCTTATTAGAAAGTACAGCCACTCCAGAAACTGAGTGGCCCATCAGTTGCAGGAGAAATCACTGGGTTCATGCCTAGATGCCTCTACTACTAGTCTGCATACACGATGAAAACAGAATCTTGGCTAAGTATTATATATTGCCACACCCTTGGCTTCAGTCTAAAAACAATACAATAGGAAAGGGCTCACCCACCATACACAAAATCTCTCCACCCTCTGCACCACGAAAGCATCCCGCAACCAACACCTGGGGGAATAAGTGCATCTTTGCCTGATGCCGAAAAGATGGCCGTGTTGGTGCCAGGCAAGCTTTCCTGGGGAGAGAGTTCCATAAATGCGGGGCTTTCCCAGAAAATGCCCATTCCCGAACTGCCCCCCTCCCACATCCCTCAGGGGGCACAAAGAGAAGGGCCTCTGAAGCTGACCTGGGCAAGTTCCTGTGGGGTGAGGTGGCCCTTGAGTATTGGGATCCCAAGCCACACAGGTTTGTAGATTAAAAGCAGCCCTTTAAATTTGGCTCAGAAACAAATTGGCAAATTGGATTAGTAAACAGGGTCTTGCCTGTGCTATATCTGTGCATGTGAAAAATGCTTCCTCATAGTGTACTTCAGCTGCCGCCCCACCCAGTGGAGTGATCCTTCAGCAGCAGGCTTAAGCCCAGTCTTGGATCATCTCCAGGGTATGGTTCCATTTTGATGTTTAGTTTTTGTTCTTGATATTTTTTGTCGTTTACGATGGTTGTGAGACGACATATAATAGCATGGCCCATGCTAGGTTACTACATTTGTAGATTTGTATTCATAGACCTGCTGAAAATGTGGAGAATGTGTAATGCATGTTCGCACTCAATACAGTGTTTGAAAATAAACTTGTATTTAGATGCATTTTACTTTAATTACATCAGTATTTTCATAACAAACAATACATGTGCTTAGGGGGTAAGGGTTTCTTTAACTAATCTAGTGGAAGAGACTCGAGTGCTAAAATCCACGGGTTAGGGGGCGCAAATTACTTGCCTTGCCCCGGGTGCTGACAACCCACGCTACGCCACTGGCACCAGGCAAGCCTCTCTGGGCAGTTCATTCCACAACTACTCTTCTAAGAAGGCCCTCTTCTTAGTAGCCACCCTCTTCACTTCCTTTGGCAGGGGCTCCCAGAGATGGACTGCCAAGGATGATGTTAAGGTCCGGGCAGGTATATATGGGAGGATACGATCCTTCAGGTAACTTGGCTCCAAGCCATTTAGAGCTTTGAATGTTAATACCAGCACGTTGAATCAGGCCTGGACATGGACTGGCAGCCAGTGCAGATGGTAAAGTACTGACCTGATATGATCATATTGGCCAGTCCCTACTAGCAATCTCGCTGCCCTATTTTGGACAAGCTGAAGTTTCCAGACCATATTCAAGGGCAGCCCCACATATAATGCATTGCAGTAATCCAGCTGAGAGGTGACTAGAGCATGGATAACTGTAGCTAGGCTATCCCTGTCCCGATAAGGATGTAGTGGCCAGTTTGCTGGCCAGATGGGCGATCCAGAAATACAATAAATAAATAAATAAATAAATAGTTGGTATATCAGCCTAAGCTGATAAAAGATGCTCCACGCCACCGAATCCACCTGTGCTTTCAGTGACAATGCTGGATCCAAGAGCATCCCCCAAACTATGAGCCCGATCCCATAGGATGAGTGCAACCTCCTCCAAAACAGGTTGAATATCACTCATCCAGGCAGGCAAACCACCCACTAACAGTACCTCTGTCTTGTCTGGATTGAGTCTCAGTTGATTGGCCCTCATCCAGTCCATTACCGTGCCCATGCACTGATTCAGAGCAACCACTGCCTCACCTGGATTTGATGAAAAGGACAGATAGAACTGGGTATCTGCATATTGATGACACCTCAGCCCCCACCTCCGGATACCCTCCCCCAGTGTTTCCATGTTGATGTTGAACAACATGGGATGATAGAATAGAGCCCTGTGGAACCCCATATCATAGCTGCCAAGGCACAGAACAATAATCCCCAAGCACCACCATCTGGAATTAGCCATCCAAGTAAGGGTGGAATCACTGCAGTGCAGAAACTCCAACTCCCAACCCAGATAGCCTATTGCGAAGGATATCATGGTCGATGGTATCGAAAGCCATTGAGAGTTCCAAGAGAATCAACTGGGTCACACTCCCTTTGTCCTTCTCCCGGCAGAGGTCATCCCACAGGGCGACCAATAAACAATATATAGTCCATGGAGTACATAGGCTGATCACGCCCTCCTGCTTGCATGTGAGAACTGAGCAAAAGTGCCCTCCCAAAATTCTTCACCCTATTTGCAGGTGAAAAAAAGGGGGCATTTTGCCAAATATTCTCCAGGGTGAGGCAGAATTCTCCAACAGTTTACGGTGCAAGGGGGGGATGTTTTTAAGATTCTCAGAGAATTCTCTTATTTCAGCTAACTTAATGTTAAATGAAACTCTATTAGTTCAAGTTGTTGAATGAAGGAAGCAATGGGTTAGGAGAGGAGGAGTCAGGGTCAAAGCCAGTTGTTTCCTTCAACAATATTATAATAGATTGAGCCAGATCGACAGTTGTGCCTGAAATTCTCTATCTATGGGGGTGGGAAAAGAATTTTGCATATATATTTTAGCCAAACATTCTCAGGGAAGGCTGAAAATCTCTGACAGCTTACTACTCACTTATTTATTATATGTTGCGAACTGCCAAGATACCTTTGGCTATTGGGTGGTATAATGTAATACAGAAAGAAAGGAGAAATAATTTATTGCTTACTAGGGATGCAACCGCTCGCCTCAAGCGGGCGTAGTGGGCCAAAATCGGCCCCACTCACGCCTGCCCGAGGTGAGCGGGCCTTACTGGATCCTGGGCCCTGCTCGCCTCTCCGCGGCGAGCCGCCTGCACCCACCGTGACAGTCCCATCGCGTCACTTCTGGCTGGCCAGAAGTGACGGGATGGGACCCTGCGCCGGCGCACCGGGACCCCGCGCTGCATCTTTTCCGTAGAAACCAGGGCAACAGGTCTTAAAACAGCAACAGGTCTTTAAACAGCCCTGTTGCCCTGGTTTCTACGGAAAAGATGCAGCGCAGGGTCCTGGCACGCCGGCGCAGGGTCCCGGCGCGGTGGGTGCGGGCGGCTTGAGCAGCATGTAGAAACGCTCCGCGCCGCTGAGAATCGAGTGGCGGGGGGGGCGCCGCTGAGAGGAGAGGTGGGGTGGGGGGGGCCAGGTACATGTACACCTCTAATTAATTCACTGATAAATTATTTATTTATTTATTCAAGGAGTCTTATTTAATTAATTTCTATCCCACCTTTCTGCCGAAAATGGCACTCAAGGCAGCTAACAATGAAATACAGATTAATAACAAAATCTTAATTAGATGCTAAAGTTTTGGGGGAAGATTTAAAGATTTAACGTTTGGGGCCTGAAAAAGAAAATTCTCAGATAAGTTCTCAGAAATTCTGCGGCATGGCTAGGATCAGAGCACAATCTCTTGGTCTGCTTCTACCTGCCTATTGAGAAAACAGGCTGGTGGTATGAAGGAGAGAGAGAGCCCTATGAGAATGCTCCCCCTGTAATGGCAATTGACTAAATCTAGGTCTTCTGGTTTAATTGGTTTGTGGATTGAGCTGATAGCAACACAGCTGTTTTGGGCCTCTGTTAGTATGTACCCAGCAGGGTTGCCAGCCATTACTTATTTCCATATGTGAATTCGTTCCTCAGGTGTAACAAACAAACATGACTTGCAAAGTAAATGAGAATAGCAGAACCGTGTAAGAAAGTTAAATTTCTTTATAAATTGTTCTGGGAGTACTACATTGGTGATGTCATCCAATGTGGCTGCCCATAACCCTCCAAACTCGGAGGATCATGGGCATCCAATGGAGCATGCTGCCCTCACCACGCAAAAGACATAGACAGCCAATTTCGGCTGTCTATGTCATTTGCCCCTGCTTGCAAGGAGCCCAGTGGAGCCTCACTCCTCCCTTCCCCACCCCCCAGCACCGGCGCCAAGTTGCACTTGCGACTTTGGAGCCACGGCTGGCGGGGAAAGAACCATGCTGGCTGCGAGGGCGGAGGGAGGGCACTCTGAAGCCAGAGTCCCCGCTCTGACCTTGGGACGCGTTTCTGAAGTTGGAGCTGGAACCCCAATCTTTCCTATGGCTGGCTAGACAGCATCTAGCGGCCATAGGATTGTGCTCCAAATTAATTAACTAACTTTGCTCAATTTTTCATAACTGCCCCATAATTCCCTGGCAGCTCACAAAATAAATACAAAAATGTGTGAATTTTGAAAAATGTGCACAAAAATACATACAAACAAAAGTAAAAGTAGGAAAATGAGAGCCTGAGTGAAATCAAGCTTGACACATTTGTCCATCTTTACTACTGAACCAAAGTTCATCCCATTGTCTTGCTGTTTGATGGTATTCACATTATAAATAAGTAAACTGACAAACAATGCTGAAGGGGCTACTTAAACGCAAGGCATCACCATGTTCATTGACCTGCACTATTTTAAGATTGCATTGTTACAATACTTACAAACGCCATTATCATTTACTATGGTTGTGGTTGTTACTTGTTACGATGGTGATGCCCAATGGCTGAAGCTTTATCCTTCCTCGCTTTTCTTCTAGGGACCATGGTATTTAAGAACAGTGCTGATAGTATGTTGGCCCTTTCTGCTTCATCCATAGACACCCATGCTGTGATCTCACAAAGGGGCTTCGTGGGACTTCTGCTTAATTAATTTCTGACATGCTTCATCATGATCATAGACAACTTTGACAGGAATCAATAGCAACGAATTTTGTTCACTTAATTTGGCTTGCTCCTGCAACTCATTTCCATTCATCATTTTTGAATGAGCATGCTTTATTGAACACATTAATTCTTTCAGCTGTTAACATACAATTTTGGAAAGGGGGAAAACTGAGAATAAACTGTTAGGAAGCTCATTTCACTTGGAGAAAAAATGTTGTTGTTTTTTACCATTAGAAAGAAAAACAAGAAAAGAAACTTATAGAAAAAGAAGCAGTCACCAAACTGAGAGAGATTACAGTTTACTGTGGCTTTATATTCCAGTTTTGAGAAGAGTTGACAATAACTGTTCAGGTGGAGCCAGATGTCTGGGCAGCTTATAAACAAACAAACACAAGAACAAAAAACATTAAAATACAATAACAATCACAGAACAATAAAAAAGCAAACCAGTTCCAGCATAAAATTTCAGCAGCAAAGAATAAAACAGCATAGAGAAATACACGGTGTGACTAAAAAATGTACAACAGAACTAGAATTCAGTTATTTCAAATCTTAACAATGTAAAAGCATGGGAAAATAGGATCTTCACCTAGTGCCAAAAATATCACAAAGGCACCCGGTGAGCCTCTCTGGGGAAGGCATTTCATAACCCAGATGACACCACCCAAGAAGGCCATTTCCCTAATGACCCCCCATTGCACCTCACTTGTTGGGGCACGCAGAGAAGGGCCTCTGAAGATGACCTCAGGATCCAGTAGGTACAAGACTAGTGATGCTTCTCATGGGGAGATATCCCTACGAGGGTCACCAATTTTGACTAAATCAAAACTATGTTTGGGTTGAAATGGTTCATTCAGTATCAATTGTGTTTATAAATTTTACTTACTTTTTTGGAGAGGTTGACAGATTGGGGTGGGGTGTGTTTTATTCATCCACACTCTCAAAATCCAGATGTTTCAGATTTAACCCTGTTGGGTAAAAGTGGATAGAAAAGAGGGGCTGCTAAATCCCTTTCCTCACCTGCAGCACTCTAGTTGGCAGAGCAATGATGTTGAGTACTTTCTGCAGGCTGTGTATAGACTGTCCTCAGACAGTGCTCTGCTGAGTCTTGTTGAAGTGCAGATTCTGAGCAGACTGCACATACCTTTCAATATTTTTGGTCTGAAGTAGGAGGATTCTCAGCAGAGAAGTACCTTCCTCAGCTTTGGAAGAAACTGATACTGACTTTGAACTATACTGAACATAAAAGTGGTTCCTGGGCCTCATAAAGGCCCAGGAGAGAAGATATGGGGGATCTGCAACAAAATGTGGCATTGCAGAATGCTCTTGCTCAGTGTTTCAGCCAGCTAGCCAGCCATACCCTCCTCCATGAAACTCCATTCTATCTCCCACAAGGTTTTCTGTTATTTTCCCCAACAGCTGGTCAGCATTCCATGGCCACTCAGCACACATAGTCCTCGTGGAACTGGTTTTGGGGTTCCCCCTCATTAGGGTTTTATGCTTCAGCAAACATCAGGGTTCACCCGACTTCCCTCTTGTGTGTGGCTGATGCCATTTCACCTACATTAGCAATAGCACTCATGCCTGAATATTGGCCGGGCTGGCAGAAGACCTCCCGCTGCTTGAGATGGGAGGACACAATGTCACCATGCGCTTGCTGCTGGGTGGTGAGGGTGAGCCGCCGCTGCCACGGGGCAGGGTGGGGTGGGTCAGCATGAGCAGCCGCTGCCGGAGGTGGAGGGAGTGTGGGCTGCCACCATGCGCTGCCACCAGGGGATGGGGGAGCACAAACTGCCACCGCACACCGCTACCGGGGGGGACGACAAGTTGCGGTGTGTCTCTGCTGAGGGGGGAGCACGAGCCACTGACACACCACCAACCTTCCCCTCGATACTTTGCTCTGAAGGGTCCTTTTTCAGAGCAAGGCATTGGCAGGAAGGTGGCTTTGGAAATTGCCTGTGCTACCATGGCACAGGCGTTCTCCAGGGCTACCTCCCCTCCAATGCCTCACTCTGAGGGAGGATCCCTCGGAGTGAGGCATTTGGGCTGGGTGGGCTCTGTGGAGAGCCATTCTGGGCACTCTCTTGCTGTGGCCTTTGCAGTAGCAGCAGCAGCAGCAGCAGCGAAGCAGCCAGTGCAGCCCTGCAGAGCAGCTGCCTGCCTGCCTGCCTATGCCATACTCGGGGTGAGGCATAGGGTGAGTGGCGGTGGTGGTGGCGGCAGCAGCCACTGCTGCTCTCTCCAGAGATCTGCAACGCCTGCTTTCCTGTGGCGGCATTTGCCACAGTCTGAGAGGCATAGAGGGCAGAGGCCGCGTCAGGACTACCAGCGGTGGGTGCATGGGATGAACTGCCCTTCCTGATCCACTGCCTGAGGCAGGGAATTCACCCCGCCTCATGGGAAGGCCAGCCCTGAATATCAGAAATAGAAGGAATGATGCAGAGGCTTTGGGTCATTGCCTGGCCACTTAAGGGCAATTTTTGCTCCCCCCAGGAGACCAGGTGAGCGGCTATTTGCATCCTTGATGCTACACTTGCTTGCTTTCCAGTCTGGTTTTGCTGTAAGCTAAAGGGCATCTATACACATAAATTACCTTGGATCTCTTTTATGAGACAAAGGTGGTTATTTACAGAGTATATACACCTTTTAGTTAATAACAGTAACAATATCTATCTATCTTCTGAAATGTATTTTCCCTAGGATTCCTAGAAAATTAAGTCGGGGGAGGGGGAGAGAGACTTGCTCAGTGTCCACTGCCTACTATGGGTTGTATCTGATGGTGGATCTGTACTAGTGGGAAGTACTTCTGTTCATGCAAGTCAAGGCACCCAATTCTCTCTGATCCCCTCTGCTTACTGCATCCCTCTGTGCCATAGCCCATACTGTTCAGGAGGGTCTTCCAATCCTTAGGAGAACCTTTTAGGGGACATGAGGCTCTGCAGCATATAGAACGGATCAGCAAAAATCAGGCGCCCCACACAGTGCAATTGGAAGGAAGTGCTTTCCACATGTGCAGTGACACCACTGGCTACCCTATGGAGAGATTGCCCATTATTTCTGCCTCTGCGCACAAGCAGGCTGTAAGATACTCCTGTACGTGATATTATGCTACTCCCACCTCACAAAGGAAACTTGCTTCTTTTGCCATTTGGGTTCTCCGACCCGGACGGCAATTTGTCCGAAGTGCACCCTTGAGTAGTAGAATGGGAGTGCGCAAAGCACCGGCATTTTCATACAAGGCAATGCTATTTTCATACTGTAGAACAAATGACACAAGCAGTTTGACACTGGGAGATGAAGGACCACTTTTTGCCTTAGCTTTTTGTAGCCACTGATTTACAGAAATCGTTATCTATGTATGTTATTCTCACTGCCCTCAACGGCAAAATGTTTGTAATATGTAAGTCCAGGTTAGGTATTCATGTGATGCAGCCCTGACCGTATCACCTCAAAATGCATGTGGACATCACCGGGCTGAATGTGCCCAGTGGTGCCCACGTTTTAAATGCACAGGGAAAGCTTTACGCAACAGGGAGAAGGCCTGATTTAGTACAATACACACAGAGCTCAGTGCAAGCCCTTTTCACCTCAAAAACTGTAAACTTTGGGGGACATGATCCATCCACTGCCATATCTGCAACTCCTTTTTTTGGGGGGGGGGAATTCTCTCCTAGCATTGCTCTGTCACCTTCTGTGGGACAACATCATCATTACTGTAGAGGACACTGAGTCAAAAGTTTCCTAAGCATGTTTAGTAAGAACATAACTTACATATGTAGTTATAACTTATTTGCTCTGGCAAATGCCAAGCATTCCATGCCATTTTCATGCAGGTAACAGCCTGAACAGGAATGCCTGCCTGCCTGCCTGTGCAAGCCCCAGTGGAAGGTCAAGATAGGAACTTCTCCAGGGGAAGCTAAGCAGGTGTGGCCACCTGCCTAAGTTGCTTCACCCAACTATAATTAAACACCAGCACAAGCGGGATTATTTAACTATATTTTCAAATGTGCATTCTGCCTCTATTTTAAAAAAAATCTACAAGGCAAATGATAATTAAAATCCAACATAGAATATCATCACTACATAACCAATACCAAAATAAGATAAACCAAGATAAACATCACGGCAAGGGGGAGACCAGCCTGACCCCGTACATCAGCCGGAGAGGGAGCAGCTGCAGGGAGCCTGCTTCACCCCTCCCTGCCAGAAGAACACACAGCTCCTGCTGACAGTTCCCTGGGATTGCAGACTCTGGCCTCATCCATTGGCCAGAGAACCGGGGGCCACTGGGAGGCTGCAGCCCCCTGCCTCCCAAGATAAACATCACTGCAAGGAGGAGACCAACCTAGTCCCCATCCATTGGCCAAAGGAGGAACAGCTGCAGGGAGATTGTTTTGCCCTTCCCTGCAGTGGTGGTGGTGGTGGGACATCTATAAGAACCTTGTAACTGAGAACTGGTGCCTGAAGAGTTTTGCTTCTTCCCGGCCCTCCCCTCCTTCCCTCCCAATTCCTTTTCCTTTAGTTTCATGTCTTTTAGATTGTAAGCCTGAGGGCAGGGACTGTCTAATATTAATCTTTGTAAGCCACTCTGGGAGCCTTTTCTGGCTGAAGAGCCGGGTAAAAATGCTGTAAGTAAATAGATAAACAAATAAGAAGCAAGTCCCACTGAGTTCAATAGGACTGAATTACGGTACTGGCTGCTCAGTACACTTAGGTTTGCCGCCTTATGCCTATCCCTTCTGCTGCTTGTTGATTTTTATCTGCAGTGCACAAATCCACTAATGGAGCCTTTCCCAACCTGGCGCCCACCAGATGTTTTGGCCTACAACTCCCATCATCCCAGACCATAGGCCATGCTGGCTGGGGCTGATAGGAGTTGAAGTCCAAAACATCTGGAGGCACCAGGCTGGGGAAGGCTACATGAGCACTTTAGCCCCAAGCAGGCATTTTAAATCCCCGACATGATGAAGGAGAGCCGAGAACAGCATGCTGGCTCCTCCCTGCCATTGCCATTCCCAGAATCCTTCACAAGTCAGAGGGTGACTTCCTGCAGCAGGAAGAACTTTCTGACCTGTGGAGGGCGATGGGGGCAGTGATAGTGGGGTGTGGGGAGCTAGCGTGCCTGTTCTCACTCCCCCTCACACAATTCTAGTCCTGCGAGGGAAATTGACGCCTGAATGTGGCTTTTGTGTTCCCCAGTGGCACAAAACCTCGGTTATTGTTTTCCTTTCCGGAAAGAAGGGTGACTGTAGTTATGATTATTTTCTCACCTCTTGATATTTTTTTCTTTCTTTCTCGAAGTATTCATCTCTCTCTCTCTCTCTCTCTCTCTCTCTCTCTCTTTTTTCTTCTTCGCACATCATTTCTGGGATAATATATTATGCCTTCCACCCTCTGAAACAGCTGGTGTGATACTACTGAATAGATGCAGCACATTGATTTTTGACTGCTGGCAATTCCCAGCTGGCACAGTGGGTAACGGGATAAGTATTAAGTGTATCAGATAGAGTCATTTCTCCTTTACATGAAGGGGGCCCTCAAAAAAGTACAGCACGATTAAAAAAAAACAAACCCTTGTAATTTGCCTTTTATAACCACATGATTAGGAAAATCTTAAGTGGGAAGCCTTGTTCTGTGCTTCAGGGTCCCCCCCCCTTCCATGATCCATCTTGTTTCAAAACAATTTTAAAACTGTTGCAGACATACTCCAGGAATGAAGGGCTGGAGGCGCTCCGACACTATCCATACAGGTGCTCGCCAAAAGTTGTTCACAACAGCCATACACAGAATTACTGAATCAGTTTTCTTTTCTCTTCTGAGAGCAGAGATCAGATGTTCCTTGGTTCAGCGCCTCGTGTGAAAACCTTCAACAGAGCTGATTTGATCAGGGCTTACCGTGTAACGGGGGGGGGGGATGTACAAGCATATTGGGTTGGATCCAGATTTAGTCAGAATAGACCCATTTAAATCAATAGGACTTAAACCAGGCATAACTATCAAGTCCCATTTCATTCTATGGATCTACTCTAAGTATGACTAAAGCTGGATTTAACCTATTGTCTTTGAGAAACAACCACTGTGGTGTAGCAGATAGCAGGGTGAACTTAGATTGGAAAGACCTGGGTTCAAATTGTACATCAAACATGAAGATCATTGGGTGAATTTAGGCCAGTCACCATCTCTCTCACCATAACAGGTAACTTCCCTTCCTTATAGGCAACCTCCTCTGGTGGTGGTGGGGAGGATTCAGAGGGTATCATCCCTTGTCTCCCCTCCGCCCAGGTGGGGGCATTATTGGGTCTTCTTGACCCACCATTTCAAAGGGAGTATGAAGAACTCACCTCACCCTTGCCCATAAAGCCCTCACCCTGGTGGATTGTCTCTCTGACCAGGGCCGGTGCAAGGCAGTTTGGTGCCCTAGGCAAGATCAGATATTTTGCACACACCCCTTCCCACTTGAGCCCTCCCTCCCTCCAGCCCTATGCCCATTATGAAATAAAAGTCAATTGGCAAAACCTAAATTTTTTTAGCCTGCGGCTCTTTCAATGGCTTCACTCAACCAGCCTGTCGTTTCGTGTTGCTTTCCAATGAGGTTTTGGGGCACTTTTTACCTTCCGATGACGGTGGGTGGGCGCTTGCTGCTGTTGAAGACCGCATAAGTGCACGTAGGTACCAGAGCGGCCTGGGGCAGCGCACCGCTTTGCATCATGCTTAGCCCCGCCCCCGCCACCAGCTGAGTCTCTGCCTGTCTTGGTGGGAAGCTCTAAGAATTCTGGGAGCTGTAGTTCAACTCCCTCCTGCCCTTGTCGGCATTTAGGGCAACAGATAGGCATCAAACGGTCCCCAGACAGCCGAATCATCTCCCCTCCCCACTAATCAGTATCTTGCAGCTTCGTTTTATCAACCCACCACCATGGCAGAGGGAGTGAAGGAAGCCCTCACATTCTCTCTCGCAGGCAAGACCACAACTCCCAGCATGCCCCTCCTGCCTCGGAGATCCACATCCGCTTCTCATCCCCGCAAGGCCCTCTGGGGCTTGTTGTCTCACCGCGGTAGTCACGATGGCTTCGGTGCTGTTTCCACAAAGCAGACTCCTTGCCTCTCGATGGGTCTCTACGCTACGGAACCGGCGTAAGGGGCCGGTTTCTGAACTCCGTGAGGAAAAGGAGGGGGTGAGGAAAAGGAGGGCTGGCTCTGCTTTGGGGTTGAGGGGGAGGTTAAGAAAAAAGGAAAAGACAGAGGAAACGGTTTCCTGAGGAGTTGGGCGAGAGCTGGGCGGGGAGGGAGGCGGGAGGGTGGGGGTCATTCACGCTGTATTTTTTTCCAAGGCGTTTCTGGCACCCCATTTAGCCCTGGCGCCCTAGGCAGTTGCCTAGTTCACCTAATGGTAGCGCCGGCCCTGTCTCTGACTGTGTTTTATATCTATGGATCTTCAGACTGTCACCTAAAGTGGGGAGCCCATGGGAAGGGGCCCAATTCCACTTGCCACCATTATCTCCCCTTGTCCTGTACCTGCCACTGTCATGGCTGTGGCTGCTTTGGTTGCTGCTGCTGATGCCCTGAGAATTCCAGCTTTTATTATTATGCCACATATTGAAGATGTGCAGACTGAGGCTGAGAGAGAGAGGCTTTCCTAAAACCACCTATTTTGGTCATGGCAGAGGTGAGATTCAAACCGGGGACTTTGTAGTTCAGTCTCTTAGCCACTACAGTATGCCAGCTCTCGTTTAAGCTAATTAAACAGCTAGTTTAGAATCATTAATTCTTTTGCATTTGCATCCCACCCATTCTCCAAGGAATCTAGGGTTGGTGCCATCTGAACCTTGCTATGAGATTTCAGGCTCTTTCTTTCTTTCTTTCTTTCTTTCCTTTTTTAGTCTCCAATGATATATATATTTACTTGGTCAAAATCAAATGTCTATTTTCTGTTGTTCACTGTAAAATATAATTATTTGACATTGGGATGACATTGAGAGTTGATTGGAAAATGTCATTCATGTGGTATCATGCATGACAAGTATAGCTATTTATCATTGCAGAAACGCCTGTACCTTGAGATGCACAGTATCTGTCCATTTTTATTTTTATTATTATTTTTTTGCCAATGTCGTTAAAGAAAAGTGGATAATCATTTGATGAGGATGAAGAAGTTGCCATACTTGATCAGACCATTAGTTTATCTGGCCTCAGGGACTAGCAATATGTGATGCTTCAGAGGAAGACAAACAGCCCATAATAAGCCTCGGCTGTTGGGAAATGCTGCACATGGGAAAGAAAATTCCTTCACACTCTCTCTAGGCCTTATGCACTGAAGCTTGAAGTCTGAGTCATTATCTTAGCTTGCATAGCTGCAAACATTATTAATGATCCTAACATTACCAATAGCTTCTGAAAAGCAGTTATAATATTTTTCTTTATGACCTCCCAAGGCACAGAAATCCCACATGGATTGTCTGCTTTGATGAAAATGAGAGGGGGGAGGGAAAGTATTTTGTTATACTGGGTCTAAATTTTATCCTCTAATTTTATTTCACGTCTGCTTGCTCTCATATTCTGTGACAGCATGATAATGAAATAGAACAACATCCAACATTCTTTTTAAGTCCAAAATCATGTGAACACCCAGGAGTTAAAATCATCAGTGGCTCATCTCCTCTTTCTCTTTTAAAACCAAAACAAAGCTCTAGAGACTCTCTCCTTACTTTGAACAGCCAGCAGTCCTACACCATATTTTGACATCACGGGTATTCCTAGCATCCAAGAATCAAATTATCCAGCCAGAAAAGCTGAAATCCGCAGGCAGAATAAAGTAATACCAATCTCCCCTAATTTTACAAAATATATCCTACAACTAATTCATATTTCAGGCATCTCTGAAAACATGAGAATTAAAAACCTTCCCTTTTTATGGGAGCCGATATCTTCAGAATTTCAAATCACTCACCCAACAGGAGATTCTGTGCTTATGCAGCAACTTCCTTGAAATATAGATAGTTCTGTAAATGGTTTCAGGCTAGACAGAAGCTTCTTCACTATTGTTTTGGGAGTTGAATATAACCAGAATGGCTTGGAACCAAAGGACCTAAAAGAATGCCTTCTCCTCTATGTCCTCCTGTGTCTGAGATCATCACTGAGGGCTTTGAATATCAATAGCTGGGGAGAACTATGCAGAAATTGGAGCCATTTGAAGGTTTTAAAGTTTTCTTTGCTCTCTGAGGATCTGAGCACTCCAGGGAAATTTTCAGCATCCATAGTGCTCTGTACCTCTCAAGGCTCTTCGTACAGGCCTGTGGCTTACGCTGGCTCAGCTTGTCTGAGTGTGGAAAGCTAAGCAGGGTCAAGCCTGGTTGTTACTTGGATGGGAGACCCCTCCTCTAGTTTCCTGCATTGAGCAGGGGGTTGGACTCGATAGCCTTGTAGGCTCCTTCCAACTCGATGATCTATGAAATCTATGACCACTGGTGTAGTGGGGCAAGGGCTTGTAGGGGTGCAGCATCACTTTCTGATCCTCAGGGATACTGATGTTGTCAGCCAGGCCCACCTCAGACTTCCCTCTGAACATAGCTGCAATCCTCACAGCAGCAGCTGGAGGGGCATGAATTTTCCTAGCAGCAGTGTAGTGTTTCTTGTTCCAATAAAAATTATTTTGGGGTGGCTTGGTCTTGAATGGGCAATTAAGACCCATTAGTTTTACAAAAGACCTGCTCTCAGTGAAAATGAAAAATACTACTAGAACTGGTTTGTCGATACGGATCAACTCAGCTGCCTGCAATTTTGGAGTCTCCTTGGGGGCGTGGCTAAGGGTAGCTGTCATTATTAGCGCCTGCACTTCAAAATTTACCATTACACCATTGCTTGGGATAACAGCTTCAATATTCAACCATTTCTTCCAAGGAAGGGGATGTTGAAAACGACAAATAATTTAGGGGTACGCCAAATATTGACAAGTTTTGATTTTCATGTTGTAAATTGTAATTTCATTGAGACAGAAATATCTTCCTGACAACCCACCATGTGAATATCCACCTATTCTCAATCTTGTTCATTGCCCTTGTTTCCTTTGGCTTCCATTGCTTCGGTGCAACTTCCCCCTGGGTTCTGCTGCTTTCTGTTTCTGAGGTCAGTCACACAGGTGATCCCAGACAATCAGGGACCATGTGCTGAAGGAGATGGCATCATAATGCTCTCTGGCCAATCACATTTGTCTATGTGAAGAAATCACTTGAGAGTTACAGCAATCAGGGCATCATAAATGAATAGGTGAAACATTCACAGTCTTCAGAAAAGGAGATATTTTTCAACATTATTGATAATTTTAATGAAAAATAGTGAGCAGTTTCAGCTCAGCCCTAAAATTAATTTTAAAAAATCATTGGTAAATGTTGCTATGGAAATTACTCCCCTTCCTTCTGTGTATCCCAAAGTGAGGAGGCCTGCTGTTCCTGCCTGACAGACTGAGCTAGCAGGTTCATTTCCCTGACCAGAATGTTTTTTTTCTTCTTTAGCAGAGGCAGGAAACCCTGGGATGAGTCTTACCTGAAAGAAGACTCATTTTGCATCCAAAAGCAAATGCTTCCAGCGACATGGCATCCATCCTTAAACGTTCAGTTCAGTTCCAGTTTGACTCAGCCAATGGCTACAACAAAATATTTAACATAAAAGTATTGAACACCAACCCCAAAATAGAATAATACAGACATCACACAAATTTGACACCGAGATAATATTTAAACAACAATAGATCCTCTATAAACGAAGGTCTAGGCAGGAATAAGCAAATCTGTCCATTTCTGGTCTGTGTCACTCTCAGTTGCCACCTTTCTTTTCTTTAAAAACATCCTTTCAAAATACATTCTTAAACACGTATCTTGATAAGTATTGAGCTATATATTTTCTCCCAAAATATCTATTTCAGAGTGTATTTTGAAACATTTAAACTGCTGAGAAGTGTTTTTTTTTCCTCACATGAAAATTTGTGTGCATTTCCATGCCCGTTTCTCCAACATCAGTTGTGCGCAGTTTCTGCCATTGACTAATTATTTATCAATTTATTTACATGCATGTTGCAAATGTGCACATTTTCAGACACTTTTTTTTGCTGCACAAGTTGCATTGCAAGCTTGGGAATGTACATGCTTCAGACCACAGATTGTGCTCAGGACTGCATGTAGGGACTGGGCCCACTCGTTCTGCAGAGGGGCCTCAGAAGGATATGGGAATAGATTCTGATTCAGATGAAGTTGGAGAGGGGGAAGTAGAGATTGAAGAGCCAAGGACAGAAGAACTAGAGATAAGAGAGGAGGGCGGAGGGAGTCAAGCTGTTCCTGAAACCATGGGAAACCAGAGCCTTTCTGAAGAGGAGCAGGAGGGGGACATGGGCGTGGCAGATCCAAAAGTGAGACATCAGTTGAGGAGGGAAGACCAATGAAAAGGTGTGAGATGGTCTAAGCAGCTGGCTCTGAGAAATCAGGAACCGTCTTGAAGGTTCTGGTTTTTGGGATTTCAGTTACTGAGAAGGGGAGGGCATTAACTAATTCTAATTAGTCTGAAATCAACTTTCACCCGGGTTGTATTGCATTAATGAACTGATTCTATACAAAGCTAACGCAGCTTGTTTCTTTTGTTATTGTAACCTAACACCAGCTTTGCTTGCCTGCAGTTTAGCATAATAAAGCCTGTTGATTAGAAGAACTGTTCTTGTGCTTAACTCCAAAGGGGAGAGGGAGAGGTGACTTCGACACTGCATTAGGTTCTGGGAGGTGCACATTGAGTAAATTCTGGTAAAAAAAATGAACCTAGCTCTAAGTCCTTAAGCATCCCTTGCCTTAGGGCATCATATATCAGCTATCCAGCTTACCATCTGCCAAATGAGAGTCATAATAATTTAGCCACCATTTTGTTACAACCAAGGTGAAAATGAATCCAGCTTGAGTCATCTCTTTCACAAGCCAGAGCTCTATTTTTTTCTGGCTGGACCTATCAGCCTTAAAATAGGTCCCCCTTCTGTGCTTTGCTAACTGAAACCATTGCATGTGTAGCTTGAAAAAAGGGTCACAGAGAGCGAAGTTTTATTCAAGAGGTTTATTCAGGGAGAGGTGACAGATCAAAAACTTCTCAAAACAGAAACCAAGGCAGGTTTTATTTATTTCATTTATATAAGCCAAAGCTCTCTGGGCAGTTAATAACTTAGGGTAGCCACCCTACCAGGGCAAATAATTTGAAACCAAAACTCCGTAAGGGTATGCCAAGGCATACTATTTATTCAATTATTTCAAATATTTTAACCCACCTTTTGGGATGCATGGCCCTCACAAGGCAGCTTACAAGATTATAGAACAGATGAAAATACAATTGCAGGTGTGTGTGTGTGTGTGTGTTTAAAAAAAACAAAAACAAAGCAAAAACAAAACAGCAGAAGCTAAAGATTTTTTCAAGGACTAAATGCAGATAAATGCATCTCCAGAGTTGTTGTTGTTTTAAAATCAGCAGTGATGAGGCCATACCCATCTCACTGGCACAGCTGGCGCAAGATGCTTTGCGCCTCAGGTAAAGGACAAGATGGAGCCTCTCCTCACTCTGTATACAAAAGTCGACAAGAGTGGCAGTTGAATCTTGCTTCAACACTGGCAGTGGGACAGTATCCTCCATTGCACCTGAAGGCAGCAAGATGTTTTAGGGGGTTCAGGGCAGGCTATGTAGTACATACAGGTCTGTCCCCCAACCATTTGCCACCACTTTGGCAACTGCCGCCTGAGGCAGCTGTCTCCCTCACCCTAATGGTAGGGTTGGCCCTGCTCCCTGGGGAGGGAGTTCCAAAGGTGTGGGGCCAGTATTAAGAATATAATGTGCCACCCTGACCATTGTACAAATACATCTGTACTGATGATGCCTTTAACTAGCTTCCTGGAAACAAATGTAGAATCGTGATAGTAGAAATATAATTCATACCCATCTCTTTGGGGAAGAAAATCCTTTTTTTTTTAATTTATTGGCTAAAAGGAGAAAGCTCTTACTATACCTGTTTGTCTTATTTAATAAGGGAAATCCTGCCAATGGAATATCTAGCTCATACATTTTTACCACCTTGAAACATTTTGCACCATTAGAGAAGTATTTATAGCCACCAGTAAATGAACCGCCGCAAAAGATTCCATCTCATGTGTTTTCCCCTCAAAGATTTTTATGTTCCTGTTCTCTGAAATAAAATATATTACTCTCATGCTTGCCTTATTATTACTTAATCTATCAAGGAATTCTGAACAGTTAAAGCTCCTGTAAATCCCCAGCAAATGAAATAAAATAACCTGAAGCATATTTTCTTTTTCTCTCGTCCTCTTTGGTGGTAAAAGTGTCTATGAAAAAAAGTGTCTATGAAAATTAATATAACTCTTTAAGTATTCACAAACCTGGGCACATAATTTTGTTTGTAAGAAAGGCACCAAGCAGTCAAGGTGAATGGGAACCTCTAGGAAAGCAGGGGATCTATGGTCATCAATGAACACCTGGGCGGGGGGTGGTGGTGGTGGCAAAGAGGTCCAGAGCTACATGGCAAAGGAAATGATTTGCATATATCAGGTTTGAATCTCAGGTTCAATCTCCAGTTAAAAAGACCTCAGGAAGTAGGACTTGGAAAGACTTCTGTGTGAGATCATGAAGGGGCCCCTGCCAATCAGTGTAGATAATACTGGGCTCAATGAACCAATGGGCTTACTCAGCATGTCGGCTTCACATGTTTACATGCAACAAAATGGGGGAGTGCTCCTGTTTGGAGTTCCAGCCTGCCTTGAGCACAAGCCAGAGTAAAATAATGTTTTCAAATCTTTCATAAAAGCCTGCAATGATGGGGCCAGGCAGCAGGGATGTTGAAGAGTCCTTGGTCTCGAGTCACGAGTCGAGTCACGAGTCTTTGGACCCGAGTCTCGAGTCCGAGTCCGAGTCCTTGGTCCAAAATGGTGACTCACGAGTCACGAGTCACGAGTCACGAGTCACTCCCAAAGCTGACTCCACGAGTCCCTATTAAAATCAATGGGGGTTTTTCCCAACAAAATAAGGCTACTTCACACTCAGAGCAGCCACACAGAGTAATCTCAGGTCCTTCCTCTGCCTCTCCCAAGTACGCAACACATCAATCAAAATAAATCTTGACACACTGTTGGGGCTGCACTCCCGGTAGCCGTCCATAGTGGCCGAGCAGTGGCACACCTCGCTTCCATGCGCTCTTCGCCAGGAATCACGCTCCTCTCCACTCCTTCTGGCACAGCCCAGGGATGTTGAAGAGTCCTTGGTCTCGAGTCCCGAGTCGAGTCTCGAGTCCCATTAAAAATATTGGGACTCGAGTCCGAGTCGAGTCAGAGGGGGGACTCAGTCCGACTCACGAGTCGAGTCCTCGAGTCCGAGTCCCCATCCCTGCCAGGCAGACCCCCGATGGCAACTTATTCCAGAGGTGTGGGGCCACTGCAGAGAAGGCCCTCTCACGTGCAGTCACCCACCTAACTGCTCTCACAGGTGAGCAACTGAGAAGGGTCTCTCTTGCTGATCTTAAAGTGTGGGCAGGCTGATACGGGTGAAGGCGCTTTCTCTCTCATTCGCTTTTTTCCAAAAAATCTCAAGTTCTTTCCGTCTTGTTTATGAAGAAATGTGTGAATTTTGCTAATTTCCTATTGAAAATTGAACCAAACACAATGCTCACCCACCCATCCATGCAATAGTGTTGCCATTCTCACTTTATAGGAAGCCACCAAGAAGCAGCATGAAAGTTTTTGGCTTATATGCCCAATGTCTTCCAGGTGAAGAGGGGCAATTGAGGATGCTCAGGGGATCCCAATATTCCTGAGCTGGCAAAATTTCCCTTCTTTCTTAGTGTTGCTTCTGCCACTTTCAAATGAACAGCTTTGTAAATGGACTGCTCATGTGGAGCCAGTGGTTCAAAAATGGTGGTGGCAAATGTTTTAACGTGGGCAGTGTGGAGTGCATAGTGGTGCTCGATAAGGGGTATGAGCCAGAAGCATTTGGAAAAAATCAATTCTAGAGAGACATTATACTGCTACAGAAGATTGTGGAAGTGCATCAGTGTGGCGTAGTGGTTAAAGTGTTGGACTGGGACTCGGGAGATCCGGGTTCAAATCCCCGCTCGGCCATGAAACTCACTGGGTGACTTTGGGCCAGTCACTGACTCTCAGCCTCACCTACCTCACAGGGTTGTTGTGAGGGTAAAATGGAGAGGAGGAGGATTAGGATTATGTAAGCCGCCTTGGGTTCCTTGCAGGAAAAAAGGCGGGGTATAAATATAATAAATAAATAAATAAATAAAAAACACAAACCCAACAACAACAACAACAACAACAAGAGCTAGGAAAAGGTCTCTAGCAACAAAAGTTATTGTACTTCAAGGTGAGAAGTCTCAACAGATGAGCATAGGTTCTTCGGAACAAGTTCAGATATCCTGTACACAGAAGATAATAGTGAACTTCATACATAGTGAACTTATTGTTGGAAACATGTTTGTTAAAATGTATTGACTAATGAACCAAGAGATGTTATGCTGTGTTTAATAATAGATGCATTTGTCACCTCACTCCTGCCTCTGTTTCCGTTAAAAAAGAGACGGTTGAGGACCTCCTGCATTTCAGACTCATCATTTCATAAGAAGCCCACTGAGTTATAGATACAGCCATGGCTCCATGAGCTGAATCACCTATGGAGCTTGACTACAAACCAAACAGTATAAATGTCACATCTGTTTAAATTTGGTTGTGCTAATTAGAAACCTTATGGTGAAGACGATCTATTTGCATCATTGAGTGTCACCACATGAGTTTTTCTTCTTCCATGGCTTTCAGAAATCAATCCAAGTTCTACAGACAGTTGCTTAGACGTTATATAAGCAAAACAATTGTTTCGATAATAATTACCCTGTAAAATCCTGTCTCGTTAAAGATTGGCATCCAATCTACAAGAAGGATTGCCACAGTGTGCCGTTGTGATGTGATTACTGAGTGACCCAAATCTCAGCCTTTTTTTTTTTTTTTAAGTGGTACAAGAACCAAATGATTCCATTCAAGGGGGAAGGTCAGGGAAGGAGTTTGAGACCTGGATACCAAGGTCCTGGAAGCAAGGCTGATGCCTAACTGAAGAACGACAAGAACAAAAAAGCATCCAAATTTGCATACATCAATTGCGCGTGTAAAGGGGGAAATACAGAGTTGAGACACTAAAACAACCTGGAGCTAACAACCGGTGCCACACTCACTAAGAGTCCCAGCAGAAAAAGGAAGAGCTGATAGCTACGCCCACTTCCTGTTGGGGCTCTGTTAATGATTCAATGAGTATCTTCCAATGAATCCACCCTAGAAGATACCAGTGATCTTAACCATTTCACCCAACTACCTGGTGAAACATGAGCCATAGGTTTTGACTGCAACTTAATTATCCCACAATTATGAACCTGGACCAATGCATATTTGTGCAGTATTTTCCAAGTCAAGAACTCTGGCAAATAGGGCTACATTTATTGAATAACAAAAAGATATGTGAAGGGAAGAAGTGCAGGTACTAACTAAACTGGCCATTGGCCTGTGGAGGTGTTCCTGGGCAAAAACATCCAACCCCGAGGGTGGCGCTGCAACTTGCCACACTCCCCCAGTTTTACACCACCCTGGTGCTGGGAGGCCTTCCCACTGTCACCACCTCACGGGGCCACAAAACTACAAGCGGGCGAGGTGAGTCGGCCTCAAAGAGGCTCCTTATCTCCCACACTGGGCCGCAAAACCCTGAGTGGGGAGCCTCAGGTCTTGACAGTCAG
This sequence comes from Shinisaurus crocodilurus, assembly GCA_021292165.1. Lineage (NCBI taxonomy): Eukaryota > Metazoa > Chordata > Lepidosauria > Squamata > Shinisauridae > Shinisaurus > Shinisaurus crocodilurus. The sequence continues at coordinate 77,664,823 of CM037879.1, read as the reverse complement.
CTAAAAGGTGCCATCAGATGCTCACCGAACCCTATTCCACTGCCTATTCTCGCACTTACCTGCCAAATGCGACCGAATTGAATCAAAACAACGAAAATGAAGAACCTCAAAATAAAAAAACCCAACCCTGGATCACAGTGTAGATGTGAGTATGATTTTATAATTGTCCATTGTGGACCACAAAGGATGAGTATAGCAAATATCCAGAAGAGCTGAAGACAAAGTAAAATCCTCGACCAACTACAAATTACCAGCCCAGCTGTGGAAGGATTAGTAATAACATACGGAACATCATAGTTAGGGCACATCTGCATCACAAATGCAAATGTTAGGGCGTAGCTATCAGCTCTTCCAATTTAACAATCATGTCTTCCCTCAAAGAATCCTGGGGATTGTAGCTTACTGACAATCATCGTCGTCATCATCATCATCATCATCATCATCATCATCATCATCATCTTATTTATTTATATCCCACCTTTTCCCCAGTACTGGGACTCAAGGTGGCTTTACAACATTAAAACTTGTATCCTTCTCAGTGTACAGGTGTGAATTTGTTTTCTCAGGCTTCATATAATGACTTCTGCACAGGCGCCAATAGAACTACTAATAACAAGATCACAAACTCTCTTTGAAGGCACAGGACGATGTAGGAGACTAAAGGGAGTTTGCCGGCACACACTCTGCCATCCTGTGGAAGTCTACATTGGCCGATGGAATGGGAAATTGCCGATGGAATGGGCCGATGGAATGGGAAATTGCCGTGTGGATGATGCTGAAGACATTCGGGAACACAGACAGTAGAAGCCCTGCTGGTAATGGTGTGAAGAAAAGATAAGCAGTCCAAAATAGTACTTGTGATTCTGGACTTCAGCAGCCAGGGGAGAAAAAGCATCTACTGTTCTACATTGTTGTATTAAATGCTGTCCATTATTATTGTTGGGACTTGAAAAATATACTAGGAGAGGATATATTGTGGAGTAATATCCTTCCTATCTCACGTTAGTGAGATCAGCAGAGTACAGTCCCTTTCCAGCTTAAAAGAAGCTTAGATTTGGCTAGTGTTAGCCAGTTAGCATTTGGTAATCCAGGATGCTTTAAGGCAGACTGGATTTCCCTGGTTTTGCCCCCTTTTCTCCCCCTCAGAACAATAATCAGAGACACAGTCTTGTAAAAGTTAAAAGTAACATTTACTCACTCAGATTATGCAGTTTCATTCAGGCAGGCTTAAAAGCGTTTCTTACAGTTGGTTACAGTTCATTTGGAAATACTTGGGGTCTGAACTTGTGGAGTTCAGACCAGCAACTCTGGTTACATGCTGCTGCTAAAACAACCTGGAGCTAACAACCGGTGCCACACTCACTAAGAGTCCCAGCAGAAAAAGGAAGAGCTGATAGCTACGCCCACTTCCTGTTGGGGCTCTGTTAATGATTCAATGAGTATCTTCCAGTGAATCCACCCTAGAAGATACCAGTGATCTTAACCATTTCATCCAACTACCTGGTGAAACATGAGCCATAGGTTTTGACTACAACTTAATTATCCCACAATTTTGAACCTGGACCAATGCATATTTGTGCAGTATTTTCCAAGTCAAGAGCTCTGGCAAATTGTCAAAAGCAGCTGCAAACTCTTTTGTCTTACTCCCCCTTTCCTCAGTATCTGGGAGCTGGCAGGGTCACTTTTCTATGGAGCCCTGGATTTGTGTTGTCTTTGATGTCTGACGTGGTAACAACATTTCTTACCCTTAGCTCTTCTTCGTACCAAGCTGTGTAGGTTCTTTCCTCTACCTTTCCACGTAGTCCCCTGTAACAGAGAGACCAGCTGGAACTGCCACTGAGGAGACTGATCGGGAAGAGGAGCAGGAGCAGCCCAGTGGGTTGTTGCTCCCTACTGAACCGATGGAGTGGGCTTTGCTGTCTCTCCTTTCCCTCTGATAGAACCCAAGTAGAACTGGCTGCTGACGGAAACTTCTGGGAGATGCACCCAGAAGATGACAGGCCTGTGGTTCATGCTGGCTCAGCTTGTCTGAGCGTGGAAAGCTAAGCAGGGTCAGGCAGGCCTGGTTGTTACTTGGATGGGAGACCCCTCCTCTAGTTTCCTGCATTGAGCAGGGGGTTGGACTTGATAGCCTTGTTGTAGGCTCCTTCCAACTCTATGATCCATGAAATCCATGAATTGCTTCTTTTCCTGTTCCAGGGCTGAGTCTTGGCCATGGGGTTTAGGGATGAGCCCCACTGGCACATAGTATGGTCGACTCCAGCACCCAAACACTGCACTAGGCATCAAGTAAGAGTGCCGCCTTGTGTGTGAAGGCTCCAAGCAGTCCCCTCAAAGCACAGTTCCCAGGGTTTGCTGTGTTAAGGATAAGAGATAAGACCATTAACCCAGTTTAAGCCTAACTGGTTGGTGCTCTACACAAACACATTAATCATGACAGAGATGAAAAGAATTCTTGCCTGACAATTAGGCAGAGCCAAAAGATCTCACTGTTTGTCATGAACATTTCTGGCAGCATCACAGAGCACTGATCGCTTCAGCAATTATTTTTTTTTTGGGTGGTGATTGCTTCAACAATGTGTTCACCTAATCAGGAAACATTTCCCTCACTCTGACATGACTTTGTCCTCAGCGACATAATTACACAGCTAATTCTGATTGCCCATGTAGCAGTGTCATGATCCTCAATTGGCTGGGGATTGCCCATGTGACTAATCTAGGAAGGGACTGAACCTTTAATTAGTGCATGCCTTTAAAGCACAAAGACGTAGGGAAAACAATGGCAGCTAACAGGATTGGGGGGGAAGGTTATTTAACTGTATCTCCAAATAGAATCTGAAAAGTGGGGAGAAATGGTATAAGGGTGGAATTTGCAAGATTGGTTTGAGAGGGCATCATTTCATTTCAGCTTTTACTCATTAGAAAGACAGGAGCCCTAAGTACTCACTGGGAAAACAGGAAACAATGGGTTGGTGCTGTGTCACAGTCTGCTAGAGGTGTTCATGAAGTGTAATTATTATGTGTAAACACTTTCAGATTCTTGGATGAAAGTATAACATAGTCTGGTTAATATGAGTTGGTGCCCAAAAGCAATGTAGTCAGTTAATTAAGATACCCTTTAAGGTGAATTACGTATGCTAATCTTATTTGCAAAAGCATGCTTTCCCAACAATCATATAATCAAATAATATAAAAATGGAGTGTATGTTTATGATCTTTTAAGATTGCAAATTTGTTGTGATTACATCAAACAACATCTGCTTAGCTTTAGCTGTACTCAGAGCAAAGGCATAATAACAAGAGAGTGCTTTTGTATCATTTGGTAGAGGTGGGGAAGCCCTTTTACCTCATAAACACTGATGAATCTGAAAAGGCTGAGAAATACCTCCAAGGCAATCCCTTTCCCTTACCCACAATGTAGTTGGAACAGTTTATATTTGCATTGCAATGAATTCTTCCAGCAAACAGCCACCCCCCCCCCTAAAGTCGGCCAAACAAATTCCAGTGAGTGACCAGTGTTCCAGGGTAGGCAAAGTTTTTCTCAAGAAAAAAAATTCAGCAATTGGTGCATCCTGACCTGGTCATCTTTCCCACAGGAGAAGACCCAACACCAGACTGAACAACATATGACCCATTCAGCTGAATGCAGTTCATCATAGGGATGGGAAATTGGATGGGTTCACAAAATGTGAATTTACCCAGTTATCACCTCCTGGAACTGAACATGGACCTGACTAGGGATGTGGGAGGGATCACATCTCTCTCTGGCAAACATGCCCCCAACACCCCCTCCCTCCTCCTCCTCCTCCTGAACTTGCCAAAGAAAAAAGCCTGCTCTGAAGAGAGAGTGGAGAAGCCCCACAGCCAGGAGCCAGGGAATGATCTGCCCTTGCACAGGAGTAACACCCAGAGAGAGAACAGAGACTTACATCAGAGTAGCCCCCATGCAAAACACAGCTCCCATCCATCAAGCACTCTGCCAACTCTCTCTCTCTCTCTCTCTCTCTCACACACACACACACACACACAAATATATATGGCGGGGAAAAATGCAACATATAAAAATATTGTGATATATTTTTATATATATCACCAGTGCAGTGTGAGAGCCAGTGTGGCGTAGTGATGAGAGTGTTGGACTGGGACTCGGGAGATCCGGGTTCTAGTCCCCGCTCAGCCATGAAACTCACTGGGTGACTTGGGGCCAGTCACTGACTCTCAGCTTAACCTACCTCACAGGGTTGTTGTGAGGATAAAACGGAGAGGAGGAGGATTATGTAAGCTGCCTTGGGCTCCTTGCAGGAAAAAAGGCAGGGTTTAAATATAATAAATAAATAAATAAATAAAATAACATAACTGCTCTGAAAAAAATTCAGGATATAGTGGCAGATATAGCATGCGGAGGTTGGCTTGGGGTGTTGGTAAAAATCTGGAAGGTAAATCTCCCCCAGCTTGACAAGTTAAATTAGCATAACATTAAGAGTTGAACTGTAGCAGAGGTTCCCTAAGGATCATCAGAAAGCCTTTACAGATGCGGGCTTCCGGGTGAACATGGAGCTTTGAAAGCCGCACAGAAATTCTGTGGGCAGCTGGCACAGCGTTTCCTGGCCAGAGAATGTCTCAGGCTGGGGGATCTACTTTTCATTAGAGAAGCGAAGATCTGAGGTTACCCCCAAATTATCTCATAGGGTCATAAATCGCTTTTTGTGTGTCTTATGACGCATAAATGCGGTTGGTGACCTGAGGTGGGGGAAAACGACGCTGCTTCCAGAGACCGGTTTTACCGATCATCAGAAGTTTGCATGTTCGCTTCCAAAATAAAGGAGTACATCTGGAGTGGCTAATTGGAATCTTTCGGCAGCAGAGTGGGATTTATAATTAACTGTAAGTAGACTATGTTTATCTGGGAGGCGAAAAAGATAAGAGAGGAAACCTGAAAGGAGGTCTATAAATCTTATATGTTTGGAAGCGGCTTGGAAATATCTATACGCAAGGCAAGATGTTTGCAGTTGCAGCATTCTTAAACCTGTGGAACGAAATGGAGAGAGAAATTCTAAACAGATTGGAAGTAAGGATCCAGGCTTGGAACGTAAATCTGAAAGTGGATCAATCAGAAGAACAACGTAAGACGGATTTCTTTACAGGACCGGCAGAGGAGAAGACAGAAGAAGTAAATAAGGACTTGGGAAACTTACCAGAAATTCACAGAGACTTTGAAGTTTTAATTGGGTCGAAGTGGCACGAGAAGACAGTTCAGGAAGAAGTTGTGACGCACTTTTTAAAATCTAAGATGGCGGAGCCGGAGATCGGTATGCAGGAGACCATAAAACAACAGAACAAGCTGATCGGTATGCAGGAGTCCACAAAACAAAAGAACAAGCTGATTTCATTCTTGGTTCAAAACCTGGAACTTAATGAATATCCCTTTGACAGAGGAAAGCAATGAAAGGGACTATCTTCATGGTCTTTTATTGGCAAAAGATAAAGGGTTGATGTATACTGAACTATATGTCTAGTTGGAATATAAATAATCTTTTGATTTTAAATATTAATGGCAAAGGTAAAGGGATTGCTTATATGACTTATTTGAATTTTAAATATTAATGGTGATGTAAGAGAAATTATTATAATTAAGGTATAATTATATTTGGTCTGTTTGGAAACATTTATTTAAAATAATAATAATAATAATTTGTTGTTGTGGTTGGGGGTGTTGTTTTGTGGAGGCTTTGAAGTATTAAAGGGGAAGGTCTTTTGTTTTTTTTGTTCTATAAGTAGCATGATGGCTTATGTGCTTCTGCTGTTCTGTCAGACGTCACTTATTTCTTAATTTTTTAGACTTATCTTTCTTTTCTTTCCTTTAAAAAAATATATCTTGGAGATTAAAAGGGAAGGAATTTCTGTTTAGATAGAAAGGAATAATGAGTAATTGTAATAATACAAATGTGTTGATTCGATGGTTAGGTACTAGAGAGTGCGGGAGCGGTGGAAATACAAAATGCTTTTGGTATGTGGTCATTTGCTAATTAGTTTATAGTTACTTTTTACTTTTGGGATTCTTAATATACTGTATTTTGGAATTGAAAACACTATTTAATGAAACTATAGGTTTTCTTTTTTGGAGTATCCATAAATGTTGAATTTAATAGATTAAATAGTTGATGTTTATTGGGGGAGAGTGGAGACCTCTGGTGTTAGTTCCTTTTAGGGTTCTTTTTTGCCATAACTGGAAGTGATTTTTTGTTAACAGAAAAGATTTTAAGATTAACTGTGGTTGATTAAGCTGTGGAGAAGATTGGAAGTCCATTTTTGTGTTTGTGTTTGTTTGTTTGTTTTATTATGAATAAAAAGTAAAAGTTGAAAAAAAAAAAAAAAAGAAAGCCTTTACAGATGCAAAAGGGTTCTAGCTCCCAATGTGGGCTGCAGGAATCTCGGCTGGGCAAGTTCATGAGCATGGGCATGGCTGGAGCCTCTGAGCCAAACGGGGAGGAGCACTCAAGGAGCTGATGAGAGTCGAGCTTCGGGAGCTCCATACATCCTTAATTATATTTCCAACTTTGCAATGCAGGCACATTTGAAAATGTGTACATTACATTCCTAAAATGCACACAAGGGTGAAGCATGCACATTTAACCTCTGCCTGTGTGGGTCCTGTAGGGGTTAGCTGGAATAAAACTTGCAAGGATTTGAATTAAAGAAACATTCTTTTGTTAGATCCACCGCTATACATAAAGCAACATATATGGCAGTTGGCAATATAGAGCTAAATATATAAGTAGTCTTTTAACACATGGCCAATACAAACAATAGTCCCTCTTAGTCAAAAGAGAAATATGTAAGTCCTGCTTGCAAAACATTGTAGTTAGCCACTCCAGCATTTTTCTTCTGGTTCACCAAGGTGCTGGCCACTTCAGTTACTCTTCTGTAGACAACTTTAGTACCAAAGCAACAACACAATGGCAAATGGCAACTTACATATTGCCGCTTGAAAGCCATAGGCCTGCACTAACAATGCCAGTATAACAAATAACGGAGATACAAAAACAGATTCCCCATTGCCTTTCACATTAACCATTCATATCTATCATATCTATACAGTTTACCTTGTACAAGGTGATAAGAGCCCATCTTTATTATTCAGCTCCCCAGCAGAACAAGCTGACTTTTGTGCCCAGCTCTCCGCTATGAATAATGACTCCACCCCTACTGGGCTAAATCAACCAGTTCATGGGGGTTTACACATACAAAAGTGTGTACATTTGAAAATGCACACAAAAGTGTGCACATTTCAAAAAACTTGCACAAAAAGACATACTAATTTCTGTGCAGAAAAGAAAGGCTCATGTGGAACAGGGATCAAACTCAGAACCTGAACAGGGTTGAGCTTGACAGATTCATCTATCCCTATTCATCAGACATCTGTTATGACTTGCCAGGTACCTAATGGTCGCTCTCTCTATTTTTATAATCCCAGGCAAGCATCAAAAGGCCTTGGGGGGACACCAGACATTTCTGGTGGGTTACATTTGACTTGGTGGGTCACGTCATGCAAGAATGGCCTATTTTCAAAACACATTTTTTAGAAAAACACCTTTACAAATAATATAGCAGACACCCACAGGCATTTATTTGGCCTTGAGTTCTGCCTCATCAACAGCGAAGTCATAATCTTATGCTTCTGCTATCCTTCAGTGTATTTGAGCATCTGCTGTAACCACCACTCTGGTGTTCAACCTTTAATAATATCTTCAGAGCAACACTTTATAATGAAGCTGGGTCAGTGGCTGCACTGAATCTCCTTTCCTTTTCCTTTTCCTGTCTTTGCTCTTGGTGGACCTTTCAGTAACATACTGCTACAGACAATGCTCTCTGGCTGCACACACAGCACAAACTTTAATGTTGTCTGCAGTGGTGGGTCTTCCTTTGGCAGATGATAAAGTAAGCATCATCATCATCATCAGGCGATCACTCGTGACCGAGTAAGATTGTCTTCCGGGATAAAAGGAGGAAATTCTAAAGAAGATTGTGTAGACTCTAGCGATGGGTCCGTAAGTGACTGTGGAGGCCAATTCTAGATCCACACAGCTTCCCACAGTGAGGACACAGGTTACCAGATAGAAGATGGTCCTGTAAAGGATTCATTTGACGTGCTTTTCGCTTAGCACGTTTCTCCCTTTCACCTTGCACTCGGGCTTCTTCAAAGTCCATGGAACCTTTGTGAAAGGCCAACCTCCATTTAGATCGTTCATGGGCCAGAGCTTCCCAGTTTTCGATGTTTATATTGCATTTTTTTAGATTAGCCTTATGAACATCTTTAAACCTCTTATATTGACCACCGATATTCCGCTTTCCATCCTTGAGTTGGGAGTAAAGTAACTGCTTTGGGAGACGGCAGTCAGGCATTCGAACAACATGACCGGTCCACTGAAGTTGGCGTTGAAGGATCATTTTTTCAACGCTAGTAGTCTTTGCTTCTTCCAGTACACTGACATTTGTTCGCCTATCTTCCCAAGTAATTTGCAGGATTTTCCGGAGGCAACGTTGATGAAACCTTTCAAGGTGGTGGAAGTGACGTTTATAGATAGTCCATGTTTCGCAGGCATACAATAAAGTTGGTAATACAATGGCTTCATAAACCAGTGTTTTGGTCTTCTTACAAATATCCCGATCCTCGAACACTCTATGTTTCATTCGAGAAAATGCGGCACTTGCGGAGCTCAGACGATGCTGGATTTCACTGTCGATGTTAGCTGTAACAGAAAGATAGCTGCCAAGATAGAGAAAATGATCGACATTTTCCAGTATTGTCCCGCCAAGCTGGATAGATGGCATCACCAAAGGATTGGCTTGCACTTGCTGATGAAGCACTTTGGTTTTTTTGATGTTAAGTGAGAGACCAAGTTTTTCGTATGCTTCTGCAAAAGCATTTAGGATAGTTTGGAGATCATCCTCTGAATGTGCGGAGACCACATTATCATCAGCATACTGAAGTTCCACAACGGAGGTTGTAATTACCTTACTTTTTGCTTTCAGCCTGCTGAGATTAAAAAGCTTTCCATCTGTTCGATATATAATTCCCACACCGGTGGGAAGTTTCCCCTTGACAAGATGTAAAACCATGGCGATGAAAATGGCAAATAATGTTGGGGCGATAACACATCCCTGTTTAACACCTGATCCCACTTTAAATGGAGCACCATGAGAGCCGTTGTTGTCCAAAACCGTTGCCGTCATGTTGTCATGGAGAAGTCGCAAGATATTCACAAATTTATTGGGGCATCCAATTTTCATAAGGATAGTCCAGAGAGCTGTACGGTCTACAGTATCAAAGGCCTTAGCCAAATCGATAAATGCCATATAAAGGGGTTGATTTTGCTCCCGGCATTTTTCTTGGAGCTGACGTGCAGTAAAAATCATGTCTACTGTCCCTCTAGAGAGGCGGAAACCATATTGAGTTTCAGGGAGGATCTCTTCTGAAATAGATAGAAGACGGTTTGCGAGAATCCTAGCAAATATTTTACCTGCGGTTGCTAAGAGAGAAATGCCCCGATAGTTTCCACAGTCTGTTCTATCACCCTTCTTAAAGAGGCTGATAATTATGGCATCCCTGAAGTCTTCTGGGATCTCTTCTCTTATCCAGATTTTTTCGATGAGTTTATGAAAATGTTGTACAAGTTCGGGGCCCCCTTCTTTAAAGATTTCAGCAGGAATCCCATCTGGTCCACTAGCTTTGTTGTTCTTCATTTGATTAATGGCTTTTTTTACTTCATCCAAAGTGGGGAGTATTGCAAGTTCCTCTTTAATTTGTTTTTGCGGGATTTGCGAAAAAACCTCATTATCCACCTTAGACTTACGATTTAAAAGGTCATAATAATGCTCTTTCCAGCGCAGTGCAATAGACTCTTTGTCTTTTAAGAGTTTGGTGCCATCTTTTGATTGTAAAGGGTTTGTACCATAGGTTTTTGGTCCATAAATGGCCCTTGTGGCCTTAAAAAAGCCCCGTGCATCATGAGATTCTGCAAGTTGTTGAATTTCTTCAGCTTTCTTTTTCCACCAAGCGTTCTTAAGTTCTCTTGTTCTTCTTTGGACCTCAGCCTTTGCGCTAGCGTAGGTTTTTTTCTTGGCAGCGCAGTTAATATCATTTTGCCATATTTGGAAGGCTTTCCTTTTTTGGTCAATTATATATTTAATCTCATTGTCATTTTCATCAAACCAATCCTGATGTTTCTTAGTTTCATATCCAATAGTTTGTTCACAAGCTGCAGTAATGGAGGTTTTCAGCTTAGACCAATGGTCCTCAATGTTGTCAGGAGGTTCCGTAGGTAGATGTTCCTTAAGAAGTGATTGAAGACGAGTTTGCTTAATAGGATCTTGAAGGACTTGGATGTTCATTTTACGCCTTGGTTTCCTTCCTTGAAGCCTACGTTGGGGAGCAATGTTGATAACCATTGTGGACCGGATTAGTCGGTGGTCTGTCCAGCAGTCGTCGGCACTCACCATGGCCCTAGTAAGAAGTACATCGCGGCGATCTCTAACACGGACAATTACATAATCCAGAAGATGCCAGTGCTTTGACCGTGGGTGCTGCCATGATGTTTTAAACTTATTCTTTTGTCGAAAGAGCGTGTTTGTGATAGTGAGATTATGCTCTGCACATATAGACAAAAGTAAGAGTCCGTTCGGGTTGCTATTACCAACTCCGTCTTTTCCAATAGTTTCTGGCCATAAATCAAAGTCACGCCCGACTCTTGCGTTAAAATCGCCCAGGAGGATAATTTTATCCTCCTTAGGTATCTCTGACAGGAGAGTGTCCAACTGGCTGTAAAAACTTTCCTTGATGTCATCATCAGCATCTAATGTTGGTGCATAAGCGCTCAAAATAGTTACCTGTTGGTTATTGGCGAGCTTTAATCGAAGAGTTATCAGGCGTTCGTTAATGCCAGTAGGAACTTCTGACAAAGAGTTCACTAGTTCATTTTTGATGGCAAAGCCTACACCATGTATTCGTCGGTCCTGCTCAGGTAGTCCTTTCCAGAAGAAGGTATAACCTCCTTTTTCTTCTTTCAGCTGTCCCTCTCCTGCCCTTCGAGTTTCTTGAAGTGCTGCTATGTCAATTTTAAACCGTCTCAGCTCCCTTGCAATAATAGCAGTCCTACGCTCAGGGCGTTCACTATCTATGTTATCCAGCAATGTCCGTATATTCCATGTTCCAAAATTCAAATGTCTTTTTCGACCGCTAAAATGGTGACCCCACTGGACGCGGTAATCCAGTCAGGGGAGAAAGAGGTAGACTATGTTTAGGGCACCTTTTCTAGCCCCCTCCCCATACGGGGTGAGCAGAGTGGATCCTAAACAGGGCTGCTCAGTCATGGATACAGCTGCCGAGCTGCTCGACTTCCTCGTTCCTTGAACAGGGCGACTGAGTCTGCATCCACCGCCCATGTGCTGGTCCATGACTAGGGGCTTCCAGATTCACAGCCCTGCCCCCGTTGCCATTCGCCAGTCGCCATGGGACTTTTGTTTGTTTGTTTGGTTGGTTGGTTGGGTTGGGTTGGGTTGGATGGGTTGGGTTGGAAGACGCCTGTGCGTGAAACTGTTTTATGTGGGGAGATCGGTGCACAACGAATCACCACACAAACTTGACAGAGTACGGCAGAGATCCAATGGCACGGTTACCCTGACGATTGGAAAACCATTCTCTGCTGCAGCCTTCATCCGCCTTCACAGCCGTTGTAATTTAGGTTTAATTATCTTCCGCCTGTTCTGCCGTTGAGGACTTTATGTTTTGGATCGTTCTTTGTCTGTAAGACAAAGATAAAGTAAGATAAAGTAAGCAGGGGGCAATTGACTTGTCAGAATATTTACCCAGCTCAAATTGCCAGCTACAGCCATTAATGACTTTTGCAATTAAAAAGAGAGGAGAGATTACATTGTCACTGTATCAGCACTCAGCAGTGCTGCAGGGTATGTGGTAATAAGGAGCAGAAGATGGGTACAGTTGGGGGGGAAGAAGAATCTTTGTTTTTTTTTAAAAAAGAAGCTTTGATTGACAAGAGGAGCTGTGAAAAACAGGTGAGAAGATAAGTGGCTTTGAATAGATGTAAGCTCTCTCTGTTTGAGGCTTGTAACATTTGTTAGCCCCAAACCCAAGGGCCATATCTTGTGACATGGGGATGCTTTATTTAAATATGTATTACCTGAAGTCAGTCTCTGTACACCCTTTGATACCTGAGCCAAATATTTATGGAGGAGGTCCTCATTCTACCTGGCTAGGAGGTAAAAACCCCTGAGCTACACATACACTACTCCAGTCTAACTAAAAGTCCCACACCAGAAATATAGAAGGTTAAATTAGTCATCTTCTGTGTATTTTCCCACTGTTATTTGTCACAGAATATTATTATTTAGCACAGGGGTGGCCTACAACTCCCTAGCCAGCACAGCCACAAGTTGCCTGTCCCTGCTTTAGCAGGAATAACTTTTGCAGGTTGCGTTTTGTTATATTTTGGGTTTTTTACTAGATCAGATATTCCTTTTTTGTTTCTGTTTTTTGTTGTTGTTGTTTTTTGCAAGAGTTGCAATGGCAAGAACGTGTCTCAATTGGCTTTTCAGTTCCTTTCCATCAGTGACATAAGTCTGTCCCTTCAATGGATAAATTGGTCCCGGAGTCACATTTAAGCCCTTCAAATTGAAAATCATTTTCCCCACAGCTGAGTTTCCTAGAAGGCAATGAGCACATCAGTTTAGGAGCCTATTTGTACAATTATGGGGCATTTGTGATGGATGCATACACCTCAAAATGTGTATCAGTCTATTTCTGGTCCATGTCACTTCTGCCTATATTCATGCATAAGTCTGCCCCATCCCAGCCCTATGCAGGCATTCACCTGCTCATGTGTAGGGCTAAAGTATTTTTATAGGGGTGAGTGGGCATGCCCATAAGTCCCACCCCCAGCATCCCCATGTGCCTAGTACCCAGTTAGACCTTTGTGTGTTGAGTGCAAAAGTCTGAAGAAGGCTGTTTAAGCACATTTGGCTGAATGCACTTACACAGTTCCCATGATTGTGAATCCCGCCTTAGCAGGGTTTCTGATCATGGGAACTTTGTAAGTGCCTGCATAGGGCTCCCATCTCCACATTTATATATATATATATATATATATATATATGTATGTGTGTGTGTGTGTGTGTGTGTGTGTATAATATACTAGCCATGCACACCATGAAAGCCACTTTGGGAATGGGCAATCCCCATAGCAGCCATTTTGTGAGAGCACCCATGACATTTTCTCCAAATTCCAAATGTGCCCACCTACCCAAAAAGGTTGAGGACTCCTTGTCAAGGTTCCGCTACTGCAGGGACCCCTTAACCTGCCTTTGGGAGATTTCTGCCTCTCCTCAAAGCCCCTCCCGTTCCAGGAGATCAAGTCCTTTTACAGCTTCCAATAGCATGGGTGTAGGCTGTAGACGTGGTGAATAAGTCACTCCAAACTCTCAGGGTAAACAACAACACTTTACTTATAATATTAGGGTCTTTACTTAATAGAGTGGTTACAATTCAAAAGCAAGTATGAAAAAATAAAACAAACAAACAAACAATCCAATGTTCTCTAGTTAAACTTCAGACTACCTATCTGCTATGCAGCCAGTTTCTCTTTCTCTCTCTCTCCTTCTCTCTGCTTCTGCTTCTAGCTCTCTCTCAGCACACTAACTGCTAGCTGACCACACCCCACATATATAGCCTTCCCAGGAATGGAAGGTTATAACCATGTGACCTTGAATAGGATATCTGATTCTTAACTTCTATTGGGTAAACTAAAACTCTCAAACTCCCCCTCCCATCCAAGTGTTTGGGCCTTCAGGCTTCAACAAACTCAAGCCTGAGTAGGCCTCAATCCTTTACACTCCTGAAATAGGCTGACAGTGCAATCCTATACATGTCTTCTCAAAAGTAAGTCCAATTACTTCCCTATCAGTGGATATAGGATTACAGCCATAGGGATTTCTGCCTAAGGGACTGATGCCAACTCCCCCATAACATCCCTTGCTGCAGATCCTGCTGTTACTTCTGCCAACTGGCTCAAGTCATTCCTGCCAAAAGGGAGTCAATAAAATAAATGTGGAGTTAAAGAAACAAAGCCTTAATACCTACACATTCTTGACAGATAGACTATAAAACAGCAACTGAAAGTAGGATTTCCACTGACAAAAATGCAACCCCAAAAGTGGTCCCTAAATTACTATTTTTCCCAAGAAGCCAATCACTTGATTATAATTAAAAATATTACTGCGAAAAGTTGGCATACCTCCATCTGAAGGCACATTGCCACATCCAGAGAAAGGGCCTAAAGCAGCCTTCCCCAACTTGGTGCTTTCCAGATTTTTTGGACTTCAACTCCCATCAGTCCCAGTGTTCAGGAGACTATAGATTTTAAGCCAGGGGTGGGGTACTTCTTTCAGCCTGAAGACTGAATTCAATTCAGAAAAGCTCTTGGTGGCCAGAGTCCAGTGGTGGGCAAAGCCAAAGGGGCAGGGTAAAAAATGCCAGTATATTTCCACTTAAAGCTCTTACTGCTAGTAATTAAGCAGTAGGAGAAGTATTCCAACCTTTTAGAATGGGGGAGGGGGAACAGCACAAAATCTGGGAAACCACCAAACAACCAAAAGTTTGGGGGAAAGGGGTGGGGCCATCTGGGTAACCCCAAAGGGCCAAATTTGGTCCCCAGGCCTGAGGTTGCCCACCCAGGGCCGGTGCTACCATTAGGCCAACTAGGCAGCTGCCTGGGGCGCAGGGCTAAAGGGGGCACCAGAAATAGGGAGGGAGGGCTCAAGTGGGAAGGGGTGTGTGCTAAATATCTGATCTTGCCTAGGGCACCAAACTGCCTTGCACCGGCCCTGTGCCCACCCCTGTTTCATGCTAATTCACTTTGCCTTAGAACAGCTTCCTGTTTAGTTGCCCTTCAGAAGGTGCCTGCACCATGTGTAAAGTATCCAAGATCCATCTGATCAAATTTTTCCTACCGACAAATTGCGACAATTGACATTAAGGAAAAGCAGGGGTCATGGTGGGGTTCCATTGAAGTCATATCGAGAGGGAAAGAGATGCTGGCCACAGTAGCCTTTCAACTTTAGTGATCTTGTTCAGTTAATCTTTAACCATCTTACTAGAAAACATGTATTCTGTCAGTTGTGAAAGCTTCATGAGGTCCAGCTAGTGTTGTAAACAGCTGATAAGAGGCCAACAGTTAGAAAAAGACTAATACAAAACTTTGCCTGAGTACGGAGCTGAAACACTGACTGAGATTTTATTCTTTTGATGATTGAAGATGAAATCAAAACATGGCATGATGTTATGCCCTGCTATGTTAAGCAAAATGAATAATCATTGACAAAAGAAGATCAGAAAGAAGGAGATGAGTTGTGAATGTGTGGGCGCTGAAAGTATAATTGTTTATGCTGAATTTTGCATCCTATTGTTTGCTCGTAATATGAAATTTGTGACAGTTTGTGCAGACACATTACTTAGCAAAAATTTGTCCAAAAGCTATGTAATGGTGTTTCTTCATATTATTTGATTGCATTCAAATGTACTTATGAATACTATTTGTATTCTCTCCATAACTGACTGGTGGAAGTGATAGAACCAGGCATGTAATAACATGGAACTCTTGTTGCCATAAACATCTTCAAGTTAGCCTCTGGCCAGGTCATCAATAAAGAAACTATAGCTGGAAGAAGAAGTAGACTGTACAGTAAACAGTCCAACTACACAGACATATAAATACATGAAACCAGACCAGAGTAGTGTAGTGGGTAGTCAGTGTGTCAGATGAGGAGCAGCTCTGAAGCTCATTGGATGACCTTGAACCAGTCACTATGTCTCAGTCTAACCTACCTCGTGCTGGAGGAAGAATTCACCCTGTGCTCATGGGAAGGAAAGTGGGATGCAATTCTCTTAAGGCACAATCCTATGCATGTTCAGATAGAGAAAGGGCCTACAATTCCCAGCACACGGCTGGCTGGGGCATGCTGGGCGTTGTAGTCCTTTTCTCTGCCGAAACATGCATAGGATTGCGCCCTTAGCTGCCTAAATAAGGCCACTCAGTATAAGTCTTGCAGAACAGATGGGATGTAATTTGTACAAAGAGGGAACTGATTAAAAGGAATACAAAGGATTGAGAATAACCTATTGATTTCTTAAATATACATTTATTCTTCTCCCAAAGGCCTCCTATCCAAACATACTGATCAGATCCATGCCCATTTAGATACGAATCTCGATTCAGAAACCTACAGTATATCTTCATAGCTCCCATTGACTATAATAAGAAATCACGGAACGTCTATAACTTTTTTCTGTTTGTCAAAATTTGACAAAAACTGCAGGTATAGTAGTCCCTTATGAGGGGATTATGCCTGCCACATTTCAGACAAATAGGTGCAGCAGTGTTTTTGTGCTACATAGCTTTAGATTTTGATTTTTTTTAAAATAGGGAACTGCCAATAATGTTTTTAAATTTTTTGGCAGAACTGGATGGAATTTTCAGGGGTAGTTGCCTCTTCTGAAGGGATCAAGCCTGCCACGTTTCAGATGAATAGGGTTTTTTTTGTTTTGTTTGTTTGTTTGTTTTTGGAGGGGGCTTTATGGAAGAGCAGGCTTTACAGTTTGAGGGTTTCTCAAAAAGAAACAAACAAAAAAGGATGTGCTTACCCTACTAGGTTTTTTTAATGGGCAATTGTTATGAAAATGACAGACAGCATAGCAGTGGCCCTAGTTAAGAAACTGAAACATTTCAGAAGGATAGGTGTGCTATTTTGAGGTGAGATTTGGTGGTGATAGGTGGGTAAGTGAATCTCCAGGTGGGGGTTCATTTTTCTTTTTGCAATTTGTGTAAAAATGGCATATGTCATCCAAACTACCCCCCCCCCCCAGAAAACACTGCACCCAGCATTACTAAAATAAGTTGGGAAAGGAAGAAAGGAGAGGTGGCTGTTTGTACGCGGGGGTGAGGTGGATGTAGGAGGAAATGGGCAGGAGGGGTGGTTCCTCTCCCAAGCATTATATTGTGCTCAGATTGGTTCAGGGAACATTTCCAGTTTCTCCCTGATTTGGGGGAGAGAGGGGAGCTAAAAAAAAAAACCCACCCCAAACCAAACTGAGGAGAATGTTGGTTCACCCATTTCTAATCTACACTACCAAATCTAAACTGATTTGAAATCAATTTAACCATCATTGTTTCCTCAAAGAACTCTGGATACTGCAGATCTGTGAAGGCGCTGAGAACGGTTGACATTTGTAGTCTAGACATGCCCTCAAAAAGTGCGAGACTGCTCTTTTCCTCACGATCAATAGCAGACATGTTTATTTGCAGCACACAATGGAGGGCAAAGGAAAGGGATGAGAAAGATCCAGTGCCGTAGATTTTGTATTATTTTGTTAGAAATTCTGGTATTGAGTGGTGACTGATAGTTGTATTGGTTTATCTGGAGGGAAAACAAGAGGGCTATTTTACAGTAGCTGATTGAATTATGCATTGCAAAAAGTAATCTGCGGAATATATGTATCAGCTAAATAATATGCAGATATGGGGGGGTTGGTTGGTTCAAAAGCTATTCTATCTTGCACAATATTTAAATGCATTCTGGGTGGTCCTCTGGAGATTGAAAGTACTACCTCATAAAATTGCCAATTTTGTACTTTCTTGCAAACTCAGGGCCAATCAATGTGAGCTGCCATGATCAGCTTAAGTTGCCAGGTCTTTGAGTGAACGCAAAGAAATTGGTTTATTGCACTGAATAAATGTGTTGAGCAGTGAATTTGTATTCATCTTTCTCCCCAGCGCAATCTGCAACTATCCTGCTATGTTCAAACCAATGTTATGGGAACAGGAGCTTTACATAAACTATGGGCACAACCTACTGAGATAATTTCCTGCCTGGGCCTCACTGAAATAAATAAGAGTTGTGCGGGAGTATTCTTGTGTAAACTCCCTTTCATTTCAATGGGGACTAAGCTGGATACATTTGGGGGAGCAATTTTGCCCTATGTACAATTCCTTTGGAGGCTGTAGCTTTGAAAAGGCAACGCTTCTCCTAATGTCAGTGCCCAGGCCAGAGATCCTCCTAGTCTAGATCCAAATTTCAAATATGAGGAACTGCAGAGCTATGTTTCCTGCTCTGCAAAATTCAGTGTTGTACAAAATCAGAGCTGATTAAGAAGAACATTTCAGCACGTGACAGTGGTAGGAAAAGTCAAGTGACATTGTGCTTCCGGGGACTTCAGCCTGGGTTGTATGCACGCACCACCATGCACACTGAGTTCAGCTCAGATTCCCAAGCCTTTCTGAGAGTGTTGTTAGTTCAGTTAAAGCACACTAGCTTCCTCCCCATGTAGGAAAGGACAAAGTGACCATCCCTAACTTGACTGCTTTGACATTTAACCCAATGGATCTGGTCACCTTTCACTGTTGGATTGTTTGAAATGCCACATCCAATAAATCCCCAACCCACACAGTAGTTCACATAGCAGTCATAGGAATGTATGAGAATTTCATTTTTGCTCACAAAACATGTGATCATGCCCGTTCAAAACCCTGAATGCAACCATGTGTCCATGGAAAATGTTTGCAAATTGTTGAATCCATGCTTGTATTCATCTCGTTCTCGATTCCAAGTTCAATTTGCACAAATTTCCTAATTTGTGAAAAAATTCCTCAGTAGATTAAATCAGCCCTGCTTTAGTCTATGGAGGAAATTTGTGCAAATTAGAAAATTTGTGCAAATTTCAGGACATTTGCAGAAATCTCCCATTCAATCTCTGCTCTATTTGCAGAAATCTCCCATTCAATCACTGCTCTATTTTCAGAAATCTCCTGTTTGCACAAAGCAAGTAGTGATAAAATGGAGAGGAGGAGGAGGAGGAGGATTATGTAAGCCGCCTTGGGTTCCTTGCAGGAAAAAAGGCAGGGTATAAATATAATAAATAAATACAATGAGTGACAAGTCAATGTTTGGAGAATCCTAGCGATCTCAAAGATCGCTCATTCATCCATTCCTAGTCTTACACTGCAGTTCCCCCTCTCTTTAGAGGCATACTGCTCCCTTAATATGACTTTTGAGTCTATAACCTTCAAAATATTCACCAGGTTTCCTGGCCAATCAAATGCTGCACATAGATGTTAAGATTAAGACATCCAGTTTGTTCTGTAGTCTAGGGCTGGCCATAGGGTATACATATTGCAAGCCATCAGTTGGAGCAGCAGTGCTTTTTGGGGAGCCAATGGAGCATTGTGTGATCTGAAAGGTGCACCCCAGAATCCGTTTCTGCATTCCAGTGGATGCCAAGGCCATGGCATGGACACGTGTGTGATGAGAATTGTGCTCCAGCATTCTCTATAGTACGTCAACAAGGAATCCAGGGTTGGACTTTTTAGATTGCATCGCACAGCTACCTGGGACAAAAACATGTCTACATTCGACATCATGTGCACATTTGAAAAATGTGCAAAGAAAATGGATATATGTCCAAACTGTGCATAAACATGCTTTAGTAAATGGCTGCATGCATCCAAAAATGCACACAAAAGTTTGTATATTAATGCGTACATTACAAAAAAAATGCATTATGAATTTCCATACAGATTGGGGGGGGGGTTTCCTTTAAAAATGGCAAGGGTCACGTGCAAAGAGGACAGAATGAGCCTGACCACAGCAAACTGTCAATCTCAGCAAGACCAAGACTGACAGATCTGCCCATCCCTAAATTTTCTTTCTGAGTTGAAAGTTGGTATGCAACCCTATGCATTCCTACTCAGAAGTAAGAGACCCATTGAATTCAATGGAGCTTACTCCCAGGACTAAAGTCTTAGACTCGTTCCTCTTAGGGGCTTGTGAAGGGGGGACCCTTTACTTCATAATTACTGTGGCATTTCACAGTGTGCCATTTGCCGTAGGGAATAATCCATTCAGTCAATGGGGATTCTTAAGTAGACTTCAGTGAAGTTGGTTGGAGAGTAATTTAATTAACACTTGTTATGTGAGACTAAAACTGTGCAAAAAAAACAACAAACCCAAGTCTATTCAGAGATGTTACATTAACATTAAAAAAAAAAATCTCTTAAGATGAATTGAGGGCTTATTCAATCAGAAGCACAATTGACTGTTGGATGTCCATTACTTTAAGTTGTCAAACTGTTACCTGGTTCAGCAAACAATAATCTCCCAAATTGTTAGGAAACTAAACAAACAAACAAGCAACAACAAAAAGTGTGTGCATGTGTGTGTGGGGGGGGGATAATGTGCAGTATGTATGCATCTGCTTTATGACTTAAAATAGAATATATTGGCCATAAAGTGAAAGATTTACAAATGTCTTATACTGTTCCTAAAGTAACCAGAAATTCACAATAAACTTCTGACAATGCTGTTGTTTAGAAAAGCTGTGTGAACAGTTTGCAGCATGAAGGTGGGGTGGGAGGGGGAGAAGTTCCTGATACAATGTCCTGTGTGCAAATCCAATTTTGGAGTGACAGCAGGTGAGAGAATAGTAGCACTACAGCAGGGGTAGATAGAAGGTAGACTCCAGTCCCACTGGCAGGACTCAATTTCTAGACCACCTGGTGGTGTGTATGCCAGTTACAGTGATTCTTGCAAAGGATGAAGGGCCAGGTGGATCTTTGCTGGATCTTGCAAGGCACATCTTAAGTTCTTAAAGCAAGAGTACATACCCAGGATCACTTAACACGGACTAGTTATTTCTTAGCTGTTAAGAGAATGACTTGAATCAATATACACTCTTGTTTAGTCAATTTAAAATTCATCACTGGGCCTCAGCATGTTTTAAAAAAGTAGACCACACAAGACTGAAGTCAGTCCACCACTATGGGAGGGATGCCCAGGTCATTCTGGTTTGTCTAGCTGTTCATTACTTCTTGCCAGGGCTGGCCCTTCCATGAGATGGGGTCTGCGACAACACAGTCCCTTACACTTTAGGACCAGGCGCATAAACCCTTCTCAGGCCAAGCATCAACACTTAAAAACCTGAGGGGAGGGTCAAATGAAACCTTTCCCCTACTAATGAGGGAAAAGATTAATACTGGTTATTAAGGATCTAGCTTACATTTATGATACTGTGGGTACAAAGGTGTGTGTGCCCGCCCAGGGTCTTCCTCAGACAGCAGAGCAGGAGGAGCAGCAAATTGTGTGCTCCCCCCACCAAGAGGGCCCCTAGCTGCCATCTTGCTCCCATGAGGAGGCACTGCAGCAAATGCCACAGTGGGAGAGCAACCAGCAGAGCTCTCTGGACCACACACACACCTTCTTGCTTGTGGAGGACCAAAAACCAGAACTGTGTCTCCTATGCCCCAGGTGGGGATTATGCATCCAGATGGTGAGTGGAAGGAGAAAAACAAGTCAGGGTTCAATGTGTCAGGGTTCAATGTATGTTCAGGCTTTCTCTCCACATTGCTTGCCTTGAGAATCCTCTCAGAGCAAATCAAGAGGGCGGGCTTCTGAAAAAAGGGGCCAGTGCAGCTCTTCAAAGAGACATCCAGGTCCGAATGCCTGGCTCAGAGCCAGGCATTATGGGAGGGGTGTCCCAAGAGATCAGCAGCAATGGGGGCGGGTGATGCTACAGCAGCAGCACATGTGTTCTTTGCTGTCTTGGGCAGTGGGCCTGCTTCCTGCCACCCTAGAATCCAGCCTGTTCTGCCTGCTTACCCCATCTTGAACAGCTGGAACTGTCACCGTTATGCTGTGGCCTGGATTTCCAATTCCGACCTCAGTGACCTGTTGGAATTCTTCCAATACTAGGAATAGTAGGAGAATATTGCAAGCTTTCTTCCATTTTTCAGCCAAGCTGGGGGGAAAGGGGGGGGCAACAACTCACTTTTCATGAGCATTCTATGCCACACGGTAATAATCCTCCTCATTTATTTACAGTATTCTAAACCAGGGATGAGGAGCATATGGCCCTCCGGATGTTGAACTGCAACTCCCATATCTCATCCTTCATTATTGGCTATGCTGGCTTGGGCTGATGGGAGTTGCAGTCCAACAACATCTGGAGGGCCACACATTCCCCACCTCTGTTTTAAGCCTTTCAGTGTCTAATGGGATATTCACAAAATCGCTTAGCACAGAGCTAATTTACTCCTTAACATACTTCAGCTACCCCTTTTCCCATTACCTATGAATGGAATTGGGGAAAATGTAGAATTTTGGGGTTGCGGGGCTATAATATTTCAGCTGCACCCACAAGGGAATTTAGTTCTGCTACTGAACTGTGCTTTAGTGCACCTTTTGGAAGAAAGACGCAAGTATTGGGTAGTATCCAATGCTGCCTGTGCACCTGCAGCACCCACTGCAGCTGGGAACTAGCAGTTTTTAAAGCAACTGGAAACTAACAGAAATAGGGCATGTCAGCAGAGCTCACAGAACAGCTGACCTGGTCTGATCCTGAAATGAGCTTTTCTGCTAACTCCTGGGGTTGCTTTAAGAAGGGCTCACTCCCAGCTGCGCTAATGGTGGTCCCATGGCCACAATGGAATGAGTGGAATCATAGCAGCAGTATTGGATACTGCCCAATGTGATTAGCAATCATGTCATTGTTGTTTTTAAAATTAAATGCCAAGTGTGGGGGCAAATAGTCAGTGGCAGTACAGCACACGGGGAGGAGAGGTTTACATCTTCCCTCCCCAGCTGTGATGTCTGTAAAAATTGCCCCACCTTGCACAGCAATTAGCATTAGGGAAAAACAACAACTCTCATTAGCACTAATTGCCATGCAAGGGGGGGGATTTTTTTTACAGAGATCACAACTGGATAGGGAAGGCTTACATTTCCCCTTCTGATGTACTGCAGTGCCAATGACTATCCCCTCCCCTTACATCTGGTATTTAATTTTAAAAAGCCAATGATGTGATTGCTAATCACATCATTAGCATCATGTATACTTAGGTCCTCTGAAAGACAGTATGACTATGTGGGTATGTTTGGGTGGCTACACTGCTATTTCTGAGTGTGGACCGGCCAGCTCATAGACCACCTGCAGTCCCGTGGGTGCAGTATGTGGGAAGACAGGGAATTGTCATAGAGCCCCATGTGCTTCAGAAGTCTCAGTGATTGCACTGAAGATTCCAAAAAGCCAAACCGAAGTAGCCCGCTTCGTAGCCAGCTACTCATTAAGCCCATGCAGCCACCCAACAAATACTAGGCTTCAGGGGAGGCTGGTGACTCCTGCTTTGGCAGGGCTCCTAATCCATTGCTGGTTTTATTTGGAGCTTTATAGGTGCTGGAGCTTTATATCCATGGTGCTGAACTGCATCCCCAAAATAGGTTCACCCGCATGGAGCACCTTGGGTAGCTCCTATAAAGCTCCAAATAAAAGCTGCAATGGATTAGGAGCCCCACTGAAATAGGACTCACCAGCCTCCACTGCTAGGCTCTATTACTGGCAATGCAATTACTCTGCATTATCAATATAGGCAAGTCCTTTAGGCCTTTCCATTTATTTATTTTAAGTGTTTAAAGGACTCCTCCTTTTCCTCCTTGCTCCTCTCCAAGGCAAGTGCCTTTTTAGGGTACTTTCCAGTCCAAGAATGGAACTTCTTTTCCTGTTTGGGCCTCCCCTTTGTGTTCTGTTGTTATTTTTGGAATGGGTACTTCCTTTTCTTTAGTTCACCTCTCTACATCTCACCAACCTTCCCCTTCTCAACTGGCTTGCCTCATTTTTTTGTGCTGCCTGGTTTCTTTCCCTGGCCTCATCTGTGTTCCTGGAGCTGACTCCTTGCCAGTTAACCCTTCCCTCTCCTCCTGGTCTCTGCTCTGCAGCTTGTTTAGCTGGCTCCCAGATTGGTCTATGGCCTCCCAGGCAGCACCACTGACTCTGGAGGAGACCTCTGGGAGCTGCTGCTGCTGATCTGTGAGATGCTCCTTGTCCCATTAATGGATGGAGGCACCACAAGGTAAGTCCTAACAGTGCTGACATTGTGTAACCAGATTGCCAGGCAATATGCCTCAACTTGCAGATAATATGAATAGAAATTGATCCTGTTTCTAGCAGCAAATTTTCCATTTTCTTCCTTAGCAGAGAAAGACAAATGTACCTGCAACAATAATGCCTGAGAAACCACACATTCCATGTACATCTCCTGAGCACTTTCCTCCCTCTTTCAGAATGTTGTCCTTTTCTTATTAATTAAATGGAAACTGCCTCTAGCCAATGATTGAATTCTCCACCACGGCTTAAAGTGATCAAGATTGATCAAAGTAAAAGTTGTGCTGGCCCTTTTCATACAAATGATTTGGCTCCAGAAAGGGTTTGATCAAATTAAATGGAAGATCTAAATAACCCGTGATCAAATTAAGTGGAAGGCGATGCAAGCCAGTATCAATCGTATATAGTCAAATGAAATAAAGGCAACATTTACACATATAGAGGCAGTGGAGAAAGTGCATAATAAAAGCTGAGAGAGAGAAAGGAAGCTGGCTACAAAATGAATATAAATAAAACCCGGGGAAACACAGTGACTATATTGGTTAACCTGACTGGAGAATTAGAAACAAAAACAGTTCTTGGAAAAAATCTTCAAGATATGAACTGACAACTGTGCAATCTTGCCCAAAATATACATTACAAAGACATGTGAGTGCTGGCAACATATCTCTGCCTCCCCGTGTGTTTCTTCAGTGATGTGCAGCTGCAACAAATGCAGGATGTGACATCACAGCCCTCCTCCCACAAGTGGCTGTCAGTGCTATGCAGCGGGGTGGGAAGAGAAACAGTAGTACAGCCTTCCTGAACCTGGGGCCCTCTGGATGTTGTGGACTACAACTCCCAGCATTCCCAACCATTGGCCATGCAGGCTGGGGCTGATGGGAGTTGAAGTCCACAACATCTGGAAGGCACGAGGTTGGGGGAGGCCGTACTAATCAGTGGAGCCTGATGACTCTAATGTCAGCGGGGCTGTGTATCCACTCTGGATTTCATCCTGAGCTTTTAAGGAGCTGTCCGTGGTGCTGAACTCCCCCCCCCCAATAGGGTTGACACCATGGATAGCTCCTTTAAAGTTCAAAGTAAAATCTGGAGCTGATACACAGCCCCACTGACATTGGAGTGACCAGGCTCCACTGGTACTAATGCAATGGCATATCACATGGATTATTTCCAAACTCAGGTTACTGGGGAGACACAGGTCAGCAGAACCCTGTATTGTGTAGTTTGGGCTCACTTGGTTCAAATGATTTTGGGAAAAGCCTGTGTCATTCTTCATTTTTTATGTACCGTAATGTGATGCACAGATAACACTTTCAATCCTGCAGTGTGAGCCTAGCACCCAATCCTATGCATGTTGTCTCATAAATGAGTGCCATTGGGTTTAATGGGCAGTACTGCCAAATATATGTGCATACAATGTGGGGTGTAGCATAGCTGGGTCATCTGAAAGGGATGGGAGGTGTTCTAAACAACACGACCTCACTCCCAGTGCCTCCTGTCACTGCCTCCAGTATCAGAAAGAACACAGCTGCTGTTCAAGGGGGAAGGTGCAACTTCATCTCAGCTGGGAAGGAAGAGAGGTAGATTATACCCCCTTTTTATAGGGATGTGTGTGGAGCTCGATTGGGCGGTGGAAGTCTGGCAAACTCGCTGGGCTCGACCCCCGAGCTCTGCTCGCCCTATCTTTTCCGGGCCTGACTCGCATTCTCGCAAGCCGAGCTGGGGAAAGCGACTTCCGGATTCTGGCGCTAGGTTGTTTATGTAGAAAACGACCTAATTTGTGCAAATTATGGCCAAATTTGCACAAATTAGGCCATTTTCTACATAAACAATGTAGAGCCGAGGGACCCGGAAGTCCAGTGAGCGCTTTAGCTGGTGCTCATGCTCGGCTCGGCTCGCACAGCAGGAGCACTTGGTTCACGCGCTGCGAGTCGAGTGCCGGGCAGGTCGCCCATCCCTACGGGCCCTGAATGCTCCAGATTGGGCTTTTCTACATGAGGCATTTGTTGTACACTCATCATTCTCTACTCATGATTGTTTACAGGTTCTTTATACAACATCATGACCCTCTGGTTTTGCTTCTGCGTCTAGTCAGCACTTTTGGTGAGTTTCTTTAGAGCAGTGATGGCGAACCTTTTTGAGCCCGAGTGCCCAAACTGCAACACAAAACCAACTTATTTATTTCAAAGTGCCAACACTACAATTAAACCTGAATGCCGAGGTTTTAGTTTTAGAAAAACAACTCCTACAGTTGTCCGAACTAATCGTTCTTCAAAATCTTTTAAATGTGATAACATTGTAGAAAAGAGTTCTGTAACAGGAATTCTAGAATAAAATCATTCTGTTCCACACTGTGAGAAAGAACAAAATCATTCGTGTTTTGCAGAAGGGGACAGTCTTTTCGTGAGCTGGTGACCAATGGCTCGAGTGCCCACAGAGAGGTCCCTGCGTGCCAGCTGTGGCACCCGTGCCATAGGTTCGCCATCACTGCTTTAGAGCAAGGAAAATGCGGCATTTAATTGTGAAAGTGAAAGGAAGTGCCATTTCCTCTTGTGTATTTGCGCTATTCCACTATACCACCGTGTCACCTAGAGGTTATGTAGCAGAAATGTAAAAAAGGAAACCACCTTGTGTAGTGCTCGATTCTGTGATGAAACTGAAAGTAGATATAGTGGATTAATAGCCTCATGTAGAAAAGCTAATTATGAGGGGGAATTATGCTGGCTAAGACTGCACCAGGTGAGAGATGAGGGTGAGGTCAATCTGTATCTGTGTGGGGTGGGGTGGGGTGGGGTGGAGGGCAGGCTGACTAAACCTATTTGTTTTTGTTTTTGAGAACTCCTTTCTAGGCCTTGTCTGGTAGTTACGTTTTTTGGGAAATAGGAAATTGTGAACTAAATAATGGCTTTGCTTTTTAGGAGCACTTTATTGAAATGGCATTTTATGATGATGATCTCTGGGCAAATACTACACACATTTTGGCACTTTCTATTAAGGATGTTGGTGATATCCGCAACAGATTGAAATGAGATTGGATTTCTGTGAATCCGACCTGCACAGTCCCTCACCAAGCCATGTGCTGCTGTTGCCTAAGTTTGTAAATATTAAATTAAAACATCAATTATCCAGAAGTTGGTTCTGGATGAAGGAGCCAACCTGACTAAGAATTTCTGTGCCTGAGTTGATGGAGATTGTCTCACATATGGCGTTGAGGGTCCCCAGGATATTAGCCCTCAGTTACTTCAACATTCATGCAGAGGCTGCCTTGTCGGGTGATGCTTAGGACTTTGGGGCCACCATGACACCCTCGAGGCTTTCCCAGTATTTAATGGGCCAAACCCACATGGTAGTCAAGGTCACATTTTTTTATATAGTATTCTCTTCTCGGTGGAGGGAGACATTCAGAAACATGGACGTTCTCTTTGACCCCCCTTGATGTTTGTTATTTTGTGCTACTGATGGTTTTATGCTGCTCAGATTCTGTAAATGTTGGTATATTTATTGACTAGCTGTTGCCCGCGGCTTCGCTTGCGTGGATTTTAGGATTTGGTATAATTGTTTTTAAAAGAAACATGTATAGAAAAGATGCAGTGTCTCTGACTGAAAGTGTAACATTTAGGCTGGGTGCTGGCAGCAGAAATCTTTTGTGACAGAAATATCTGTTCTTAAAGAAAATCAGGTTAATCCTGAGAGTCTACAGGTGATGAAGAGTGACCATGCCAAGTTTGGGGTAGATCCATCTAAATGTGATGGAGCCTATGCAACGATGCCCCACACACAACAGTCAGTCAGTCATGTAAAAAGTTTCCCTCCCTCTTCACCCCGTCATGTAAAAAGTTTCCCTCCCTTTTCACCCCCCTCAGAGAACATTCTAAATGGCCTAGGGGAGATTTGCATACCCAGCCCTATTGGCCCCTGCAAGAATTCATACGAACATTCTAAGTGTCGTATGGGCTATTTGCATAACTGCTGATATTGGCTCCTGCAGCAAGTTGGCTCCTGCAGCAATTATGAGGTGAGGCCTATTTGCAGAACTGCAGATATGAGAGTGTGGCGATTTTGCTCCCTTTTTTCACCCTCTTAGGGATGGAATTCCCCAAAATCCTTCCTTAGTGGGGGTCTACATCATAAAAGCAATGTCCCTTCAAAATTTCACGTTCCTAGATTAAATGGTTTGCGCTGGGTGTTGATTAGTCAGTCATTCAGTCAGTCAGGACACCTTATTATATATAGATAGATAGATAGATATGTGTCATTTTAAAATAAAATATTTTACATTTTGACTGTTTCATTTATTACGTTTTTATTATTCACTGCATGTCACTATGGATACCCCTTTGGGCAGAAAGGTGGTCTATACATTTAAAAATAAATATACCCTGGTGTCATTTCAGGAAGACCCTTTTCTCTTCAAATTCAAATCAAGATAAATGTCCAATTTCCAGCCCATCTACACTGTTATCATGAAGATAGAAACAATTGTTTTGTAGCAACAGTGACATTACAGGTTCTAGTTATGAGGCAGCTACAAGAAGGTATCTTGAAAGGCTTTCCCACCTTCTTTGAATGTTAGTCAAAGGCATGAACATGGAATTTGGTTTAATTAATTCTTTTAATATATTGGCGGATTTAAAGAAAAAGAAAGAAGTAGTAATTGAGAATAAATAATTCAAGAATATAAATTATAGGCAAAGACATTTACTGTCATGATGGAATGGCTATAATTCTGCTCAAGGCAGCAGGAGATTAGCAAGAAGAATCAAAAGTAACTTCTTCAGAACCAACTTTCTACTGCTGCTTTGCTATAGCATATTAAGTATGGTACCCAAAGATTTTCCCTTGTGAGTGCTCCCTACATTCAAGCAGGTGTCATCCTAAAGATTCATAAGAAACATCTCTACTGATGCTATACAACTTTTATTTTTGGTAAGGGTTTGAAACCACTTATGATTCCCAGCTGCATGACAGCACAAGATTCTTTTTGTGCAATGTTTTACTGATGCTCACATGTGCCCCAGAGCATTGGTAAAACACCACTTAAAAGTAGTCTTGAGATCATCAAGATTGGTTTTTGTGGTGTTTTAAAACTGTTCATGTGTACATCCAGGGCCGGATTTTCCTATAGGCTAACTAGGCTTCAGCCTAGGGCCTCAAGATCAAGAGGGGCCTACATTCAAATTGTTAGCAAAATTAAAATTACACTATTCTAAAAACAGTGAACACCAAAACACTGGACTGAAAATAAGGAGAAATCTCCCACTGAGCCCCAGCGCTTTGCGCGGGGATACGCACCAAACCCGGAGAAAAGCGAGCGCGATGCGTCTCTACTAATAGGCAAGTAGAGCAGTTCCACTACGCTAGCTGTGGCAGCTCCGGCCGGAAGGGGTTCCGGGTCCTGGTCAATGGGTGGAACCTAGGCAAAGCTCTCTCAGTGGCCGGGATGTATAGGTTTGGATAGAGTGGGCCTCCTCTATACAGCCTAGAGATTGAAAATCGCACACAGACACAGCCTACGGCCCATGGCTATGGCGTACCCCAGGGAGAGAGGTTGGAACAGCGAATTATGTCTGGAGGATGCGCTTTTACGGTTGTGTCCGCCCATTAAGTCAAGGACTGCTTGCTGACCTTTGGCCAGCCTAAGTGAGTCTGACGTATGGTGTTTCGTGTTCGGAGCTGATGCCTATCCCCAAGGTAGCAAGTCAGTAGTACTAGATTCTCCTGGATCCAAGGCCGTAGTGGCAGGGCTTTTTTTCTGGCGGAACGCACCGGAACGGCGTTCCACCACCTATTTTCAGTCAGAGCTGTTTAGAGCTCTGTTTAGAGCGGCGGTGGCCAAGCGCGCCGGAGCAGGGGCCCGGCGCGTCACTTCCGCCGCGCCGAAAGTGATGACGGGACTGGCGCGGGCGGCGTGGCGTGCGATGGCGGCGGCGGTGGCTGCGAGCGGGTGGCGGCGAGGTGAAACAACGACGGCAGGGACGTGAGCGGCGGCGAGGCAGCGAGGTGGCGGCAGCGGGCGGCGGCGGGGCTTTTTCGGCGGTGGCGGGTGCAGGTACGGTGTCTGGGGGTGGCAGGGGGTGTCTGGGGGTGGGTAGGGGCGTGGCCAGGGGAGGGGGGTGAGTTCCACCACCTTTTCTCTGAGAAAAAAAGCCCTGCGTAGTGGTATCCTATGAACAACTCAATATATTATTTGAAGAGCATTCCAAAGTTAATCATTCAAAGTATTTTGTAGACCCAATTACTGGAGTGCATACAAATACTATTGAAGGAAATTGGTGTCATGTCAAGGCAAATGTTCCATTAAGGCAACGAACATTTAAAAAAGTGACTTTGCAATTAGTGAAAGTAATGCTTAATCGAGAATATTCAAAAAATGCCCTCATTGAGTTATTAAATTTAATTTTATAAGTTTATTGATTTTTATAGAATTTTAATTAAAATAAATGTTTGATTTGTTTAATGTCATGAAATTTCCTTTTTATTTTGATATTTGTTACAGTATTTTTAAAGCCTTTAATTTTAATTTGTACAAAAATTTGAAAAATTAAAAAATTCAAAATTAATGTAAAATTTATTCAAATGTGTAAAATAAAAGAAAGTGTTGGTCTTATCTGGGCATTGGAGTGATTTTCTGATTTGTTAGTTATCCGACTTTTTCCCGCCAAAAATAAAGGGCAAAATTTTCACCCTTCGAATTTATACGGTTTTTTGACAAACAACGCCCCATCGGCCTTTATGTCATTGACAATGACTATTATAAGAGACGCGCTATTCACGGAAATGAGTTTTTGTTTTACTTCAATTTATTATTCGAAAATGAATTGTTTATCGAAAATTTCGATAAACAAAAGAAAACTTACCACAGTTCAAATACGTAAAATGTTATTTTTTGTATTAATAATAAATAATTAACTTTTATTTATGCACAATAATTAATAACTCAAATATTTTGTTCTAGATTCTAATCTAAGAATGAGTAAAAGATTTGAAAGTGGCACTTGCAAACGCAAGAAAAAGAAGCTACAAGAGTATGAGGCAAAGAAGCTAATACTGATTACTGCTTACATGCATGTGCCAACTAGTACTACTCAATTGGAAGCAATGCAGCACGTTGTATGTGAGGACACGGCCGTTGCACCAACACAAAGTGAAAATATGGAACTAATTCAAGAGCAACTTACTGAACACGAATATACAAATGAGCCACAAGAAAATAATTCGAATATTCAGAATTTTTTTCAGACACCTAATGAGAAACACCAAGTTCAAGATATTGCAAATTTAGATAGTGATGTCAAATATATGTCTACTGTAACAGATGTTGGCTTGTGGACAAATTTATCGCAAAATGATGTATCATATTGGGTAGAGAAGGGCCCTTCTCAAGTTCAGTATCACTGTGGACCATTTTTAAATTCTAAGCGAGAATATAAGAATCAGTCCAGATTTTGTACAAAAGCAATTTTTTATTCAACAAAAGCCAATGGAGAAAAATATACCCTAGAATGGCTTGTACTCTCCCTCAAAAGGCCGCATTTTTTGCTTTGTTTGTAAACTCTTTCCAAATATTGCATCTTCTGCAACAGCATTAACTTCTGAAGGGTTTAATGATTGGAAAAACCCTGATATCATTCAAACTCATGAAAATTCGGAAAATCATAGGAATGCTATGTTAACGTACTTAACAAGAGCAAAAGGGAAAACTTTAACTTCAAAGCTAGAGGAAGAAATAAGAAAAGAGCAACAATACTGGCGTTACGTTACAGAAAGAGTTTTCGCTGTAATTTGCACTCTTGCAGAGCGAGGCTTACCATTCAGAGGAGGCAATGAAAAGTTTGGAACTCCAAATAACGGCAAATTACTTTGGTCTTCTAGAACTAGTAGCAAAATTCGATCCATTTTTAAGAGATCATATCGATCGATATGGAAATACTGGCTCAGGAAAACCTTCATATCTGTCTAAAACTATATGTGAGGAAATTATTCAACTTATGGCAAATAAAGTGAAAGACACAATTGTGGCGGAAGTGAAAAAGGCTGGCTATTTTAGCTTTTCAGTAGATTCCACTCCTGACATATCTCATACTGATCAGTTGACCTTAATTATTAGATATGTGTCACCTGAAGATGGTTTGCCAACTGAGAGATTTTTAACTTTCCTTGAGCTAAAAGATCACTCAGGGGAAAGCATAGCTGATTTAGTATTTAACTATATCACTACTGAAGTTGAAATTGATTTCAGAAAATGCCGAGGA
Source organism: Shinisaurus crocodilurus (assembly GCA_021292165.1). NCBI lineage: Eukaryota > Metazoa > Chordata > Lepidosauria > Squamata > Shinisauridae > Shinisaurus > Shinisaurus crocodilurus. The sequence continues at coordinate 77,632,576 of CM037879.1, read as the reverse complement.
CAGTCTTATGATAATGCAGCCAATATGGCTGGCTGGTAGATACAATGGTATGCAGCAAAAAATTATCGAAAAAAACAAGTTTGCAAGATTTGTTCCATGCGCTGGTCACTCTTTAAATTTAGTAGGTCGTTCAGCTGTTGATTGTTGCCTTGATGCTGTTAATTTTTTTGGTGGTGTGAACGAAGTTTATATCTTTTTTTCGTCTTCCACAAAAAGATGGGCAGTTCTGAAATCACATTTGAAACCTCATTCTAAAGTGCCTAAATATTTATCAGACACTAGGTGGGAGGCACACGCAAAAGCTACAGAAGCTATTTTAGAAAATTACAATGATATCACCGATGCACTCAATTATTTACATTCAGATAATAATACAAAGGGTGATACTAGATTGAGGGCCAACAATCTTTTAGAGAAGATGGAAGAATTTGAATTCGTGTTTATGCTCTATTTCTGGAATCGAATACTGAGACATTTTTCAAGAGTAAATAAAATTCTTCAAAGCCCTAATATTTTACTTAGTAGTTGTGCAGATTGGTACAGGTCACTTTTGGATATTTTATGTGAAATTAGGGAAGATTTTGATGCACTTGAGCAACAAGCAAAAAACACGTTGCCAAATACTGAATATAGAACTGCCAGAAGGATAATAAGAAGTAAAAGGCAAGGGAATTACAAAAATTCATCTGACTCTGATGCCTTAGACGAACTCTCTTCAAGAGATAAATTTAGGATTAAATCATTTATTCCTATATTAGATGCACTAGAATCAAATTTAGGAAGAAGAGCTTCTGTTTATGATGATGTAGTGAAAATATTTTCCTTTCTTGCCGATCTTACATTATCAAAGGTAAAATTTCAAAGAGGTATTGAGCTGTTAATGCAACAATACCCAGAAGATGTCAACCAAAATCTTACTGAAGAACTATTTCATTTCCACACATATGTGAGACAAACGCATAAGCCTTCAAAAAATTCCACATTGTCGCATACAGACTTGTATCAAATAATATTCAAAGAAAATATTCAAGTGGCCTTCCCCAATAGTGGAATCAATCTTACGGCTGTTTCTCAGTTTAATAGTCACTAATTGTACTGGAGAAAGGTCATTTTCAAGACTTAAAAATATCAAAAATCAATTAAGAAGCACAATGACCCAGACGAGGTTGTCTTCATTGAGTATTTTGTGCATCGAAAATGAGACCTTCAGAAAAATAAGATTTTGATGAACTTATAGAAGAATTCTGTGTGAAAAAGTTTAGAAAGAAATTCTTCTAATCTATTTCGTTTTAAATGTATACTTGGATTGAATCAGTTCTTAAATAAAATAACTATTTACATAAAATTTAATATGATATACAATTTGATACTTTCTTTTTTGTGATCTGGATTTTACAAACTTAAAAATGGGAGGTGAAAGGGCCTCATAAGTGGAATAGCCTAGGGCCTCTTTTCATCTAAATCCGGCCCTGTGTACATCAGTAGTGTGTGTGGTAAGTGAAGGTTCTTCAAAGATTCTACAGTTCTTTGGAAGGGTGAAGGACTAAACAGGAACAACAAGACCCCAAAGGACCCTAAGCTTTCATTCGCGCCTGCTGACAAACCTCTAGTGTTCGCTGATGATACCAATACTAAACCTCCTGCTGCACCAGCAATACTCTCAAATGCCCCTGACTCTGCCAACAAGCAGCAGAAAATTGAGGAAGCACACAGAGTGTCGGGTCATAAGGGTATTATGAAAATAGCTTACAAATTAATCAGGCACAGTCCAAAAGACACCTTTGAACATTTTCATCAAAATAACCACATTATGTTAGGTGTAGAGCATGTTTCAAGTTTCCTGACATAGTAAAATTGTTTTCAAAGATTATTCAAATCCCCCCCTCCCATTGCAACGGAATGTGGGCGTATTTACAGGAATGGGTTAATTCAGAAGCATCTGGAACAATCCCATCACAGTGAAAGCATTAAAGTGCTCCAGCTGTCAACCTTGACACCTGTGGGAACCACACAGGTTTCCTCTATGGGAAAAGCAATATCCAAGGCCAATAAACAGCTAGCAGCCAAAATTGGCACCCTCCTCCTCCATACTTACGGAGAAGCAAAGAAACTGACTCTGAGTTCATACTCATTTCCTGCCAGAGTAGTTGTGAGTAAGTTAGCATCTGTTTTTTCCCTACAACAGTGCAGAATTGGTACATAGGATTGAGATGGACTTTCACTACTTGACTCCATATGTCCACACAAAGACTTTATGCAGTGCACTGTAGAAAGTGACAGAAACAGTCTTGCCAAGAAATTGACTGAAGATACATTGGCGCTGTCCCTGAGGTGTGATGGCACTGTGGACCGAACCAGAACTGGGGGGAAAAAATGTAAAGGTGAAAGTCATTACAAAATCTGGGGATGAAAAGCAGTACTTTCTAGGTGCTAGTGAACTCTGCAGCCACAGCACAAAAGGAATGCTGGATGCAGTTGAAGATGCCTCCAGCAAGATTGTTGGACGTGCAGCAGCTAGGCACCTCTTTGTGCATGTATCCTCCTTGGTCACAGATGGAGCATCTGTCAACACAGATGAGAAGTCTGGTTTGTGGACTCTCTTCTGATCCAAAATGAGGGATAATAATCAAGAATCTTCTGTCCCTCTGCTGAAGTTCTGGTCTGGAGTCCACCAGTCAAATCTTGCATGGAGATCTACAAATAACTTACTCGGTGAAGCTGGACACATGTTCCAGCAGCTTGTAGAGCTGAGCACATATTTCCACACATCAGGGCTCAGATTCAGAGAACTTCGGGACATTGCCGAAGCCAACGACTTCTGTCTCCTTGTGTCCTACAAGCTTTTTGAGGCCAGGTAGACAACAGAGTTTTCCTTCTCACTACTGCATGCAGTTCTAGTGTCTTGCCATTCCCTAGTCCTCTTCATGAAGAAGTCTGAGGAGAAGGCAGCACATGGGTTTCTTGCATTTCTCCTTGATGAAGATAAGCTCTTACTTCGATCCTTTCTGGCTGATCTACTCAATTCTGGTGACTACCAAAGACTGTATCTGCAAGGAGATGGGGTCACCATCCTTGATATAGAGAAGCTGACAATGTTGGTAAAATCAAAGCCATTGGCACTGAAAGAACAGTATTTACTTGGTGGGTGTGTCAAGGCTATCAGGGATGAAGCTGTTACACAGCCAGATGGAACAGTGATGCTGAAAGGAATTCAGCTGGTAGCATAGCAGAAACAGAGACTTAAGGAACACCACCAGCACATATCTGACAGGAGAGATGTTGGCAGTGTTTGTAATGAAGTAATTGACTCTCTTGTTGAGTTCTTGAATCAATGCTTTGAAGTTGATGCAGATCTGTTGCTGATTATGAAGCCTTTTTCCCCCTTCGCCGGTGGTAGTGGCGGGGGGGTGGGGGGGTTCTCCGGCGGCGGCGTGAGCAGCGCGAGCAACGCTCTGTGCTGCTCTGAAGAGTGGGATCGGGCCGCTGCCGCTCACGGGGGGGCCGAGCCCGGATCGAGCCTCCAGCCGACTCCAGCTCGGCCCCACCACTACGTCTGACCATCTTTAAAAAATGGAAACTTTGATGTGATAGGTATAGTGAGAGGAAGTGTAGCACATGGTACAATTATGTAGTTGTCTTATCTTCTTTGCATTTGTATTGCTAGGTGCCACTGTTGTATACCTACATATAGTATCAATGTGTACATGAGTTAATAAATGCTTTTGACTAGTCAAGCAGTTGGTCCCAATAATATATGATTAGTATAGAGTTATAAAGATTGAAAGGAAACAGTAATCATCTTAATGTTCTATTTCTTTATCTTATTTTCTTATGTATTTCTTTTAATAAACAACCTTGCTCCTTATTAAAGTCCATATTCCCAACTGCACAAAAACTTAGTTTCCATTGCACATTTTTTTCGAACTGCACAAAATGTGTCCAGCTGCACATTAGAATAAACCCTCCCCCTGTTCTCAGCTTTCAAGTCAGCATCTCCACTGCTGATGCCAGTAAAGTGGTTCAGGATGATGTGGAGAGACAGACACACATACACACTTGCAAACATCTGGAGAATTATTATGGAATTTGTTTATTGTTTTTTTAAACTCCTAAAAAATCAGATCAGAACAACAGTGCTTAATGAATTGCTGAACAACACTATGTACACAGCTGCCAAATATTATTCACCCTTTTTCTCTGCTGGCCAGTGGGTTGTCTTGCCGCTGCACCCACCCTCTCCCTTGATCATTCTTCTGGTTTTTCTCCCTGTATTTCACAGGGGAAATTGGCAGGTGCCTTGGTAACAAAAATCAGAAACCCTCCAAAAAGGTGTCTGGTTTTCCACTTCATTTCACATAATCATGGCTTCCATGACCTTCCTGGCTCCTCACTACATGCCCTTGAACAAGAAGGATTACAAGATAACTGACCTAGGGAAATAGCAGAAACTAAACACATTATTTATCTGGGCTCCCATGACAGCCCCGGATTAATGGACAAATCATTTCAGACAATTTCTCTTCTATTACTTTAACTTCTTATCCTGTTAGGCTCCAATGTATTCTTAACTCCTTGTTCCTCAGACACTTTCCATGTCACTAACTTGTTTGTTCCAAGAGGTATTCAGGAAACTTCCTTTCTCTTGTACCCTGATATCAAACTGCATGAAGGGATGCAGGAGGAGGTCGAAGTAAACCCCCTGCTTGACAGGGATGGGGACTCGGACTCCAGGACTCGACTCGTGAGTCGGACTGAGTCCCCCCTCTGACTCGAGTCACACTCGAGTCCCAATATTTTTAATGGGACTCGAGACCCGACTCGGGACTCGAGACCAAGGACTCGTCAATATCCCTGCGTGATGCCACCTGCAGGTGCTGTCTGGACCTAGTTGCAGTAACAATCCAAGTTTATTTTTTAAAATCATTTTCCTAATGCAACCTTTCAGACATTTTGAGTTTGGCTGCCTCTGCCTGCCTGTTTGGGGTTCCCTGCCTCCTCTGCTTGCCTGGTCTCTTCCTAACCAGTTCCACAGTTTGAATTGTCCAAGACAAAGGCCTCTGCCTGCTTGCTTTGGGGTACCCTGCCTCCTCTGCCTGCCTGGTTATTTTGGGTTTGTCTGCCTGGTCTGTTCTTGTCAAAATCAGTGGCAGAGTTTTGAGATAAAAAGGCACACTTGTGCCTAGAATTTATTTAAGCCACACATCTGAAGTAGCCTTATTTTGTTGGGGAAAACCCCCATTGATTTTAATAGGGACTCGTGGAGTCAGTCAGCTTTGGGAGTGACTCGTGACTCATGACTCGTGAGTCACTATTTTGGACCAAGGACTTGGACTCGGACTCGAGACTCGGGTCCAAAGACTCGTGACTCGACTCGTGACTTGAGACCAAGGACTCTTCAACATCCCTGCTGCTTGAAAAGTAAATTGCAAACTTCCACCCTAAAGTTTATCCACTAGGTGGATAGACATTCCATGGGGTTCTATGGGATCCTATATACTAATTGTATGGATCCTTTTGTGCCAAGATGGCACCATCTACACACGAGAGGGAGGTGTCAGCAGATTTGGGGAAAACCTATTTTTTATAGAAGTACAAAAAATATTTAGGGAAAAAGCCCAAGGAGGGAGAGACTGCCACCCCGCCCCCCGAAACAGCCCAATGAGGACTGAGGATGTTCAGTGGCTATGAAATGCTGTCTGACTGTTAGAGGGTGGAAATGGGAAAAAAAATTGGCATGGGAATGGAAGAGAGAGAGTATCCTGGAAGAGGGCATGGCTGGCTGGAACCTTGATCAGGAGCATTCCACACTACAACATTTTGTTGTAAAGTTAAAAATCAGTCCACAAGTCTGCAGAATGCATGTGACTCGGATCTGAAGTCTGAAAAGACAGTTAAACAGGTAGACCTGCGACAAGCATGCAATTCTCTTAAAGCAACAGTTACAAACCAGAATGTGCACTAAGAGTCTTTATAATGTACATAGGAATCATAGTCCCTGTTGAGTCCCCGCTTAACAAAATCAAACTTCTTTATCATCAGAACTGCTAGGCAACAATATGATGTTTAGAGCTTTGCATTCATAAAGATATCTGGAACATCTATAACTGCATTGTGAATATTAACAATGTAAAATGTGTCACTTTAATCATAAACTATATTTGTTGTGCACATTTGTATTGTTTATGTTTTTATTTATGGTCCATCTTGTCAGAAGAGGGGATCAGTCTGTCAAACAAACACTCAACCTGCTCACACTCTGAGGGTGGTCCAGGAACTTGGGTGCATGTTGTGTAATTACCATCGTATGAAGGGAAGGAGTTACAGAAGACCCACAATTATCAGCAGCCAATCAGAGACCATTCCACCTGTAACTGTAGAAGAGAATATCCCCCCTCTGGGAATCAACATTATTTGTCCTATATATCTTTTACCAGAATGGAATTGTCTAATCATTACAAATTAGATTTGGAATGCTCAATTAGATTAAGTGGAATTCATCCTACTGCTATTGATGAGGATTTGATATGCGCTACAGAGAAAATGCAGCTCTGTTGCAGGATATAATAGGATGCTAAGGAAGGTATGGCCATTTGTGAATATAGTAAGCCATGTGGAGCTGAAATGATAAGAAAATTACGTATGTCATAGAGCGATCTGGGGAGATCTGCAGGTGGACAAGCTGCCATATCCACAGCCCTGCCATACTCATCCTGGCAGAAGAGAGAAGTGGTGTTTTTGCTCTACCCTCCACCACCACCACCACCACCTTTCCCAGCCATTTTTTAAAATGAATTTCTTCACATTTGTTTCAATGAGAGGGGATTAATCTACACCAACTCCAGGGCTGGCATAGATCTGCCACTGGTTTGGGGGTATGTCTAGGGATGGGGAAGCGCTCCCACCCCACCTCCCCCACCCCCCGCAGCATACCTCCTTTCTCCCCTATCCAATATCAGAGGTTAGGCAATGGAGAAGAACTGGCCTCAAACATTTCCATGGCAGCTGGGAGGTGGGTTCTGAGGTCAGATCTCTCCTTTTTATGGCAGACCTCTCTCTCCACCCTTAGAGGGGGAGATCCAACATATCCTATGGTCCCTGGGATACCCTCCTATGGACCATAGGATTGCAGAGTAAAACAGCTAAACTGGATGGTAAAATGGCATCTATTCCCTGTTGGAAAGGTGTGTCCTGACATTTCTGATGGCAACCCTGGTGAGCAGGCTACCAGTGTGAGGTGCTTCAGGAACCACCACCCATAAAATGTGATAATTCCTGAAGCCCAGCAATCCAAAGTAAAGAATAAATCTGCAAACTGGTTGGGCACTGTTTATATAGTTATGATTTCTCTCCAGAGCAGGTGAGTCACAGACCTACCTGGTTCAGGTTTGGGAAATTAATTAACTAGCTGGATGAAGTGGGTGAAATTGCTCATCTCACCAATATTGTATCAAGTATTCCATCAGGCTGGTATACGTTTGCCTCCACAGATGAAAAAAGTACATTCCACACTTCTTTTTAACTATCACTGAAGGAGCACAAAACAGTACCACTGGTGTGGAACATGGTAACATCTAATAAGGAAACTGCTACTTCCAATCACACATTCTACAAACTGATAGGTTGTTCAAGTCACTCTCCATTTCTCATTGATAAGTTAGATTTTGAAACCTAGAATCTGTAAACACCATTGCTACTAAAGGATTCAAAATGGTCAGCAATGGAGGAGGAGGAGGAGGAGGAGGAGAATCTGCTATTGCTAAAGAATGTGAATTAGAATGAGAAAAGACATATGGCTGCTTCCAGTGGGGATTAAGAATATGCCCAATTCCTACAAATCCTCCATAAATCAATGGAAGTATTTCTTAACTCCATGTTCCACTGATACCATCCATGGCACTAACTTGTTTGTCGAAAGTAGTGTTCTAGAAACTTCTTTTCAGTTGTATTACCTTGCACCTTGATGTTGAACTTGATACCTTTAGGAGGAGGATGTACAATTACAACTCTCTTCTGGGCTGAGAAACGTGGAGCTTGTCTTCATGTAATAATAATCTCCAGCACTATATCGTTGGGCACCTGCAGGGTGTAATAAGTATCTTCCATTATCTAGTTGCTACCTGAACAAATCTTTTAGAATACAATGCAGCTGATTAGATGTTTTGTGCATAAGGCAAAACAGTATTTTCAAGACTCAGTGGGCTCATTCCTTTCAGATGTTTCCAGACTTTTCTACAGGCATCATCAACAGTGTAACCATTTTAACTTAGGATTGTATCCAATGTTAGCCCTACTTAGAGTAGACCCATTGAACATAATGGGACTTAAGATAGTCAACTTAAGCCCATTTGACCAGTATTGGTCAAATGCTAGTGTATACTTATCCATAGATTATTATTATTATACAGAATTCTCTCAGATACTGTGTAACATTATTATTATTTACAGTATTTGTATACCGCTCCACATCAAGCCGATTCCGGAGCGGTGAACAATAAAAAGACAGAAACAGATAAAAGAAACAAAAACAATACATTGAAAACAAACTAAAATTACACCGGTGGTTGAAGAAGGAGGCCTTCAGCAGGCGCCAAAACCAACACCATGTCGGAGCCTGCCTGACCTCCAGAGGCAGGGAGTTCCACAGAAGAAGTGGAGCTGCCACACTGAAGGCTAGGGATGTGCGCGGAGATCGATGGGGGGGTGGGGGGTGGAAGCTCGGCAAACTCGCCGGGCTCAACTCCCCCCCGAGCTCCGTTCAACCTACCTTTCCCTGGCTCAACGGGTGGGGGTCCAGCGTGCCAGAGCAGTGGCTCCGCCGGCGGCGGCAGAGGCGGTGGTGGTGCGCAGGAGCAGCGCGCAGGACCAGGTAGGCGGTGGGGGGGTCCTGGCGGCAGTGGCGGGGGCAGGGGGGGTTTCTCCACCCGCGACGGGGGACGGCGCGGGGGTTCTCCGCCAGCGGCGCGAGCAGTGTGAGCAACACTCTACGCCGCTCTGAAGAGCGGGATCAGGCCGTCGCCGCTCACGGGGGGGCCGAGCCCAGAGTGAGCCTCCAGCCGACTCCAGCTCGGCCCCACCACTAGAGTATAGTGTAGTACAGTGTTCTCCAACCTTGGGTCCCCAGATGTTTTTGGTCTACAACTCCCAGCATGCCCCAGCCAGCATAGCTGGGAGTTGTAGGCCAAAAACATCTGGGGACCCAAGGTTGGAGAACACTGGTGTAGTATACATTAAAAACAGCCACATTTACACACATTGTGGCCGTTTTTTATATATACTACAGTATACTCTATGTAAACGACATAGAGCCGGGGAACCCGGAAGTCTGGCAAGAAGGCCCTTCTCCTGGTGGACTCCAATTGGACCACCAGGAGCATGCCATCTGATGACCTCAGCGACTGGGCAGGTTGGTATGGGAGGTGGCACTCTCTCAGGTATCCCGGTCCCATGTTTTTTCAGGCTTTGTACACAAGTACCAGAACCTTAAACTTGACCCGGTAGTGAAAAGGTAGCCAGTGCAGTTCCTTCAGCAAAGGAGTTGCACATGCTGAAAAGGGGCAGGTTCCGACAATAGCTGAGCTGCTGCATTCTGCACTAGCTCCAGCTTCCAGAGCAGCCTTAAGGGCAGCCCCACATAGAGCACATTATAGTAATCCAGTCTTGAGATTATTAGCACCTGTATCCCTGTGGCCAAGCTATCCCTGTCCAGGAGAGGCTGCAGCTGGTGAGCCAATCGAAGATGGTAAAAGGCACTCCGAGCCGCCGCAGACACTTCGGACTCCAGCAACAATGATGGATCTAGGAGTACCCCCAGACTACAAACCTGATCTCTCAAAGGGAGTGCAACCAGAACAGGCAATGTTAAGTATGTTGAGACCAACTACACAGTTGAAACTACATGTTGAGACCAACATACACTTAAACTCATATAGACCTCCAAGCACAACACACATTCACCCCACTCCTTTGAAATAGGGATGGCCACTTACCACCACCACCCCACTTGTCCCGTGGCGCTTGGCGCCTGGCAGCTGCGGCACGCGGCAGCTGCGGCACTCGGCGGACTTACGGGTCCATGGCGCATCACTACCGGATCCCCAGCACTGCGTTTTTTACGTAAATACCAAGGTAAACTACCTTAAAACTGCCGCGATATGCTATAATGATGTGCCGTGGACCTGGAAGCTCCTTTCCCCATGGGAACTTGGGACGAGCTGGGGCCAGGTAAGTCTCGCCAAGCTGGGGGGGGGGAAGAGTGGGGCGATTTCACTCCATTCCTCCCCCCTCGAAATTCTCGGCCATCCCTACTTTGAAGTGAATGGTCTTTGCACGAGCCTAGCAGTTTTAAAGGATAGAAGATTTGGGTTCCACTCATGTAATAATAACCTGCTATTCTGACATAATGACTGGGTTTGCATGACACAGTAAACATCAGTAGGTTTACTGCCTGAGTAAAACTACTGAGGTTTACCATGTCGTGTGAACCCAGGAAGTGTTAGTTAGACTCTCCTTAACCACCCTACTAAGCCATGGCTTGTGGTAGGGTTTACTTACACTACTGAGGTTGAGCGTGTCGTCTGAACCCGGATGACATGCTAACCCTCCTGCAACCAGGAAGGCACAGAGCCCCTTGGCCAGAGCAGCCAAAAACAGCTGCCACTCTGGCCAAGGTGCTCTGGCCGATGACAGCCACCCAAGTGTCCAAGCAGCACTTAGCCGGCTGTCATCGGCTTCCCCCCGCCCCCGTGCTCAGGTGAGCAATCCTGCTCTCTTGGCATCAGCTGGACCGTGTGTGTGTGTGGGGGGGAAGCCTTGAAGGACTGCGGCTGTGGCAGGGGATCCACCAGGCGCCCAGCCTTGCCTGCTCTCGAGCAAGCACAGCCGGGAGCCTGGCTCACGGCGGCCACCACAGTCCTTTCCCCCCAAAATGACAGATGGGGATGCGGCAAATGGGGGAGAGGAGCCGGCTTCTGGATGGCTCCTCTTCCCCTCTGCTGCACCCCCCCACTGCCATTTTGGCCAGCACTGGAGAGGAAGGAGCTGCAGAAGCTTCTTCTCGTTCAGTGCCGGGTGGCCAGCGGGGACTCAGCAAAGGGGGAGAAGACCTGGATTTTGGCCAGCTTCTCTTCCCCTTTACTGCGTTCCCGCCTGCCAAAGGGCCCGCTGTGCTTGCCTTCCCAAACGGGGAGGGGGTGGGCAGCAGGCCCCTCTCTTGCCCCCCTGTTCCCATTCATTGCGGTGCCTGCAGGTGCCGCAACAAGAAGGAGCAGGGGGCTGAGGGGGGAAAGGGCCGAGGTTGCCCCTGTTCGGCGGGGCCACGATGGCCCTGCTGAGCAAGGGCAACTGACAGCTGTTGAAAAGTGCCACTTGGGCCCCTTTTGGCAGCTATCTTCCCCGCTCTGCTCCCCTCAGTGCTCCTGCAGTGTCCCCTGGGATATCGACAGGAGGACTGAAGGGAGAGGCAGTGCCTCCGGACCATCGCCGTGCCCGACCATTGGTCAGGCACAGCCCCGTCCTGGGACAACTTTAAACCTACAGAGGTTTCAGAACCTCTGTGGGTTTAAAGTGACATGAGAACCCGGCCATTTGACTAGTCTAGGACTGAATGACAGGCCAGTCAAGAATCCCTAACCTTGCTGAGGGTGGTTAACTATTTCAACACACTTCGACATGTGATACATCCCTTGGACATGTAAACTAATCAGAAGGAGAGATGGGAGGGGGGATTAGCTTGATTTGCATTTAAATGCAAACTCAACCTAATTATGCACTTTTGAACCAATACACAAACTGAAACTCAAATATACTTCAACCTTCGCACTCCTCCAAATTTTGCAATGGAGTTCTCCTCCAATTTAAAAAAAAATATGCATACAATTTGGGGAAATGTATGATGGCATGATTACCACTCATCCCATGCCAGCCATGGTCAGTGGAAAAGCTTTCACAAATATGGTTCTAACTGTGCGTTTGACATACCATGCAAGTGATGCACCTCCTAAGGGCTGGCTGGCGCTTGCATAGTATGCTAATCATACTTCCAAATGGATACACCCCAGCCAGAATGGAATCAGCCATGGAAGTAGTGGGAACCATGCCTGCCAAGATACATATTAAAGCAATGTTAATCCATCAAGAGAGCTTGAGTCATGGGGAGGTTTAAAAGTGCAATAAATAAATAGAGAAAGTTCTGTGTAAGCCTTCAGTAGGGGAAGCTGAGCAGAAAGCTGTTTACCCCAGATATGGATTGGGGACCTTCAAGTAGGGTTGTAACCGCTCGCCTCGAGCGGGCATAGCAAGCTGAAATCAGCCCCACTCACACCCGCCCAAGGCGAGTGGGCCTTCCCGGGCCCCGCTCACCTCTCCGCAGCGAGCCGCCTGCACCCGCCAGTGACGTTCCCGTTGCGTCACTTCCAGCTGGCCAGAAGTGACGCGCGGGACCCTGCACCGGCGCGCCGGGACCCCGCGCTGCGTCTTTTCCATAGAAACCAGGGCAACAGGGCTTAAAACAGCCCTGTTGCCCTGGTTTATACGGAAAAAGATGCAGTCTGGGGTCCCGGCGCGCTGGCGCAGGGTCCCAGCGTGGTGGGCGCGGGCGGCTCGAGCGGTGCAGAGAATCGCTCTGCATCGCTGAGAATCGAGCGGTGGGGAGGCCGCCGCGGAGAGGCAAGGCGAGGAAGGCAGGGGGGGGCAGGTACGTGTACACCCCTACCTTCAAGCAGCCCAATCCCCTTGAGTGGGGTTGGAAGAAGGCTCAAGAGGGCCCAACTCCCCCTTGCCAGCTGGCACAACCCTACTCCAAAGCTTCCCCTTCCTGAGTTCCTGGCTTCCCCCTTCTGGGGTGGCCTCACAGTCTGGGATGGGGCAGGCAGGCAGCTCTGAAGGTAGGGATGTCATCTACTATCAGCCAGCTCCAGCTCCTCCTTCAAACCCGCCCCTTCCCAGGCTGCAGAAGGTGTGTGTGTGTTGGGGGGGAATTGAGGCAAACACTCCAGTTGAAGTGGCCTCTGTTTTCCACCCTGCTTCTCCGCAGGGAAATTGAACAGGAGCACTCCACATTTCCTGAGACATCTCTAGTTCTCAGGACTGTTGGCTTGACTGAAACATTTCTGCCTTCGATAACTAAAAGATATAGATAACAAGTTACAGTGAACGGGCTTTCTAAATGGTTTTAACTTGAAAAAAATATATTAAATGCAACTTGTGTAAGCCAAAAGGTTAATATCTTAGTCACTTATTAAGAGTATTCTTGAGAAACTCATCAGGAAAGTTAATAATTTACATACCACATGACCTTAAAAAAAAATACACACCCTCTCATGAATTTGTCTGGATAATGCAGCAATTTTCAAGGTTATTCCTTTCATATGTTTTTATGGAGGTGGATGCTGTTAACTGGAAAACTATGTCTGAGATTTATTATTTTAGTAATTGCATTGCTGGCACTAATTAAAAGCGGAGCCAAAAAGAATATTTCATAGACTAATAAAAGTGACTATTTTGGAACACACAGATATGTAATATTCCCCTCTCTCTTTGTCACATACAGTCCCCACACGCACAGTTTGATCATACCAGCAACCAGCCTAGCATAGTTCAGGAGATAAAAGTTTCTAAGTGGAGGTCAAAAAGAATGGTAGGAGAAAGCAGGGAAGGATCCTCCTCATGCAGACTGAAAGAATTACAAGTTAGGATCCTTTGTTAGTGATGGGCAAAGTCCCCTTGGCTGGATTCGGAACTGGCTTGATAACTGCAAGCTTTCTCAGTGGGTATTTGGAGAAACCTCATCTGTTTTTGGAGAGCTCTCCCAGCTGCCACTGGTGGTATTACGTGCTTATATCTTATCATATCTCCCCCTGGAAATTGTAGTTCCCATCACCCACCATTGAGGAGAGCCACTTGGAAATTCAACCTCCGCCCTCCCAGAACAAACACACCTGAGAACAAGAGAACGCTTTAGATATGGATAGGGGGCAAATAGCTTGCAGAGGAAAGCTAAACCCCTCTCCCCTGCCCCTCTTCAGCTGCAAAGCACCCCCTCCCAAGGATATTTTGCAACAATGGCAAAGGGGGCACTGAAGTAAAGGTACACATAGCTGTAGTGCCTGGGCGTTGAAGCTCATTTCAGCCCAAGGGCCAAATTCAATTTCAAAGAAGCTCTTGGGGGCTGCATTCCAGTGGTGGATGAGGCTGAAGGCAAAACAGGGCAGGGCCAAAGGCAAAGGGGACAGGGCAAAAATGCCAAAAATACCAGCATATTTTACCTTAAACTTCATACTGCCGGTTACTAAGCCTTAGGAGAGGCATTTCAACCTTTTAGAATGGGGAAAACCCACACAAAAGCCTGGAGAACACCAAATGATTTGCAGTTGGGGAAAAGGCAGTGGGGCCAGGAGGAGGGGTATATAGCTATTAGGGGGCTGCTGGAGGGTGGGATTTGGTCTGCAGGCCTGAGAATCTGCACCCCTGCTATAGTGTACCATATGATGGTTTGGCCCTTCCTCTGAGGTACACAGAAATCTTATGTTGAGTCTTCCCGCATGAAGTCATATGAGGATTTTACAGAGCCTACTCAGTCAAAAGTAAGACCCATTGATTTCAATGGGATGTAGGGTTGTAGCATTGGACATGGAAAAGTAACAGCCCATAGCCCTGTTGCACAAAAGCATTGGAGCTAAGTTTGGTACTTAATTTATTAAAAAATGGGCCACCAACCTCTTGACTTCTGTAAGGAGGAGATGTTCACCAGCATAGTAAGTATGCTTCTTAATCTCCAGTCAAGGCATCTAATTTGAGATACTTAAAACAACAGCAACAACAACAACACCCTTCCAGAGTCACTGAAAGAATGAGAAAAATATATTTAAGGGAAAGGGGGAGAGGAAATGGGCTTAACGTATATTTATTACGCAAAAGAGGATTTCACTCGAAGGAGTCATCATGCCAAATGCACCAACATCAAGGAGTAGGGCTTCTGGCACATGTGATGTTGGGAGCAAGCCTGTAGTGTGATTCCACTCCCTCCATCACCATGCATAGATTCTACATGTGGAAAATGTATGCGGGCTGAAATATCAATAGACTTGGAGCTACTGCATTAAGATCCTTGCAGTGTGTGTGTGTGTGTGTGTGTGTAGAATTCCTTTACTGCCTTCTTCCATGTTTACACCTAGTGATGGCTCTAGGTTTATGAGGGACCTGGGGCAAGGCACCTTCAATGGCCCCTCTCATTTAGTGAGTCTACCCCGCTCCACCCGAGCCCCACGGAACTTACCTTTTCCCCAGCTTGGCACATCTCCCTGGAGAGAAGCCAGGGAGAGGTACTTCCGGGTCCCCAGCACTGCATTTTTCATGTAAATACCATAGAAAACCACCTTTAAATGGCCGCGAATAGCAAATCGCAGCCGTTTTAAGATGGCTTTCTATGGTATTTAAGTGAAAAATGCAGCACTGGGGTCCCGTTGCGTCACTTCCTGGCACAGCGCCGGGACCTATCGCATCACTTCCAGGTTCCGAAAAGTCCGCCGGGAGCCTTGCTGCCACCACGAGAGGTATTGAGCGGCGGGGGTGTTCGCTGAGCACCCGGCGAGCACCCCAAGAGGTATGTTTAGATCCTGAGTTTATTGACACTCTCAAAGAACTCTAAGAGGTTAATGAAACTAGACTTACCTTTACAGAAGCCATGTTGATTCTTTTTCAGCAGGGCTTGTCCTTCTATATGCTTACTTATTTTATCTTCAACAATGTTTTTACATGGAATTTCTCTATTTATATTCAGCAAGTATTTCCAAAAACGTAATGCTTTGTTTCATAAATTCCTATGGGGTTCCATTCCACCATGAATATCTTTGAAAACGATGCAACTTTTGATTAAGGAGGGTGGATTTGGCCTCCCTGATCTCTCTATAGGGCCTATTAGTTGACTTGTACTAAATGCTGGTCTTTTCCACTCAGATTAGGCTTTCCCCTCTGGTCAGTTTTGGATTCTTCATGCTTGGATCCTCTCCCCAAATGAACTACATTGGGATCTCGATACACTAAAACAGATAGGGTGGCTCCCACAGTTATGGCAGTAAGAGAGGTGTGGCATACAGTATCATGTCAATTACAGTTTGATCCATCTTTGCACACAAAATTAACTCTATAAGGAACCCTAGATTTAAAGATTGGTAAGAAAATATTTGTTTGGCGGACTTGGATGGACAGGCTGATTTTTACTTTGGATCAGCTTGTAGGTCCCAATGATAACTTTCTGCCATTCTCTGTTTTGTGTGCTAAATATGATCTGCCAGCTGAGCTATGGTGGAATGGCAATACATGCAGTTGAAACATCTGCTAGAATCTACGTTTGGCCCTCCTGCTTTTACAGCAGAGCCCCCGTTGTTATTGGACATATTGATTGAGGCTGAATAGCTATACCGACCCACAATTCATGTTTATAAATATTTATTATCAATGAATAAATATGACACACAGGGTTTTAAGCAAGAATGGAATATCAAATTGGAGTGTCCTATTTTGCCCAGTCAATGGATTTCTTCATTGGCATATATTTCAGAAGGGTAATGGATCTCAAGTTAGGTTTAATTCAACAAAAACTTATGTTTTGGGTATATTGGACACCATAGTGTCTTTTTAATAAGGGTGTTTTTTTAAAAAATAAAGGTTTATAATTGTTGGAAGTGTAATATAGCTAATGCTTCTCTCATTCATATGTTTTGGCAATGCCCACTGCTGCTTCTTTTTGGGAGGAGGTAGTAATACAGATAAACTTGTGATGGAAAGTTCTTTAATATTTATGGGCATTCTTAACGATCTACCCGTCTCTTGGAACTTAATGCAAGGTCAACAGAAGTGGATCATCCATGCCCTTTTGAGAGCTAAAAGACTAATATTACAACATCGGAAGGACAAATGGCCACCTTCAATAATACAGTGGGTTGAGGACTTGATGACATTTTCAATTTTTGAACGGGTGGTATTTCATAGATTTCATAGATCATAGAGTTGGAAGGAGCCTACAAGGCTATCGAGCCCAACCCCCTGCTCAATGCAGGAAACTAGAGGAGGGGTTTCCCATCCAAGTAATAACCAGGCTTGACCCTGCTTAGCTTTCGACACTCAGACAAGCTGAGCCAGCGTAAGCCACAGGCCTGTATATGCCACTTGTGGATGGATAAATATATGGATATCTGGGCTGCCTTTGTTGAAGTCTATACATAACTATGCCTAATAATAGTAGTATATTTTGCTATATATAAAATATATAGGGGTACACAGTACATTTGTATTCATTGCAATAGATTTATTCAAATTTCATGTAAGAAAACTGTAATACTTTATTTATTTTATTTTATTTGTTGTTCTTTATTTTGTTTTTGTTTTGATTTTTGAATCTCACAATTAAAAAAAATATGCTTTCAAACAATTTACCTGGAATAGAAGTTAAGCTAACCAGCATGTAATTTCCTGGATCCCTTCTTAAAAATTGGTGTTACATTGGCCATTTTCCAGACCTCTCGTACAGTTCTTCAGTCCTCTGGCACTCCTTATGTAAGGTAAGTTCAGGAACCCTTAATCCAACCCATAAGAATTTCTCCAGAATGTTCTTATCTTTTCAAAATTCCTTTTCAAAAGCAATTTCTTTTCTATCAAATTGAATGGGAATGATTTAAAAAATGGAAGAAATTTTTGGCATAGCACTACTATTTTTACAGGCCAAAACAGGCTAGCAGAAGCTAGGGAGAGTCTAACAGAGTATATAATAAGCATAAGCTATTGGAAATTGGGTCAGGGAAGTTTCCCTATGCTTGGCCAGGGATGGCATTTGTTCCTCATTTGTTATTTATGGCATTTGTTTTGTAGTGAATGAAAGTTGAGCCCATCCGTTCATTTCCTCATTTTGTTTTAAATGAACCAAATGCACATCCATAATGTAAGGCCACCTACTAAATTCATGGCTGAGGTGACACACCAGCCAAAGTCTTCCAGATTCACCCCCTAGCCTCTTAGCTACAACAATCCACTAGTTCTCACAGAAGTTTCAGTAACAGGTTCCTGTATTGAGATAATAAAAAATGGTAGATATTAGGACTATATTGCAGTGGTTCTTTCATAAACTCTGGAACAAGCTCCCCCCCTGAGGCCCGCCTGGCACCAACTCTGCTATCTTTTTGGTGCCAGGTTAAGACTACACTCTATGCTGAGTTTTTTTTTAACAATTCTAAGTAGTGCATGCATGGTGGGGCAGTAATTTTTAACTTTTTTACTGGTCACGTTGCAGTAACTTGTCTCACTATTTCTGTCATTTTAAATTTGGTTTTAAATTCTTCATAATGTTTTCATTGTGTATCTTTTATATTGTACTGTATTTTTAATTGATTGTTGTAAACCGCCCAGAGAGCTTCGGCTATTGGGCGGTATAGAGATGATGATGATGATGATGATGATGTGTGGGGAAATTAGTTCAAGTTAAAGCCATGACATAACTGGCCACATGTGAGAAATGTGATGGACCCCAAGATATAAAAGTGAACCCAGCCCTTGAACAAAGTTTCTCTAAAATGATAAATACAGCTGGAACTAAACATCTACATGGCTGGATAAAATTCCTTTACTGGTACTGAGATCTTCTGTCATGATGTTGTGTAGAGCATCTGTTTGATAGCTTCACTCCAGACCTATCTATTTATTATACTGGTGGAACAAAACATGCAAACAAGGCACTGTCATTTGCATCTTACTGAACCAGATTTCAGTTTCAATGGGAAGGAGCCATAAAGTTTAAACAACCACATTCTCTCCCTTTCCTTTGGACACAGATTTCATTCATGAGGAATGACAACAAAGCCAGTAAAAACTATAAACCAACATCGCTTAAATCAATATGGAGACCAAGCTGGCCATATCTAATGCTAAAATATATTGTACCTGACCAGGCTGCAGTTGACAAATTTAGGTAACTCCTGCTCCATATCTGCTTACATTCTAATTCCAAAGTAGCTATTGATTCTGTTCTTAAAAGAACTCCTGTGAAATTGGGTGATATATATATATATATATATATATATATATTTAAAAAACCTGAATTGTTGCATTAGACAAGCTTGCAGTCTACAGGTAGGTCACACTGATATCCCTGAATACATATTTGCATACTGAATACAGCTCTCTGTGCATTACCAGTATTGTCTGCTCTATATTGATTAAATGCTTTGAAGCACTAATTTCATTGATTTATAACTAATGACAATATTATGGCCTGCCTTGGAAAAGCAGCGATTGCTAAGAACATGTTTTTTTCCGTTTTGGAACTGAGGGAAACAACAAACAGACTCTGTCACATTTCCTGAAAATGTTCTCCCATTGTGAAAATGGAGACAGATTTTTCTACTGATTTTTGGGCGGGGACGAAATTTCACCAAAATATTTTGGGGGGGAGTGGACTGCCACTTATCTTACTTAACATCCCCCCCCCCTTGCTTTGTAAACCTTTTTTTTTTTTTTTTTTTTTTTTTTAGCACTACAATGCTCCACAAGGCTTTCGTTGCCAGTTGCACTTCGCAGAATGCCTTGGGCACAACAGGAATCTGCAGAGAGAGAGCCTCATGCCACTATGTGCAGTGCAGGGATTAAAAAAAAGATTTAAAAGCAGGAAAACAATGGAAATCCCACAACTACCTTGTAAGGTTAAAAAAGGTAAGTAGCAATGACCACCCACAATTTCACAGAAATTTCTTCCCGCCCACCAATATTTCTGGGGTTGTGTTCCATCCCCACATGCCCAATGAATGGTCAAAAAGGAAATGTTTGACCAAGCTGTAGAACAGATCCATGTAGACACGGTGCGGCCATTTTAAGGTGGTTTTCTATGGTATTTACGTGATGCAATGGGTACCAGGGACCCATTGCATCAGTTCCTGGAACAGCGCCGGGACCCGTCGTGTCACTTCCGGGTCCCCGGAAAGTCCGCGGGGAGGCTCAATGTCGCCACATGAGGAATCGAGTGGCGTGGATGCTCGCTGGGCACCCGGCGAGCACCAAACCAGGTACCCAAACACCCTTAAAACCCGTCACTCCCCAGTCATTACCCTCTATAAAATCTCCTCACATGGCAGTTAGCAGAAGTTTTCAAAACCCATTGGCTCCAATTGGGGCAATTTTTAAATTTTTTTATTGTTTTACTACTGCTAACAATTACATGCACACATGGCAGGTGATTTTCAGGAGGATGGTGGCAAGGGGTGTAAGGATTCATAGATCATAGAGTTGGTAGGGGCCTACAAGGCCACTGAGTCCAACCCCCTGCTCAATGCAGGAAACTAGAGGAGGGGTCTCCCATCCAAGTAATAACTAGGCCTGACCCTGCTTAGCTTTCCAAGCTGAGCCAACATGAGCCACAGGATGCAACCTTACCTCCCCATATGCAATGGTGCTGAACTGGATTGGGCACCCTTACACTTATTTTTGAGTTTCAATCAACATCATAGAGAACTGCACACTACGGGTTGCATCCAGATTTAGTCATACTTTGAGCAGACCCATTGAAATCATAGACTCTGGACACCTAATGTTTCTTTAAACAGATGCTCAAATTTCTAACTTCTAAGTTGAGGGGCAGAGAGGGGCAGAGAGATCTAATGGGAAAGTATGGGAAGTCAAGGCTAGAGGGCACACTTTGGGGAAGGGAGAAGGTGGGGTGGCATTTTTAAAGCATAGGAATGAAAGCAGGTGAACGGAACATTAAAAGTAAGGCTATCCTTTATCCAGCTTGGTACTGTAATGTCCCACAGAAGTGTATACATAATCCCATTAACTGTTAAACAGGATTAGTAAGCACCTTCCTCACTTTGGTTTGCAAATCTAGCCTGAAGTGTTTAACCTAATGCGGTAAGCCTGAAAAACCGCAATCATCTGTCACTTGGGCTAAAGACATGTCTGAGCTGCTGACTACCCTGACAGTTTGACCATAAGGTTGGAGGAAAGCTGGGGGGAAGTTTTTGTTTGTTTGTTTTAAATTCCATCCCCTCTCAAAGTGCTGACCAATATGAAGAGTTCAACAGAAACAATGGAGGCAGGTGAGAGGTGCACTAAAGGGCTTAAGCAGAAAGTCAACACCCCAGAGTTTTCAATACGTCTGGAAACCTAAATCCTGAAGGGTGCCCCCCCATTTTTTTTTATTAATCCAGCAAAGCCCACATACAAATGATGTTGCCTGCTCCCTGCAATTCCAAGCAGGAGCAGCACTGCCTGGGTTTGGTTTCTTTGGAAGGAAAGAGCACTGCAAACCTGAGGTGTCTTTGACATATCTGCTTTATTGACAAATATACAAGTACAGTAGAAGCCAGGGATGGACAACCTCAGGCCTGTGGGCCAAATCTATCCCTCCTGGGGGCCAAATCTAAGCATCCAGGGTTCCCTTGATGGCCATGTCCCCTTTCCCTGGCCACAGCCCTTTCCCTTGACCACTAATCATTTGGTGGTTTTCCACCTTTTGCTTGGGTTCCCCCCCCCCCCATACTACAAGGTTGACATACTTCTCCTAAGGCTTAGTTACTGGCAGAGAGAAGGTTAAGCTAAAATATGCTGGTATTTTTGGTATTTTGGCCCTGGCCCTTTTGCCTTTGGCCCCACCAAATGCACTGGAATGCAGGCTCCCAAGAGCTTCTCTGAAACTGAACTGAGCCCCTGCGCTAAAAGGAGTTCCGCACTCCTGGCATAAGCAGAGGTAACGAGTCACTCTTACAAGGCAGCAGATCTAATACCCCACATCTAACCCTATGAAAGAGACACTGCACCCCTGAGGCACCTTCATCATGAGCCAACACACAGCTCTTGCTCTCTTTGCAAACCACTATTTACACACACAGACACACACACACACACACACTTATAACCATAACTAACTATGGATGGATGAATCAGTCTATTTCCAGACCATGTCACTTTTACCTGTGTATTGTTCATGCATAAATCTGTTCCATCCCATTTCCTTGCTAATTTGCTTTAAAAAAAACAAAAACAAAAAAAACACCATATAAAAGTCCAAATTTAAATAAATATTTCTAAATTTATTTTCTCTCAGAATATACATTTCTAAATGTATTTTCCCCTCAAAACACACGTTGGAGGGAGAAATCCTATGGCACCTAGACAGCGTCTTAAGAGGCCATAGGATATTTCAGATTCCCCGATCCAAGGTCAGAGACAGTGTTCCAACCCCAGAACTGGGAATCGGAACTCTGACTGCCCTCCCGCTCACAGCCAATGTGGAAAGAACCATGCCGACTGCTCTCTGAGGTCAGGAAAGTAACCGCAGAGAGGGGGGAAGGAAAGGGGGCGTTCTGCTGGGCAGGGAGGGGAGGAGACTGGAGGGGCCGGGATGCGAGTTATCCTGAGGCCTCCCCAGCCTCCTTCCCTCCTCCTCCCAAAATGCTGTCACTAGATGGGAAAGAAATTGTTCTCCCCAAGCTGCTACCTCTTCAAATACCCTTGGGGGCACCCAAAATGGAGCTGCAGGCACTCAGACGTCAAGGAAGGATGCAGCAGATGTGTCATCATCACTTGTCAACCAAGAGTTGGTGCATGCAAGGAGTAACTCACCTGCAGCCATATCCACAATAAATAAACCTAGTCCTGGAATTAACTCCACATTTAATCCCTTCAGCAATCAATTTAAAGACTCACAGAGGTACTTGAATAGCTAGTCGGATGTCTGCAAATTTAATTTTAATGGCTAGTCAGATGTCTCCAAGTCTAATCTGGTCTTCATATCAAGGCATCTGTAGCCATTTTTTCCTCAAACTGAACTGATATCTCATCATTCACCTCATAATTTGAAACAAACTTGGTTTAGAACAGGAGGGAAATGCTGAAAGGTCATAACTGCATATGGTAAAAAAAATAATAATAAAAAAAGCTCTTTTGTGACTGGATTCACTAAAAATAAAACATCATCAAATTAGATTTCAAATAATGGAATGCTTCCCAGACCATAGAAACAGAATGGTAAATGTAGTTTGTGGCCAAACAGCAAATAAAAAGAAAACTGTCAGACTATTTTGTATAAATTCACTTGGGGCGGAGGCTGCAGGAGAGAAATTTAGCACACGAAATCAAGACTTAATAAGGTGGTTCCCAGGCTGAGGTCCACCAGTTTTTTGTTTAGTTTTCTTTTATTCATGATGTTTCCCTCCATGAATACACTCCATGCAAGGGGAATTGTTTGTTTGTAAGTGGCTGCTGTTCGATACAAGTCACTGGAAATTTTATCACTGGGAATTATGACTTCAGATCTATGTCTCCAGTCATAGTGAAATGCAAAAACTCCACAGACCTGAGCATGGATTAATTTGTCAGTTTTGCTTTCTCTCACATTCAATTTTTAAAATAAAATCTCACATTCTTTCTGTCCTGAATGTGAAGAAATTTGTGGATTTTTGTAAATTCTTATCAAAACCAAACTAAAATAAAATTCTCACCCATCCCTACGACAGTTTGGACCCCTGTGCTTTCTAATGGAAGTCCTTGGTCCAAATGGTTAAAATACCAGTTTCTGATAGCAGTTGCGGGACATTTTCATTTGGGATTCCAAAATGCAAAGTTAGAAAAACCAGAATAATTGAAAACCAGACATTTATAAAATGCCAGCTATTTTTGTGAAAATAAAGATCCTTCTCTCCGCCATAAATGGAGACATCCTAAGCTCCGCTCAGGAGTCTAGAGCAGTGTTCTCCAACCTTGGGTCCCCAGATGTTTTTGTTGCTTTTTTAAAAAAAAATTATTTATATATTTTTTAAAAGAACACACATACAAAAAAAAAAACCATAAACCTACAAATCATACACTACAAGTGCACCCGTCACCCCGGGACCAAAACCAATTCTATCCACATAATCCATTAGTAATCTATATTCCAAAAATACATCATATCATGACATGGCTTACTCCCTTTCCCCTTTACTAAAACATAATCTAAAAATGACCCCCATATTTCCTTAAAATTATTTTTCTTTAATTGTCCCCTTTTACATTTAATACTACATGTTAGTTTATCATTTAAAGCAATATCCCAACCCTCTTTATACCAGTCTATTATTAAATACTGATGTTGAACTTTCCAATTCCTTGCAATCAATAATCTTCCTGCCGCTAATAAACTTACAATTAGTTCCTTTTTCTCTTGTGAGCACAGAAGTTTCTCCGTTATTGATAACAATGCTAATTTTGGACAGACCTCCACATTAATACCAATAATTTCTGAAATTTCTCCAAAAATTTTATTCCAAAAATCCAATACGCTTTTACAGCTCCACCACATATGAGCATAAGTACCAAGTTCCTGGCATCCTCTCCAATACAATGGAGCACAATTACTATCTATTTTATTTAATCTTACTGGAGTCAAATACCATCTCCAAACAGTTTTTAAAAAATTCTCTTTTATCCTTACTGACATATTTCTTAATATATGTCTGCCCCAAATATTTCTCCACCCCGCATTCGATATCTCCTCCTCAAATTCCATTTCCCACATCATCTTAAGGTTGTCTTTTTTCACTTCAATCCTCTGCATCATTTTATATATCTCCTTAGTTAACCCTCTAGAAGAAACATTCCCTTCTATAAGTTCTCTAGACAACACTTTCTTTTCAAATCCAGTAAACTCCCTCTCATGCTCATTTTTCTTTTTCCATTTCTTAGTCCACTGATCTAATTGCATTAAATTTAACCACGAAATTCTATCTGGCCCAATCATTTCCAATATTTGTTGTCTAGTCTCAATTTTTCCCATCCAATCCATTAATTTGATAACCTTATTTTCCCTAAATATTGCCTCCCAATGCTGTGCATTTTCTGGAAAGTCCTCCCCCAGATGTTTTTGGCCTACAACTCCCAGCATGCCCCAGCCAGCAACGCTGGCTGGGGCATGCTGGGAGTTGTAGGCCAAAAACATCTGGGGACCCAAGGTTGGAGAACACTGCTTTAGACTGATACATTTTCATGGCTGATTAGCTTTTACGTGTTATTCCCATGGCTCCCACTTTTGGTATTTATTTTTTTAATAGAGGAAGCTGAGCAAAAAGAACAAACCTCAATTCCCCTACTTGCAAAGACTGAATTGTGACAACGGCACTTTTGTGAGGTCAGTGATATATTTCTTCAGGCTCACTGGGCTGTTACCTCAGGGCAGGCTTCTGTGAAGTCATCGCTTTTACTTCTTTCCAGCGCTGCAATCTGATCACAGCCAGGCAGGCATTGAGAACTTCACTGTCTTGCATAATCAAATCTGCCTTCACTTCTTTCTCAAAAGGAGGAGAATGCTGCCAAACTCTGGCAGAGCTGAATGGCAGAAGGAAGAAACATTTTCCAGCTGAGAATCTCTTGCATGTTAGATGAATCTTGGATCTCTAGCTGATTTTTTTCCTCTTTAACATTATGGTAGGGATATGTGAGGAGTCTGTTCTTTTAAATGATATTTCCAGTCTGCATCACCCAAAAACAGACACGGACTAGATGCTTTTTGCATTCAGAAATCCATATATTTCCAGACTTGTGATATATTCTGTGGAACAGGGAAAAAAATGCATCTGATTTGAAAAGTGCAAAAAGGAAAATGCATACATTTTAAAAATGTAGATGCTACTTTGGACCTGAATTACCTGGATCATTCAGAATGAACAGCTGAATGATCACTTACTTAGTGCTAATTCAGGGAGGAAAGGAAAGCCAAAACAAAATCTTATAGAATAATATCCCACACTTCTGCAAGTCTGTCTGTCCACCTTCTCTTCCTGAATGAGAGTACAGGCTGGTACAGGGATAACAGCTATTGTCGAAAGTGGAGAGGAGAGGAAAGATCACATAATCTGCAATCTTTCACCTTTGAGGGAATCCCAAATGCCCCTTCTTCCTAAGAGCTTCATAAAGGAATAACAGTGTTTTCCCCTGCTTTAGAAAGTCATCATTGCGATTGGGACATCAAGAACAATTACTCTAATGCTCATTCTCATTTCAGGCCTTGCCTGTTTGCATGCATGCCTAACAACCAATACCTCCCACATTAAGGGAAAGGGCAAGGACTTCCATGTTTAACAGGAGTGGAAGCAAAATATCAAGAATGAATGTGAATGTAGACAGGTGAGCAGCAACTAGCAGAGGTATTGAAGACAAAACTGAGTGATACTGGGGGACTTGGGGAGGCAGCAAAAGAAGCCAGTGTGGCGTAATGGTGAAAGTGTTGGAC
Source organism: Shinisaurus crocodilurus (assembly GCA_021292165.1). Taxonomy (NCBI): domain Eukaryota; kingdom Metazoa; phylum Chordata; class Lepidosauria; order Squamata; family Shinisauridae; genus Shinisaurus; species Shinisaurus crocodilurus. The sequence continues at coordinate 77,606,334 of CM037879.1, read as the reverse complement.
TGGGACACAGGAGATCCGGGTTCTAGTCCCCGCTCGGCCATGAAACTCATTGGGTGACTTTGGGCCAGTCACTGCCTCTCAGCCTAACCTACCTCACAGGGTTGTTGTGAGGATAACATGGAGAGGAGGAGGAGGACTATGTAAGCTGCCTTGAGTTCCTTTCAGGAAAAAAGGCGGGGTATAAATATAATAAATAAATAAATAAATAAAAATTCCACAATGGAGAGAGGGAGGAATCAGGGTGCAAAGGGCCCTCAGGTGCCACACTGAGAGCCATTGTGGTATAGTGGTTAGAGGGTTGGACTACTAGGACATCGGAGAACTGGGTTCAAGTCCCCACTCGAACATGAAGCTCACTGGGTGACTTTGGGCCAGTCACTGGCTCTCAGTCTAACTCACCTCACAGGGTTGTTGTGCGGATAAAATGGAGAGGGGGAGGAGGATTATGTATTCCACCTTGGGTTTCTCCCATTAAAGGCAGGATATAAATGTAACTTGCTTACTTACACATAAATGTTACTTACATATACATGTAAGTAAGTAAGCAAGGGAAAGAAAAGTGAGGCAGACCAAGCTCGGCAGGAAACTTGGAGCTGGCATTTGCCCATTGCAATAGCCCATCTTTATGGCCCTATTTTCACACACAGGCCAAACATTCATTTAATAGTCATCTTGATGCTAAACATAAAGAACAGCAGCACAGGCATACTAGTCTGGATATATCCAGAATGTGTATCAGTTAGTTCAATATGTCTTAAGTATGGAGTATATTTACTTAAAGGAAAGAACTCTAGCCTTCTGGTACATAGTCATATTGCACATTTGCTATCTGATAGTTATTAAATCAGTAAGCTTGAATTGGAAATTAAGTAAAAGAAGTCAAAAGAAGTTACATTAAAATAAGTCAACTTTACTGATTAACAAATGAACTGATGTATCAGATTTCACATATTAAACTAATCAGACTACTGAACAGCAGTCTAATGAATCTTGAACTTTGGCCTAGCTAAAAATGGAGCTAAATGAATAATGAATATGAAGTCCATGAGAATACTCAAAACTACTGAGGCCTATTTCATAGATTTGATGATAAAAATGAATCAACTTCCCCCCCCCCTCCATAGATGGCCTATGTCAAATTTATGTCAATCCTATTGGTTTTTCTAAGGGTTATGCATAAATAATTCATACTATCCATTTCACAGTGCTTTTAAGCCATATATTACACACTAGCTGTTGCCCGTGGCTTCGCTCGCGTGATGAAGAATGACCGTGCCAAGTTTGCATGGGTCGTCATTTTCCTATAGGCACTATTTGTTCGAAATTCCCTAAGGTAGCTGACCGCTGTTTTGAATCACTCCATAGGAAAGGTCCCCTGGGCTACATAATGGAATCCTAGCTCCCCCAGGACTACCAGCTCCCCCGGGACTACACAATGAAATTCCTACTCCCATGGGACTACCTGCTCCCCCGGGACTACACAATGAAATCCCTACTCCCCCCCCCCGGGACTACACAATGAAATCCCTGCTTCCCTCCCTGGACTACACAATGAAATCCCTGGCCCCCCGGCACTACACAATGAAATCCCAGCTCCCCCAGGACTACACAGTGAAATCCCTGTGTGTCCCCCCCGTGGAACTGCACAATGAAATCCCTGCTCTACTCTGGGACTACACAACAATGAAATCCCAGCTCCCCCCTCCCAGGACTACACAATCAAATCTCTGCCCCCCCCCCCGGACTACACAATGAAATCCCTGCTCCCCGCTGTGACCACACAATGAAATCCCTGCTCTCCCCCCCCCGGACTACACAGCAATGAAATCCCTGCTCTGCCCCCCCGGGACCACCCAACAATGAAATCCCTGCTTGCCCCCTCCCCCTCGAGACTACCCAACAATGAAATCCCAGCTCTGCCCCACCCACTGTAGGCCCCGGCTGTGGTTCATATGAACATTCTGTTTTCACGCAGGAGAGATTTGCATATCCGCTCCTGATTGGGCCCCTGTGGCAGTTCATACGAACATTCTATATGTCGTAGGAGTGATTTGCATAACCGCTTCTGAATGGCCCCTGCGAAAATTTCAAGTGATGCCATTGGCTCTCATCTATTTTGGGCCGTACAGGCGCAGCGAGGGTTTTCGGAGATTTGAACCCACCAGTCTTTGTCCTTGGGTGATGGAGAGTATGTGTGCCAAGTTTGGGATGGATGGGTCAAAACATGATGGAGCCTATGCGACGCCCCCCCCCCCACAGTAGTCATGCAGTCATTTAAAAAGTTTCCCTCCCTTTTCACCCGTCACCCCCTCAGAGAACATTCTAAATGGCCTAGGGGAGATTTGCATACCCACCCCTATTGGCCCCTGCAGGAATTCATACAAACATTCTAAATGTCGTATGGGCTATTTGCATAACTGCTCCTATTGGCTCCTGCAGCAATTATGAGGTGAGGCTGATTTGCATAACTGCCCCCCTTTTTACCCTGTTTATGTGCTGCTGAGTGTACATAATGAACTGTTCTTGGTGGTTACTCTTCAGTTCTATGAAAATTCCTTTGCTTTGAAGGTACACTAAAGACATAGGTTTGGATCCAGAGATGCTGTGAGTAGAATGCTATGCACAGGACGGTCCCATTGGCAGAAATAGGGGAGCAGATTTTCACTTATTTCCTCAGGAGGGTTGTTCTGGAGGGTTGAGGAACCCCCTGGAATAGCATGGGAGGTGATGCAGGAGGGGAAGGGAGGAATTGATGGAAATTGTGTGTGTCCCCCTTCTGCCAGTGGGATCATCTGCTGGATCCAAGACCCTCTCACAAACAGCACGACCCGTTCTGTTCATGGAAGGGCAGTTCTGGATCCAACTTGTGGTCTGAACATCTCCCAGAGACAGATACTTTAAGACCTTTTGATTCAGGCCTGGCATTTAATGGCTGCAAATAAGCAAGGATTTCTTTTAGCTGTGTATTTGAATCTTTTATGAGAACATTAAATCTTTTATGATCCCATTTTATTGATTTTATTCCCTAAAGGTTGTTACCCAACCTGCGTCTTCAGGGATAGTGCAGGTTATAAATCTAAATAAATTAATTTATAGATTAAATGAAAACATGCAGCACAGGCCTCTTCTCTTCTAGCTAAAAGACTGGAGGTAATGTTCATGTCCTGGAATAAAGCAAGTGCATCTGGCGGCTTTACAATACAAAAAGCATCAAAGACAAGCTATGAAAGTTGCCTTTAAGTGGTACTTACAGAGTTTCCCGTGGCTGATTGCATGATATGTAGTAGGAGCTACGTCTGTGCAAAGTACTAGCCATGGAACAGCGAATGGCTGGCTTACCAACATCCCATCCTGTGAATTAGTTTAAGATGAAGTGGCATAAAAATATAAGAAGAGCCAGGCTGAATCAGACCAGAGGCCTATTTTGTCCAGAATTTTGTTCCTGCAATGGCCAACCAGGTGCCTATGGGACGCCCACAAGCAGGACATGAGTTTCAGTAGCACCCTGCTGTTACACATGTTTCAAGAAACTGGTACTGAGAAGCATATTGCCTCTGATACTGGAGGCATCATGACCAGTGTCAATAGCTACTTGTCATGACTATAGCCATCATGGCTAGTAGCCAGCCATTGATGGCCTAATCTTCCAAGCAGTCATATGATTTGCTTGGAAAGCAGGCAGCTTCCTGTGCCTCATGTCCCAGGAAATACCCTTCCCCTCCTTTGCTTTCAGTTATGGCTAGCACAGATTTAGATATCTGCTGATCTAAGACAGAGTGGTACAATGGTTTTTGAATGGCACAGCTTTGACGCAAAGGAGCTGAATGAGGCACTGACCTAGCAATGGCAATGGCAATTGGTGCATTGGACTGGGGTTGGCACACATCACCTGGAGAAGGGGGGGAACTGCACTAGTACTGGGACCTTTATGGTGGGTGGAGCTTTTGAGCTTACCATACTGTTCAGGGCAGGTGCAAGGCAGTTTGGTGCCCTAGGCAAGATCAGATATTTAGCGCCCCCCTTCCCACTTGAGCCCTCCCTCCCTATTTCTGGTGCCCCCTTTAGCCCGGCGCCCTAGGCAGCCGCCTAGTTGGCCTAATGGTAGCACCGGCCCTGATACTGTTGTGAGGTGGCTGAAGGTGGCATGTGTGTCGTTTCTCTCTCCTGTAATTTTGTTTTTACAATGCTCTGCAGCCTCCCTGGTTCCCCACACTTCAGTGAAGGCCCAGGGGAAGATATCATGAGGTAATAAATGTGTTTTATTATCCTAGTCCCTGCAATGTGGTTTTAAATACCTCCTATACCTGATACTGTATCTTATGTTGTGTTGGCATGTTTATTAGTTTTATATTGTTGATTTTATTGCAGTTTTATTTGTAGCATCATCATCATCATCATCATCATCATCATCATCATCATTGTAAAACACCTAGAGAAATTTATTTATGAGGCATTTAGGGTGCAATCCTCTCATGATGGCCATAAGCCCCTGAACTCAGAGGCTTATAGTCATTCAATGCAGAGTGAAAGGAACGGTGGAGGCAATCTCCTCCCTGTCCTGCTGCCCTGCATTTTTCACTAGAAGGGCTTTTTTGCCCATCTAGCTAGAGCATTCAAGAGGGGGAGGGAAGGAGGCTGGGGAGGCACCAGGATAGCTCGTATCCTGGCCTCTCCAGTCTCCTCTGCTCCCCATTCCCCCAAAATGCCCCCTTCCCCCCCTCTCCAAGGTTGCTTTCCTGCCCTTGGAGAGCAGCCATCATTGGTTCTTTCTGCACCAGCTGCGAGGGGGAGGGAGGTTGGAGCTCTGAGTCCCAGCTCCATGGTTGGGGTGCTGTCTCCGACCTCGCAGCTTGGAATCCGAACTATCCAATTGCCCCTCGGACGCTGTCTATGTGCCATAGCACCTGCATTTCTTCCTTTATACATTCAATGAATGCAAGTAACATTTTAAACAATGCGCTCCCATGGGGCTTTCTCAGAGCAGGAAGTGTAGGCAGCCAGGGAGGCTGCGGTGTGCTGGACAGATTGTAATGGAAAGAAAAACACACACACACACTCACCATCTTTGGTCATCTCCTAACACTAAAATGAGCTCAACCCCCCCCCCCCCCAATCTGGAAACTTTTTGAATGCACACTCTTTTTGAATACAAACAATAAGAATGGACAAAAAAGTGTGTGGGTGGGTGGGTGGGATTTGCCACAGCACAGTTCCCCATTAATCTTTGCATTAAAATACACACAAATATTTTACATTTAAATACATATTTCAGTACATATTTCTAAGTGTATTTTCTATAACAATAATGCATCTCTAAATGTGTTTAGTCTGCAAATATGGATTTCTAAATGCATATGGATGTTTTTTGAGCTGACAGCTGTGTAGGAACATCTGCAAAGTGCAGAAGCTGGTGAATAAGTATGTACACAGTAGCCTGGGAGGTACAGAACATGTCAATTTATATTGGACTTCACAAATATCAAATTCCTTAGGCAACCTCATGTATAATAGTGCTAAAACTCTTGGAGGATCAAGAGCAATAGATTAGATAGCCTCAACAGACAGCATGTGCATATATTCTGCAGCTGGAATAGTTCTACCACATGATGCAACTCATTTCCTTTCTTTTCCCATCAAGCTCATGCTGAGCCCAGATTTCTCGTGTTGCATGTTTTTGAAGGGCTTTCTTCTTGACTATTTGTAATGACTGTACGTCGTAGGGATGGCTAAATCTGTCCATTTTGGTTTCTCTCCATTTTGCATTTTTCCAATCTTAGGTTCAGTTCATCTTGAACTTTGAGAATTTCCCCAGTCTTAAGTTTGGTTTATCCTGAACTTTGAAAATAGTTTTTATTTTAAGTGTGCGCATGCAAATTTATAAGCATTTTTGTCCACATTTCTCTGAATACATGCTCTCTTTTTTTATTTGTAACATTTGTAAAATTATTTTTTTTCCCATTGTAAAATTTGGAGAAGTGTAAATTTCAAAGGATAACTGAGTTTCAGTTTGCTTGTGGTTTAAAAGTGCAAAATTAGATGCAAATTGAATGAATTTCTCTCCCCCAACCCTAGTCACTGAAGCTCCTGAGACACTTTCATTACTTGTCGGGTGAGATTCAGCTCCATTCTTTAAGTGTAAAGGGTCCATAATTGCCCTCATTCCACACTGTTGCCAACACCTGCAGTCCCCCTGATATGTGGCTTGTTTGGGACATTAATGGGCAAGTTTCTTACACAAGGCAGGAAGGAATCATTGCCATGGCCCACGTGGTGTCTGATTCATGGTCCAGACATGGCTTTGGTGAAAGTTCAGTGCCACTAGGTCAGTGCCTTCATTCCATTGGCTCTCCCTGCCCAGTGTTTACTTACAGCAAAGTCGATCTAGTACAATCAATCACAATGAATCAAAGCTCAAAAGGTCTGTTTTCACAGCCTGCAATGGGATAGAAAAGAGGGGGAAGAGGAGGGGGTTCACGGAGAGGTCTCTGCTGCAGTCAGCTCTGGGAAAAACACGTCATATCCCAGTCCTTGGATGGTGAGCATGTCAGCTCTCCTGCACTTTAATGTCATGATTCCATCTCTTTGGATATTTACACGGATAAAGATTTCAAGGAGCGCTCTCTATCAGTGACGGCAAGGCAATTGGCCCAAGAGATGGAGAAAATGGATTCTGTGGCAGAGGAGAATTCTACTAAAAGCAGAATGAGAAAGGTCGTTCCATTCATGCAGTTCTCTTATGCCTGAGCATGGAATGGCAAATCTTTCATCAATGGAAAAGGTGGATCAATGCGGAATATTGTTTGGTTTAAAAAGCACCTACTGAAAACGCTGTCGCTGTTTGACCATGACGACTCCTGAAAAATGCAGAGAGGCCAACTCCCGTGAGATTTTATACAGCACCAGGAACGTGTATAAAAACCAGCACAGCTAATTCTATCATGCATAATATTACAATAAGAATTGTAATGCAATTCAGCTGAGAAACTAAAAATTAGGGTTGTGCGCACAGCTCGATGGGGGGGGGTAGAGGCTCGGTGAACTCTCTACCCCCGAGGTCCGCTCGACTTACCTTTCCCTGGCTCAGTTCACGTCCTTGCGAGCCAAGCTGGGGAAAGGAGCTTCCCATTTCTGGCACTACATTCTTTATACACTCTTTACAACAGCATAAGCTACGATAAAGTGGCCACGATTTGTGTAACCAGCGTTACGTTGTTGTTGTTTTTTGGTTAAAAACAGCGTAAAATATGTTAGAACAACCACAATTTGCATAGTTTGCATACGCCACGCAAATCGCAGTCCTGGTAGATCATATTGCAAATGAGGAAGACTTGGATTCCAAGGCATTCTGTTTATTCAAACCATCCCCAGGTGCCACAGCTACCATGGACTCAAACCAGGGCCGGTGCTACCATTAGGCCAACTAGGCAGCTGCCTCGGCGCAGGGCTAAAGGGGGCGCCAGAAATGCCTTGAAAAAAAAATACAGCACTCTCAAGTGGGAAGGGCCCCCCCTAAATATCTGATCTTGCCTAGGGCACCAAACTGCCTTGCACCAGCCCTGACTCAAACCCTTCTTTCTGCCAGTGATATTATATCCTCAGTAATATTATATCATTATTACATCACTTGTTTTTAAGTAAAGGGGATAGAATTAGGCTACAGGGACAATCTATGACACCTCAATTGAGAGGGGGATGCGTGTCCATACATTCATCCATACATTCAAATGTAAGAAACATAAAGCTGAGCTTCTGCAAACGATATAAAAATCACAAAGATGTTGAGATCCAGAAGAAGAAGAAATAATAAAAGGTCCTAAGTGAATTTTTAGAAGCTAAATATATATATATATGAAGACAGCTGGAGCATTTTGCATCACTTTTATGAGTACTCTGAACATGATTCCAGTGGGAATGGATCAATGCTTTCTGTGGTGCCTGGGGCAAAATATTAATGATATATTTTAAACACTTTAAATAGCTTTCGATACTGCTGTGCACTTTTTGTATTCTCTGATCTGTTTAAGTGCACCAATATCTTTTAAAACACACTCTCCTGCTCCAGCCAGCAATTGCACATTATGGGATTTATCGTTGGTAGACAACCTGTTTCCACTGTTCATATACAAAAGGAATCCAGTCTAATCCTACTATAAACAGGGTTACTCCTGTGTCTGCAGCCATAACACACAATCTGTAGGAAACTGAAATCAGTGGGCTTTCAAAGGAAGAAAAAGACCCAAACTTGGTACCAGGAACCTGAAGAATAGGCCCTCTCTAGACTTGAGAGGCATCTACAGCTATCCCTTTGGAGAACACTGGATGCTCTGAAGCCATATGGGCCCTGATCAAAGTCTGTGCTGGTCTTTCATCCATCATCAATATTTCTTAATTTAGGGGTGGGGAGGCTATTGAACCAGTGTGTGGCAACTTTGAAAAAGGCAAATTCCATGTTAGCCCTAATTAGAAAAGGAACTGAAAATAAAATTGCCAAGATCATACTTATATAAATCAACGGTGCAATGACAGTTGGAATATTGTGAACATTTCTAGTCACCACACCAAAAATGATATTGTAGAGCTGGAAAAGGTGCAGAATATGGCCACCAAAATGATTATGATACCGGAGCAACCCGTATGTGGAAAGGCTACAGTGTTTCGGGCTGTTTAGCTTAGAAGAAAGATAAGTAAGGTGAGACAAGATAAGTGTATAAAATTATGTGTGGGTGGAGACAGTGGATAGGGAGACGTTTTTCTCCCTCTCTCATAATACTAAGGCCTCCTTGGCAATGTGGACTCCTGGTTCCCAGCTCCTGGCATAGTTTAGACAGTTACCCACAGCCCAGCTCTGACAGACATTATGGGTTCTGCTGGCTGCATGTTCACCAACTGTGTCTGCACGACTGCACCCCTTTGGTCACTTCCCAGAGGAGGGACCTGCTGGCTTTCTCCTTGATGTACTTCAGCACCACCATTGCAGAATGGTGAGAAGATGGTATTGCCTGAGAGTTGGTTTGCATTGGCATGGATAATGTGGCAGGGACTTTACTATGAGTTCTGAAAGCAGGACCAAGGTGCCTTACACTCTGTACTGCTTTGGCTACTTGCCAGAGGAGAGATCTCCTGGTCTGCTCCTTGCTGCACCTCAGCACTACAGGTGGCATGAGGGTGATATTATAGCTAGAGATGGACACATTTGTCAATTTCATTTTGACTCGGTTTTCTACTTTTTCAACCTTAAGTCCATTTCATTCCATTCCTACATTTTTAAAAGTCTGCATGAAAATTCATGTGCATTTTTGTACAGTATTTTCACTAATGTGTGCATTTTTGTGCACATAAGCACATTTTTGTACACGGTGTTTGAATGGCTAGGAATGAGTGAGCAAGCAATATTTGAGATTGCCAGGATTCTCTGAACATCATCTCACTACTCATCTCATGTCTGATTCCCATTCATGTTTGTGATCGCTGCTCGCTTTGCTTGAATGGGAAAATTGCTCAAATCGATCAGTGATCCAATGGGAGATTTGCAAATCTCCCAAAATTTGTTCAAATTTCCTAATTTCAAGTAAGTGCGCAATAGTTTGTGAACATTTTCCGTGGACATGTGCTTGTGCTCATGTTTGGAGCTTTGAACATGGAATGCTTGCATGTTTTGCGAGCAAAAATGAAATTCTCATATATTCCTACTGGAGACCTGCATCACAACATTTGTAAAAGTGTAACTATTGAAGTACAACTGAGTTTCAGTTCAGGAATTGCAAATTGAATAACTTTGTATTAATATGTGAACGAAATGCATTTCTACCCATCTCTTTTTTTAAAAAAAATAAATTTTTATTAAGTTTTTTCAATCCAAACAAATAATAACAAATAATGACAATCATAATAAAATAATAATAACAATACAACATTAATATTGTGCACCCCCCACCCTCTAGGGACCATGCTAATATTTCCCAACTAATATCAAATATTATTCTCTGTTCCAAAAATATAACAAATTTTGACAAGGTTCGTTCCCTTTCACCAACACGTAATCCAAAAAATTTACCCCAAATGCTCACAAAAGTGTTTTTCTCCAATTGTCCTTTTTGACATTTGATACTGCAAGTTAATTTATCATTTAACACAATATCCCATACCTCTTTATAGCACTCGGTAACTAAAAAAACATGTTGTTCTTTCCATTTCCTAGCTATCATTAATTTAGCTGCCGTTAATAAATTCACAATCAGTTCCTTAGTATTTTTTAAACAAACTACATTTTCTGTTATTGATAACAATGTCAATTTTGGGCAGACCTCAGTTACATTCCAATTATTTCCAATATTTCTGAAACACTTTCTGTCAAAATTCCAAAACATTCTTACAGCTCCACCACATGTGGGCATTTGTGCCTTTTTCTTTATACCTTCTCCAGCACAATGCGGAGCAATTATTATCTATGTATGTCTCCCCCATCTCTAAGTTACCAGCTCAGCAATGTTCAGCAAATGGGTATACAGATTTTATTCCACATGCTCCTATAAAGTTTCTTTAAAAAAAATAAAAATTATTTACTTTTCAAAACAAAATATAACAAAATACAAGAATAACACAAAAAAATAACATAAACAACATACAATAAATCATAAAGTGCACCCCCCCCTCCAAGGGACCAATTTATATACTTCCATCCCCTTAATCAAATGAATCCCAAATTCCAAAAATATAACATATCCTGACAAGGCATACTCCCCTTCCCCTTTATTAATACATAATCTAGTAATTGATTCCATGTTTCCATAAAATTATTCTTCTTTAGCAGTCCTTTTTTGCATTTGATACTACAAGTTAGTTTATCGTTTAGGGCTATATCCCAAACTTCCTTATACCAGTCAGTTATTAGGAAAACATGTTGTACTTTCCATTTCCTCGCTATCATTAGCCTAGCCGCAGTTAACAAGTTTACAATTAATTCCTTCGTATTTTGGTCGCAAATAAGTTTCTCCGTTATTGATAACAATGCTAGTTTTGGACAGACCTCTAAATTCATACCAATAATTTTCGATATTTCTGTAAAAACCTCTCGCCAAAAAACCAGTACATTTTTACAACTCCACCACATATGAGCATCTGTCCTTTTTTCCTGACATCCTCTCCAACAAAATGCTGAACAATTATTATCTATTCTATTTAATCTTACTGGAGTTAAATACCATCTCCAAATTCGTTTATAAAAATTCTCCTTTATCCTAGTTGACATCACCTTCACAATCCGTCTATCCCATATATTGTTCCACCCCACCTTCGAGGTCACCTCTTCAAATTCATTATCCCATACTGCCTTTAGCTGGTCCTCTTGTTCTTCTGCTTTTTGTCTCCTATAAAAGTTTCTGACTCTGCCATGGTTCATCAGTCCAAGGAACTTGTCCCCTGGGTACAGACTGAGCAACACACATACCCAGACTATCCACTTACTGGCTTGATGGGACTAACTCAGTTTCAAGCCACCATTCGTACAGCAGTTTCCATGTATGAAACAGCAGTTTTGGTCACTACCTGAAGCACTGTCAGCTGGATATGCTGGTGATTTCTGCATTTGGCTGGCATGTTTGAAAGGGAACTAATTCAGGGCAACTTGTGCAAGCTATATCAACATCTTGGGCATGGACATTTCCCCTACACAACTTCTCCTCCAGATGGTTCCAAAAAGTGTGACCTGACTAAAGTGGTGCTAATTTGCATATTGGCCTAGTGCATCCATGCTGTTCTACGTTAAGTTATTCACTCACCAACCATCCTGAGGAAAATTAAATCTTTTCTTGACATATGGAACTAGGACACTTGTTGCTACATAATTGCCATCTCGGGGAATCCTACGAACTTAGATATGTTGGAAGATGCCCTAATGCCTCCCAATGAAAATATGTTTGGCAACCATCAGATATCATTTAATAATTTAATTGGGAATAGATAAGGGTCAGCATGGATGAAACTAAATGCACAGACATGCTGACATTACAAAATGTATTTGAATGACTGGAAACAAAGATTGTGTGAGTGTGATTATGAATGATATGGAGCAAGTTCATTTTCAACAATGCTTTGAATTCTCTGTGTTTTTGGTAGAATGTTGTGATAAGAAAATCTTATGCAGAAGGGAAGGGGACTGACTTTTTATTCTCCTCTGTTCATTTTAGCTCTATTGAGCTAATAATAATTTAACTAGGAAAAGGACTAAGGCAAACTGCATACACTTTTCATGGAGGATATGGCTATCAATGGCTAGTAGTCATTGTAGCAATATATTACCTCCAGTATCAGAGGCAGTATGCCTCTGTATACCAGTTGCTGGGGAACATGGATGGGATGGTGCTATTGCACTCATGTCCCTATTTGTGGGCTTCCCACAGGCATTTGGTTGGCCACTGTAGGAAAAGAATGCTGGATTAGATAGGTCATGGGTCTGATCCAGAAGGGCTCTTTGTATGTTCTTATACACAGACTATACTCAAAATGAAAATTTATCATTAATTATCTGCATATTATCAGTTTTCAGAATCAGCTTATGGATGTCACTATTACATATGAAACTGGATAAGATTGATGGAACTGTTTACACATGATTATTGCCTTTATTACTTGCTGATATTCATTTGCAGTGGTTTAAATAATACAGTTGTTATTTTAAATCATTTAGAAGGCAAATGGAACTTGAAATACCCTTTCCTCTGCAATATAACGAGGGAACATTGAAGGTTTCATGAGCTGATATTTCTTCTCTCTGTACTGCAGGGATGGAGTATATAAAGTAATCTAATGTCCATGGACTTCCATAGTGAGCTGGAAATAGGATTTGATTCTTTTCAGATATATTTTTTTAAATAAAAAAGCTTACAAATTGTAGGGATGATTCATTCCCTTGCCACATCTTTCTCACCCCTCTTGTGCATTTACTTATTTATGAGTATTTATAAACTACTGATATCTACAGATTTCAAAGCGGTATACACAAATAATAAGAACATAAACATATAAAACCAATACATAGAATATATTGTATCTACATATGCATAAGATGGTAGGCTAAATTACTCAGGGAAGGCTTGCATAAACAGATGTGTCTTCATGGTGCACCTAAAGATAAAAAGAATTGGTGCATGTCTAAACTCAGGGGAAAGATTATTCCACATAGTGGGTGCCTGGGGTGACAAAGAGGCAAGGGCCAAAGTTGGGTGCATCCCACAGTGCCTCCTTTCCATGCATGTTGCTCTGTGTGCAGGAGTCTCCTCCCATCAAACTCTTTCTCCATTGGCAGCTCTCCCCTGAATGAAGAGCTGCACTGCAGGCAGGCTGCACGTGCCAAATAATGCATATAGGGAGGATTTTCTCCCTGCTTTGTTTTCCTTGAGATGCTTGCTCCATTTATATGGAACCAATTGCAGCAGCAGCAGTGGGAGGGGGAGGGGGAGGAGGAGGAGGAGGAGGAGGAGGAGGAGGAGGAGGAGGAGGAGGAAGAAGAAGATGGGGAACTCCTTGGAATATTTAGATAAAATGATTAAAGAGAATGACCCTATGCTGAATATGTCTGAAAATGCAAGGCTGCAGGCCATTAATATTTCAATATTTTCAGATAATGCATTCCACATATATACTTATGCACAAACATGGTCAATAAAGAAAGAAAAAGGTTGTCTTCAAGGAACTGGTTGTTCACAAATCCTTATAAATTATTGCTTAATCTTACAAAAGGAGTAGATATGATTTCCAGAATAAGTGGAGGGAATGATATTCAGGAAAGAGAATTGGAGTGTGGTAATCCACAGAAACCAGATGGGAGCATTTTGATCTGCCAGGACATTCTGTAGCTCACCTCAAAGTCACCATCAACGAAGTTTCACAAGGGGACTCCAGCCTGACATTGCTGAGTTGCAAATCTTCACAACTTTGACTCTGGAATTTGGGCTTACTTGAGACAGGGAGTGGGCAACTCTCCACAGAAAATAATGGTCCTTCCTTAAGTGTTTATTTACACTATTGATATCTATTCAGGACCAAGGATGGAGAAGACTTTTGGAAAGGGTGGGGTTGCAAATTACCCCAGTTTGGATATCCCCTAGTCACTATCAGCCAAGCTAAGCCAAGCCCTTCTTTGAATTTGTCCATAATGCTGTCCCATTATTTATTTTATTTATTATGTATTTAGTAAATTTCTAATCCACCCAATAACTAACATTCTCTGGCCAGATTACAACCAGTTTAAAAAAACTAAAATGCCATTTTAAAATAGTTAAAATATAAATACAATTCAAATATTTAAAAGAATAAAATACAATATAATAAACAACAAACGGCACAGTAATCGATAAAACAGCCACAATAGCCTAGCACTAGGTCTCTAAAAATGCCTGGGAGAAAATAAAGGTCTTTGCCTGGTGCAGGAAAGATAACAGCATAGGTGCCAGGCCAGGTGAACCTCTTTGGGCAGTTTATTCCATAAGTGGGGTGCCATCCACCTAAGCTCCTTTGGTGGGGGCACCCAGAGGAGGGTAACTGAAGATGACATACATATCGAAGCAGGTATATGCGGGAGAAGACATACCTTTAAATACTCTGATCCCAAGCCATTTAGGGCTTTAAAGGTCAACACCAACGTTTTGAATTGGGCTCAGAAATGGACTAGAAGCCAGGGCAGCTTACGAAATACTACAAAACATGGTCAAATTGGCCACTCCCAGTTAGTAACCTAGCAGCTCTATTTTCACTAACTGACGTTTCTGAACCGTCTTCAGTGCATTGAAATAATGTACAATGCATTGCAGTAATCCAACTGGGAGATTACCAGAGCATGGATAACTGTCATGATGCTATCTCTGTCCAGATAGGGTCGCAGCTGGTATATCAATCTAAACTGATAAAAGGAGCTCTTGGAAGCCACCAAGGCCTCCTGGGCCTCAACTGGGGTTGAACACCACTCAACTGGGCAGATGAACCACTTGCTAACAGTACCTCTGTCTTGTCTGGATTGTGCTCAGTTTTTTGGCCCCCATCCAGTCCATTACCCTGCTCAGGAACTGATTCAGGACATCCACTGCCTCACCTGGGTTTGATCAAAAGGTGAGGTAGAGCTGGGTGTCATCGTCATATTGATGGCACCTCAGTCCACACCCCCAGATAACCTCCCCCAGCGGCTTCATGTAGATTTTAAATAGCATGGGGGATAAAGTTGAGGCCTGTGGAACACTGATGTAATTGCCACAGAACAGAGCAACAATCCATCAGCACCATCTTCTGGAAGTGACCATCCAGGTATGAATGGAACCACTGTAAAATAGTGCCCCTAACCCCCAACGCAGACAGCCACTCCAGAAGGATACCATGGTCAATGCTATCCAAAGATGCTGAGAGGTCCAGGAGAACCAGCCGGGTCACATTCCCTCTGTCTCTCTTTCAGCAAAGATCATCCCACAGGGTGACCAAGGCAGATTCTGTCCCAAAACTGGGCCTAAAACCAGATTGAAATGGATCTAGAAAATCAACTTCATCCAAGATAGGCGTGGGGCCGAGCCTGGAGTCGGCTGGAAGCTCGCTCCGGGCTCGGCCCCCTGAGCAGCAGCGGCCCGATCCTGCTCTTCAGAGCAGCGCGGAGCGTTCTCCGCGCCGCTTGAGCCGCTCGAGCCGCCACCGGAAGACCCCCCAGCCCTCCCCGCTGCTGCTGCCGCTGCCAGAGGACCCCCACCGCCCCCCATCACTGTCGTCCTACCTGGTCCTGCGCTCCAGCGCGCCTCCGCCCGAAACCACCCGAAACAGCTCTGCTGGATGACCCTGTGAAGTTGCAATGGAGGTGGAAAAGAACATCTTCTTTGCCACTTCACTGCCATATAGTAGGCTTGATAATGAGCCTGTAACCAATGTTCAGTCAGATTCAGCATGACTCTTCCTCCACTTGCGGTCCAGCTGACGTCCTGCTTGCTTCATTGCCCTCAGCTCCAAGGTGTGCCAAGGAGCTAATTTGGCTCTGCTAAGGGGCAGAGGGCACTTGGGTGCGCTCATGTTGACAGCCTAGTCAATTCCATATCCCATAGAGTGACCAGGGTTTTGACAGGAGCACCAGTCATACCAACTGGAAAATCCCCCCAGAGCCCTTTGGAAGCCACTAGGCTCCTTTAGTCTCCAGGGGCAGACCATTCTAATGGGCCCTCCACCTTTGCAGAGGGGAAAAGCTGCTGAAAGTCTATATCTCAACAGGTAGTGATCTGACCATGACAAAGGGGAAGACGCTATATCCCCCACTTTTGGATCACCATCTTCCTGCCAAACTGAGAAAACAAAATCCAGAGTGTGATCTGTCGCATGTGTTGGGCCAATGACATGTTGGGACAGCCCCATGGTTGTCATGGTGTCCAGGAAGTCATGAGCCACACGACACTAGACAGCCTCGACATGGATATTGAGGTTCCCCCATGACAATCATCCTGGGAGTCCTCAGCACCAGGTCTGAGACTATTTCTGTAAGCTTAGGCAGGGAGACTGCTGGGTAGCAGGATGGGTGGTACACCAGCAGAATCCCTAATTTGTCCTGGGTTCCCAACACCAGATACAAACACTCAAAATTAGCACTCAGGCAGACAGGAAACCTGGAGATAGAGATGGAATCCCTATAGACCACAGCAACCCCCCTCCCTGACCCTCGATTCGGTGCTGATGCAGTACCAGATACCCTGGTAGACACAGCTGGTGAGACTACCCCCCCCCCCTTTGCCTTTCCAGGTCTCAGTTATACAAGCCAGGTCGGAGCCTTCATTCACAATTAAATCATGGATGAGTGAGGTCTTATTCATTTACCAGCAGTACCACAAGACTTGAGGGCAAGTTGGTAGAACAATCAGAGACCATCTAGTTGGGCAGGGGAACCAGAAGAGGGAACAGGCATAAAATCTCCCTTCTCCTCAATGGGTATGTTAACCCCCCAACACCATACCTTCCCCTGCCTGGCTGTAACCACCATGATAGGGGCACCCTCACCGGCCCCCTGATCACACACAGCCTCCCCCATGTCAGAACTCCAGGTGAGATGCATCCAGCAAAGGGTGCGTGTGTGTGTATCACAACAATTTCAAACCACAATGTGGCAGTCACACATTTCACAAAGCAGAAATAAAGAGCGTAACTGTATTATTAATCATTAAAATTCAATTCAATTAAAAATACAGTAAGAGAAGGCAGAGGCAACACACACACTTGCCCTCGCTTCCCTTTTCTGGATGCATCTCATCTTCCCCAATGTCTGATTGGTATTCAAACATTAAGAGTGATTCCCAACTATCCTCTAATCCACAAATGGGCAACCCGTGGCTCATGGACTGCAACCTGGGCTGTGGTTGAGTTGTGTGAGGCCTGTGGGCCCCCTCCCACTGCTCAGCGAATGTATCTCCCCCTTTCCCTCTGCCCACCTGATTAGTGCTGGGAATTGCTCAGGAACTCACCAATCTCAACATGCGGGGAGGGAGGGGGAGTGTGTGTGTGTGTGTGTGCGCACGTGCGCGCGCGTGCATGAGAGTGACAAAAGGGGGGAGGCATGCCCAGATCCATCCCACCCTGGCATGAGCCCCCCCCAACCCACCCCGCCATCCAGCACTGCATGTGGCCCTCGAAGGCAAAAAGATTTCCCTCTCTTGCCTAACCATTAGCTTCCATGGAGGAAACATCCATTATTCTGGACTATCAACCAGCCATCCACCTAGCATAGACATGGTTAGGCCAGCAGCCATAACAATATAAAGCAATCCACAGTCAGAAACAGGTTTCTGTGCTTGCATTACCCATCTAGGTGTAGTTCATATGTCAAACGGGATGCCATCGGGTGGAGGGGGGAATCACATCCAGCAGCTGTACATGGACATGATCAATCACTTGTCAAAAGGTGTCTGAGCATCCAATAGTCCAAGCTGACAGGGCCAACCATCTATTTCCTGGGAGATAAATTCACCTGCACAGCAGTGCAATGATCCCTGGATCAAGGCCAGCATGTCTTGATCACAGAATATCACCCTGCAATAGTATCTGTGAAAATAAGGCCAACAAATTACTGTCTAATTAACTTTGAATGAGGGTGTGTGTGTGTGTGTGTGTGTGTGTGTGTGTGTTTGGGGGGGGAGCTTCAAGGAACTTGAAGGTGTTGCAGAAAATGCTATAAAGGTAGATAGGCTGATACTTTGGCAGTCACACCTTTCACAAAGCAGAAACGAAGAGCGTAACTATACTATTAATAATTAAAATTAAATTAAAAAGTTGTGTAAGTGACGTCCATGGGAGTATTTTTAGTCTATGAATTTTTTACAAGTTTTGATCCATAACATAGTCTGAATGATGTGAATACAGATATATTCATAGGAAAGAAATGGCATGGAATGCAGCCCTTTAGTTGGGGTACAGTTCCTAAAGCATCGTAAGTGGACTGCTCAATGCAGTGACAGATAAAATGATACAAAGAGGGAAGCAGATGTACGTATCAATTAAAAATGCAGGTCGGGAGAAAGATCCTCAGCCCATATGAGATTGGTATAAATTAAACTTGCCATTTTGCTTCCCTTCTTTAGACAGAAGAAATGCCCTCAACCAGCCCTGTCCCATTAAAAGCATGATCCAAAGGAGGAGCTATGCGTGCATTTTCCTGGGCTCAAAGCCTGATCCAGGACAGATCGCAATCAATACCACTCACTGAATGTCTGGCAGGGGGAAGGGATACGACTTTCATGCCGAGGCGGAGCACTTACAGTTCCCCCTTTGTACATGTACTTGGCTTGCCCCTGTTGGATTGGATCTGGGTTTCTCAATGCTTGAAGGAGGCAGGTTGCAGAAAACATAATATCCCATGCATTGTAGGCAGAATAGCAATCATACAGATTTGTATTCAGAGACACAAATGGAGACCTGCAACAAAACGCTGTATGATATCCACAGCTTCTGACAGGAGTGCACCTGTTTAGGGCTCCAGCCAGCCTGGAGCAGGAGCCTTATAGCATTGTTTGGGGGTCACTGAAGACACCCAGCCTTGATGTGGCCATGGAAGCACCCATAAATACCCCTCTCACCTTAGGCCCATCAGCCCCAAAAGGGCCTCTGGGATCAGCCCCCCTGCTTCTCCTGCTTCCAGAGAAGGTTGCATCCACTATCTCCAGATTCTGAGGACCCAAGGTCTGAAGCCACCACCACACCCCAGTTGCCTCCATGCCATCGCAGCCAAAGGGTTCAAAAGCAAGCATAGCCCATTTAGGAGAGAAGGCCTCATACAGTGGGTGGGAGGAGCTAGCAGCCTTTAGGAAGTCCACGTCCTATTTAAGGCTCAGTCTGAGTCTACCAGTTATTGGAGCTACATGGAGACAAGCTTGTCTAGCTTTTCTGTCCTACCAGTACTTCAAGGTCCAAGGTGCTGTCCTATTCCTGTTCCTGCCACCCTAGGAGACCTGACTTGCCCAAAACTCCGGTAAAAACCAATCCATAGTGGGACCCTGTAACCCAGGCCTCACCAGCTCCCAATGATGCTAAGCCCTTACCAAAACAGAGGCAGAACAGATCATCAAGAGGACCCATGGCCTAAAACAGTACACTCAGCTTGGCCTAAACACACACAGCCTAAAAGAGGATTGACTGCAACCCCTAATATGTTACACCATATTCCTGACTCTCCCTAACATTCAGCTTATAACCACCACCCCACCACCCCATGTGGTGGTGGGTGAAAAACCACTGAGAGATGTACAAGAATTTCGTTTCTGTTTGCAAATCATGCAAACACATCTCATCCTCAGTTCCATTCACACTCCTGAATATGAACACAGCTAGGAGCATCATCATCATCAGGCGATCACTTGTGACCGAGTAAGATTGTCTTCCAGGATAAAAATTTACAAAAAGGAAATTTTAAAAGGAGGAAATTCTAAAGAAAAATTGTGTAGACTCTAGCGATGGGTCCGAAAGTGACTGTGGAGGCCAATTCTAGATCCACACAGCTTCCCACAGTGAGGACACAGGTTACCAGATGGAAGATGGTCCTGTAAAGGATTCGTTTGATGTGCTTTTCGCTTAGCACATTTCTCCCTTTCACCTTGCACTCGGGCTTCTTCAAAGTCCATAGAACCTTTGTGAAAGGCCAACCTCCATTTAGATCCTTCATGGGCCAGAGCTTCCCAGTTTTCAATGTTTATATTGCATTTTTTTAGATTAGCCTTAAGAAAATCTTTAAACCTCTTATATTGACCACCGATATTCCGCTTTCCATCCTTGAGTTGGGAATAAAGTAACTGCTTTGGGAGACGGCAGTCAGGCATTCGAACAACATGACCGGTCCACTGAAGTTGGCGTTGAAGGATCATTTTTTCAACGCTAGTAGTCTTTGCTTCTTCCAGTACACTGACATTTGTTCGCCTATCTTCCCAAGTAATTTGCAGGATTTTCCGGAGGCAACGTTGATGAAATCTTTCAAGGAGGTGGAAGTGACGTTTATAGATAGTCCATGTTTTGCAGGCATACAATAAAGATGGCAACACAATGGCTTACAGTCATTGTAATTTAGGTTTAAATTATCTTCCGCCTGTTCTGCCGTTGAGGACTTTATGTTTTGGATCGTTCTTTGTCTGGTTCCTCTCCCCGGACCTTACCACCATGGGTGACCCTACTGGGAATATATAGCTCCCGACGGCATTGCTCACAGGGTTCATCGGAACACGCAAGCCCACTCACCACTTCAAGGTGACGATCCGGCGAGAGGGACAGCTAGGAGCACTTTTTTGATAAATGTTTGCAAATTCTCAAATTTGCAATCACATTTGAAAAAATGAGTGTATTTTTAAAAATGAGAATTTAAAAACAACAACACACACTTTCATGCTTCAGTCAATGGGGGGGGGGAAGTGCCCACTTTTGAAAAATATGTTTATAAGAGATGCACACTTTTCCCATTCAAAATCCACATTTTTCCTCTTTGAATGAACCAAAATATGGGTCTGAAGCATAAATGGGAGTGAGCCAAAATGAGCTTCGAACTAAGTGATTTTCAGAGAATTTAGGTGAGCTCACAAATTTCTGGTTCTCCCATCCCTGCTGAGCAACAACAATGTTATGAAATGGAAAAGGTGGGATTCATTTAGACATGATTGAGATCTTGCACCTGGATCTGTTCACCTGTAACTATGGATTACTTGTCTCCTTTAAATCTAGGGCATTGTGCATCAACTTTCAATGAAGTAAGCACTATTCTAAAGATCCCTAAAGGAATTTTATTCTGCAGTTGAGACAGCTTAAGGAGATAAACGTAGCTTTTCAAAAAACCCAAAAAACAGAACACTTTTTTCTCCAATTATAGATTATCCTGATACTTTATAATGTCTCCAATGGGCATGGAACAATGGTATATATGACACTTACCCCATGTTTTGAATAAGTATGTCAACCCCCTAGTCTAGCCTTAGAAGAATATGTGACCTATGAGAGTCTGAAAGAACGAGTGTTAAAACAAATCTTGCATTTCAAACCTTCCAGAGAAACCACCACTGGCTTCTGTGGTTGGATATTCTAAACTAGGGCTGAGCTAAAAGGGTCCTTTTTGCAGGAGCTCTTCACCCCTTGCATGATTCTTTGGGAGGTACTGAAAACAAGGGCAAATCATTTGCCTCTCTTGCTGGCAGTAGTGGTCCTGGTGGCATTCCTGACAATGGTGATGGCCTTGCTCTCTGCTGTTATTCGTGGCCATTTTGTTTCTCCAGCTGCATGCCACACAGTAACAGAGTGAGCATTGCCCTGACTCTGATTTGACTTTGTGGTGATGCCATGTAGCCAATCAGATTTAGTCATGTGACAAAATCACAAAATCAAATCTGAGCGACAGCAATATTTCCTGTCCTCCTTCTAGTGTCATGCAGACAAAGAAAAGAAATAGTGCTGAGCAGCAGCGGAGAGGAAACAAAGTAGCTACAGTCAGTGAAAATAAGTGAAGAAGGTGACAATGAGGGCAGCTTCTCCACCACCATTGTGTCTGCACAGAGTCACCCAGAGGAGCTTTTTTTGGGTGGTCAGAGGCCTATTACACTCTGGCCCACAAGAAGAAAAGCTGGTCCTGCTGTGACCAATTTGCATGACACTTTGCAGATAAATTTGATCATACCCACGCTGACTTGGATGCCATACTTGATACAGGTCTGGTGGATGTAAATTTGCCCCCTGTTTGTCCAGTTACGATAGATGACTTTTCATTTTGTACAACACGAGGATGTGAACAGGATCCTTGGAGATCTGAAGCTTACCAATTGTGTGCTGGAAATTATGCAGATTCCTTTCCTGGCTTATAAAAGCAGCTGGCCAGGGGTTAGGGGCTATCTGAATGGGTAAGGGTGGTGGTGAATGCCTCTTTACAGCAAGGTGTGATGCTGTCTTGCCTAAAAGAGGTGGTGGTAAGACCTTTGTTTAAAAAGCCCTCCCTGAACCCCAGCGTATTGGACAATATCTGGCCAGTCTCTAATATTCCATTCTTGGGCAAGGTGCTGGAGCATGTGGCGGCTTCTCAGCTCCAGGGATTTCTGGATGAGACGGATTATCTAGATCCATTTCAATCTGGCTTTAGGCCTGCTTATGGGGCAGAGACTGCTTTGGACGCCTTGGTGGATGATCTACGCTGGGAACTGGGCAGGGGGAGTGTGTCCCTGTTGGTTCTGCTCCTTTCAATATCATCAACCACGGTATCCTCCTGAGGCGCCTGTCTGAGATGGGACTAGGAGGCACTGTTCTACAATGGCTCTGGCTCTTCTTGGAGGGGTGAACTCAGAAGGTGGTGCTGGGTATTCCTGTTCAATGCCATGGCCATTGGCCTGTGGTATCCCTCAGTGTTCCATCTTATCCCCCATGCTATTTAACATATACATGAAACCACTGGGAGAGATTGTCTGGAGTTTTGGAGTTCAGTGCCACCAGTATGCTGATGACACCCAACTCCATCTTTCCTTTCCATCCAAATCCAAGGAACATGTTCTAGTTCTAAGCTGGTGTCTGATGTCGCTAATGGACTGGATGAGTGCAAACAAATCGAAGCTTCATCCAGACAAGACAGAGATGCTCCTGGTTAGTCAAAAGGCAGATCAGGGAACAGGGATTCAACCTGTGCTGGATGTGGCTACACTCCCCCTTAAAACTCAGGCTCACCGTTTGGATGTATTCCTGGAATCTGCTTCAAACCTGGATGCCCAGGTTTTGATGGTGGCCAGGAGAAGTCATAGGGATGTGTGCAGAGCTCAATTGGGGGGTGGTAGTATGGCAAACTTGCTGGGCTCGACACCCCCAAGCTCTGCTCAGCCTACCTGCTTCCCCTGCTTGACTCGCATTCTCATGAGCCGAGCTGGGGAAGCAACTTCCAGGTTCCTGGCGGCATGTTTTTTATGTAGAAAATGGCATAAGATACGTAAAAAAACAGCCACGATTTGCGCAAGTTACGCAAATTGCGGCCGCTTTTAATGTATCTTACGCCATTTTCTACATAAAAAGCATACCACGGGGGGACCCAGAAGTTGACCCGGCTCGGCAGGCACAGTGGCAGCACTCACCAACCGCCCTGCGAGTCGGGTGGTGGGTAGAGCTCCCACCCCTAGAATGCATTTGTGCAGTTGAAGCTAGTGCACCAACTGCACCCATTCCTAGAAATGTCTCATCTGGTCACAGTCATGCATGCCTTAGTTACATCCCATGTTGACCACTGTAATGTGCTCTGCATGAGGCTGCCTTTGAAAACTGTTCAGAAATTTCAGCTGGTCCAGAATGCTGCAGCCAGACTTTTTGACTAGGGGTAATTAGAGGGAGCACATCACTCCCTTGTTATAAAAGCTTCACTGGCTACTGGTCTGTTTCTGGGCAGAATTCAAAGTGCTGGTTATTTATTTATTTATTTATTTTACGACATTTCTATACTGCTAATGCTCTCTGGGTGGTTCACAACAATTAAACCTATAAATTACAACACAATAAAATATAATATAAGAGTTTAAACTCCAGTTTTAGTTAAAACCAAAATAAAACCTAGCAGCAATGCAAAGATTTGAAATACAGCAATAGATTTAAAATAGCAAAATCTGAAATACTAGAATGCCTTGGAAAATAAGGTCTCCACCTGGTGCTGAAAGGACCTTGGTGCCATGTGAGCCTCTCTGGGCAGACTTGCATTCTCCACAACTGGGGTACCACAACAAAAAAGCCCCCCCCCCTCTTAGTAGCCACCCACCTCACTTCATTTGGCAGGGGCTCCTGGAGAAGAGCTGCTCAAGATGATCTTAGGGTCCAGGCAGACTATGACCTATAAAGCTCAATACGGCTTGGGACCAGGCTACCTGAGCCTTCTCCTTCTCCCATAAGAGCCTACCCAGGACTTAAAATCCTTGGGAGAGGCCCTTCTTTTGTGCCTGCCACCTTCAGAGTTGTGTTTGGTGGTGACACAAAAGAGGGCCTTCTTGGTGGCCACTCCCAGGCTGTGGAATTCCCTGCCATTGGAGGCCAGGTTCATTCCCTCTCTAGCTGTCCTGCTGCTGGCAGGCAGAGACCTTTTTATTCAAGCAGGTTTGGGGCATGTAAGTGGGTCTGTTAGGTTAGATGTTGTTTTTATTCTGTTATTGTTGTTTTTAATTGTGTCTTAATGCATTTGTTTTTATTATTGTTTTAATCAAGTTTTATTTGTGCTTGTAAGCTGCCTTGAGTGCCATTTTTCTTGGTAGAAAGGTGGGGTACAAATCAAATCAAATAAACAAAGTGAGCAAAGGCAGGGTCCTTATGAATCCTTTCAACCACAACCTCCCATACCTATTGTGCTGAAAAAGTTTGATAAATTTTGGTGCACCCCTATTCTAAACTAAATATCTGGAGCCCTAGTTGCCTTTATCAGCTGAAATGAAGGGATGGGAAAATATATTATGTTAGCAAAGCTTTGCAGACCCTCAACAGCTTTCAGGTCCTTGTCCCAGAGTAAAACTTTTAAAAAAGATTCTGAATACGATACATTGATTCCTTTCTATCACCACCAGCCTTCATATGGACTGGTGTGGCTTAGATGGTATCTCACAGGGTAAGAGCGTGGGTTTGAAGAGACACACTCTTGAGAAAAGGCTGGTGTTGATGTGTCCTGTAGAAGGGAAAGTAATAAAAGAGGGCCCATATAGCTCAGCAGTATGCATCATTTGTGCACGCCAGTTCCCAACATATCCAGTTAATGGGTTCTCAGAAGGCACAGTTGGGATAGACTTCCACCAAAGACCTTGGAGAACCAGTAAGAGTAAACAATACTGAGCTATTTAGACCAATGGTCTGACTTGGTGTAAGGCAGCTTCATATGTTCATATGGAAGATCAAACTGTGAGTTAATTAACCAGAAAAAGAGGCAAGGCATCTTCCTTCAGAATGAGTCACCTGGAAAGTCTCTGTGGGATATTTTAGGAAGGATTATAGGCCACAAACAGAAGTTTTATTATGCTAAATAATTAAAAGCCTTGCCCAATTGAGAGCTACTAATGATCTGAGTTTCTTTCTGGTACCTGCCTGGGGAATTAATTGCTTCATTGGTATGGTAGTGGGAGTCCAACTATGCTCTAGCCCTGTTCTGAAAAAAGCAGGTAATTTAACAAATTCAGGACTTAACTGCCACAGTCATGGTCATAAGGCTTCCTTGTCATTAAAGAGTCCCACTGACACCACTCATGGTAGCATGCACGGTGTCCTGGAGAAATGGCATCTGCTACATGGCTACTGCACCCTTTCCCATTTCACAGTGGTGTTTAGAAATGAAAGACACACAAAAAAGATTTCTCACAAGTCACAACAGCAAATTACATTCATATGTGCAAGCCTTCAAAGGTGAATCAGATTATCTGGAGGATCAAGGTAAATACTTTATGATGTAGGAATTTTGGAACATTAGTAACTTTTTTTTTTAACTGTTTGGTGGTACACTGAAGTAGAGAAACCATCTACAAGACTCCTGATCACACACTGTGAATTATGTGATTGGATGGGAATGTGGATCCCTCCCTGCAGATCTGTAACTTAACAAGTTTGAGAAAGGACTCTAATTCATGACTTAGGCAGGAATTATCATCCAATGGTCTTTGGAGGACCAGATGTGCCCCACTCCAAGATACTTTTATCTGACCCCTATGCACACCTGTGGTCCTGCCAAATTTTCATCATGAAATTTCCAGAAAACAAGGCATATGTTTTCATGCAAATGTTTTATATACATAAATTTGATGTAAATGCCTTGCTACCTCATGCACATTCTGGAAAGGAAAAGTAACACCACCAAACCATCTCTGGAGGGGAATTATTTATGTCAATTCTAGTTCCACCCCTCTCAAGAATGAACTCATGCAAGCACATGTGCTCCATATTTGTGGAGCCCTGGCTGCTAGATGATGTCAACTCCTGCATAAATCCTCATCCTGTGAGGGGATCAGATTGTTCCAGGCACTGAGACTACTATCTGGAGGACAGAGTGACTCCCCACCAAGAATGCAAAAGTGGTCCATCTCCAGCATGATCTGAGGGCACATGATGTAGCCACCTTGCTGAACTTAAGCAGGGTTGGAACTGGTTAGTGCCTGGATAGGGATGACCACCTGGAAACCCCATGTAAGCAACCTTGAGATACATGATGGAAGAAAGATGAGATATAAGTGTACTAAATAAATACAGTCATGCCTTGAATTGAGAGCATAATTCGTTCCGAAAATGTGCTTGTAATCCAAAACACTCTTATATCAAAACGAAATCCCCCCAAAAAAATTGTACAGAGATTTTTAATTTAAGCCGTACTACAGTACTTGTATTGCAAGACGTCGCTTGTATATCAAGTAAAAAAAAATTAAATAAATATTTAAAAATTTGCTTGTCTTGCAAAATGCTCTCAAACCAAGTTACTTGCAATCCAAGGTATTACTGTAAATAAGATGCTTTGCACATAGTTAGGGGTCACGTGTCAGCCCTCCATCTGAAGCATCGCTAGAGCCAAGAGTGGAGTAAGAGCAGACCTGGGATCCACAACTTAAATTTTAAGGAAGGAGATCAGGCCCTCCTCCATCCGACATGTCTAGCAACTGAGAAGCTCATTGCCAGTATTTTTTTTTTTTAAAGCTTGGCAGTTTTGACTGATTTCCTTCTGGAAGTATGCCTGCACCTTAAAAGCTATTACAGGGTTTATGATGAGGAAATATGATTAGCCCACAGTCTAGAAATCTATATGTTTTTATGATGCCACAGAGAGAATATGGATGGTTTCCTCACCACTTCCTAAACTGCACTGGAGTAGCCTGCTTCTCTTTCTGATAGCTGGTTCAGTTGTTACCTTTTATCCATTCTCTTCTCTTCACTGAGCAGTCTACTCAAATGGAAAGACCATTGCTCAGTGGAAAGTCTCAGGCTTCACCTATAGCACCTCCAATTAAACAGATCTCAGCTAACAGGGCTTCATTTGGCCAATGCAAATTTTTTTGGGCAGCTTACCACTACAGAGATCTCTGTGATGTCTAAAGCTCCTAAATATATTTTGGACATAGGGTGGCCACCTTGCCCCAAAAGAGGAAATGCAGCACCAAAAAACAAAAACAAACAAAAAAAGCAAAAGAGATTTGTGTATGTTAATTTATATCTATAGATGCAAATTTAGAAATAATTACTATAATTTAAATAGTAATACAGGTGGCCTCAGTGGCATGGAATGCCTTCTACCAACTTTCACCGGTGGCCCAGCTATGCCCCTATCTGGACAGGAATAAGCTGGCTTCAATTGTCTGTGTTCCAGTAAACTCAAAGATAGATTATTACAATATGTTTTATGTGGGGCTGCCTTTGAAGATGGTTCAGAAGCTGCAGCTCATGCTAAATGTGGCAGCCACATTGATAATGGGGACAAGAAGGTCCAAACATTATAACACCGATTCTGGCCCACTTGCACTGGCTGCCTGTATGTTTCCAAGCCCAAATCGAGGTGCAGGTTTTAACCTATAAAGCCTTACATGGCTCAGGACTGCAATACCTGATGGAGCACCTCTATCAGCATGAACCTACCCATTCACTATGTTCATCGTCTAAGACCCTCCTCCTCGGGCCTCCTTCAAGGGAGGCTCGGAAGGTGGCAACAAGGGAGAGGGCCTTCTTGGTGGCAGCCCCCCAATTGTGGAATTATCTCCCCAATGAGGCCCACCTCATCATGTCAACATTGTTATATTTTTGTTGCCAAGTTAAGACCTTCCTCTTCTCTCAGGCATTTGGCAGCATATGATGAGATTTTAATCTGGTCCAGGATTTTTCTTATTGTTGATGGTTTAAAATTGTTTAGAAATATGTGTACCTGTGCGTGTGCTGTCTGATTATACGTTTGTAAATAAATAATTTTATATTATGTATAAAGTATTTTTAAGGTTTGTAATCTTTATAAACCACCCGGAAAGCTTCGGCTAATGGGCGGTATAGAAATGTAATAAATGAAAAATGACAAAAATATAAGACATCTCACACCATAGTGGGGATGGCTGGGCAGAATCCAAAGGGGTGCTTATGACCCCGCCAATTCCTTTCTGCCCTGCTGATTCCCTTCTATAAGTGGTGGGTCCCACCAATTCCATTGCGCAAGTGGGACCCACCACTTATGCAAGGGAGATTTAGTGCTTCCTAGGGGAGGCCCTGAAATGAGCAAAAATGCTCCTTTCTGGAAGGAGGCAGGTCAGGGAGCTCCACCGACTTTCCTCCTTCCAACAACAAGCATTTCTGCCCTGGAAGGGCTAGACTGCCATTGCACAATTGGTGGGGGCTGCTTGCACAATGGAATTGAAGGGGCAGAAGAGAATTGGTGGGGGCAGAAGCGCCCCATTGGATTCTGCCCACTGTGACCAGGTGACCTGTGTGCCTGCTGTCCAGGTGCTAACTGTTGTTTGGCGTGTGCAAATTGAAGGGCCCTATTCTCCCTTCTGATGGTTATGTTTAAACCAGGCTTAGATTGGGCAGCCCTTCAAATGGAGGATGCCTTCAAATAGAGAACTGTCCTTTGTAAAGTAGAACATAGGGGCCACCCTACCTTGATATTATGAAAGCTACCAGAGTGGAGACCTGTGAAATTCTGACTCACATTGATCGTATGAGCTGACCATTCCTGTAAATGAAGTACGTAAATGACTATAAGTAATGTCCATCAAAGTGGCACTGAATGTTGCATTGAATGCCTACAGACTGAAATACAGCATGAGGTAATGATGAAGATGCCTCCCATCAATTCTCTATATTGAGGGGACATAGGAATTTGGAGCTGTGTCAGAGTCACACTGAATATATTTCTTGTGCTTAAGCGTGACATGGCGATTCTTCTCTTTTTTTGTCACTTGGAGTTGGAAATAAATAGGTTGCGAGATGCTGCATGGATGTCTAAAGTAATCACCTAAGAACTACAGAGGGAAGATTAGAGGTCAACACATCATTTAAGAGCAAAGACTATCTTATTCAGCTTTGTGAGAGAATGAATTGAATAAAAGGGAGCAAGAAACCCCTCCCCCCTTGGTGTGAAAATAATTCTTTTGAAGAATGTGCATTTTTACAGCTTTATTGACAGAAAATGTCCTCTTCTGTATAAATCATTATTTGTTCTTTAAAAAAAGATGTTAACAAATCAGAAAAAGAAAACAACTTTGGAAATAGTGGGTCATCATCCCAAGTCACCATCCTAAATGGTTGTGTGCAGTGTTGGGAATTAGTCCCCTGAGGCAATTGTTTTAGAAAGGTGTCCTGGGGAGAAACGTCCTTTGTAAACAATTTTTCCCTTTTGGAGAAGACCTTTCTCAAGTCAGACTACTCTCAGACCAGTCAATGGATTGCTGCATAGGCATCTATCTCAGAAAGGCTAACGGACTTTAGGTTATGTCTAATTCAGCAAAAACTTAGGTTTGGGGTATATTGGATGCCAGTCAGTCAGGCGATCACTCGTGACCGAGTAAGATTGTCTTCCAGGATAATTTTTATTTATTTATTTATTTACAAAAAGGAGATTTTAAAAGGAGGAAAATTCTAAAGAAAATTGTGTAGACTCTAGCGATGGGTCCGTAAGTGACTGTGGAGGCCAATTCTAGATCCACACAGCTTCCCACAGTGAGGACACAGGTTACCAGATGGAAGATGGTCCTGTAAAGGATTCATTTGACGTGCTTTTCGCTTAGCACGTTTCTCCCTTTCAGCTTGCACTCGGGCTTCTTCAAAGTCCATAGAACCTTTGTGAAAGGCCAACCTCCAGTTAGATCGTTCATGGGCCAGAGCTTCCCAGTTTTTGATGTTTATATTGCATTTTTTAGAAGGTACAACACAACTAATGTTTCCCTTACTCATACATTTCGGCAATGCCCAATACCCACCTCTTTTTGGGAGGAGGAAATAATATGGATGCATTTTGTGACGGAAAGCTCTTTAATATTTATTGATGTGCATTTTCTTCTCAGCTACCTACCTGCTTTCTGGAACTTAACACAAGGTCAATGTAAATGGATTCTCTGTGCCCTTTTGACAGCTAAAAGACTCATTGGAAGGACAAATGGCCACCTTTGATAATACAATGGGTTGAGGACTTAATGATGCTTTCAATTTTTGAAAGGGTAGTCTTTAGGCATAATCTATGATTGGACAAATATATGGACATTTGGTCTGCCTTTGCTGAAGTCTATGCATCATTATGCCCAAGAACAGTAGTATATCTTGTAATATAGTAAATATATAGGGGTACACATTGCATACGTATCTATTGTAATGGATATATTCAAATCATATTAAGAAAACTATAATACTCTATTTTATTTTACTTTTATGGGTTTTTTGTTTTTGTTTTGATTTATTGAAATTCACAATAAAAAAATAATGAAAAAAGGTTTTTTTAAAAAACAAAAAAAACAAAACCCAAATCAGAAAAAGAAAACAACTCTGAAAATAGTGGGTCATCATCATAGCCCAAAGTCACCATCCTAAATGGCTGTGTGCCACACTGGGAAATTTAGCCCCCTGAGGCAATTGTTTTAGAGCTGTGGCCTGGGGAGAAACATCTTTTGAAACAATTCTTCCCTTTTTGAGAAGACCTTTCTCAACTCAGATTTTTAAAAACCCCACTATGCCTACCGGTAAGTGACATAACAGGCATTAACTATGGGCACAAAACAATGCCAGGGGATGAATTCTTTTACTCCTGACCTCATAAATTGACTGGTATGAGTGTATGCCACTTGGTGTATCAGTATGCAATTTTTTAATTTGTTACCACTGCAGTATTAACTAATTCTAGCACTTTGAACATTTTTCTCCTTGGCATGGCTGGCAGAGCAGCTCCAGTTGAAACTTGCAGCAAGTGGCTATATTTATTGACAATCGACTAAGAATGGAAAACATGAAAATCACTGTTCATGTTAACAGTAGGTAAGGGTGAGTGCTACATTCAGATTAAAGGACCCCAAAGCCAAACAATTCCATTTTGATTCTTTTTCAGAATCACATGACAAATAATTGTTGGTTATTTGCTTAGGTTTACACAATGTGTGACTCACAGACCACCAGCCACATAGAAACGTAGGAAGATGATGCCTTAAACCAAGTCAGTCCATTGGTCCATGTAGCTCTGTGTTGTCAACACTGGCTGGCAGTGACTGTCCAGGGTTTCAGGCAGGTGTTTTTCCAGCCTTGCCTGTAGATGCCAGGGATTGAACCTGGGACATGCAAAACATGTGCTCTATCCCACTCAGCTATGGCCCATCCCTAAGAATTGACATTCGTCTGCATTCCATGTGCATTTTCATGTGCATTTCCCAAATGTATGCATCCTGTGTGTGCATTTTTGAAATGTGCACATTTTCCTCCCACTGATTAAAGTGTGTTTGTGCACATTTTTTCAGAAGTATGCATTCTCATGTGCATTTATCAAATGTATGCCTTTTTCAAAGGCTTTTTTTTTGTCTGCGAAATGTGTCGCAAGGTTGGAAATGTACAGACTGTAAACACAGGTTGCGTTCAGGTCCACATTCAGTTCTGGGAGATGTGAAGTGGGAATATTCTGATCGCAAATGAAATGAAATGGATTTCTGATACATTCCTAAGTAGCTTAGCAGGGACTCGGTGAAACCAATTTAGGGATGATTGAGTGCCCTCCCATTTGCCCTGAAAGGCTTTGAGGTTTTCCAAGTGTTCAACAGAACACTGAAAACACTCCTATAATGCCCTCTTCCACTTTCCCCTACCATATGAGCTCAAAAACATACCTTAGGGCAGAGGCTAGTGGCAACTATGGGCACTCCCAGTTGTAAACAAAGCATTTTTCCCCACCAGGCACTAGAACTGGTCTTAAAAGTCCCAGAATGCCCTGGGAGGGATTGCTGCTACTGCAGATACTTCTCCTATGGAGAAGGCCCTCTCCCTGGCAGACCCCAGAACCCACAGTGGGAAAGGACACTCCACGGAGATCTGGGGGCACCCACTGCCACAATCTCCACTGCCTCCTGTTGTCCCAAGATAAGATACTAGGCCCTTGGTGTAGGGGGAGGTAATGGAGGAAGGGTTCAGTTCAAGCAGAATCAAGATCGGCAAGGGTTGTCAAATACTGCTTGGTGAAACAGGTCATTCATCACCTGTCCAGCATTTGCTGTTCATGACCTGAAGTAGCTGAATGATATTAGGCCCTTTCTCTGTGCAATATTTACATAATTCTACTCCATGCAAGCATCCCAGGAGAAAACACATCTACCATGGCATAAGCCAGTGCAGATAAAGTATATAAGAAGGAAATGCATTGTCCCATGAAATGTGAGTATATTTGGAAGTAGGAGTTGTCAAAGAGCTCAAATACACACATTAAGCAAAATAGTTCACAACAGAAAATCCTAGAGTGCAGACATAATCTCAGGTCATGATACCTGCCTTGCAAACAAATGTTTTGTTGTGTGTATTTTTTTTTATCACATTTTTTGTTTTGCAGCATTTTGTTATGTTTCCCTAAGAGGCATTAGCAAGAACAGAATTCACATTGTTGTATAAATGTGGGGTCTTCTTAATAATAGATGTGCAATGGCTGGTTTTACAATGTTTCTCTGGAATCATTTTATGTCTGGGGGGAAAAAGCCACCCTGAGGGAAGCGGTCTGTGTTTGGAGGACACAACAACCCCCTGTGGCTAGTTACACATGGTGGGTTATCATATCATGCAAACCAGATCTATGTGTCATGCAAGGTTCAGGTTATATCCAGGACTGTTGGGACAAACAAACTTAAATACATAATGGCTAATTCCTGTATTTTGGAAAATGTAAAATCCAATTGTTACTTGGATTTTGTCTCCAATCTTCAGTGAAACACATGCACGACTGAAGAAGAAATAAGGCTTCTTAATTATTATTTACATGAGTATCCTGTCCCTCCCAAAGGGGCCCAGGGTGTTGTTGAACATGAGGATATTCTCCTTAGATAGATTAGGATGAAACTATCCCATATTTACCCAGTGGCCTGATGATGAAGAGGGGATTTGAACCCATTTCTCACTGCTCCAAGTCCAGTACTCTAATCGCTACACCACACTGCCTTGTTAGAAAGAACTTGCCTTTGGAATAGTGATGCTTCCAAAATCCTCGTCATCTGAGTTTCTCCCTGGATTTTAGAGTTCTGAAATTCTGAGTTCTGGACAGTTTTTGTGTGGTGCTTTAGTGATTTGCATGTGTACTTGTATGCTTTGATAAAATACATCCAAAAGTCAGACTTGGTGTGATCATATAGATCCTGTACATTCCTTTCTGTGGGGTTATACCACAGAGTGCACATGTGCATATCAATAAAACACTGCACAAAAATAATCTCAATGCAATCATACATATGATGGCATTTTGCCATGTTTTAATCAATTAATGTATGTGCATCACTTATGTAGGAAGATAGAAGATGCAAAAGAACTGAAGGAACTGTGTCCAATTTCACATGCTCAAATTCTAGAATTAATTTCTGGAAATCCTCCTAATTCACCAGAATTCAGGAAGACTGAAATGCAGGGCAAAGAAAGTAAGAGATCCAGAGGAACAATACAGGAATGGAAAGGGGGAAAATGCTGTCCTTTCAGCAAGCCCTCTTTCTTGTCTTTTCTTTTAAGGTCTGTTAAGATCTTGTTATTATAGTCCCTGTGGTACTGATGGTGATTTTAAGCTCCTGTTACTGTATTCACTGGCTGTTTTTAGCTCCTGAGATTTGTATTGTATTTTACTGTATTGATATTTGTGCATTTGGGTTTTTTATGCTGGGTTGGGTTTTTAAGATTTAGTGTTGATTTTATATTGTATTATTGTACTGTTTTTAAATTTATTTTGTAGGATGCCTAGGGAACGTATTTTTAGGTGTCTGACAAATATAAATAAATAAATAAATTCTTTCATCCTTACTCTGGAAAAAGTGAATAGACATATTCTCAGTCTTCTGAAAATGGAAGTCAAGAGCCTGTTGGTCTATGTACTTTCCATCTAACTCTGTTGAATATTACCTCCCCCACCATGGGCACATGATACTGAATAAAGCTATGCAGGTCTGGCCAGTGCCTGGATGGGAAACGACCTGGAAACCCCATGTGTACCACCCTTGATCCCCATAATGGAAGAAAAGTGGGACATAAATATGCTAATTAAAAATAAATACTGATAATGATTTGATGACATTCTCCACCTTTAAAAAATACTGGAATATGCATCATTTTTATTTTACTTTTTAAAAATCCCTTGATATTTGATTTCATTGTTTATCTACTATATCAAGGCAAATAAAAAAAAATACTTTGAAAACATGTTTTATTAGATGCATCACTGAAGCAAGGACTAGAATTGTTTTTGTTCCCCCCCCCCAATGTACTGTAGAATCATTAGGCTCAAAGCCAGAGGACAGCTGGCTTAAAACCCCAAAAGGATAACTAAGCAGTATTTTAACAGTCTGCTTACTCCCTTGGACTCGGAGGCATCTAAATATTTCTAGGGTGGAGATTTTGTTCTGTTTACTTTATGGGGGCATAAGAGAAATATTCCAATATGGAATTTTGTAAAGGCATGTATGGGTTGGATAAAAGCATCTTGACGGCAGGAGGGCATCAGGTGGTGGTTGGACATTCATTAGCTGTTTTTGTTTCCATCCCTTGGCCAAGCATTTCTTCTGCTCCTGTGCGTTTTATCCCCCAACAGCATTCTCCCATATTCAGCATAGCACAACTAATGAAATGAACAATGTCCTTCAGGACTGAAGCTTATGTGCATCCATTAATTAGCTTCTGAAGCTTCTTGTCCTAAGGGGAGCTGGAGGTAGATCCCGGAGTGAATGGTTCAGACATGGAATTGGTACAAGAGAAGTATCCAGTACATTTAATTTGTATCTTCCCACACACTTAGCAGGAAGTTCCAAAGCAATTCCTTGGGTTTATTAATAACTCATTTATTTTGGACTAAAGATGCAGAAACCAACACCAACCCCCACCCCCGTGAAGCCAAACCTCATCCGCTCCTTTCAAAAGAAAACAGGCAAACAACCAGAAAATAGCTTTAAAGTGCTGTTTACTGCTAGGTTCAGTGGAATTGTTCTGGGCTGATGTTGAAAAGGGAGAGATATCAAAACAATATGCAGGGGAGCATCAAAGCAGCAAGCATGACAATATGTCAGGAGGCAGCAGAACTGAAGAAGGGTTCCTCACGGTTCAGTGCTCGTCACCTGAGGAGAGGAGGCACTCCGCCATGGATCAAAGAAAGCCATGGATCACTCATCCAAGCTCCTTCGTAGCTCCAAAAGGTGTGGGTTCTTTGGACCGGCTTCTTTCTTTTGGTCTCCGTGTGTGGTTCTGACATTTTTTTTCTAACACTTGAGCAGGGAGGCCCTCAGCAAAGTTTCAAATGAGCCGAAACTGTGCCGAAGCCATGCAAAGCTCAGTGGTTTCTGCTGTGCTTTTTAACTTGGAGGTTTAGTGAGCCAAAATGCCAGTAATTCAAGCAAGAGAAAATCAGAATGGAACAACAACAAAATCTCCATAAACCTCAGTAAATCAAAGCCATTATGTTCACACAAATATAATCACAGGCATAGTTACTTAAATGTGCTTTGTTTTTATTCACTTCTATTCACTACCCTATCCCACAAGTTCAGAATAGTTTACAGATCAGAGTAGAGTAGAGTAGAGTAGATTGAGCTATATTGTGCTGCAAAAGTCAAAGTGTAGCAAAAGAAGGATAATTTATAGTATTCAAAATAGGGGGGCAAAGGTTTATAAAATATCTTAATATAAAATAATGCTGCATGAATAACTCTCTCTCTGTCTCTCTCTCCTTATCCAGAGTCATTGACCAAACAGTTACATTTTTAATAGCTACAAGTAGAGCTGGGGTTAAATGAGACCTGTGGAGGAAGGACGCTCCAAAGCTGGGACAGGATGGGAAACCAAAAAAAAATTAAAATGCTTCCTTTTACACCTGTGCCGTTTATATGTGACAGCATGGGGGGGGGACATATTTAAGCGGCCACTTTGAAATGATCAGAGGGGTTACACCCTGGATTACACTCTGGTTTACAAGGGAGGAAGAAGAAGCTAGAGTATGCAGGGGCTAAGCCAGTCAGTTTTCATAAGTCAAAACCATTCTTTGAATTGCACCTAGAAAGAAACTGCTGGACCCCTCAGGAACTTTCAGTGCCACCAACCACGATATTCTGAGCCAGCTCCCAGGGAAGGGACTTGAGAGCACAGTGTTGCGGTGGCTCTGATCCTTCCTGGAGGGCTACCTTCAATATGTGGTCCTGGGCAGTGGTGCAGCAGCAAATTTTGAATGCACTCATCACGGCTGTCCCCATAGCCACACCCCCAAGGAGAGTCTAAACATGCAGGCAGCTGTATTGATCCATCCCTTTCTCTCCCCCCCCTCTCTCTGTATTATATATGTCTTATGTAGGTCTTTTGAAAAGCTAATGGGTCTTAATTATCCATTCAAGGCCAAGCCACCTTAAAATATTTTGAATCATAACAGAGAGATAGCTCACACAGCAATATATTGTTCCTGGTAAAATCCATTTTCCAGCTACTACTAGCTACTGTGAGGACTGAAGCTAAGCTCAGAGGGAACAGGGAATCCCAATAGGCTATGGCAGATGATGTAATCGTCCCTGCTGATCAAGAAGCCCTGATGCTTCGACCCCATGAGCATCTACACCACCAGTGCCGGAAGATTCCTGCTTGACTTCTTGGCCCTT
Organism: Shinisaurus crocodilurus; assembly: GCA_021292165.1. Taxonomy (NCBI): domain Eukaryota; kingdom Metazoa; phylum Chordata; class Lepidosauria; order Squamata; family Shinisauridae; genus Shinisaurus; species Shinisaurus crocodilurus. The sequence continues at coordinate 77,569,069 of CM037879.1, read as the reverse complement.
GCCTGTTCCCCGTGATGTTTACCATCTGTATAAAACTTCTGGGGCAGGTCTTTTGAGTTTCAGGGGTTTCGTGTCACCGTGATGCAGCTGACACACCTCTCTCTCCTTTCCACCGCATTCTAGGGAGACTATTATGCTCCTGACTGGGCCGTTGCTTGGAGGCGGTAATGGACTCGATCATGTGGGCTAACACACTGAAACTGAATCTTGAAAGGACAGAGGGCGGGTTCGCACGACATGGCAACAACTGTGGGACGTTACCCCGCTTGTTTGCCGGAACCCACAAAGCAACCACGATGAGCCTGATAAACGATTGGGCCCATCGTGGTTTCTTCGCACCCTCCCTTCCCCTCTTTTCCCCGTCGTCGTCATTCCTCCCAGCGATATCGCAGGGGACACCATGGGGAGGAATGAGACTCCCGTCTTTGACAGCTGTGATCACACAAGCCAATTTCAGCTCACGGCAGCTGTCAAAGACTCCCCATTGGGCAAGCAGGGCTCGTGCCCCAAAGCGCAACAGGGAGGGGGAGGGGGAGCCTCTCGCCCGCTCCTTGAGAGGTCTACTGTCAGGCAGGAGACGGGGTGCTGGTTCCACTCTCCGCGGCCGGCTTCTCCGCCAACGGAGCAGCCACAGAAAGCCCATCACAGCCCCCCACCAGAGAGGTTTGCTCAGAGGGCAAACCTCTCAGGCAGGGAGAGGTAGCACTTCCTGCTGTCAGTAGGCAGGTGCAGCGCCCTCCCACTCCAGCCTCCGCTCGCCCAGGAGGTCCCAGGAAAGCAGAGGGTGAACTGGTGCTGCACCCGGTGACAGCAGGAAGCACCTCTGTCCCCGCAGCTGCTCGGTACACAAAGCAGGCACGGAGATCAGAACAGAGCCTCCTCCTGGGAGAAAAACCTGCCACTCTTGCCAAGTGGCCCACTTGTTCTGGGGATTGTGCCAAGATGTGCCATGTCGTCTGGGTTCAGCCATTGTGGTACCAACAAACCCTAGAACAGACCATTGTGACTTATCGTGGTTGACAACCATGATAAGTCACAATGGTCAGTCACCACGACTGGGTTTCCGCAACATGGGAAACAAGCAATGGTGAGTAACCACCATTGCTTGTTGTGTCATGCAGACCCAGTCAGAGGTCCTCTTGGTCAACAGAGCTGACCAGTAATTGGGGTTCAGCCAGTGTTGGATGAGGTAGCTCTCTCCTTCAAAATGCAGGTTCATAGACTGGGGGCTCTTCTGCACCCAGCCTTGTAACTGGAAGACCAGCTCTCAGCTATGGCTAGGAGTGCCTTTGCCCAGCTGAGGCTGATGTGCCAACAGTACCCCTTCCTGGAGAATGCAGATCTGGCCATGGTAACACAGGCATTAGTTACATCACATCTGCATTATTGCAATGTGCTCTACATCGGGCTGCCTTTGAAGAGTATTCAGAAAGTATAATTGGCCCAGGATGTGGGGGCCCTGTTGTAAACAGGGTTGCATATAGGGAGCATGGGATTCCCTTGTTGAAATGGCTGCATTGGCTTCTAATTTCTTCTAAGCTACAATTCAAAGTGGTGGTAATGAACTTTAAGGCCCTGAATAGTATAGGACTGGGATATCTGAACGACTGCCTTGTCCTGTGGCCACCTGTTGAGATCATCTTGGAAGGACCGCATGTATGTCACAACATCCCAAGATATATGTTTAGTTTGGACTAGGGCCGGGGTGGGGCTACATGCTGCCTATGAGCTGCATGTGGCCCCTGCCGCCCCCCCCAGTGTAGCCTCCAATGTACCCCACTGCCCCTACACACACACACACACACACACACACTGGAAAAATGTTTTTTTTTTTTTTTAAGTATTTATTTTTATGGGGAAATGGCATCTGGAGCACCATGGAGCACCAAAAAGGTCAAATCTAGCTTGTTTACATGCTAGATTTGACCCTTTTAGGAGCCCATAGCTGCTACAGAGCCCAGAAAGGGTCAAATTTAGCTTGCAACAAGCTAGGCTTGACCTTTTGGACACTCTGTGCTGCTCTGGATGTCAATCTTTTTTTCATTAGTGTTTTATTTTAAATTGTAAAGAGCCAGTGTGGCATAGTGGTTATAGTGTTGGACTGGGACTTGGGAGATCCAGGTTCTAGTCCCGACTTGGCCGTGAAGCTCACTGGGTGACTTTGGGCCAGTTACTGACTCTCAGCCGAACCTACCTGAACGGGTTCTTGTGAGGATAAGATGGAGAGGAGGAGGATTATGTAAGCTGCCTTGGGTTCCTTGCAGGAACAAAGGCGGGATATAAATATAACAAATAAATGATATTTTTAATTGTTAATTTATGTGGTTTTGACTAACTCCTAGGAAGAAAAGTGGGCTATAAATGCTTAAAATAAAATAAACTATGAGTCATACTCTGCAATAGTAATGCAAAGCGCTTCCTACCCAGCAACCTCACAACAGTTTTAAAGGCCAAGCTGTTACAGGGTGCCTTAGAGTATGATATGTTAGCCATCTGCCTAGGACTCTGGACTTCGAAGGACCAATGGCTGCAGTATCAAATAATGACTAGCATATGTCGAATCAGCCATCACAAATAAAACATCACAGAATAAACGTTCATAATACCATATATATCCCAGTGGAATCAGTTCATGCATTGAGCTGTAAGTCATCAAGTCTGAAGAAATCAAGTAAACAGGGTCTTTTTTGTATATGTATGTGCAGGACCGGTGCAAGGCAGTTTGGTGCCCTAGGCAAGATCAGATATTTAGCGCCCCCCTTCCCACTTGAGAGCGCTGTCTTTTTCCCCCCAAGGTGTTTCTGGCACCCCCTTTAGCCCTGCGCCCTAGGCGGCTGCCTAGTTGGCCTAATGGTAGCACCGGCCCTGTGTATGTGTGAACTGGCCCTGGGACATGCCAGAGACTGATGTTGACTGAAGTTTGCCAGCAACCCTTCTCTCCTACAAGCCAAGTCCTCCCCTAGGCAATGTGGCAATACACCTATTTTGATCCCTTATTTCTTTCCTTGACTCTTTTTCATCTGCTTCTGGCTTCATGTCTCCACTTCACGATTTATAGCACTTTCTTCATCGATGCCTGAGGTATCCCAAAATGTGCTTTGCCTAAAGAGCTGTTCCATCTGTGAAATGCTGAAATAAAAGGGTGTTTTATTTGTACAGAAGGATAATAATTTTTTTTAATGTATTGCTGAGCACATCCTATCTGAGTGCTGTCACCATCTTCCCATCTGTTTTGCATGTCTTTAATGAAATAAACGGTTTGACAGATCAGCACATTTTAACAATAATTACCATCTAGGTCACATCAGAGATTTGATGGTCAACTCACAGTACCATTTTCACTTGGAAAGGTAAAAAGTCAAATGTGTCAAAGGTCATTTGGATGGACATGAATGATTGTGTTATTCTTCTTAGGGCGGAATCCTATGCATGTTTAGATAGAAAAAAGGCCTACAACTCCCGGCATGCCCCAGCCATCCATGCTGGTTGGGGCATGTTGGGAGTTGTAGGCCTTTTTCTTTCTCAACATGCATAGAATGATGTCTTTAATTGGTTTCCAAGATGCCATGATTCATTTTTAAACTACAGACAACAATTATATTATTCTACTGAACAGGAGCTAAAAGTACATTGGATATCTGTCTCAAACCACTTTCTTAGCTGAATAAAAATTAAAACAATTAAAAATGATAACAAATCCCTTCCTGCACAGAAAGTAAACAGATACTTTATACATAGACAAGACATACTGTCTTTAAGACCCATAGGATAGAGACTGGCATATACCTAGGAAACTGCGGGTAGAAGGCACTTGGAAGAAATTATATCTGAGAGGGATGAACATAACAGAGCGGGGGTCTCCAGTGCCATCTTTATTTCCAAGAATGCCTCTGGACCCCATGTGGGCTCCAGAGTCCAGAGGCATACTTCGAAAATAAAAATGGCAGTGTGTAAGTGTGTTTCTCTAAGTGTCATGTTGCCTTCTGTAAAATGGCTATTTTGTTGCACTTTATGGGGGCAGATATGTGATTTGGCATTTGGGGCTCAGACCCCACCTCTCTGCCTTGCACTTAGTTTCTTGGCCAAGGTTCAATTCATAGCACTAGTCTTGATTTTTAAAGCCTTAAATAGCCAGGGGTCAGAATATCTTAAAAATGGCCCCCTCCTCAATATGAACCTGACTCCATAGTAAGATGGACATATCATCCCTGCTCTGTGTCCCGCCACCATCAAACGTTTGATACAAGAGATGGGGCCTTTTCTACTAGACTGAGCATCCCCTTCTGCCTGCAGCCCCCTGTGCCACCTTCCATGCTGTTCTGGAGGATCTCACAACTGTTGGGAGATTTTTCAAGGGGTTCAGGGGGCTGCATGGGGAGGGAGGAATCTGTGAACATGGCTTCCCCTCCTCTTCTATTAGCAGAGCCTTCCACTGGATCAATTGGATTCAGCTCAAGAGTGTTATCTTTTAAGCTGCCTTGATTCTTGAATATCTTGCATAGAAAATAAAAATAAAAATCTGGGAGAACAAATAAAACTGTCTGAAGAAATAATCATCAACATCAACAACAACAACAACAACAACAACAACATATTACTGAGTTAATGTGAAGTATTTTGAGCAATGGGGAAAAGCCCTATACAAAGTACAAAGACATATAAATGATAATACTTCTAGGAATATTTCTCGAACAACCAACCAAAGTGCAATTCAGGAACGTACCTCATTAGTGCCTCAGATTAACCTGTGCTGCTACTCCTCAGCATTTTCAAGAGGCACTTCTGGCCAGCAGTAAATTTGGCACCTGATGAGAAGTTAGTTGGTGCATAGTGGTAGAGTTATTCAGTACCTGCCTATTTTAACAAGGTACCACCAAATCAGCTTGTCAGAAGAACAGCCAACTGCTTCCTCAGAAGGACGGCCAATTGCCTCCTTTGCCTTTATTCGAGGATAATGCCATACATAACAACCACTGGTTTCATCAAAACTGGTGGAACAGCTCACCAAGCAATGTATTAGTCATTGAAAGAAAAGGTGGGAAATTGAGTCCTTCACAATTCACAGTAGAGTGTAGCTATAGAAAAATTTGAATTAATGTTGAGCTAAGTGAGCCTTTTGTGCAATTCTGTACAGTAGGCAGCAGCATCAATGGGATTGTGAAGAATGAAATGCAATAGTTAAAACGTGAAGTGCTACACTGCTACCATTTAATGAAACTGCATAATGAAATACTTTACCACACACAAATACTGTAGAAGCCAATTACAGAAGACCCGTTTCAGCTGAGCCAAAGAAAAGAACTTTAGAAGGGAAATGGCAGCCAAGTTCAACAAATAAGTGTCATATCTGTGAGAATCTCTGATGTGGAGACTGGGAGCTGCACAACAAGGTTAGGAACTGCATTTCGTTTAAGGCATGTAGGAATGTGGAGGACTCAGATGGAGAAGGTCATTGCTGACCCTCACATCCACTCTCTGTACACAGCCCCTGTTCATACCCTGCAAAGCTTATCACTTGACCCATTTTCATAGAATCAAGGAGTTGAAAGGGACATCAAAGGTCATCTAGTGCAACTCCCTCCCAGTGCAGGAAATCCCATGCGACAGCATCCCTGATCAGTGGCCATCCAGCCTCTGCTTGAGAACCTCTAATGATGGGGAGCCCATCACCTTCAGAGGCAGTTTATTCTATGGTCAAACAACCTGTATCCTCAGGAAGTTCTTCCTAATGCACAGTCAAAAATCCCCTCTCGCGCTATTCGAGCCTGTTATTTTGGGTCCTACCTTCCAGAGCAACAGAGCAACAGCGGATTCTAGTCCCCGCTCGGCCATGAAACTCACTGGGTGACTTTGGGCCAGTCACTGACTCTCAGCCTAACATACTTCACAGGGTTGTTGTGAGGATAAAATGGAGAAGAGGAGGAGGAGGAGGAGGAGGAGGAGGAGGAGGAGGAGGAGGAGGAGGAGGATCACCTTGGGTTCCTTGCAGGAAAAAAGGTGGGGTATAAATATAATAAATAAATAAAATAAAACAAATTTGCTCCATATTCAGGTGTTTACTGAATCATGAAGGGGTAAGCAGGAATGCATGAGGCTAGCCCTGCCCCCTCAAAGCTGATGCATGCACAGGCCACACTTCCTGGAGGATGTGTGATTAGCTCATTCTGAAGGGGATCACCTTCCATGCCATAGGGTTTCCAGAACAGGGTTGGGAATACAGGAGAGGTCAGGAGGCCAGGCTAGCCCCATTCATTCCTGCTTGCCCCTTCTTAAAACTGAACACCCGAAGAGGGCTTATGTGATAACCCTTCAAATATTTGAAATTGCTATCCTATTGCCTCTTAGTCTTAATCATCTCTTCTCCAGGCTAAATATCCTGAATTCCTTCAACATTTCCTCATAGGACTTGGTCTCCTTAACATCTTTGTCACCTGCCACTGGAGGCATTCCAGTTTGTAGATATCCTATTTTAACTCATTGCAACTGAATCCAGGGAAAACAGACATGATGGTTAGGGCTGACACACCTATGGAATCTGGAGTGAGAAAAGTTGCCGATGGTTAGGAGGCTGACACCCCGTCTCTGCTAAATCAGCTACACAGTCTTATTGGTGCACCTGGATGTCAATGTAGCTTTGGGAGCAGTCATTGGCCAGGACTGAATGTGTTAGCAACTTCCTCTGCAACCTTTTCTAGAACTCTCTGGGATCTTGTAACCATCTTCCATGTGCTGAGCCTCCAGGATCAATGACTTCAAAGCACTTTACGTATGTCTACACTAAGCTGGTAATTATTGTGAGCTTCCACTAGTAAAGATGGGACAGGGAAGCAGAAGTGCATGCCACTGATTCTCCATGAACATCATTAACTTCTGGTTAACTTCTGGATACAATTCAAGCTATTGGTTTTGTCCTGCAAAGCCGTATGCAGCAGTGTAACCCTTCTGAGGAAGAGATCTTGAGGAAAGATTCTGCTTGAAATCCTGATCACAGAGATAGTTGTCTGTCATGTGGCAGAACAGGGTCTTTACTGTAGTGACCCCCATTCTGTGGAACAAGCTGTTGAGAGAGATTCACTGATCCCAGACCTTCTTGAAAAAACAGTTTCTGTTTCGGAAGGGTTTGGGAAATTTTTCAGTGAGCTTTTGAGCCCAAACTGTAGGTGATTTATTCGTTGTTGGTGTTTTTCCCCATGTTTAACAGAGACATTGCACATTTCCCTCATGTGGAGATGCATGTACTGTTACCACATCAGACGTACTTGTCTCTCCAGGGAAGTTGGGCAATTTATTTTCAAATATTAGAAAAGGAGATGTAGGATAGCTGGGCGCAAGATGGCACAGATTTCCTTGAGACACCGGAAAGCACACTTGTAGAATTTTGATAAATAATACTGAAAGTATTATATGTATTCATTCATTTCTTAAACCTACACATTCCAGGCAATGCCTTTCTTCTGCTTTCTGTCCCATACATGGGCACAAAAATTTCAAGAGAGGGGCTCAAAGGCACTTTTAAAGTCATTGGTGAAAGCGCCCTTTCCCCTTAATTCCTAAATCACTTTTGAAATTGGTTTAAATGCTTTCTGAAAATGTGTCCCTCAGGTACTTAGGAGGATTCACTTATACGGAGAGATTAAAAGGCATAAATATATATAATTCATCCAAGCTCTGACTAAGAGGAGACATAAGTATCCATAAATATTTGAAGGGTATAAACACCAAGGAAGGCAATAAATTATTTACATTGGTACAAGGGACGTAACAAGAAGTAATGGCATGAAATTGGGAAAAAAATATTAGGCAGCTTTTTGACAGTGAGAAGGGGGGTTAGCGTGAAATAATTTACATGTTGAAAGTGAGACATTTTAGCCTGATCTCCCAATCATAGCGGTAGAAAACCCCAACCCACAGTGCTTAATTTCCAAAATAAGAGGTGCTGGGGCTCAACTATATCTGGAATGTACCCCCTCTATTGTGGATTCCTTTATTCCTAATCCTAGATGTGTGGCAGTTGACTGTACTGATTCAGTAGTGAGAAAAAACACTTCATACATGCTCAAAGGCACTCCTCTTTCGATTTTACTTAACGTATTCCAGGGTAGGATCTCCTGGCTGGTAATGGAACTATGCACCGGAGCTGAGGTCTAGTGTTGCCCTGCACACCCTTCTGTTTCTCAGGATGATCAATGTTGCACTTAATTATTTCCAATCCTATGGGTCAACCAGCAACAACTGTGCAAGCAGCTGACTTTTCCTCACGTTCCTAGGATCTCCACTACCTAGCTTAAAAGTGATCTGCTGTTGCCAAAGGATAAAGGGGTCTATTGGATATCATTGTCCCTCCTCCACTAGGCCCCACCAGAGTGGCCACTGGTGCCATCAGGGCAAGAAATTGGGACAGCAGTCCAGGTCCCCCACTCAGCAGAATGAGAAGATGTGGGAGGGAAATGTCAGTGTGGCATAGTGGTAGAGTGTTGGATTGGGACACAGGAGATGAAGGTTCTAGTCCCCACTCGACCATGAAGCTCACTGGGTGACTTTGGGCCAGTCACTGACTCTCAGAATACCCTACCTCACAGGGTTGTTGTGAGGAAAAAATGGAAAGGAGGTGGACCATGTAAGCCATCTTAGTTTCCTTGCAGAGGAAAAAAGGTGTGAGATGATGATGATGATGATGATGATGATGATGATGATGATGATGACGATGACGACGACGACGCAGGGCTGGCGTGCCATATTTTGAAGTGACCCCCCTCCCCCTGGTAAGACAATTAAGTCCAGAGTCTAAGAGTACCTAACTGAACCACATAGAGCAGCACATCCATAGCAGTAGCACAAGTGCTGGGAGGAAAATACAGACACAAGGTAGTCTACTTAAGCCATACTGATGCCAGCCAGATGAGCATTTGTCTTAGCAACAAAGGAGCTCAGCCAATGAGAAGGGCTTTGCATGTTCTCTGTATGGTAACAGTCGTCCTGTGATTTCTGCTTAATTGTCTAGGTATACATTTCCACTGCATTTACAGTTTAACTCATGTGATCAGAGCAGCACTAAGGGTATGATTTAACTAGTGGGGAGGTGGACAAATTTGGCTTGAAAAAGAAGAGCCTCTCTTAAACATAATTACAACTGTTCTCCAAAAAAGTGCAAGGTACAGTAAATGTTAATAGTAACTGCCCCCAGAGGTGCATTCCAGTAATAAGGCCAGTATGAGGGGGGGGGGGGGAAGTGTAATTAATTATGTAATCAACATTAGGAGAGATTAACAAGAAAAGATAGGGCATTAGAGATTGAGCATGTACATCTGAGAAATGCCATTTATAGGCATTTAACATGGCTGGCTAGCAAAAATGCTGCAGTTTTATCAGTTCGATCATGCTTGTTAGACTGCAGTTAAGTGAGAGCCTATCTAGTTAGGAATGGATGAAATTATCACCTTGGATTAGAAAATGGAGCAGCATTATGGAAACCAGGATGGGTGCAAAAAGGCTTTGATGCAGTTGATAAAAACAAAATAAAACACTGGATCTTTTTAGCTTCATTTTTTTCATTAGTTGATGCTACATTAACTGAAGCTATCCAGTTTTATTACAAGTCTTATTTTTTCAAGTCATAAAAACAACAAAATATACATTCTCAGACAGAAAATCTCCATATCTGGTATAAAGAAGTGTGGGATATGGCTTTAAATGATATGTTAACTTGTAATATCAAATGTAAAAGGGGACAATTAAAGAAAAACAATTTTAAGGATATTTGGGGTTTATTTTTTGATTTTGTGTTAAATAAGGGGAAAGGGAGTATGCCGTGTCAAGATATGTTGTATTTTTGGAATAATGAATAACTATAGATTATAGAGATAGAATGTATTATATGGTCCCATGGTGACGGGAGCACTATATAAGTTGTATGTTTGTTATTTAGTTGTTTTATATATTGTTTGAAAATTTTTAAAAGAAAAATTATAAAAAAGAAAAAGAAAATCTCCATATCTCTTTCTAATTTTTAAAAAACTTCTTTTTAAATAGTTATGCTTCTTTGTAAGCAGTAAGGCTACACCAAATGTTCACAAGCAAAACTTTTTGGCATAAAAATAGGGGTTTAGCCAGCCCAAGATGATCCCCAATCAGGGCCGGTGCTACCATTAGGCCAACTAGGCAGCTGCCTAGGGCGCCGGGGCTAAAGGGGGCGCCAGAAACACCTTGGGGGGGAAAAAACAGCGCTAAGTTACCAGGAGCAGCAGCTGCTGCTGCTGCTGGGGCCTCTGAAGCTTCAGGCAGGCTCCTCCTCCTCCTCACAACCAGCGTCAAAAGAGGCAGAGAAGGCAAAAGGCTGGAGGAGGAGGAGATGAGTGGGCAGGGGCCAATGATAGGAGGCTGGTGGGTGGGTGGGACGGATGCACCTGCAAACACCTTCTTCACCTTTCCTCCCTCTGGGAAGGATGCACCTGCAAACACCTCCTTTGCCTTCCCTCCTTGCCTTCTTCAGCTCAACTTCCCCTGAAAGCAGTTATTTCCAGCAACCAGGGAGGGAGGGAAAGGTATTTTAAGCTAGCTGGGGCTCCAATGTTTTAATTATTTACCATACTGTTTCTGTGTTTTGGTTTTAAATGCTTTTAGGATGCAATCCTTGGAGGGGGTGGAGTCCTACAACTCCCAGCATTCCCCAGCCAGCCATGCGCAATCCTACGCATGTTGAGGCAGAAAAAAGCCCCACAACTCCCAGCATTGAAACAGCCAGCCATCCTGGCTGGTGAATGCTGGGAGTTGCAGGGCTTTTTTCTGCCTCAACGTGTGTAGGATTGTGCCCTGAGCTGTTGATGTTTGCTTTACTGTACTTTGAATACTGTTGTCTGCCTTGAGCACTAGGCTGGTAAAGGGAAAGACAGGATAATATACATTATTCTGATAAAGAAATATTGCAACAAAGTGATAGAGAGAGGAGGGGAAGCAGAAATTTGAACCAGATGATCCACAGGCTCTCTCCTTGCTATGATTGATTCTACTAGTATGTTTCTACTACATGCATCCCCCCCCCAACCCAGAAGGGGTATGAGTCAAAACCGGTGTCTCTGCAGGTCCACCCTGCGAGGTAGGACAGGCTGCAAGACGCCCTTTTGTCTCTATTCCTCACAGGTAGCGCCACCACACCTCTCTCACATCTTTTTTTCATATCCCTTGTGCTGCCCGCAGGAGGAGACAGGCTTTTACATATATATATTTTTATTATATTTATACCCCACCTTTTTTCCTGAAAGGAACCCAAGGCAGCTTACATAATCCTCCTCCTCCTCTCCATTTTACCCTCACAACAACCCTGTGAGGTAGGTTAGGCTGAGAGTCAATGACTGGCCCAAAGTCACCCAGTAAGTTTCATGGCTGAGCGGGGATTTGAACCCGGATCTCCCGAGTCCCAGTCCAACACTCTAACCACTACGCCACACTGGAGTATGGCGTAGGAGTAGGAGAAGGCCCTTGGGAGTTCCTGGCATAGCTGGGCTGATGTTGCCTCTTTGCTTTCTGCGTGAACACAAAGGAAAAGTCTCAAAGTCCACAAAGTTTTTCTATGGGGCTCAGCAGTTCCCAGGGAGGGAAATTTATTTCATAATGGGCATTATGGCTGGAGGGAGGGAGGGCTCAAGTGGGAGGGGGGCGCTAAATATCTGATCTTGCCTAGGGCACCAAACTGCCTTGCACCGGCCCTGTCCCCAATACCCCACTATGGCTATCTTTTCCAATGCCTGTCTGCTCCCATCCAGTAGCTGTTTCAGTGCCATTTAAAACACGCACACATTGGGGCTGCTTCTTGTTATTGTGATCCCAGGCTATTGAGGTCCATGTTGTAAATATGATGACCTCATAATGGCTAAGGTGACCATTTTTTTCAAATTTAAAACCAGGACATTTATTTATTTATTTATTTATTTATTTTCTATACTGCCCCACAGCCAAAGCTCTCTGGGCGGTACGTAAAACAAAAATAAAAACATACAAAATAGTTAAAAAGATTAAAAACCAAATTAAAAAGCACAGTTTAAAATACAATCCAAAAGTTAACAAAACTAAGTCTACAGGTGACAATCCCCCCCCCCTCGTGCTATTTTGAGCTCTTAACTATTGAATGCCTTGGCATAGAGGGAAGTCTTAACCTGGCGCCGAAAAGATAGTAAGGTTGGCGCCTGGTGGGTCTCAGTGGGGAGCTTATTCCATAATTGGGGGGCTACCACTGAGAAGGCCCTCCTCCTTGTTGCTACCAATTAAGCCTCTCTTGGAGGTGGCAGTTGGAGGAGGGCCCCAGATGTTGAGTGTAGTGTCCGGGTAGATTGCGGTTGGGAGAGATGAGACGTTCTGTCAGGTATTGTGGTCCTAAGCTGTGTAGGGCTTTATAAGTTAGAACCAGCACCTTGAATTCGGCTCAGAAGCATATTGGCAGCCAGTGCAAATGGGCCAGAACAGGTGTAATGTGCTCGGACCTTCCGGTCCCCGCAATAAGCCTGGCTGGCACATTTTGCACAAGCTGCAGCTTCCAAACAGTCTTCAAAGGCAGCCCCACGTAGAGTCCATTGCAGTAGTCTAGTTTAGAGATCACCAGAGCATAGATTACTGAGACCAGGCTATCCCTGTCCAGATAGGGGCATAGCTGGGCCACCAGCCAGAGCTGGTAGAAGGCACTCCTTGCCACTGAGGCCACTTGAGCTTCAAGTGACAAAGATGGCTCCAGGAGCACCCCCAAGCTATGAACCTGCTCCTTCAAGGGGAGTGCAACCCCATCCAGAACAGGTTGAACACCCTCAATCCAGTCAAAGGAACCACCCACTAACAGCATCTCAGTCTTGTCTGGATTGAACCTCAGTTTGTTAGCCCTCATCCAGTCCATTGTCGCAGCCAGGCACCAGTTCAGCACATCCACAGCCTCACCTGCTGAAGATGAAAAGGAGAAATAGAGCTGTGTGTCATCAGTGTACTGATGGCAACGCACTCCAAAACTCTGGATGACCCCACTCAGTGGTTTCATGTAGATGTTAAATAGCATAGGGGATAAGACCGACCCCTGAGGAACCCCGTACTGGAGAGTCCATGAGGCCGAGCAACATTCCCCAGGCACCACCCTCTGGAGCCAGCCATCCAAGTAGGAGCTGGAACCACTGCAATGCAGTGCCCCCCACCCCCAACTCAGACAGCCGCTCCAGAAGGTACCATGGTTGATGGTATCGAAAGCCGCCGAGAGATCCAGCAGTATCAACAGGGTCGCACTCCCCCTGTCTCTTTCCCAACATAGGTCATCATACAGGGCGACCAAAGCTGTTTCTGTGCCAAAGCCAGGACAACCCCGACTGAAATGGATCCAGATAATCAGTCTCATCCAAGAGCGCCTGGAGCTGGTTGGCCACCACCCGCTCAAGGACCTTGCCCAGGAAAGGAACATTCACCACCGGCCTAAAGTTGTTGAGATCTTCCGGGTCCAGAGAGGGTTTCTTCAGGAGTGGTCTCACCACCGCCTGTTTCAGGTGGCATGGGACCACTCCCTCTCGCAAGGAGGCATTGATCACCTCTGGCCCAGCTGGCCGTTTCCTCCCTGCTAGTTTTTATAAGCCAAGAGGGGCAAGGATCCAGAACAGACGTGATTGCACGAACCCGTCCAAGCACCTTGTCAACATCCTCGAGCTGTACCAACTGAAACTCATCCAAAATAACTAGACCAGGCTGTGCTCTGGGTACCTCTCCTGATTCTACTGCTATAACATTGGAGTCTAAGTCCCTGCAGATGCAAGAGATTTTTTCCTGGAAGTGCCTAGCAAATATATTGCAGCGGGCATCAGATGGGTCGATGATGTCCCTGGGGCCAGCGTACAACAGGCCCCGGGCGACCCTAAAGAGCTCCGCTGGGTGGCAAAGAGATGATTGGATAGAGGCAGTGAGGTGTTGTCTCTTTGCCACCCTCACTGCCTCTAGGTATACCTGGCTATAGGCATGTACCAGGGCTCGATTGCATCCACTAGGAGTTTTCTTCCAGTGTCACGGTCCGAAGATGCCAGATCACTGGTGCCTGTCTTGTGCTGCAGAGGGCCTTTTATAGTCCGAAGCTAACACCGAATTGGCTGTTTTTGGCGGGCTCTGTGTGATGATGTCATCATCGAGTTCCCACGATCGGGCTGTATGTGCTGCGCGGCCACAATATAGTGAGAGTGCGTGTGCTGAATGCTGAGTATTGCCGAGATCCAACGACGAGAACCGTCGTATAAAATAAAACTAAAACTAGGATAAATTAATAAAATTGATTTAGGCTGGTTTATCAAGGATTGATTTGATGTACTCAATCTTTTGATAAATTAATAATTTTTGATTTTGTAGTCCTAAACTGTACTGGTTACATCTCACGACTAACCAGGACAATGTCCCAAAAACCAGTACTGTACTGGTAAAACCAGTACATATGGTCACCTTAATAATGCCACATAGCCAATCAGGTTCAGGAACACAGTTGGCACTCACAGTGCTGCCACAGGTCATAACAAAGGCCACACAGCAACAGAGCGTTTTTATCTTTGCCACCACCACAAGTGTCATCAGGAAAAAAGAGAGGCAGAATTAATTACATACTGAGACCAAATTTCAGGGAAGTATGAACTCAGCTCGTAATTAGCTCAGAAGTCCTATTTTGGGTAAGCTCATATTCTAAACTGCCCATACAAACTTTGGGCACATCACTAAATTAAGCCATTGGCTGTTTTTCTGTGTTTGCAAGACTACCTTCCTATCCAGCCACTTATCTGATCTCTTGCTCTTCCTATCTTACCCTGTCCCATCTCACTTTTCATCGCACCACACACACTGAGTGTTGGTCTGTATTACCGATGCATGTATACTTCTGTGCACTGATAAAACAGTGTAAAAAAAATGAATCAAATTTTATCTGATTGTACAGGCATTTGTACATATCAAGATATGTTTATGTTTTTACCAATGAATAGGACTGCATGTGCACAAGAAGTAAAGTACTGCACAAAGAATCTTGACACAATCATATGTACGATCACATCAAGATTCCTCCTCCTCCTCCTCCTCCTCCTCCTCCTCCTCCTCCTGTTTTATCAATGCACCTGAGTGCATCAGAAATGTAGAAATAATGTAGGAGGGAGGGCAATGCAGATGAACTGAAGTAAGTGAGCAGAACTGAGAGTGCGATCAGTCCTATATTTCCATTGAGTCAGGAAACCCTCTTATACTCCTTCCTCCCAGGAGGAAACATTGGCCAGCCAGGATGGAATCAATCAAGAAGGTTCTTCACTAAGGAGTTGTAGTGACATTGTTCATCACATGGGGCACTGGCTAGCAGCAGTTCCTGATTCCTTGTAAAACCATAAGGTGAGCAAAATCTCTCACCTCCCCCCCCCAAAAAAATTCTTAGAAATTCATGCCCCCCATTTATTTTTTCACAACACCCTGAATTTCAGAAAACAGAGCTGTACCGAAAGGTTCAGTACAGCTCTAGAGTAAACTGTGCATACTCCAAGCACAGAATTACTAATAGAAATTGTCTTAGTTAAGCAAGAATTCAGAAAAAGTGTGATGCAGCACAGAGAGAACAAGAGGAACAGAATAGGGAAGATACTGTCATTGCAATTGCTATGATGGCTCACAGCCTGGTTTTATTTTTATTTTTATTTGTTCTTATAGAGCAATGGCAGGTAACCTGGCACCCTCCGGAGGTCTTGGACTACAGCCCCATCATTAACCATTGGCCATGCTGGCTAGGCCTGATGGGAGTTGTCAAGACATCTGGCGGCCACCAGATTCACTACTCATTTCATAAAGGTTGGTGTGTGAGTAGGGTAGATAAAATACAATTTAAAAATCCAATACAAATCCAGTTAGAAAGATATACTGCAGGCAGCAAGCAAGAAAATATACTTGAGTCAATAATTCCTAATAATGGACATTGCCAGAAGGACTGCTCTTTTACACTAGAACAAGACTAGATTTTGAGTGCTTCTTAACATAGTGATACTTTCACTCAAGTGATGGCAATGAAATTTGGAATTGGGGCGGCTCAGAAGCAAGCCCCATATCTGTATCTTTCCCCATGAGGCCAACAATAGCAAAGAAGTGGAGTTAGCACAAAGAAAGGGTTAAACACACACACACACACACACACACACACTAGTATTCCCAACAATCTGGTCATCTTCCACAGTCGGATTTCAGTAAAATAAAATAAAATAAATCAAGAAATCACAGATCTTCCATGTAAATTTTAGTTTGACCCATTGGCTTCTATGCATGCAAATAGGGCTGAGATGAGGCTGGGGATACAGCCTGCCAAGCCATTTCTGGCAGCCTGCGAGACACCCACACCCACATTTGCCACAGTGGCACTGCCTATCCCTTCATTTTAAAACAAATGGAAAATAAAACCAATGAACCCCACTGATTTTCATTGATGATCGCTATGAAAAGAAATGGGAATTCAAATGGAAATGTTTCTGAATTCAGCATTTGTTCATTTCCATTATACTGGGATGAAAAAACTGGAACAGCCTGGAACCGACTATATGGGTGACAGAAAGGTTATTGGGAGGGGGAGATAGAAGTGAAGTGGACAGATATCATAGAATCACCAGCCCTCTTCATGCATTATATGCACGACTGGATGCTCACATGACCCATTGGGGAGCAGAACTGCACTGCTGTGCCCAGACCTGGTGTTGGGCATACCACTGGCTCCCTGAACATTCACACATTAGCCCAGACATCTGGAGAGAGGTAGCCTATGCATGAGCAGCTTCCCCCATGCAAATGCCCATGCCTGGTAGAAAGTGTGCAAGTTTGTACATGTGTCTAGAGGAGCACATTCAGTAACAAGAATGAATTTCCAGGATGTGGCCCAGTGGCATGGCCCTGGTCATTGCATGATCACCCCTTCACTCGTATAACACGTGAAGGGGGCTCTGGAATCATATACTTGAAGTTTGTAGACCCTCTATCTAACCCAAACTCCTGCTTGGTGAAAGGAATTCAGAACTAGGCCATCCCCAAAAGGTGCTTGGAAGATTTTGCGGACCTTTCATCTAATCTGCCTGAAAGGTCTTCCATTAAAACAGAGAAAGAATCATGGACAGAATGAACAAAAATTGAATGCAATGGATGGGAAATGAACTTAATTAAACTTTTAATATGCAGACAAATGGAGAAATGAAACTTTTTTTTTGTCTTGCACACTACTGAACCACACAAAGAATGTATCCTGAATAGTGCTTTTGAATTTTTTGAATTAATTTCAGATTTTTGTGCCTGACTGGCTTGGTACTAATCTAAAGCAACAATAAGCACCACCAAAATTATATAATAAAGCAATCTCAGAAAACTCCTGCCCAAAGGACAGGAAAACAGCATTGTGAAAATCACTCTAGGGTGTGATAAAAATGACAGTCAGTTAGAAAAGGTTAACTAAACCAGAAACTTTTTTATCTGCCATTGAAAAGCCAGCAGGGAGGAGCCTGTACAAACATCTCTCAGAAGAGAGATCCACAACATTGGGGCTGCTACAAAAAAAGCCCTGCTCCTAGTGGAATTCACCTGGTGGAATATGGAGAAAGCTTCATCACTTTAGTGCTGGGAGAGGGCATTCCTTCAGATAATCAGGACAAGTGGTTTAGAGCTTTAAAGGTGAGAACCAGCACCTTGAATTTCACCCAGAAACAAACTGTGTGAATGTTTCTGTGAATATCTCTTTATGTGACTATCTATTGTTTTTTGTGAACAGGCAGGTTGTTGTATTTTGCACTAGCTAAAGTTTTTAAGCCATCTTCAAAAGCAGCCCCGTGTACAGAGCAATATAATAGTCTAAGATTTCTGTTTTTATGCTCAGTATTTTTAGAATTGTTTGAAACCGTGAACTAAACTGAAAGACTTCAGACTATTTAAATATAGTCTGGAATATAAATATCTGTCATAAATAAATTTGAAATAAATAAACCAAGAGCAACGATTTTAAGCACAAAACAGTTGTTGGTTGCTGTTGTTTTTAAGAGAGCACTGGGCATTTGGCAAAAAATAAAATAAAAAATGGCCCATTTGAAAGAGGGAATAGAAAGATGGTTTTGCAGGCAAGGTGTTGCATGGTACAGTTAACTAAATTTATACATTTGTTCTGTTCTTCTTCGATTTGATACTTGCACCTGAAAATATATGACCTTGTGTGATTTTAAAGAGGTCAAACAAGAAGTAAAGCTATACTTGAAAAATGTATTTTGGTTCCAAAGGCTATGAAAATACCTAAAGTCTGGGCATGCTTTACCATTATATACTTTATTTTGTGCTAACTTACCTCCAGTAGGTGACTTTGTCATATTGATAGAGTGCAAGGAGTGTGAAATCTGTGATCAATGTGCCCAGAAAGCATTCAAGCAACCAAAATATTTCTCCTTTTTTTTTCTTTTTTCCCATTTCGAACTTACCCTGGGGTAAATTGTCAGTACTGCACAGCATACTGGTGTTGTGAATGCTGGAAAGAAAATCTTATCCTGTGTGTTCTGTTAAGTGGTGCAGGCTTTTTTCACTGCACTTCAGGCAGTGAAATAGAAAAAAGAGAGATCAGCAAGCAACATTCCCAAAGAGTGGCTTTTGACAGATTCAGTCCCCAAATCTAAATATTGGTCATTCTTTTTTTTTTTTTTATTGCATCTACAACTCAAGTCAATCAGTGGCCAGTGACTAATGCACCTTGGCATCATTGAATGCCTTTCCTTCTATCTTATTCACATTTTTGTTAATGTACAAGGAAGTGCTGACTTGGTAGAATCTGTGCAGCAATTTGTAAACGACAGATGAAAATGGAATGAAAATCTCTGCCCAGTACAGAGGGCAATCATTTCTGTGCATTTCTTTGCTATTTGTATGAACACACACACACACACACACACACACACACACACAGAAAGAGAGAATTAAAAAACCCCGTCATTCCATGCCCAAGCCTCTCCCTACATGTCAAACCCTTGAAAACTCTGGCTTTTCATCCTAAATTTATTCTTAGCATCTGATTTACATATCTTATATCTATATTGATAAAGATATATTGGGCAGTATCTTCAAGCAACCGGAAATGAGCCAAAACACTCATTTCCAGAATGGAATACGTCAGTGGAGCTCACAGAAGGGAGCTCCACTTATCTGTCCTGTTCCAGAAATGAGTATTTTATTATTATTATTATTTTGGTTTGTTTCTGGCACAGCTCTAGGAAGCACTGGTTTCCTGTTGCACCAGTGGTGGGTCGTGCTGGTGCAACACAATTGGCAGAAATGCAGAGACAACATTGGATGCTACCAATAGTTATTTATTTATTTATTTATTATATTTATATCCTGCCTTTTTTGCCTTCAAGGAACCCAAGGCAGCTTACATATTCCTCCTCCTCACCATTTTATCCTCACAACAACCTTCTGAGGTAGGTTAGTCTGAGAGTCCATGACTGGCCCATAGTCACCCAGTGAGCTTCATGGCTGAGTGGGAACTAGAACCCAGATCTCCTGAGTCCCAGTCCAACACTCTAATCACTATATATATTATGTGTGAGAGAAATTTTGCCGCTTTGTCAGAAAGCAAGCAGACAGCTACCATTTGAAATTAGACCAATATTTGTTGTTTTGTGAGAAGCTTCCAAGCCTTGAAGTGTTCTGAAGCACAACCTCCACATTAAAAAAAAAGAAAAGAAAAGCATGTTGATTCTCGGTATCAGGTAAGTTTCAACACACATATCAAAAGAATGAAAAATACTGGTAACATTGCAATAGAATTTTTAAAAATCCTGTGAGTACTAAAGAAAGGGGGGCAGAAGAGCAACTTTACTTTCCATTTTCAATATTTGTTTTCATTTTTTAAAATGCCAATTACTATAATATGTAAAAACTAAAGCCACAATCCTAGACAAGCAAGCAGTGGAGAGATACACCCCAGTGCATTCCTGTGGTCAGACCTGGCATCCTCAGGCAGCCCTCCTTTATCTGGTACTTTGATCTGATGGGCTCTGGGTCTGGGAGCCAGCATTCAATTTCCCACAATGCCCAGGAGCAATGCTACATCAGAGGCATTCTGGGAATTAAAATGGCAACTCCATAGGAGCACAGCTGCTGCCTGCCTCTAGGCAAGCTCACAGCATCCGGGTATCCAATGACACAGACACACATTGTAGAAGGAACCCGCTAGAGAGCACTTTGTTCGGGGTCCCCTCAAAAACCTGGAGGCTGGAGCCATTTTGGTTTCTCTCAGTTTCCTTTATCATGTTCAGTTTGTTCCGACTTTGAGAATTTTTCCAATCTCAAGTGTGTCCCAAATTTTGAGCATTTTTAAAAGTTTGCATGGAAATATGTATGCATTTTTGTGCACATTTCTCCACATTTGCATTTTTGTATGCAATTTGGCCTAATATATGTACTTTCTGCAAGCAGTTTTCCAAATTTATTTATTTATTTATTTATTACATTTATACGCCGCCTTTTTTCCTACAAGGAACTCAAGGCGGCTTACATAATCCTCCTCCTCCTCTCCATTTGATCCTCACAGCAACCCTGTGAGGTAGGTTAGGCTGAGAGGCAGTGACTGGCCCAAAGTCACCCAGTGAGTTTCATGGCTGAGCGGGGACTAGAACCTGGATCTCCCAAGTCCCAGTCCAACACTCTAACCACTACGCCACACTGGCTCTATATAATTATATAAAATATAATGCATTTTAACATTATTTTCATGAATGTATGCATTTTTGTGAGTACTTTCCTCCAATATATGCATTTTTGGATGCATTTCTTTATTTGAGCTCCATCACAACATTTGGAGAAGTGCAAATTTTATGGATAACTGGGCTTTGGTTTGCATTTTGGTTCAAAAGTGAGAAATTAGGTAAGTTCACATTAAAATGCAAACCGAACTGCTCCCAGTCCCATACCTTCACTCTACCACCCTGATGAACTCCTTCAGATTTAAAAAAAAACAACCACCCAGCAGGAAGCCAATGACAATACATTTTCCCTCGGGCAAGAAGCAAGGATTATGGCCTAACAAACAAATGCAGGTCACAGTCCTACTACTTTCACTAGACAGGGTTCTTTGGGCTTCCTAGAAAAGCAACGAAACCAAGTGGGGGGTGAGCCAGTGTTTTAGTTACTCCATGTCAGGATCTGCTCAGATGGAGCTCTGTAGCTCCATCTGAGCTACAGAGCTGGTGGCCGCCTTGGGAACAACAGGCCAGTCTGCAGTACTTCCTCACAGGGTTCAATCCTTGACCAATAGGCATTCCCAGGTGCATTAACACACACCAGCTGGGAGCAGTGGGAGGCTCTATATAAGGCCTTCCTCTTCTCTTGAGCCTTTGCCACAGCAATGGAAGCCTATGTGTTATCTGCAGCTGGTTCCTTGCTCCAGCAACCAACCTTGATCTTTGCCTTTCCTGGTGCTTGACCTGTGTCTGCTCTTGACCAATGCTTCTAGCCTCCGGCCCTTCTCTGCCTGGCATGTGTCTGAACTTTGCCTGACTTTGGGCTTTGCCTTCTGGCCCTTGCCTGAACTCTGTTTGCTTACTGGACTTGCTTCCTGCCTCTGGCCCCCACCTCGCTTGATATGTGCTCTGACCTCTGCCTGTCTTCTGGACTCTGCTCACCCCTGGGCTGCTCCCGCCATCATCCCCTGGTCCCAGCCCAGGACCTTTGTTGCCCACGACCCAGAGCTGACACTCCAGCATTCTCCATCAAGATAGTCATGAGTAGGGGAACTTTAGGATTCTAAATCGGGGATAGGGAACCTGTGGCTCTCCAGAGGTTGTTGGACTCCAACTCCCATCTGCCTCAGCCAGCATGACCAATGGTCAGAGATGATGGGAGTTGTAGTCCAACAACCTCTGGAAGGCCACAGTCTTCCCACCCCTGTTCTAAACAGTTAGAGCCAACTGCTTCCCGTGTGAGCAGCCATAATGAGTGCACGGAATTGCACTACAGACTGGCAAGGCAACAAGTAAACACAGGACTTTCTCCAGAAACCCGAAGACATAGTTATGCTAATCCCATCATCCTGTGTCCAATCTGTTATGATAGGGTCTCTATTCTTTCTTCACTACTGGTAACACTGGTTGTAATACAGCCTGTGAGTGCAAATTGAAAATAAAATAAAAGCAAGGTGAAACAGACAATCCTATTCCTAGCATTAATTATTTCCTGACTCTCCAGCTGCTCTCCACTCATTTTGTGGCCTAACCATTGTTGTCTCTAATTACAGAGAGAATCACATCATGTGCCCCTTACACTTATTACAGACCACCCACTGATTTTTTAGATAGCATCCTACCCAAAAATCATTACCAAGCTTCATAAAGTGCACTTAGATGGAATCATGTGGAGTTGAATAAAGCCATTTTCTTGAACAGTGGCATATAAAATCTTGTCCCAATATTCTACAAGGAAGAGCAAGTTATTGGGGGAAATGTATGAAAATCTTGTGACTAACTAGGTTCAAGCATAGATGCCGAGTAGAATATACAATGAAGAGGAAATAGCGCTTATTGTAGAAACCCCTTCTCTACTTTGGCAGAGTTATGAAGGCAGCATCTTGTCCTAAACCACATTAAAAAAAACTCGCTCCAAATATTCCATTACACTCAAGTGAGGCCAAAAACAGAACCTTGTGTGAAGATATGCAAATGAAGGGGTGGGACAAGAGCCACATGCTTGATTCTCAATAGGTGGTATCATAATAAGAACAAGTGCAGCAAGTGTGTGCAGCAACTTTAGACCCCACCCCCATTACATCTCCATGTATACACATTTACATGATTTCATAGAGGTCAGAGATGGGATGCTTGTAGCCCTCCAGATGTTTTGGCCTACAGCTCCATGATCTCTCACCATTGGCTATGCTGGCTAGGGCTGATGGGAGTTGTAGGCCAAAACATCTGGAGGGCCACAATTTGCCCACCCCTGATATAGGTGGATGCTTGTTGCCATTTGCTCCTCTGGGTTAAAGACAGTGCTGCACTTGGGGACATGACTGAGTAAAACTGGACATCTACACTGACAGTGGGTGACCCAGCTCCCACTATGAGATCACAAAGAGAGGACTATGTTTATCTTGTGCGCACACTCACAGACACACCAGGACCCTTGGAGTCTAAAGTCCTACATCCTCACATATGGCACCAGTGATGAGCATTTTGCTAGTCTATCGGTTATAATTTAGAATCTGCTAATATCTCTGGGAAGAAGACACTTGACAATGGCCATTAAGGTGTAATTCAATCACACCTGACTTAGAAGGTTTGGCCACATCTTGAATGTTTCTTGTATGAAGCAGGAATATTAGAGTGAAAGACACACACAACCATATGATCTTTACCAACAGGGCAATTGTGGTTATAGATAGTAGATACCACAGTATATAGTGCACCTTTCTTTCTTTCTTTCTTTCTTTCTTTCTTTCTGTGACCCCCATCCTGAGGTTTCGCACCAGACAACAACGGTAACCATGGTTCAATTAAACTCGGAAGCAAAAATACCCCTTTAAATAGCCAAAACCAGAGCTAGCCCACAACATTTTGCGGTCTGCAGTGAAGGACAAGGTGCTCCCTTCCATTCCGTGTATAGAAGGTGTGGTACCAGACTGGCCATTGAATCTTGTTTCAGTTTGGGTGACGGAACAGTGCCCCCTACCTGAGGGCAGCAGGCTAGCTTAGGGGGCACAGAGCAGGGGGTGTAGTAGTACCCACCACAGCTCTGTCCTCCAGCACTTCGCTGCTGCTCCCTGCCTCCCAGAATCTGTTGCATGAGGTGGCTGCCTCGCTCTGCCCTGGCCAAAATACAATAATGCTGAAATAAAACTATCCCATAGCTGCCCAACCCCAGCCATTAAAAGCCAGCCCATGCAGGAATTTACAATGTATATATTTTTCTGTAAAAGATTTACGTTTTGGAATTTGCCAAATCACTAGAGGGAGTTTTTCTCAGTTGTGGATCAGCCACCACCAAGACTCCACATCTCCATAGCTTTGTGGTGTGTGTACACTGGGCATAGATATAATACAGTCAAGAGATGAGCTGGTCAGCTGATCTTAAAGATCCCTATGGAAGAAATAGGAAAAGCAGTCTCTAAGGCACTGATTTCCAAAGTCGTGTTGATTTGTCTTCTAAAAAAAAAAGCCTTATACAATGACTCAGGAAGCGGATTCTGTGGTACAAGAGGGCACATGCAAAGTACAGACATAGAAAGTATCCCAGGGAACAGCAGAGAGAGATTCCAAATTCAAAACAAAGAGGAAGAAAATGGCTATTTAGGAGAAGGAAGAGGACAGGATATCCTACTATATTCCACCAATTTCTTCTTAACAAGATTTTGACTTTTTTTTTTTTTACACAGGAAATAAGAGGATTTTCTACCATCATGCCCTACTGTGTTTGATAGGAGAAAGAAATGCATTTGTTTTCTATTAAGCAGAAGTGATAGTGAGCAGGCCAAAAAGACATTTCAAAGGATCTATCTCATGACATTTCACAGCATAGAATTTCTCGGATGTGAACGTCAACATGTTCATATCCCAGAATTTGAATTTTACAGTTAGATATTATAACATGTGTTCATTAGCATAGATTTGACAGCTCATCTGATGAAAAAAAAAGTGGGTTCCGGCAAGCGAGCATTTATGTTGCCTGAAGAGCAAGGGGGAAAGTGCTTTAAATAAACAAACAAATAAGGGTCTGACTGACTCTGAAGACCCAGTTAACACCAGAGCTGCCCCATCAATCACCTTTGGCCAAGGATTCTATCCCCAGGCAAGTCAGATTCCAGCTGTGGCCTGCCAAATTCTACCTCTCCCACCAGCTCTGCCACTACCCCTACCAAGTCCCAACTTTGCTCAAAATATTCTGGTAAAAGGTCAGCCATTCTGGCTTTTTACACAAAAATTCTGCCAACTATCCCAGAGGTGAAAACATTTACTGGTTCTTTGGCAACCCCACCTATAAGCAGCCTATTCCTTTCCCACCTATGCTGATGTATTAAAAATGAACAGGATCAAAACAAGGCTTCCCATAATTCCCTGAAAAAATGGGGCTTGCTGGGAAAATGTGAAAAAGAATATTTCTGCTGTCTATATAAAGCATAGTGCATTATACAATGCTGAAGTAAGGCCTCTGACAAAATTCATTGGAAATTTATTATCTTCACTACATTGAGAAATTTTGACTTTCCTGCAGAATTTTTAAAATGGGTCAACATTTTGTATTCAACCCCAAGAGCTAGAGTTCAGACCAATGGTTTTTTCCTCAGATAATTTATTTATTTATTTATTTATTTATACCTCGTCTTTTTTCCTGGGAGAGGAAAAAAGTACTTGGTACTTGGTACTAGTACTTGGGAGAGGTACTAGGCAGGGATGTTCACTTTCTCCATTGATATGTGATTTATTTTTTGGAACCCCTGGTGTGTGCTATTAGACAGAATAATAGTATCCACAAATTTGATCATTTAGAATTCAAAATTATTCTTTATGCTGATGATATTTTACCATTTATCTCAAAACTCCAGTGATCAGTTCCAGCTTTGATGCAGGTGAGTAATAATTTTGGCAATTTGTCTGGCTATTTAATTAATTGGACAAAGTCCAAATTGGTGTCGATTGGAAATACTATATTTCAGAGTATATTAGCTCACTGGCAATTTCAATGGTGCCTAGATTTTATTACCTATTTCAGAATACTTATTCCCAGAGACATATCTCAAATGATCAAGCTAAGTTTGAGTAAGTTGATTAATGAGATCTCATGGGGTATAGACAGATAGATATCTCTTGAGTTGATGAGGTTAATACACTTAAGATGAATATCATGCCTAGGATTGTTTATGTTTTACATGGGATTCCTCTATTTATAACAGACAACTATTTTCAAAAACGTAACGCTCTGTTTCACAATTTTTTCTGGGGTTCCCCCCCTAATTTCTTTGAAAAGGATGCAACTTTCAATTAAGGAAAGTGGGTTTGGCTTTCCAGATCTTGCCTTCTATCATAGGGCTTATTTGTTGACTAGTTAAAAATTTTGGTCTTTTCCACTTAGATTAGATAATCCACCTTGGTCAGTTTTGGAATCCTTATGTCTGGATCCTCTCTCCAAATGGATGGCATTGGGTTCTCAGCACACTAAAATGGATAGGGTGCCTCTTACAATAATGGCATTCAGAGACGTTGGGTGTATTATATCTGATCAATTACAGTTTGGCCCATTTTCTCATGCTAAATTGACTTTATGGGAAAATCCAGATTTAAAAATGGGTAAGAAAATGTTCATGTGGACAGACATGTTGATATTTTTTTTTACGTTGGATCAATTAGTAGGTGTGGATGATGATTTTTTGTCATTTGCAGCTCTGTGTGCCAAATACAATTTGCCTGCTTTGGCTGAATGGCAGTACTTGCAATTGCAACATTTGTTGGAATCTAGGTTTGGCCCTGCTGCTTTTACAGCTTCAGAGTCTCCTTTGCTATTGGAAGCATGGACTGAGGCTGAGCAGTTCTATTGACCCACAATCCATGTTTATAAATACTTATTATCTGTGAATAAGTATGATATGAAGAGTCTTAAATGTGAATGGAATAGGGAATTAGATTGTCCTATTTTGCTTAATCAATGGAACATTGTTTTTGTGTCTGTGCTAAAGGGGTCTATGGCTCTCTTAATCAGTAAAAAAAAACCTTTTGTTTTGTGTTTATTTGGATGCCACAACATCTTTATAATAAGGGTTTGTCTAAGTCAGCTAACTGTTGGAGGTGTAATACTGCTAATGCTTCGCTTACCCATGTGTTTTGGCAATGCCCAGTGGTTGCTTCTTTCTTGGTGGAGGTTATAGTACAGATAAACTTAGTTCTGACTAGAATGCTCTTTAATATTTACTGATGCACACGTTCTTTTAAATTATTTACTTGCTGTATGGAACTTATCACAAGGACAACGTAAGTGGATTTTCTGTGCCCTTTTGACTAGCGGTGGAGCCAAGCCATGGCGCGCCTCCGAGCCGATTTTCTGGGGCGTGCTTCGATCCGTTTTGTTTTTCTGAGTGGCGCGCCGCACCACTCGATCGGTCTTCTGCGGCCCGTTCGTTGCTTCCAAGACTGGAAGGGGACCCTGCGCAGGCGCAGAACGCGCCAGAGGGGTTCAGCACGCCTGCACAGGGTGCCGTCGCGTCATTTCCGGTCCTGGAAGTGATGCGACCGGATGGGACGCACGGGCGGCTCGCCACGGAGAGGGCGAGCCGCCCCGATGATAAGGTAAGGCCTCACCGGGCGTGAGCGGGGCCAATTTTGGCTTCGTTCTGCCCAGCGAGGGCTCGATTACACAATGCTACTTTTTTTGACAACTAAAAGACTGAAATTACAACACTGGAAAGATAAATGCCCACCTCCTATAGCACAATGGATTGAGGACCTAACAACTCTTCCAACATTCAAATGGGTGGTATGTAGACACTACCTGCAGATGGATAAATATATGGATATTTGGTCCACTTTTTCTGAAACTTATGCATAACTGTTTCTATTGATAGATGTACAGTCATGCCTTGGATTGAGAGCATAATTCATTCCGGAAATGTGCTTGTAATCCAAAACACTCTTATATCAAAACGAAATCCCCCCAAAAAAAATTGTACAGAGATTTTTAATTTAAGCCGTACTACAGTGCTTGTATTGCAAGACATCGCTTGTATATCAAGTCACAAAAAATTAAATAAATATTTAAAAATTTGCTTGTCTTGCAAAACACTCTCAAACCAAGTTACTTGCAATCCAAGGTATTACTGTATCATATTCTTACATATATTTATGGACATATATTTCATACACACCTGTTGTAAGTGATTTATTTTATTTTCTGTAAGGAAATTGTATCCCCCCCCTCTTTTATGTGGTTTTGTTTGGGTGAAATTCCCATTAAAATTAATAATAAAAAATACAGTGTTGAACTATACTCATCGTTGCCTTTGTCCTATGTTAGAAATGTGTAATCAAATGGAGTATCCTAGACCAGGGATGGGCAGAAAGTGATATCCAGATATTTTGGCCTTCAACTCCCAGGATTCCTGACTATTGGCCATGCTGGCATGGGCTTATAGGAGTCAAAATCCAAAACATCTGGAGACCTACCTTCTGCACACCTAGACTGTATCATTCTATTTCATTTGCAAAAAAAAAAGCTTTTATTTTTATTTTTATAGAAACACTCAGTACAAAACTACCAACATATATTTGTTTTTACTGTGGTTTTATTTGTGGTAAATAAGTTGCAAAGGAATAGAGGAATGCTGGGACAAGTTCGGGAAAGATTGGCAATGTTCTTAAATGTATCTAATCTAATGGGCCTGAGAGGAAATTCTGGACCCAGCTTGTCATTTGCACTCAGTCTTCTAGTTTGCACTAGCTTTAACTTGTGCTGGGGGTGGGGGGTGGGGGGGAGAGAGAGTTGCAATTCTTCAATCATTTACTTAGATAAGCAGACACAGATTATATCTGTCTCACAGATGATAAAACTTCTTCCTTGCTTTTAAGACTCGCTTTTACTGTTGTGTGAGCTGGAAGAGAAGAGGATGTGATGCTCTGGCTGGAGGCATTATACCGATGGAGGCCAAGAGATGCCTCCAGGGGCTGCTGCTGGGATAGCTTTTAGCAGCTATACTTGCTTTGTCTCCAGAACAGATGTCATCATCTCTGCTACCCCAAGGCAACCTTGAAGCTTATTGTCTGTGGATACTCCCATGGCACCTCCTTGTCCACACATCTCCTTTCAGGAGCACCATTGCTAGCTTATACTGAAGATGTGCAAACAACCCCACTGTGGATGCTCCTGATGCTGAAACACAGGACGTTAAGGGAGATTGGATCATTCTTCTATGACTGCCAATGCGCCCACCCCCACCACCAACCCCCCTGGTGCACTCACACAGGAAAAGAAATAACCTCCTCTGTCTCCAGTGAATTAAACTGGAAGTGTAGCCATGTTACCAAGATAAATGCCCCTTAGATCTAAATGCAAAAGACTGCTGATGTCAGAGGAAAGGGTAGACTCCAGTCGACTATCAAAGACTTGTGATCAGACACTTGGTGTTGCTTTTCATCCCCAAGGACCTGATTGCCCAGAATCCTTAATTCCCTTTGCCTTTAACTCAAGGAAATCATTCTTATGACAAGTTGGTATGCAAGGTCAGGTACACAGTTTTTGAACCCTTGGTCCTCTGTTTCCTTTTGAAACAAACTTTCCACTGACACAGCTTGGGTAATTAGAATGCTTTTTCCCTGGTGTGATATTAGGTTTCTCTCTCACTCATCTCCGCCTACTGGATTTAATGTATTTCCAGGTCAGTTCCCAAATAGCTTCAGCTCTTTCTACTCCACTTCTTTGGGAAATTCAGCAAATACTACGCAGTCGTCTTGCTCACACTGTGTTACAGCTCCCTGGGTCAGTCACTCTTAGCCAAGTTGTGTACTCAAGACAAATAGAAAGCTGATGCTTTGCTTTTAAGCTCCAATCACATCTTGAAAACCCCTGTTGGCTTTGCAAGCGCCTTATCAGCTCAAGCCCCAAGCACTGGGGAAGCAAGGCCACTGGACTCTCTTCCTGCCGCACATGCTTTTCAGAGTAGGAAGACTTCTATCAAAGGTCAAGTACCACTGTGGTCCAAAACAGGGGTGGTGTAAGTACTGAAGCGATCTGGGGCTCAGGCCCATAGCACCAAAAACTGCACCAATTGGCATATGCTGATTTACATATGCAAATATATGTCCATACTTAGAAATAATTACTATAATTTAAATTTTATAGAAGGCAAGCTAATTAATCTCTTGCTTGCTTTCAGGACAGAACTGTGCAATGCCCCAGCCTCATCATCATACAACTCTTAAAGTACCAAGTTGCATAGCTGGATATCTTTATTAGGACCAACCAAAATTCCTAATAAAACTATTGTCCAACTGTGGATTTTGGGTTTTTATTTCTCATGGACCAGCATGGCTACCATTGTTTTTGGCTGGTTCTTTTTTAAAAAATTTCCAAAAAGTTATCAATCCCCAGGTTTCTCACTACATCCAGATATTGGGACTATCTTCAGGGCGGATAAGGCATGTTGCAGCTCTGAACTCATTCCCTAAGGCAGAGCTCTCCAACCTTGGGTCCCCAGATGTTGCTGGCCTACAGCTCCCAGCATGGCTAATGGCAAGGGATTCTGGGAGCTGTAGTCCAGCAACATCTGGGGACCCAAGGTTGGAGAGCCCTGCCCTAAGGAGTAAAACTCCAATCCTACATATACCTGCCTGGTAGTAAATCCCATTGAACTCAGTATGACTTACTTCGTAGGGATGGGCGACCTGCCCAGCACTCGACTCGCAGTGTGTGAGCCGAGCACTCCTGCTGTGCGAGCCAAGCCGAGCACAAGTGCCAGCTGAGGCGCTCACCGGAGTTCTGGGTCCCTCGGCTCTATGTTGTTTACATAGAAAGCAGCCTAATTTGTGCAAATTTGGCTGTAATTTGCGCAAATTAGGTCATTTTCTACATAAGCAACCTAGCGCCGAAACCCAGAAGTCGCTTTCCCCAGCTCGGCTCGCGAGAATGTGAGTCGAGCGAGGGAAAAGGTAGGGCGAGCAGAGCTCGAGGGGTTGAGCGAGGCGAGTTTGCTGGACTTCCACCCCCCCAATTGAGCTCTGTGCACATCCCTACTTCTGAGTAAACATGTTTAGGATTACACAGTAAATTTGATGTAATCCTGAACACGTTTCCCCAGCCACAGATCTCTCTATACCCCCAGTTGTTTCCCTACCCCACATAATTTCCTGTACCATCTCAGCTACCTTTTTTACCCCACAGGTCTCTACAGCCATATCCAAGGCTGCCCCCAAGACATTTTGCTGCCTGAGGTGCAGCAGCAAATGGCGCCTTGCCCCTCCCCCCAAAGTCAAGGTGCATAGTAGTACTCAAAGGAAGTCAAGTTGTTTTGGCCCCTGAGGCAGGAAACACTACAAGCCCCTCTTCCCTTTCCTGGCAGTGAAAATACAAAAATCATTAATAAATTAAATAATGAATAATTTGCTGCTTTTTCATAACATCCCAAATCAGCTGTCTGAGGCAGCTATCTCAGGCTCTAAAGTGTGTGTGTGTGTGTGTGTGTGTGTGTGTGTGTGTACACATACGTACACATGTACACACCTCATAGGTGGCCTCATAGTTACATTTTAAAAGTGTTTTGGCTTAGGCTGACATCCTAAGCACACTTCTTAGGGAGTAATTCCCATTGAATTCAATGAGACTTCAGGTCAAACTACTAAACATTAAAATGACAGACATATGTTACAATGTGGTGAAACTCATTTAAAATGCAATCTTATATATGGTTACACAGAAGTAAGCGCCACTGAGGGGTTTTTTTTAAAAAAAACAAAAGCAGGGAAACATTTTCATTTACATTGCATGCATTTCCCTCTAAAATACACATTTTGTAGATTTTGTTCAAGCCAAGAACTGCATTGAAAAATTCATGGAAGTGCGTAGTCCAAATGATAACAGCATTCTAATCCATGTATTGCTTCAGGAGGTGTGAATTAGGTTGTTTAACTTATTAACCTATATTCACACCCAAAGCATTTCAACACTTCTTGCAAGGTCAGCTCATATCAACCAGATGTAGTTATGTGCACCATGTCAGGTTTTTGAAAATGCTAAAAGAATAGTTGGTGACCCCATTCTTCTACTTTTTCCACCATGCCTCCACTGACAGGAGGAGAAATAGTAGCAGCTGCCCAACATTTTGTATGTATCTGGCCTCTCCTGCATTTTGATCTTCTGCTAAAGTCATCAGCTCACCCCCTTATCTTCCATCTGCAATTAGGAGAGATTAAGGGAGCTGGCTGGAAATGACAACAAAAACAAGCCAATAAACAAAAAGGTGGAGAAGACAAAGACTCAAAAAATGCCCTCCCTTTCCTGAAGGTCATCGCAACAAGGAGGAGCAGTAGAAATCAATGACTTCTGGCTCTAGAGTGATGTGAGTCAATCCGTCAGGCAGACTGACGGCAGTCACTCCGGCACCACGTCCTCATGGCAGGCAATGTCACAGGATGAATTCATCTACATAGAAAAATAGCTCTGCCCTTGGGGCTGGGTTGGAACAGTTTCACAATAGGAACAACAGCCACTGAACCAGGAAAGGGAGCAACAGATGGGGGCTCCTTCAAAAGTTACTTTTTCCACCCCCGACACGAAACCTGACTACCTGTGCCGAAGAAGGTATATACACCACAATTACTGATGAGCCATGTAAAGTGTATATTTTGCTCATGATAACGCAGGCAGGGGCAACATTTCAAGGCTTGGAGGGGGGGCAAAACACCTAGGGATGGCATGTGTTTCACAGCAAGGTTAAAATTCAAGGTATATTTGGTATATTCAAGGTAAAATTGCAGCAAAGCAGCATAATTTTGGAGGATTTGTTGGTGGTTACCAGGTTTGTTGTAATGTCCAGATCTGTTCCTAAAAACAATCACATTTGGTTAAAAATACAGGAGTGGGGAGCCACGCCACGCCACCCCACCCCACCCCATCCTAGTACCCTCCCTCAGGAAGTCAGTGCAAATACTGGCTATCTTATGGGTGTACCAGGAGCAAAACAAACATGCATCCAGCTGTTCAGATACTATGGTTCGTTTCAGCCTTCCCCAGCCTGGCACCCTCCAGATGTGTTTGGATTGCAACTCCCATCATTCCCAGCCAGCATGGCCAGTGGGAGTTGCAGTCCAAACACATCTGGAGAGTGCCAGGCTGGGGAAGGCTGGTTTATATGTTTGTGGAAAGGCCTAAACCCTTTCCCCAGAGTGTCCTCAGCTCAGAGGAGGCAGGGCTTATAGCACGTTTCCTCCCTGATTTGTTGCTGTACTTTCAGGTCCAGTCTTTTCACTGGATGAACTTCTCTCTCCTATTGTGGACTCCTCCCAACACCAATTGCATCATCAGCATACTGCTTCCATCTTGGCCTTCTCTGCTGGCTCAGGACCAGGTCTTTTCCCAGAAATGTTGAGGGATCACCAACAGTGGTTGCATTAACTATGTCAGCTCCTCCCACAGGTTCCTTATTGGTCCCAGACAGAGTGTGCCCCAGGTGGATTGAAAGCCCTTGCTTCACAATGCTTTTATTGACCTTGGTATTCATATGAACATCAGAAAAAGTAATATGGGAAGTAGTTCTGAAGGGGTTTCCATAGGCACAACTAGTTTTGATAGTTATGCTCTCAATGAAATAAATACTCATTGGTTATTAATTCCAATGAGAAGTTTCTAACTGACAAAGCACTGCAGGAGTTCTTTCCAGTAACTACAGGGGTACTGTATGTCAGAAAATGACAATAGGCAACCACATCCCATTGGTAATAAGGAGACGGGACTAGAGATGAACCATTTCACCCTCTAATAAGACATCTTTGTCAGCAGTTCTGCTTTTAAGAGTGTTATTAAATTATATAACCCTCGTTTAGCCATCAGTGCTAAATGAGAGTTTATTTATGGAGGCAGCAGACATCTGTGTGGTTTACATGTCCAACATGAAGCCGTTGGCTAGGTTAGGGGAATAAATTAGTAGATTTAGCTGTTAATCTCTGTCTCAGTACTTTTAAGAACTTGAAATGCACCATCTTATTTGTGTCTTAGGAAGCATCCTGTGTCCACCTAGCTCAATGCAACAGTTACTGAGCAACAGCTCTCCAGGGTTTCAGACAGGGGTCTTTCTTTCTCAACCACACCTGGAGATGCTGGGGATTGAACCTGGGACATAGAAAGATGCCTTGTATGGAGTCAGTCCATTGGTTCTTCTAGTCCAGTATTGTTGACACTGACTGGGAGTGGCTCTCCTGGGTTTCAGGCAGGATTTTTTCCTCTTAGCCCTACCTGGAGATGCCAGGGATTGAATCTGGGACCTTCTGCATCCAGAGTGTGTGCTCTACTACTGAGCTGTGGCCTTTCCCCCACTCGTCTCTGCTGAGGCATTCCTGAAGTTTTACTAGGCCTTAATTACATGCACAGACTATTATTTTGGTTTGCTGCTTGTGGAAATATTTTAGAAATACTTCCCCTTTTCACTCACCCAGTATTTTAAATACAGCTGCACTGGAGTATGGGGGACTGGATTTTAACTGATCATTTGTCATTTGCTTGCTCTGGAAAGGGCCTTCAGCATTGCCCTTTGTTGTTTTCCTTTGTTGTTTTCCTTGTTTTCCTCAGGAAACACCTGAAAGCCCACTGTGAATCATATTTTGAAAATCACCATTTGCACATGTAAAGGGGGAAATAAAGAGGTAAGACACAAGATATGGTGTAAAATCAGGGTCACATAATTTATTGAAATAATCAAACATCTGTGAAGGGAAGAAGTGTGGGTACTAACTAAACTGGCCATTGGCCAATGGAGATGTTCATTGGCAAAAACATCCAACCCCAAGGGGTGGCGCTGTAACTCGCAACCCCCCCCCCCCAGTTTTATACCACCATTGTGCTGGGAGGCCTTCCCACTGTCACAACCTCATGGGGCCGCGAAACACCAATGTGGGTGAGGTGAGTCGGCCTCAAATAAATTCTAGCAGGGCCCTTCGTAGATCCATGAGGAACAAATCATTCCCGGCGTTGGACAAATGCACCCCGTCCAGCCGGTACAGCTCCCTCCGGGCCAAGGATATCACCAGATGAGGAATTGCAAAACCTCTCCCTCCAAGGCCCTTGCATATTTCTCTGTTCACTTTCCTGCCTGCTCTGTTCAAGGCTCTGGGCTCGGCACCACCCCACCAAGAGAAGCATGGCAAAATATGAGACCAGGGAATGTGGGCTCCTGGCCAACACTGCCGTATAAACACAAGGTCTGCAGTCACTTGCAATATCAAGACCTTGCCCTTGAGCAAGCCTAAATCATTTCCCCCCCAAATGCAACACCAGCACTTGCGGGGGCAGGGCAACCAGTCCAGACTGGAATAACATGGGCAGGAAGCGCTGCCACTGCATTCCACGCTGACCCAACCACTGGATGTCAGCCAGTCAACCGATCCCAAGTTGAGATCCGAAGCCCGAATTGGGAGCTCTCCGCGCTGCCCAGAATATCATACTGTGCCCGCACACAAGCACATGAACCAGCCTCCATCTACTCCAGGGACCTGGAAAGAGAAAAAATGAGCAGCAGCACCAGTCATGGCAATTTGTGTACTTAAGAGTGATATGGCTGAGAGTGCCAGCAACCCACCACCTGGACCCTGTCTGCGGGAAAACCCAGAGCAGCAGCCATAGAGGCAGCACCAATCCGAAAAGAGTGGGTGCCAAAACACATGTCAGAAAGACCCAAGGCCTGCAAGGCCGACTTAGCAACAGCCCAACATTGAAATTTCGTCAGGAGGGAGCCATCCTCATGGCAAAACAGATGGCCTGCCTTGGGACCCTGGTCCACAAGGAAAACACGCAAAGCTGTGACAGGGCACAGTTCTTCAGTGGAGGCCGGGTAATGAGTTATACATGCTGCACCCCGGGCCAGAACGGGAAGCTGAGGCCCTGCAGAACTAGAGCTCACCTTGATGGCGCCCAGGCGAACTGCAGCAGACAACCACAAATTCTGCTGAGCCTGTGTCCTGTCCTGGTCCGAAACCCCTGCCCTGATGGACCCTCCCCAGAAGGGAGTAGGGGAGGCCCTTCCCCCCTCTCCACCACTGCTAAGCGAGTAAGGATTGAGGACACATCCGTGGCCTCATCCTTAGAAGAGGAAGAGATCACAGGCTGGTGAGCACGCTTTGCCAACTGCCTGGGGGCATGCCCCTTCCCTTTTTTACTACCTACCTTGCCCTTTCTTAGGTGGCATCACAATTCCTAGATAATCAATAAAGACAAAAGATTAATGAACACGAATGGAAAACCCGTAGACCACGAAACAAGGGAAGTAGCCAAGTAAAAGCAATAAGCTTCGGATTTAATGCTACCAGCTCACACTATAGGGCAGTATGAATTAAAGTAAAGAATAAAGAAGACACTAAATTATAAGTAAATGGGGCACCTGGGCTGAATAGGCCCAGATGCTGCAGCAAAGGCCTCACCCAACAGGGTGGAAAGCACAAGGCCACGAGGCCCACTCAAGCCAGCGCTAGCCGCTAGCCGCTTCGCTACGAGCCAGAGCCTGGAGGTAAGAAAAGGGGAGGGGGGCTCCAGAGTGAAAATCGGTGGGCTAACCACCATCCCGGGTGACCCAGCCCCACCCAAAAAAGCCCTTCAAATTCCTGGGGAGATCGCCCGGAAGGCGAGCTGGCACACGGTGCGGCTGCGCCGCACAGCCCCGCTCCCGAAGGAGCCAGTCACAGGTCAGGCGCCCGGGAAAGGAGGAGGGGCTGCAGCCACGGCATGAAGCATTCCCAACACACACACACACCCTTAAGCAAACCAATCAGCCATCTTCGGAACTCCGAACCCAATGTGTAGTTCTCCAACTGCGAGACACGTGTCAAAAACGAACAGGCATGAAGATCCACCGCTCTTCTTCCTGACTTCTTTCTTCGCAGCTGCAAAAAGAAAGAGGCCGAGGGTGGGGGGTGACCAAGTCTAATATCGACCCTGGCGCCCCGCCCTCCTTTAGCTTCATTGGAGGGTGAGATCACCCCATAGTGGTCTCACTCTCATCCCCCCCACGTGCAAAATTCTCCCTGCCCACAGCTATGCGTGGTTGGGGGAAGGGAGTTATTTTAGCCAATGTTTCTATATTGTTTTAAAGACAATGAGAAAAGACACCATTACATTTCAGCTGCTGAGACCGCAGGTGAGACAACGCTTATATTTCTGTCTATTTTAGGAACCTGAAATGCTAATCCTCTTTATTGATTTCTGCCCCACCACGCTTCTTCAAAATAAATAGAAGGACAAATAAATAAATAAATAAATATTCCTTGGGTTTGCCTGGTTGTTGAATCTATTAACCCAGCTGGTGGAATAATTGCAAGGTACTTTGGCTTAATTACAGCACAGCAATACGGTGCAGTTAAATATCCATATAATTTTATATTACTGCCCTGAAGGCCCCTTCGTGGAATCAAACTTACGTCAAAAAAGAAAAAAAGAAAATAGATTCAATTTGAAAGTGTTCAGGAAGTGGCGGAAAATGGCTTTATTCTACTTTCTTCCATATTGTCCTTCAGTTTTATTCCCATTTCTGAAGACTAATGTAAATGGTCTCAGAAAAAAAATATCTTTCTAGTTAATTACACTTGAGGGAACTTTGTTCTTTTCTTTCCAGGTTCTATTTCAGGGACCCCTTTTGTAAGCTGCAGTGGTTCATTAGGAAATTGCAGGCTGCATTATCTACCAGCAGACCTTTTCCTTCCTCTCAGAGCTCCCTAGGCATCAACTCCTGACTATGTTTCTCAGCTCAGCAGGACACGACTACATCTAAAACGTTCTCTTTTCTAATGAAAATAACTGGCACCAAGTTATCTTTTCCCCTTTGCATGATTGCTGTTAAAAAAAATAATCAGATTAATACCATACCCATTACCCTGGTATTTGGCATCAAAGTTTAAAAAAATAAAAAGGAATCCTAATTCTATTTACAAGAGAATAAGTTCCATTGAACTTAGCAGGACATACTTCTCAGTCAACATGCACTGCACATTAACTGCCATGACGTAGGGATGAGTGAGAATGTTGTTTCAGTTCAGCTTTGATAAGGATTTACCTAAATTCACAAATTTCTTCATATACGGGACAAAATGAATTGAGTTTTTTAAAAAAAAAATTGAATGGGCAAAACCAAAACTGGCAGATTCAAGGTTCAGGGCTTTGAATGCTTTGCTCCTAAAAGTCTGGGTTTGAGTTAACGCTGTGCACAAATTGCCTCTTCAAATTCTCCACCCTATTTGTGGGCAGAGAAATTGGGGGAGGGGGACAATTTCACTGAATTTCTCCCAGGGGAGGAAACATTCCCAACAGTTTCTCACAGGCAGGGCTCACCATTGGGAAGGGGTTCTGGCACAGCCTTTTAATTTTTTCGAAAGGGATTGGGAGGGGGGTTGCTGCCGCGGCAAGTGGCAACAGCATCAACCGTGTTGGCAGGCTGGCCCCATTTTGCATCCACCACAATGCAGGCATGAGTAGGGCAGTGTTGTGTCTAGCTCCAGGGACCAGGTGGAGCTAGTGCTGTGCCAGAATCGGTCTTCCAATTTCCGAAAAGTTTCCTTCCCCCATGAAAGTGGCTTCCATTGTTCTGCCTCATTTTCAGGGTGTTTCACGTTTTATTTTTGTAGTGTTTTTGAACTTACCTAATCACTGTGAGTGGCCAAGGGTGTTGTGTGTGTGTGTTCTTTCTATTACACATCTCTCCATTGCTCTGAAGCCTCCCAGGCTGCTTGTGCTTCCTAATCTGAAAAGCCCTATGGGAAGAATTACCTCCTGATGTGTTCCTCTGGGGTTTAATTGAAGTTCAGGATGCCAAGGAGGTTGCAGGCTGCCAGAGAGATGACTGTGCAATGAATGACAGGCCACTCACACCTGCTCCTCAGCCACCTGTAGAGTAAGGTACGCACAAGAGATCCAAACCCCTGAGAATTTCTCTGAAATTTTCTTCACCATTGAATTTCTTTTTGAAAGCAATTTATTTTCTATCAAATTGAATGAGAATGGTCAAAAAAATATGGGAGAAATTTTCGGCACAGCACTAGTTTGAATCTCTGTATTCAACCATGTTACTACTGAATTAAGGTTGCCACCTTTTTTTCCTGTCAGCCTTCTCGTCTGTAACAGCTCTATGGCAGGCAGGTACGCCATGCTCTTCACATGCTGGGAATACGGGTGCAGATGAGCAGGAATTTTGTTTCAGTTCATTTCTGATAAGAATTTACCAAAATGTGAAAGGTTCTTCATATTCAGGGGGTGAAAGAACTAGAGATATGAAAAATTTGAATGAGGAAGAAAGTGAAAGTGATTTGCCCCATCCCTAGAGGTAAGCTGCTGCAAATATATGGGACAATCCATCCATCACCACCCATGCATATGAACAGTTGTGCACACAGGAGAGGACCTCACAGGGCACCATGAAGCGAAGCCCTTTTCCCCCATTCCTTGCTAGCTCTCAGCCTGGCATACATAGTGCCAGGTGCACCGCAGGGAGCTTGGAAGCTTTTATCTTCAATTAGAGGCCCATCTGCACTTTTCACAAGGTGCCTGTCCCAGTGAGCAGGCAGTTTCAGGGGAAAGTACCCCTGTTCAGGTCCCTACCTGTTTGCAGAGTTGCTTGCACATTGATGAGGCATGCATGATACCTATATCACTTCATCCTTCGTTCATGCAAATTGCAAGGTACTTTGGCTTAATTACAGCACAGCAATACAGTGCAGTTAAATATCCATATAATTTTATATTACTGCCCAGAAGGCCCCTTCGTGGAATCAAACTTACGTCAAAAAAGAAAAAAAGAAAATAGATTCAATTTGAAAGTGTTCCGGAAGTGGCGGAAAGTGGCTTTATTCTACTTTCTTCCATATTGTCCTTCAGTTTTATTCCCATTTCTGAAGACTAATGTAAATGGTCTCAGGAAAAAAAAATATCTTTCTAGTTAATTACACTTGAGAGAACTTTGTTCTTTTCTTTCCAGGTTCTATTTCAGGGGGCCCTTTTGTAAGCTGCAGTGGTTCATTAGGAAATTGCAGGCTGCATTATCTACCAGCAGACCTTTTCCTTCCTCTTAGAGCTCCCTAGGCATCAACTCCTGACTATGTTTCTCAGCTCAGCAGGACACGACTACCGGTACATCTAAAACGTTCTCTTTTCAAATGAAAATAACTGGCACCAAGTTATCTTTTCCTTGGGCTTGGGGAGCAGTGCCAGCTGTTAAGGAAGCTAAAACTGAGGCATGCAGGGTCTACACTAGGGTTGCTGAATCCGGGGTTCCCCAGATTGTCATTCCCCTTCCTCAGGCCACACACCCTTTCCCTAAACCACTGATCATTGGGTGGTAGAAATGCCTCTCCTAAATCTTAATTAGTTACTGGCAGTAAGAGCTTTAAGCTAGAATATGGCAGTATTTTTGTGCATTTCTGGTATTTTGGCACCTTTCTGTTTGCCTTCAGTACCGGCCACCACTGGAATGTGGCCCCCAAGAGTTTATCCCAAATTGGATTTGACCCTCAGGCTGGAAGGAGTTCAACACCCCTAGACTACACCATGCCTCAACAGACCAGCAAATGAGTGGCATAAAACCAAGATGCCGCCCTTCATATGCCACTCTCTAAGCACTAATCTAAGATAAAATGATTAATCATGGAGTTAAACCATAGCATTTAAACTTCAGATGATTTGATCTAGGGATATACAGCTTTTGTCAGGCATCTTTCTTTCTGTTGTCTTAGGGATGTATGAGAAATTTTGTTCCTGTTTGCAAATGTGCATTGGCACTAATGCACACTTGCACAAATGTGCATTTGTGCAAATACCCCATAAAATAAAATAAAGTCTGCAACTCCACAGAATCCATGTGACTCAGAAAAAGATGATCCGCTGCAGAATCCGCAGCTCGGATTCATAGAAATCCAAACTCATTTGAATCCTCTACAGATTTCTCTGACATCCCTAGAACTTTGGTCCCATTCCAGTTAAAGGGAACAACAGCCTAATCCTTTGGGCTGATCTAACAAAGAGGCCACCATAGCTCAGTAGCAGAACATGGGCTTTGCCTATAGAATGTCCAGCTGCCAGCACCTCCAGTTAAATGGATCAGGTAACTGGCGATGGGAAGTTCCTCTGCCTGAGACCCTGGAGAACCGCTGCCATTCAGAGAGCAGACAACCCTGAACTAGATGGACAAATTGTCTGACTTCGTATAAGGCAGCTTCCTAAGTTCCAGTCCAAATGGATGTTTCATATGGGTCCTAGCATCAACACAAAGGGATTCATTATCTGCTATAGCGGTGTAGCAGCTTCCTCCAGCATCTGTTCCATTAGTTCCGTCCAACCCCAACGTAGCACTTAGGCAGGAAATCGGGTCCTCTCCTGCACCCTTTGTGTGGCATCTTTGGCAAGGATGTGATACATACTTCCCATGAAAGAAAGACTTAAGGTCTTTCCAAATGCAGATCCAGGAGCTCTTTAATTTGTTCCTCAAGCAAATACAAAGACATATTTGGCCCCTAAAAACATAACAACAACAACATGAATATTTAACCAAATAAGGTGCAAAACTGATCAGTTGTTCAGAAGATGGTAGGGCGGGACAAATGCAGATACACTGAAGGGAAGTCCAGCACTTAGTAGACCTCAGTGGAGAATAAAAAATGCAAATGTCATTGCAGCTCTGAAAAGTTTCTCCTGAGGGGCAGGGGACAAGATACTTCCTTATTGCAACAGGGAATAATCAGTGCTGGTGGATTGTGTCCTGCTGTCTGGAGCCCTGGTGGATGGGTCTGGCTTTCAGTTCTCAGGATCATTGTGGATGAATGGGGGGAAATGAACCTGGATCCAAACCCAACACATGACCTGCTGCTGCCAGGGATGTGCGTGAAGCTTGATTGCAGGGTGGAAGTCCGGCGAACTCGCTGGGCTCGACCCCCCCGAGCTCTGCTCACCCTACCTTTTCCCCGGCTCGACTCGCATTCTTGTGAGCCAAGGCGGGGAAGCGACCTCTAGTTTCCAGTGCTACGTTCTTTACGTAGAAAATGGTGTAAGATACGTTAAAGATGGCTGCAGTTTGCGTAATTTGCACAAATCACAGCCTAATTTGTGCAAATTGCGGCCGTTTTAAATGTATTTCACGCTATTTTCTACGTAAACAATGTAGAGCCAGGGACCCGGAAGTCCAGCGGGCACCTCAGCTGGCGCTCACGCTCGGCTCAGCTCGGCTCGCGTGCCGCGAGTCGAGTGCCAGGCAGGTCGCCCACCCCTAGCCTGCTGCTGCTCACTAGCCCAATAAAAGAGATCACATATAACCTACATTAGCCTTCCCCAGCCTGGTGCCCTCCAGATGTTTTCAGCGGCAACTCCCAACATTCCTGACAATTTGTCATCATGCTGGCTGGGGCTGATGGGAGAGGAAGTCCAAACCATCCGAGAAGGCAACAGGCTGGAGAAGCCTGATCCATGATATGTCTTTTTACATCGTCAAGGACCATCCTGAATTTGTCCATCTCTCTCTTGAGCACGCAGACAAAGCAAACGTGCCTGAGAATTCCGGTGAGGCTGATGAGGCTATGCCTTCCAGTCTTGCACAGATCTGTAAAAATGCCTAATAAGCAGCCTTACTTTAAGACATATTACAGGTATAAATCAAGCACCTACTTTCAGGCGCAGGTAAGGCCTCAAAGGATGCTGCAGAGGCATTGTATATACCCCGGAAGCGGCTTGTGCTGCATATCATCCTTTTCTGTTCTGCAACCCTTCCCGGAGTAATTTGACAAGCTCAAAGGGTGTGAAGGGGCTCAGCATCCTGGGCTGGAGCCTAATAAATGAACAGGCTTGAACTCTCAAACAGTAAGTAGCATTGAAGGATGACTTTCCCATTGATGCAGATCCCAAGTGGACATTTTGCGGTGGCTTGAAAGGGAATAAATAATGAGGGGTGGCTGATCATAAAGTGCAAGGCACTTCGTTCCAGAGAGCTCCTGGCTATTAATTTGCAACAGTGCACACCTGTGCTAGGAAGCAACCTTGGAGCGGGTGGCTGATCAGACTAGTGAGGGGTGAGTGTCGCAGAAGCAACACGCTTAATCTCCAGGAGGAAGCTGCTCCAGAGATGCTCTGTCTTCAAGTCTTGGTGGCTGCTGATACTCAGATATATAATGCAGCGGAAAGGCCATATTCAGGGAGTTACCAATACAGCTTCCATAAAGAAGTGAATAGATAGATAGATAGATAGATAGATAGATAGAATTATCATGCAGTAATAGGCAATGTCTCAAGCAGCAGAGAAGGATGCACAGCCATTACGCAGAATTAAGCATGCTTAAGGACAACTCAGGC
Source organism: Shinisaurus crocodilurus (assembly GCA_021292165.1). Lineage (NCBI taxonomy): Eukaryota > Metazoa > Chordata > Lepidosauria > Squamata > Shinisauridae > Shinisaurus > Shinisaurus crocodilurus. The sequence goes on along the minus strand of CM037879.1, from coordinate 77,526,052 downwards.
TTGGAGTGTGGCCAACATATGCAATGACAATGTATGAAAAGCTATTCCTTTCTCGACAGATAAGGATATGTTAGTCTAAGAGTATTGAGCCTCTTCTGCCCAAGGGCTGACATCCATTTTGGAAAAACTCTTGGGAATGCATTATAGTGCAGAAGGCAAAAGGTGCAGGGCCAAAATACCAAAAGGTACCAGCATATTTTAGCTTAAAACCCTTACTGCCAGTAACTAAGCCTTAGCAGCAGGTGTCAAACTTTCAGAATGTGGGAGTGGGGACTGCACAGAAGTCAGGAAGTTTCCAATCAGTGTTCAGGGGAACAGGGGCTGTGCCCATATGCAGCCCCCCAAAGGGCTCGATAGGGACCCCAAGAGCGCTGGATTTTGGTCCCTGGGCCCGTGGTTCTGCACCCATGTTAGTCCCATCATAGGATCTGAACACTAGGAGACTGTCATGCCCCTGCCCATGGGCAAAGCGTTATAGCTATAAGTATGTGAGGGGAGGGGGGAGTGTGAGAGGAGTGTGGAATGTTGAGATGTCTGCTGATTGGCTGAGAGGGTGAGGGGGGGGTGAGTCCTGTGTTATATAAACAGTGGGCGGTGCTGTTTGGGAGAGAGCTGTGGAAGTGATCTGAAGGAGGTGGAGGGGAGTCTGAGAGCTGAGAGGAGTCTGAGGGGGGCCTGAAGAGAGGGAGTGTGTGTGTGAGAGAGAGAGTCGTCAACGTTTAGAACCTATTAACATGATCTATTTCCCTACCCTTGATTGTAAATAAATAAACTTGTTTCCTTTTTAAAACTTAAAAGGTTTTAAGTTGGTCTGAGTTGGTTACCCTGAAGGGGTTGGTGACAGCGGTGACAGCGGAGGAGATTAAGAGAGTGTGGATTTTGGGGGTCTGACAGGTGGTGGTGAGTGGTGGGGTTTCACAGGTGGTGGTAGCGTTGGGATTTGACCGTAGGAAAGCTTCGGGTTCGAATCACAGAGTGGGGGGGGAGATGTCACAGAGACACTTCCTTTCCTGGGTCTTCATGGATTTCTCTTTGGCCAGGTATTTACTGAATAGTTTGGTTGTGCCCCAACTTTTAATGCTGCGATTACATTTATGATGGATTAGTAGCTAGAACCATTGTGCCATTGCTGTTGTTTTAATGTATTGCTAATTCTCTTTGGTCTAAGAGGACTGGTAGCATTTCACGTATTTTCCACAGGCCATCACTGGTTCAGCATAAAGGATTATGATTGTAATACAGAGTCACACACAAAGTAAAAACACCAGAAAATAGTGTAAAAGCAATCCACAGTGGGTTAGGATTGCTGCCAAATGTAAATCAAAGCCTGTGGTTCTGTCTATCTGAAAAATTGCTCAAAAATGACAGGGCTCCGCTAGGGATGTGGGAAAACCGATTTTTTCCTCACGTGCGTGTGTTCATCGGCCTTACCAATTTTTCCCAGGGGTGTTCCTGATCACCCCTCCCACTCCTCCGCGCTCCCCGTGAATTCCTGGACCCGAAAGTGACGCGACAGGGATCCCGTCACAGTCACTTCCAGGTCCCTGGCACTGCATTTTTAACATAGATACCAGGGTAAACTATCTAAAAACGGCTGCAAATGGCAAATCACGGCCATTTTAGGTGGGTTGCCCTGGTATTTACGTTAAAAATTCAGCGCCAGGGACCCGGAAGTGACGCGACGGGATCCCTGTCGCATCACTTCACGGTCCCGGAGATTTGCGGGGTGTGTCGAGCAGAGGAAGTTTGGTCGCATCAGGGTTCGGAGGGGTCGAGCTCTGTGATTTCGTGGAGCTTTCCCTCCCCCGAACTTCACGTACATCCCTACAAGTCCGTACTCATTTCTAAATTATTGTAGTTGAATCCACTGAATGTGCATCAATGAATCCACTGTATGTGCATCAACTGCCTAAATGTTTTTAGTTCCACAATATTTTGTGGTCTTATGATATTTTAACCCTTCCTCAACAAACTCTTCTCCTGCAATCTCACCAAAGTCCATGATGTAATTTTTGTGTGAGAACAGCTAAGTATCATTTGTGCAGTGTTATGATTTTATAAGAACACATGATACAGAGCAATACTAAGTTAAATAAGCCTATGCAAGAATGATTAAATGAATGTGGTGTAGCAGTGCAGTGCTTTCATAGGCTAACAATATTCTACAATCTTAAGATTTACATTCTGGAGATATCCTGTATGGACCATAGGTGGGCAAGTGTTGGTGGGCTTCCTTGTAATTTGGAATGTTGAAGAGCTTGGTCATGGTCCATCTCTGCAATACTTTGTTCCCCAACTCTGGGTGGACAATATTCTAGCACCTGAAGAACCCCTTCAATACCATCCTGAGTCCTGCTTTGTTGTCTGACTCTACTTCCTCGCCCCATGGCTCTCCAGAGCACAGATCGGGTGGAAGACTCAGAGTCATCTTTGGAGCACCCACCTGGCCACCAGAATACCCTTTCACCCAGTGTCTACTCAGGAGCAAGGGTCTATCTGGCAGGAGGGGAAAGTCCCAACTGCAATCACTGAAGCAGGAACTGATAGCATGTATATAAGCCCTCAATCTCCTTCTAGGTCCTTGCTGGGTTAATAACTCCCATTGAACTCCTTTCCTTGACAAGCAACAGTGGTGGATGGATCTTCATTCAATGTTTGGATGAGGTCGTGTGCTGTTCCCTTGCTTATATTTATTTATTCATTCATTCATTACATTTCTATCAAGGTGAAGTTCTCCCCACAACCACCTCATTTAATTTTATTCTCACACCAATTCGGTGACAAAGTCTATTTATTTATTTATTTATTTATTTATTTATTACATTTCTCTATACCACCCAATAGCCAAAGCTCTCTGGGTGGTTCACAACAATTAAAACCACAAAATACAACATAAAATGGAGTATAAAAATTTAAAACTACTATAAAAATAGGAGTAAAAGTCAAAATAAAACCTAGCAGCAGTACAGAGATCTAAAATACAGTAAAGAATTTTAAACAGAGACTAAAAGTCTAAAATTCCCGAGAAAATAAGGTCTTCACCTTACGCCAGAAGGAACACAACATAGGTGCCAGGCAGCCTCTCTGGGAAGTTCTTTCCACAACTGGGGTGCCACAGCAAAAAAGGCCCTCTTCCTAGTAACCACCCACCTCACTTCCTTTGGCAGGAGCTCCCAGAGGTGGTCCGCTGCGGCTGATCTTAGGGTCCGGGCAGGTATATATGGGAGGAGGTAATCCTTCAGGTAACCTGGCCCCAAGCCATTTAGGACTTTGTGAGTTAATACCAACACTTTGAATCATGCCTGGACATGGACTGGCAGCCAGTACAGATGGTAAAGCACTGGCCTAATATGATCACATTGGCCAGTCCCTGTTAGCAATCTTGCTGCCCTATTTTGAACCAGCTGGAGTTTCCAGACTGTTTTCAAAGGCAGCCCCATGAATAACGCATTGCAGTAATCTAGGCGAGAGGTTACCAAAGCATGGATAACTGTAGCTAGGCTATCCCTGTCTGGATAAGGACGTAGTTGGTATCTCAGCCTAAGCTGATATAAGATGCTGCTTGCTACCGAGTCCACCTGTGCATCTAGTGACAATGCTGGATCCAAGAGCACCCCCAAACTATGAACCTGATCCTTTAGGGGGAGTGCAACCCCCCTCCAAAACAGGTTGAATATTACTCATCCGGGTAGGCGAACCACCCACTAACAGTACCTCTGTCTTGTCTGGATTGAGTCTCTTAGGGATGTGTGAGGATTTCGTTTGGGGGGTGGAAATCCAGTGAACTGGCCTGGCTCGACCCCCCAAACTCTGTCCTGCTTACCTTCTTCCCCGGCTCGACTCGCGATGTTCTCCCGAGTCGAGCCAGGGAAGCGACATCCAGGTTCCCGGCAGGCCACTATTTACGTAGAAAATGAATATAAAATACGCCAAAAGCGGCCACAGCTGGCACCAGTTACACAAATTGCAGCTGCTTTTGGCGTCTCTTATGGCATTCTCTACGTAAACAGTGGCCCACCAAGAACCCGGAAGTCCAAGAGCAGTGAAGTGTGCATCCACTTTTGGCCTGGCTTGGTGGGCACAGCAGCGGCGTCCACCAAGAAAGAGGCAGGTCAGGTCTTGGCGGATCACCCACCCCTAGTCTCAGTTGATTGGCCCTCATCCAGTCCATTACTGTGCCCAGGCACTGATTCAGAGCAGCCACTGCCTCACCTGGATTTTTTGAAAATGAGAGATAGACCTGGGTGTCATCCGCATATTGATGACACCTCAGCCCACACCTCTGGAAAACCTCCCCCAGCAGTTTCATATAGATGTTGAACAGCATGGGGGATAGAATAGAGCCCTGTGGAACCCCATATCATAGCTGCCAAGACACAGAGCAATAATCCCCCAGCACCACCTTCTGGAATCGGCCATCCAAGTAGGAGCAGAACCACGGTACTGCAGTGCCTCCAACTCCCAGCCCAGACAGCCTATCCAGAAGTATACCATGGTCAATGGTATCGAAAGCTGCTGAGGACTCCAAGAGAATCAACAGGGTCACACACCCCTGTCCCTTTCCCAACAGAGGTCAACCAACAGGGCGACCAAGGCAGTTTCCATTCCAAAACCAGGCCTGAAGTCCAAATGAAATGGATCTAGATAATCTGTTTTATTCAAGAGTGCTTAGAGTTAGGTCAGGCTGAGAGAGTGTGACCGGTGTCACCCCATGAGCTTTATGACTGAGCAAGGATTTGAACCTGGGTCTCCCCAGTCCTAGGCTTCTTTGAACTAACATAGTAGTGGGTGAGAACTGCAGTTTAGGCTTACAAGCTATTTAAGACTTTGCAATAGTAACAAGCCTTGTCAACAATCTCGTTGTCTGGTTCTTGCAACAGCATACCTTTCACATGAGTGGTGTTGAAAGAATGAAGGAAGAAGGTTTTGGGGAGAGAAAAACACATTCCTTACAAGGCAGAGGTCATGAAAAAGGTCAGAGTGCCTCAGGATAGAAGCTTATAGAAATTCTTGAAAAGGCGTATTTTCCTGAGTAAGTCAAGCTGGAAAATGTGTGTGGCTGCATGGTGGAGTTTTTGTAGCTCTTTCCTCATCAGCATCAAAAGCTACTGTCCATCAACATTATGGCCAGGGTCAGACTATTAGCTGGGTCAGTGACCCGTTCACTTTCCCTCCCACTGAGGGCTGGACCAAGGGACTTTGAGGCCTGAGACAGAGCAGCAAATGGTGCATAGTACCCAAACCCAGCCAAGTTATATGGCACATGACGCAGACAATCCCAGAAGCACCCCTCCCCAACTCTGGCAGTCAAAGCTGGTTCTGTGCTGAAACCTGCCCTGCCCTTTTGCAACCTCTTTGTTTCCCTGTGAAAGAGACAGTCATTTTTCTGCCCCTTTTGCTGGGATCTTGAGAATTTTGGAGAGGTTTCTCAGTGTGTAGGGCTTCAGGGCTTACCTTACTGTAAAGAGGTGGCTGTGTGTGTGCGGGGGGTAGGGGGGGGTGTTTCTGCCCTTTTGAAGCACCCAAAATCTGCTGCCTGTGGCAACTACCTCACTCTGCCTGATGTTAGGGCCAGTAATGCTTCCCATTCAAGATTATGTGGCTCTCTAACCCCATCTTGTAGCCCACAGTAATCCTTCAAGTTTGGGCAAACTTACAAATCAAAATAAATATGAAGAAATGGAATAAATGGATATCAATAAATGCATCTCAGTTTCTCATTTTACCAACCTTAAGTTTAGTTTGTCCCAAACTTTGGTAATTCCCCCCACCCCCCAAAAAAATGTTCACATGGAAATGTGTGCATATTTCACCTCAGAAATGCATTTTGTACACATATTTGCCTAATATACACTATTCTGCAAGAAATATGTTGTTGAATGCTATGGCCACATTACTTTAAATCCATATCCAGTGGCTACATATTTCTTTTCCATTTTTAATCTAGAGTAGGCACAGGGGACCCAATATGAATCAGGACCATGGCACTGTGGGTAGGTGGGACTTTAAGATCCAGATTGGGCTTCCTGCACCTACTTTAGAGTAAGGATGTGAAAATCTGTGAAACTCAAGCTCGTCAGTGTTCTCTGATTTCCACCTTGAAGCTTGTCCCAAATCATATCTCTATCAGCTTGCGAGGTGGGGGTCCATTCGCAAAAGTGTGTGTGTTTTTCAGTGGGCATTTTTCTAAATGTACATATCAGTGTGTGCATTTTTAAAAGTGCACACTTTTCTCCCATTGATTAAAGCATGTTGGTATGCATTTTTCAAAGATGTGCACTTTTTCATGCGTACTTTTCAAATGTACACATTTTCAAACATACTTTTCTTTTGTCCACGAATCGCATTGCAAATACAGAAATGTATGGACTTCCACTGCAGATTGCATTGGAGTCCACATTCAAATTCGGGCACTGCGAACTGGGTAAATTCTGGTCTGAAACGAACCAGAACTAATTTCTCATACATCCCTACGAGTAAAAATGAAAAAGAAAAGATGTAGCTGCTAGCTATCTGTTTTGGCTAACACACACATTTTTGTGAGTACTTTTTGATTGCTCCATTGCAATTCCACTGCAAAATTTGGAGAAGTGCGAAATTCGAAGGATAACTGAGTTTTAGTTTGCACATTGTTCACAAATGCGTAATTAGGTGTGTGGGCCATAAAATGTGAACTGAACTATTTTCTTCCCCATCCCTACATGAGTGAAAGCCAGAGACAATGAAGCATATTTCAGTTCCACTGAGATCAATGGAATTAAAGTATACAATGGGCCATGATTGTGTTCAGATGCTCGGGGGGGGGGGGGGGATAGGAAAGAAAAAAACCTGAAAGGGGAAAGGGGATTAACCCCGCCCCCATATCTGAATCTCAAAAGACGTCCATGATGCCGAGTTTGATACATTGTATTCAGCTTGTATAAGATGGCAGGTATATGACAGGAGACAAATATATGCGGGAGCTGTTAGCCTCATATGCATATGCCTTGAAAGGAAATGGATGCATTATCAGCTCCACTTCTCGATGAATTTAAAAGAAGGCGACAGGCTCACTATTCAGGGTGCACACAACATTCCACCAGTGATAGATTCCAATCATGGAGCATCTAGGAAATATTACATGAATGTCACAAGCTGCTGCCAAAGTGCATTCATTTGTTATACGCTGAATGGGAGGCAGTTTATATTTCTGTATAGATATAAAAGAGCCAAAAAGAAATATAAATCATGGGCATTTCTACGCTGGTAACGGAAAAGTAGATGTTGTGGGGACAAATGGCTGGGGGCATACCTTTTACCTCCCTGTGCCTGACAACTGACTGTTTAAATCTCTCTTGAAGCTGTATCCTCTGTGCTTGTAAAACGTATTTGCAGTAACTGCTAGTTTAGGTATTTTAGCATGAAGGGCATCAGAGCTGCAGCATGAAATTACGGAAAGGAATCATCCAGTTGATCAAAGTCTATACCCATCCTGGCTGGGCCATCAATTACATACAGCAGAGGGATGTATCCCAAAGTCCTGCCTGTGACCCCGCGACATGTCCTGTTCAAGCAATCAGTAATGGTTGAATGCAGCATGGAAGGTTCTGCATCGACACCCCGCTTTGGCCACTCACTCACTGAGTAGCCTTGAGCAAATGAACTTCTCCTAGTCTCAGGGCCAAAACACAAATTACTTTAAATGTGTGTCTAGCCAGGCCTGTCTTCTTTTCATTTTTACTCTAGAGTCGGTGCAGGGGGCTCTTAAAAGCCACTCTACCCCTCACACTAGAGTCCTGATCCAGATTGGGGGCTCTGTACCTACTCCAGAGTAAAAATGAAAAAAGACATAGCTTCTAGACACACATTTAAAGGATGTGAGTGAAAGGAGCCACTAGGGGCATGAGGCAGGTTTATCCCTCCACCTGACCTGTGCCCCACCGAGCAGTCCCTTTTTTTAAAATCCCAGATATGAATGGCTGCCATTCACTCTAATGGGAGAAAGTAAAATGTGCAGTGGTGATTCCAGGGGGATCCCAACCTGACCCCCAAAACTGGGTGTTTGGGCTGCCACCAAGAGGGATCAAGGGGTTGTAATATACCCACCCACAAATGTAATAAGTGGCAGACTTAGCTATTCCCCTTTTCTGAGTATTTGCTACCCACAGAACAATGATTCTGCATTCAGGAGTGGCTGAACAATATCAATTAGGATAGGAGTCCTTGGAAATGGGAGCCATTGATACAGTTCGTTACCATTGATGATAGGCGAATAATTGCCTCTTGTATAGGATCTATCACTAGAACAAGGGATCCTAGCAGTCCCCTTGAGATTTAAAAACAAAAAAACAGAACTCCCTTTTTAATGGTCAAACAACAGAGCTCTGACTAGTGTGTCTGTGAGAGGGGGAGGGAATCACATTTCTCCTTGCAGATGGGAAAAGAAGTAAAATACTGCAAGCTCTCCCTTTGTAATTATTTAAGACCATGCTAAATATAAGCTCAAATGCAAACCAAAATAGAGCCACCTGCATTTTTAAAAATCTATGGTGTGATAAAGACATGTATCAGAATTTATACGGCCTAGCACCGAAATATTAAATATATTAACCAGCTCCCCTACCCCTCAAAAATGGATTTTTTTTTAAAAAAAAAAAAAGAAGAAGAAGAAGAAGAAGAAGAAGAAGAAGAAGAAGAAGAAGAAGAAGAAGAAGAGTGTACGTTGCACATTGAAGCTGAGAATTTTGTCATAGAAAATATATAGCCTCAATGAGACAGGCAATTAAATTTATAGTCTACTGTGTTACACATGATGTTGAAAGACTAGGCATGGTTTGCATAACATGCTGAAATTTCCTAAGAAAATGTCTAATATATCAAATATGCAGCACTGCAGTAAGAAAGAATGATATTCAATGGCGTACCAATTCAATCTGCTCTATGCACTGACAATATTGAGCCAAATGCCATTCTTCCTATTGGAGTTGCTGATGCAGCATGGAGAGTAGTGACTCAAGTGTTTACAAAATGTGGGACACAAGAAGTTTTATTGGTTGCTGCACTTTTTTCTCATTTCATCAGAATTCTTTTTAGTGTTTTTCTTTTTTTAAAAAGAAACAATAAATAACGATAGTCGTCCCACCGAACTCTCACTCTCTCACTCCTTGGGAGTGATGAGTAAGTAACCATCATCATTTGCACAGCCACTGAGTGCTGCCAGATACAGTGCAAATATCTGGGAGAGAGTCAGTGTGATGAGACACATGTATGCTTCAAATCAGGGGTGAGGAACGTTGGAGTTGCAGCCCAAAGGTTGTTGGACTGCAACTCCCATCATCCCTGACCAATGGGCATGTTGCTTGGGGTTGCCCCACCTTTGCTTTAAATCAAGCATGCATGGTGTGTGAGCCACCGAGCTCAATGCAGTCCGCAGGCATGTTTTGTAGCCTTCCAAGTGCTAGTTAACACCCCCTCTTCCCTGTTTTGCAGTCCCAGGGAAAGCAATAAATAGAGGAGGCTTATCGAGCCACTGATGGGCTGCCATATATCACTGGTGGGCTTTGGTCTTTGCCTTTGTGGCTCAGATGTTGTGCAAGACTGGTGTAAATTAATGTACGGGTGATGCCTTACACCAGCCTTCCCCAACCTGGTGCCCTCCAGATATGTGGGACTACGGTTCCCATAATTCCCAATCAGCATGGCTGGCCAGGAATGATGGGCATTGCAATCCCACACACCTGGAAGGCACTCGCAGGGGGAAGACTGCTTTACACTGCAGTCCTAAAGGGAGTAAATGGCATTCCCAAACAGCTGGCTTCAGCAGTACTTCCACTGTCTAATCACTTGTTTGAGAATTGCAGCTTCCCCATGTCTATGAGAGACTAGCTTTAGTCCCTGCTATTTCTCAGAAGTACACTCAAGTGATGGGTGCCTCTAAGGCATAGGTCTACTTTGCGCCGATCCTATGGGGAGGACCCATAGCTCAGTGGGGTAGAGCACAGTCTTTGTGTATGGTAGGTCATCGGCATCTCCAGGAGACTTTAATCTTGTAAAAGATAAGATAAAGCTTCAAGAAAAAAAGAAAAAAATACTGGGTTGCATAACTGGCATCCCTCTGCTAACAGAAGGGTGTTTGATCCAGTGGAGGCCTCCGTTAACAGAACAGAGAGGGAGTGTTTTTTGGTAATCTCCCCTCCCACTGCAGTCCCTGAACCACCAGCCACATTGTTTTGAAGCCCCCCCCCCCAATCCTCTGGAGAAGATTTAGTGTGGGGGGTGTAGGGATGTACAAATTTTGTTAAATCTGTTCCATCTGTACTTCATGGATTGTCAGGCATCTTTCGTTCCATCGTCCACTCATTGACAGAATCAGATTTTTTTGAGGGATGTACGAGAATTTTGTTCCACTTGCACTAATGTGCATTAGTGCAAATTCGCAAGTGAGAAGTTGCGCAAATCCCCTCCCAGTTTATTTTTTTAAATGGTCTGCAGCTCTGCAGAATCTGCATGACTTGGAATAAAATGGTCCACTGTGGAATCCATAGAAATCCGAACTCATTTGAATCTGTTCTTGATTTCTCTGACATTCATAGTATGGGTGCTGCAGGGTGGATCGCTGAAAATCACTTCCTTCTGCATTCTACTGGCAATGCTCCGCTGGATCAAACAGACTTCCATCAGCCAAGGGACACCAATTGGATACAACCCACAGTTATAAAAAGTCCACCTGTTCTATCTAATGGGAAATAGTGGAAATGACATTCTTTTATAACACAAGAATGATTCATTTCAGGACAGAAAACAAAGTTTCAATGTTTTCCCACTTGTGAGTCACACTTTTACTGCAGTGGGGGGAAATGTACATTTTTGATGTGAGCAAATACCCACCTACATACCTCTTTGCATATGGAATTTCTTTAGGAGTGGTGGTGAAGAGCTTTTCTGAGCACAGATAAATTACCCTATAAAAATTTAAGTGCTGGAGTCAGAGTTTAAGGCACAGGACTGTGTGTGTTCAAGTATTTATGTGCTGAAGATATCTTCTGAAGCACTGGTTGTTAAGGCATGGGGAAAAAATAATGAAAACAGCAATTTTAAGAATAAAACCCCCTTTTTATCCTTATTACACAATTGCCTGATCACAGCATCATATTTAAAAGTGCCATAAAAGTCCCATTTTAAGCTTTAATATGAAATTCATTTGTATTTCTCCATTCAAACAATACCAGCACAAATGGATGACATGCCTACTCTTGGCGAGGATGGGAATTTCAGCATTAATGTTTGCTTCTAGAAAGTTTAGGATTTTGTAGATTAAACAACAGACAATGCCCTGATATAATCACTTGGTGGCTTATTGTACCTCTGCTTCTTTTTCACACCAAAGTCCAGGCTCCTCACAGATCAGCGAGGCTACTGTTGAAGAATTAATTCCATCTAAGAAAAACCATGCAGCAGAAACAAGCTGCAGGAAAAGCAGAAACAAACCTTAAGAGAAAACTCCATGAGGTCTCTTTTCCCTTCATCTCTGAAAAACAGAATGAGGGCCCAACTCAAACTGTATAGAAACCCAGCTCTACCATTAGGCAGAGTGAAGCACCTGTCTCAGGCAGCAGATTAAGCTTCCTTTTTTGGTGACTCTCACTCAAATGAAGCAGCAGCCAATTGTTTGTTATTTAGATTATGATGATATATTTACTGTTGGGAATGGGGAAAGGTGCTTGTGATATTTTGTGCCTAAGTGCAATATAACTTGACCAGACCATGGTATTTACTTACCTTGACTGGTGGGGATGTGTGGGCGGCTTCCATTTGCTACTCCACCTCAGGCAGCAAAATGTCTTGGGCTGGCCCTGAGTGCTATCATACGAACTCTCAAAGCTCTCCTGTGTTCCAGTTCTCCATAGGGAAGTCATGTTTGTAAACTCTTTGTCATCTGGTTGGGGCTGATCATATCCAGCACTTTCACACCAGCATGGTCCTTCCCTCATGGCCACTGATGGTATGGGATAGTTCAGGTGGTCAACCCTAAACACACAGTAAGGACACAATCCTATGCATGTTTAGACAGAAAAAAGTCCTACAACTCCCAGCATGGCTAGTTGGAGAATACTGGGATTTGTCAGACTTCTTTCTGTCTGAACCTGCAGAGGATTGCACCCTAAATTGTTTAGTTAAATCATAGCTTCCCCTTGCAGGACCATGATTTGGAAATATCTTTGGGAGCTAGGGGATCTTATCTGGGGATCTCTCAGCATTTGAACAATCACAATTTGTTTGAGGCTTGATCTTTATCTTTTCTCAAACAACCCCCCCCCCCCCGAACCAGGCCAGGTACCATCATTTCAGGATTGTCTATCCTGACTCTAATTGCTCATGCATTGCAGCTTCTTCATACAAGTAATTGGCCTTATTAAGCTTCCTTTTTTGGTGACTCTCACTCAAATCTCCTTAATGATTCAGGGCACGGTTCCCTCAACATATTTACCAGTCGGCTGTTCTTGTTAATTTGACCATCCCATTTGTTGTTTTTTTGGTACCCCACTTATTATATGTCACTGTGCTGACACAAACTGCTCAAAGCACCATATAGACAATAGTAGTAAATATACAATAAAAACAATCAATTGCTTTTAATGACTGCCAATTATATAATAAAACTCTGTTGGAGTCAAAGAGCAGTAAAAGCATATATTCTTGGATTCAAAAGTGTAGATGTGAACAGAAGGCACTTCTGCTCACACAAGGAAGGGTTCCCAGTTTTTGACAATTCCTCCTTCCTGTTGCACTCCCCATGACACAAGCCATGCTGTTCTGGGGGGGCCTCCAGTTCTCAGGGGTGGGTTTAGTTAAAAAAAAATGTTGATGGGTAGCTAGCTTGAAGCAATTAGTGAGGTATTCTGATGTGCTTCCATGTGGGGAGTTGTTATACAAGATAGGAAGTGCAGCACCACTAAGAAGGCTGTGATCCGTGACATGACAGTTCTCACTTCAAACGAGACCAAAGCAGGCAGGGGCAGGATATTCATAGAACCCTAAAATTATAGAAAAGTAGCGTTGGAAGGGGCCTATAAGGCCATTGAGTCCAACCCCCTGCTCAATGCAGGAATCCAAGTTAAAGCATCCCTGACAGATGGCCGTCCAGCTTCACCTTGAATGCCTCCAGAGTGGGAGAGCCCACTACCTCCCTAGGTAATTGGTTCCATTGTCTTATTGCTCTAACAGTCAGGAAGTTTTTCCTGATGTTCAGGTGGAATCTGGCTTCCTGTAACTTGAGCCCATTATTCTGTGTCCTGCACTCTGGGATGGTCAAGAAGAGATCCTGGCCCTCCTCTGTGTGACAACCTTTCAAGTACTTGAAGAGCGCTATTATATCTCCCCTCAGTCTTGTATTCTGAATGCTAAACATGCCCAGTTCCTTCAGTCTCTCCTCATAGGGCTTTGTTTCCAGTCCCCTAATCATCTTTGTTGCCATCCTCTGAACCCTTTCTAGTTTGTATGCATCCTTCTTAACATGCGGTGCCCAGAACTGGACAGCAAGATGAGGCCTAACCAGTACTGATTAGAGGGGAGAAGATGTCCCCAAACTATCACTCAGGGCCCAAACAGACATGACTTTAAATCTGTGTCTAGCATTTACATCTTCATTACTCTAAAGAGGTTAGGAGTCCTGATCCAGATCAGGACCATAGCTTGTAGGCTAAGGGGGTGTGTGCTTTTAATATCTGGACTGGGGGCCCTGCACCTACTGTAGAGTAAACATGGGGGGAGCCGTAGCTACTAGCTGCGGATTTAAAGTCATGTCTCTTTTAGTCCTCAGACAGCTTGTCCACTGCTCTGCTAATTATGCTTATTCCAGTTTGAAAGTATCCAGCTGTCCCCCACACTGGTGCAAAAAGTATCCACCATCTATCAATGTTGCTATTATGCCAGTGCTCCAGGTCTTCTTTGGCTTAGGCAAACTAGGTAACCTTTTAATGATGTAAGCCTGTTATGGCAGAGATGATCACTGCTAAAGGCACCTTTGCCAAACAGCCAACAAAGTGAGCTATAGGGCTGTAAAGGAAAAGAAAAAAATAGTTTGAGGATACTGCTGATTTTTGTTGCTGGAAGGCTTGTTCAGCTTGCTTTTCATCTGGAATAATCCTGTTTATTTCAACACAAATTGATTGGCATTCATGTCATTCAGGGGATGTTGCTTTGTTTCAGGCTATTGTGGAGGAAACAAAATGGCAGCCCACAATGGCAACCCCCATTTCCCCCAGAATTCCCTGAAATAATGCGGTGTTAGAACAAAATGTTGGCCTTTAGGAGCACCCATTGGCACTAGTGGCAATAAAACATAGCATCAAAAAGAAGGCAGAGACAGCTCCTATTGCCATTAGAGAAGGTAAGGACATCTCATCCAGGAATGGGCATAAATTGGAGTCCAAGTCAGGACTCCCATTCATGTCTGTTCATTCCTCCTTAGCACTCATTTCAAGACCACCAGAAATTGAACTGAATGGGGGACATTTGGTTCTCTTTTCCCCCATATGTCCGAAAATGAATACACAAACCAACTGATCATATCTCCTCAACTTTGGTGCAAGATACCATGGGTATTTCATAGTAGTCTGGAGAACATCCAGAAAACATAATGGGCAAGTCTGGTGCCACTGCTGCCTAATGCCTCTTCACAGATAACAACACAAGTATTACTTTAAGCACAGTAGCAGTGGCACAGGATGAAGCTACTCAACTGTATTCTCCTTTATAAAGTAATGATCTGTTAGGAAATTTGTTACAGATGATTCTTCTTTAGTGCACATGTCTGGATTAGGTGACCTTCAGGTACACAGCAAGTCCTCATAATTCAGTTACACTGCAATTCTATTAGTCCACAAAGCATTTTTAAATAGCCTACCTAGTCCAACAAACTAAGTCATTTATTTTTTTTGGCTGGATCAGGTCTCAGTTTTTATTTAGACCGAGGTTATTTTTTATTTACTTTTTGGTCCTAAAATAGTAGGTGTTTAAATGGTGATGAAGAAGAAGAAGAAGAAGAAGAAGAAGAAGAAGAAGAAGAAGAAGAAGAAGAAGAAGAAGAAGAAGAAGAAGAAGAAGAAGAAGAAGAAGAAGAATGTGCTTTCCATTGCCTCAGCACTGCTCAAATGGCATGTGTGTTTTTCAGGGGAAACCATTCTGTTGTGAAGGACACTGGATGTTTTGCCCAGGGTAACATCCTTGCCTGCAAGGCACTGTGAGCAACCTGAGTCACTCCATGAAATTCATCACACACAAGCAAGCAGACAATGAAATGAAATGCATTCATCTGAAACCAAAGACCAGATGCTTCCATGGTATGCTTTCAGCATGGTTCACTTAATTCTGTCAAAGCCTTTAGGATGGCAGGAAAAGAGTGAGTGAGTGTGCACATTTATATATCTGGGTTAAAATAATGTACTTCTTGATCTTCACAAATATCCACCTGCTGGAATTTCTGGGCCTGCCATCCACAAAGAGTTTTATTTTTTATGTAGGTAAAGTAGTATTTTATTGAGTCATCTTTCATTGGTGCTAGAGTATGTGTGTCTTAAGCTATACAGGGGTCTTAATGAGCTAAAATGGAATGGTAAATAGTTCTCAGCTATAGAGAAAGCAAGGTTTATCACTTGGGCAGGTTGCAGGTAGTATTTTATGTAAATCAAGGCCTAATCACACATTTATTTATTTTTCTACAGGAATATACACACATAAGCACATATTTTATCATTCTGTATTTTCAGCTTCCCCAAACTGGTGCCTTCCAGATTTGTTGGACTACAAGTCCCATCACCCCCATCCTGGCTGGGATGATGGGGGTTAAGATCGTGTGATAGCTATGGCCAGGACCAGCCCTCCAGGGTAGGTCACTGCACTATGCAATCCTCATGCTTACTCTGTTTTTCACCACCACCTAGCCTTAGCTAGTTCACATGGAGGTGGGCAGGATCCTTCTGCTCCCTAGGTATTTACTCATGAGTAGAGAGACAGCCAGCTAAAGTCCCAGTCTCTGCTGATCAACTCTTAGCCCATCCTTCCAACCATGTCTCACTTGGCCACTTGGTAAACATAACCCAAATGGTCTACATAACATGGGAGAGGTAAACCTTGAAGGTTCAAATAGGTCAATCAATCCAACCTGGTTGTCCATTAAGCATGTTTATTAAAGCGAAGATGAAACAGGGTAGAAGGGAAGGGAAGTAGTGAGTATGCGCAATAAAAACAAGAAATCTTACAGCAGAAATCCTGATATGTCTGAAATCCACTGCATAAGTTAGGAGATCAGCTACACTTTTGTCATGGTCCCTTGTTGGCATTCTTTAGTGCATCTTGCACTTGTCAAGTTGGACGGGGGCGGGGCATGGAAGGGACAACTCAAAAGGGACATTGTGCCAGGTTTTATACTGTTTGGCTCAAGGTGACTTCGTTTGACAACAGCAACTGAATTGACCAATGGGCATAAGTCACGTAGGTAGGGGATGTCCAAGGAAGAGGGCAATCAGTGGCAGAGTGTACCTCACACAGGTGAGGATTGGTCAAGAAAGGCTAATCCTTTCCTGCCAGATGATGACTTTTTGTACCTGAGGGTCGGCAGCATAGGATGGTTTGCATCAGATGGAGGCTGCTGCCTTAGCCATTACAGGGAAAGCTAGAATAGCAGCTTTGCCAGTTTGCAGGTCATTGTGACAACGGAAGAGGTAGACCAACACATCTGGAAGGCACAGGTTGGGGAAAGTTTCTGTATTCAAACTGTTTTTAATTTCTTCCATTTGTTATGAAACACTGAATCACAAGTTATTAAAGTTAAAAGAAAGTTACCAAAAAGTTGAAGCTGCCATCCTATCCCCACTTACCTGGGAGTAAGCGCCGCTGAACTCAATGGGACTTAATTTTGAGTAAATAATATGTATAGAATTGCCTGGTAAATGCTTCTATCCAAATAACTGAAGTACCAAGCAATATCTGTGAGAAGTCCATTTCCGATCATTATTTGTCTAAAGTTGGTGTGTGTGTTTTTGGCCAGTGAGGCATGTCTACATTGCAAACATAAACTTTTTTCAGTTGACATGACATCCCTCCAACAAACATTGGTGGGATACAGGAGAAATTTGTTCAGTTTGCATTTTAATGTGAACTTACCTAATTTTGCACTTTTGAACTACTATGTAAACTGAAACTCATTTATTCTTTGAAATTCACACTTCTCTGATTTTTTAAATGAAGTTCTCCAATCAAAATATGTGTACAAAAATGCATATATTAGGGAAAACATTAAAATGCATTATATTATGAAAATTGCTTGGAAAATATGTGCATTAGGCAAAATGCATGTTTTGGAAGAAAATTTGCTGATCTTCTAACAAAAATATGTAACATGACCCTAAGGTCAGCCTCTGTATGGGGGGACTGGAGAATGGCCAATATAACACCAATTTTTTAAAAAAAATGGGACTGGGGGATCCAGGAAATTGCAGGCCGGTTAGCTTAATGTCGGTTCCAGGTAAATTGGTTGAAAGCATTATTAAAGATAAAATTAGTAAACATGTAGAAGGAGAAGCCCTGCTGAAAATGAATCAACATGGCCTCTGCAAAGTTAAGTCCTGTTTCACTAACCTTTTAGAGTTATTTGAGAGTGTCACTAAACATGTGGACAGGGTTGATCCGGTAGACATTGTTTACTTGGACATCCGAAAGACTTTTGACAAAATCCCTCACCAAAGACTCCTGAGCAAACTTAGCAGTCATGGAATAAGAGTGGAGGTCCTCTTATGGATCAGTAACTGATTAAAGAACAACAAAGCAGAACGAAAGAATAAATGGTAAATTCTCCCAATGGAGGGATGTAAACTGTGGGGTCCTACATAGATCTGTATTTGGACCAATGCTTTTCAACTTATTCATAAATGATCTGGAATTAGGAGTGAGCAGTGAAGTGGCCAAGTTTACTGATGATACCAAATTGTTTAGGGTGGTTAAACAAAAAGGGATTGCAAGGAGCTCGAAAAGGATCTCTCCAAACTGGGAGAATGGGCATCAAAATGGCAAATGTGGTTCAGTGTGAGCAAGTGTAAAGTGACGCAAGATGGGGCAAAAAATCCCAACTTCAAATATAAGCTGACGGGATTTGAGCTAGTGGTGACTGACCAAGAAAGAGATGTTGGGGTTGTGGTGGAAAGCTCGATACAAATGTCAACCCAGTGTGTGGCTGCTGTGAAATAGGCAAACTCCATGTTAGGCATAATTAGGAAAGGAATTGAAAATAAAACTGCCAAGATCATCCTGCCCTTATACAGATCTATGGTGCGACCACACGTAGAATACAGTGTACAGTTCCGATCCCTGTGCATGCCCCGGGGCCTGGAACTTGCTGAGATTGGGCAGAGAAAGGTAGTGGCCAACAAGAACTCCCTCAGTGATCACTCTGGGCATCCTGTCGGAATTTATGGTAATTCTGGTAATTTTTAAACGTTAGAGTTAAATTACAGGTTAGGGTTAGGGTTAAGAAAACCAGGGTCTGGGTGCCTGCCCTGGGGCCTGGAACTTGCTTAGATTGGACAGACAAAGCTAGTGGTCAACAAGAACACCCTCAGTGCCTGCACCCAAAAAAGGATATTGTAGGTTGGAAAAAGTGCAGGGGGAAAAGTGGAGACATGACAGAGGCACACAAAAATGCATGCTATGGAGAAAGTGGATAGGAGAAATTCCCCCCCCCCTCTCTAAATACTAGAACCCAGTGGGATCATCCCATGAAGCTGATTGGTAGGAGTTTCAGAACAGATAAAAGGAAGTACTTCACACAGTGCATAGTTAAACTATGGAATTCACTTCCACAAGATGTAGTGAAGACCACCAATTTGGATGTCTTTAAAAGGGGATTGGACAAATTTATGGAAGATAAGGCTATCATTGGCTACTAGTCCTGATGCCTAGTATATGCTACCTTCAGTATCAGAGTCAGTATGCCCATGTGCATCAGTTTTTGGGAAACATGGGTAGGAAAGGTGCTGTTGCACTCATGTCCTGCTTGTGGGAACCCATGGGCAGCTGGTTGGCCACTGTGTGAACAGAATGCTGGACTAGATGGATCCATGGTCTGATCCAGCATGGCTCTTCTTATGTTCTTATCCATCCCTAGTTTATGAATCATATTAGATTATCTTCAGAGAAATATTTGCACCACCATGAAACTACACTTACCAAGGTATACGGCGTATAGTAAAATGCTGAGGGGCTGGTTCATGCGTTCAGCAAGATTAAAAAGTATACCACATTATTGCCATCACTTGATTATTGCCATGAGTTCATGACTCAGCTAAATGTTTGAACAGACTCCGCTGAAATGTATTGTGTTTGCATCTGTGTGATAGACCATTAACCCATGCGGGTCACTGTAGTATGCAATTAGCATACTTGTGTGAACTAGCCCTGAAAGGGTTTTTTAAAATAATTTACATTTCTAGTGTAGTTACAACAAGCTGGAATTCTAAGAGAGAATAAGTTTGTACAGTACACATCGGGATGGTTCTGACATAAAGTCACGAGATGGTTTGGCACTTGATGAACCCCTGGCAGGATCCTTGTGCTTGTGCACTCCCTACTTCCCTTCACACGCTGTGATTCCCGTCCTCCCTTCCTGGTCTGAGGCAAACCATCGTCCACTGGTTCAGAGGAAATAGCAAATGATGGTTTACCTCAAACCAAGGAGGGAGGGAATTGCAGTGTGGAAAGTGATGAAGGAGCATGTAAAAGTCCAAGTGTCCTGCCAGGTTCATTCATGTAGCACAAACCATGGTTTGGCATTACGTCTTAACTAGCCTACGGATGTGTCACTCTGTGCAGCCTTGCTTCCTTTTCCTATTCAGTTAGGATCAACCTGCACAATAATACTGCCTCCCTTTCATAAGTACATCTTTCAGATTTTGCTTCTTATTCATAGTTTCCTGGGGAAACAATATTTATTTGCAGCATGTATTGCTTAGAGTATATGGCTTTCTCCTAGTTCAAACTTCCAGCTAATAATACCCATTTCTGATACCACTGCAGCATGTTAATCATCCAGAACCCCAAAATGCCCATTACTGCCTTCATTTCCAAACCTATTGAACAATCATTAACATTTCCTGTCATAATTAAGTGCCTAAAATAAACATATCCCACTGGGGACCCTTAAACTTTATGACCCATCCTGTTTCTTTTCTCCGGCACTGTATAATTTGTGAAATGCTGAGTTTGCAGGACCACAATGAATAGACTGCTTCTGGCAAATCCCTCCAAACCTACCCTCAGCCTAATTTATATCCACACAGTGTTTTACAGACTGTCAGATAGACGATTGTGAAGTGATAATGCATACAAAGATTATGTTTCTGATTTAATAACCTAGTTTGAGTAAAGTTCTGCTACAATCAATGGCATTTCATAGGAAAATAGCCCAAATCTCTCTCTCTCTTTTGTTTTCATTATGCAGCAGCAGATCTCCCAAGAAATGAGTTCTGCTTGGATAAAATTCCATACAATATATCAAGTTTTAAAGAGAACGTACTGCATGATATGGTTACAGAATTCTATTGTCTGATATTAAGTTAAGCAATGCACATCTCTAGGCTCTTACACAGCTTGAAGTGCTTTGCCTTGATGTCTGGTGGCTACTAGCCACTGAACACACTCAGCCTGTTTTGAATGTAGGCTCTAGGGATGTACGGGCATTGTAAAATCTATTCCATCTATGCTTCGCGGATTGTCAAGCACCTTTCATTCCATCGTATGCTCATTGACGGAATCGGATTTTGTGCAAACGCATTCGTACGCATTTGCGGAAATCAGCAGTTCCGCAAATTCGCACTCCCAAAAATGTGCAAATCCCCCCAACATATGCAAATCCCCCCAAAATGCATATTTTCATGCTTTAGGCGATGTGGGAAATGCACATTTCTGGTCAGTGGTTGTTGTTGTTTTTAATTTTCCATAGTTTTCTACAATTAAATTTGTGGGAAATTATGGAAAGTAAAAAAAAAAAAAAAAAAAAACAGTCCGTAAGTCCATGGAATCCACGCAACTTGGGAAATGCCAGTCCGCTGAAGGATCCGCAGGTCAGATTCTTAGAAATTCGAACTCATCTGAGTCCATTGCACATTTCTCCAACATCCTTAGTAGACTCTGGAGGAGAAATAATTCTAAGTTTTGCAGCTGGTTAGCAAGAAGAGACTTTAGGGGCATAGCTCCATTGGCTGCATGCTGTTGAAAACATTTGGCTTTTGGGACACAATCCTATGTGGTTGCCCCCAAATTATAGAAGCCTCAGAGATTGGAGGCTTCCAAATACCCTATGTCCAGCTGGGCTCTTGACAGCAGGGCGGGAGGACTGATGAAGGCTGTTTTACCTCTCCATCCTCCTTTGCTGTATTTTTCGCTGGACGGGCCTCTGAGCCCATCTAGCTGACATGGACTGTCAGGTGCAGGAACACTAGCTGGGTGGCCTTCAATTCTGGTGGATCCAAGGTCTTTCCTCTCCTCTCCCTACTTCACTACACACAGTAGCATGACTCTGTCCCTCACTCTCCTTCCTCTTCCTACAGTCGGATCTCAGACGTCGGGAGAGGCAGCTGTCTTAGAGCTGGGGTGGTGCAAAACCCATTCTGAAATTCAGAGCTCCGGGTAGTGATTAGTGAATCAGTCTGTTTCCAGTCAGTGTCACTTTTGCATGTGTTCACCCCTAAGTCCATTCCATCCAATGTCCCCCTTTACTATTTTTTAACCTGCAAAAAATGTATTTAAATATGTATTTTTTAATATGTTTCCTCTCAAAATACACCTTTCTAAATGGATTTTCTCTCCAACTAGACATCTCTAAATGTATTTTTGTAAGTTTTATGAGCCAAAAGCTGCACTGGAACATTCAGGAAATGTGAAAGCTGAATAATAACTTCAGGCACAATCCTATGCATGTTTAGACAGAAAAAGTCCTACAACTCCCAGCATTCCCCAGCCAGCCATTAAGTTCCAATCCACACATCAGTCAGTTCATGAATAATAAATTCCTCAAGCATCCCTACCTTCAAGATGTCATAAGCAGGATTCCAATAATAACAGGATGTATGTAATACAGCATTTATATTTGAGGATGTATGTAATACAGCATACATAATAGGATGTATGTAATGCAGCATTTATATCTGAGAGATATCAAACAGACATGGAGCTTAAATGCAAGGACAGCAGGAAAAAAACTCATGTGCAATACATCACTGGCACTGCAAATAACAGGATGAGGTATTTCCCATGCACAGCACCAGTTAGCTAGACAGCTCTCATTAACAGTAATAGAAGTTATTCACCTAATGCCCCATGTACTGCTATGAAGAAGAGGGAAGAAAGGAAAGAAAGCTCCTATGCCGCAATGCCTAAATATAACTCTTTGCATAAACAAAATGTTAAACTATAAAAAAATGAAATAGAATGTCTGTCTGCTTAATGTCTTTGTAAAGAAACACATTAATATTCCAACTTGGCTTGTGAACCTAAGTGCTGCAGATGTCCTAAGGGAAAACATGTTTCCTAATAAATTGACATTTCTCTAGCTTTTAAAGCTCAGTTTGGAATAAAAGCACTCTCTTCTTCAGCCTGCATGTGCTTCAAGTGAGAGATGGGAGAGGTTTCCAAATGAGTATATTTCTTAATATGGGCCTACCAAAGCATTTAGAACAATGCTTCAGTGGGAAAATACTTCCACTGAAGTCAGAACCAATGTCATAATTTGAGCCACGGCTTTGCCCAGACTCAATTCTGGATCATGTAAAATAATAAGCAAAGGATGACCATTGTCCTCATCAGTTATGAGTCCACCCAAATCAGTTCCACTTTGGCTTCTTGATGCTCATCTGAGATGATTTCAACCTGTTGAGCATCTAATATTTATTTTTAAAAAGATGTGACATTTGCCAGCAGTACATACCAGCAAAAGGTCATTCACAAAGTATGTCATGCATTAAGGGGTGAGGGGTGTGAGGGAAGGGGGGGTAGTAAAGTTGTGACAAGACAAGGGGAGGCATTATTTAAAATGGGATGCCATGCTCATGTGTTTGCTTCTCCAGCATAATAAGTTGACACAAATAGCACAAATAGGCACTTTCCTTGCTTTCCCTTGCCTCTCCCCTTTCCCACATGACCTTACATTCTCATAACGTATACTAATATTACAGTTGTATGCCACCCTTCATCCAGTTAAGTCAGAGAAGTCAGTGAAGCCATGAGCATGCATAGAAGAGAATTCAGGGACATAGGAAACTGTCTTATACTGAGTTAGACCATGGGTCCATCTAGCTCAGTACTTGACACTGACTGGCAGTGGTGCTGTGGAGTTTTGGAAGGCGTTTTTCAGCCCTACCTGGAGATGCCAGGGATTGCACATGGGACCTTCTGCATGAAAAACATGAGCTTTATCACTGAGCTATGGCCCTTCCTGCTGGGAACATGGGGTTTGTATTGTCCTCTGCCTCTGAAGCATGGGAAAATAAACCCCCATATTTCTAAGCAATAAATGATAGCAGAGGAGCATGGAATTAAAAATTCCCTCTGCCTTCCAATTTAATTTGGGAGACAGAGTCAATTACAAACATTATGCTCCCCAGGAGGGAATGACACTTATGCACAGGAACATTATTTCCATTTTCCAGTTATCTCTAAAGCAGGGGTGGGGAACCTCTTGCAACCCGAGGGCCAAATTCAATCTCAGAGAAGCTCTCGGGGACTGCATTCCAGTTGAAGGTGGGGCTGAAAGCAAAGGGGGTGGTGCCAGAAATACCAAAAATGCCAGCATATTTTAACTTAAAGCTCTTACTGCCTGTCACTACGCCTTAGGAGAGGCATTTTGATCTTTTCAAGTGGAGGAAACAGCACAAAAGCCAGGAAAGCACCAAACAATTGATGATTGGGGGGAAAGGGGTGGGGCCAGGTGAAGGGGGTGTGGTTATCTGGGAACCCCATAGGGCCAGATTGGGAACCCCAGAGAGCTGGATTTGGCCCCTGGCCTGGGGTTCCCCACCGCTGCCCTAGAGAGCCCTCCCAGCCAGCCGAGATTTAATCCCATTTTTCAAACGTGAGTGTTTTTCAATTGTGTTTGAGACACAATTGGAATGGTGCTTAGTCCACTCATGTTTCTCAAGGTCTTCTTACAAGGGGTTGAAAAGGCTTGAGATGTTTTCCAAGCACTCTAGAAGGAACATTTGCAACGACAACAAAAATGGGAATTGAGGAGTGTTTGCTCATCACTAATAAAACTCCAATCTAAAATCTACATGCAGTTATACTACCAACAGTGTATAACAGAGACGGGTATAACACAATTGCCTCCCACAGTTGACTAACTTTAAGTAGACTAGACTTATGGCCACACAACTAAGGCTGCAATCCACGTACCTGGGAGTAAGCCCCATTGAACTCTGTGTGGGTTACTTCTGATAAGATATGTGTGGGATTGCACTACGCCAGTGTGGCGTAGTGGTTAGAGTGTTGGACTGGGACTCAGGAGATCCAGGTTCAAGTCCCCGCTCGGCCATGAAACTCACTGGGTGACTTTGGGCCAGTCACTGACTCTCAGCCTAACCTACCTCACAGGGTTGTTGTGAGGATAAAATGGAGAGGAGGAGGAGGAGGATTATGTAAGCCGCCTTGGGTTCCTTGCAGGAAAAAAGGTGGGGTATAAATATAATAAATAAATTTAAAAACAAAACAAAACACTATTTTTCTTCCATTCTCCCTCACTATCAGACACACATATAAAACAAACACCTCTTAATTTGCATACACACAAAAAGCCACCCTCCAAAACACTTAATCTGACAAGGAATATTCACTTAGAGTACATCTCTTAAGCAAGAGAAAAAGGTGACATAAAACAGAGGCATTTCACAAAGTACATGCTTTTTGCATTGATTTACACTACAGTCCATAACTTGTGTTTTGCTATAATGATGAGTCCAGCAGATTTGGGCTTTAATGAGGGTCGTGAGTAATGATGAACAGCTGGCCATCTTAAATCAGAATGTCTGCTGAGAGTGGACAATTTGAAAACTAGATATTGTCAGCATAGAAGAAGCATTGCCAGAAAGCTAAGAATTATTTTTTTTAAAAAAAATGCTAGTGTTTAACCCTCAGGGCATCTCTGTTGCCTGGAGATTCCTATCACATTAATTTAGGTGGCAATGTGGTGGCTATCTAAGCAGACATTATTGATATTTCTGCTCTCTCATTACCTCAGTATAAATACTATTTCTCATGGAGAAGAAAAAGTAAGTCTTCTGGGGAAAGGACTGAGACCACCAACCTGACATTACACTGGCAACTGAAAAATGCCACCAGATGGGTAGCTCCTAGATATGACCTAAAGGCCAAATGTTTTATATACCTCCCAAATTCCCTGGGTTGTCAGCACTTTCACACAGATGCTATAGTAAATAGTTGCAATAGCTGAATACACACACACACACACACACACACACACAACACAACTGGTTTCAAGAAACAAATTTAATTACAAAAGAAAAGAGAACAGGGATATTTAAAATGAGAAATCTAAGCTGCCAAAAATATTCCACACTCTCATGAGCTTGGGCACCTGGATCAGGACAAATTCTACCCCGAAGGGAGGAAAAGCAGATGAGATAATAAACAATTTAAAAATAGAATTCATTTCTACATTTTACACTTATCACCATCAGATGCCGAAGGATCCATCGTAAATAGGCCAAAACAAATTCAAAGGCACATTTAAGAAT
This sequence comes from Shinisaurus crocodilurus, assembly GCA_021292165.1. Taxonomy (NCBI): domain Eukaryota; kingdom Metazoa; phylum Chordata; class Lepidosauria; order Squamata; family Shinisauridae; genus Shinisaurus; species Shinisaurus crocodilurus. Next base: position 77,500,277 of record CM037879.1, on the reverse strand, counting down.
TAAAATGAATTGACCAACTTAAAATGTACCCACAAGATTGCCAGCAAGCTCCGTGAGTCATTTCGTCTCCTAAAACATTACACATCCCATTAGTTTTGCTTGGAATTAGCTTCTATCCTGGTTTTATGCTCTCATCTCTTAACAATATTTCAGCAATGTTTTCCGTAAATCGATATACCATCAACTGCAATTCCAGAGTGATTCAGCCTGGCTCTCTATTCCACCTAATACCCTTTGTCCTCATGCCACTTCTTAAACACCAAACAAAACGTTCAAACAGTGTGCTGAACAGTTGTGGAAAAGATAATATCTTAAATCTAAAGCCTTCCTGATTAATTGTGGGAGGAGAACATTGTGAATGTCAATCACTTTCTGTAAAAGCAGTGTGCACCCACTGCAGGGAATATAGTATGTACAAAGCTCATGTTTGTTGCAGGAGTTCATCTTTAAATAATGGGAATCCTGGATTTTTTCAAGGATTGACACAGAATATAATTAGATATTTGGATGGCACAAAAAGGACATCTATTGGTGCCATCCAAAATTATATTGTTACTGTGAAGAAAAGAGCCTTTGGGGGTTCCTACATGCATGCATGCACGCGCACACACACACACACACACACACACACACACACACCTCCTCATGGGTAAACCAAGTAAGGCCGGTTGGGGGCTGGGAGGAGGCGAAATGTGCATAAAGTATCGGATGGGACATGGCGCCTGTCTACGGCTTTTCAGATGCAAATGTCATGAGTCATGAGTCTCCCTCCCCTGCCTGGCCAGGTGAAGTGCATCATAATTGGCTAGAAGCAGCAAAACTACAGAAAGGAGGGGGGGAAGGTATATTTCCCAAAGTGTGGGTTTTGTCTTTGTCTTTGTTCGTCGTGTGGTTGCTGGCTGTGGAGCAATGGCAGCAAGCCAAGCAGAGGCCCAAGCCTTTGGGCGGCCTCAGGATCCGACCCCAGGTAGCTCCTGGTGAAATTAGCTGAATGAGGGCTTTGGCAAGGCAGGCCTTGTGGAGGGCTACCCATCTCGGACCTTTGGGTAGGTGAAGTAGTCCCCCCGGGCGGCAAGGCTGTGCTGGATCCAACCCTGGAAGAGAACTGACCCCCAGGTAACAGAGTGTGTGCCTGGGAGATATAAAGGATCAGGTTTTGTTATTTTGTAGCTTTACTCTGTGTACCAAAGTGTCTCTCTCTAATTTCGTGTGCTTCTCTCATTTCCCTATTCTTGTTGTAAGATGCTACCTGAATAAACCTTCTTTTGGTTTTTTACCCCACATGGTGTTTGTGGATTGCTCTGTGGTTCCAGCATCTAAATCCAGGTTACAAAGGGCAAGTCCCTGAACAGAGATTCAAGTAGGATTGCAGACAGCGGAGGCTGGCAATCTGGTACCTTGAGATCTCTGGGGGTCTTGGGTCCTTTGGGTAGGAAAGGGTGGGGGTGTGGCAGGTCAGCCAGCCCCCCCCCTTGCTCCACAGTTACATGCTGCCCAATTCTCTGAGCAGTGAGAATTTCCAGAGCTGCAGCATGTACCCAGGTTCAGTTTTCCTTGTTGGAAGGAGTTCACATGGGAGGCTTATGGTACTTGCATTTATTGACAAATATACAAGTTGAGTATAGATGGAGGGGCACAGCTTAACACTCCAACAGATAGTGTGGTTCTACTGCTCCCACATCGCATCTTCCAGGGGAACAGCATGCACCCTAAGATGGTCCAAAGCCCAAGCTAAATTATGTATCTGTCCTCAGTCTACTTCCAAACTTCAGGTTGCTCTTTTTTCAACAGGCACTTGGATCACCACATCCTTAGTTGGCAGGTATGGGGGAAGAGGCATTCTATTCAGACTTTTGCTGGCCATTGATAAGGGCATCCATTAAGAGCCATCTGCCTACTATTCAGTTCCCATAGCAACATATCTCTTCTAAGTTACTGTACAATGGAATGTGCCAGGCCAGACCTGTCTGGCAGGTTTAAACCCCCTCTCTTAGAATCATGCACCGCCCGAGTTGGATGGGATCTTGGGAGATCATTTAGTTCAGCCGCAGTCTTATAGCACTATCCTTCTGTGTCAATTACTGTAAAAATGTACTTCACAAATATAACAAGTACAATGGATAATGTAAACCAAGCCCTTGACCTTATGCAGGACAGCCAGTGTGACCCCCAACCTGGTCTACACTCCTACTATGATTTGACTAAGTTGTTTTATCACAGCCTTTGTTGCCCATCTGAAAAATTGTGAATAGACGTTGTGAAGATGGGACTTGTAGTGGCTGGGACTTTAGAAGAAACCCTGTTAGATGTCCCTTCCCTTCCACCCCATTGCTGTTTAGCTAACGGATTTTTACTGTAGTCTTTGGAATGTATTGGGAGCACCTGGGAGATAAGGGTGAGTTGCAGAGCTGAGAAGCAAGGTCAGGCGTTAATTGGAATGAAGTCATGAGAAAGTGTTTACAGCTGAGAAAGGGCGGGGGCCCCTCCTTCGACAGTTAGGGAGATAGGATTGGTGAACGCTGGGCGGGAAACTGGACCCTAGTGACAATAAAGGAGCTAGGGGGAAAAGCTTCAGGGTTCTTCCATTGGGGCGTGGATGCTGGGAAGTTCCATCTGGGCAGGTATGCCATTCTGACAGGGTAGCTAGGAAAAGCTAGGCCTGGTTTGACTTACTTTGTTTCTGCAGACTCTTGGGGTTTGTTTTTATGTTCTTTTAGAGTCCCTTTTTATTCCCATTCCCTTTTCCTCACAACAACTACCTCACCCCCTTTTTCCCTTTACCTTCTTTTAGCCCCTTTTATAAGGGATTATTTTACTTATATTGGACACTTGGAGACCCTACACTGACTAATTTGTTATTCTTACTTTTAATAAAGTCTCCAACTTAATCTTGGTGTGTGTTCCTTTTTGAAAGGTTGGGGCTGCTACACCAGTTTGGTGTATGGGACCTTGGGAGGTGTGTGCCAGTCCCGGGAATTTTGGGACTGTGGCCTGCCCTGCGGGGTTGGCGTAAGATCAGCCTTCCTTCACATGGTGGCAGCGGTGGGATTTTGCAGCCCACCTGAGGAACATTTGTTTGTCAAACCAGGCAAAGGTTTGTTATTTTCCAGATAGGGAAAAGTTGTTAGGGCAGAAATGGAGCCTGCTCTGTTGGATCAGGACCGACCCCTGCTGGGAGCAGAGGCGGCAGACGATCTGCCGGTGTTGGACCGGGAGGACATTTTACCCGTTGAGGCTCCTCGAGTTGCCCCTCCTATTGAAGTGACTGTCGATTGGGAAGGCGCGGAGGGCGAAGAGAGAAGGGTGTCGATCCCATCTCGCTTGGCAGCCTGGACGGTGGAACCTAGGGGCCGAGGGGAGATCTCCAGGTCTCGGAGGTGGAGCACGGGCAGTGGCAGTGACCAGGGAGAGGAGGAGGGAGCGACAGCGGTTCTCCTCCGGCGGACCCGGAGGATCCCGAATCTGTCTCATCCCAGATCTACTTCCAAGGAGAGAGAGAGACGAAACGACCTGTCTCGCCTCAGGCCTACATCCAGAGAAAGAGAATTACAAAAGCAAGTTGACCTTCTGCAGAACCAGTTGGCAAAACACGCTGGAGCTGTTCGCCCTGAGAAGCCAAACTTCAAGGACCTGCCTCGTTTCCATGAGGGGCAAGATCCGCTGGAATATTTGGGCTTGTTTGAAATTGCCTGCGAAGATGAGCGTATTCCCCGTGGCAACTGGATGTCGGCCCTTCGATCACGAGCCTCAGGCTGTCTGGCTCAACTGTTGTACAGCGTCCCGCGAGAGGATACGCATAATTATGGACAGTTTAAAGAACTGGTCAGACAAACTTTTTGCCTTTCGGCCGAGAGGTGTCGGCAACGTTTCAGAGAGATTAAAGTTGAGCCCGGTGAGGGTTTTGTCTCCACGGCAACGAGGCTGCGGAGGACCCTGGATTTATGGCTGGAGACGGCTCAAGCTGTCTCCTTTCGAGATTTGCGAGAGCTGGTGGCCTTAGAACAGTTTTATGCCGTTCTCCCCGAAGGAAGGGCAGCGCTGGTGAGTGACCAGCGGCCCACCAATCTCCGGCAAGCGGCGCTGCTTGCGGATCAGATGGGAGTTTATAGGAAGGGGGGAAGCAGCCATCGAACCACCCCAGCCAAGCCGGCGGGAGGCGGCGGGAAGAGTGAAACATCCAATCCAACTGGAGGAGGAATCGGGCCCAAAGCTACTTCCACCCCGACGACGACCGGGTGCTTCTATTGTAGATTGGAAGGGCATCTACGTCGGGACTGCCCTAGATTAAAGGCCAAGTTGCAAAAAGAAACAGCTACTAAAGTGGGTGCTGTGAGACCGGTGCCTCTCAATGTCTCCCCCGGAGAAGCCTCAGATTGGAGTGAGGCCAGCGAGGGAGAGGGAAAAGACCCAGTCCCACGGATCCCGGGAAATGGAGTAGCGGCCCGGCATTCACCGTCATGGAAGGGAAAGGGGCCAGCGATGGCTTTGGTTCAACCGGGGCAAGTCAAGTGGAGTCAGCTACAATTCTGTGAGTCTCTTAAAATTAATGGGCAATGGGGACAGGGTTGGAGAGACAGTGGGGCTGCCCTTTCCGCTATTGACCGGAGTCTGGTGAAGCCAGGACAGATGCTAGAGGGACAATTTTTAACCATCACTCCTTATAACTCTTCCCCCATTGCCATGCCTTTGGCTAGAGTACCGTTAGAATACAAAAATTGGAAAGGAGAATTGGACTTGTTAGTGCATGAAACTGAGTTTACTACGTTTCTTATTGGAAATGATCTGGCTTTCTTGGCCAGTCAAGCCCCTGTTTTAGCGGTGACTCGGAGTCAGACAATTAAGAAGAAACAGGCCTCCCCGGACCCCGCGTTCCCTGCCCCGATAGTAGAATCTTGCCCCCCGGCTGGGGGAGAGGCGACGGCTACGGACAGACGGGCAGGGGAGGGGTATGGAGACCCAGCAGAGACAGAGTCAGCTAAACAGCAGGGAAAAGATTTATTGCCAGCAGGCGAAGAAGATGTGGCGGAGAGAGAAGAAATCCTTTCAGAGAATCTTCGCTCCACTGCCTTTGTGGAGGCTCAAACCCAAGATCCGTCCTTGCAGGAGTGCAGGGAGGCGGCTGGGAACCAGGTGGCTACTGTGACGCCTCAACATCCTGTTCGGTTTTTTTGGGAAGCAGGAGTCCTATATCGAGAGTTTGCACCGAAAGGAGTCGGACAAAGGTGGAAGGTTTATCGCCAGTTAGTGGTCCCACAAGGGTTCCGAGAACCGGTCTTACAGCTGGCTCATGCTACGGCGTGGGGGGGGCATTTGGGGAGGAAACGGACTTTGCACAAGGTGTCCAATGAATTTTATTGGCCTTCGGTGGCGGAAGCCGTGAAAAACTATTGTCGCTCTTGTGACACCTGCCAAAGAGTGGGGTTCAATAGGGATCACCCTAAAGCCCCTTTGCAGCCCCTCCCCCGAATAGAGACTCCCTTTGAAAAGATTGCTGTGGATATATTGGGGCCTTTCCAGACGCCCACCAAGACAGGCAAAAAATTCATTCTCACGGTTGTGGATTTCGCAACTCGCTATGCCGAAGCTGTACCGTTAACATCAATCACTGCCTCTACTTTGGCTAAGACTTTATTAGCTATTTGTGCCCGGCTGGGTATGCCCAAAGTAGTACTTTCAGACCGGGGACCGGGATTTGTGTCGCAACTAATGCAAAAGATGTGGGAACTGGGAGGGGTGGAGCAATGTTTCTCTGTACCCTATCATCATCAGACAAATGGGCTAGTGGAGAGGTTTAACCAGACCCTGGGAAAGATGATCCGAGCCTATGTGACAAACCACCCTAAAGACTGGGATCAGGGGCTTCCTATGCTCCTATTTGCGTATCGGGATGCCCCTCAAGAAAGTTTGGGGTTTTCCCCGAATGAGCTAATGTTTGGCCGGGAGCTCAGAGGCCCTCTGACTATGCTTAGAGAAGAGTGGGAGCAAAAGGTGGCTAGTTCCTCTCAGAATGTTATAAGTTTTATGCAAATGCTACAGAATACTCTGAGAGAGGTACAACAAGTGGCGCAGGAGCATTTAGCCCACGCTCAAGGCACGCAGAAGGCGTGGTATGATCAAACTGCCCGAGTCCGAGTGTTTCAGCCCGGAGATCAGGTTCTTGTTCTCAAACCGGTTAAACCCGATAAGTTAACCCTTAAATGGGAAGGGCCTTTGACTGTGAAAGAGCGGCTGGGGGAAGTCAATTATTTGTTGCAGTATGCAGAGACCTCGCGTTTGCCGAAGGTTTTTCATGTCAATATGCTCAAGCGGTATGTGGACCGGAAAGATTTTGTGTTTCCCCTTCAGCCGAGGCCCGAAGAGTTGGCTAGGCCTTTGGATCTGCAGCCATCCCCCGAGAAGCTTGTCTCGGATTCACACTGAAGAATAATTAGAAGATGAAGTCTGGCAGGAATTCCCTCCCAGTCTCATCTCCTTAAAAGGGGGGATGTGAAGATGGGACTTGTAGTGGCTGGGACTTTAGAAGAAACCCTGTTAGATGTCCCTTCCCTTCCACCCCATTGCTGTTTAGCTAACGGATTTTTACTGTAGTCTTTGGAATGTATTGGGAGCACCTGGGAGATAAGGGTGAGTTGCAGAGCTGAGAAGCAAGGTCAGGCGTTAATTGGAATGAAGTCATGAGAAAGTGTTTACAGCTGAGAAAGGGCGGGGGCCCCTCCTTCGACAGTTAGGGAGATAGGATTGGTGAACGCTGGGCGGGAAACTGGACCCTAGTGACAATAAAGGAGCTAGGGGGAAAAGCTTCAGGGTTCTTCCATTGGGGCGTGGATGCTGGGAAGTTCCATCTGGGCAGGTATGCCATTCTGACAGGGTAGCTAGGAAAAGCTAGGCCTGGTTTGACTTACTTTGTTTCTGCAGACTCTTGGGGTTTGTTTTTATGTTCTTTTAGAGTCCCTTTTTATTCCCATTCCCTTTTCCTCACAACAACTACCTCACCCCCTTTTTCCCTTTACCTTCTTTTAGCCCCTTTTATAAGGGATTATTTTACTTATATTGGACACTTGGAGACCCTACACTGACTAATTTGTTATTCTTACTTTTAATAAAGTCTCCAACTTAATCTTGGTGTGTGTTCCTTTTTGAAAGGTTGGGGCTGCTACACCAGTTTGGTGTATGGGACCTTGGGAGGTGTGTGCCAGTCCCGGGAATTTTGGGACTGTGGCCTGCCCTGCGGGGTTGGCGTAAGATCAGCCTTCCTTCACAGACGTCAGCTACTCAATAAGGTTGTTTTGAGGGAAACCAAAATGGTAAAACAATAGATAAGTAGCTGTAGCATTTTTGAAGAGTTTTAGCAGGCGTCTGCATTTATTTGTGTGCCCAGGCCCCAGAGTGCTGCTAACAGAAATTACAGAAAGATCTTGTTTTGTTCAAGTTTCTACACCCAAGAAATTACCAAAATTCACAAAGTTCTCCATATTCATGTCAAAAAGAACTTGAGATTAAAAGAATTTGAGATTAAAACAATTTGAATATGGGAGAAACTATAACTGGCAGATTGGTCCATTCAGGCCCAGGGCTTGGAGTACTTTGCTCTTGAAACTCTGGGTTTGAATCCCTGTTTATTCAACTATGTTGGTGCTTAATTAGGGTTGCCACCTCCTTTTTTCTGGCAGGGTGCTCATCTTTAACAACTCTATGGCAGGCTGGCACATCAGAGTCCTCTCCATGCTGGGAATAGCTGAACCTATCAAATTTGGCTGGTGCAAAAAACCAAACCAAACCAATATTCACAAATTTGGGGGATAAAGAGCTGAGACTTTAAAAAATTGAGGAAAAAGCAAAACTGGCAGTTTCACCAATCCCTGTCTCAAATATGTGTAGTGAAATCTTTTTTTTTTTTTTTTAAATCTAGAATCTCATATGATTTGAAATACTCTGGATTAGAATACAGAGAAAATGCTGTGTAATCTCTTTGATTTTAAAATTTTGCATGGAAATTAGCATATTTGATGCAGCCAAACAAATTACTGAACAAAATTATTGCTCACTGGGAAAAACAGGTGCAGAAAAACTTGTATTGGCAGTGGGAATCAAGTGCAACTTTTCTGAGAATTGTCCCTCACTAGTGGTCTCACTAGTGGTCCAGGATTGTTCTGGCCCTTAAGGAGAATATGCAGCCCCGGCCACTCATATAGTCTTCCGCTGAAAAAGTGAAACTGTTTCTTCCACTTCAGTCACATGGTCTACTGGCTTTCTGGCTTGCCTCGTAAAGAGACAGAACACAATAAATATCTTGCTAAATATTCACATTTGCTCTGATGTTGTTCAGTGACCTTTCATTTCTCGACTGTTACTTCATGCCTTCACGATCCATGGCTTCATTTGCACACATGGTTGTTAAATCTGATTGGCTGTGGCAACTCATGAGATTTTGTTCATGGGGAACTTTGATGTTATTATATCACATCTATCACCATGATGTCATCGACGAAAATGCTTGCGTCCCCACAGCAAACTGGATTAAATGACAGTGAGGGCAAATGCAGTAGATGAAGAGGCAGTCCTATAAGGTGGACAGGTGCAGTGATCCCCTGCTTCTCCTCCACTTCTCCCAGTCCTTAAAAGACCCACCCCCACAGTCCCTCTCCAGCAAGCTACTTTACTGCCACATGTTTTTCCTTGTTGTTGGTCCTCTTGTCCCACCCTCCTTCCTGGCTGGGCTACTGAGTACATGTGATGGCTGCACATACTCAGAATGTTCCTCCAGCTCAGCTGCTGCATTACTACTGTACCCAGGGCCGGATTAAGCTAGGGGCTGTTGGAGCGGCAGCTCCAGGCCCTTAACAGACAATAGGCCTGCAATTATAGGGACACGCGGCGATTTTTCCTCCCTTCGGAGTTAGCTCTGATCGTTATCATTCAGCATAATTAATGATTTTTTCAAGATTAGAAAGGTGTTCTAAGCACATCTGCATTACAGGCTTGAGGCAAGACCTAGCAAGAACTGTTGTTCTCAAATTAGCATTTCAGTATCTTTGCATTTCAATCACTGTTACTACATTTCTTTGTGAGAACTTCTAGCACATGGGGGGCTTGCTAGGGTCTGTAATATTCAGATTTAGAAGGGACCTCTCTCTCCAGCCTCGAGCAAAAGATCTTTCTGATTCGCAGCTCAATTGTTCAAATGCTAGTTTAACAAAAAAAAAAAAAAAAAGCAACAAGAACAACACAATTATTCTTGGTCAAGCAAAGCTTCCTGGCTTTTTGTTGTGGCTGCTTTTTTTTTTTTTAAATAAATAATTTGGGGGAAATTGGGAAGACCCTTACTGATGAGCTGCAGGAGTTTTTGAGTTTTTGCTCCGTCAAGCGACCCCTCTCTGCCCACCCGCCTCCAAAATCTCCACCATGACTTCTGCTTGCTATGGGACAAACCTCTGGGATGGTCTTTACCTGCCGCTGCTCCTGATGGCCCTGCTCTGCACAGGTAAGGTTCAAAAGTTTGACTCTTTTGATCTGCAAGTTCTCCTTCTCCTTCTCCTTTTTTTCTGTAAAAGGGCTTTCCCTCTTTTGTGAGCCAAACTGAACGTAAGAGAGGGCTGTGTGTTTGTGGGTGTGGGTGTCTGCCTTTTGGGGGTGTTGATCCTCCTGCCGCCTGCAAAATGTCACCTGCCTGGCTAATACTGTGTGTGTGTGTGTGTGTGTGCACGTGCGCTTTCATGGGGAATTGTGTGGCATTTTAAGTTTTATTTTGAAAAACCCCAGAGAACAGAGTTCACCAAATATCCCTCTTGGATATTTTGGACTACAGTTCTCATTTGCCTCAGGCAGCATGGCCAGTGGCTGGGGAAGATGGTTTATGTTTATTTAAAAATGGTTGTTGTGAATGTTCTATTTATGTGAATGTGTCTGCCTTTTGGGGGTGTTGATCCTCCTGCCGCCTGCAAAATGTCACCTGCTTGGCTAATACTGTGTGTGTGTGTGTGTGTGTGTGTGTGTGTGCGCGCACGTGCGCTTTCATGGGGAATTGTGTGGCATTTTAAGTTTTATTTTGAAAACCCCCAGAGAACAGAGTTCTCTCTGTGTGTGTGTGTGTGTGTGTGCACGTGTGTGTGTGTGTGCTTGGCTAATACTGTGTGTGTGTGTGTGTGTGTGTGCACGTGCGCTTCCATGGGGAATGGTGTGGCATTTTAAGTTTTATTTTGAAAAACCCCAGAGAACAGAGTTCACCAAATATCCCTCTTGGATATTTTGGACTACAGTTCTCATTTGCCTCAGGCAGCATGGCCAGTGGCTGGGGAAGATGGGAGCTGGGGCCCCAAACATTTGGAAGGGCCCCGGTTGGGGAAGACTGCCCTAGAGGTTAAAAAACGTGGAGGTACTTATCATCAATGATATGTGATGAACGGTTTTATTGAGTTAACAAGCTTATTGTTTACAAAAAAAGAAATATTTTCAATATGTTTCTGTTTTGGCACTTTAATGGTAATTAAAATATTTAATTTGTTTTAATATAAAATTGCGTCTTCATTTTATTTATTTCCATAAAAAGGCCCACCAAAATCCTCAGCACCAGGCCCATAATGCTCTTAATCCGGCCCTGACTGTACCAAGTCAGCAGAAGGGGCAGGACGTCTGCGAGGAATGCTCTCCCTGCCTCCCATATATGGGCATGGTTGGGTGTCCTGCGCCTGCTCAGGACCCAGCATTTATTTTGCTTGGGCATCCACAAGGATCCTCCCCTAGCCAATAACCTCTTTGATTGATTGACTGATTGATTTTAAAAAAACTATGTCTGAGCAGAAAAGTCCAGGAGTACTACTGTTTCTATTTCTGGAAGAGCAAAATGTGGCTCCAAACAAGTGCTTGTGGGGTTGTACGTAGACAACCTCTGTCCCCAACCCTTTGTATGGAACTCATTTTCTTGAAGTTAGCTTGTCACAGTTTTGCATTTACTATGCCATGCTGCTGTGGATTCAAAAGACTGCTTTCCTGTGTTGTTGTGCAGATCCTCACCCCCACTCCTGCCCTCAACACGCACACACGCACGCGCGCACACGCACGCGCGCACACACACACACACACACACACACACAGCTTTTCAGGCATGATCTTAAAGTTAATTTGCCTCAGTTTCTCCTTTTGCAACCGGTTGCTGCTGGGTTCAAAATACGGCTCTTTTGCTGCTGTGCAGTGGTCTTTGCAAATTAAGAGAGGAATGGATAGAAAACTAGATTTACTTGCCTCTACCTATGGTGACCCTGCCCCCACCCCACCAGCCCCAGTGGGTGGGTGTTGAGAAGAACATTATCTAAACAAAGCAAAGTACATCTGCAATGGGGGTGGTGCAAATTGGCAAAAATAGGAGGCACTTTTTGATTGGAAACCAAAACAAAAAAAGGAGGGAATAGTTTTGGTTCAATCCTAATTCAGACACAACAGCCCTGCAGGTTGTGTCAATAGGTTAAAGTATGGGGGAGGAAGCACCAATGGAGAGGCCTTGCCTCCATTTTACTACCTTTGGAGCGCTCAATCTACAGTTAACCCCCACAGTATTTTTTTTAAAAATGCTATCTGAAGTGTGGATTTGTTTGGAAAAGCCCACTGTTTCCCACTGGCTTCAACATAGGTTGAATCAGATAGGGCTCCATGGTCTGAGTAAACTGGTAAGGGAAAGCCCTGTCGATAATTCATCTACTAATCCAAGCAGGAAGGGAGAACACTGACCTGCTTTGTGTGCAGAAGGCCCAAAGTTCAATCCCCGGCATCTTCAAGTGGGACTGGAAAAACTCTTCCCTGAAAACATGGAGAGTTGTTGCCAGGGTGGCTATGTGTCCTCTTTTACAGAGGACAATGCTGTATTTGAAGGTCTCTGAAAGGGGAGTCCTCTAGTCCAAGACCGTTTTGAAGATCAAGAAACCTCAGAAGGGAGTGCAGGGGGTCTGGAAGCGGCCCATCAACAGAGAGCACCTGGACAACAGGCTGAGTAGGCACAGACCTGGTCGTCACAGTCTTCCCCATTATGGTGAGATCTATTGTAGTTCTATTTAAATTATAGCAATTATTTCTAGATTTGCATATATATATATATATATATATAGAGAGAGAGAGAGAGAGAGAGAGAGAGAGAGAGTAGGATGAGTAGGATGTGCAAATATTATGCAAATCTGTGCCCTCTTTCATCCTCTCCTTTGATTATTTATTTCTTCTTTTCTGGTGATGCACAAGTGGCCACCCTAAGTGCCAGTCAGGGTCTATGATGCTAGGCTAGATGGACCAAAAGTCTGACTCAGTGACCTGGCTCGCACGTAGCAAGAAGCCACCCATGGGGTGAATTTCCCTGTGGAACTTCTCGTTGTGCCACTGGGTATTCGGGGTGCAGTGGGTGGATGCATGCCGTAGCTTCTCGTAATGTGCAAACCCAGCAAGGGTGGGTTGCTGGGGTGGTTGACAAGCCACCCAGAAACAATAGGCTGTTTCAGGGTTGCTTCGTCCGTTCCTATGCAGCTTCTTATGTTCCTTTGAGCATTTCCTGATTCCTTGTAATTACAGAAATAGCACTGGTGTAATTGAGAACAAGCCTCTGCTTGTGCTGTCTACTACAGCATGTGAAGAATAGAAAAACAACAGAAAATTGACATTAATGTATTTTGCAACTAATGTTCTACGCTTCATTTGATGCTTCACTTTTAATATTTCAGTTCAAGCAACTACATTTTTTCAGTAGTATACAGTCCCTCACTTTTCTTTTCTTTTCTTTTTTTTACTTCTAACAAAAAATGGAAAGGGAAGGTTCATCCAACATTTTTTTTAAAATGAAGTATTGGTGGGGGAAGGTTCACTAACAAACAAAATTGTTTTTGCTCACATTAAGAATGTGAGCAAAATACACCACTTGTAGTTTTCTTCAGGACTGAAGACCTGTGCAATGTTTGTTAAGGCGGGTGTATTTTTATTTTTACTTGCACCACTCTGACTGGCTGCATTAAGATCTTAGGACTTTGAGTCAAATTTTTGTTTATCTGATAAATGCAAACTCAGTTGTTGCAGGGAATGTCCTCCCCAAGGAAGCACTTCAGTTGCATCTCCCTTACTGAGAGCTCAAAATGCAACATTTTGTTGTTAGGAACATGCAATTTCCCACTGAGCTGGTACTTCCATCGCCACTCTAATGAGTGCTGTATGGAGTATGGTTGTACATACTGTATGTCACAGACACACTCATCCCACCCATGGCTATGGCATTTTGTAAATATTTGTAGTTTATCTATGTCTGCATACACACTTAAAATCCTGCCAACTGACTTGAAGTGTTCTCCCAGCATCTTACAAATGGAATATAAAGCATAGTACATATACAATCAATAAACCAATTAAAACAACAATCATAACACACTAAAATATCCAAAAACAAATCAAACCAGCAGTCAATAAAAACTGGCTCCAATTCAACAGCTGGAAGCTTTCCTGAATAGAAAAGATTTTATGGACTTTCTAAAGTTCTAAAGAGATTTTGTGAGATAGGAATATAGGAATTTAGTAAGCCGCCTTATAGTGAGTCAGCCCATTGGTCCATCTAGGCCAGCATTGTCAACACTTACTTAGTCAGTGGCTCTGCAGAGTTTCAGGTGGGAGTTTCCCCAGCCCTACCTAGAGATGCCGGGGATTGAACCTGGGACCTTCTGCATTCCAGTTAGGGAAGGGCCATGGCTCAGTGGTAGAGCTCCTGGTGGGTTCTCTGGAGAGCCATGCCAGCCGCTAAATGCCTCAGCAGGGAAGTAGCTAGCAGGGCTCCCCAGGCAGCCCAGCCACCTTTCTCTCCGAGAACTGTGCAGGCCACTCTCCAGAGTGCCAGCTGGGTGGCTCAATGCTTTGATCTGAGGACCCCTCAGAAGGAGAGCCATGCTGGGAACTTTCCTGCTGCAGCATTTGCCACAAGAGAAGAGTGGCCACCAGAGCTCTCTGGAGAGCACGCCTGCCCTATGCCTTGCTCCGAGGAGTCATCAGACCAAGGCATCAGCCTGGGCCTAGCGTCAACAGTGGAAATAGTGGTGGGCTCCCCTCCCAGTGTTGAGGGTGCATGCTCCACCACCCTTCCAGATCTACCACCTGATGTGAGGGATTCACCCTGCTTAATGGGAGGGCCAGCCCTGATGCCTTATGTCCAAATGCAAATCCACATCCAGTCTGTGCTTGCAATTTCCAATCCAGCAAGGGAATACATGGAAGCTGGTTCTGCACATGAATTTCCTTTGCTGGATTGGAGGTATATAATTTTCATTTTTGATGTTTTAGTGTTTGTTGTTGTTTTTTAAAATTCAGTTCTTTGCTGTGTGTTTCCCCTCTCCAGGGTTGGAGTGCACATCTCCTATGAATTGGTCTTTTTACAAACAGCTATGAAATGGAGAATGCCTATTCCTACCCACAGCAGCAATCTAGCCCCTTTTATTATTTGGTGAACGTGATGAACCAGAGCATGCAGAGGTATTTTTTTCTTCTTAAGCTTCTGCCTTGCTTCTAGCTCATTTATCTGACCTCCCAAAGGGTCAAAACCTGTACACATTTCAAATAAATGGCCACCATCCGGCTTTTCCGGGCCGCTAGAATCTCTTATTAAAATCATCTTATGAAAAGAACCCCAATATCATCTGGGGAATAAACCTAATGACATGAGTAGGCAACAACTGAAAATCCCCATGGCATAATATGCAATTAAAAAGTAAAATTGAGTTTATTTAAGGAAATCAGTGTTCATGTTGCATTTAAAAGGAAGAGAATACTTCAAAACTAGCAAGAAGCATAAAAAAGTAGAAAAGTGCAAGTTTTCTTAGCGAAAGCCTGTTATAATGCCCAGGGCCAGGTTTTAAGGTTAGCCAGGGCCCAACATTACATGGTTTCCAAAAAATCCTTTGTGCAAACCATTTCAAACTAGAGACAGCTGCAAATTATCTGAGAACAAAGAAGCAAGGAGAAGCAGGTCGTCTACTCCACAGTTAGCAAATTCCAAACGGAATCTCTCCAGATAAAGAAGAATCCCTGAGGATCAGCTAAAATACCTTCTTTCTCCTCCCCCCCCCTTTTGTATTTCACACATCTTTTCAGTGGTACTGAAAAATTACCCAATCAGCAGGGATGGGGACTCGGACTCGAGGACTCGACTCGTGAGTCGGACTGAGTCCTCCCTCTGACTCGACTCGGACTCGAGTCCCAATATTTTTAATGGGACTCGAGACTCGACTCGGGACTCGAGACCAAGGACTCTTCAACATCCCTGGGCTGCGCCAGAAGGACTGGAGAGGAACGTGATTGCCGGCGAAGAGTGCATGGAAGCGAGGTGTGCCGCTGCTCGGTCACTATGGACGGCTACCAGGAGTGCAGCCCCAACAGTGTGTCAAGATTTCTTTTGATTGATGTGTTGCATACTTGGGAGAGGCAGAAGAAGGACCTGAGATTACTCTGTGTGGCTGCTCTGAGTGTGTTTCTGGTTCCAGCAAGTTCATCACCAGTGGAGCGGGTGTTCAGTGAGGGTGGAATTGTGATGAGATCTCACCGTTCCAGAATGGGGGCCAAACATTTAGAAAAAATCATGTTCCTCAAATGCAACATGGATAAGTTTTAGGAAGTACAGCAAGTTTATTTTTTAAAATCATTTTTCTAAAATGCAACCTTTCAAACATTTTGGGTTTGGCTGCCTCTGCCTGCCTGTCTGGGGTTCCCAGCCTCCTCTGCCTGCCTGGTCTCTTCTTGACCAGTTCAACAGTTGAATTGTCCAAGACAAAGGCCTCTGCCTGCCTGCTTTGGGGTTCCCTGCCTCCTCTGCCTGTCTGGTTATTTTGGGTTTTTCTGCTTGGTCTGTTCTTGCCAAAATCAGTTGCAGAGTTTTGAAATAAAAAGGCACACTTGTGCCTAGAATTTATTTAAACCACACATCTGAAGTAGCCTTATTTTGTTGGGAAAACCCCTCATTGATTTTAATAGGGACTCGTGGAGTCAGCTTTGGGAGTGACTCGTGACTTGTGACTCGTGAGTCACCATTTTGGACCAAGGACTCGGACTCGAGACTCGGGTCCAAAGACTCGTGACTCGACTCGTGACTCGAGACCAAGGACTCTTCAACATCCCTGCCAATCAGGACAGCAAGAAAAGCCAAACTCACCAATCATGAAGGTGAGGCAAATAACATTTTCAGATCACCTGCAAATGTTGAGAGAAAGTGACTTCATCCTGTCTACATGACAAAGAATACATATCTGACTACCTATGTGACATGGGATTCTTCCACAGGAAATTCAACACACATATACATTCCAGAAGGCTGATAATGAGAAGCAGGAGGCCTTAAAATGTTGGATCTTGAAATTGGGAATGCTCAAGGTGTTTGTTCCATCTACATTTTTAAGCAAACTGAGCTGGTTCACATGTCCTGACTAATGCACAAATTGGAACAGCTATACTTTCTCTCTCTCTCTCTCTCTCTCTCTCTCTCTCTCTCTTTTGCACTTCTCTGAATTTTGCATAACAAATTGCAAATTGCAAGTGTATTTTAAGTTAAAATGTGTACCAAAAAAAAAGCATGTTTTAGGGTAAGATGCATACAAAATTCATACTTGGTGATAAAATACAATAAAAAATAATATGAGTTTCATGCAGGGTTTCACCCCACACACACCCCTAAAGTCACAGATGGATTCAGAAATCGGAAATGGGATTGACACAGACTGGAAACAGACCGATCCATCTGCTTGGAATTATGGAGCTGATCAGTCTAAGTTAACCAAACCTTAGAAATCCAGCCCACTTCCATCATGGTGACAGAATAACTAACAAAGAAACAATGTTATGAGGATGGCCAAAGCATATGAGAGAAAAAGTTGTGTGTGTGGGGGGGTGTCATCTGCAAAGCCCTTTCCATGTTGTCTAAGCTAACTTGTTTTTCTTTAAGCTACTGTCTCCCGGCAGGGAGTCAGACAAACAGGGTGACTACATTACTGTATGAGAATGACTAAAATGAGACACAACAGACTCATCTACAAACATAAAATTTTAATGGGCTTTCTGGAGAAATGCAAAAGGGGAAGAAAACAAAACAACCACAAAACAGGACAGAGATAAAAAATATGGATGCCCAGCTGTTACAGCTGTGCACGACTCCCCCATTTCCCCTCTTAAGCATTCACATGTGAAGAGCAGTTGTTACAAATACAGCACCTTCTTCCTCGTAATTCATCTGCCAGTTGGCAGCTAATTTGATCCTTCACTTAATTTGATCAAAACCTCTGAAACTAAATCACTTTGTGGTGAAATTACTTCTTGCTTTTTTTCTTTCCTCTCACTATGGGCAAGTATTGTGGCATAAATTTATTCATGGCTTAACACAGTTGCTGTTTAATTAGTTATAAAAGTGTCTATAAATAAAGACAGACCAAATTCTGAGTAAAATGCTGGAACAATTTCTAGGAAAGTCCACATGAGAATTAAGGATTGTGTGCTACCACAAAAGTATACTTTACAGCTGTGGGCAGAACTATGCATTATATTATGTTTTCATTGGCGGACTATTGTTTCTTATAATGATGATAAGAAACAAGTGTCTGCCACTGAAAATAGAAGCTCTGCGTTGAGTTATCCCACTATACTGTAGTGTGTAGAATAATTTACTTCATGTCCAGAATCAGTATAAAGAGCATTTCCCTCCCTGCTTCTCTTTGATATAATCGGCTGTAGCTAAGCTAACAACAGGCATAATGAAAGAGTCAATATAATAATCTCAGGGCATAAAGTAAGTTGTACTATAGGTTAAGAAGGGGGAGAGGTCAATATGACACAGGGCTGCCATTTTCATTGAGAGCTGCATGCTTCTTATAATGTATAGTTCAGCCTGGTGACAGTATCCCTTCAGACATGTGCTTCTATGCATACAAAACATGGTGGGCTTTTGTGTGATAAATAAATACTTGAAATGGGTCTGGATATTGTCAAACATAATTTAGTGATGGTGATCAAACTTTGAAGAGCCTAGATGGTTCTACAACATATGTAGTCACAGTGTCTTATGGGAAGTTGCATTTCAAAGGAGAAAATAATTGTACACATCCTACAGTCATCTAGGAGATGTTCAGGGTAAGGATGGGTAAAAATTTTAGTTTGGTTTTGCTTTGAATATACCAAAACTTGGAACAAAATTAAAAACCAATATTTGGAACAAAAAGAACTTGAGATTTATTTATTTTTAAAAAATGGATGTGGAGAAAATGAAAGAGACAGATTTGTCCATCCAGGCCCAGGGCTTTGAGTGTATAGCCCTTAAAAGTTTGGGTTTAAATCCCTGTGTATTCAACCATATTAGTGCTTAATTAGGGTTGCCACTGCCAGCTTTTTTTTCCTGACAGATTCTCATCTGTAACAGCTATATGGCATCACGGTCCTCTCCATGTTGGGAAGAGAAGAGCTGTACCTACTGAATTTAGCCAGTGCAGATGGGTGAGAATTTTGTTTCAGTTCATTTCTGATAAGAATTTACCAAAATTTACAAAGTTCTTCATATCTGGGAGAGAAAGAACTTGCGATATTAAAAAAACTGAATGCAGGAGAAAGCAAAACTGGCTGATTCACCCATTCCTACTTCAGAGCCAGCTTTTTCTATAGGCAAATAACGCACTTGCCTCATAAACCAACCCTGCAAGCCATCCGCACACAACCTTTTCTGGGCTGGTAAAATGACTGGCCGATTGCACAGAAAGCAACTGTGTGCCTGGGAGAGGCAGGGGCCCATGCGTGGAGCGCAGGAACAGTGAGTGCAGGGAGGTAGAGTACAAAAACAGAACCCACCGAAGGTGTCCCCTCATCCAGGTCAGAAGACTATAATACTGCTGAAGGCATCAGGGACCTAAATTGATAGAGATTGGCGATCAGCGACAATCATTTGGTGGGCCTTGAGTTTTATGGCATGGTGGCATCTAGGACATATTGTGCAGTATAGATGGGATTTATAACACACACCTCATCACTGATAAGACATTTCTTAAGAAAAAGAAGCCATTTTTTAAAGGCAAAACAGTTTTCTGCCAGCTTGCCAAAATTCACGAGGAATATCAGAACATAAAAGCCTGATTATTTTTTTGTTGTTGTTATTTAAGATTTAAGAAACAACAGCATAGTTTCTTGTCCATTTGGCTGAGAGGAAGTAGGGTAAAAAGAGTCTTCAAATAGCATTGCCTCAAAACAGCCTAGGATAGTTCATTTGACCAAAACATTGATTGGGGACTAATGACAGGCAAGTTATTTCAGGATTTTAGCCTAGCGTTTCAGACCATAAATGTAAAGCTTGAACATAAAAGATAAGGTTGGCTGATACAGAAGAAGTAGGA
The DNA here is from genome assembly GCA_021292165.1 of Shinisaurus crocodilurus. Taxonomy (NCBI): domain Eukaryota; kingdom Metazoa; phylum Chordata; class Lepidosauria; order Squamata; family Shinisauridae; genus Shinisaurus; species Shinisaurus crocodilurus. Next base: position 77,480,916 of record CM037879.1, on the reverse strand, counting down.
TGAGGCAGAGAAGACCAGAAGCAGCCATCTTGAAAGCTGAAAGGATGGCTGCTGGTAATTGAAGCAGCCCATAATAGCTAATTAACGAAGAGCAAAAATTGCTCAGATCCCTAAAACTCAGAGGTAAGAAAATATCCACTAATTAGATTCAGTTTGGCATAAGCAGTGCCTGTGTTTTCCCCAAGGAAAATAGGACTAATGATGGCCTTTTCCTATGGGGAAGTGATCCATCCAATTACACTACAGAGGCCCCTCAACTCATTACTTCCCTTACCCTACACCTAAGCAGAATCTTCACAGAAAGCCCGGGATGTGATATGTTCACTTAGGAATTTAAATGAAAGTCCTCTTGAAATGAGCAACTAAACCGAGTTGAGTGTTCCACATTTTGATGCTCGTCGATTCAGAATGTGTAACTTCAAAATTTGTTATGAGATCAACAGCCTTCTTTGAAATTGATTTTAGCTAAAACATAAGCCATTCCCTCTACCATCACCACCAAAAAGAATCAAGCTTGCCACCTACTTACCTTTAATGGGAACATACCATGTCAAGTCTGTAGAAACAAAAGATCAAAATGTTCTGACATATCATGGGGCCAAGGGACTTGTCTCCCTCTGTATGTCTCTTTGACACTGTCTATTAGGTGCATAATGGAAAATACAATTCTAATATTTTTGCAATGTCTTCATGATGGAGAACACCATGCATGGTGGTGGTCGTGGTGGAACCCATATTTATTTTTACATCCTGCCTTTTTCCTCTTGCAAGGAACCCAAGGTGGCTTTCATAGTCCCCCTTCTCTCCATTTTATCCTCACAACAACCTGTGAGGTAGGTTAGGCTGAGAGTCAGTGACTGGCCCAAAGTCACCTAGTGAGCTTCATGGCCAAGTGGGGACCAGTACCCAGATCTCCCGGGTCCCAGTCCAACACTCTAGCCACTGCACCACCACACTGGCTCTCATATTGGTAATGATCAAATTGTTCTGCAGTACAACAGTAGAGCATCTGTCACAAAGAGGCATTTTTAAGTGGCCTACATGTGAGAACTGTTCACACATTACACTGAATGCATGTCAATGGGGATGTGATCACACCCACTTGCACCTACCTGCTGGGAACTCCCCCTGCCCCCTACATGCATTGGCATAACCTGTGAAAGAACCTACATGTGTGCAAACTAAATGTACGTAAACTTTGTACACACAGTCAGGGACCCTTGAATAAGCAGGGTCCCTGATCAGAGAGAGAAAGCCTTCTACACATCTATTGGGAATAAGGATGCTCTATGAAGTGAGCCATTAATTAGATACCATCTTACCATGTGGATAATTTGGCCCTCAGTGCATAGTTTCCTTCCATGTGATTGCTAAATATACATGGTGGTGGCATGTGTGTTAGCAGCAGAGACACAAACCTCACAGCAAGGGCTAGACTACATGTGAGCCAGATTTGGTACACATACCCTGATCCCAAAACTTTCTGCCATAAACAGAAAGGAGCTTGTTTGGTTATATGAATTTTGTATCAGGCCCAATACCTTGCAAGGGAGCATTCTTGGATCCCATATTTCTTTTGCACTTAATAATTTACTCCTGTTTTGAAGGGTGTTTATATTTTCAAGAAGGCTGGGTAAACTACTAGCAGCTGTGACTTCTGAAGGCTACTGCAGGGCCAAAATACAAGATGCACTTTTCATAATGACAATTTAAATCAGTGAGGCCGGCCACATGAGGCACATGCTGAGTTTGTAGCATCAGGAGATGCCTTTCCTTCTGTTGCCATGACACCTGTTCCCTAGTTCCAAGAATCCCCTTGAAGCTAGTAATATAGAATGACTAGCACTGTAATTTGGGATATATATAAAAATGACACAATGGGATTTAAAATTTGGATGAGAAAGTGGGCCACTTTGTAAGGGGGGGAAATGATTGAGGATTGATTACTTAAGTTTTAAATATGGTGCGGAGGCATAATTTCTGCCAGAAATATACATTATTATTGCCACCTTTTCTTCCCTCTGTGGAAGGCCTCTTTTCACTGCAGTAACTACATTACAATCAGGAATATAACAAATGCATTTCCATGCCAGGAAAAGTGGACCGTGTTGAATTTTTGCTGGTCACACAGCTCTAAAAGGCACAGTCACCCGGTCAGATTAAAAATGCAATGAGAAGATTTACTTGGAAGTAAGACCTGGCCTACACATGCAGCAGAATGACTTGGTAGAACAGGGCATATATTTTCAGAAAAGGAGCAGGAAAGGGTAACCTGCGTGCTGGAGCAACTGGGGAAGCTGCACCTGCTGAACTTTCCTCTTCTGCACAACTATTAAAGTTCAAGAACCCTGTCCTCTTTTCCACCCTAAGTGGAAAGGTTAAAATATTTGGGGCCCTTTTTTCATTTAGAAAGAAGGTGAGTAATGGGGGCAAGGCACATGGCTGAAGTGTATCAAATTATACATGGTGTGGAGAAAGTGGATATCAATGGCTACTACTAGCCTTGATGGATATATACTATCTGCAGAATCAGAGGCCACATGCCTCTGAATACCAGTTGCTGGGGAACTAACACAGTGGGGGAAAGCTCTTGCCCATAGAGCCCGGTTGTGGGTTGGCCACTGTGAGAAACAGGATACTGGACTGGAGAGGCCTTTGGTCTAATTCAGCATGGCTCTTCTTATGTTCAGATAGCGGGTGGGGATCCCATATATGAATTCTCCCAATGTAAAAACAAAACCCACCTCTCTGCAAGTAACACAGCAGAGAACAGGCTTGACGAGAAACTTTCATTCTTGTGTCATCCTTTCTGACTTGCAAGTTTTTCACTTTGTTTTCATGTGAGGGAGCATTAAAATATGTGACACACACCCCTGCAGCCTGAATAATCATAGAACAATCATAGAATGAAGGAACCTATAAGGCCATCGAGTCCAACCCCAATAAGTACAGCTCATTCTACCACCACAGGACTCTGCCACCTCATTCTGCTCCATGACCATGCCGAAGCGCTGCTGAAATCGATAACTCATTATGAGATTGTTGGCTTTTTCACTGGTCCTGTAATGGCAGCCCGGTGTTCAGAATATTGCTGTACACTCACATTGTAGGGAAATGTTTATCTTCTGAAATAGTGGGTCTTGTTTATCGATTTATTTCGGTCTACAGACCATAACACACAAATATATACAAATACAGATATATACAACCACAGTACATTCATTTAATGTTACTTCGATTATATCTGAAGAAGGATGTGGAATTATAAAAAGTGATCATACACAGATATAATCCATGGTCAATAAAATAGAGCCCAAGGCTAGAAATTTGGCTACATTCAATGTGACCCCAGGTTGAACATCTGCCAACAAAATAGAAACATAAAACTTGTCGGTATTTATTTCATAGATTTCATAGAGTTGGAAGGAGCCTACAAGGCCATTGAGTCCAACCCCCTGCTCAATGCAGGAAACTAGAGGAGGGGTCTCCCATCCAAGTAATAACCAGGCTTGACCCTGCTTAGCTTTCCACGCTCAGACAAGCTGCGCCAGCATAAGCCACATAGGATATATTTCCCAGATAAGGGGAAAGGATTGGGGAAATAAAATGGAGTCCCAGATCTCTATAGAAGAAAATAGTAGTATCTTAAGCATGTGTTTTGCTCACTGCTGATTTGACTTGTTTCTTCCTGCCTCAAGCAACTGGTCTGGATAAGTTAGGCAATTGGGCCATGTAGCTAAAAGCTTTTCTTCCTGTAGGCAGAGAGTCCTTCCCTTGTCTTGAGAGGCACAGAATAGCTTTCTATGATAGCAGGACCTGTCTGGGAGCTTTCAGCCTGAGTGAGCTGCCCTGTTGATTGGAGGGCTATGCGAGTGCCGAGGAAAAGAGCGCTGTGGGACTGGAGGGGAGGGTGTTCTCCAGTGTTGAATAATAGGTAAAATGAAGATTTGGCACAAATCTTAATTAAAAATACAGTGCAGCAAAACATGGCCAGCCGTTTCCACCGCGTTCATTCCACAGGGGCATATTCGCTCTTGATATGGGATACCCCTAGGTATGTAACCGAGCAGCGCGTCAGACAGGAGCAAGGCCCGAACTGGGCCTGCTCGCGTCCGACGGGCTGCTCAGCCATGCACACGGGCTTTCCCTGGGCTCTCCGCCGAGCGGAGAGCCTTCCTCCCTGTCCGATGGGTCCCGTTGAGTCACTTCTGGCGCGGAGGAAGTGACGCGATGGGACCCTGCTCCATCGCACTGGACCCCCCACGCTCTGTTTTTGGCTGGGGAAACCAGGGCAACAGGGATGTTTAAGCCCTGTTGCCCTGGTTCCTCCCGCCAAAACAGAGCATGGGCGGGGGTCCAGCGCGACGGAGCAGTGGCTCCAGCGGCAGCTGAGGCGGCGGAGGTGGTGGCGCGCAGGACCAGGTAGGCGGCGGGGGGTCCTGGCGGCAGCAGCGGGGGGTGGGGGGGTCCGGCGGGGGGGGTTCTCCGGAGGCAGCGCAAGTGGCACGAGCGGCACGGACAACGCTCTGCGCTGCTCTGAAGAGCGCGATAGGGCTGCCACCATTCACGGGGAGGGTGAGCCCGGAGCGAGCCTCAGCCGACTCCAGCTCGGCCCCACCACTACCTCTAAACCTTCCTTCCAGCAATGATGAGGGCAAAGCATTTAGCCTGGCTAAAGTAAACCCTTTCCTGAATTTCAGGACATTCAGCTCTGCTAGATATTTTGCTTGTGCTAATGCCCTCCCCTCCTCCCCGAACTCAGAATACGTTGCAGCCTGGCTCAACAGATTTTGCAATTCCACATCCCTGACACACTGCCGAACCAGTGCTTTAGCTTTTCCGTATCCCATGGAAACTAAAAAGTTTGGTGCAAGACCTAAGTTGTGCAATTTCTCATACAGAACAGATTTCCATTTGGACTGCCGTTTGTCTGTTAGTGTTAATGGCGCCAGGCCCTCCGGGGAAAAAATCAGCTTAAGCCAATAGTGGATCCTAAGTATCCATGCTTGCGCCTCAACTGAAGTTTGACCAGTTTCCAGTCGAACTATTGCATTTGAAACGCATCTCGGCACTCCTAAGACTGCCCGCAAAAATTTAGTTTGGATGACTTCAAAAGGGGCGTGACATTTGTAGGAGCAAAGCTGGGCACCATAAAGCATCTGCGGTATGATTTTTGCATTAAAGACCTGAATAGCTGCGGGTACGTATTGTCCACCTTTTGTAAAGAAGAAGCAAAGAAGGGCCTTTACGCGCCTCTGGGTGTTCTCTGTTACATTTTTAATCTGTACGTTCCGTGTCCCCCTGGGCTGAAAAGTTATACCTAGATATCTGAATGTGGCAACCTGCTCTATGGGATGATTATTGATCAGCCACCTATGCTTTAACCTCTTCCTGGAGAATACCATAACCTTTGATTTCTCATGGTTAATTGGCATCAACTCGTTTTTACAGTATCGGTCCAAAGCCCCTAAAAGGCGCCTTAGGCCTACGCTTGTCAGAGAGAGCAGCACTGCCTCATCTGCATACAAAAGTATTGACAGGAACTTATTTGCCAACGTAGGTGGGTGGGCTTTCACTTCTGCCAAGCTTTCTACTAAAGAATTTATATAAAAATTGAATAGGCTTGGTGCAAGTATACAACCTTGTTTTACTCCCTTTACAGTTGGAATTTGCTTGGTAAGATGTCCTGCCCTAGGATGACCTCTAAGTTTGCTGGCAGAAGGTGTGGAGGATTTCATTGTCTCTCCGAACTTTCTGTCTAAAATCCTCAGGAACAATTACTGGCATCAGACTCAGGTATATTTCTTCCCTCCACATAAATAAAAGCAAAATACTATGAACTAGTGTTGATTGATTTTATTTTCCAGGCTATTGCTAATGTCATGGGGTTTTCTGAGCAATTTATATTAGTGTAATTTTTTAGAAAAAAACCTTCACACCCACAAACCCCAAATCTGGATACCGACAAGCTATTTTTACAGTGTAGAAATATATATAAGAAGATCTGACATTTGCAACTGTCATTTTCCTATCACTCCCAGAGAACCCATTGTCTTGTTTCTACATCTTTTTGCCTTGATTGTCTCTCACTTTTCCTTTGTGACAGACAAAAGGAATTTAATTGGAGGACATTAATGGATGTCCATGGTAGGGAGAGGGTTAATGAGACTTCTTCTGGCAAGGTGTTCCCATTAGATAATAGATACGAAGGCATCACAATAAATAATTATGTGACTTATTTTGATATGACAGGAAGAACAGAGATGAGAGTAGGGGAGCCATCCCACACACACACACACACACACCCCTGAAGTCTTGTCTTGTCTTAACAATTGCACAAGAGCCAATGCTTTCCCCCATCACTGCATCCCTGTGCTAGGGAAAGCTGCATGTCTTGAATTTCTGCTTCTGAGACACAGACAGGAGCCCTACCTGAAACCACCTTCCAAATCACATAATGCAGAGTCTTTACACCAGTGACAGCAGCCACCAGAACATGCACTGCTGGCCCAGAGATGCTCCACAACAGTAGTGGTCAGGGCCGGTGCAAGGCAGTTTGGTGCCCTAGGCAAGATCAGATATTTAGCGCCCTCCCTTCCCACTTGAGCCCTCCCTCCCTCCAGCCCTATGCCCATTATGAGTGGGTGATCATCTTTTTAGGGGGGGGAAACACGCCCACGGGCGGCCCAAGCGAGCCATCCCGGGCTACGTGCTTGCCTGCTCTTGAGAGCTAGAGGACCATGAGGGCAATCACCCCTGAAGGAAAACGCACTAGGGCAGAGAGCCTCCTGCCTCATGGGAGTCATAGTTTCCACGCAGGAGGAGGAGGAGGAGGAAGAGGGCAATCGTAGCTTTTGCATAGTGAAAACTCTCTGCCACTTAAAGTTTATTCTGAGGATTAATTGCATCCCTTGTGTGTGGCCAAGTTCCCGTACAGAAAAGCAGAGGTGCTAGAGCTGCCAGGAGAGGGTGAGAACTACAATGCCCACAATGCTCGGAGGCAAGGTAGGCGGGGAGTCGAGAGGGCTGGTGGCGGAAGGGAGAAGGAAAGGAGACGGGCCGGCGCGTGCACAGAGAGCCTCGCGTCGTCCTCTGCGGGGAGGCAGCCCAGCGGCGGTGGCGGCGGCACGATGCCCCACGACAACATGGCCTCCCTGATCCAGCGGGTGGCCAAGCAGGCCCACTTTACGTTCCGCCCACCAGGCGGTAAGAATAACAATAGCGGCGGCAGTGGCGGGCTGCGCTTCGCGGAGAACCTCCAGCGGCTGCAGCAGCTGCTGAACGAGGTGCGGGCTGAGGACCTGCGCTTGGCTGCGCGGCGTCCATCGGCGGTGCCACTATTGTTGTTCTTACCACCCGGCGAGTAAGTCCCATTGGACTTAATGGCACTTACTTCTGAGTAGACATGGATCGGATTGCACACTGCATGGCTGCAGGCTGGGAGGAATCCCCTTAAAGGCACAGACCTAGGAGCCTACACAGACACACACCCCGCAGTGAATTCGACGTGAAGGGGCTGGAGACCTTCTGTTGCTGAGTCTCCTTGGTCCTGTCGCACTGCGGTTGGCGCGGACAGGACCGGGGGGGCCCTAAAGGTTATCCTGGCATCGAAGTGACAGAGCAACCTGGTCAGGGAGATTTTTTTTTCCAAGGCATTTCTGGCGCCCCCTTTAACCCTGCACCCTAGGCAGCTGCCTAGTTGGCCTAATGGTAGCACCGGCCCTGGTAGCGGTTTCTAGCAGCCTCCATATGTGGGTGTTGAAATGAATCCCTTCTTCACGTGTTCATTGAACACGGGGGGGTGATAGCGGGAATTCACCTGTTGGGGGGCGTGTGTGCCAGGGTCTGCCAGGCAGGGAGCACACCACACAGAGAGTGCAGCTTGGAAGTCTGGGTGGATGAGATCAGGAATGGGGGGGGTGGTAGTGGTGACCTTTCCCAGGGTGAAAATAACTGCTGGTAGCCAGAGCGGGCTTATGGCCAGCTATATTACCCAGTGGCCATGCCCCTTCCATCTCAACATGCCTGCAGCAGCTGCACTTCAGCATTAGTGAGAAAAGGGCCCTCTGTGCACATAGTTACGCTCAAGTAAGGTAGGGCTCTTTCTTGCTGTTGGGAATCCTGGCCAATCGGAGGTCCCAGTTGGGTCGAGGAGCCCTACACATGTCACAGCTATATGCAAGCTGGGCCCCTTTCCGATGAATGCCAAACATTACTTGCATTTCACTGAACATTTGAGGAGGCTAAAATATAGGCAGCTTTTAAAAATTGGAATAGGAGAAACTGAAAGGCATGAAATAAAAAGAGAAGCTTGGTGTTGATACAAGGAGTGACTGAAATTCTGTGTAAAGGTTTAAGCAGAAGGGGTGACATGATAATAGTAATGGGAATGAAAGAGGAAGTTAGTAAAAACATTTGTTCTGGCTGAAGGGGAGGAATTCAGTAAGAGGTTTTAATCATTTGAGCCAGTGTAGCATAGCAGTTAAATGACCAAGAAATAAATCAGGAAGCCCCCAGTTTGAATCTCACCTTTGCTGTGAACTCATTAGATGGCCTTACAAAACCACTCTTTCTCAGCCACAATCCCTCCCAAACTGCAATATGGGAGATAGATAATCATACTGACTTACCTACCTTACATGGTTGTTGTAAGGATTACAATTTGATATTGCATGTGAAGTTCTTTGAACACTTGATAAAGCTATCCAAATTATTATTATTATTATTAGACATGTTATAGACAACAGCTTTGTTTTTTTTCTTTTTATATTTGTACGTATTTTCTGCACATTTCCCCAAATGTATGTATCAATTGTGCACATTTTTCAACTGTACACATTTTCTCCCATTGATTAAAGTGTGTTTCTGTGCATTTTTCAAATGTATTCATTTTTTCATGTGCATTTTTCAAATGTGCACATTTTTCAAACACACTTTTTTTTGGGGGGGGGTTACATGAGTTGCATCTCAAGTATGTAAATTGCACTCCGGTCTGTGTTCAGTTCTGGGACGGGCAAACTAAGTAAATTCTGGTAAAACAAATGAACTTAAATAAATTTCTCATACATCCCTAGCAGAATATGAAGTGAGAAGCTCCTGGGAAAATACAAGCTGACTCAGTCAGGCTCCCTCCAGTTTTTGTATTTGCCCTGAGTCAATCGTTATGGGGAGTGTAAAGCCACCAGGTCATGAGAGAATGACAGTCCAGTGTTACCCAGTTAGCTTCATGCTAACCACCAGAGCAGGGCTCTCCAACCTTGGGTCCCCAGATGTTGCTGGACTACAGCTCCCAGAATCCCTTGCCATTAGCCATGCTGAGAACTGTAGGCCAGCAACATCTGGGGACCCAAGGTTGGAGAGCCCTGCACCAGAGTGCACCAGAGAACTCTTTTGCCAGGCTCTGGTGCCTTTAACACCTATGTTAGAGGCAGATATTCACAGGTAAAGCTTTCACCATCAAGGCCAGGAAAAGATGTATCTCTTGAATTACCTGTCTCCCATTCAATGTTAAAGGCATAGGTGCCCTGACAAACAAATAGGTGGCAGCCCCAAATTATGACAAAGTCCTGTTTGGTCCACCTTTCTCAATTTTCCTTTGGCATACCTGTTTCTTGGCTTGTATTATGACTAAGTGTGAGCTTGTGGCTGCAGCAAGGAGCATGTGGGTGCATATACCTTTAAAGGTAAATTCTTTGACAAAACAGAAGACAACCCAGACTCAGCTTCTCTCATCCTTCCACCCCTGCTCTGCTGTTGAACCCCTCCCTGTGCCTGCTTTAGTGAGCACAACTTCAAGTGTGCTGGGCAGGAAGTGGGGAAAAGAGCAGATGACTTGCACTGTGGCTGCCTTGTCTCCCAGTGCTTCAGGGAATGTAAAGGTACATGCAACTTCTCTGAATTTTAACCAGGCAACTCGAACCTGAAGACAACCACCTGGACTATTTATCTTGGAGAAACTCAAATAAGTTCAAAAACAGAGCAAAACACCCATAGGATTAGCTCCTGTCCTGTCATTGCAGCTTTGCAGGCAAGGAGTGGGGGAATGGAAAAGCATAGTTCATTTTAATGCATTAGAGAAATGCAGTGTCTTGGATGCTTCTCTGGTCATTAAAAAAAAAAAAAATCAATGCCATATTAATTGTCAATGGCTGTTTGGGACAGTAATAATAACCAAGATCATTATCTTGGAAGAGCACATTCATTAGTAATCAATCATCAGAACATAGGATATGGAACTCCAACTACTTTATCAGATTCCTGACTTGCCTTTGAATGACTGACCATAATCATGGTGGGGGGAGATTACCCCAAAACATGCTTGGCATTAAAATATCTTATTTTAATCCAAACAAAGATTACCTTGATTAAATACACCTATTCCTCTTGAAACAGTGACAAAGTGCTACCCAATCGCCTCTATTAGTCTATTTATCAAACAATTGCAATAGAAAGCCAGGCTGGGTCTTCAAGACTTCTTTGCCACCAAACTTCGGTTTTGTTCTGCATAGAGAGAGAGAAAGCAATTTGGCCCAGCTAGGAGCTGTTTTGCTTCAAAGACACCTAGGGAGATGGCCTCCAGAAAATAGAGCAGAGCTGAAAGATGCCTTTCCAGGGATCCTGTTGGATTGCTCTGAAGACGGTGTTGGGGTTTGAAGAAACTCCTATAGCTTTGGGGGGGGGGGGAGCCTTGAAAAAGACTGTGTGCAGGAAGCTGGAACTTGGACAGCCAGAACCAGGTGTTCCTCGGGGGAGGCTTATATTATCATCTGAAGCCAAAACAAGGGCTCAGGTATTTAGATCTTATTGAGAAGCATATAAACTAAAGCTCAGAAATAGTCATCCCAAGTTTGAGGCCAGCTTATCACTTGGTTTTAAAAGACAAGCACAAAGGAACTCAGCCCTTCCAAAACACATCCCTTCCCAAATCACCATACCCTTTTTCTGTGGTCTGCTCCAAAGAACCCATTCACTATTGTCCTGTCATTTCCTCCAACTACCCATTTACTAATTTGTGCTCTCACCTAAATACAAGATGCCCACTCCCAGGGGGCTCAATTGACCTACATTTCCACCCACCGGAAGCAAGCACCAACCAGGAGTTCAAGCACAGCCTCCCCTGCTTTTCAAATGAGGCCCTCTAATCAGATTGGTTGCAGCAGCAGTGGCGCCAACCTACGTAGAGCTATATAAGGAGGCAGGCTTGTGAGGGAGCCAGAGTGTGAAGAGCCCCAGCAATGAACTGGCTCAGCCCCAGTGACAAAGTGCCAGCACACCAGTGAGTTAGCTAACTGTGCGAATTTGGCAACAGGTTGAGGAGGCCAGGGCAGAGAGCTCTTCCTTTCCTTCTCATAGTAAGTAGTGGGAAACTATAAATAAGTAACTAAAGATAGCCCGCCCCTTCTCCTAGTAAACAACTTGGTTTTCCAGGAAAACAAACCCAGTAATGCCAATTAAAACAACCCAGTTATGAAGGTAGAAAGCCAGCAGTGGTGTGGGGGCTATCCAGTGTATTGCACTGAGTGCCACATGTATGACTATCTTCCAGCTGGACAGAAGTCATGGGTGTGTGCTCGGTGCAATGAGCTCCTGGCTCTCAGGGATCAAGTCCGTTCCCTTGAAGCCAAGGTTGCTGACTGGGAGAAGCTAAGAAAGGCAGAGAGGTTGGCAGATGAGACCTTCAGGAACCAAATAGCGGTGTCCCAATCCCTGGGTGACAGCTCCTCTGCTGTCATGGAGAATGGGGGTCTTGGGAAAGGAGGGCATCATCCCAAGGAAGAGGCAAATGATCCTTTAGAAGGGACCCATTCCTGGGAAGACAAACCAACATCCTCTCACACCGAGGATGTGCCTCTAGAGGGCAGGGCTTGTGGTAGTGGGAGATTCAATCATTAGACACATAGACAGCTGGGTTTGTGATGAGCGTATAGACCGCATGGCAAATTGCCTGCCTGGTGCAAAGGTTGCGGATATCACGCACCATGTAGATAGCTTTGTAGATAGTGCTGGGGTAGAGTCAGGAGCCATGGTCCATGTTGGTACCAATGACATGGGGAAAGGTAGTCGTGAGGTCCTGGAAGCCAAATTTAGGTTGCTAGGTAGAAGGTTGAAATCCAGGACCACCAAGTTGGCTTTCTCTGAAATGCTATCTGTTCCATGTGCAGGGTCAGCTAGACAAGCAAAGTTGTGGAGTCTTAATGTGTGGATGAGATGGTGGTGCAGGGAGGAGGGGTTTAGATTTGTTAGGCACTGGGGAACCTTTTGGGACAAGCCGGGCCTTTACAAGAGGGACAGGCTCCACTTGAACCATAATGGAACCAGACTGCTGGCATTAAACAAAAAAGGTGGAAGAGCAGCTTTTAAACTGAACCATGGGGGAAAGCCGACAGGAAATGGGAAGCATCTGGTTTGGGTTGAATCATCCCTAGGGGATGAAGATGGAAAAGTTTCCAATTGCCAAAATCTAGATGTGGAGGAAATAGGCCATGAGCATATGATGAAACATGATAGCCAATCAAAGAGGCCTAAGTGCCAAAACAGAAGCTGCACATGCCAAAGACATCTGGAGAGGGACACCACATATAGGCGTTTCTATGCAAATGCTAGAAGCCTCCAAGCCAAAATGGGAGAGTTGGAGTGCCTGGTTTTGAAGGAGAACCTAATATAATGGGCATTATGGACACCTGGTAGAATGGAGAGAATCAATGAGATACAGTCATCTCTGGATATAAACTCTGTAGGAAGGACCGGGAAGGACATACAGGAGGAGGTGTTGCTCTGTCTGTACGTGAAAGAAGGCATAGTGTCGAGCAGACTAGAAAACCTAAAAGGGGCAAACTCTTCCACAAAAGCACTGTGGGTGACAATACCTGGCTCCAAAACTAATTTAGTACTAGGAACATGCTATCATCCCCCACACCAGAAAGCACAAGGTGATCTTGAGATAGAAAACGAAATCAGGAAGGCCTCCAAACAAGGAAGTGTTGTAATGATGGGTGACATCAATTACCCCCACATTGACTGGATACATACATGTTCCAGTCACAATAAAGAGGTTAAATTTCTCAATGTCCTAAATGACTGTGCCCTAGAACAGTTGGTCATGGATGGAACCGACCAGAGGGGAGGCAACCCTGGATTTAATCCTAAATGGTGTTGTCCAGGACCTAGTATGAGATGTAAAAGTCAGGGATGGGGACTCGGACTCCAGGACTCGACTCGTGAGTCGGACTGAGTCCCCCCTCTGACTCAAGTCAGACTCGAGTCCCAATATTTTTAATGGGACTCGAGACTCGACTCGGGACTCGAGACCAAGGACTCTTCAACATCCCTGGTAAAAGTTGTCAAACCAATTGGAAATAGTGACCACAATGCTATCAAATTTAATATATATTTAAATAGAAGACTGCCAAAGAAGTCTAACACAGTCACATTTGACTTCAAAAGAGGAAACTTCTCCAAATTGAGGGAACTGGTTAAAAGAAAGCTGAAGTGGGGGGGGTCAAGATGGTTAAATCCTTTCAAAATGCTTGGAAATTACTCAAAACCACAATAACAGAAGCTCAGATAGTATGTACACCACAGGTTAGGAAAGGTAGTACCAAGTCCAAGAGGTCACCAGCATGGTTGACAGGCAGGCAGTGTCAAGGAAACTATTAGAGATCTGATCTCATTTTTTTTATTGGGTAACTTCCCTTGTGGACTGTGGGAATGCTGTGGACATAATATATCTTGACTTCAGCAAAGCTTTTGACAAAGTGCCTCTTCATCATCATCATCATCATCATCATCATCATCATCATCATCATCATCATCATCTTTTATTTGTATGTCACTTCCACAAAAATTGTGCCCAAAGTGGCTCACAACATAACAAATAAATAACAGTAGATATAATTTACAAAACATCAAAGAACACTAAATATAATATTCAAAAAATAATTTACAAAATATCAGAGAACAATAAATGTAATTTACAAAACATGAAAGAACACTAAATATAATATTCAGAAAATACAATAGAAATAATTATAGATAACCATAAACAATTCAATAATAATTATAATAAGGTCAAAGTCCCCGCTCGGCCATGAAACTCACTGGGTGACTTTGGGCCAGTCACTGACTCTCAGCCTAACCTACCTCACAGGGTTGTTGTGAGAATGTGAGGAGAAAATGGAGAGGATGAGGAGGATTATGTAAGCCGCCTTGGGTTCCTTGCAGGAAAAAAGGCGGGGTATAAATATAATAAATAAATAAAATGAATAAATAAAAAGAGAGCAAAAGCAAGAGCAGTAGCAGCTTTTGTAGCTGGAGTCAGTCAGGTCCCACCCTCCCCGGCCAGGTGTAATGAGCCAGGGAAGCAGGGACCAGGTCTTGCAGGACTCACAGCTAGATTGTCTCTAGGCCTCATGCTATCCTGATTAGCAAGCTAGCTAAAAGTGGGCTATCAGGTGGATCCACAATTGGCTACAGAATTGGACTAAGAATGCTTATCAATGGTACCTTCTCAAATGGGGGAGAGGTAACAAACTCGGTCCTGGGCCCAGTGCTCTTCAACATTTTAATTAATGACTTGGATGAGGAGGTGCAGGGAATGCTTATCAAATTTGCAGATGACACAAAGTTGGGTGGAACAGCTAATACTCTGGAAGACAGAAACAAAATTCAAAGTGATCTCGATAGGCTGGAGCACTGGGCTGAAAACAACAATGAAATTTAATAGGGATAAATGCCAAGTGCTGCACCTAGGGAAAGGAAACCAAATGCACGGTTACAGGATGGGGGACACTTGGCTCAACAATACTACAAGTGAGAAGAATCTTGGAATTGTTGTAGATCACAAGCTGAATATGAGCGTGCAATGTGATATGGCTGCAAAAAAGGCAAATGCTATTTTGGGCTGCATTAATAAAAGTATAGCTTCCAAATCGCGGGAAGTACTAGTTCCCCTCTGTTCAGCACTGGTTAGGCCTCATCTTGAGTACTGCATCCAGTTTTGAGCACCACACTTTAAGAAGGATGTAGATAGTGGTGAATTATGTACCTTGGGGGGGCGCCTCGCCTCATCTCTCCATGCTGCCCCCCCCGCCGCTCAATTCTCTGTGGCGCAGAGTGATTCTCCGCAGCGCTCGAACCACCCGCGCCCACTGTGATGGTCCCGTCGTGTCACTTCTGACTGGCTGGAAGTGACACGACGGGACCCTGCGCCAGAGGCGTAGCGTGGGGGGTGCAGGGGGGGCCGGCCGCACCGGGCGCAACATCTGGGGGGGCGCGCTCGCACTCGCAGCTCTCTGCCCCTGCCTGGCTCACCCGTCCGCAGCACAAGCACCAGCAGGTCCCCGGAGCGCCCCGCGCGGAGCCAGCGCAGGCAGGGAGCCCCGCCCCGCGGGGAGCGGCGGGCGCCAGCTGCCCAGCTCACGTGCACTTCCGAGAGCCAATCCCCGCACGACCCGGGGTCTCCTTAAGACCGGACTAGGAGCTTTGCTGTAAGAGCCTCCTCGCGCGAGTCGCTTCTCTCTCCCCGCTCTGGCTCCTCTGCCCTTGATGTTGGCGGCGCGGTCCTCGACACGCGACTGAGGCGTCTGAAATGTATGACAGACTCCCGGGGGAGGATGCGAGACAAGAAAGGGACGGGCGGATCGCGGGGAGCCAAAGTCAAGGCAAGAGAAGGGAAAGGAGAAGCCAAGGAAAGCGTTTCCCCGCGAATCCTCTTTGCAGCGCTTTTTTGAAGGCATTTATCTCCCCCCCCCCCGCCTGGAAGCGGCGCCTCGCGTCTGTAAGGCAGAGCCGCCTGCAAGAAAGAAAGAAAGAAAGAAAGGAGCGCGCCGTCCCGAGCCGGGCGTGCGTGTCAGCCGGAGAAATCCCTGGCTAATTGCCGTGTTGCGTGACCGCGCTAGCGTGTCAAGAAGGGCCGCCCGTGTGAGAGGGAGCGCGTGTCAAGCGCTCCCCCGGGGGAGGCGGGCCGGCTGGCGGGCGGGATCCCTGCTCGGCTCTGCCGCCTGCTTGGCTGCTTCGGCGCTCGAAGGCGGAGCTGCGCCGAGGCAATGGGGGGACGGCGGGGCTTTGGCCCCCGGCCGCTTAAAGTGCCTCCACGCCGCCCCTCCAGGAGGCCCTTTTCGCTGCTCTGGCCGGAGGGGCGCGGACTCCGGCCCGCCCTCTGGCGTTTCGCCCTCGGGGTCGTCGTGGTGGGTCACGGACCGGGGGAGCAGCGCCAACGCTTGGGCGGAGGCGAGAGCCGGGCAAATGGAAGGGAGCCGCAGCCCCGGCGCCCGGAGCAGCCGCGCTGCCCGAGTGCGGAGCTCGAACCCACCCACCGCCCCGAGCCGACTCGCAATTCCGCCATGTATTCCAAGGAGCGTGTCTGTCGGGATTCTTACTGTGCTCGGAATGCAAAACATTAGGGGGCGCAAATTACTTGCCTTGCCCCGGGTGCTGACCACCCACGCTACGCCACTGCCCTGCGCCGGTGCGACAGGACCCCGTGCTGCGTCTTTTCCATAGAAACCAGGGCAACAGGGCTTAAAACAGCTGGGAAATATTTATAAAATTAAAGTCTGTAACAGCCCAATTGGCAAAGCATTCCACTCCATAAACCAAAACATTGCAAATGGGCTAAGAAGACAAACAATTGTGCGGAACAGCCACTGGGAATATGCTATGATTCTGCAGGAGCTCAGGAAAAACACGGGATATGATTTTGGTTGCAGAATTCAGTTTCCTGAGGATATATGTTTTTGGTTTTTTTAAAGAAAAAAAGTAAGACACAAGCCCTTAGGACTCTGAAGATATGTTTGAGATTATTTATTTAATGCCTGTTAATGCCTTTCAGCAGTCAAAGGAGCAGCTGAATAAAATTTCTAGTGGTTGGTAATTTTAGTATCCTGAACATGTAACGCCTCCCCAAAACTATCACAACCAAAATTATGCAAAACCTATACCAGTTGTAGAATTATGCAAAATAAAAGAAATTATGCATAATTTGGATTGCCTGGACACCATCATCATCATCGGGATACACTGTCATGGAGTAGGTACATACAAAAGAGACAGAAGACCTGCTATAGCTAACCAGCTCAACAAATGTACCCCCTGACTCTTTCATTGCTTCATTGATAAATAGCAAAATGATACATAGTTTTTAGGGGGGGAAGTTCTACTTGGGGTTAGGGCTGTATGAGGAATCCGTTAGGAGGGTGAAAATCCAATGGATTTTCATGATTCAGCCCTCTGGATTTTGGTTCGCCAGCCCTACACTGGTACCATGAAGCGAGTCAGGTCAACTCACGGATTTCCATCTCTGAGATGAGCCGCAGTTTGCGCATCTTTTTTTTTAAAAAAAGCTAAGGAGATTTGCGTAAATTGCATAAGGTTATGCAAATTGTGTAAACTTGCACAATTTGCACAAATTTCCTTAGCATTTAAAAAAAGATGCACAAACTGCAGCCCATCTTAGAGATGGCAGTCCGCAGAGAACCCCCGACTCAGCTCGCTTCCAATCATCAGGTCGGAAGCAGGCAGGAAGTCTGTCGAGCTCAAATGAGCCGAACGTCCAATGTCTGCACACCCTTACAAGTTGGGGTAGCCAAGGGTAACGCTAGAAACATATTGGCACTACCCAGTAAATGTTAGTTGTCACTCAGGCTGAAGTTATGTGCACAGTTATATAGGATTACACCCCGTTGAAGAGACTAAGTATGCATAGTATTGAGCAGCAAGACACATTGAAAACTATGAGAAACATGGACTATCTATAAACATCACTTCCACCTCCTTGAAAGATTTAATCAACGTTGCCTCCGGAAAATCCTGTGAATTACTTGGGAAGATAGGCGAACAAATGTCAGTGTACTGGAAGAAGCAAAGACTACTAGCGTTGAAAAAAATGATCCTTCAGTGGACCGATCATGTTGTTCGAATGCCTGACTGCCGTCTCCCAAAGCAGTTACTTTATTCCCAACTCAAGGATGGAAAGCGGAATATCGGTGGTCAATATAAGAGGTTTAAAGATGTTCATAAGGCTAATCTAAAAAAATGCAATATAAACATCGAAAACTGGGAAGCTCTGTCCCGTGAATGATCTAACTGGAGGCTGGCCTTTCACAAAGGTTCTATGGACTTTGAAGAAGCCCAAGTGCAAGGTGAAAGGGAGAAACGTGCTAGGCGAAAAGCACGTCAAACGAATCCTTTACAGGACCATCTTCCATCTGGTAACCTGTGTCCTCACTGTGGGAAGATGTGTGGATCTAGAATTGGCCTCCACAGTCACTTACGGACCCATCGCTAGAGTCTACACAATTTTTTTTAGAATTTCCTCCTTTTAAAATCTCCTTTTTGTAAATTGTGATCGCATGATGATGATGATGATGATGATGATGATGATGATGATGATGATGATACAATCCAATTCCTTAGCTTTCAATGGGACTTAAGTCATGACTAATATTTCCTGGATTATGCCCAATGTGTGAACAAGCTCTTAATTTTGATTGTATGTACACACACTCAATATAATGCATTTCCATTCAATAATATTTCTCTGCTTACTTAATATTTGGCCAGACACAGATGTAAACTGGTGCAAGTGATTTTATGCATGTCAAATTGTTGCTGCATATGTCATTCATTTTCTTACTTATCGTGGTGTTCTTTGCTTAAAAACATGCTAAGCCTTCAGCTATAAAGCATCCCCTCGAAATGAGTCCAACAATTATATATTTGCATTAAAAGCAATTTCTTTTCACCCGTTGTATATGTCTCACCTTTTAATTTCAGTGCCCTTGCATTCTTCAGTTGTCAGAAGAAATAAATGCTAGTTTGCAGCATTCAATCAGCCTGTGTTGTTCATTTGGGTTTGGGGGGGGGGGGGGTTATTAAAAAAAACACTCTTCTCATATCTTCACTTATTTTTCGCCTTTACAACAAAAAGACAGCTGGTGAAAATATAAATTGCCCAAGCCACTTCTCATCATACTAGAGAAAGGAACACCCTAGAAAACAATCTGTCTCTACATCAGCAAAAGAATCTACAGATGATAGGTTTTAGGTGTCAACAGCTGCTTGAATAGAATTGCACAATTGCAGCCAGTGTGGACAGTAGAAGCAAAGAAAAATATCCCCGCTCGCCTGATTTCATCCCTATAAGTTGCTTCCACACTGCAGCTGAGGCATTGCTTTTTCACAATTCTCTGGAAGCAGAATTAAAACAGAGGACCCACACAAGCTCTTCATATAGGAATGCTGTATTTTATATTATGTATATTGTACTGTTTTTAATGTGAGATTTTATATATATATATTATTAATATTATTGATGGTTTAATTCTATTTTTAACTTTTGTATTTTTCTATTTCTGTTTGAATTGCATGAGTTTTAAAGGTTGTGAGCTGCCTTGCGTCCCAGTGTTGGGGAAAAGGTGGGATACAAAATAATAATAATAATAATAATAATAATAATAATAATAATAATAATGTGCCGTATTATCCAGCAATGCCCTTCCCCATGGCCAAGATCCTCCACGTAAATCCCATACCAGCCTGGCATTGGCAACTGTCATGGTCAGCCAACTGCCAGGGGCCATGTGCCACAGCAGGGCATACTGGTGCTGATGCCTTATCCACCGGGGCCCACAGAGGTGTGGCTACAGCCACCACTGTCAGCCTCCTCCTCCAGGTGAGCTGGCTGGCTTATCTGATGGTGGCATGGGAACTGAGCGGCCACCATTTTCTTATGCCCAACAATGCTGGGCATTGCATTGCGCAAGGGAGGGAGGAGAATTTCATTCAGTTAGCATTTTGATAAGAACTTACCAAGTGGCACTTCCCAAATCAATATATGATGCAGTTAGCCTTTGGGATTTGCAATTCTCAGAGTGTTGCGATGCAGTTCTCTGAACAATACAAAAATTAGGGGAAAGTGCATACAAAAATGTGTATATTGTGCACACTAAGTGCGCACTAAAATGTGTATGTTAGTGGGAAAGAATGGACAAAGCAAGCAACCCTATATTAAAGAAAACTGCTTGGGGGAAAATGATACAGTAATGCCTTCGATTGCAAGTAACTTGGTTTGAGAGTGTTTTGCAAGACAAGCAAATTTTTAAATATTTATTTAATATTTTTTTACTTGATATACAAGCGACGTCTTGCAATACAAGTACTGTAGTACGGCTTATTTATTTATTATATTTATACCCCACCTTTTTTCCTGCAAGGAACCCAAGGCGGCTTACATGGTCCTCCTCTCCATTTTATCCTCACAACAACCCTGTGAGGTAGGTTAGGCTGAGAGTCAGTGACTGGCCCAAAGTCACCCAGTGAGTTTCATGGCCGAGCGGGGACTAGTCACTAGAACCTGGCTTAAATTAAAATTCTCTGTACAACTTTTTGGGGGAGGGGATTTCATTTTTATATAAGAGTGTTTTGGATTACAAGCATGTTTCCAGAACGAATTGTGCTCTCAATCCAAGGCATGACTGTATATTAAGCAAACGTGCAAACAAAAATGTGTATACTAGGGAAAATGCACACAAAATGCATACAAATTTTCATGCAGACTTTTTTTAAATTGCTAACTGATGTGAAAATGGGATAGAATAAAATTAAGATGGGGGAAATGAGAAACTGAGAGAAAATGAAATTGAGAGCTTCTTTCATCCCTAAATTGGTGGAGAGACAGAGAAGTGTAGTGGATAGAGTGTTGGACTGAGATTCAGGAACTCCGGGTTGACCACTAGCCTTGTCTGCCCAAGTTAGGCTAGTTTCTGGCCCCGTGACATGCATATGGACCCGGGTTTTCTTAACGCTAACCTGAACCTTAACCCTGATCCTTCCATATACGTATAATCCGCACACATTCAGAAAGCATGACCAAGGCACTCCCTGAGGGTGTTCTTGCTGACCACTTGTTGGTTCAATCTAAGCAAATAACAGGCCCCGGGACATGCACATGGACCCACATTTTCTTAACCTTAACCCTAACCTGAACCTTCTTAAAAAATGGAAAATCCAAGCGGAATGGCTAAAAAAGGGAGACCAAGGTCTGAAACGTTTGAAAATGTGTATACAAGCCAATTTTGGAAGTTGATTATTTTACCCCACAAATACAAAAAAACTTAGGCAAACCATCCATGTCCAAGTACCTAAGGGAACTGCATTATCCGCTAGAGTATTTGAAAGACCCTAGGATCCTGTGTAAGTTGTGGGATACCCGGTGGTGCGTTTACCACCAGGTTTATAATGTGCAAGCAGCAAAACCTTGGCTGTCTCATGCTGACCAGGTTATATCCTAACAGGAGTCCTTGAAATAGAGACCATAAAACACTTTGTAAATATTTGCCCAACTGCAGTAGAAACCTGAAATAAGGTCACCAAAATGTTAGAATGGCCAGAATTGGCTCACCAAAGCTGGGAAACTATAGCATCAGGGTGTGAACCTGAGGGGGGAATTAAAGGTCCAAGGAACAAAATCATGAGAAAAAGAAATAGTAGACAAATGAACCATAAAGCATGTTCAAGGGTAAGGGACTTCTGGGTCGTCACATGGTCAACTGTCTGGTTAGTAAACCTTTTTGTATTGCTGGCTTTGGTTTTCCAAAGAAACAAAGAACTTAAATCTCAGAAACTATCTAACGTAGAGGGCTCTGTTACATATGTGCAAAATAGAATCAATGCAATCAGCCAGTATGAGAAAGAAAGACTGCCTCGGATAAGGTGGAAGAAATTCTGGCCATGGATGGAGGAATCTACACCACCAATTACGTGACAGACTGATGGACACTGAAAGACCTCAAACGTAGATTAGGAATTAAGTGAATGTATTAATTTAAGTTCGTGTAGATCTACAACTGTATTAGAAAATCTTGACCTTTTGGTGGCAAATTTGTAACGTGTTTTCGCGGCGGGTTGTAAATAATACTGTTTTTAGTAGTATGATTTATTTATAATAAAAATCTATTCCTAAAAACAAATCTATTCCTAATCTTTCCATATTGTATAATCCCCATATATTCAGACAGCATGCCCAAAGTCATCACTGAGGGTGTTCTTGTTGTCCACAAGCTTTGTCTGCCCAATCTCAGCTATTTGCAGTCCCCACAGATGGTTGCTGACTGTGACTCGTGAGAATAAAAAGGAGAAGAGGAGGAACATGTAAGCTGCCTTGGGCTCCTTACAAGAGGAGAAAAGGTTGGATCTAAATGTGATGATGATGATGCCCAGCTCCCGCCCAGCCAATCACATTGCTGCCACTGTTGGGTAAGCACACTTGCCAGTCCTGAGGGGGAATAGTGGGAGGAAACTGGCAAGGAGACTGACACCTAGGTTGTCCAAGTGGCAGGAGGGGATGGTGGCACTGGGGGGGGATTCCATCCCTTCTGCCACTACATTCCAATCCCAGCCCATTCTGCTGCACATGTTGACCAGATCTCACTTGAATTAAGTTCAAATAAGAATCTTTTGCTGACATATAATAACAACCTGGCAGAAACTTGCTATCTTCCACTCACAACTATTGGTGCCGAGTGGCTGCAGCAGGGATGGGAATGGAGGACTGGCCTTCTCCCTTTCCTCTGCTAGTTGCACTTGCTGTGCCTGTGCCAGGAGAAGAGCAGAGGCAGGGCTAGTTTCTCTCCTATCCAGCCCTATAAAATATCAAAGTATTTTGCTGGCTGGTGATATAAAGAAACCAGTGTCCTAGCATATTAATTCTGGCTATGTGTGTCCACATCCCCCAAATATACTGAAAACATCATATGGCAAAAGAAAAGAAAAATGCTTCCATTTTCAGTGTTATTCTGCAAATTGTTGGCTTAATGATTTCTCATGTATTTTCATTTTTAAAAAAACAAAAACCAGTTTGCTCCCTCTCCTAGCTTTCATTCATTAGTTTTCAATCTGGATATCTCTCCCCACCCCAGCATTTGCAAGGCTCCCCAGTCAGGGGGGCAGAATTGATCCCTGTCAGAATTGCTACTACTGTATGCTCTGAAAGTGATGGCTAACATGGGTCTCTTGAGAGAAAGCTGGAATAAAAAAGACCTGTCACTATCAGCATTGGGACACAACTGCATTGTGCTGCTTTCTTTTCAAACTGAGAATAAAAATATTTATTGAACATCTCTGTCTTTTCTGCATTGCTATCTGATAACTTTACCACCTTTTATCTTGCAGGGAGTCTTGTCTGTTGATGGATTTCACACAGAAAAGCCATTATAGAATAAGAGCAAACTATTTTTTAAAAAAAAAATGTGAACAGACAAGAAATCATTATGCCAACATTTTGCAAAATAACACAGAAAATGGAAGCAAGTTTTGCTATCTGATGCTTTCAGTACATTGAAAAAATGCATTGCCAGAATTGATATGCTAGGCTACTGGCTTCCACATTGTCCCATCCAGCAAACTGTCTCCTCCCAACATTTTACAGGGTTATTGCGGAGAGAGGTCCCAGCTTTGGCAATATTAGTTATGTTGCAATGGCTGAATTTGGGCAAAGCAGAGAAAATCAGAAAGTTTGTTGTCTGTGTCTAAATGCAACTTGGAATACCATTTTGCGCTGTCCCCTGCTATATCTGTGTGGGTCCCCTGAGTACATCCAAGTTGGGTGCAAGTTTGCACTCCTGCTTCTCCACTTCCTATGTCCCATAATCAAATCAAAATTCTCCAAACTTTCTCTTCTGCAAAATACAGGGAAAGGGTCCTTGGATCTAAGATTTACACATAAGGAGAGTAATCCATGTGTGACAAAAGGAAAAAAAATATAGCGGGGTAGAGAGCAATCAACTAATTTTAGTTTAAGCAGATGTTACCTGGATGCACTATTCCTGTTGTACTTAAAAAATTTAACATCAAATCAAATCTAGAGAATTCTCATAGCTTATTTTCATACTTATTCTGTGGGCATGCTAAATTGTGAAATTTCAGGCACAAGCAAATGGAGATCAGCATCCAGAGATAAAATGTCAGTAAATCGAAACAAAATTGCAGGGGTGGGATGCCAACATGAACTACGGAAGATTCACAAGAAATGCAAGACCATGTTTGCTTAATTTAAGCCAGAATTATTTGGTAATGTCATTGATGCATGAATGGAATTTAATTATGGCCTAGTAGAATATAACAGAATAGAACAGAGATAATCTAACTAGTGCTGTGCAGATGAAAAAGATTAATAGGGCTGATGGGTCCTTATCTAAAGAGCTTCAAATATTAATGATATTTTTTAGCAATGGACTGCTTTGATTGATACAGGTTTTTGTTAATAAGAGAAAGGAGTTCGTTAACTGATTCACTTCAATTCAACTCAAGCTCCATTAAAAACATTCAGTTATTGAAATCCGGCAATTATTTCCTCATTCTTGCCTTGCACGTGAGTGACTTTGGCATGGCCAGCCCTGTGAAATGCACAGAGGAGATGTGTGACACATGTATGATAATGGCTGTAACTAGGATGAAAGCTACAACAGATTACTTATCTGGGGAAGCCATATGAGAAATGGTCCTTTTTGTGCCTCATTCTTTTTCCTGGTGTTGCAAAAATGCTGTGAGTCCTTTCCCTAAAGAACTCAATTGCTCAGAGAAAGGGAAGCAGCACACACCAGCAGTGAGTTTTGCAAAGTTTTATTTCTGCGCAAAAAGGACCAGCTGGGGCGCGTGCCCAAATCAAAGCTGGACAAGGATCAGTGGGTCACGCAAGCATTCTTATACATTTTACAACCATGGGTGGATCTACTTTCAGCGAATCAGATACAATCATTAAACCGTGCCAACCAGTTAGATTCCGTGCCCCCTTTATGACAACAACCAATCAGATGTGTTTCTCTGAACATGGCAAGTTTTAATCTCTAGTTAGATAGAGGGGCACCTGGCCATTTTCTTGGCTAAAGACGTGGTTTCTCATGACCTCTTAGGTCACCTAAGATATCGGACCTGTTACTCTTGGTACATCTTATCACTCATATGGACCCTTCTCTCACTTGTATTCTGGGATTTGGCACCCAGGAATAGGTTTTAGGGACTAGATAACAACTTAAGGCGAAAACATGGCGGCCAAACATACGATTCAGGACAAAGAATACAATACAATCAAAACAGACCTTCAAGGTTCTCTGTCTGGAACAACAAAGCAGATAAACAACGCAGGTGCAGTGGCAAATGGTATGTGGGCAGAATCTAGGTCAACTAACGGGGTGCAACACAGAGTTCATGAGGCTTCTGGATCTTTTCCTTAACAAATGCCTATGGACAGCAAGGTGGTCTTTCAGGGATCTTTGGCCTGTGTGTGGACTATTTCCCTAATGTCACTCTTGCTGGCCAGGGGATGCTGGGTCTTGCAGGACCTTTCTGTCTGTCTAAACATGCAGGGATTGGGTCTCTGTGCAGCTTTCTAACTCAGACTTCTGTCATGCTAAGTCACACTGGTCTTTTGGGGTTGACTTGAAGCTGGGACCCTTTCTTCTGTGAGGCATGTGAATCTAGGAACCCTTGTGTGCAAGGCAGGTGCCTTGTTGCTGAGCTTCTGTGTGGCCTATGTGAATGGGCAATGCCTTTCTCACCTGGGGTCTTAGGTGTTTTGGCCTGGCTGGGTCATTATTAGAATGGATCGTAAGAGTCCATTCTGTGTCTTTCTCTTTATTTGCCTGGAGACAGCCTTTCTGCATGAGCAATGGAATGTGCCCTTTGCCCTTTGCTTGCATGGAATAGAGAGGCATTGTTCTTAAAAAGTATCTTCTTCAGGGTTGCTTTGGGCAGACCAGACATTCTTCTGGCCGTACGGACAGGCTAACTGATACTGATAACACCTCTGCTGGTGGGCGGCCAGAGGTATTTGTGTGTGTGTGTTGCCTGTTTTTAAAATAAGGCTTATGTTTTCTGATGCATGCTATGTACCTAGGTCTGTTTATTACACGTGAAAGGCAGCTCTCTGTACATGCACCGCGCCTATTTCTCTAACACTGGTGACCCAAACGGTATGTCGTTCCTGATTGATATGCTAATTCCTTCCATCGGGACCACATGGACAAAGATATAAGCCTGGACCCATGGAGTTGGGCTTTGTGCTTCCCTTCTGAATTCATCCCAAGGTCCCTTGGGGGCATGCATGCACAAAGCTGTGAATATGTCCGCTGTGCCTCCAACTCTCTTGAGGTGTTGCATTAGGAAGACAAATGGCTAATTCGCCACAGCCAAATGTTGCGCATTCCATGATTAAATACAAGCCTCCACAAACTTGGCTTCATTTGTTTCCCTTACCATGAAATATGTGCATGTTTATATTTTTTTTCCCATTAATACATAAATACACGTAGTTTATAAAATGCTGGAGGAATGATCAACATGAAATCTCTCTTTCCAAGCATGGGAATGGGCTTATGTCCATATTTTTCTTTTCTTCCCTATATATGTCTAGTGCTCATGCAGGGATCTTTAGTAGGGATACTTATTCAACCGTGCATACAGAATTTTAAAAACATAGATCATATTCATTTCCTCAAGACTTCCAATGCAACATGGTTGATGGTTCAGGTTTCTGACTAGTTTTTGGATTTATATATTACTACTAAGGGATACTTTGACTCTAGTAAATCGCTCCATGTCAAAAGGGGGCCTAGGGGCACTGCAGAAGCATGGAAGAAATAACATCCACAGATACAGGTGTGCCATCTAGCATTGATTCACATGAGAACAGCAGCACATTATACAGCTGCCTCTAGATGAGGCTTTTATTTTCTAGATGAGGCTTTTCTAGATGAGGCTTTTATTGTCTGTTCACCGTTCCTCATGGTTGTTTACTGGTGCTTTAGATGATTCATCACCCTCCAGTTTCCATCCTGTGTTATCCAACCACTTCGGTAAGAGGTTTTGGGAGTGAGAAAAATGCGGTATTTGGGGGAATCACAAAACAAAGCACAACTCTTCACCAGGGTAGTTGCATTATTCTGCTTTGTTCCACTATACCACACACAGCAGGTTTAGTAGCAGAAAGCATGGAAAGGCAGGAAAGGAAAATATCTTTGTGTAGAGATCTGATCTTAATCCTGCAAAGAATCCAGAAGTAGATGCAGCAGGTTAAAAATCCTCATCTACAAAAGCTCACAGAGTCAAATGATACTTCCTCCACATGGGCTGCATCTCTGGGATTACTTGGACCGCTTTTCATGGAGCAATTTACTAACGTCTGAGTTCATCCTAAATGTTAGTTGGAGCCATAGCTTCAGTAAATGGCTCTCCTATTTATAGTGGATGCAGATAAAGGAAGAATGCCATGAAAGCTTGCTTGAGATAGGCTTACAGCTAGACATAGGGTGGCTACATAACACACTGCCAAACAGGAGGATGAAAAGGACACAGATTTGCCCATGTTAATTTATATGTGAAGATGCACATTTAGAAAAAAAATAACTATAATTTAAATAGAAATACAATACATCTTACCATGCTGGGGAAGACTGTAACCAGGTGACCCATGTGCCTGCCCAGTTTGCTGCAGTCCAGGAACTAAGTGTTGATGAGCAACTTCAAGCCCCCCCCCCTACTCTCCCTTCTTTTGGTTCTTGATCTTTAAACTGGACTTGGACTAGACTTCTGACAGCTCTTAAACTAAGGACTGTCCTCTGACAAGTAGGACACATGACCACCCTACTGTATAATACGCTGAATGCTAATTGGCTTTTTTGTAAAACTCTTGAGAGAAGCACAGAGCATGGGAGACAAAATAGTAGTTGGGAAATATTAAAAAGAAGCAAGCATCTGAACTACATGTTGGCCTCCAGGCATAGAAGTTCAGAGCAAAAAATAAATAAAAATGGACAGTCACATGCCCCAGGCTTTTGGCTGCCCAATGAAAATCTTCCAGGGTAGCTCCTACCATGAGGCAAGTTAAGCCCCTGACCTCAGGTGCCTGTAATATCTTTTCGACCCTTAATGATATATTTCCAGGATTCTTGAGCCATATTGGCATATGTGGGCAAAGTACATATCCAGCATACATCTGATCTACTTGGAAACATTTTTTAAATAATTTAACTGAGGTATAATACCACCTATATATTATTTTGTAGAATATGTTTCTTTCGAATTCACAATGAGTACAGTTCTCAGAGCCTGCCATATTTTTAATCACTCGCTGTTTCTGCAGTCCCAATCAGGCAGCAAAGCAGGTGTTTTGTGGAGCTCTTCATGAACTGCCATACACAATTGGTGGGCTGCTTTCAGTTTCAGTTGGGTGAATCATAAGTTGAACAGGCTTGATTTAGATATACAGTAATACCTTGGATTGCAAGTAACTTGGTTTGAGAGCATTTTGCAAGACAAGCAAATTTTTAAATATTTATTTAATTTTTTTTAACTTGATATACAAGCAACGTCTTGCAATACAAGTACTGTAGTACGACTTAAATTAAAAATCTCTGTACAAATGTTTTTTGGGGGGATTTCATTTTGATATAAGAGTGTTTTGGATTACAAGCACGTTTCCGGAACAAATATGCTCTCAATCGAAGGCATGACTGTAGATTGAAAACTTCTGTATAGTTGGCTGCCAGTTACCTCAGCAATTCTAACCTTCAGTCAACAATGGAGACTATCTGCAAACAATTTAGTGCTTATCCAAAATATCCACCACTGAATTCTATTCTATCATTAGAGTTGGGGCAAAAATTCTCATAAAGATAAGAAGGTGGGATGGACTTCAGGCGCAGAAAGTTCAGGTGTAAGGGAGTAAGTAGCACTTGCAAATACGTTACAAAGTAGTTTGAAGGTTTCATAGATTCATATAGATCATAGAGTTGGAAGGAGCCTACAAGGCCATCGAGTCCAACCCCCTGCTCAATGCAGGAAATTAAAGGAGGGGTCTCCCATCCAAGTAATAACCAGGCCTGACCCTGCTTAGCTTTCCACGCTCAGACAAGCTGAGCCAGCATGAGCCACAATTTTCTTCTGATTTATTTACAACATTTATATACCACTCCACATGTAAACAGATTCCAGAGTGGTGAACAATAAAATGATTAAAAATTTAAAAAGAATAAAACATGATATTAAAACAGAATATCAATAAAAACCGTGGCTGGTCAGTCAAGGAAGGCTTCTCAGAATAAATATGTTTCCAGCAGGCACCAAAAATAAAACAATGTTGGTGCCTGCGCCTGCCTGACCTCCACAGTAGGGGTGGGCGATCTACCCACCACCCAACTTGCTGGGCGCTCCGTGAGCAATGCCACCACACCTGCCGAGCCGGGCCAAAAGCGAGCGCCACCCGAGGCACTTGCCAGACTTCCGGGTTCCTGGCACTACATTTTTTACGTAGAAAATGGCATAAGATACGTTAAAAATGACCGCAATTTGTGTAACTTGCACAAATCATGGCCATTTTTAACGTATTTTACGCCATTTTCTACGTAAAAAACATCGCACCAGGAACCCGGAAGTGGCTTCCCCAGTTCAGCTCGTAAGAATGCGAGTCGAGCTGGGGAAGCAGGTAGGGCGAGCGGAGCGTGGGGGGTTGAGCCCGGCGAGTTCACCAGACTTCCACCCCCAATCGAGCTCCACACACATCCCTAACAGAGGCAAGGAGTTCCACAGAAATTGAGCCATCACACTGAAGGCTCTTCTCCAGGTGGACTCCAATCGGGCCATTGGTCCACGCAGAACCACCAGGGACATGCCATCCGATGACCTCAGTGACCGGGCAGGTTGATAAGGGAGAAAGCGCTTTCTCAAGTATCTTGGTCCCAAGTTGTTTAGGGCTTTATACACTAGTACCCAAACCTTAAGCCTTGTACTGTTTAAAAGAGCTGTCACAGCCTGGCAAAGTACCTGCCAGCAGTGCAGCTCCCACTCGCTTTGTAAATAGTCCATGGGAAGATGTTATTCAATGACACTGCACTGTTACCAGGGCATTGTGGGTGGGGGAAAGATGGCTGCCCCCCCCAAAGGGCAGCCATCTTTTCCCCCCTACAATGCCCTGGTAATGGCATAACATCATTATTATTTTTTTCATATTCTTTTTTTTTTAATGGCATAACATCATTAAGTAGTGTCTTCCCAGGGGCATTTGTGGCCCCATTTACAAAGCACTCATAGCTGTGCACCAGTGCTTTTAAATGGTACAAAAGGGGGGATTCAGAAGCCTGCGGACCACCTCATAATTACAACTGTATGCACTACTTACTGCCCCCTCTCCTGAAATTCAGCAGATCTTCAAACCGCCTCCTAAATGTCCCTAAATTCCCCACCCACACCTTCCTTGGTGGAAAAAAAATCCAATGGCTTTGTTTCCTTCCGTGTTTTCTAGCTTTGTTTTCCTGTTTGCTTGTAATATCAGTGCCTACTAAATTTTATATTTTAATAAATTGTCATTTCATATGCCTCAATGCTCAATTGACTAATAATCATCAATAAAGAAGCAACCAGTACTTTGGCATATCTTTAAATATTTTTTTGAACAACTTCTAGACAGTTTTGTAGCCAAAATATGTGTGCATTAAGTGGGGAGGAATGCACATTATACCCCTGTCACTGTAAGCAACAGAAATAAATTAAAGGTAATTTCCACTTTTAAAATCCCGTTTCTATGGAAATATGAGTAACTTCCATTACTGCAGAGCTTGTTACCATGGTTATTTCAAATAATTCCTGGGTATTAACGCCCTTCAACCTAAACTGATACTTGTTTTTCCACTTGCCATTTAGTGAAATCATACCTCAGAGTTCTCCTATCAGACATGCTGAAAAAGCCATGGTATGTAGCAGCCTTCCCCAACCTGTTGCCCTCCAGATGTGCCGGAGGATTCTGGGAGTTGTAGTTCAACACATCTGGAGAGCACCAGGTTGGGGAAGGCTGCTGTGTAGAATCTGTGGTCTGTTCAAGCACCGTTTGGGTCACCTTTTCCCCTGTGGGCTCAACAGCAAAAATATACAGAAATAAAACCTGCACAGATGATGTTTTCGCAGACAGAACATGGTACTCAGGCAATGTTGTGGCAAAGAGCTTTAGCCATTCAGACTTGAAAAACAGGGAATGGAACTTCGACGTGTCTATGGAAATAAAGATGTGGGCAATAAAGTTCAGTACTCATCTTCTGAGCTGCTGCAGTTTCTAACAGAATTCTGGATAGTGTGGTTTTATTCCCTAACAAAATGTAAACATTTCCTTGGTGATTCCCACCCACCCACCCCAGCATGTATACTGTTTCTCCGCATAGGTCTGCAAAGCTGCTGTCCACACTCCAGGGTCTGACAATATTTGCAAGGATATTTGCAATATTTGCAGTGTGAGAATAGCTACTGACTCAGGCTTCCATTGCTTTCCCTCATAGCCAGGGAAGTTGCGAGGACTGCATGCTCAATAGGTAAACTTTGCTTGACGACAAATGACTTCTGTATTTTGGGGTGAGCAACTCTGTCCTTCTTCATTCATATTAAACATCTCATAATAAATCTCAAGGCATTGTTGGGGGGCAAGAATGCTTTTGCACATGCTCTGACAAAACCAGCTGTGGCTGTTTGCACATGTTCAGAACTTGCTTACTATGTTTAATTATATATTTTTTATTTATTATATTTATATCCTGCCTTTTTTTCCTGCAAGGAACCCTCTCACTTGCTCTCACTTGTCACCGACTGTCTCCCTTTCTCTCACAGAATCTGTGATCTATTGTCTCCACACTAGTCAGACTCATTTGCTTCCTTGAGTAATTTCATTCTATTTAGTCTGTTCACTCTTTTCTGCGGTTCACCTAATCTCTGTGTTGGGCACATTACAGTTTGGATTGTGTGAGCCGTTATGTAGGGGGCTAATAGAACCTGCAAATTAGGAAGTGTGAATTGGTGCACAAATCCAATTGCCAACTGAGCAGAATATATTGTTCAGCTAAAGTTATGAGGTTAAGGTAAATCTAATATGTAAAACAATAAAACAATGCTTGAGGAAGAACCCTGGCCTGAAATTTTCTTTGTGGAAATGTTTTGTTTGGTTAATACATTAGAAAAAGCCAAAGTTCTCATTTCATTTTTAATTTAACAGCTTCAAAAGATATAAAATAAAAGAAGTCTCCTGTATAAGTCTCCGCTTTAGCTGATACTAATCTTTTGGCACCCAGGCTGGTTGGAGAAGAGGGTGCCTCTGAGAATATGCAGAATGTCCACTCTCCCTTCCTCAATGAGAATAAGTTACATGTCACCATTTACCAAGCAATAACTCACTATAATGTTCATGTAACCAAGTAGGAGGCTGTTAGTCTGTAATGTCCCACACTGAGGTGAATTTTATCACACATCCACACAACCAGCTAGGGAAGTAAGGGAGTGGTCAAAATGTCTACTGTTTGGTGTCCCAATGACTACTGGCTTCTTACATGGTTATATACCCACCATATTAGGTTATTTATTTATTATTTATTTATTTTTGACATTTATATACTGCCTTATCTGCTAAGAAGTCATCAAGACAGTGTACAACCATTTTAAACAATAAAACCGTAAAACAATAAGACAAGAACTACACATTTTGAAAGGCCAAACTGAAAATATGAGTCTTTATACCCTTTCCAAAGGCCAAGAGAGTGGGGGCCAATCATCATTCTTGAGGGACTGCAGATTCCATCGTTCGGGGGCAATGCGGGAGAAAGCCCTTTCATGCATGCCTGACAAACAGACCTCTGTCGGTAATGGAACCCTCAGAAGGACCTCCCCTGCAGATCTTAATAGACGGGTAGGTTCATAGCAAGACAGGTGGTCCCTTAAATAGCTGGGTCCTAAACCATTTAGGGCTTTAAGGATTAAAACCAACACTTTAAATTGTACCCAGAAAGCAACTGGCATGCACTGCAGGGGTAATATGGTCTCAATACTGTGCACCATGGCAACATTTAGCAGCCTGGCTACCACATTTTGCACCAATTGAAGCTTCCAGTCACTCTTCAGGGGTAACCCCACACAGAGTACATTGCGATAGTCTAAACATGATGTAATCAAGGCATGAATAGCTGCCAAATCAGACTGATTCAGGAAGGGTTGCAGCTGCTGGCACACCAAGCATAATTGTGCAAATGCACTCCTTGCCACTCCTGCCACCTGAAGATCCAGGGACAGTGTGTAGGATCAAGGAGCACCCCAAAGCTACAAACCTGATCCTTCAGAAGGCATTCAACCCCTTCCATGACAAGTTGAATCTCAATCCCCGAGTCAGGCTTTCTATAGACCAACAGGCAGCACTTCCATCTTGTCTGGGTTTAACCTCAGTTTGTTCACCCTCATCCAGCCCATTATTGAACCCAGGCAATGTTCAAGGGTTTCAACGTGCAGAGTTAACTTACTACTCACTAAATGGTGGTATACTTTTATCCTGTGTTGCCACAACCAGACCCCATGCATCTTATTTGGTAGGGGGCTTAGTTTAAATATACCTGAGCAGCAGCTGCTCTTTCTATACATTAAGCAACACCCATAATTTAAACACATGGGAAGGCCACCTTACCATTAGAGAGGCAATTCATATAGGATCTTAAAACAAAGTTGTTGTGGTACTTTTTAGGCCAACCTCTAGTGCAGGGGTGGGCAACTGGTAGATCTCCAGATATTTTTGGCCTACAACTCCCATGATTCTTCGCCATTGGCTATGCTGGCTAGGTCTGATGAAAGTTGTAGTCAAACATCTGGAGGGCCACCAGTTGCTCACCCCTGTGGAAGTGTTTCAACAATAGGAAGTGGGGCTTTCCTATGTATTCTATAACCTTCTTTTCTTTAACAGATTTCGGGGGGGGGGGGGGAGAGATGCTGGTTCCATTGACTATATTCTGTATGACCTTTATGTCTGTTACAGTATTTCTCATAAAGGGCAAACCTTTTTTGTTGTTTTTGTTTATAAATCAATCCCAGAGCAAAACTGGTATCTGAAAAATGTTAACAATTAAACAATAATTCAGGGATTTTGAATTTAAGTACCCTCTGTGTGAGCAGATTAAGAGAATATTGTCTACCTAATTCAGGAGAAAACCAATTAAGCCTACTATATAATGAGCAATGATGCTCTCTCACATCTGCCAACAAAACCAATCAACGTAATCTATTACAGAGTGATGTGCTTTCTATTCTGTGTATTATGGGGATGATTCAGCACTATAAATTATGTAACTATAATCAACATTTGCTAATATGATATAGAAGGACATACCTAGAATCACACTGCATATGAGTCCGAGGCACGAACTTTAATTCTAAATTCATCACCTGCACAATTCAATTTGTTCTGCTTCAAAAGTCCAACACTTCTGAAATGATTCCAAAATATTGATTTTAGGGCTGTATGCACAAGGGAGACAAAGGCAAAGGCGAGCTTGGATATCTGGGTGAGGGTCCATTCTCACTGTTCCAGTGGCTTGGTGCCTACTGTTGCCCTCTGACAGCTCCCCGGTGCTCCTCAATGATGCAGCCACGTCTTGTTTCCATACAGCAACTTTTGATAATTGGGGCTTAATCTATGCCAGCTCTCAGCTTTAGCAATGGTTTTCAGTGACAGGGCTTGATACTATAACACAGGAGGGGGCAACTTCCTGCATGTCCATGGGCCTCTTTTGATTCCCACTGGACATCTCCACACAGGCCACACTCCTGCTGCTGCTGCTGCTGCCGCCACACTGTTGAATTTGGTGTTGGTGGGCGGGGAAAACCTGGTGGTTTGCCAACAAATTTCAATGGCAATCCACTACGGAGGGGTAAAAAGGCCACATTTATGTAGCTTGTATTCAAACCACCAATTTGTTGGCCACTGTGAATTTTGGCACTGTGGGGGCTGGCCTGGATTTAGCCCCTGGGCTGCATATTGCCCACCCCTGCTATAACATATTGTTACACACGGACCACGTCTGAGCTGCGAGAAGTTCCAGGGGCACAGTGCTTACCTGGGTTTGCTTTTCTTTGGAAGGAGGCACTGGCATTTTGGGAGATGTATGTTTATTTACACAAACATGCAGGTTGAGCACAGGTGGAAGTACAGATTAAACATTCCAACAGAAAGCCAAGATCCACTGCTGCCACATCAGATCTCTAGGGAGACAGCCATATCCAGCACCCCAAAACATAGTTAGCTTACACACAGAGCGGTGTGGAAGGTGACAGAGTGGGGTGGAGCTAACACGCTGTCCATCCTCACATGTAGAGTCTACCCACATTAAGAATGCCTGAATAGGGCTCAGGTGTTCACACAGTGACCAATCAGCTGCCCATGGGAAACACACAAGCAGGACATGAGTGCAACAGCAAGCTCCACCCATGTTCCCCAGCAACTGGTGTACATAGGTACACTGCGTCTGATACTGGAGGTAGCATATAGCCATTGATAGCCTTCTCCTCCATGAATTTGTCCAATCCCCTTTTAAAGCCCTCCAAATTGGTGCCCATCACTACATCTTGTGGAAGTGAATTCCATAGTTTAACTATGCAGTGTGTGAAGAAGTACTACCTTTTATCTGTCCTGAATCTTCCACCAATTAACTTCATGGGATGAGAGAGGGAGAAAAATGTCTCCCCATGCACTTTCTCCACAACATGCATAATTTTGTATGCCTCTATCATGTTTCCCCTTACTCACCTTTTTTCTAAGCTAAACAATCCCAGATGTTGTAACCTTTCCTCATAGGAGAATTGCTCCAACCCCTTCCTCATTTTAGTTGCCCTTTTCTGCACTTTTTCCAACTCTACAATATCCTTTTTAGGTGCGGTGACCAAAACTGTACACAGTACTCTAAGTGTGGTCGCACCATAGTTTTGTACAATGGGAGTATGATATTGGCAGTTTTATTTTCAATTCCTTTCTAATTGTGGCTAACATGGAATTTGGCTTTTTCACAGCAACTGCACATTGGGTTGACATTTTCATCAAACTGTCCACCACAATCCCAAGTTGTCTTTCATGGTCAGTCACTGCTAGCTCAGATCCCATCAGCTTATACTTGAAGTCTGGGAATTTTTTTTGCACCAATGTGCATTTCCCTGCACGATTGGAAATGGTGTCCATCGTTGCTCTCTGACAAATTTCAGGTTCGTCCTTCAAAAAGCTATTAAAAATGGCCAACACCAAAAAATTAGGGGTGCTTAACGATGGGCATAAATGTATGGTAGCATTGAGAGATGTTGAGACTAACACTGCCAGTTCTCCACTAGGTCTCCCATACTTTGCAGTTTTAATTGCTGGTGAAGAATAAGTAGTAAATCCTTGTAATTCAATTGTACTTCCTTCTTTAACCCATGTTTCTTGCAAAAAAATAATCTCATATGACTGTAGAAAGGCACGAAAATCACTATCTTGAATTTTATTCACCCATCCTGTTATATTCCATGAAAGAAGTTTAACTGGTTTATCCACTAGTCAAAATGTGCAGCCTTTATTTCTGCCCATTGGGGATACAGGCTGTTCACTATCAATTGTAAAATTTAAGGTTATCTCTGTTTTCTTTTTAAAGTAGTTCCGAATATCACCTGTTTTAGATTTATTTATCAGCAGACTCATATCAGTTATATTGTCATTATTTTGATATGTCTCACTCATATTTCCAAGCTCTGATCTGTCATGACATAAATCAAAGTTCTCAGTATTTGAGTACTCTGCCTCACAGAGTTTATTTAATCTAGCCTGGAGAGAATTAAGTTTGCCAATTATAACTAGTTTATCAAGCAAAGGGAATCTGCCATATGATTCTATTAAACCTTCCTCATCTTTAATTTCAGGATGAATATTAGCAGAATTCTGGATACTACTTCCTTTCCCATTATTATCCAATGGGTCGTCCAAACAAATCAGATCCTTAACTTCAATGGGCTGTTCTACCTGGCTTACCTTCCCTGCTGAAAAAGGGTTTTGAAACAGGGGATAGGGGGTTAGATGACCAAATACTCTACTAACCTCTATCTTCTGGTATCTAAATAAACTCCTTATTTTATAAGTCTTTGAAGCTATAACATTGTTTTTGAAGGTTATTAGAGCTCTGGCAGCCAGGTAGTTGTAAAAAAGATATTCCACTCTCTCAATATCCTCTACTTCCAAAAAAATCTATCATTGATGCATTCGCCTGTTGAATAAAATGATATTTCCGTTGGAGCTGTGTCAAAGAGCCATACGGCTTGGGATAATTTATAAAGGCCAATTGAGTTTTTTTAAGTACTAGGGGGGGAATAACATCTCTAATAAGTGGGGAGGGTAACTCCTGCTGTTTTACTTCCTCTATCACTCTCAATTTACTCTCATTGGGTTCTTCGTCTGGTGTGTTTATTACTTCTGAACAGATAGGTCCATCATCCTTGATTGCTGTTATTTCTCCTTGTTGTTCTATCTTATCAATAGAGTCTGTCAGCCTGGGTTCCATTTCCCTCTCTTTTTTCCTTCTCTTTATAGGATGTGCTTTTACTTTCTTACCCTTACAAAATTGGTCTTTATGTTCCATAAGTGTGAATAGTCTTTTAAAATTAAAATTTGTTTCTCTTTTCTCATATTTGGATTCTTTATTCTGATATTGGTCATCTAATTTCCTTTTACATTTTTTACATTTCTTCTCCCTATACTTCCCCCCTTTTGGCTTGCATTTGGGCCTGCCCCTTGCCTCAGGCTGAGTTGTGTCTTGCAACTGTACAATACTACAGTGTTCTTCATATTGTTTAGGTTTTTCAACCTCTTCTGTAAAACTTTCCTTTGGGGGGGCTGCCTGTAATATCCCTTCACTTACCAATGAACAAATCACCCGGATATTGGCCCTTATGGTGCCTGTTACAGCGAGTAGATCTTTCAGCATAGTACACATTTCACGGGTTAAGTCATCTCTAGTCCCATCAAAGCCATCCTTATTCTCATCTAAATATTCCGATTCCCCTGGGTTAACCTGGGGCTTTGGAGAGTCAGTTTCCATAGCCATTAGTTGTTGCTTAATCTCCTCATTTCGTTCCTGAAAATCAGCCAATATTTCCTTTTCCTTTCTTAATAACTCCTCTAATGGTGGTAAGTCATCAAAGAAACCTGTGAGGCTGTCATCATTACTTTGGCAGGTTTTTGGAGATTCTGCTTGTCTTGTGTCATTTATGCCATCTAAACATAAGTTAATATCCTGTGTGATCTCATTTGTGCTTATCACAATAGGTGATAAATCCTTAATTATTTGTTTAGTCATATCAGGTACCTTTTCCTTTAAGGGGCCTGCTTGATTATCCCCTCTTGTACCAATTCTTTTCTTTCTCTGTTTAATACTATCCATGTTCACCTTTTTCCCACCAGAAGTGGTGATGTAAGACCACATTGAGTTATTTGTTGCGTTTTTGTTTAGTTTTACTCTCCTCTTACTCTTTCCCAGATGAACACTCTGACTCCTGGTAGTGACCATAACTAGTAATTAACAATACTAGTTAATACTGCCACACAATAACACTAATGTCACCACAATCTTAGTTAATTCCCTTAATTATCATTAACACTAATATCCATAAAACTAATAAAATATTTATGACAATAAAAAAGATTATAACAATAAAATCAGATAAACATCAGTTAAAACCATGCAGGCTGAGACAGACTGATTAAAGCAACAAGTCTCAGTTCACTTCGTTCTCCCACCACTCTTTCTTAAACTAAACTTCACCCCCAATTATTGGCACAAGGATTAGCCCACCCTGTAAAACAGACCCCAAACGGGCACCAAACGCTGCCTTGGTCCTCTGGTGGTTGAAGTAGCTGGCTGGGCCACGCCTCTGCAGCAGAGCACAGCTGCAGCCCGCCAGGGGGAAGGAGGCTGGTCCAACAGGTAGGGTGGGGAAGATGTCTCACCGCTCACTTGCTTGCTTGCGTGCCCCATTATATGTATTAATAATAGCTGCTTAAGTTATAATGCTGTGTTAGAGATTGGAAGTCCATTTTAGTTTTGTTTGTTGTTGGTTGTATTTGTTTGTTTTTAATTATTAATTAAAAAAAAATTAAAAATCAAATAGGTCCTAAAGGAAGATCCAGGAACTTATAGACCAGTTAGTCTGACATCAATGCCTGGGAAGATTCTAGAGCAGATTATAAAGAGCTCCATCTGTAGGCACCTTAACATTAATGCAGTGAACACTGGAAGCCTGCATAGATTTGTCAAGAACAAGTCCTGCCAGGCTAATCTCATTTCATTTTTCGATCTGGTGACTTCCTTAGTAGATCTTGGAAATGCTGTGGAAAATGCTGTGAAATATCTTGATTTCAGCAAGGCATTGGAAGAAATACCCCATCATATTCTGATTAGCAATCTAGTTAAATGTAGGCTGCATGGCACTACTACTAGGTCCAAGGTACCTTAGGGAGCGCCTCCTCCCCCATGTTCCACCACACCACTTATGGTCCTCTGAGGGCAATCTGTTGCAGCTGCCTAATGTGAGATTGACAGCTGTACATCGGAGGACCTTTTCTTTTGCTGCCCCTCAGTTTTGGAATGATTTGCCGATTGAAATGTGTCTATTGACTTCTTTGAATTTTTTAAAGCAGGCACTGAAGACCTTACTATTTCAGCAAGCCTTCCTTTCATAGTGTTTTATAACACTTTTGGAATTTTATTATTTTTTATGGAATTTTCATCTTGTTTTTATGCTTAATGGTATTTGTCATGTTTTTATTGTATATTTGTTTGGTGTAAATTGGTTATAATCTTGTATGCCGCCTAGGGTATTTGTATATAGGTGGGATATAAATTGAAATAATAATAATAATAATAATAATAATAATAATAATAATAATAAGTGGATCCACAGCTGGCTGAAGAACTGTACTCAAAGAGTGCTCGTCAATGGTTCCTCATCAAACTGCAGGGTGGCATTGAGTGGGGTGCTTCAGGGTTCCGTCATGGGCCCTGTACTCTTCAACATTTTTATTAATGATTTGGAGAAATAGGTACGGGAGGTGGGGACCTTATCAGATTAGCAGATAACACTAAATTGGGTGGGGTAGCTAAGAGACAGAAGACAGAAACAAAATTCGGAATGATCTTGATAGGTTAGAAAACTGGGCAGAAAATAACAGAATTAAATAAACAAAGTTCTTCATTAGGAAATTGAAATCAAATGCACAGGTAGGTAGAAGATGGGAGATACCTGTCTTGGCAGTAGTATGTGTGGAAAGGATCTTGGAGTTGTAGCTGATCACAAGTTGAATATGAGTCAGCAGTGTGGTGTGGCTGCAAAAAAAGGCAAATGTTCGGTTGCATCAATAAAATTATAATTTTTTAATCATGGGAAGTAATAGTTCTATTCTACTCTGCCCTGGTCAGACCTCACCTTGAATACTGTATCCAATTCTGGACACCACACTTCAGGAAGGATTCAGATAAATTGGAATGAGTTCAGAGAAGGGCAACAAAGATGATCAGGGAACTAGAAACTAAGTCCTATGAGGAAAGATTGAAGGAACTGGGTATGTTTAGCCTTAAGAAGAGGAGAATTATGAGAGGTTATATGATTGCACTTTTCAAGTACCTAAAGGGTTGTTATATAGAAGAGGACCACAGCCTGTTCTCTCTAATCTGTAGGACACAAAATAATGGGCTTAAGTTGCAGGAAGACTGATTTTGTTGAACATCAAGAAAAACTTCCTAATGGTTATTGCATTCAGAAAATGGAGCCAACTTCTTAGGGAGGTGGTGACTTACCATTGCTGGAGGTATTCAAGTGGAGACTGAACAGCCATTTGTCAGGGATGCTTTGAACTGGATTCCTGGACTGAGCTGAGCAGGGGGTTGGACTCAATGGCCTAAATGTCCCCTTCCAACCCTGTGAATTCCATGAATCTATGATTCTATGATTACAGAAATATCACAATTGCTTCATAAAAATGCTGAATAAACTTTAATGAAGAACCCTATCCTTAAAAAGCTGGGAGGTGGAGGAGGAGGGGAAGAAGTAGAAGCCGCCACCGCCACAAAATTCAATTATATGGCATTGCGCTCTGAAAATGACTGTATAAATGGAACTAATTTAATACATCATGCTGAATACAGAAATCAAAAGAATATTCTGGGGACAATTTTGGCTCATGTATCTCATAAGCAGGTATGTACCCCATAGCTGATGTCCACAACGGAATTATTCAAAACGTAATATGTTACACAGTGCTGACAGGTAGCCTTCTCCATCACAACCCAATTGAGCCACTGGCTTCAATATGATCAAAATGGCTTATATTGGGGGATGTCACTTTCACTGGAGAGACCAAATCATGCTGAGATCTTATTTTCTGGGTTGGATGGGGAGGGATATCACCATGGATTTAAAAATGAGGAGGTGAAGTAGCCACCCACCTCCATGCTTCCTTGCCACAAGTCCAGCTCCTGACTTCACCGCCATTGCAAACACTTCAAAAAGATTGCTCACAGTAGCATGCTAAACTGGAATCCTGGCTCCTTCACCACAGAGCATTTGGATGACCATTTTGTAGCCTCAGACTTCCATCTGCAGTGATTTTCCCATTTTCTTCCTTCTAACTTCTCGTTCTATATAAACATGCAACTTTATAGACAGTCAGCCACTACAACATGATCAAGATGAGGCATTTTATCACTGCCCCTCCACTTCCGCATCTATTATATTTTGATAATTGGATTCCCATCTGCTTTGTAGCATGAGAAAAATAATGAAGTTACAAAACACAGTGAAGAAGAGCTGTTCACCCTTCACTGTTCGCCCTTCCCTTTGCTGTGTCTTTGTTATATATTGCCATCATTAGAATTTGACAGGAACTTAGAAATCAGCTTGGGTTGGCAGTACATTATACACCATACATCTTTGTATTTGCCTTTACTGCATAGCTGGCATCCCTCTGCATTAGCACTCTTAGCAGTTGCTCGGCTCATCATACTTGGCACCATCACTGCCTTTTATGTACTTCCTAAACGGTCTTGCAAACCAAGTTTTAAGACAAAATGGATGGACTTGATCTGCCAAGAGGCGAGCTCATGAAGAATACCTCTGAGAGAAAAAACCCAGGTACTGTGAAAACAATACTTCCCTATAAGTATGACACAATTCCCACTTCATATAGTACCATTACAGCTGCTACTTGAATTGTAGCATGATCACTGAGCTATTTTAAAGGTGTGGTATCAAAATAATGCTGTGTTGGATTTTTGTCAGTTATCATAATAAATATTTTAGAATGGTTAATTGTTTGTGGCACTCTTGTCAAATGCTCTAAGGGTGAAATCCTATGTAGGAAAAAAAATGTCCTACAACTCCCAGCATTCCCCAGCCATCCATGCAGGACCATTTTCTGTCTAAATATGCATAGGATTGCACCCTAAAGGGCTTTCCAAAATAGGCTGACCAACATCCTGAATCCATTCAGCACATCAACCTGGGCATGAGGTTTGGCACAGACAGTTATTCCTAAACAGATTTGCAGTTATCTTGAAATTAGTTTAATTATAAAACTGTTTTCGTTTATTTACTTCAAAGTTTCATAGCAAGTTGAGGATAGAATAGCGCAGCTGAATAGCGCAGCTGAAAATTGATCTCCTTGGATCAGCTGCTTGATGTACTAACTGCAACACTGAAAGTCTTGCAGCACAATTCCATAGCCCTCCAAACCTGGAGGATTATAGGCATCCAATGGAGGGCAGAAGGAGCGCAGAGGCAAAGGTTGCCTCTGCACTCCTCCCACCGGGCAAAAGACTTAGACTTAGATTTTGGCCATGTAAGTCTTTTGCCCCGGAGTGTGAGGAGAGGCTGAGGTGCCACCAGGATACTACATATCATGGCGGAACCTTACTCTTCCCCTCCCTGCCCACCAGAATGCTCACAAACCTCTGGCTCCAAGGTTGATCTTTCAACCTCCGAGCCGCAGCCAGTGTGGTTCTTTCTGCACCAGCTGTGAGGGTATAGGGAGGGCACTCCGAGGTTGAAGTCCCAGCTCTGACCTCAGAACATGTTTCCGAGGTCGGCGCTGGGACTCTGACCTCTCCTATAGCCAGCCAGACTCTGTCTAGTGGTCATAGGATTGCACCCTTAGTTATATATCACCATTATTAGAAGGATTTCATTGATTTTGATATTTTAACAGCAGAATTCATGCTATTATCCTTGCAACAGCTCCACATATACTTGGAAACCAAGGTTAGATCTCTGACATCACATTTTCTTGTGATCATGACTTCGGATAAGGAATAAATATTCTTTTTTAGGTCCATTTCCTCAGGATGATGGAGAAATTTGTTTGGTTCACATTTTAATGCAAATCATCAATATACCTAATTTTGTACTTTCAAACCAATACGTGAACGTGAATTGAAACACAGTTTTCTCAAATCGAAACTCAGTTATCCTTTGAAATTCACACTTCTCGGAATGTTGCAATAGAGCTCTCCAATAGTAAAATTCACAAAGAATGTGTATATTAGCAGAAAGTGCACACAAAAATGTGCAATTAGTACAAAATAATGTTACAAATGCAGTATATTGGGGAAAAAATCCCTGAAAAATGTGTATTTTTTTGGCAAAATTGCATTAGAATTACGTGTATTAGGAGACAAGTACACAAAAATGTGTACAAATTTTAATGTGAACTTTAAAAAAAAATCTCAAAGTGCAGGAGGAAATGAAGTTCAGATTGGAAAAACTATCAAAGTTCATCATGAACTGAACTTAAGACTGGCATTA
The DNA here is from genome assembly GCA_021292165.1 of Shinisaurus crocodilurus. NCBI lineage: Eukaryota > Metazoa > Chordata > Lepidosauria > Squamata > Shinisauridae > Shinisaurus > Shinisaurus crocodilurus. The sequence continues at coordinate 77,437,269 of CM037879.1, read as the reverse complement.
TGAGAAACTGAGAGAAACAGAAATTGACAGGTTCATTCATCCCTTCCATTTTCACATAGGATCCTTAGAAACTGTCATAACCTACTGTAAGTAAGTCTAAGTACTTGCAACTAAAATAAATGCATATTCTTCCCTCAATGACCTCTTCTTCCAAATCCCTCTCCTTCCACTATTGTGTCTCCTATGCTGAATTTTAAATTGTAAGTTCTTCAAGGCAGGGTCCTGTCCTCTTGTACTTTAGTAAAGTAAAGCACAATTTATTTATTTATTTATTTATTTATTATATTTATACCCTGCCTTTTTTCCTGCAAGGAACCCAAAGCGACTTACATAATCCTCCTCCTCCTCTCCACTAGCACTAATAGTGCTAAATTAAATAACAACAACTAGTGGGGAAGTACTTAAGTGTTTGCAGATTTCCTGAGAACTGCACATTGACTATATTGCATGTATTAAGTGTCACCAGTTTAGATGCAAGCATCTGCATCTAACAGAACATTTGCTTGATTGTGGGTGGTGGGGAGGCAATCTTGGACTGAACAGAGTAACCTGGAGCTAGTCTGTTTAAATCAGGGGTGGACAACTTATGGCCCTCCAGATGTTTTGGCCTACAACTCCTATCAGCTCTAGCCAGCATAGTCAATAGTGAGCAATGATAGCATTGTAGGCCAAAGCATCTGGAGGGCCACAAGTTGCTCACCTGTGGTCTAAAGAGCCTGATGCCCCACAGTGCTATTGCATTGTCAAAGCTAACCAGGTCTCTGCGTGATCAGAGCTTGGATGGGAGATTGCCAAGGGATCCCATGTAAGTTGCTCTAAGTTTCCTGATGTGAATATAGCACACAGGTTAGTTCTCTCTATCCTTGACAGGTATCTCCAATATTCCTTTTGATGGTCCTGGGGGAAGAGCTTGCCTAGTGTCAATAACTCTTTGGGGCAAGCTGGAGGTTTAATTATTGGGAAGCCTGAACCTTCCTGGTCCATTTAGTGCTTTTTTTGCACATGGAACTAAATAGCACCTTAGAACTTTGTGGCATCTTGAAAAGACAAATAGGTGCTTTTTGCACAATAAATAGCTTGAACAGCAAATTTATTTATTCATTATTTATTATTATATTTGTGTTTTCCCCTCTTTTAAGGAACCCAAGGTGGCTTACATAGTCCTCCTCCTCCCCATTTTATCCTCACAACAGCCCTGTGAGGTACGTCAGGCTGAGAGTCAGTGACTGGCCCAAAGTCACCCAGTGAGCTTCATGACCGACTGGGGACTAGAACCCGGATCTCCCGAGTCCCAGTCCAACACTCCAACCACTAACCATTTCTTCTGTGGTCCAGCTCTCTCAGCTGTGCAATACAATCTCTGGTTTGCTTTTTGAGGTTGCTTGCCTTCTTGTGTGCAACCTTTCGTGAAAATGGGCTGGAATGGAAAGGCACAGAGTGCCAGCAAAACAATGTGAATGTTTCACCCAATTACATCAATGGGGATGGAAGAATCTGTCAATTCTGGTTTCGCTCAGTTCCTCAATTTTCCAACCTTAGGTTCAATTTATCCAACTTCTGCATTTGCTTTATTAAAAGAAGACTGCATGAAAATGTGTATGTATTCCATGTACATTTCTTCTAATATATGCATTTTAAAGCATTTTTGCCTAACACACACATCTTTACAAGCAACTTTTCCTATGTACTGTATCTTATTTTCATTAATACGTGTATATTTGTGTACACTTTCCTTTAATATAGGCATTTTAATGTGTATTTTGACTGGAGAACTGCGTTGAAAAATTTGGAAAAGTGTGACTTTCAAAGTATAACTGCATTTTGGTTTGTGTATTGGTTAGAAAGTGCAGAATTAGGTAAGTTCACATTAAAATGCAAACCAAACAAAATGCCCCCCCCATCCCGATGCCTCACTGATCTACCTTAAACAGCAGCAAAGCAGTGGTGGGAGTTTCAGTAAAACATTTAAACCTGTTCAATGTACTGCATATGACTAGTACCACCACCTCCAATTCTGGTCTCTCTGTATGTGTTGTTTATATAAAGAATATGAGTCAACATCTCACCTCAGATTCCTGAAAAATGTGGGAGAGAGCTTTCAGTGTTGCAGTTAGTACATCAAGCAGCTGATCCAAGGAGATTAATTTTCAGCTGCGCTATTCAGTTTGCCTTAAGTGGATGTATTAGTATGTAATTGTGTGAATGCCTATTGACAAATGACTGATTCTTTGTGGTCTTGCTGAATAGGGAAGTCTGTCATAACAAATTGCTACTGTTAAGGAACAGGAATGTAGAAAAAGCTGATACAGAGAACTCCACTGATTCTTGGCCAACACTTCACACAATCGTGGCAAGTCATTATTGTCTTCTTCGGGATTTTCAGTTGCCTCATCCATCAGAAGGAATTCTTCTGGCATTCAAGTGGGCATAATGTGTATTGCCACTGGAATTCTGTTCCAGTTTAAAATTAACATCAATTAGTGCCTGCTTATTGTGAAGAACATTTGATTTATATACCCTGTTCCATTGCAGAGATGCACCAGAGTACTGTTGTCAGTGGAATGTGAAACTGACTGTACCATCATAACTCAAACCAGCAAGCATTCTGATTTCATTTGATTTTTTACACTGTGAAAGTAAGTCAGACTTAAGGTCAGGTCCAAGAACACCAATACTGTAAAAATGAGCTTTGTCCTTGGATTTTCTGGGCTTTCAAAAAAACATTTTTCCAAAGTTATTGTGACAGAAATGGGGTGGTCCATGTTTAGTGGGGAAATATTACAAATAATATTAGATAAGAATAGGGGGGAATGTTAATCATAAGTTGCACTATATCCTAGGCATTATATTTCCATGGACCAACATACATACAGTGTGTGTGTGTGTGTGTGTGTGTGTGTGTGGTAAGTACTCTATTGTCCAACATATGAAAATTCATAAGATGGAGGCCTAGGCTCTGTTGCTGACCTTGAAGACCCTGTCCTCTGATGAATTATGATGAAAATAAATGCAAGAAAACCAGGGGATGTTTTAATGTTTGTATTAACTGAGACATCATTTCTATTTTATGCTACAGATGGACAAATCAGTCTGTTTCCATTCTGGTTCACAGTTGCATGTGTTCACCCATGGATCCATTCCATTCCTTTTCCACATTAATCCACATTTAAAAAAAAAAAATCTGTACAAAAATTGACTTTTCCATTCACATCTTAACATATTTTCTCTCAAAACATGCATTTCCAAATATATTTCCTCTCAAAATACACATTTTATATACAGTCATGCCTTGGATTGAGAGCATAATTCGTTCCGGAAACGTGCTTGTAATCCAAAACACTCTTATATCAAAACGAAATCCCCCCCCAAAAAATTGTACAGAGATTTTTAATTTAAGCCGTACTACAGTACTTGTATTGCAAGACGTCGCTTGTATATCAAGTCAAAAAAAATTAAATAAATATTTAAAAATTTGCTTGTCTTGCAAAACGCTCTCAAACCAAGTTACTTGCAATCCAAGGTATTACTGTAATGAATCTACTGGACACCACAATCAACATCTGAGGCCTTCCTCTGAGTGCCACCTCCGAGGGAAGCTCAGAAGGTGGCAACGAGGAAGAGGGCCTTCTCAGTGGCAGACACCACCACCACCCGATTATGGAATGATCTCCCCACTGAGGCCCACCTAGTGTCAACTCTGTCATCCTTTTGGTGCCAGGTTAAGACTGTCCTCTTCTCCCAGGTATTTAGTGGCACTTAAGGCAGGGGTGGCTTCATAGGAATGGTGATAATGGTTGCAATTCCCAAACCACTTTCTTCACTATAGTCCTTTGTAGAAAACGAGACCTCTCTGAAGTAAACTGAGGAACAAAGGCAACCTTTCTTATAATGGATACCGTTCTTAATAATGAGCCTTGGCTTGCACAGTAATTTCAGTAGTGTATTTGGTCTGGTGGAAGTGATACAAACTCTTTGAAATCCACATGAAAATACATATGCAGCTAGAATCATACGCTCTAGGATCCCTACTCAGCAATACAATTAAGGAAAAACATAATAACTAATGAACAGAAGTTTTGTTTTTTGTTTTTGTTTTTTTTAAAGCAGCTATCCAAGCCAAGGGGAAGGGAGCCTCTGTGGCAGGCTAACTGCCACTTCCTAAGTCCTGCTTTCCGCTCCCATTGAAATAAATATGTCAGTCAGTCAATCAGGCGATCACTCGTGACCGAGTAAGATTGTCTTCCAGGATAAAAAAAAAGAAAATTTACAAAAAGGAGATTTTAAAAGGAGGAAAATTCTAAAGAAAATTGTGTAGACTAGCGATGGGTCCGTAAGTGACTGTGGAGGCCAATTCTAGATCCACACAGCTTCCCACAGTGAGGACACAGGTTACCAGACGGAAGATGGTCTTGTAAAGGATTCATTTGACGTGCTTTTCGCTTAGCACGTTTCTCCCTTTCACCTTGCACTCAAGCTTCTTCAAAGTCCATAGAACCTTTGTGAAAGGCCAACCTCCAGTTAGATCGTTCACGGGACAGAGCTTCCCAGTTTTCGATGTTTATATTGCATTTTTTTAGATTAGCCTTAAGAACATCTTTAAACCTCTTATATTGACCACCGATATTCCGCTTTCCATCCTTGAGTTGGGAATAAAGTAACTGCTTTGGGAGACGGCAGTCAGGCATTCGAACAACATGACCGGTCCACTGAAGTTGGCGTTGAAGGATCACTTTTTCAACGCTAGTAGTCTTTGCTTCTTCCAGTACACTGACATTTGTTCGCCTATCTTCCCAAGTAATTCGCAGGATTTTCCGGGGGCAACGTTGATGAAATCTTTATGTCAGCGCCTGTCTGGTGCAGTTCCCTGCTTCAAAGGGCAGGGCAGGAGAATGTGAGGACTTTGGATCCTACAGCTCCAAAACCTCCCTGATCTATCTAGACAGTGCCTCCTTTTTGCCTTCTCTGCTGCACCTTCCTGCTGCCACACAGAGCTTCCCATCACTGCACCAGGGGAGGCTTCCTTGGGTGGATCTCCCACTCTGCGGGTGGGAAGAAGTTTTCCTATATCCTGTGCCCACTGGGACATGCTCCCAGGGACCACAGGATTGCTGCCTTACAGAAAAAACACTTTAAATTCAGTCATTTCAAATATATTACATTTCCCTACCTTAGCAGGAATATTTGGGGATATGGGGAAGAGAAATAAGATAGTTTGAAATGACAGGATGTAATCCGAAGGAGTGCTTATTAAGGGTATCTGCTCCACAGCAGGGTTCTTCAAGATCATATTATTGCTTAAACTGCAAGCTACTGAGCCATACTAGGCCCTTCATCTGCCAAAGGTTTTCAGAGTAAAAGAAATATAAAATTGATGTATAGTTACTTAAATGGTTATATTTTGGTATCTTCTCACATGGCTGGCTCTGAAGCTGAGGAAATGCTTAAGCAGGGTGGAGTTAATTGACTGGCATGAATTATGCTGATTCAGCAAAAAGATTTAACAGAGTTAAATCTTAAACATAAGTTGAGACTTATGTTGCTCAAAAAATGTAACCACTGTTAATTTAGGCATTTTCAATCTTCAGTTTCACTTGCACCTCTAAGACATCTTTACAAGAAACACATACAACAAAACTTTTACCAAACTTCTGATTGTTTTGTAAAAACACATTGCACATGTAAAGGGGGAAATAAAGAGTTGAGACACAAGATATGGTGTAAAATTAGGGCCAAATTTATTGATTAATCAAAAATCTGTGAAGGGAAGAAGTGTGGGTATTAACAAAACTGGCCATTGGCCAGTGGAGATGTTCACGGGCGAAAACATCCAACCCTGAGGGTTGGCGCTGCAACTCACCCCCACCCCAGTTTTACACCACCATTGTGCTGGGAGGCCTTCCCACTGTCACCACCTCACAGGGCCGCGGAACACCGATGCAGGTGAGGTGAGTTGGCCTCAAAGGCGACCTTTATCTCCCACAAACTAAGCCGCAAAACCCAGCAATGGGGAGCCTTGGGTCTTGCCAGTCACCTAAAAGGTGCCATCAGATGAGCACCAAACCCTACCCCACTGTCTATTCCTGCACTTACCTGCCACAGAAAGAGACAAGGCTCTGTTTAGTCGCCTCTCCCACACCTGCCCAGAATAAATTCCAGCAGGGCCTTTCACAGATCCATGAGGGACAAATTGTTCTCTGCATCAGACAAATGCACCCTGTCTGGCCAGTGCAGCTCCCTCCGGGGCAAGGATATCATGGGATGAGGAATCACAAAACCTATCCCTCCAAGGCCCCTGCATATTTCACTGTTCACTTTCCTGCCCGCTCTGTTCAAGCCTCTGGGGTCGGCACCACCCTGCCAACAGAAGTGCAGCAAAATATGAGACCAGAGAATCTGGACTCCCGGCCAGCGCTACCGTATAACCGCAAGGTCCACGGACGCTTGCAGAATCAAGGCCTTGCCCTTGAGTGAGTCTAAATACGCAGCTCCCGCTGGACTGAGGATATCACGGGATAGGAATCACAAAACCTATCCCTCCAAGCCCCCTTGGAACTTCTCTGTTGTCCGTCCTGATAACAGAGAATATGGATGCCTGGCTAACACTGCTGTATAAATACAAGGTTCACAAATGCTTGCAGAGTTGTGGCCTTGCTCTGGAGCAAGCCTAAGTCATTCCCCCCCAAATGCAGCACCAGCACTTGCAGGGGCAGTCCAACTGGACCAGACCAGAATGAAGTGGGTAAGAAGTTCTACCACTGTATTCCACACTGCCAGACACACCGGATGATTTCAAGTCAGCCTAAAGCTGCAGCATCAGGGCTATGCCCATTCGTGGACAAGGTCGTTGCCCATGGCTGCAGACCCTGCTGCAGGGGAGACCCCACAGCACACTCCGGACACCACCGGATGATGTCAAGTCAGCTGACGCCACCCCAGCAGGGCCATGCCCATCTGCAATCAGGCTGTTGCTCCCATCTGCAGACCACAGCCGCAGGGTAGATCATGCATCACACTCCCGGACACCACCAGATGGATTCAAATCGTCTGAAGCCATTACCATGGAAACGCATGCCAGCTGCCCACCGCTCAGGTGATCTATGGGAGAAATGAAATGTGAGCACACTGAAATTACAGAGAGAGCAACCTCATAAAGGATAACTGTAAAATGCACTAGGCATGAGGCCTGGACTTCACTATTGTCCGACAGGAGTTTGCAATATACACCACACCTTGACTGAAGAGAGCAGATGAAGCAAAATCTCAGCCTTGACTATCGAGCCTGCAAAGCGGCCACAGACGCAATCCGTCAATCTGGGCCAGCTATAACAATGCGGGCGGCACATAGGTCAGATTGGACTTTTTCGGATGCAGCTATTCAAGACTCTCACTGTCAGTAAAAACAGTCAAAGCCCTTGCAAAACACCTTCCACCTGAGAAGTAAATTAAAGACTAGGAAACTGCCCAGAGTTGCCTAAAAGGAGACTGGAAGAGGAAAGCGTGTTTATGACAACGTAGACCCCAAGAAGTGTCATAGAGACATGACATTGCTGCCCACATCTCGGGGATACCCACCGCTATTCCCAGAAACAGTCCTAAGGAAGGTAGAGACGAAGTTGGGCCCTTCCCGCATTTAATGGAAATACAAGCCTCACCCCTTATATCTGGCGCCCTTGGCTGCCTACGCCATAAGAATGCAGGCAGAACTAAGTATACTAGGTCATGGGGAGCCCGATGGGAAACATTAAGTAACCTAATAGCTGGAACTTAGCAGCCTGCATGTAGGAGGCATGCAGCTAAGGGCAAATACTTGGATTAATGTCAATCTTATTCAGTGCTTTTTTTCTGGAGAAAAAGGTACCGGAACTCTTGGATTACATTTCCTTGGGAGTAGATGGAGATTAAATTGTAATGCAATTAATAGAAGAAAAGGTGCTGGAACTCAGTTCCGGTGAGTTCCACCAGAAAAAAAGCCCTGATCTTATTACTCTTTACCAAATCCCAAAATACCGCCAGAGACCTACAATGTATGCAGGTCACCAGAGCCAAAAACGCAAAAAATACATTGGAGGCTGAAAGCAATGTTGTCATCAGGTCCAGGAACAGGCCAGGTTAGAAGAACCAAGTACCTGTGGCAATGGAATTAAACCCTCCCAGAAATCACCTGCTTCGAGGGCCAAAATTCAAAATTAGGATCCAGTAGCCCCAGTTAATGGAAAAGGGGGCTGGAACAGTAAAACACAAATCCAGAAGGAATATAGCAGGACAATTGAAATGTTACTTGCAGAGAATGGTTGGGCCTGGGTACAACACCCATTGGGACTCCAACATGTAGCAGTGTGCACAGGTCAAGAGGCGTAACAGGAAAGTGAAGCCAGCCTCATGGATCATCTCCTTCCCCAAACAAGAATGCTGTCGAAAAGTGGTGCGATAAATCGCAGCCCAGGCCGACCCAGCCCAACCTAAAACAGCCCCCACGTGTAACTGGAGGAGGCCGCCCGTAGAGCAGGCTGTCACGGTGCAGCTGCGCCACCCAGCCTCGCTCCGAGAAACGCCAGTCAAGGGCCAAGCGCCTGGGAAGGGAGGGGGGGGTCTTGTCTCAGCAAATAAAATCACTTTCAACCCCCCCGCCCTCAAAAGCAAACCAACGGCTGTCTTCAGCGCCCAAGGCCCAATCCAGAAAGGCGTCCACCGTGAGCCACGTGTCGGAGAGAGACAGGCACAAGGACCCGCATCTCTTCTTCCTGACTTCTTTCTTTGCAGCCGCAAAAAAAAAAAAAAAAAGAGGCAGAGGGTGGGACGACCAGGCCTAATATTGACCCTGGCGCCCCGCCCTCCTTTAGCCTCATTGGAGGGTGAGATCACCCCATAGTGGTCTCACTCTCCTTCCCCCCCCCATGTGCAAAATTCTCCCCTCCCACAGCTACGTGTGGTTGAGGAAAGGGAATTTCAGTTACAGCTTCTGAGGATGATCTAGCAGCCCTGAGGTGACTCCTTTGAGAACCAAGTTCCAAATTTCATTTCTTCAATGGATATACGATATCTCTGTATTTGGCTTTTCCCTCCTGCTGCTTTCACTGTAGCACCATAGCTTCTTTCACTGAAAGAAGATTTATACTTTGTTCTTTTCTCAAGCTGCTGTTCTTTCATTTTCAGATTACACAGCCAACAGGGAAATCCCTGATTTTGCACATCCACAGAATGGAGGATCACATATCCATTCCACTGGAAGTTGGGAGAGCTGTGTAAACCCCAATTTTGGATGTTGCGGAAGTGTTGAAACAGGAAGTCTAAGTTAACTTCTATGCATGCAAGATTAAGTATACATGTGCATCGCAAAGACCCTGCAGTTCCAGCCTCTGAAATTGTTATAAGTTAAATATTGCAGGCAAGTATCTTATTTTGGTGTGTATATAAAAGAAGATGCAGACTTGTGACCACTGGTTTGATATATCCAAAACCTTTTGCCAGAAAGTGACTATGATTTTCAGAGCAGGTGGAAGTGAGTAGCTTGCCAATTTTCTAGGGATGTTGAGGAAATCAGCAACGGATTCAAATGAGTTCATATTTCTGTGACTCTAATCTGCGGGTTCCACAGTAGCCTGGCTTTTTCTGAGTCGTGCAGATTCTGCGGACTTGCAGACCAGTTTTTTACTTTTAGGGGGGATTTTGGCAAATTTGTACTTACAAATCCTATTCTATCACTGAGCGGACAATGGCATGAAAGACACTGGACAATCTGCGAAACACAGATGGAACAGATTTAACAGAATCCATACATTCCCATATCTCCCATAGGCAATTTTTTGTAGGCTCCCTTTTTATCTATCCTTCAGAAAATAAAAGAGGCAAGCTTATATGGTAGAGCTTCACATGGAACCAATTGTTTTTAATGCATTTCTTACATTTATGAATTTATATTCTGTCTCATGCATTTTGCTCATGGTGACTCAGAATTCAAACATGAAAAACACCAATAAAATACAGAACAATGGTAAGGCCACACACCAGACCATAAATACCCGCTCTAGCCTTGTAAGCAGTTTTTAAAAATCTACTCTTAGTTTTATCAAATGCTTTCAAAGTACTAAATGCTCTGATTCTTTTCTAATAATTCTATTAACTCTGTAATGTTTCTATACTAAATAACAATGGATGTTATAATCTGCTTTTTTAAAAGTAGTATATACATAATACTAATACTTTAACATTTCAAAATGTTCAGCTAAAAAAAAAGCAGAAAAGAAACTTACAAAGGTTTGCACTAAGAACATGGAGAGATTTTGGCCTAGAGGAAGTATTTTAATATGGAAACTGCTACTACACTGATACATGCATAATTTAATACAGTAAAAGGAGCACAATCTTCAACACACAAGAGCACCTTACTTCAGAACCTAAGGCCTTTTTAAATTTAAGGAGAAAATGACAGATTTATGCCCTTGGTTCATTTCTTTGGTCAGCCATTTTACCTATCACTTGGTAGGAGAATTATTTTAGAGAATTTTTTAATAAGATAATCCAAAAGCCCACAGTTATCACCACTTTCTTTTCTTCTCTTTTAAATCATCCCACTTCTACTCTTTGGTTTTGGATTATGTCCCCAAAACACTGTTCTCAGAAAGTTTTAAAGGAATAATATTTTGCAGTAACAACTTAAGAGTGCCCTCCTACTACTTTTCCCCCCAATCACTTCTTTGCTCCAACTCTCATATTATTTTGGACACTTTTACTTTTGTAAGGGAAGGGTACCCCTCAATTTGTTCACTGAATATGAACTGAAAAGAGTAGGCAGCAGAAACCTAAAATGAGAATGGATTTCACTGGCAAATTATGTTAGCACCTATTATGGCTTTTCTGAACAGTCATCGTGCGTACCTTTTACACGTACGCTTTTCTTAAGATTGTCAGAGATTGTACGTTCAAAGCCATTTTGCCACACTGTTTTACCATTTCCCCCCTCTATATTTGTGTGTGTGTGTGTTTGTGTGTGTGTATGACAACTGAGGATAACACTTCATGCGCTGATGATGGAGGGTGGGCTCAATCAGGTCTGGCTCCAGATCTGAGGCACCCCCAAGCAGGTACCCCCTGGTGGGCCTCCTGGAGGAAGCAGTGGGCAATGGCAGCACTGCTGCAGTCTGCCCTGGACAACTGTCACCTGCCCACTGTTTCAATTACCCACAATGGCTGCAGCATAGCGTTGCTTCAGGGCACTCTGGGAAATTTAAATGCTCAGTGGCTCCCAGGCCCAACTTCCCAGCATGGGGGCCCCAGGGCTGGTATCAGAGGTGGGTCCTGCCATGGCTGATGTCTGTGGTGAGCCCAGACAGGTCACTGGAACCCCAGCAGCTGCCCAAGGATGCAAAGTGCTGATGCCAGCCTTGGCTGTAACCCACAAAAGCTTATGCCACAATAAATCTACTGGTCTTTAAGCCTTCACAAGACTAGACACAACCATAACAGACGAAACACAGCTATATCTCTGGACCAGGGCCGGTGCTACCATTAGGCCAACTAGGCAGCTGCCTAGGGCGCAGGGCTAAAGGGGGCGCCAGAAACGCCTTGAAAAAAAATACAGCGCTCTCAAGTGGGAAGGGGGGCGCTAAATATCTGATCTTGCCTAGGGCACCAAACTGCCTTGCACCGGTCCTGCTCTGGACATTGGCAAACTGCAATTTCTCTTCATTCTAACTACAGGTACAGGGTGTCCCTCATTTAAAAAGACAGCAGACTCTCAGTGTTGTGGTTATTGCCTTTAGAACTCTGTACAGCTTAGACTCATCATTTCTGAGGGACTTCCCTCCCCCACAAACCCTCTCACTTATTCTGTTTTTCAAGCAAAGTCTCCAGTTTATGGCCAAACTACATGTGACCTTGACTGTGTAGTTTTGTGCTTGAATTCAGGGGTTCCCCCCCCCAAACAAATTACCGGTACATGCATCCCAATCCAGATTGAGATCCTAACATGGAAGACATGGTTTTTTAACCCTTTGCCCTCTGCCGTGGTCCAATCTAGATTAAAACAAAAATTACAACGGTTATTGAATAAAAATGGGGGACATGATACACCAGGGCTCTCCAACCTTGGGTCCCCAGATGTTGCTGGCCTACAGCTGCCAGCATACCCAGCCAGTATGGCTAATGGCAAGGGATTCTGGGAGCTGTAGTCCAGCAACAACTGGGGACCCAAGGTTGGAGAACCCTGTGATTCTCAATAGAATATATTTTAAAATCATAATAGAGTACACCGAAGTATATGTACAAATGACCAAACCTTGCAATAAAAAAGCTTTTAAACCGTCACGGTCGCAATATATGAATGGGGAAATGGAGTGTGAAGCCTCCACAGATACGGGAGGGTGCCCCCTCCTGTTCAGACTGTTGTCCTCCATGCATCCAGGGCGATGGAAACATGTTGGGATGGGGGTGAAGCGCTCCTCTCCATGCACATTCATTCAGCACAGGACAAAGAACACCTGACCTGAAGAGGGCTAGAGATTACTTACTGTAAACAAGCCAACATGTACAATTTAATACAGATGTGTATAAAATAAATCAAATGACAAATGCATTTTGACTTTGCAGTCTTCTTTAGTGGCAAATTTAAAGACTAGGCAGACTTCTTCAGAATGAATCCAGAAGGCACAGTACCTGATTTTCAGGGTGCAAGCTCTTAAAGGTAAAATTATGAAATATGTTAATTATAACATCTTGCCCAGCAGGGACCCCAATCTGGATCAGGATCACAGTGGGGGGGGGGAAGGATTAAAGCCTGTCTACCTCCCACACTAAGGTCATTGGAAGCCCCACACTGTCTGGAACCCCCACACTGTCAATGCGTGTGTTGTGGCAGGGACCACCCTGCACTCCGGTGCAGAACTATGCAGCTGAGGTCTCATCTCATGCAGTTTGGTCCTGAGTCATGAGGTGGGATCTCTGACAATGGGGGCACAACAAAGCAAGCCATTTTTTGGTAGTTATGCAACTTCCTCCCAAATGAATGCTTGTCTAAGCTCAACAACACTGCAGACATTTAGAAAGTGGGAGAAAGTTATTCTTCTCTCAGCAGACTTTTATGGGATCCACTGCATTCAAATGCTTGGTCTTGATTATTGTGTTAAACACAAGCTCTCCAGTTTTAGAAAATAGTTTACGGCTGGAATCCTATAACCATTTACCTGGGAGCAAGCCTTGTCAAACACCATGGTCTTACTTCTGAGTATACATGTATAGGAATCAGGGATGTTGAAGAGTCCTTGGTCTCGAGTCACGAGTCGAGTCACGAGTCTTTGGACCCGAGTCTCGAGTCCGAGTCCTTGGTCCAAAATGGTGACTCACGAGTCACGAGTCCTGAGTCACTCCCAAAACTGACTCCACGAGTCCCTATTAAAATCAATGGGGTTTCCCCCCAACAAAATAAGGCTACTTCAGATGTGTGGCTTAAATAAATTCTAGGCACAAGTGTGCCTTTTTATTTCAAAACTCTGCAACTGATTTTGGCAAGAACAGACCAGGCAGACAAACCCAAAATAACCAGGCAGGCAGAGGAGGCAGGGAACCCCAAAGCAGGCAGGCAGAGGCCTTTGTCTTGGACAATTCAATTGCTGAACAGGTCAAGAAGAGACCAGGCAGGCAGAGGAGGCTGGGAACCCCAAACAGGCAGGCAGAGGCAGCCAAACCCAAAATGTCTGACCCTAACCCAAGCCCCCCACAACAACACATCAATCAAAATAAATCTCAACACATCGTTGGGGCTGCGCTCCTGGTAGCTGTCCATAGTGGCCGAGCAGCGGCGCGCCTCGCTTCCATGCGCTCTTCACCAGTGATCGCGCTCCTTCTGGCACAGCCAGAAGACTCATCAACAGCCCAGGGATGTTGACGAGTCCTTGGTCTCGAGTCCCAAGTCGAGTCTCGAGTCCCATTAAAAATATTGGGACTCGAGTCCAAGTCGAGTCAGAGGGGGGACTCAGTCCGACTCACGAGTCGAGTCCTCGAGTCCGAGTCCCCATCCCTGATAGGAATGCACTGTTATATGCTTTTTGTATCTCTACAAGCCAACCAATTTGGAAGTGAGGGGGGGGCGGGGGTCAGAGGCATAAAGTTAAATAAATAAATAAATACTTGGATTCAAGGGAAAAGTCATTTCTAAGAAAATTTTCTATCTTCTTGCCCTCTCAAAGTCCATTATTTTAATAATACTGTGGGGACAAGGGGCATTGAATTCACTTAACCCCTTTCTCTAGTAGTCCATACACCTCCATCAAAGAAATTCTGTAAAATGGTGACTTGACCTGTGCCAGTACAAGCCCTATTATAAGAGAGCCTTTGAAAATTAACACAGCTGCACATATTTTCTTCACATTCTCAAGACACACAGGCCTTATGGATTAGGTATTTCACATAACTTAAACATATGCGCGCGCACACACACACGCACACACACACCTTCCCAGGCTGACAAAATAAAGAAGCCCCACAAAACTGAACACACACACACACACACACACACACACACACACACACAAACACTTGATTGGTTCCTTCCCGGTAAAACACGATCCTTACTTTCCTTTAGCATTAGGATTATATAGTGTAGCAGTTGCTATGGAAACTGTTTTTTGTTTGGTTTGGTGGGTTGTTGTTTTTTATTATTATTTTTTTTAAAAAAAAACAGCTTTGTCAATAAGTGCACACACTATATTACTTGTCTCAGCTGTCAGGGTGAATTATGCCCCTTTTGCTTCAACATGAATTCCCGTATTTATTGGGAAGTATGAAGTCTGTTTATTATTTGTATGAGTGACTGCCCCTTTTGGCATATGATGCTCTCCTGTACAATCAGGTGACATGAGCCTACTTACCCTCACAATATATGAATTAGTTGACACTAATCAGGGAAGCCTAAGGAAAACAACGTGCGGAATTAAGAGTCCCTGTGACTCCTGCAAAATGAGAGCTGCAAATGTGTTAATTCCCCCCAATGAATTAGAAAAGAGGCTCCACAGCAGAAAAGGTATTTTAGAGGAAATTTAAAATCTGCCTAGCTAGCCTTTGGTTATGGGAGGAAATGAAAAGCGAACAGCTACACTGACATTTTCTTTCGAGATAGCACAGGGTGTAGCGATGACTCATTCTTCATTGCTATGCCAGAATACCTTTCTGGCATGAGCCTTCACTGAAGTGAAAACAAATGTAGCAGGAATGCGCTTAGGGTAAATGTGTGACTGGCAAGTTTTCCAATGAAGTGACCTACTACAGTGGCATAAGCTGTTATTACAACACCTGGAAGAGCCCAGAACAAGAATTTCTAATATAATCAGAATTCTTTGAGCTTTTCGATGTACGGAAACAAAATTGTGTCTTACTCTTGCATTGAAAAAGTGCATTAACATCAAAATCTATATTCAGAGCCATTTGTGTAACCTTAGAAAAGTCTGAACCGTGGCAGAATAGAATTTGACTACCAATGTAAGAAGTATAATTGGCAATATAAGTAGTTTTAGTGCAGTATATAGTAAACTGGAATGCTGGAGATAGAAAGAAATTATTTCACAATATATAGCTTTCTCTGATAATGACGCCATTTGATAGGAAATGAATGCCACCTTCCTGGAGTTTAATTGAGATCAGGTGCTTCAAGTAGGGTGGCCAGAGGACAGTCCTCTATTGGAAAGGCTGTCAGAGGACAGTCCTCTATTTGAAGGCTTCCTTTATTTGAAGGGCTGTCCAGTTCAAGTCCAGTTTAACCATAAGAAGTGAGAGCAGAGGCCTTGAGATTGCTCATGAACGGTTAGTACATTGACAGCAGAAGAATGAGAAAACACACAGGTCACCTGGTCACAATCTTCCCCACTACAGTGAGGTGTATTTCTATTTAGAATATACTGTAGTAATCATTTCTAAATGTGTGCCTATACATACACATTAACATATAAAATTATATGCAAATCTCTGCCCACTTTTATCCGCTTTTTGGTGATGTGTTTTCTCTTTTGTGGCGATGCGTAAGTGACCATTCTAACTGCAAGTTCTTCTTAAAAGATTATCTGTGTACATCTTTGCTTCAATAAGCTGCTACTTGTGAGAACATGTCTGAAAACTCTGGGATTCTGATGTGTACAGATCTGCCAGTAATAGCCTTTCTTATTTCATATGGTTTCAAGAACCTGCCCTTCTAGGCCAGGTAACAAATTTCTTCTTAAATAAATAACTGCCAATCCAATTCAATCTTTACTTTCTTAAAATCAAAGGTCATCGCGAAACAGAGAAGAAAGGGGAAAACCCCAAATCTACAATAAAGAATCAATCAATCTCCATCAGTTATATATATATAATTATACATAATTCTGTCTAATTTTAAAAACAGCTATTGCAAATAATGAAACTTGGTATGTAACATATTTTCTGATCAGCCAGACACATACAATTTTTTCTCAAAAACTGACATCTCAGGATGAAAATCTCTTTCTAGGTGCCCTATACAATGGGCAGTACAACAAATAATGCCAGATACAGTCATGCCTTGGATTGAGAGCATAATTCGTTCTAGAAACGTGCTTGTAATCCAAA
Source organism: Shinisaurus crocodilurus (assembly GCA_021292165.1). Taxonomy (NCBI): domain Eukaryota; kingdom Metazoa; phylum Chordata; class Lepidosauria; order Squamata; family Shinisauridae; genus Shinisaurus; species Shinisaurus crocodilurus. The sequence goes on along the minus strand of CM037879.1, from coordinate 77,420,700 downwards.
ACACTCTTATATCAAAACGAAATCCCCCCAAAAAAATTTGTAGAGATTTTTAATTTAAGCCGTACTACAGTACTTGTATTGCAAGACGTCACTTGTATATCAAGTCAAAAATAAATAAATAAATATTTAAAAATTTGCCTGTCTTGCAAAACGCTCTCAAACCAAGTTACTTGCAATCCAAGGTATTACTGTATTCTCCACCTCCCACCAACCAAAGACACAGAGAAATTGGTCCCATGGAACTTAAGGAACCTTCCTTCCAAACAAGCAGTAGCATAGTTTGAAAAGGCAGTTTGGGAAAAGCCTTTCTTAACAAAGGAAATGTAAGGTCATGTAAATACTGCTTCAAAGTATGATTTACTTTTATATGCCTATACTACAAAGAAAATCACAAACAGAATAAATACTTGAGTTTTGCTATGCTTATTTCTGTATAAGCTCTAATGCCAGTGGTAGCTAGAACGTAATGTAACTTATGTTATATGACCTGCCATTGCTAGAGAAAGAGGAGACCAAGCAAATGGAAATGGTGCAATATCTTATGCAAGACATATTGAAATCATCCTTTGCTTCCGAAATAGTTTGTTGACAATTAAATTGATGCAAGGTTTCAAGGCATTTCAATTTCCAAGGACTTGATGGATCAAACCAAAGGTCAATCTAGTCCAACTCTCAAAACAGCCTTCTCTGTTGCTTGTCCCCAGCATATGCCAAAGAATGGCATAGTGTCTCTGAAAAGGAAGATCCATTTTTAGCTATCACATCTAATAGGATCCTATTTGTGGGATCCTATCTTGAAGGCCCTCTAAACCAGAGGACATCATCACTACATCCTGTGGCAAGGAATTCCATAATTATTCAACATTGCAATACAGCTCAGTGGTAGGCCACTTGCTTTGCAAGCAGGAGGCCCCTGGTTCAATCCCCAGGCTCCCCAGCTAAAAAAGGGGCAGGGCCAATTTTTTTTTTTTTTAAACATACATATTTTAGCGTAAAGCTCTTACTTCCAGTAACTAAGCCTTAGAAGAGGCATTTCAACCTTTTCGAATGGGGATAGAAACTGCACAAAAGCCAAGAAGTCACCAAACAATTTGTGGTCAGGAGGCTGGAGTGGAACCCCAGGTGGGGCGGATTTGGCCCCCAAGCCTGAGGTTCTGCACCCCTGCCTTACCGCAATGTCAGTCAGTAGGAAGATGGATTATAATCACTGTGTGAATGTGTGAATAAAAGGTCATTTGAGTCACCTCTGTAGGTGACTCCATGTTGGAGAGAAAGCCATTGCTGATTTTCTTCCCCTTAGACTAATAGTGATCTCTCCTTTGGGGGATAGAAAATGAAAAGCCATTTCCTTCTGTGACTCGATGGATCTAGACTGATGTGACTCTAGAATGGGAATTGTTCCTTTTAGAGATGCTCAAACACAATTTTTGACTTACAGATGCTCACTGTGATGAAAGTCTGAGAAGCCTTGATTTAGGTAGATAACTGAACACCCACATGATTCCAAAACACATTTTCATCTCTAGAAAATATGGGGACATTTAAAGTTTGCCTCAGGAGTTTTAAATCTTCAATACTACTTCTAGACATTGTCTCACCATCTTCTCCATTTTGTCTGCCTGAATTACAAGTGAGTCAATTCACTGGAAGAATTATTATTTTGGGATGATCTCCTGAACATTAAAGGCTTACACTTAACCTCTATTACAACCCAGAATTAAATTACCCTTTCTCTTTTATATAAAAGCAACTAATGTGTTTTTTCATGTAACATTGTGAAATGTCCTCACATTTTGTCTCACAGACGGTGCTTATATAAATGAAGTCAAATACTTCTCCAGAATATTTCAATGCATTTGGTTAACATCTGTGTTTCTTCTCTCTCTCTCTCTCTCTCTCTCTCTCTCTCTCTCTCTCTCTCCACACAAACACACACACGCACACACACACACACACACACACACACATGTTGTTCAAATTACAATAGATATAAAAATGAAGAATTATTTGCACATGTTATTTATATACACCAACATAACATATAGGAATCTCTCTGAGATTGCATTCTGCCAGAAAAAGTGAAAAACTGAACAACAAAAGCTCTTTCAATAATTATGCATCTCTGAGGCAGTCCCCCATCAGGAACACATCAAACCCTCTCTCCTCCATAGGGTCCACAAAACAACACATCAAATTGGTTATCTTTGTTGAAAACTCTCCAGTTAGTCCACTGGTTGAGTACTGGTTCCCAGTTGGAGCCCTTTATGGCAGGGAGCCCTGTCTAGTGCCCCCTCATGGGTCTGGGTTCTTTGTCCTTCTTAAAGGAAGCCCCCAAGGGGCCAGCCACTCTACCTTCTCTGAATTCTCTCTCTCTCTCTCTCTCACACACACACACACACACACACACACCTCTTTCCCATGCTTTTCTCCTGGTACATCTTCAATTTGCTGTCACCCGCTGAGGGTTCCACCTCTGCAAATCAGGGGGTAGCCAAGTCCTACCAGGCTATAATGCAGGAGTGAACAAATTCAGGAGGGGGATGTCCATGGGCCATTTTCACTGGAGAACCACTAAGAAAGCCTAAAGAAGCCAAATCTCATTTGTTTTCAGGTGATATTTGGTTGTTTTAGGTGTCCCAACTGCTATGGAAGCCTAGAATGGCCAAATCTTGTTTGAAAACAAGTGAGAATTGGCTGCTTTAGGGTAAAGGTCATGAGACCTAAAGGTCGCATCAGAGCGACCAAGGCCGATTCTGGCCCCAAACTGGGCCTGAATCCAGACTGGAATGGATCCAGATAATCTATTTCATTGTGCCTGCAGCTGAGAGGCCACCACTCTCTCAAGCACCTTACTCAGGAACGGGATATTTGTGACTGGGCGATAGTTGGTATAGATCTCTGGATCCAGGGAAGGTTTTTTCAGGAGTGGTCACACCACTGCCTCTTTCAAGGCAGTAAGGACCGCTCCATCATGCAGTGATTCATTCACCACTGCCCAGATCCAGTCAATCCCCCGCAGCTTGCTCAAATAAGCCATGAAGGGCAAGGGTCAAGAGAGCATGTGGTGGGTCATACAGATGCCAGCCATCCTGTCCACATCCTCAGGCTCCAAAAACTGAAACTGATCCCACAAAACAGGATAAGATGATGCACTGGGCACCTCAACAGGTATTTCACCAATAGCGGTGTCCAAGTCAGCATGGAGGTGAGCAATTTTCTCCTCCAAGTGTCTTGCAGACTCAACATCACAGAGGACCTCCGAGGGTTCCAGTATTGGGTTCACTGGGTTAGATGAAAGTAATCCCCAAACCACTTGGAAAAGCTCAGCTGGATGGTTAGTCGAGGATGCAAGAGAGGCAGCAAAGTAAGCCTTCTCTTCCGCCTTCACCACCACACAGCAGGCACGAATATATGCTCTTACGCGTGCTCGAACACCTTCATGATGAGTCTTACACATACACCACTTCTACTGCAGCCGTCTTCTGACCTGTTTCATTGTCCGGAGCTCCCCAATAACCCAGGGAGCCTTCTGGGCTCCACAGTGCCAAAGAGGGCACTCAGTCAGGAGCGATTGTGTCAATGGTCCATCGCACCTTGCCATTCCATAGTGTGACAAGGGCTTTGACAGAATCACTGGCTTTGGCTACGGAGAAATCCCCCAGAGCATTCAGGGATCCTTCAGATTCGATAAGCCTCGGGGGGGCATCTTAATGGGTCCCCCACCCATTTAAATTATGTATGTATGTATGTATGTATGTATGTATTATATTTAAATTATTTTAATGTTTGTTTATTATAAGCTGTCCAGAGAACTTTGTCATACATAAATAAATAGCAAAGAGCAGCTTTGGAGAGACAACCTTGGTCAGGACCATGGCAGAGAAGGGCTTCAAATCCCTTCTTCCCACCTCTAAGGTCTTGAGGCTGCTCAAACTTCCCCACAGCTGCTATTTACATAACAAAAAAATGTGCACATGAATTGCATTCGAGCAATTCACACCACAGCTTTTTTGGAATACACTTCATGTGTGTACGCGCGCGCGCACACACACTGATAACCATTTGCTTTCTGCAAGACAAGCTACGAAATAAATCAGTAAAGGGTATTTGTAGAAACAACAACTCTGGTTTTGGTTGGAATCACCACTGGAGGAGTTTTGTGTAACACTATTTACATCTAAGCAAAACAGCAATATCATGAGTTTGTTTATCAGATTTTTATGAACTGGATACTCAACTCTACCATTTTCTTTGAATAAAGATACAATCTATGATTTAGTAAAATATATGAGCTGCTTCACTTCCACTCTCTCAAGAATACCCCCGCCCCCAGAGGAAGGGATTGTTTTCATGAGTCTTGTTGTCAAGTTCATCAACCCAGTCCAATAATTCACATGCAAAGTAGGAATCTTCATTTATCTAACTCTGCTTGTTTATCCATTATCTCTTGCTGAACTTAATCAAAGTTATTGGTTTTATTTTCCTATTTTTCTGATTTCAGTTTGAACTTTTGTTACCCTGTCCTCTTCATTCTTAATCAAAACTTTAAACTTTGTCTAGAAAAGTTTATTTTATATTATTTATATATTCATGGTTGAGTAAAGATGTGTCCCACAATCAAGTTGGGCCTTTGATAAATTACACTACATTAGATCCCATGCTCCCTCTGTGACGTTTGGATGCTGAAATCATGATGGTGATGGGAAGACATCCTGTAAGAAGTTCCCACATCAGCTGTGCACTGCCCTCGGGGCTGATGGAACTGACATAGGAATCTTCCACATGATCCAGTCCCTCCTACATGATTTCATTTATCCTATTAGTACTGGAACAGGTTAGGGATCTAGCTGCACATGAGCAGCAACCATTCCACTCTGGTAACGTAAGAATGAATGCCAGGCCGGTGCTACCATTAGGCCAACTAGGCAGCTGCCTGTGGCGCCGGGCTAAAGGGGGTGCCAGAAATAGGGAGGGAGGGCTCAAGTGGGAAGTGGGGGGCGCTAAATATCTGATCTTGCCAGGGGCACCAAACTGCACCAAACTGCCTTGCACCGGCCCTGAATGAATGCAACAAACTGAAATACAAATGATGACTGGCTGTGATCATAAGATTAGATCACACAACAGATGCTAGTCAACAGGTTAAATGAGACAAATTGATCAGAGTGGCCGGGTACTGGCTAGATGGATGATTTAGAAATACAGTAAATAAATAAACAAATAAATAAGATGACATAGGGGGGAATGTTTTCCAAAATGTACTCCAGCGCTCAACAATTAGGAAGCAAAAAATCTGATTAATTCCAATTTAGAATGCTTTTATTTTCCTAATCCCATATCCCATGTGTTTCCTAAAATGGTATTTAATCCATCAGACATTTTGCAAAGTTTAGCATTAATTTTTCTCAAATAACTGATTTACAGGTATGCAGAAATCTTTCTGTACCTGGACCTCACAGTCTCCATAAATTCTGCATTTTCATAACCAGAGAAACTGTAAAAGCTTTTATGAGAAAATATGGTTGAGGGCAGAGACAGCTGGCATTTAAATTAGCCAAGTGAAAGAAATTACTCTTATTCATTCACCAGATGCTTTTATTCATATATAAATTTTTAAATTAATAATTCCATAAGGCTATGCAATCCATACTGTTTTGCTCACTGACCTTAACAAGCGTTGACACCTTTTTTTCATTATTTCCAAAGAGAACGGCACACTTTGCCGACTTTCATTTTGATGAAACATTCTCACAGAGGAGGGGTGGAGCCAGCATCCACAAGTAAGTTGTGAAAAGTTTATTAAAGGCATAATCCTGTGCATGTTCAGACTGGAAGAGAAAAATCCTACAACTTCCATGGCTGGCTGGGGAATGCTGGGAGTTGTAGACTTTTCTCTGTCTAAGCATGCATGGGATTGTGTTCTAAGTCATTATTTCTGCCACTAGTTTAGGATTTTCATCCAAAATAGAACATGATATAATAATACATTGCTTGCATTCCACGTCTTTTCAGTGTTTTAATACTTTACATCAACAAGCGTTCGCTATCCTCCCAATAGTTTGGAGCCAAGCTGCCAAACCATCTGCTATAATCTTGGATGTTTCTTCACTCATAAGCAGCACTACAGATCCTATGATGCTGTAACACACCAATATGTGATATATGTCTCCAATATTGCCAGCACTCCTGGCAACCCCACATAAAACCGGTGGTCATTAAACTCAACAGCTACTAGGGATGGGGCTTAAATTCATCCCGTTCACATTTTCATGTGAACGGGATGAATTTTAATACAAACTTACCAAATTTTGCACTTCCAAACCGCTATGCGAGCCAAAACTGAGTTATCCTGAGTAAGGAGGGATATCTTTTGGCCCCTGTCCCACAGGCCAGACACACTTAAAGGGGAAGTAGCAGGTTACATGTGAGAAGCACAGCTTCTTGCCACAGATGCAATTCAACAAACAAGAAGAATGTGTCCATAAAATGGGTACATTTGGAAAGTGCATGTGAAACATGTGTACATTTGAAATATGTGTACAGACATGCTTTCATCAATGGGAGAAAAATGAATACATTTCAAAAAACGCACACAATCGGTGTACATTTGGGGAAATGTGCATGAAAATATGCATGAATTTTCATGTGAAAAGAAAAAAACGAAGATCTCAGTTGGAACCAGCTTTGAGTTGAAATTTGGAGAACTTCAACGAGCTTGAGTTTTGCTGACTTGCACCTCTCTAAAATTAATCCATTTGGTCCACCACTCTGACCAGCACCAGATCTCCAAGAATTCAGATGGGTATCTTTCCAGCTTGCTATCTCAGATCCTTTGAAGTGAACTCAGGATCTTCTACATGCAAAGAACCTATTCATTACTCTTTCATTCTATATGCTATTCTTTTGGAACTTATTCTGGGGTTGAATGAGTCTAGCATGGTAACAGTTCAAAGGAAAACCAATTTGATCCATGAGCCTTGTTTCACCTCTTCTCCCACTACATGGGAGGGGGAGATCACCATCATGTCTAGCTTATGGGCTTTCCAGAAGCATTTCCTTGGCCACTGTGGGACACAGGATGCTGGACTAGATGGACCATAGGTGTGATCCAGCAACTGGTCATATGGTCACCTAGTCATTTTAGGGAAAGGGAGGCCTTTGTACACCCCCATATTCCTGTTCAGCCCTTTCAACCCCACTCAGTTAACGGACACAAGTTCCAAGCTCACATTAAGTAATCATGGAGGGTGTGCAATCTAGATGGGGGTATGGGAGGTGCACACAGACCTCCCATTCCCTGTAATGGCCTGGGGCAGTACCTGCACATATGTCACTGGTAGGGTGACCACTTATGAATCGCCAAAAAAGATAACAAAAGAGGATAGTGTGATTTGTATAACATTTGCATATGTTGATTTATATGGATAGATGAAAATTAAGACATAATTGTTGTAATTTAAATAGACATACAATACATCTCATCATAGGTAACCTGTGTGCCTCCCTGCTCAGCCTGCTGTTGAGGTGATCACTCTTGATGGGCCACAGTTCTTATTTGGTTCTTTATCTTTAAACTGGAATTGGGCAGGGCAGCCCTTCAAGCGGTGTATGCCTTCAAATACAGGATGGTCCTCTGGAAAAAGGACACCTAGTCACCCTAGTCGCAGGGGAAGGAGGAAACAGGCCCTATGAGGATCCCTCTGTGTGCAGATGGCTGCTGCTCTCCTAGTGGACTGGGCTGAACATTCTATGTTGCCATATGACCTGTGTCTTTTTATCCAGAGCTTTCCTTAAGAAGCCTTGCTACCTAGTTCACATTTGAGGCAAGCCATTGAAACTAATGCTACTGCATTAGGAGATTTATGTGTGTGCAACCCAAATATATTTCAAGTTCAATATTATAGCGAGAGTGACTTTAGTTCTCTGAACTAAAGAAAAGAGTGAGAGAAGGAATACTCAGCCTAAAGACTCATCACAGCATTTATACTTTGCTTAAGTGTGTACTTCCAAATTATTAACACAGTTGTAACTGTTGGAGGCCTGAAGGGATTCTCTGATCTGATACTCTAGGATCAGTATGCTTTATGCACAGTGAAAATCAACTGCAGATAATAAAAGGCAGAAATAATAGCCCTGCCGAGAAGGTTCCTTTAGATGATATGCTATAGTGGGCTGCTTTGTACAGTGCTTTGGAAGAACACTCTCTTTTCTGACATAAAACTGTTGAGTTTCAATATTTTCTTTTGTGTAGCCTGGGACTGAGAAATGTAAAGTACAGTATCAGCCTTGAATGTCTAGAGCTCTGTATGTGTTGCACTACATTCAGTTATTGGCATAGTGAGAGCCAGTGTGGCGTAGTGGTGAGACTGTTGGACTGGGACTCGGGAGATCCAGGTTCTAGTCCCCGCTCGGCCATGAAACTCACTGGGTGACTTTGGGCCAGTCAGTCACTGACTCTCAGCCTAACCTACTTCACAGGGTTGTTGTGAGGATAAAATGGAGAGGAGGATGAGGATTATGTAAGCCACCCTGGGTTCCTTGCAGGAAAAAGGCGGGGTATAAATATAATTTTAAAAAATTTAAAATTAAAAAATTATTGGATCATATGGAGGTTACAGTCATAGGCTAGACAGAAGCACATTTTGTGACCTGTGTTCGCAAGTTCACAAGTTGAGAGAGACAGATTAGGGGCCAAGAAAATTCAAGTGACCTAAAACTTTCAAGAGGAATCTCACTCTTGATTAGTTTTCTTCAACTTAAAACAGGCTGGGGGGGAGGGGCGTTTAGACTAAGTCAGTCTTTGTAAGACATGGGAGCAGACCTACCTGAGGGGGGGGTGGTATACAAGCACTTGCCACACAGAACATGCAAAGACCTCTTCATGTCATTAAAAACAGAAAGGCTTATAGTCTATTGAGGCTTGCCATTTTCAAATGTATCTGTTGTGATCCCACCAGGATTGTGGAAGGTTGGATTCTTTGTTGTCACCAGAGAAGTGGGACAATGTTAACAGCAAATCCAGAAGTGAAACAAGACATTTTGGAGCAATTGATACTTTCCCCCCTGTGCTGATCCCTCCTAGCATGTTTGATGAGCGGATGGGATTGCTATAGCTCAGCCTTCCCCAACCTGGCACCCCCCAGATGTGTTGGACTATGCCCAGCCAGTATGACCATTGGCCATACCAAGGTTTGGGAAGGCTGCTATAGCTGATGGGATTGCTATAGTTGATATCTGGATGGCAGGTATCCACCATAGATGTCATAGATCATAGAGTTGGAAGGGGCCTACAAGGCCATCGAGCCCAATCCCCTGCTCAATGCAGGAAACTAGAGGATGGGTCTCCCATCCAAGTCATAACCAGGCCTGACCCTGCTTAGCTTTCCACACTCAGACAAGCTGCTGAGCCAGCGTGAGCCATATTTAATAAGGGTCCAGGTCACCTGCAAAAGCACTACCATAGCCAAAGAGAGCTGACAGTTGAGAGCTCCCCAAGAAACATGCACCTAAACCAATTTGTTTCCATACTGGATTTGACTAAGACCTTAATATACTGGAACCAAGTTATGTGAGGAAGTACCTCCTCCTATATGGTTTCCCATATTGTCTGAGGGCACTTGACAGGTACTACTTGAGGTCACCTCATATGTGAAGGTACAGATACAGGAAGCCAGATCTCAGACCTTCTCTGTGGTGGCACCTCCTCTTTGGAACTCCCTTCCTGGGGAGGGCCATCTGGTGGGGAGAGCTCTTTATTAGTTTTCAAAGGTTGGTTAAAACTTTCCTTTTCAGAAAGACATTTGGGTGGTTAGAATACCTGCTGTTTTTAGCTGCTCTTAGCTGTTGCAATGTTCATTATGGTGGGGGGGGGGGGTTTGGTTTTTAAAAAAATATGTTTCTAAATATGTTTTTAAGTACCGTAACCTGCTGTGAGAGCTTTTGGGCAGAGCATGCAGGGTAAACAGGTTAAAACAAATAAATACTAAACGATGCTTTATAAAGATGTTTGTCAGGAGTCAGGACTGACTGAATGACTTGCTCACTCATTCATTCAGAAGGGTTAAAAAAAAGTTAGTCAAAAAGCAAAACCAGGGGCAGCTACAGGTCCAATTAGTAAACATCACATGACCTGTAGAGCCTACTTTGAATGTCTGCAGACCCCCTCCTTCCCCATTCCATCTTGGGACTCTAAATATGCAGACACACTGACTTGACCATCCAGTCAGATTTCCCCCCTATTTTATCTCCACCCCCTGCTTTTTATAATGTCTTGCCTCATGAAGAGATCTGGAACTTGCACATTTTTTGTGAGCTTTTGGTTGGCCCAATAAAAGCATTATACTAATATGGGTTTTGAATGAAACAAAAATTAGGCTATTTCCCAACAGCTATAAATCTGAAAATTGGTGCACACATGACAACATCTGGAAACACCCTAAATGAACAATAATACTTCAAGTTGCAATTACTTCCTGTTCTCCACGTTATAAAAAGCAACAAGAGTTGAAAGGTGCTTAATTTCTTTAAAAGAGGTTTCAGAGCTCAAAAATCCCAGAAACATCACCTTTTGCCTCTTTCTTTCTCTTCCTTTTGACTGATTCTGGTTCCACTTTACTGAAGAATATGCACTCTATGCATACTCAAAAGCACTCTTATTCATTATTAATTCACATTCTTGTGTTGTTCTGGCACTGAAAGCCATGTCAGTTCTAAGCCCTGTCTCAAATTAAGTCCTGAAGTTGAATTACTGATTGTCTACTTTATTCTAAAAAGCTTCAGTTGTTATTGAGTCTACTAAACACCTTATTAGCCCCTCAAGGATAGCAAAGGCTTTAGATTACTGCTTCGTATCAGGAAATTACAGCAGCTTGCATCAATGAACTAATTAACTGCAGTGACTCATTGCCGCAAAACACAGATCTCCAACTGGACTGCATAACTTTGACCTTTATATTTGAACCTGTTTAGGGGATGCAGCACAGGAGCCAAACTAATTTACCTGGCTGTCACTTTGTGGGCTGATATTCCACCAAGAGCTGTGTGCAAATGGCCTATCAAAATTCTGCACCCTATTTGTGGGCAATTTCATAGAATTTCTCTAGGGGAAGGAAAAATTCTCAAACAGTTTCTTGGAGGTGGAACTCACCATTAGCAGTGGTTGTAGCACAGCTTCTTTCTTTTTCCCTCAGGGTTTTTCATGTTGTCACTGCAAGTGGCAACAGCAGCAAACATGTGTCATCCAAGGGTATTATGTATGGGGGGAGGAATTGTTTGGATTGTGGGTGAGGGGGCCACCACAAAAATGGTGGAGGAAATCTGGTGGTGGCCAAGAGAGCAGCATGCATATTTTCTTTCCATTACACATCTCTCCATTGCTTTGCAGCCTCCCAGGCTGCCTGCACTTCCTGATCTGAAAAAGCCCTATGGGAAGAATGACCTCATGGTGTCTTCCCCCTGGCATTAATTTAAGTGTGGAAGCTGAAGGGGCTACGGGCTGCCGGAGAGATGAGTGGACAATGAAAGACAAGACACTCACGCTCATTCCTCAGCTACCTCATCAGTAAGGTAAGCACAAGAATACTGAACCCAATTCATCAGAATTTCTATGGATTTCCCCCCCTCCTTTGAATTTCTTTTTGAAAGCAATTTCTTTTCTATCAAATTCAGTAAGAATGGTTGAAAAAATGTGGAAGACATTTTCGGCACAGCACTAAGGCTGATGACTCCTATTTCAGTGGGGCTCATTTTCCATTACAGGTTTTATTTGGAGCTTCATATGGGCTATATCCATGCTGCTGGACTCCATCCCCAAAATAGGTTCACCAACATGGAACACCATGGATGGCTCCTATGAAGATCCAAATAATCTCTGCAAAACCTGTAATGGAAAAGGAGCCCCACGCCGAAATAGGAGTCACCAGCCTCCCCACCCGTACGACCTTTTCAATTTCGGTTGATTTTTGTCCACATGAGATTGAATGAAGATGGTGGTTGTCCAATTACTGCATCTTCTTGGATCCAGATTTCAATTCAGCACAACAAGGTTGCAATTGCTTTTAGTCAAAAGTCCACCCAATCAAGAGCTGGGTCAAGACTCAAGAGGTGGAGCATTCAAATGATCTTTTTCACCATCTCAGCATTTCAGCAAAAGATGGTGAAAACTGTAATGGAAGCTCGTGTAGTATAAGAGAGACTGACCTGGGGATCAAGAAGTCCCTGTTTTAAATCTCACCTCAGCCATGAACTGAGTAGGTGGCCTTAGACAAGCCGCCCTCTGCCAGTGTGTTCAATGGAACTAACTCCTAGTAAGTCTGGCTACGAGGATTGGAAGTTCAAGTTCTTAAAAACCATTATGAACACTCTGCCTGGCCTTAATACTTCAGCAGCTATGATGGCTGAAGGGCTCAAATATCATGCTGGGGGGGGGGGGGATCTAACGGCCTGTTCATGATAGTGAACAGTTTCAACACGAAACTGTCGTTTCAGATGAGCAGGTACTTATGCAATAGTTTGGGACTCAGGGATAGGAGAACAAGTGATGTTCAAGCTCGTTGAGGTTCTTAATTTTCCACCTCAATGGTTGTCTCACCTCCCTCAAATGTGTTGGTTTTTTTTTTTTACAAACAGGAAAAGTGTACATTTTTTGAACATGAAAAATGCACACTTTTCCAAACATGCACCCCAAATGCACACTTTCCCCCATAGGTTAAAGTGTAAAATTGTGGCTTGGGGGGGGGGGAGATGAGCATTTTTGGAAGTGCGCAAGCGGCAAGTGCACTCTTTCAAACGTGAACACAAGGTGAGGAAATTGCAAAAATTTCCCAAGAATAATGCTCCTGCTTGCATTCGCATTTGGGGTTACAAACAGGACATGTTTGCATGATTTGTGAACAGGAAAAAATTCTTGTACATCCCTAGTGTAGTCAGCACAGGAAAAACCTCTGTGCTTATGCGTGTGTGTGTGTGCGTGAATCCAGCAAGCTAAGCCAATTTTGCAAGTCTCTTGTTCTGTAACAGCTACAGATAAAAGGAGATGTTGCTTTTACCTAGTGTGTTTGGCATACTTCCAGCTCTACTTTTAGGAAGAGTATTAATTTTTCTACCAGTTGCAGCTGTGAACAAAGGGGAGGAAAGTCTTTTTTTTTTTTTTTACTATCCTAGCAGGATAGAACACACATTTTAATTTATCACTAGATTAAGTTAATGATCAACTGCTGCAACACTTCCTTGGAATGACCTAGAGACAGTTGGAGACTAGAGCCATTGTTTTCTTGCATCTGGTTTCCCCCCCTGTACTTTCAGCTAAGGCAATGGGCACAGACTCTAGGTATTTCAGAGAGTCTTTATCTAGCACTTTCCAGTACAGGTGAGAGGAGCTGAGGCACTGTATTCCACTGCATTGTAAGTAAACTGCACAAGCCAATTTTGCCAAGAGGCATACTCAGAAATTCCACTATTTTGGAGGACAGCAACAGACATATCTTTGACCTTAGCTGTCACAGTTCCAGAGATGTCTCCAAATAATTCTCATTGCACACCTGTCACTTTCAGAAACACCGTGGGGAAACCTTTAACACTCAGGAACAAGAGTAGGTTAACCAGATTCCATACTACCACCAAACTAAGCATAACTACCACAAGTGAAGCCCTTTCTCTATGTCTAGGTGTGAACAAGTTTCCTCCTGGGATTCTTCAGAGAGCCTTTACACTTCTCCATACCCGAGCACCCAGTGGAAGTCACAAGGAAAGTCCACTTAGAGTGCAGTCCAATGCATGATTAGACAGAAAAAAACCCTACAACTCCTGCATGTCCCAGCCAGTGTGACTGGCTGGAGAACGTTAGGAGTTGAAAGAATTTTTTTCTGTCTGAACATGAATAGGATTGCGCCCTTAAATGGGCATCTAAGAACCCCACCAGAATTTATTGGCAGAATTAAACCCACAACAGACAGAATAATCCAATAGACTGCTAGCTACCACTAGCTACTAAATTTAAAGCATTAGGACTCTAAAGTCACTTGGCCCAAAGCTGTTGGGTGAGTTACAGTAGGTCAGCCTTCTCAACCTGGTATGCTCCAGATGTTTTGGATTTCAACTTCCATCATCCCCACTGTGCATGGCCAATGGTCAAGAATGCTGGGAGTTGTATTCCAAGATATCTGGAGGTCACCAGGTTATGGAAGGCTGTAGCAGGTTATTCAGAATCCCCTTAGATAACCATGCCAGCTGTTCTTGAACCAAACAATTGGAAGTATTAACAAAATATACAGAGCATGGTATTATAGTCAATCTAAATAAACAAGGAAGTTTGTTCTAGCTTCTACACTTGCCCGAACTGCTAAAAAAGGCAGGTAGGTTCTCTTAAATGCTGCAGATGATCCCCTTTTGGCAGGGATAATTGAGCCGGGAATCAATCTCTCTTTCAACCCTCCTGGCAAATGAACATCACGAAGCTTTACCAGCTAACTCCACCTGAAGACTCCCCGCACAAGACTTGGTTGAGCAGTTACCGATGTTTGCTTGTGAAACTGATGAAGTGTCCTAATCTACTTCAGGGTGTTGTCAGGGGTGAGACAAACATCAACCCTGATTGCCCACTCAAGAAAGCAGGAAGAAAGGAAGGAACATTGAGGTCTGGGGATTACAAAAGTTCAAAATCGACAAAAATTCTTAACCCTTGGTGTCCCAGCTCTTTGTGACACTAAGAGCTTATGGAGTACTTCTGGATCCAACAACAGTCAGAAGTGAGTATGCATACCTTAATAATTTAATTCAGGTGGATCTTCAACTGTTCTGCGTAGAGATGGCCGAATCTGTCAGTTTTGTTTTGACCATATTCTATTTATTTAATTTATTTATTATATTTATACCCTGCCTTTTTTCCTGCAAGGAACCCAAGGCGGCTTACATAATCCTCCTCTCCATTTTATCTTCACAACAACCCTGTGAGGTAGGTTAGGCTGAGAGTCAGTGACTGGCCCAAAGTCACCCAGTGAGTTTCATGGCTGAGCAGGGACTAGAACCCAGATCTCCCAACTCCCAGCCCAACACTCTCACCACTACGCCACACTGGCTCTCCATTCAAATTATTTTTAAAAAGTTATTTCTCTCCCAATTATGAATTTTGCAAATGTTGGTATATCCTTACAAAAAACAAAATGAAATGAAATGAAATGTTCACCCGTCTTCCCCGGCCAAATTCAAGAGGTACAGCTGTCCCCAGCATGGAGAGGACCATGATGTGCCTGCCTGCCATATAGCTGTAAAAGATGAGGACCCTGCCAGAAAAAAGGCGGCAAGCAGAATTAAGCACTAATGTGGTTGAATTACACAGGGATTCAAACCCAGACCTTGAAGAGGAAAGCACTCAAAGCCCCGGGCCTGGATGGATGAATCTGTCAGTTTTGATTTCTCCCACATTCATTTGTTTTTAAAAAATCTCAAGTCCTTTTTGTCCTGAATATGAAGAACTTTGCAAATTTTGACAAATTCTTATCAAAACCAAATTGAAACAAAATTTGCACCCATCTCTAATTTCTTTCTGCTTACCTTTTTCCTATATTATATCAAATGTAACATGTAAGATTTATTTGGGAAAATATAAATTACATATTGAACACTGACTTTAGTTTAAGATGTAAAGTGCCTTAAGCTAGGAGAAATGTGTAAAAGCTGCAAAACTCCATCAACATTACCTACAGCATGCTAAAGAAGAATAGTCTCTTACCCTTTGGATAAGCAGGTAGACAGTCAGGCAGCCGGTGTGCACTGCAATGGTATTTCTACAGCTAACTGAACCCTGTTAGACAAACCTACTTTCTTATTTAAGAAAAGTGGTTCTTTGATCTATTGCAATATCACAATTCTAACTGGGACAAAACCGTACATAAGTACTTGTTTGAAGTCTTCCAGTTAACAATAACTACTTAACATGCACATGAAACACAAGGAGGGGAGGGGATAGAAGGCAGCTAGAGTTAAGGAACAACATTAGCTACATACATTTCCAGGGTTATTATATCACATTTCCAACTAGGCCACTTACACCAGACCAAAAGAGAAGAAGAAATGTGTCACCAAAAACAGGACAAAAGAGGTCATAGATTTGCATAAAATTTGCATATGCTTATTCATATGCATAGATGTAAATTTAGAAAGAAGTACTATGATTTATATGGAAATACAGTACATCTCACCATAGTAGGGAACACTGTGACTAGGGGTGCTGCTTCTAGACAAAGTTGTATTGCAGCATCACACTGCCTCATTCGCGGAATTTTGTGGGGGATCCAGACAATGTCACCTTCCATTCCTCACTAGTAATGGGGGAGAAATTGATTCAAGTTGCAATTTAATGCCAGCTTATCCAGTTCCACACCTTCAGATCAATACATGAACTGATACTCAGTTATCCTTCAAAATTCGCACTCTGAATTTTGCAATGGAGTTTTCCAGTCAAAAAATGCATACAAAAATGCATATATCAGGAAAACATGCATGCAAAAATTAGTATATTAGTGAAAATAAAATTCAAAAATGCATCATATTAGGAAAATTGCTTGCAAAAATTTGTGTATTAAACAAAACTGTGAAAAAATGCATGTGTTTGGAGAAATGCACACAAAAATGCACGTGAACTTTCATTTGAACTTTATTTTTAAATTCTCAGTGTTCAGGATGAACCCAATGTACGTTTGGAAAAATGCAAAACTGAGAGAAACCTAAATTGACAGATTCCTCCATCACTACCCATAACTCACTTGTATTTTTCCTTTGCTTCTTCTTTTTTCTTACTGCAGAATATCTGTTAAGGAAAAAAGGAAAGAATAGCAGCACACCCCCAGTGACCTGTGTGCCTGCTCAGTCTACTCTCCAGGCACTAACTGTTCATGGGCAACTTCAAGGCCCCCTTGCTCTCCTTTCTTACATTTCTTTATTTTTAAACTGGACTTGGACTGGGCAGTCTTTCAAAGACAGGCCACCTTCAAATACAGGACTGTCTGACAGCCCTTAAAATAGAGGACTCAACTCTGTAAAGTAGGACATATGCCCACCCTATTTCTGTTCCACTACTGATATCTCACAACACAATCTACAACATCTGCAGCACGGCCCATAATGTGTGTGTGTGTGTGTGCATGCATACATTTTTGAATGGCTGGAAAAGCACACAACAGGCCAGTCGTACAAAGCTGCAAGAGTAGTTTTACAGTTCAGGTGTGTGCCTTTTCCAACTTTATATGATTATGCAGTCTGAATATTCTATTCATTATAAAATCCATTATAAAATTATATCAACCTCCAAAGGAAGGTGGGCTAGGGCTGAAAGATTAAGGAAACATGTGGGTGCAAGGAGGCTAACTTCTAAGAGGGTACATTATATGAAATTGTAGACCACGTTTACCTCTTTCATTGTGTGGAAGATAAGGCAATTGCCTTAATTTACAATGGATTGGATTCAGACTTAGTCTTAGAGTACACACATTGCGAAGAGTAGACCCACAGAAATCAATGGGACATAGTAGTAATGACTAGCTTAATTCTCATTGATTTCAATAATATGACTAAGTCTGGATCCAACCCAATATCTATGCTTTGGAGGGGGGGGATGAGTGAGAGCCTTACCTGTTGCCTTAAAGAAAAGTGCGAGTTTTTCTCATCCTAGAACAGTGATGGCGAACCTTTTTGAGCCCGAGTGCCCAAACTGCAACACAAAACCAACTTATTTATTTCAAAGTGCCAACACTGCAATTAAACCTGAATACCGAGGTTTTAGTTTTAGAAAAACAACTCATACAGTTGTCCGAACTAATTAACATCTTTTGTCATAAAAGAAAAACACAATAATAGAGCTTTCAATTATACAAACAGTTTTTTGTTGGGAAAAAAAATCAACTCAAAAAATTATTATAGTACTACATTGTACACATAGCCTGAAGGGAATTTATACAAACTTTTAAAATAATTAGGCACATGTATTTTTGGATAAGGGATTCTCAACTTGTAATATGATTATATGCCAGACTGAAATTGTATGGGGCAAGCTTTACCCCGGGTCCTTTCCCTGCTTCTACAGGTGTCGGATTAGTCAAAGTAAAAGTCAACCTGTACTAGGATGAGCAAGATAAACAAGAAAACTAAACGTGCTTAACACATTTTAAACACTTTATGTCTTGGACTGCAAACACTGCATTAGGTAAAAGTTTGCACTGGGCATGCTTTTGCACAATTAATGTGATTTTTGCTATTGCATGCATGCTGATAATTTGTCAAACCTTGGCTCATACTCCGTTAGTTTGAGAGCAACATATGCAGCACTCAGGTCAACTGTTAGGGCTTTACATCCAAGCCATGCTCTGTGCATCATTCTTCAAAATCTTTTAAATGTGATAATAATGTAGAAAAGAATTCTGTAACAGGAATTCTAGAATAAAATAATTCTGTTCCACACTGTGAGAAAGAACAAAATCATTAGTGTTTTGCAGAAGGGGACAGTCTTTTCGCGATCTGGTGACCAATGGCTCGAGTGCTGCGTGCCAGCTGTGGCATAGGTTCGCCATCACTGTCCTAGAATAACATTTCATACACATGTAAACGTCCTATCTGGACCTTTCAAACAGAAAGAGCCAATGTCAGAGAAGGAGCTATTTAACATGACTGAAGCATCTATGGCTTAATCATGGAAGGGTGGGGGGGGGGTGTTGTTGTTTTTAGAAAATCTGTTTGAAAGCTTGCATGGATCTTAAACTGATACATGCCCTCTTATTGCCTCCATACAGGCAGCAGAGGTAATTGAACATCTGCTAAAGTTTGGCCCCACCATTAATTTTAATTGGGTTCTCTCTCTCAGCACCTGAATTAATTGTGGGTATTTGGTCTAAACACTGTTTTAAACTTTTCTGATGGTCCTGGCACATCTCTTTATGAGGCACCAGATGTGCAGGTCCTGAAATAGCTACTATCAGCTTCTACCCACAGGGAAAATGGTGGGCATTTGAAGTGTGGGATTTTAAAAGGATCAAGGATAAGGAAGAACCTAGTTGTATTGTATATGTGTGTTCGTTAAAAAAAATAAAAATAAAACCTAACTCAAATAGGGTATAATGGAGAAAAGAATGTGTCATGAAATGTATGTCTTTAAAAACTTCCCCCAGGTTACGTGGCTCCATCTGGCTGGCGTTTGAGACCTGGTTACATCAGGACATCATTTGACATTTCTTTTTTCTTTTCTAAATCTCCCTAATGTCACGATATTCTCCGAAAGGTTAGCGGTGTGTTTTTGCAACCCCAGAGCATTTAAGCAGGTGAGATGCAGGGCACAGGTGATTTAGCAGGGCGTTCATGCCGCTAGGTAAAGCAAAGCTGCCTTCTCAGCTTCCCTTGCCTCTCTCATTGTGGATTCCTGCATTAATCTGAGTCTCTCAAGAACAGTTTTACACCATTTCAATTCTGGAAGAACAATAAACGGGAAAGAGTTACAGCTTTGCTGGCCTCCTTGCTGCTCAAATTCCTTGGAGGGATGGGGGCACAACTGTTTACAAATGTATCATTATCAGGGCCATATCAACCCACCCTGTGACTGCAAGAAGCTTCAGCCCCTAAGGCAGGCTCAGAAGAGGACAGTTATTTTGACTGATGCACATGACATATAGAGCAATTATGGAATTCTTGGCATTTGTCATGTATGCACTCTCTAAGCGCTTCTGTAGATGTGAAGCATGATAAATAAGAGAAAATGTATCATGGTTTATCCCCACCACAAATACCAGCGATGGACTGAATTCAGTCTTGTGTCGGGGTTTTAAAGAATTGAATTCCCATGGTCCTAGTTAGGGATGGACGAATCTGTCAGTTTCGCTTCCACGTGCATTCAGATTTCTAAAATCTCACAAGTCCTTTCCATCCCAATTATGAAAAAAAATGTGAATTTTGATAAATCCTTAACAAAATAAATCCTTAGCAAAAAAAAAAGAAAAAAGAAAGAAAGAAAATTATCACCCATCTGCACTGGCCAAATACAATTTGTACAGCTATTCCCAGGATGAGGAGGACTAAGATGTGCCTGCCATACAGCTGTTAAAGATGAAGAGCCTGTCAGAAAAAAAGAAGTGACAACCCTAATTCAGCACCATAAACAAGGCTGAATACACTGAGATTTGAACCCAGACTTCTAAGAGTTAGGGCGTGATCCTATGGGGATGCCCATAACCCTCTGAACTCAGAGGATCACAGGCATCTTATGGAGGGCAGGAGGAGCGCAGAGGTGAAGGTCACCTCCACGCTCCTCTTGCTCTGCAAAGCACTTAGCCAGCCAATTTCAGCCGTCTAAGTGCAGCACTTCAGAATGGGAGGGAAGGAGGCTGAGGCACTTTCAGGATACGCCGTATCTTGGTGACGCCGGTCTCCTCCCCTCCCCGCCCCAAGGAACACCCCAAAAGCCTTTTTCTAAGGTTACTTTTATGACCTCGGAGAAGAAGCCGAGATGGTTCTTTCTGTGCCAGCTGTGAGGTGGGGAGGGGGATCCGAATCATCCGATCGCAGATCCCCAGCTATGAGGTTGTAGCAATTTTCTGACCTTGTAGCTGGGAATCCAAAAATGTTATGGCTGTCTAGACACTGTATATATATATATATATATATATATATTTAAGGCCATGAGAATTCATTTTTTTTAAAGAGCTCCCATGGCCCACCAATATGTTTTAAATTTAGAGAGCAGATAAATACAGTAATACCTTGGATTACAAGTAACTTGGTTTGAGAGTGTTTTGCAAGACAAGCAAATTTTTAAATATTTATTTTTTTAAAAATTGACTTGATATACAAGCAACGTCTTGCAATACAAGTGCTGTAGTACGGCTTAAATTAAAAATCTCTGTACAAATTTTTTGGGGGGGATTTCGTTTTGATGTAAGAGTGTTTTGGATTACAAGCACATTTCCAGAACGAATTATGCTCTCAATCCAAGGCATGACTGTAGATAGATATTCTTTCCAAACAGGTTTTTGTTTTTACTTTGCTTTGATGTGACATCTGTCAAAAGGCAAGCTGTCAAGTCAAAGCAAAGCCGCAAATGATCTTTGCTCGCAAAAAAGGGTAGGTGCCTTCCCCCCTCCTTTGCACCCCACCCCCTTTTTGCTGACACTTGCCTTTGACAGCTGTCAGAAGTAGGGCTTTTTTTGAAAACAGGGATTTAGGAAGGGCTAGACAGGGTAGTTCGCACAAGGAAGTATACAGCTGTCACATCAAAGCAAAGTTAAAACAAAACAAAACCCTATTTGGATCCTCTCTGGTTCAATGTGCAGGGTTGGTACCTGGTGCACTTTGACAGCAGGTACCCCCCCCCCATGATATTGCCCAGGTGAGGTTTCCCATTGCAGACCTGTGGAAGTGTGCATCTCTCCACTTGCGCAAGTCCAACTAGAAAAAATTTTAATAAAAAATAACGAAAACATTTGTGCACATTTGGAATGCACTTTTTTTAATATAAAAAAAGGGGGGTGGCCAACCAGTGACAGCCCCTCCAATGTGCTGCTTGGGCACTTTGGAGGGGCTGCCTCTGCCTGTCAATTCGGAGAGTGCTGTTCGCAATCTCTGAGAAACAAAAGGGGAAAGGGAGAAAAAGCCACAGCAAGCCAAAACATGGCTTGCGATCACAGCAGGGAGAGGAGACAAGGTGGCTTCAGCCACCACCAAGTCCCCTGGGCTGCCAGATGGAGGACCGAGGGGGGGAAGGGGGAGAACAACGCATGGTGAGCCCAGTAGTCTGTCAGACACACCATGGGTTGTTTGCACAACTACCAGGCCACCGTGGCTTATTGCCATGGTACGTTAGCATAACGTGAACTTGCCCAGTCTCAGAAAGTAAAGAAAGCCTTAGGGTGCAATCCTATGCATTTTTAGACACACACAAAAAACCCTCCCAGAACTCTCAGCCTGCCACAGCCATGAAATCCATCTTCACTTCTGTGTACTTCGGAAACCAGCTTGCACACAGTTCTAAGTATATGAGCAAATTATGTACAACAGACCAATATAATCAGAATGAAATCTCTGAGGACATTTTGACTTGCTTTAAAAACTGGTTTTGGCATACATCATATACAGTAATACCTTGGATTGCAAGCATAATTTGTTCTGGAACCGTGCTTGTAATCCAAAACACTCTTATATCAAAGCGAGTCTCTGGCGGGCGTGAGCGGGGCCGATTTCAGCCCGCTATGTCCGCCCGAGGCGAGCAGTTACATCCCTACGACTTGTCTTGCAAGACCTTGCTCGTTTATCAAGTCAAAATTTTATTTTTTATTTTTTTGCTTGTCTTGCAAAACGCTCTCAGGCCAAGTTACTTGCAATCCAAGGTATTACTGTTTATGGATTAATACAAAAATATCAGTACTGTAACTATATAATAAATGCAGTTTAATAAATTAATAATGTAAAAATAATGGTAAAAAATTAAAACAATTTACTTGATGGACCCTAAGGGCTCTATCCAATGTCACACAACTTCACCTTTCTCTCCTCCCCCCCCCTTGTGCACCCCCAAAATCTGCTCCAGAGGTGGGCAGATACCACTGGATATAATCCCCCCCCCAAAAAAAAACCTGTTGCAGAGAGTCTCCACATTTCTTGCTGCAGCCCTGATCATTATATAGAAGACCTTAAATTGTTCAGCTATTAGCTGTAACTATTGACTATTGTCAGAGCTTTGCTGCCGCCAATGAAAAGGTCAGCCTTTTCATTTTTGTTGCTTTTATGTGATGAATACCAAATAATAAAACACACAGTTTATTGGGCAGCTGAGTTTTATTTTGTTTTCCACAAACCCTCAGTCATCACTTTTGCATATCCCTTCCCGCTTCCTTTTAATGTAATCTAAGATCGTACCACTTCATATTAGTGCTGTTAATTTCCCAGAGAAGAATACCAGCAGCAATATCCGTATAAACTGCCATATGCTTGGCTCTAAAGCACCTAAGGATTTTGCACTAGGGACCTGATATTATTGTGAATTTCCCCCTACTAATTTATCAGATTGATTTGGGCTTCTTTGGAAACAGGGACACTAAAGACTAATTATCCACGGAAGTCAGACTTTTGAGATGTACTTTCCTAAAGGTCCCTCAAACAATACTCAAGCCCCCTATTAGGAATCTGAAGGAGAGCATGCTGCCACCTTTAATAGATTGTTAAAGTATGTTTCTAGGCATTAGGCCTGCATAACGAAGCTTGAAAATGAAATCTCAGAAGACAGAATCATTGCTGAGCAAGTTTCCCAGGGATCGGGGTGGCAGCAGGAAGGGGTGTTCCAGGGTCATGTATGGCTCTCTTTGCTTTTCCTTATAACAAACAGAAGCAGGATCAGTTATGCACATCTGCACAGCACTGATTTCAGGGACTGGATGCACTTGTGCACCTAATGGTCCCTGAGAATGCACATCAGAGTGCTGCCCAGGTGCACCCTGGTAACTGGCGGGATTAGGGAGCCGGCATGATCAGTGTAGTCAGAATAGTCAGAAGCTGTGTGGGTGCTGCAGGAGAAAAGATGCATTCCTTTTCCAGGAATGCTTTCCACACACCTTGTCTGTGTTCTCCATAAGCACTACTGTTATGATGGGATATAGTTATGATCATTTCATTGTGACTAATAGCTCATAAGGAAGTCCACAGCTAGGGGTGTGAATCATAGCTTTGGGGGGTGCCTGCCTTTGCTCGCCTTTTCTCAGCGAGCACACACCCCCAAAAGGCGCCAATCCCCCATGCCGCTCGATCCGTCTCGCCGGCAGCATGGGGTCCCATCGCGTCACAAATTATCAGGAAGTGACGCAACGGGACCCTGCGCTGTGTTTTTAGCGTAAAAACCACGGCAACCCGGTTTAAAATGACCGTGAATAGCAAATCGCGGCCGTTTTAAGCTAGGTTGCCCTGGTTTTTACGCCAAAAACGCAGCGCGGCGTCCCGTCGTGTCACTTCCTGGCAGCCGGAAATGACACGACGGGACCCCAGGCTGCCAGCGCGGCGTGGAGCAATGGATCGAGCGGTGGCCAGGTAAGGCGCAAGAGTCTCGGGCCGAGCGGGCCGATTTTAGCCTGCTTTCAGCCCCCCGAGACTCGTGGTTACACAATGATCCACAGCAAGGCCCCAATAACTTGGGTAAGCGAAGATTCAGGATAAAGGAGCCGCCTTCAACAACCAGGCAGCGCAGGTCATGACTGGAAATGTGATTGGAAATGGAGAGTGATTGAGAAAGGCATGCACAGGCAATGGATGGAGGCTTGCAGTGATTAGATTTAATATGCACATTGACAAAGGCACAGGAGGATTCTACTGAAAAGAAATGGCTCCCTCCCCCACTGGGCAGACTCAACCAGAAGCTTCAACTCTTCATGTAAGACAGGCTAACTCATCACGTGGGCAGACCAACAAAAGGTTTTCCTGATAACACCCATCAAGAGCCATCAAAACACAAAGAGTAGGGCCATCAGCAGAGATTCAGGGCTCCAGTGGGACAGAGACTGCCCCCGCTGCTCTCATATATCTCCAAGAAGGCAGGAGAAAGGGTATAAAAACTAAGAGTTTTAGCAATGTAGTGTGTGTCTGGAGCGGGATGAGAGGGAGACACGTCCAATCTGGACTTGGCACCCAGACCTCTTGAGCGCCTTCCGCCTCTACCGGAGCCACAGCTCAAATTCACTGCAGGAAGCCTCAGCAGACAGGTAGTAACTGGAACTTCTTTCTATCCCTCTAGACCAGAGCTCTCCAACCTTGAGTCCCCAGATGTTTCTGGACCACAGCTCCCAGAATCCCTTGCCATTAGCCATGCTTAGCTGGGTATGCTGGGAGCTGTAGGCAGGGCCGGCGCTACCGCTAGGCAGACCCAGGCGGCTGCCTAGGGCGCGTGGCGGAAGAGGGCGCAGAGTTTCTGCGCCCCTTCCTCGCCTCCGGCGCGCTCCTGCCCTGCCTGCCACCTCCACCGCGCCTCCCCGCCCGCTTGCCGCCCGCTGCCGCCGCCGCTGCACCTCCCCCCCGCGCGCGCGCCCGCCCGCCCGCCCGCCAACCACCTACCTACCTTCCCGTCGTAAAGCGCGGGGGCCCCATCGCGTCGGAGGAGGCGGCGGCGGCAGCAGCAGCAGCAGCCAGCAGCGGGGGCGGGGGGAAGGTAGGTGGTGGTGGTGGTGGTGGTGGCGGCGGCGGCGGCGCGGGGGGGGGTGTTGCAGAGCAGGGCTGCTTTGCTCCGGAGCCCCCCCCCACGGCACGAGGGGGGGCGCTAAATATAATTTGGCCTAGGGCGCCAAACAGCCCTGCACCGTTCCTGGCTGTAGGCCAGCAACATCTGGGGATCCAAGGTTGGAGAGCCCTGCTCTAGACAGAAGCTTTTCTTCCACCCCTTCTGTTTAGGCTATCGGGGCCAAAAGGGACTCTTTTGCCTCTCTAGAATATAGAGTGGGTTTTTGAACTATAGTGTAAGGATATTTTGCTGCCTGAAATCACTGGGTTTGCTTTACCAACAAGTAAGACGCTGTACCTACTCTCTCTATTTCCTCTTTAATAAAACAACCTTTTTTGTTTCTGGAGTATGTGTGAGTGTATGATCCCAACCCTTTCGTAAGAGTGTGGGGTTAGTCTCTCTCTCCTCAGAGGGAATCTAATGCCCAAATTATCTGTCATAACACTGCCACCATGCTCTTCGGAGTGCTACGTAAGTGATGTATTTGAATTCCACCTTTGCCACCGGAGCTCATTCTTTTGGGGTAATCATTCCATCTCAATTCACCCATCTGTGCAGTTGGAATATTAACGACCTGTTTCACCACTATGTTGTATACATGAACAATATAATTGCTGCTGTTAAAATGATGAATAATTAGTTGAATGAATACAGCTCCTTTATCTGACTATCCATTCGTTTTAGGGGTGGTTCTTTGTGGTGGTGTTGTTATTGTTGTTTTAAGTCTAACTTAGAAGGGCAGAAGTTAAGGATGCTGCTGGTCTAAACTCAAAAACTAATTAAGCACCTTACAGAACTGTGGCTTATATGCTGGCTCAGCTTGTCTGAGCGTGGAAAGCTAAGCAGGGTCAAGCCTGGTTATTACTTGGATGGGAGACCCCTCTAGTTTCCTGCATTGAGCAGGGGGTTGGACTCGATAGCCTTGTAGGCTCCTTCCAACTCTATGAAATCTATAATCTATAAGAAGCTATTAGGTGGGAAAATATGGTGAAAGCCCTAATACTGATCTGAGGCATTGCCCCTAATACATTTGCATCTAATTGCTTAGACAGCAGGTTTGAGGGCTAGGTTGGTATTTTGCTTTGTTTTTCAGAACAGAACAAATACCAAATGGAGATAATGAGGCATTTTCTGACACTTGAAACCCCCAAGCAAGAAGTTTTGCCCTGTTCACATCTAAAGTGACTCTTCTGTAAAAGTGTGAAAGGTGGGGGGGATGCTTTATTCCCCCCACCTCCTCCTCAGAACAAGGGAGGCTTAACTGCTCACAGGACTGCCAGGATAATACTAGCAGTCTGGAGCCCCTGCAACACTGTTTTTGCGATATTTACAATGTGATCTTCAGCAAATCCAGCACTACGATTCAGAGTTGGAAAGAAAATTCTAACCATAGCTGGCTCTCTCTCCAAAGACACTTGAAAATATATGATAACATGGAAAGAGAATTTGATTACTAATATAATTGCATAGATGTCAAGAGACCATTGATAGTTACATGATTTTTAAAATGCCCTTTCTGATCGCATATTCCATGTAAATGAGTGAATGCAGCCATCTGTGAGTAATTAGTGTGAAGCCATGAAAGGCCTTTTCCAACCTGGTGCCCTCCAGATGTGTTGGACTTCAGCTCATGCTGGCTGGGAATTATGGGAATTGCAGTCCAACACATCTAGAGCGCACCAGGTTGGGGAAGTCCACAAAAAAGGAAAGGTGGTTAGGGGAAAGCAACCAAGGGACTGGTGCAGTTTGCCCTGGATGGAAACAGTTTGAGAACAGGTGGATTTTATATTTTCAAAAATGTCTGAGACTTTTTTCTACCCAGTGATCCTATGGGCACTGAAACCTGAAACCATCACATCACCTGACAGAGCCCAATTTGAATGTCTGCAACCCCTCCTCCTCCATTATCATCTTAAGACTCTGACCATGCAGGCATCCTGACTACAAGATCTAGTCTTCCTTTTTATCCCCCCTATTCACTGCCCCCCGTATTTAACCTGCTTTTTCTAACATCTTGCCTGATTAAGGGATCTGCAGAGCTTGAAAGCTTGCACATTTTTTGTGTTCTTTGAGTTGGCCTAATAAAGGTTTTACATTAATATGAATTTTGGATTTTTTTTATGGCCAACATGGTTGCTATTGTTTTTTCATGACTACACATCATTTGCCCCACACTTCTGGCTCACTGCCCTCCTTAACTGGTAGAGTTGCTTCCACTCATTTACAGATGGCAGTGCAGAGATTTGATAACTCTTGGTCCTCCATTATAGACACAATGGCCACTATCCACAGCAGACAATGCCACTGTGCAACAGGATTTTGTGTGTAAGCTCCATCAAAGTGAATGGTTTGCACTGCCCGATGGCTTATGCCCAGCTGCTCTGCCCAATGGTTTATGCCCAGTGAAAACACAGGTCCACCTGATGTTTTTGATGTGGAAACATCTAAAGAAATAGATGAGCGGTTGGTTTTTTGAGAGACTTACTAGAATTTCTTTCTGGTTTTGTAAGGGTTGCTGGAAACATTTTCACTGGACTTTGCAACAATTATTTACTTTCATTACTTCAGTCAATTTATTTTCTTTGCTTTCCTTTAGCCACATTCACTCAGACAGAATTCATACTCTAATGTTTGGTACCCACTGAACGCTAATCACCCATTTATAATATTGATCAATAGCTTTCACATTTACTACAGTTAAACTGAGAAACAGCCACCGAAAGAACTCAATAGTGTGGTGTAGTGGTTAGAGTGTTGGACTGGGACTCGGGAGATCCGGGTTCTAGTCCCCACTTGGCCCTGAAACTCACTGGGCGATTTTGGGCCAGTCACTGACTCTCAGCCTAACCTACCTCACAGGGTTGTTGTGGGGATAAACTGGAGAGGAGGAGGATTATGTAAGCTGCCTTGGGTTCCTTCGTAGTGATGTAACCGATCGCCTCGCGCGAGCGTATGGGCCGAAATCAGGCCCGCTAACGCTCGCGCGAGGCTCGCACAAACCCACCTTTTCCTGGTGGTGGTTTGCCGTGGAGAGGCGAGCCGCCCACGCCGGTCCTGTCGCATCACAATGGGATCGGTGTGCCCAGAGGCGGCAGCTCGAGTGGAACGGAGAACGCTCCACGCCATTAGGAAGAATGAGGCGGGGGGGGGGCCACCGCAGAGAATCGAGGCGGCAGAGAGGCGAGCCCCCCCACACGTACGTGAACACCACTAGTTCCTTGCAGGAAAAAGGGCAGGGTATAAACATAATAAATAAATAAATAAATAAATGAACACTGCAGAGACTGGAGCAATGCACTGGCCTGTTTGGTTATGGGTCTATTTTATCAGATGGTCATATTTTCAACATTTCAGAAATCTAAGGGCAGATTTGTATAACCATTTTCTGTCCAACACTGTGAGTTTTAAAATTATCCCTTGGAGATATTCAAATGGAAACAGATATTCTGAAAGGTCAAAAATGCATTTGGTTCCCTGTATGCAATATGAAGCTGCCTTATTTCATTGAATCAGATAATTGGACCATCTACCCCATATTGTCTCCACTTACTGGCAGCAGCAGCAGCAGGACCCAAGCATCATTTTTAGGGCCTAGTACAAACTTGTAGCACAGCTCTCCTTCCCCATGTACCATGATCCCATCACATACATAAAATCTCATGAGCCATGAAAGAAGCAATTCTATTTTAATTCTGAAATTACATTTTCTTCAATTCTAAAATCGTACCATGGCCCCACGGGGGCCTGTAAGTGGATCTGTTGGGTTGGGTGCTGTTTTTAACACGGCTGCAAACATTTTATCAATCAATCGATTCAGTTTGAAAGAGTATTTTTCTGACCTTTTCCCCTGCAAAATATTAAATTGTCTATTATGTTTCTAGGCTGCAGGCCTGGACCTTGAAAAAAAACGTGAATCAG
Organism: Shinisaurus crocodilurus; assembly: GCA_021292165.1. Taxonomy (NCBI): domain Eukaryota; kingdom Metazoa; phylum Chordata; class Lepidosauria; order Squamata; family Shinisauridae; genus Shinisaurus; species Shinisaurus crocodilurus. The sequence goes on along the minus strand of CM037879.1, from coordinate 77,391,554 downwards.
ATAGTGTAGCACTACTACTGCTTTTAGTAAGCCTTCTTCTGAATATAGTGATGCTACAAGTGATATTACCTCACCTGTCTATCTTTTGAAAGCATTAGATAGGAGCTGCATGATGCATCTAGTAGCTTTCCTTCACCATCAGTCAGTTGCCTCCGACAGTCTCTGTATTGGAATCATTTTCATCACATTTTTGTTCCCTAGTTAGTGTATTGCCTGAGCCAGACAGCAGAAAGTTCTTGTCTATTTTCAAGAACTGAAGGATTGACTGGTGTCCTTTAGCTTTTCTTTCATTTCCTTTGTTTAACCATCTTACATTTCTGGCTGCCAGATACACTATATATAGATTTATTTATGTATTCATTTAATATCTCACCTTTCCACTAAAAATAGTGCTCAAGGTGGCTGTCAATAAGTGCTTTTCCACACGGAGCCCCTTTTTTTTGTGGTTAAGCAGTATCTGTACCAGGCTTGCCTGCAGATCTGCAACCCACAATCCACACTAAGCCCCTCTTTTCTTGGTGGGCATAGTAGGATTTCCCATCCACACGAGTGGGGCAGTCCATGGCCAAATGTGTCCAGGTGTCATCTCCCTGTCCCTCCCCTTTCTCTTCCCATTGCTCTGTGTTGGAAATAGTAATATTACCTGCTTAAAAACAACAAAGTGATGTAACCACTAGAGTGGGAGGAATGGGTTAACTAAAGAATCCCAGGGTGCATGTCTTTGTAACCCCTCCTCCCCACTTCCTGCCTCTCTGGCCAGAGCTCTGCTGCTCTCTATCTACTTCCTGCTTCTTTGTGGAAGTTAGGTTGCTCTCTCCTCTCCCAGGATCTCATAGATCATAGAGTTGGAAGGGGCCTACAAGGCCATCGAGTCCAACCCCCTGCTTGCTCAATGCAGGAAACTAGAGGAGGGGTCTCCCATCCAAGCAATAACCAGGCCTGACCCTGCTTAGCTTTCCACACTCAGACAAGCTGAGCCAGCATAAGCCACAGGCCTGTTACCGGAGGATGCAAATCTGGTTGGCTTGTAGCCAGAGAGCTTCTATAATGAAACTATCCTGCATATATGTAAGTGATCTGTAAGTAAGAACTGATAAATGTCTTTAGTTTAAACCTTGTGTGGACATTCCGTTCCTTTTAATAGCCTTAAGAGACAAGAGTTTAACAACTCACATGGTGAAACCAGTTTCAATAGAGCAGGCTGCGCTTAAGGAGGAAACTCTGCTTTGTCCTAATCAGTTTAGAACTGACTCCTTTTTACAATATCCTCCAACACCCTTCCCACAATACCTTTTCTCCATTCTGGGCATGCATGTTGGTGAGTGTAACTTTCCTGTGCACGCTGCTTTTCTATATATATATATATATATTTAACCTAAAGTGCAGTATTTTGGAATTCCTTAATTTAGAAATATGGAGCTCTCCTATATCTGCTAACTTCCTGCTCGGTTTCCCAACAAACAGGGCTGCTAGAAAGGAGGCCTGCTGGATAGGCGGGCAGCTGAGAGCAGATTCCCCTCTCCCTGCTTTGTCAAAAGAAAGCCTCAGTGCCCCACCCCACCATAACAAGGTTGTTTCACAAATTAATTAATTTTTTATTTATAGACCTTGCGGAAGTCTGTTCTTCTGGAATACTACTAGTGTACATTTATAATTATTTTATAATTATATGAAACGACTGGGAGAGATTATCCAGAGGTGTGGGCTGAGGTGTCATCAATATGCAGATGACACCCAGCTCTATCTCTCCTTTTCATCTAATCCAGGTGAGGCAGTGGCTGTTCTGAATCAGTGCCTGGGCATGGTAACTGACTGGATGAGGGCTAATAAACTGAGACTCAATCCAGATAAGACGGAGGTACTGTTAGTGGGTGGTTCGTCTGCCCAGCTAAGTGATATTCAACCAGTTCTGGATAGGGTTGCACTCCCCCTGAAGGATCAGGTTCGTAGTTTGGGGGTGCTCTTGGATCCACAACTGTCACTCGAGGCACAGGTGAACTCGGTGGCACGGAGCACCTTTTATCAGCTTAGGTTGATATACCAACTACGTCCTTATCTGGACAGAGATAGCCTAGCGTACAGTTATCCATGCTCTGGTAACCTCTTGTTTGGATTACTGCAATGCGTTATACGTGGGGCTGCCTTTGAAAATGGTCCGGAAACTTCAGCTGGTCCAAAATACGGCAGCGAGATTGTTAACGGGGACTGGCCGACGAGAACATATTATGCCAGTGCTTTCTCATCTGCACTGGCTGCCAGTCTGTTTCTGGGCCCGATTCAAAGTGCTGGTGCTAACATTTAAAGCCCTAAACGGCTTGGGGCCAGGGTATCTGAAGGATCGTCTCCTCCCATATGTACCTGCCCGGACACTAAGATCTGCATCAGCGGTCCTTCTCCGAGAGCCCCTGCCAAAGGAAGTGAGGCAGGTCGCTACCAGGAGGAGGGCATTTTCTGCTGTGGCACCCCGGTTATGGAATGAGCTCCCCAAAGAGGTTCGCCTGGCACCTACTTTGTATTCTTTCCAGCACCAGGTGAAGACCTTTCTATTCTCCCAGGCATTTTAATCATTTTAATCATCTTAATCATTTTAATCTTGTAGTTGTTTTTAATTCCGTTATTGTAACTGCTGCTGCTAGCTCTGCTGTTTGTTTTTAATCTATGGTTTTAAATTTTAAATTTTATATTGTATTTTATGATTTTAACTGTTGTAAACCGCCCAGAGAGCTTCAGCTATTGGGCGGTATAAAAATGTATTAAATAAATGTATTAAATAAATAAATAATAAATAATTATTTTAAAGAGAACAACAACAAAGTTGAACAGGTGATCTCAGCACTGCGTTCCAGGAGTAAAGCAGCAAAGGAAAAAATTAAGTGGCTGCTAATGCCATTTTGAAGAGCTGAAAGGAGATCACACCAGTTTCTTTTTAAGCGACTGAAAAGATTCCCCTCCCCCTCAGCAGCACATTGCTGCCATGTAAAAAGAAAGCCTCAGTCCCCACCCCCTCCATCACCACAATCACAAAACTCTCTCACACAATTTAAAACTTTTAAATTGTTATTTATAATCCTTGTGCACGTCTATCCTTATGGAATACTACTAACATACATTTAAAAAACAAAACAAAGCACCAATGCAAACTACAAAGTTAAGCAGGCGATTTCAGCACTGGAGCCAAGTACATTAACTGGGCTCAGACAACACGATAATCCACACTCAAGGTTGAGCATAGGTTGAATGTGGGTTGTTGTTGTTGAAGCGTGGGTTATCATGTTGTCTGAACCCAGCTACACTAAGAAGCTATGGCTTGTTAACCACGAACAACCCATGAAGAAAACCTATGATTCATTGCTGGGTTATGAATTGTGGGTTATTCACCATGGTTTGTTATCTCGGCTGGGTTCAGACAAACTCTAAAACCGATGTTTCAACAACAACCCACACTCAACCATTGAGTGTGGGTTATTGTCAGGGGCCCAGTCCTGCCGTCACACATTCTGCACTCTGACACCAGAGACTCCAAATAAGTGAGATCCTTTTATTACAGTTATCGTGTTCTCTGAACCCAGTCATCGCATTCCAGGAATAAACAGCAAAAGAAACAAGTGGTTGCTAATGCCATTTTGAAGAGCTAGAAAGAGCTGCAGCACATGGCTCTACTACAAGAAACACACAGCACACAATCAGGAAAGGAGGAGCATCTCCAATACATCATCCACTTTCCCCAGGGACAAATCTTCCCACCCTGCTTCCATTCTACATTTTCCTGTCTACACCATCAAAGAAAATCTGAAGCTGTTCTGCTCTTTCCCTCCTTAATGGATTTTCTGTGTAAAGCCAAAAGTCAGGAGAATCACTGTGAAAACACAGGCAGAATACAAAAGGACAATGATATTATCTGGATCACCCATGAAACGTGCGTGAGTGAGCCATGCTGATTGTTCCTCAATCAATCCTCATCTGGAAAAGCCCCAAAATATAGATAAAATACAAAATTATAATTAAAACAGAAAAACACACCAATTAAAAACCCATCCATTAAAACATAGCAATAAAAAATAAATAAACAGCACCCACCAGGTTAAAAAGTATTTCAGGAAAAAAAGTCAGCTGAAAAACCAAAAGGCTGTTGGAATAAAAATGTATTTTCCTGCTGGTAGAAGGACAACACAGCTGGAGCTACTGTGGGCTCTTCCCTTTACTCACATAGGTTTTGGGCTTGTAAATCCTACAAGCAGGTCTGGCTCCCACTGTCCCTGGGATCACTTAGCATGCTTTGTCCTCCTCACCAGCTGTCCCTCCCTCCTGCGTAGGCACAAGGGAACTCTGGATCTGGAAGTTCTTGAGAGAGTACGTCAGATAGGAAAGTGCAAACCTGTGTCTTACGCTGGCTCAGCTTGTCTGAGCATGGAAAGCTAAGCAGGGTCAGGCCTGGTTATTACTTGGATGGGAGACCCCTCCTCTAGTTTCCTGCATTGAACAGGGGGTTGGACTCAATAGCCTTGTAGTAGGTTCCTTCCAACTCTATAATCTATGAAATCTATTAAACCTGTGTCTCACACTAAAAGTCCTAGTTTAACTGCCCAAGCACAATTTCTATTCTAGAGAAGGAACTGGCCCAGCAGCTCCCTGTTCAGAACGATGCTTGTTCTTCTCTAGCACTGCTTCTGATTGGCTTCAGATCTGGACAAAAGGTACACAGATACAACTAAATAAGTTTCTAGAAATATCCTCAGGCATGATTTACAATTTATTTACAATTTAGATCTACATTTTATTTAGCAATTAATTCTCGCCCCCACCCCCCATGGTATTGGGGTTGCAGCCTGGCCCAGGCTCCCCCCCAGATCCCGTGGCCCAAGTGAAGTGTAACCTTTCCCCCATATGCGTAGGGCCTGGGTAGCAATAACTTTCCAAGAACTCAGGTAGATGTACTTTGGAGACCTGACACAATCCTTTAGCTTGAGATACCAAAATGTGAATTTGAGGCTTTCTGCATACAAAGTAGATGCTTGACCACTGAGCCATAGTCTCTCTCCTTTGCAAGAAGCAAGCCTACAACAACAAAACAACAAAAGCTGAATCTACTACACCGAATGCTTCTGAGATAAACCTGTAAAAAGAACCACCCCGGTCCTGCTTCAGGAGCTGAAGAATGGATGGATGGATGGTGGGAACTGAGTACAAGGAGACCATACTGCAGGACAACATAGGAGCTAAAGGAGGGTCAGGTACCTCTTTGACTTGAGGACCAAAATGAACACAAGGCATACAGCCTGAGTGAAATATGACTTGTGGATAAATCTGCTATTCCTATAGATATTTTCCAGTTGTTAAGAATTTTAAAATGGCTGCAGCTGCCAGAAGTTAAGTTGGATCAGCTGTCAGGAGAACCCACCTAAGCCAGTGGTTCTTAACCTTTTTGGTGTCACACCTCCCTTGTGAAAAATCTTATGACCCATGCCTCCCATGTGTTAACGGCCCAAAATTTAGGCTTAGGCAGGACGAGTTTGCATTTTTTAGTTTATGCTCTGTCTCTGGACTAAAAAAAATGCATATTCAATTAAATGAACGGCGTAGCTCCCAAGATTAGTAGAAAGAAATAAGGTTGGGCCAACCGCCAAGCTGTGCTGCTATGTACTTGTAAAATAAACAATTAATAGTTGAGGGGCTACTCACACCTCCCCTGGAATCAGTCCAAACCTCCCCTGGGTAGAACCCCTGAGGTCCAAAGCACAAGTGCTAGCCAAGGGAAACAACTGGCTTACAGTGCAATCCTATGAGGCTGCCCATAACCTTCTGAACTCAGAGGATTATGGGCCTCCAACTGAGGGTGGGAGAAGCACAGAGGCTAGGATATCCTCCGTGCTCCTTCTGCCCTCAAAAACATCTAGACGGCCGATTTCAGCTGCCTAGAATGTTTTTCCTCTCCTGGAGAGGAGGAGAGGCTGAGACGCCACCTGGATTCCTCGGAATCTGGTGGAGCATCAGCCCTCCCCTCCTCGCCCCTGGGAACGCCCCCCTCAAGGGGGAACCGAGCACAGTCTTCCATGCTCGGTTCCCTTCCAGCATAAAAAGAACCATGCTGTCACTGAGGTGGGGGGCGGCTGCTCCGAGGCGCTGCCTGCAACCTTGAAAGAGATTTCCAAAGTTGCAGTGCCTTCTACGGCAAATCCTGTGTTCCCCCAGACAAGGTTGGAGGGACATAGGCTTGCGCCCTTAGAGAGATTGTAAGTGGACTCTCTTCAACCTATAGAACAAATTAAAGAAGCAGTGAAAGAAGAAATGGGAGTGAACACCACTATTTCTTCTTTCCCCACTTCTACTACAGCATTCCCAACTGTGGAATGCTCTCCCCAGTCTGGTCCACCTGGCACCAACATTGTCATCTTTTTGGCACCAGGTTAAGATTTCCCTCTCCTCCCAGGCATTTGACAGCATATGATGGGGTGTTTTGCTTTTATCGGGTCCTGGTAGTTTTATTGTCGATTGCTTTTAATTTGTTTTTTAAACTGTTTTAAATTTTCAAATGTTGAAGGTTTTATATTACATTTTATCATACTGTGAACCACCCAGACAGCTTTGGCTACTGGGCAGAATAGAAATGTAATGAATGAAATGAATGAATGAACATGGAAAGTGGGAAGACATGGCTATCCCCCATAGTAAAATCTGTCAGCTTCAGATGGTGTCTGGATCAAACCATGGTTATATATATATATATATATATATATATATCCTTTAAAATGGTATGGCTGTTAAGATATTCTCTCTCTCTCTCTTCAGAGGAAACATATCAGTATGCATCATTTAGTCATAAGGGAAATAGCATTTTCCCACTGAATTCTAAGGTAAAAAGTACAGTGTAAACAATCAATATCTCTGTTTGTGTCATTAGCTTCAAATGTTCCTTTCATATGATTCCTTGGAGAAATATGAATGTCTTCATTTATTTGACCAGGCGCACCACGTGGACAAATGTCCGTCTGCTGTGAGACATTCATTCCTACTCCTCACACTGCAGTCCTAAGTAATAGATCCAAATGTAGCAGGCAAAGGCAGCTATATAAGAACACATGGCACAATACACAACTGCAATCAAAGATACTTATTTTTGGGAAGATCCCCCTACCCCCTCCACACACTTCATTTTGAGCTTTTCTAGGCCTATTTGTCAGCTTGCTGACTCCTACTGACTCAATCCTAAGTATGTTTACTCTGAAGAAAGTTCCACTGGGTTCAATGAGACTTACAGTGCAGCCTTAAAAAGGTCTACTCAGGAGTAAGGCCAATTGAAAGCAGTGGGACTTAGGAGTAAGTTTACTCAGAAGTAGCAAGTAGTACTGTTATTCTCACCCGATAAAAGAGATCCCCTTCCTCATCCTCTTATTTCCATATAGTTCCGACATCTTCACTGTCTGCTTCCTGGTGCAACTGATGATGTAGAGAGCATGCCACAATAACAATCTTGGTCTTTAAAGTGCCACAGGAGTCCTGTCTTTGTTGTTTCATTTTTGCAAGCAATTCCTTGGAAATCCTCCCAGAGTAATCCTATTCTATTAAATATTATTAGTTCACCTAGCCCATAATATAAAATAAAATAATGTAAACATGGGATCTGAAAAAATCTATAGCCCTTTTCTTCTTCACTTTTAAAAATGAATTTCTTGCTGACTTCATTATGCTGCTGTGAGTTACCTATTTTTTCTAAGAGACATGGGCAATACAGCAAAACACAGTGGTAGCATACTACCATCCAGAGGCTAAGGGTGTACTGGCAGCCTTTAAGAAAGGAGAATCATTTCATACATAGTTCCACATACCAGAAAACGGGGGAAGTGCTTTCCACATCATCTCAGTGGCGATTGTCTCTTTTGGAGTAGCTCTCTAAGATACGTAAATGTGTGATCCTTGATCCAAAGGTTCTGTTGTATTTCCAAAGGTTCTGGAGTATTAATGAGGGGTAGTAATGCACACATACAGAGCTCTAGACCTAGAGAGCTTTGGCTAGGCTGGTGACTCCCATCCCATGTCAGTGGGGCTCCTTATCCATTGCAGCTTTTATTCTGAGCTTTATAGGAGCTACCCATGGTGCTCCATGGTTGTGAACCTGTTTTGGAGTTGGAGTACAGCACCATGGAGAGCTCCTATAAAGCCCTGAATAAAAGCTGCAATGGATGAGGAGCCCCACTGACACGGGAGTCACCAGCCTTCCCTGGCTATAGGGTAACTCATAAACTGGATGAGGATATCGGGGGCATCTCCATTCATTTCATTTCAGGGAATCCTCCACTCACATGACACACAGCTAGCGCTGAAACGAATGTTGGAGGAAATTCTCACCTAGTTCAAGTTTGCTTTCAAAAATATGAATGTATATTCACCTGTCAAAACTCTGGCTGTTTTCCACAAGCCCCCTCCACGGCAGCCATTTTGTGAGACTGCCTGTGACACTCTCTCAAAATTGCAAATATGCCCGCTGACCCAAAAATGCTGGGGAGCCCTGTAAGGGCCATACATACAGCCACCGTGATTTGCCAAGAGTCCATCTTAACAAGGCCTATAGATACGTCTTAGGGGAGGTAACTAACTTAGCACTGTGCCAAATGTTCTTTTCTTTTCCTTTTTTTGGGGGGGGGAAGGCTATTTCTTTTTGACCATGCTTCATGGAGAAGGCCGAAAACAAATAGCACCCAAAAACTGCAGGAAGGGGTGAGAATTTTGGGGGGAAATTCTCATTGTGCAGGGCTTCAGGGCTTAGTTTACTATAAGCAGGAGGAGGCTGAGGGGAAGTGGTGGTGGTGTGTGCGCTCTTTCTTTTACCATTTTTATCTTGTTCTGTCTTTGCAGCTGCTTGAGCTTTCTGAAAAGCCCTCTTGAGGACTGAGTAAGGACTTCCTCCCTTGGGGCTTTCCGCTGCTGCTGCATGCTGAGTGCCTGAAAACTGAGTGAAGATGACTTTTCTTCTTCTTCTTCTTCTTCTTCTTCTTCTTCTTCTTCTTCTTCTTCTTCTTCTTCTTCTTCTTCTTCTTCTTCGGACTTTTAACAAAAACAAACCAAAAATGCCTCACTCAGCTTTCTTTCGCAGGGAAACAAAAAGATTGCAGAAGGGCAGGTGGGGTTTCGGCACAGCACGGATATAAATATCAGGCCTGTGGCTCACGCTGGCTCAGCTTGTCTGAGCGTGGAAAGCTAAGCAGGGTCAGGCCTGGTTATTACTTGGATGGGAGACCCCTCCTCTAGTTTCCTGCATTGAGCAGGGGGTTGGACTCGATGGCCTTGTGGGCTCCTTCCAACTCTATGATCCTATCCTATGATAAATCCTACTCTGGAAAGGGGACATTGCCCCTCTCCAGCATGTTTTAAAAAGATTACCACCTCTCTAGAAAGAAGAGCAGAAGAGAACAATTCTACAACAACAAAAAACTGCTTTGGGATTGTATTATATTTAAGCGGTATATAAATATTTTAATTAATTAATTAAAGATGGGAAATATATGAGGCACAGGCTGTGTGTGGCTCGCACAGTAATTTTGTGTTGCCCTAAGGTTCTTTTAATCCTAAGAATCCTAGCACACATTTTAAAGAATAATTTCTAGCCCTCGTTGTTACAGAAACATTTGATTGCAAAGAATAGGTAAAGGATTGGTAAAAGGTCATGTAAAAGGTAGCTCAGATTCATTGGCTGTGATCCAGAGTACTTAAACCGGGGTGGGCAACTTCCGGCCCTCCAGATGTTTTGGCCTACAACTCCGATCAGCCCTAGCCAGCATAGCCAGTGGTGAAGGATGATGGCAGTTGTAGGCCAAAACATCTGGATTGCCACAAGTTGCCCACCCCTGATTTAAATGCATTCCTGCTCACTTTTATGCGAAATGCAGCACACACCCCTGGCAAAGCTGCCACACACAGAGAAATGTTCCCTTTTCTTAAAAAGAGAACAGGTGGCCATGCGTGGCCAGAGAGCTGGGGCCATTATGCTTAAAAAAAACTCTTATGGTTTCTGAGGCCCCATTCCACCAGGGAATCCTTGAGGGGTTTTTTTTAACACGATCACTCCCATTAATTCCAGCACCCACCTCCTGACTGCACACTGCCTGTTCGGTTTTGCCCGTTATCCACATATCAAGACTTGGCCAAAGCAATTTCATGTTTCTCACAATTAAGGGAGAAGAATACTGGGAAATCAGTTAACTCACCCAGCCTCTCCAGTTTGCCTAATTCGTGAAATTGGAATGTATCCAATGTTGGTCCTACTTAGAGTAGACCCACTGACATTGGATACAACCCACTGTGTGGATTAAGCTCAGTGAAAATAATATATCCATTAGCCATGGCTCTCTGGCTCACATCTATGATATGGCATTCTTGCTCTCCCAAACGTCAGATGCGCTCTAGCTCTACAAACAATTGATCTATTTATTCTTTCTTCTAATCCCTCCTCAGGAAAGTCCCCACCACCATCACCACCACCTCAGAGCAAGAAACCTTGAAGTGCATTTGCATGAAAGTGTTTCTTTTCCTGGGTCTCCCAGTATCCAGTGAGTGGTACTTCTGTTTAGATAGCAACAACTCGTACATGGAGGGCCCCTTTCTCTTGTCTCTTCTAGACGCAGCACTCGCTGACAGTTCTTATAAATAACAGTAACCTAATAAGCCATTTAGAATTCAAAGCACAACATGTCAGGGTGAGAAAGAAAAAGAAAACCAGGCGCCTGTATGCTTCTTCAAGGTTCCCCCCCCCCTTCTCCACTCATTCTCCCTATAAGATGCCTTCCTTTATCTCCGGCGTGTCAGCCTCTTCCCTTTCTGCGTTGCCTATGTTTTTATGAATATCTCTTTTCCACAGAGAGTTGCCTAAAGCTACCTGTGGTCCACGGTGCAGCGGAATTAATGCGGCTGGGGCAAGCGATAAAAGGGAGAGATGTTGGCAATATGCGATTACAGATTAAAATTACGCAATTTCAGGGTCAGCACTACAGAAGGCCCTTATAAAGAGGCTGGCAAGTGAAGACGGATGGCAAATGAACGAGGGCAGTTGCAGTATTTAACGTACATTTGCCTTTCCTGAGATCTACAGGCTCTGCTACCATCTGCCGGCTCTGGAGCGCCTATATGAGAGGTTACATGCATAATCTTTCAGCTGTCTCTCATTAGGAGAACAGCCCTCATTTCGGGTCACATCCTCATACCTCCAGCCTCCATAGACCTGTCAATTAGCCTCTCCTTTGTATGCTGATGCGTTTTCGGCAGCATGTACGACAAAGAATGGCAAAGAAGCAGAGGACAGGGCAGTCTACCAACCAAATAACACGTCCTTCCTTTCCAAAATGCAGAGTTTGTATATTTTTTTTATTACATCTTGAATCAATACAATTAACTATCCTACATTCTCCAGGGCACGGGGTTGAGTATAGACTGAAAGGTATTCAATGTGGTGCTTTGGATGAATGCACATTCTGTATTTATTTTTTTAAGACAACCGTATAAGTGGGTTATCTCAGTAATAGGCGTTTTCTGCTCAGTCAAGGTTCAGGGACTCAAGCCTGCCTGAAACTGTGGTTTTTTTGGGGGGTGGAGAACGGGACAGGGTACTCTTTAGGTAAAGGCCCACTGGCCAACAGTAAAATTTCCCTTAGGTTTCACGTACTTCTTAATTTATATGTCACTTTTCCTCCAAGGAGCTCAAGAAGCCAGTGCACATGGCTGGCTTCTCTCTCCCACTGCCATTTTTCTTCCTAACAACCCTGTGAGGTAGATTAGGCTGAAAGAGAAGCCCTATTCAGGCTGAAAGAGAGTGACTGGCCCAAGGTCATCCAATGCGATTCCTGGTGCAGTAGGGGTTTGAATCTCAGTGTCCCCAATGGCTACTCTTTACCTTTAATACCTAGCACGCAGCTATGTCTGTTCTTTTTTCTTTACTCAAAAGAAAGGGGGGGGCTGACATGTACTCATAACGAACAAATGTTTATTTATTTATTTATTATTTGTTTATTACATTTATATCCTGCCTTTTCCTGCAAGGAGCCCAAGGCGGTGTATATGATCCACCTCCTCCTCTTCTCCGTTTCTATCCTCACAACAACCCTGTGAGGTAGGTTAGTCCGAGAGTCATTGACTCGCACAAAGTCACTCGGTGAGCTTCATGGCTGAGTGGGAAATTGAACCCAGGTCTCCCCAGGCCCAGGTCCAACACTCTAACCCAGGGCTCTCCAACCTTGGGTCCTCAGATGTTGCTGGCCTACAGCTCCCAGCATACCCAGCCAGCATGGCTAATGGCAAGGGATTCTGGGAGCTGTAGTCCAGCAACATCTGGGGACCCAAGGTTGGAGAGCCCTGCTCCAACCACTACACCACACTGGTTCTCTATTTTGTGTATTGACTTTAAATGTACCTAAATGTGGTATTTTGAACCTTACCTCATCCCCCACTGAATTCCTCTTTGCAACTGAATTCTGATATGGCATCCCTGGCAAGAAGTGGGCCCCCATCAGGCCTGGAAATGATTTACAGGTAAGTCATTGCTCAGGCTACAAGCCCCTTTGCAGGGCTTTTTGTGATGCTCCTTCATCTGCATCTGGCTCTGTAATTCCTTGCTTACGCAACTACCAAGTATTTTAAAAACATTGGCGGCCTTTCAAATCATATAATGTTCTTAAGAACAGCCCCACATTGAACAGGATCATGAAATATTTAAGCCCACACCTGCTAACACCCTCTTATTTACATCTTCAGTGCTCTTTAATAGGATATTGTGCCATGTTAACATTTGCTTTAGGAAGGGAAGAAGGATAACAAGTTCACAGAACTCCCAGGAGGATGAACTAACAAGAATTCACTAGCGATGTGTTGCCTGGCATTACAATGGTTGGAGGAGGATCTACGCTTTGACCAAAACATTTGGATACTGCCATTTCATGCAATTAATTATGGACTGAATGCCTGAACTGAATATGCATGAATTGAAGAGACTGAGGAAAGAAGCCAAAAAGGAACGCTTTGGTCAAACAGCTAGCCGGTGTATGTCATATGCTCCAACCCTCCCTATTTTCTGTTACCAGTCCCCGGTAAAGCATTATTCCTATTTTTTTTTTCCCCTTTGGGTGATTTTTTTAAAAATTGCTAGTTTGTGCCAGGGATGGGGACTCGGACTCGAGCACTCGACTCGTGAGTAGGACTGAGTCCCCCCTCTGACTCGAGTGAGTCAGACTCGAGTCCCATTATTTTCAATGGGACTCGAGACTCGACTCGGGACTCGACATCAAGGACTCCGTCAGCGCCGCCCGCACGCCTCACCACCACCGCTGCCGCTCACCTCACCACCACCGCCTCGCCATTGCACGCCGCCTCGCCATTGCACGCCGCCTCGCCGCCACCGCTCACCTCACCACCGCCGCCTCGCCATTGCTCGCCGCCTCGCCACCCACCTCACACCACCACCACCGCCGCCTCGCCATTGCATGCCGCCTTGCCGCCGCCGCTCACCTCGCCACCACCTCACCATTGCACACTGCTGCGCCTCCCGCACTGGTCCCGTCGTGTCACTTCTGGGGAGGAGGAGAGATAAATTTTGCACATACACACAAAAAAGAAGGTAAAGGGGGAGGGGAACAAAAAGAAGAGAGAGAAAGAGAACGAAAGAGAGAGTGGGGGGGTAAGAAAAGAAAAGGAGAGGGGGGGGAGAAAGAGAGGGAAGACAGACCAGAGAATCCCAGTGATCAAATATGCTAAGGAGGAGGATAATTATTATGATAATAAATTTTTTAGGTTTTGCCAATTGACTTTTATTTCATAATGGGCATAGGGCTGGAGGGAGGGAGGGCTCAAGTGGGAAGGGGGGGCGCTAAATATCTGATCTTGCCTAGGGCACCAAACTGTCTTGCACCGGCCCTGCTAGTCCAGCATTCCACAGGAAACCCACAAGCAGGACATGAGTGCAACAGCACCCTCCCGCCAAGTTCCCCAGCAACTGGTGTACATAGCTGTACTGCCTCTGATACTGGAGGTAGCATATAGCCGTCATTCTTCTCTCTTAAGAGAAGAGGATTTCCCACCACCCTCAATTTGTAGCTGTAGTGGGAGTTGGAACCTCAGAACTTCAAATCCCCCCCACAAACCAAATTAAGGAAGGGATAATTCCCCCTCACCCTCCTGAGGTTGTGTTCATAGACTCCACACTCAGTCAAATGTCAGTTATTCAAGGATGGAAAGCGGAATATCGGTGGTCAGTATAAGAGGTTTAAATATGTTCTTAAGGCTAATCCAAAAAAATGCAATATAAACATCAAAACTGGGAAGCTCTGGCCCATGAACGATCTAAATGGAGGTTGGCCTTTCACAAAGGTTCCATGGACTTTGAAGAAGCCCGAGTGCAAGGTGAAAGGGAGAAACGTGCTAAGCGGAAAGCACGTCAAACGAATCCTTTACAGGACCATCTTCCATCTGGTAACCTGTGTCCTCACTGTGGGAAGCTCTGTGGATCTAGAATTGGCCTCCACAGTCATTTACGGACCCATCGTTAGAGTCTACACAATTTTTTTAGAATTTCCTCTTTTTATAACTTTTTTTTTGTAATTTTATCCTGGAAGACAAGTGATCGCCTACTACTACTATTATTCAATCAGGGATTTGTTTTGTGAGCGAGGAACATTTTTTCCTTTTCTTTTTTTTAATGTGATATTGTACCAGTTTTGGCCCTGTTGTAATTTTTCTGACAAGAAAAAAAACTGCAGTGGTGCTGGTCATAATATTTCCCTGTATTTTTTGTTTTGTTTTGCAAAATGTGGTTAATTGTACTTCTAAATAGCCTAAAGGCACAATGCTATGCATGTTTAGATAGAAAAAAGGTCTGCAACTCCCAGCATGCCCCAGCCAGCATAACTGGCTGGGGCATGCTGGGAGTTATAGGCCTTTTTCTGTCTAAACAATGCATAGCATTGCACCCTAAGGAACTATTCTACTTAGTTTAAGTTTCTAAAACAAAAACTGCATGTCAGATTTGAAGCCCAGGAGTCACACACACAGCAAGAAGCACACAAGAAGAATCTGTTCATATTCACTATTTGGAATCTTGAGTATGACTGCTAAAGAACTCTCGTGTGCCTTATGTTCTTTGTGACGGCAGGCCTTATGCTCTCATTAACAAGTTTGCCATTCTCTCCTTGTGAGAGATTCTCTTTGTGTAAAGTAGTTTTATTTGGCATCAGGAAAGAAATATTATATTAATGATATTATATTATATATATATATATATATATATATATATATATATATGATCAGAGGGCTCTGAATTTGATTGGAGCAGTTGCTGTGGGGGAGGAGTGCTTGACCCTATTTCCCCCCCTGCCCCCAAAAGAACTGCCATTAGCTCTGTGGAAGAAAATACTGTGGAGGAAAATACAATGTGTGTGTGTGTGTGTACTTATTTTTATCCGTGGACCTAATGGCATATCAAGAGGATAATTTGCACCAGAAGTCATGGAAGGCTTACAGCAGAGGCAAGCAGAAGGTAGATAGGGATTTACTAATAGATATCCAGGTGATCTGAAGTTTCCCCCCTAAATTAAGCTGCTGAGATGGAAAATGTTTATGGGCAGTGCTTTTTTTCTGGAGAAAAAGGTACCAGAACTCTTGGATTACATTTCCTCGGGAGTAGATGGCGATTAAATTGTAATGCAATTAATAGAAGAAAAGGTGCTGGAACTCAGTTCCGGTGAGTTCCACCAGAAAAAAAGCCCTGTTTATGGGAAAACCATGAGTGGATTAGTGTATGAAAGGACTACAAGTTAAGTTCTGGGGAACCTCTTCCCTCCCTCACTACTGCTGCTCCAGTCAAATTCAGAGCCTCCTTTCTCTGAAAACACACACACACACACACCATTATATTTATATAATATATTATTATATTTCATAAACTTGAAAACTATGTATTTTTTCCCTCAAAGAGAAAGTTGTAAAATTCTAGAACTTGAAGAAACTGCCAAGCTCTGGTCTGAAATTACTCCAGTTCAAGTTATAAAAGCCACCTTGAGCGCCTTTTTTTGGTGGAAAGGCAGGGTATAAATTAAATACATAAATAAATAAAACACACTAACATTTCAGCATTGCCACCATCTTAAGTGTTCGAGCGGGTGGGGGGATAGCTATCTTTCCTGTATTTTTATTTATTTCATAGGACTATGTTAGACAAGCTGAAGGGGTCTCAGAACGAGCCGGCTAAAGCTGTAAATGTCACATACATGAAAGGGGAGCAAAATGGCCCTTATTAGGAACTCCAGTGCCACAAAAGATCAAAACCAGGGGGTGGGTGGAGAAACTGTCCCTCAGGCACAGAAGAGAAGTGCAATAAGATATGGGGGGGGACGGGTTTGTTGTTGTTAAAAGGTCAGCTATCTTTGCAAAAGCTAATGAATCAAATGTCATTATATGGAGAAGATACAAAAGGTCAAATAAATATCCTGAACTTGAGCTAAAATGTTATTGAACAACTGAAGACAGAGGAGAACATATTTTCCCTCAAAGAAAATATAATTATGGAGTAAATACAATTAAGGAGTAAAGATCATTTCAGCGGAAATGTCTCAAGTTTAAAAATAATCAGAGATTTGGATCGCTAAAGCAGCTGAAGTCCCTTAGGCTCACAGCGGGCCTGCAGTTTTGGGGTTGGGATAGAGGTGATATGTTACCTAGTGATTGTGTGCATACTTTGCATATATAATGTTCCTGGCTCTTTGCACGTTTTACGTGCAAGGGCAGGCCCAGCAGCCTCTGCTGACCCCATGCTATGATGAGGAGGACAGTGTTTTTCTGTGCCTCTTCTGCAGCTCTACAGTATGAGATGAGGTGACCAGAATTGTAAATATGCATGAACCATATTTGCATAATTCCATTATAATACCTGCTGTTCTGTTGTTGTTTTTTCATTCCCCTATGTGCCAAAGATCTCTTTCCTGAACCGTGAAAATCTTTTAGGACCCCTCAGGTTATATGTAAAGTTGAAATTATATTCTGTAGAAAGATCTTGGATATTAGGGCTAAGACCTTGGAGACCTCTTGCCAGGCTAGACAGACCAGTGGTCTGACTCAATATAAAGAAACTCCTTAAGATAGAGTTTGAGGCTACTAAAGTAGAGTTGAACCAAATTTTCAGCTTGTTTCTTTTTGCTCAAAGAAAAGCAACAACATCAATAGAAAACTCTCTTGAGAAACCAAGCTGGGGCAGCAGGGATCTATTCTCAGATTGAGAAAATGACATGAGACAGTTTTGTCAGCAAGGAAAATTCTTAAAATTTTTGGAACCTTACCTTAACAAGTTGTAGAGAAGCTTATGTGTGCATTCTTTCTGTAACCAATTCCTTGCTGCCACAGAGCACCAGATCAGCATCCTTGCCATCTTCTTTTATGGAGGCCACTGTGTGTGTGTGTGTGTGTGTGTATATATATATATATATATAGAGAGAGAGAGAGAGAGAGAGAGAGAGAGAGAGAGAGAGTGCAATGCCTCTGAAATGATGCTCTGTTTCAGAGCCGGATTAAGATAGGGGCTATTGGAGCTGCAGCTCCAGGCCCCTACCAGAAAATAGGCCCACAATTATAGGGACGCATGGCGCGATTTCCCCCCCCTTCGAGTTAGCTCTGATCATTATCATTCAGCATAATTAATGATTTTTTCGAGATTAGAAAGGTGTTCTAAGCACATCTGCATTACAGGCTTCAGGCAAGACCGAGCAAGAACTGTTGTTCTCAAATTAGCATTTCTCTTAAACAGGTTTTACCACCTGCTGACTTAGGCTTTTCATTAGCTTTTTGCATTTCAATCACTGTTACTACATTTCTTTGTGTGAGAACTTCTTGCTGAAGCACATGGGGGGCTTGCTAGGGTCTGTAATATTCAGATTTAGAAGGGACCTCTCTCTCCAGCCTCGAGCAAAAGATCTTTCTGATTCACAGCTCAATTGTTCAAATGCTAGTTTAACAAAAAAACAAAAACGAAAACGAAACAAAGCAACAAGAACAACACAATTATTCTTGGTCAAGCAAAGCTTCCTGGCTTTTTGTTGTGGCTGCTTTTTTTTTTTTTAATAAATAATTTGGGGGAAATTGGGAAGACCCTTACTGATGAGCTGCAGGAATTTTTGAGTTTTTGCTCCGTCAAGCGACCCCTCTCTGCCCACCCGCCTCCAAAATCTCCACCATGACTTCTGCTTGCTATGGGACAAACCTCTGGGATGGTCTTTACCTGCCGCTGGTCCTGATGGCCCTGCTCTGCACAGGTAAGGTTCAAAAGTTTGACTCTTTTGATCTGCAAGTTCTCCTTCTCCTTCTCCTTTTTTTCTGTAAAAGGGCTTTCCCTCTTTTGTGAGCCAAACTGAACGTAAGAGAGGGCTGTGTGTTTGTGGGTGTGTGTGTCTGCCTTTTGGGGGTGTTGATCCTCCTGCCGCCTGCAAAATGTCACCTGCTTGGCTAATACTGTGTGTGTGTGTGTGTGTGCGTGTGCACGTGCGCTTTCATGGGGAATTGTGTGGCATTTTAAGTTTTATTTTGAAAAACCCCAGAGAACAGAGTTCACCAAATATCCCTCTTGGATATTTTGGACTACAGTTCTCATTTGCCTCAGGCAGCATGGCCAGTGGCTGGGGCAGATGGGAGCTGGGGCCCCAAACATTTGGAAGGGCCCCGGTTGGGGAAGACTGCCCTAGAGGTTAAAAAACGTGGAGGTACTTATCATCAACGATATGTGATGAGTTTATTGAACTGATTGGTCAGCAAGTGCTGCAGCAAATCATAAACGAGATAAAAGAAGCCAAATATTATTCAATTTCTGTTGACTCCACCCCTGACATAGCACATTGTGATCAACTAACAATTATATTTCGCTATGTACTACCTAGTGGTCCAGTGGAGCGTTTTACGAAATTCATTCCAATGCACGGACACACTGGTATGGAGCTAGCAAACATTATTTTGCAGTTCATGGATGAAAATGGAATTTCCATCAAAGACTGCAGGGGTCAGTCTTATGATAACGCATCTAATATGAGTGGCAAATATAATGGCATGCAGGCCTTAATTCGGGGAAAAAACCCACTTGCTGAATACATTCCTTGTTGTGCACATTCACTTAATCTTGTTGGACAAAATGCCGTAAACAGCTGTCCAGTTGCAGTTTCGTTCTTTAATTTTGTGCAGCAGTTGTATTGTTTTTTTTCTGCTTCAACTCATCGATGGAATCTGTTAACAGATAGTTTCAAACTATGTGGTATACCGACATTAAAAAGGTTATCTGATACACGTTGGTCTGCTCACCATGATGCTGTGAATGCCTTACAAAAAGGCTATAGTACTATCAGAGATGTCCTTTCAAATATTATGAATGATGAATCCACAAAGGGAGAGGTCTGTTTACAAGCAAAGGGCCTAAATAATGTCATGGATCAATTGGAAACTGGAATAATGGTTGAAGTATGGTCTGTCATTTTACCAGGGTTTCACAGAACCAGTCAGTGTCTCCAAGATGCAAAATTAGATCTGCATACAGCAACAGACATGCTGAACTCTCTAAAGGATTTTGTGCAGTCTCTCCGTTCTAGATTCTCTGAATTTGAACAGCAGGGTAAAAATATTTCTGGCTGCGAGGAGTACCAGCTACAACGTGGAAGGAAAGTGAAAAGAAATAGGAGGTGGGACTATGGTGATGCAGAAGATGCTAATGCTGATATGACACCCTCTGAGAGGTTTAAAGTGCATACCTTTTATCCTATAATTGACAGAATCACTGAGGCACAGGCAAGCAGCATACAATATAATTCAAGAAAGATTTGGATTTCTATCAGAAATATGCACTCTAGCAGCTGATAGTCTACGTTCCAGAACCACTACACTAGTGTCAAAATATCCTGAAGATCTTGAACCCCTGTTTGCAGACGAAATTGTACAGTTTTCATCTATTTTCAAAATGTACCAATCTTCCACTGCAAATCAAGACATTCATGGGAGTCAAGAAACACAAATGTACAAGTTTATGATTGCACAATCTCTAGTCGGTGCATTTCCAAATACATTTGTGACCCTCCGCATGTATTTGTGTTTAATGGTCAGCAACTGCAGTGGTGAGCGTTCATTTTCAGCATTAAAACGTGTGAAAAATGAACTAAGGTCTTCCATGGGTCAGGAGCGTTTAAATGCGCTCTCTCTGTTGTGCATTGAAAATGGTTTGCTGAACGAGCTTAATCTTGATTCTACAATTGAGGAATTTGCAAGTAAAAAAGCAAGAAAAGTTAATGTGTAATTTTATTTTAATCTACCAGCTTGATTCATTTAGTTTAAATGCAGGTTAGAGTTCAGTGAATAACCTGTTTGTGTGTTTAAAACTAGTGGTTGCTATTTATTTCAAGAGTTACTCTCTGCACCATAATCATAACGCAGGCTGTATTGATTATGATGCAATAATAATAATAATAATAATAATAATAATAATACTTTAAGGAACAAATTTTTATGAGCCAAACATCATACACTTATATTTAAATTGTTTATATGGTTTATGTTTATTTAAAAATGGTTGTTGTGAATGTTCTATTTATAATGGTTTTATTGAGTTAACAAGCTTATTGTTTACAAAAAAAGAAATATTTTCAATATGTTTCTGTTTTGGCACTTTAATGGTAATTAAAATATTTAATTTGTTTTAATATAAAATTGCGTCTTCATTTTATTTATTTCCATAAAAAGGCTCACCAAAATCCTCAGCACCAGGCCCATAATGCTCTTAATCCGGCCCTGCTCTGTTTTGGCTAAGCTTCATTTCCGAGACACTGAGAGGGGACATAGCAACCACCAGGGAGCCGATTTGAGCTCCAGTGCTGCAAGCAGTGGCAGACCAATTTGTTACTCAAAGAGCACACACATGAGCTGTTCTGCTGCTTGTTAAGCTAACCCCCCCCCCCGGGCTGAATATTTTAAGTATTTCTCCTGGCCCCAGGAACCCCAGGAATCATTTTTGCAACCTGAGAATGGGCCCAGGATAAGGAGGTGGCATTTTCAGTACAGCTTTACTCAAAATCTGTCTTCATTAACTGATTGTGTGGGTGGTTCATCATTTTTACCTCCAAGCAAATTCCTAGCCACCCTCCACTAAACCCAACTGTGGTGGCAAAGAACAGCAGTTCAGGTGGAAGTTCAGTTTAGTTTTTAAAGGAATACATATGGTAGACCAGTTGTTGTTTTAAAGTGGATCAATATTAAGAATGCAATGAGAGAGGTCAAAGGAAGCAAAACTGCATCTTTGGAGAGGTTTATACTCTGTCCCTGTTTCTATAGGCCACCCATTCATCTGTGACCATACTACCAATCCCCTCAACAAAGCATCCATTATTAGGTTAGTTGCATCCTTCCATTTTTGTAACTTCGGTTGTTTTTTTTCCTATTAAGCAGAGTCTGAGATCTTGCCCACCAGCAATAACACTCCTAAAATTGATTGAGCAGTGGCAGGCAAAACATCGTTGTTTGAAATTATCATAGTCATAGCTATAATCCCCATGAGCCCATGTTGAGCTTGTAGAGAGAACAAGCATTCTTCAAGCCTGATAATCACTGAACCCCAGGGCTAGTGTAGTATAGTGGTTAGAGTGTTGGACTGGGACTCAGGGGATCTGGGTTCTAGTCCCCACTTGGCCATGAAGCTCACTGGGTGAGTGTGTGATTTTTGTCCATGTCCTTTTGATCAAAAGGGTTGCCATTTCCCTCCACTCCCCAGCTGGGCTCTTGGTTCTTTAAGAGCAACATGACTGGTAGAATTTCAAAGAAGACATCACTTCCGGACTGGGCTGAATTTCTGCTTGTCATGCAAGTCTTAAACGAGCCCTTCCTTTTAAGAGGTGGCAACCTTATTGGCAGGTGTTACTGATAAGGCAAGCTTATCTGCAATGCCACAGAGAGCCATCATGTCAATAATCACTATGTTTACTTTGGGGTCACAAAGACAGGAGGTTAAAGTAAATGAATATGAGCCAGCAATGTGATGTTGCTGCAAAGAACTTAATAGAAGTACTGTACAGCTTCCAAATTGCAGGAAGTACTTGGTCCCCTCTACTCAGCACTGGTTAGGCCTCATCTTGAGTACTGCATCCAGTTCTGGGCGCCACATTTTAAGAAGGATGAAGACAAACTGGAAAGGGTTCAGAGGAGGGCAACAAAGATGATCAGGGGACTGGAAACAAAGCCTTATGAGGACAGACTGAAGGAACTGGGTATGTTTAGCCTTCAGAAGAGAAGACTGAGGGGAGATATGATAGCGCTGTTCAAGTACTTGAAAGGTTATCACACAGAGGAGGGCCAGCCAGGATCTCTTCTCGACCATCCAGAGTGCAGGACATGGGATAATGGGCTCCAGTTACTGGAAGCCAGATTCTGGCTGAACATCAGGAAAAACTTCCTGACTGTTAGAGCAATATGTAGTAGGCGATCACTCGTGACTGAGTAAGATTGTCTTCCAGGATAAAATTACAAAAATAATATTATAAAAGGAGGAAATTCTAAAGAAAATTGTGTAGATTCTAGCGATGGGTCCGTAAGTGACTGTGGAGTCCAATTCTAGATCCACACAGCTTCCCACAGTGAGGACACAGGTTACCAGATGGAAGATGGTCCTGTAAAGGATTCGTTTGACGTGCTTTTCGCTTAGCACGTTTCTCTCACCTTGCACTCGGGCTTCTTCAAAGTCCATAGAACCTTCGTGAAAGGCCGACCTCCAGTTAGATCATTCATGGGCCAGAGTTTCCCAGTTTTTGATGTCTATATTGCATTTTTTTTTTTTAGATTAGCCTTAAGAACATCTTTAAACCTCTTATACTGACCACCGATATTCCGCTTTCCATCCTTGAGTTGGGAATAAAGTAACTGCTTTGGGAGACGGCAGTGAGACATTTGAACAACATGACCGGTCCATTGACGTTGGCGTTGAAGGATCATTTTTTCAACGCTAGTAGTCTTTGCTTCTTCCAGTACACTGACATTTGTTCGCCTATCTTCCCAAGTAATTCGCAGGATTTTTCGAAGGCAACGCTGATGAAATCATTCAAGGAGGTGGAAATGACGTTTATAGATAATCCATGTTTCACAGGCATACAATACAGTTGCTAATACAATGGCTTCATAAACCAGCGTTTTGGTCTCCTTACAGATATCCCGATCCTCGAACACACTATGTTTCATTCAAGAAAATGTGGCACTTGCGGAGCTCAAACAATGCTGGATTTCACTGTCAATATTAGCTGTAACAGAAAGATAGCTGCCAAGATAGAGAAAATGATGGACATTTTCCAGCATTGCCCCGCCAAGCTGAATAGATGGCATCACCAAAGCGTTAACTTGCACTTGCTGATGAAGCACTTGCTGATAAAGCACTTTGGTTTTTTTGATGTTAAGTGAGACACCAAGTTTTTCAATGGAACCGATTACCTAGGGAGGTAGTGGGCTTTCCCAAACCAGAGGCATTCAAGATGCAGCTAGACAGCCATCTGTCAGGGATGCTTTAACTTGGATTCCTGCATTGAGCAGGAGGTTGGCCTTATAGGCCCCTTCCAACTCTACTATTCTATGAAAACTAGTCCTTCCTTCTAGGCATTAAATTTTCTAGCCTTTGCACTTTTATATAAGAGTGATATTATTTAAGTAGCTGCAGAACTGAAATTATTTAAACAGGGAAGAGCTGTTTAAAGAAGTGGGGGGGGGGATCCTCCAGATGCAATTCTGCGCCACCTACCGAACAATACAATCCTATAACATGTCTACTCAGAAGTAAGTCCCATTGAATTCAATGGTGCTTACTCCCAGGTAAGTGGCTATAGGATTGCAGCCAAAGCTACTCTTCTATATTCCATTCCACTTACTAGCTCACCAGAATACCCTTCTTCCTGTGGGGGGGAGAGATATATTGCTTCAAGGAACAATTTCATGGCAAATAGCTCTTAGCAAACACTGATGGTACACCAGAAGATTTAATAGTAAATTTGGATCCCTGTCAAGTGAAATCAAATAAGATGAGAATGAATTCCTTGTACTAAGAAAGGGGGGGTGGAGTTGCACACATGGGGGGGGCAGTGGACTAAACTCCGTTCATCTGTTGAATTCAGATTCAGTTCAAACATACAGAAGCCTCTGGGAAAGAGGGGGGGGGAGAAATTGAATTTGTTATGATCAAAGATATTTCCTGAATGGAGGGGGGGGAGAACTTAAGAGGGGGTTTTTTAACAGAAAAAAAATAATAAAGCAAATGGGGTGTGGGGGGAAGCAAGTTGAAAAGAACTATAGAAACCAACCACATAATGAGAGGCATAAGCACTTTTATAAGGTGAAATATGGCCTTAATAACATCTATAACCACAGAGCGCAATATGCCTGATTAGGCAAGAGTGAAGCTGTAATGAATATGGCAATAAAACTATCAAGCTACCAGCAGGTCACCTTAGAAAATTACAAAGTTTGACTGAAATCTCAAAAACAATTAGGGGTGTGGGCGGCAGATGATCTTGCAGCAGCTCCTCCTTCTCTTTCCTTTTTTCTTTTTTTTTACTTTTTTATAAATAAAAAACACTGAAATTTTCAAGAACAACAATATTAAGGGTGCAATCCTATGCATGTTTAGACAGGAAAAAAAGTCCTACAGCTCCCAGCATTCCCCAGCCAGCATGGCTAGCTGGGGAATATTGGGAGCTGTAGGATTTCTTTCTGTCTAAACATGAATAGGATTGCACCCTTAGTTGCTCCATTAAAAATAAAAATAAAATCATCAATAAAAGTAACATTAGGTGCTACAAATAGCCCATGGCAGGATATTATATTGGCTGAAGTAATGAAAGATTCTAAAGGCCTGAAAATGTAAAAAATTTCCTGGTCGAAATGAAGAGCCAGAAAGATGTATGGATTGGAATAATATTATGCTACGCTTATAGGCGCAAGACCATAAATTGTTGTAAAATAGCACAGATGCACCTTCTCCAGTGGAGAAGGTGGAGTTATGAAGATGTCATTTTGGAAAACTGAGGATCTGGACCACAACATCTTTGCATGCAAATGAAATGCCTCCAGCCACAAATTGGAGACAAAAGTTCTAACAACCCATCGTTCGGGCTCCTGGTAAGCATCCAAGAAAATATTGGAGCTACCAGCATCAACTATCCCTTCTGAATGTTGTCCATAAAATATTAACTAAGACTCTTAAGCAAGAAAGCAACCTACAAAGGATTAATATTTTAAATCCAGGTCAAGATAGTTGTGGGCCAGGGAGCTAGCGGTAGTTAAGAATGGTGTTCAACATATTGTTTCTGACAAGACTAAGTGGTATCATCTACAGTGTGCTTCAGGGGAAATTCTCCTTTGTGTAGAGGGCTTCATAGCAGTGACGCATCACCTGAACCACTAGAACAAACTGAAACTGAGTATTTGGGCAGCTTACCTGACACAAGGGTAAATATAGAACCACGGAGGCATGCACCATTCCCACCTCCTGCAGTGTTATATCTGTGGCAGCTGTTTGCCCTCTGCCAGAGAAGCTGTCTGCACAAAACAACTACCAGCTGAGTCTGGTATAGCATTGTGCTGATTTGTGCCTCCAAAACAGTGTTCTCCAACCTTGGGTCCCCAGATGTTTTTGGCCTACAACTCCCAGCATGCCCCAGCCTGCTGGGGCATGCTGGGAGTTGTAGGCCAAAAACATCTGGGGACCCAAGGTTGGAGAACACTGCTCCAAAGGGACCCCAAACCTCCTTAAGGTACCACGTCTAGGGCCCTTTGCTGGCTATGCCTCCTTCCTGGCCCTCTGACTTTGGTTCTGTTTCCCTTCCCTGTTTCTGCCTGTGTAGTTGGCCTAGGGTTAGGACCAGCTCCGGCTCCACTCAGAACGGTCTGTGGTTTGGCTTCCTGGACTGAACTCCAGCAGTGTCGTGGAGGCAGGGCTCACAGTGATGCAGCACTAGGGCTTTTTGATTCGCAGGGCCACGGACGTCATCTGCCACCCCGCTCAAGACTTCCCTGTTCCCTTCCCTCTGAGCTTCACTGCAATCCTCTGGGGGGAAACAATTTCCCCCAGCAACAATATATAGTTGTGAGCTATCCCTATTGTAATGGAAAGTAATCTGGGGTGGTTTGGTCTAAGATGGGTAATTAAGACCCAATAGCTTCATTAAAAAAAAGGTCTGTTCCTGGTAGAGATGAAAATTGATAGAACTGGTTTGTAGACATGGATCAACACGGCCGCCTGTATTTTTGGCCTCTCCTTAGGGGCATGGCTATGGGGACTGTCATGATGCACTTCAAAATTTACCAGTACACCTCTGCTGAACTCTTGTTCTGCTTTACCGGTTCTCCCCTAAGACACAAAACAGACATTATATTAAATCTATATCTAGCAGCCGTGTCTTTTTCTTTTCTTTTTTCATTTTTACTCTAGAATGCAGCAGATGAAGGGGGCCCAATCCAAGTTGGGAACCTAGCACAGGCAGGGAGGGGAAGGAGCTTTTAAGATCTGGATGGGGTCCCCTGCATCTATTCCAGAGTAAAAATGAGAAAAGATGTAACTGCTAGAAGTAATGTCCATTTTGGCCCTCAGACTCCATCTCATCTTGAGTACTATGTCCAGTTCTGGGCACCACACTTTAAGAAGGATGCAGACAAACTGGAGAGGGTTCAGAGGAGGGCAACAAAGATGATCAGGGGACTGGAAATAAAGCCATATGAGGAGAAACTGAAGGAACTGGGCATGTTTAGCCTTCAGAAGAGAAGACTGAGGGGAGATATGATTGCACTCTTCAAGGACTTGAAAGGTTGTCACACAGAGGAGGGCCAGGATCTCTTCTCGATCATCCCAGAGTGCAAGACACAGAAGTTACAGGAAGCCAGATTCCAGCTGAACGTCAGGAAAAACCTCCTGACTGTTAGAGCAATACAACAATGCTTTAACTTGGATTCCTGCATTGAGCAGGGGGCTGGACTCAATGACCTTATAGGCCCCTTCCAACTCTACTATTCTATGATTCTATGATCCTATGATCTGTGACAGGGTAGAACTGTGCTGTATTTAAAAATGGAAGTGAATGCTTCTAAACTCCTCCTTGCAGCCACAAGAGATGGGGGGAGTTTGTGAGCCTGATACTTGTGCAGCATCATTCCCAGAATGGATTCCCCATTGCATCTGAACCATACCTATTTCTTCCACATTCCTGCTGCCCCTGTAAACAGCCACTGTACATGTTTGCAAAACATCTGAAAAGGACTAAAAAGTCTCTTGAAAATGTTTCATATTTTCTTTTCTTCTACCCAACTCAAACAAGTAACAAACAGGATGAGGTAAGATCTGTCATTGCCTGTTTTTGATGTGATTCTTTCTAGTCCCTGGTCATAATTCATTCAGCCTAAATTAAAAGATTTTAAAGGCTTCTTTCCAGGAAGTTGCCTGTCTACTGAAGATGAACCAAGCATGAGAGCACACCTGTCTACACTGTGAGGGAGGCATAAAGTACTTTGTAGAAGGACAACTTTATCTTCTCTAAATGTCACCATCATCATCAATTTATTATTCCCGGGGGGGGGGGGGGATTGGAGGGTACATGTGATACTCTTTTACTGGCAGGTGTCATGGGCCTCACTCTCCAGATCCTGAGGAACAGGCACCGACTCTCTATTCCTTTCACCAGCATGGCAGCTACTCAAAGGCAGAGCAGGTTCTTCAGTCCAGTCAGAAGCTGTACGTGGAATACTGGTGGGGGTGGGGGTGGCGGCGGGGGTGGCGAGGGCATCTCATCAGATTCCAGGAAGCAATACCATGCCACTCTTCCTTTCTATATTTCAGGGGCTTCTCAGCTCTTCAGACTGACCAAGATCGACTTTGTGACCAAATTGGGCATTAAACACGGAAAGAAGCAGAAACCTATGCATAAACATTTCAGTCTCTCTGGGCATTCCATTTCTGACCTCAAGGTCACTATATACTAAGCAGAAGATGTTTAGAGGACGGATAAAACATGAGCCTGCTGAACTGGAATGCATTGACAGATCTAACACAATTTTTTGTGTTCTGACTTTAGGCTGAGGTTCATTATGATTGCAAACATTACTTATCTTTGTACCGTGGAACAATGGAACACTAGCCAATCAGTATACACAAATGTTTTCTTCCCTCAGCCCATTATTTTTCCTACACAGAACGGGCTAGACAAAAAAAACCACCACACGTTGAAAGAACATGGAGAGGAGAACATGCAGAGGAGACCGTGTGGGCTAATCCACCCACCACTGGTGCCATGAAATCAGTTTTCCATGCATGATGTGTACTCTACTACTCAGAGAGCTGCAACACTTCAGGAGGCACCCTGCCCAATTACCATCTAAACATTCATGTGAACCCCACCATCAACATTGCAGTACGTTTTCTTTGGAAATATTAGAACCTGGGAGATCTTAGATCCCATAGCCTTCCCTGCCCCTTCTTCATATGTTTAAGGTGTATTTACAAAAATTTTACAAAGTTTACATTTACAAAGTTTTTCCAGTTTATCTAAGTTGTATTTTCTCCACAATGATACATCCACAATGATACATCACCTATCACAACTGATACATATTTATTTATTTATTTATTATATTTATACCCCGCCGTTTTTCCTGCAAGGAACCCAAGGTGGCTTACATAATCCTCATCCTCCACTCCTCCATTTTATCATCACAACAACCCTGTGAGGTAGGTTAGGCTGAGAGTCAGTGACTGGCCCAAAGTCACCCAGTGACTGAGTTTCATGGCCGAGCGGGGACTAGAACCCGGATCTCCCGAGCCCCAGTCCAACACTCTCACCACATATGTTATCTGTTCATTATTAAAAAACAAAACAAAACACCTGATGTACATGATAATATGCATGTTGGTGGGAATATACGTTGTAATTGTTAGGTTATATAATTTGCATGTTTAAATGCTTGTAATTTTTGTAAATATTATTTATTTTATTTATTTAACAATAATTATAAATCACTCACATTAAGAGAAATTTCTAAGTGATGTAAAAAAATAAAGTATAAAATCATAATTAAATACTGTATATTATTGCTGTATACAGAAGACAATATTACCATTCTGGGAATGCTTGATGGAAAAAGAATGTTTCAGTAGCTTTATAGGAGCTATTCATGATGCTGAGTTCCATCCCCAAAATAGGTTCACCGCCATGGCGCACCATGGATAGCTCCTATGAAGCTCCGAATAAAACCTGCAATAGGTTAGGAGCTCCACCGAAATAGGAATCACCAGCCTCCACTGATGTAGACCCACTGAAATCAATGATACTTCAGTTAGTGATGACCAACGTAAGCCCTATTGATTTCAATGGGTCTACTCTAAGTATGACTAACTCTGGATCCAGCCCTTGTTGTTTTCAGTTAATCAACTCATGTATCTCTGCTTTCAGTGTGCACTTATTCCTCTTTACATGTTCTTTTCAAAACAGTCCTTGCCCAAAGCCATCCCTTCCATGTTGTATCCTCATCTCCTCTGTCTACTTCATGCAAACTGATGAAGTAAGATCGTGCCAATGCTTCAGAATGTCACACCACCACAAGAAATGTGTTAGCCTTTAAAGTGCCACAACATGGTTGTTTTTTGCTGCAAGATAAAAACACAGCTGGCTACCTTTTTGGAGTCTGCAGTGAGAATACTCGGAAAGTACTCAGACTGAAAAATTCTCTGACAACATATTTATAAGCATTAGCTTTAGGGAATAAACTCTCTCTAACTCTGCACACAACTGACTAAATATAAATGTAATTATCTCTGTACAATGGTTGGTTCTGAAGAAATGTGTGGCGCCCTGAATAAGAGTGGCTTGTACAAGCATGTACCCTGTAAGAGATTAAAGACAAGGATCATGCAACACAGGAAGAGTAATCCGATAATCAGACAGGCAACAGCACTGTTGTTAGACTGTGCCACAGCTGGCAGATCATATTATTCTTTAATTATTTGATTTGTTAAATATTTATGAAGAGTGTCTGGTGAACAAACAAAAAAAAATCTACCACCCAGATGTTTGGAGACCTTGTAGCTGAATGTTAATTAATAGCAGGGTGCCTCGTGGCACAGCTATTTCCATTCAGCGGAAAACAAATCACCCTAACAAAAGATAATAATTCAATTAGTACGACAGAAGTGGCAAAACATCAGGATCGTTTTGGTTTAGGATTTTGTGCACAATGGCTTTCTTCAAGCATGCAAGGCCAAACATGTGCTTGGGGCAGGATTGACATTCATTTCATACTCTTTGCCCCCTCCATTTTTTGTGGTGCATGGAAGATGTAATGTAAGCCTGCTGCTAACTATGCATAAAAACAACGTTGTGCGCACCAGTGAAGAGCTCAATAGGTATGCCTCTCATCCAGTGCTTTTTTTCTGGAGAAAAGGGTACCGGCACTCTTGGATTACATTTCCTCGGGAGTAGATGACGATTAAATTGTAATGCAATTAATAGAAGAAAAGGTGCTGGAACTCAGTTCCGGTGAGTTCCACCAGAAAAAAAGCCCTGCTCTCATCGCTGTGCAAGGAACAGCAACAGGAACAACAACAGAAAAAGAAATGTGCCATGGCTTACTCAGTTAATTCAACTCTGAATGGTTTTCATTTCTTTTAATTTCTATCTATGCAATTTATTCCATTTATCAGTCGCCTAATAACAACAGTTCTCTGGCTGACGTATAAGATGCAAACATTTTTTAAAAAAATTACAATTTCAATAAAATATAAATTAATTAAAGCAGCAAAGAAAACAACAATAAAATCTAAACTAGAGATGGGAATCAGCAAGGCTCAAGTTCATCAGTGCTCTCCGGGTTCCACCTCGAAGCTCAGTCTGCCTTCCTTGTCCCCATTCCAGAATGTGAGCTTTTGTCGTTGGGGCTGTGTATCCACTCTGGATTTTAGTCTGAACTTTTAAGAAGCTATCCATGGTGCTGACCTATTTGGGGGATAGGGTTCAGCAACATGGATAGCTCCTTTAAAGTTCAGACTAAAATCCAGAGTGGATAAACAACCCCGCTGACATTGGAGCCACCAGCCTCCAGTGCATTTAGGTGTACATCTGTTTAAAACGCACACCCAAATGTGGAATTTTCCTCATTTACTGAAGTGTGAAAATGTGCATTTTTCGAAATGTGCATTTTTAAAGTGTGCATTTTTCTAACAAATATGAATGTGATCACAAGCTCCCCCCCCCAATGCACTCGCATTCACATTTGGGGGTGCAAATGGAGCGGCAAGTTCTGATGTTTAATGAACTGAACTGAAATTCTCGTCAAACCAGATCATTTTAAAGCAGAGATCTAGAGATAAAAACATCACAGCAATCATCAGTGAACACAGGGAACCAAAAGAATAAATTTCACAGAGCTAAGCAACTCTACTAAGACCACAGTACATTGTAGAGATTAAACTTTAAAGATTTAAAAGGCCTGAGAAAACGGAAAGGTTTTTGATCGGTGCCAAAATGACATTAATGTGGACACCAGGACCAGGTGGGCCTCTCTGGAGAGGGCACTAAAGGCTGTTACTGAAAAGGCCTTTCTCTCATGGTCACCCTCCATATCTCAGTTTTCAGGAGCACTCAGAAAAGGTTGGTGATCTCAGGGCTCAGGTATGTTCATAGGGGGAGAGGTGATCCTTCAGTTACTGAGGACCCAAGCTGTGAAGTGCTTTAAATGTCAAAACCAGCACTTTGATTTGGGTCCAGAAACAGGCCAGGAGCCAATGAAATTAGTCAAGTACTGGCATAATATGTTTGTAATGCCCCGCCCCCATCCAGATAGGGTTGTAGCTAGTGTACCAGTCTAAGCTGGTAAAAGGCACTCTGAGCCACAGATGCCACCTGTGCCTCCAGTGACAAAGTTGGGTCAATGAACACACCCAATGTATGAACCCAATCATTTGGATGTCGTCCAACACCCTCCATAAAAGTTGAACACACTTGTCAGGGAAGACAAATCACCCACTAATGATACCTCTGCCTTGTCTGGATTGAACTTCAGATTTTTTTAGTAACCATTCCATCAGGCTGCAGTGGGGCAATGAAGGAAAGCAGGGCCACCATCAACCCTCCTGAGGTGCCAACTTCATTAGGCTTTGCCTTTCCCCACCCTGTCATCCAGCAGTCCTTGATGAACTTCTGCTGGGCTTTAAAAGCATGGCTTTTTCAGGTGGGAATATGGGGTGGGTTAGGATTTTTTTTTAAAAAAAAATTATATTGTTTTAGTTGTGTTTGTTTTAATGGTGTTTTAATGGTGTTTTAATTGTGTTTTATCCTGTTGTACATCGCCCAGGGTGTACAACAGGATAAAACACAATTAAAACACCATTAAATAAATAAATTCCATTGGGCTTTCCAGAGGGAGAGATAGGAAGCAAGGCCAGTCCATCACCTCTGCTGAGAGTCCAGAAAATTGTTAGCGCCTCCTCTCTTTCAACTGTGTCCATTCCAGCTGGCCATGATAAGAAGACCCAAAATATCTAGCTGCATTATAGCCATTACAGCTGGTCATTATAAGAACCTTACAATATTAGGTCGAAGAATTGGTGCCTGGGTTTTCTTTATTTCCTTTCCCCTCCTCATCCCTTTTTCCTTTTGTGTCTTGCCTTTCTAGATTGTAAGCCTGAGGGCAGTGACTGTCTTGGGGAGGGGGGGTTGTATCTGTATAATGCTATGGGAGCCTTTCTGACTGAAGACCAGGGTATACATGCTTTAAATAAATAAATAAATTATATATATATATATATATATATATATATATATATATATAATATGGACACTCATCAAGTCCATTACTATAGACAGGCACTGATTTAGCACCTTGACCGCCTCACATGTGTCTGGTGGATAAGAGGAAATAGAGTTGTGTGTCATCAGTATTCAGAGGTGACACCACACAGTCTAATCCTCTGGATGACCTCACTCAGTGGTTACATGTAGATGTTGAGCAGTAGTATGGGGGTAAGATAGAACATTGCGGGACCCTGAAATGTAAATGCCAAAGGATCCAGAAGAAAGTCCCCAGCACTACCTTCTCAAAATGGCCATCCAACTATGAATGGAACTACCAAAGAGCAGTACTGCCCTCACCCAGCCTCTCTAGGAGGGTATCAGGTCTGATGGTATCAAATGCCGCTAAGGGATCCAGGAGAATCAGCAGTGCCATTCTCCCAGCAGAAGCCATCCCACAGAGCAACCAAGGCAATTCCAGTTAGTGCTGTGCTGGAAATATCTCCCATGTTGTTGTTGATGGATTTATTTATTTTTTTACCACTCTCATTCAGTTGGATGGAAAAGAAATTGCTTTTGAAAAGAAATGTAAAGGAGAATAAAATTTTGGAGAAATTCTCATGGGCTGGGTTTGGGGGTTTTGTGGTTACCTTACTTATGAGGTGGCCAAGGAGTGTGCGTGCCTTTCATTGTACAATCATCTCTCCAGCAGCCTGTAGCCCTTCAATTAAAGCCCAGGAGAAGACGCCAATAGGAAACTCCTCCCATCAGGCTTTTTTTTTCATATCAGGAAGCAGAGGCAGCCTGGGAGGCTGCAGAGCAATGGAGAGATGCATAATTAAGGATGTCGGAGAAATCTGCAACAGATTCAGATGAGTTCAAATTTCTGTTAATCCATCCCGCTGATTCTGCAGCAGACCAGCCTTTTCTGAGTCATGTGGATTCCATGGACTTTTGGACTGTGTTTTTTTTTACTTTTGGGGGGAGGTGGGAATATTTTCACTAATTTGCATTTGCATTAATGTGCACTTGCGCTTATGCGCTAATCCACATTAGTCGGTGTGCATTAGCGCTAATTCGGATTAACATATTTGCGCAAGTGCACATTAGCACGAATGTGCTAGTAGAACTACATTTTGGTTAAAACAACCACAGCAACCAACAACACAGATTCCATCAATGAGTGGATGATGGGACAAAAGACGCCTGACAATCTGTGAAACACAGACAGAGCAGATTTGATAAAACCTGTACATCCCTATCTGGAAGGCATAGCTGGGAGAGACTAACTCCACCTCCAGCTCCCAAACTGAGGTCTTGGTTTCACAAGAGGTTGGCCACAGTCAAATCACAGTTGAGGGAGATTTTGTTCTGAACCAACCTAGCATTCAGCAAAATTAGTAGACCACAGGGAAAGCTGGGAAAGCAATCACAGAACTTCCGGTTGAGGGAGACACTGGGAAAGGGAATACATAGGTGCAAGATATCGAATCACTCTTCCCCTTACGTGGCATGTCAATTCCCCAATGTCATGCTTCCGCCTACCTTTAACCACCCTTATAGGGGCCGCCTCAGCCCTCCCCAGATTTTCCTGACAACGATGCAAATGTGAAGCATACACTCAACCCTGGGTGGCAAAAGTTTGGATTTCTACTGCATGGTGGGGTTTAGCAGTTTGGGGTGATGAAATGGAGCAGTGTACATGCCCAGTCTGGATCAATGTAAGCAGAAGTGATACAACCAGTGGCTTGTGTCACTATTGTTGAACTGGGAGTCTGTTGCTTGCACTCCTGAAATGTACCATTCTATAAAAAATACTAAAAGTATTTGTCTCTTATTGACTCTGTTAAGTCTGCACTCATCTGAAGAGCAATGTGGCAAAATACTGAGCTACTCTCAGAAAGGTTATTAATTCAAATTTAGATATTTTACTGAAAACTGCAAACACTCAAGTTCAGTTTGCAAATCTACAATGGCCAATCTGTTTCAGCTCTGCTGAAAAAAGCATGTGAAATGAATGTTTGGAATTCAGCTCTCAGAGAAGCAAAAACTAAGGTCAAAGTTCTCTGGTTTGTTGTTGTAAGCAAGTGTCACTATAGAAGACAAAATAAGTTGATTTGTGTGAATAGAGAAGACTAGCCGTCCATCCTAAAGTATCATTTCTCTAGCAGTGGTTGGGACTAGCAATATTGTGGGATTTTTTTCAGTGCTTTAAACCAATATGTACAATTATACAATGATTTGCCCAAAGAGCTTCCGTCGCTCATTAAAAACCTGGTTGTTCAGGCGGGAATATGGGGTGGGTTAAAATTTTAAAATTTTTATATTGTTTTAAATGTATTTTATTGTTTTTATTCTATGTACATCGCCCAGGGTGGCCGGTTGCTGGCCAGATGGGCGATAAATAAATATAAATAATAAATAAATAAATAAGAGAAAGTTTCTTTCTACTGCAGGCAATTAGAAATGGGTTTATATTGTGTTATGTTATATTACATTACATCTTGTCATACAAACTAATGCAGATGTTGATATCTGTAGGATTCAGATGACAAATGTTAACATATTTAGGGCGTGATCCAATGCCCTCTCCCTTCGATGCACATAAGCCTCCGAACACAGAGGCATCCAATGGATCCTTCTCTGCCACTGTGCCTCGTGCCCTGCACTTCATCTAGGCTACTGTTTTTGGCCGTCTAGATGAAGCTCTTCAGAGCAGGAGGGACCGAGTCCGGGGTGCCATTTGGATACAGGTGTAAGCCATCAGCCCCAGCCTCCTCCCCGCCCCACCCCACAGTGTGCCCCTTTTCTTCCTCTCCCCGAGGCCAATTTCTGATGTCGGGGAGGCAGCTGGAGCAGTTCTTTCAGCCGCAAGCTGCAAGGGGGGCGGGGCGGGGCTCAGCATTCGGACCCCCGCTCCGAGTTCACAATACCTTGGAGCTGGGACTCTGAATAACCCCATGGCCCCCCAGGCAAGGTTGGGAGGCCATAGGATTGCGCCCTTAATGTAAAAAAAAACCAAATGTATTTATCTTTATAGTTCTTTGTCTTGTCATAACCCACCTAGAGATTAAAAATATTAATCACATAAGCTCACTCCCAATTTAATGGTGCAATCCTATGGTCCCACTGGAATGAATGGAAGAGAGTTGGGCATGTGCTTAACTCTGCATTGAAATCAACGAGACTTTAAAATGCTTGACTTTGACTGGATCATGCCATAATTTGTGAGGGGGGTGGGTTCTCCATATTGTCAAAGCAACAATCTAGCTTCTTGCCTTTCTCTATACTACCAGTGTTTCCTCTAGCAAACAATTTCACTCTTCATTTCAATGAGCTCTCCATGACATTCCAGTTCCCCCAGTGAATAAAGAGTTGTTTAGTTGAGAAGGAAAGCATCATCACCATCCATATGGTCCCCCCCCCCCAGGAATTATGATAGGCCTTCATGTTTTTGTTTCTCCCAAAAGTTTCATCTGCATTTCTTTGCAGACCTTGATTGTCATATCAGCCCTCCACATTTCTTTAGCCTCCTTTCCTTTTGTCCATACATTCCAGAGCAGTCAGAATCAAAGACCTGGAAAGGACTGAAAATATATAGTCTATCTCACTGCCACAAGCCAAAGTCAATCCTTCCACCATCTTCAAACAGCTGTACCAATGTGATCCATGTCATGACCTGTTATAAACAGGAAACACGTGTATTGCCTTGGAGCAATCACCCTAGATGACTCAAGTGGAAGGCCAAAAACAAAGACTGGATGTGGAGTTCCTTGTTGATCATTTTTTGTATGTGGCAAGTCCATTCTAATTTTCTCTGCCGTATTGCTTAATGTATTGTCTTTTGGATTCCCAGTCCCAGATTATTCTTAATCACACTTTTTCCCCCTAACTTTACTGTTATATCCTGGTTCAGGAGAGGGACAGGGGGAGTGTGACCCTGCTGGTTCTCTTGGGCCTTTCAGCAGCTTTCAGTACCATTAACCATTGAATTATTCTGGATAAGCTGTCTGCGTTGGGATGTGAGGGCACTGTATTGCAGTGCTTCTGCTCCTACTTGGATGGCCGATTCCAGAAGGTGGTGCTGGAGGATTATTGCTCTGTCCCATGGCAATTGTGCTATGGGGTTCCTCAGGGCTGTTTTATCCCCCATGCTTTTCAATATCTACATGAAACCTGGGATGTTATCCTGGGTTATCCTGGGATGTTATCCCAGGTTATCCTGGAATGTGGGTTTAGATGTCACCAATATGTAAATGACACCCAGCTCTACCTCTCCATTTCATGTAGTACAGGTGAGACTGAACCAGTGCTTGGGTAGGGCAATGGACTGGATGAAGGCCAAAAAACTGAGACTCAGTCCAGACAAGACAGAGATACTTGTTTTGGGTGGTACATCTGTCTGACTAAGTGGCACTGAACCTGTTCTGGAGGGGATTGTACTCTCACTAAAGGAGCAGGTTCATAGTTTGTGGGTGCTTGTAGATCCATCATTGTTTCTAGAGGCACAGGTGGCCTCAATGGCTCAGTGTGCCTTTTATCAGCTCAGGTTGATATACCAGCTATGACTCTACCTGGACAAGATGTATTTATTTTATTTATTTATTTATTTATATCCTCCCTCTTTTCTTCTTGCAAGGGACCCAAGGTGGCTTACATAGTCCTCCTCCTCTCCATTTTACCCTCACAACAACCTGTGAGGTAGTTTAGTCTGAGAGTCAATGACTAGCCCAAAGTCACCCAGTGAGTTTTATGGCCCAGTGGGGGGACTAGAACCTGGATCTCCCCAGTCCCAGCCCAACACTCTAACCACTACATCCCACTGGCTCTCTGTTTTATTTTATTTTATTTTAAGATAGCCTAGCTACAGTTAATTCTGCTCTGGTAACCTCCTGTTTGGATTACTGCAATGTGTTATATGTGGAGCTGCCTTTGAAAATCCAGAAACTTTAGTTAGTCCAAATTGGGGCAGCTAGACTGTTAACTGGGACTGGTCAATATAATCATATTATGCCAATACTTTGCCAATGCCATCTGTACTGGATGCCAGTCCATTTCCAGGCCCAATTACAACTACTGGTTTTAAACTTAAAGCCCTAAATGACTTGGGGCAAAGTTACCTGAAGGAGTGTCTCCTCCCATATTTAACTTCCGAGACACTAAAGCTATCATCTGAGGCCCTCCTCCAGGTGAGGTGAGGAGGGTGGCTTCAAGAGAGAAGGCCTTTTCAGTGGTACCTCATTTGTGGAATGCCCTCCCCAGAAAGGCTCACATAGCACCTACATTATGATATTTTCAGTGTCAGGTGAAGACATTTATTCTCCCTGGCATTTGAAGAACAGTTGTTTAGTGCTTTTAAATTATTGCATGTTTATTTTGTTGCTGAGTTTACTTCTAGTTTGTTGTGCTGTTTTTACTTATTGCTTCTGGCTTTATCTTGGTTTTTTAATGTGCTATATTGTACATCACTCTAGAGAACTTAAGTTATTGGGTGGTTTATAAGTGCAATAAATAAATAAATAAATAAATAAATTTTATTTATTATATTTTTATTTATTATATTTTTAAATTGCCCATCTGGCTGGTCACCTGGCCACCCTAGGTGATGTAAAATCATTAAAATACAATAAAATACAATAAAACACAATTAAAACACAATTAAAACACAATTAAAACACAATTAAAACACAATTAAAAATATAATATTTTTTTTAAAAAAAACAACCCCTAACCCACCCCATATTCCTGCCTGAAAAGCCATGTTTTTAAAGCCCGGCGGAAGTTCATCAAGGAGGGGGCATGACGAATGTCACTGGGGAGGGAGTTCCATAACTTGGGGGCCACCACAGAGAAGGCCCTCTTCCTAGTCCCCACCAGCCTGGCAGCTCTGGCTGATGGGACAAGGAGTAGGCCATCCATGGCAGACCTTGTTGAGCGGCCTACTTGGTGTTGCTGGAGGCGCTCCTTGAGATAAGCTGGACTGGAGCCGTATAGAGTTTTAAAGGTCAAAACTAGTAGCGATGCATCCAATCCGGGTCGGCGCCTCTGAGTCGATTTTTGGGCTCGGCGCCGACCCGACTCCATTTTCTGAGCAGCGCCGCGTGCCGCTCTATCAGGCTGCTCCGGCCCGTCCGTCGCTTCCGAGAGGCGACGGGATCCTGCGCAGGCGCAGAACACGCCACAGGGGTCCAGTGCGCCTGCGCAGGGTTCCGTCGCGTCATTTCCGGTCCCGGAAGTGACGCAACGGGACAGAACGGGCTGCGCGGGCAGCTCGCCGCGGAGTGGGCGAACCGCCCCGAAGAAAAGGTAAGGCCTCGCCGGGCGTGAGCGGGGCCAATTTCGGCCTCGTTCTGCCCCGGCGAGGCTCGATCGCCCATCCCTAAATTAGTGATGTAAACGATCACCTGGCACGAGCGTAGCGGGCAGAAATCGGGGCCTGCTAACACTTGCGCGAGGCTCGCACAGGCCTACTTAGTCCTGGCGATGGCTCGCCTCTCCCTGTTGCCCTGGTAACAGGGTTAAACAGCCCTGTTGCCCTGGTTTCCCCCTCCAAAAACATAGCGCGGGGGTCCAGCGCGCCGGAGCAGGGTCCCATTGCATCACTTCTGCCGCGCTGGAAGTGACGTGATGGGACTGTCGCGGCCGGCGCCGGCAGCTCGAGCGGCATGGAGAACACACCGCGCCGCTCGGAAGAACGAGGCGGGAGGGCTACCGCCACAGAGAGGCAAGGTGGCGGAGAGGCAAGCCCCCCCACAGGTTCGTGAACACCACTAGCAAAACCAACACCTTGAATTCGGCCCGGCAAGCAACTGGTAGCCAGTGCAACTCCTTCAGCACTGGTGTGATGTGATCTCGCCGGCAACTGGCTTTAACCAGGCGAGCCGCCGCGTTCTGTACCAGCTGTAGCTTCCGAACCGTCTTCCAGGGTAACCCCACGTAGAGTGCATTACAGTAGTCTAGGCGAGAGGAAACCAAGGCATGAACCACCAATGGGACCAGATGATTAGGAAGGTAGGGGCGCAGCTGCCGTATCAGATGGAGTTGATACAGCGCCGCCCGGCTCACAGCT
Source organism: Shinisaurus crocodilurus (assembly GCA_021292165.1). NCBI lineage: Eukaryota > Metazoa > Chordata > Lepidosauria > Squamata > Shinisauridae > Shinisaurus > Shinisaurus crocodilurus. The sequence continues at coordinate 77,351,699 of CM037879.1, read as the reverse complement.
GACACCCGAGCCTCCATGGACAGCTGGGAACCTAGAATGACTCCCAAGCTGCGGACCTGGTCTTTCAGGGGTAGATGTACCCCATTCAGCACCAGGTCAATATCCCCTAACCTGAAATAATTCTTGGCTCCTACATCTGTACTGTGAAGATGGGACTTGTAGTAGCTGAGACTTTAGAAGAAACCCTGTTAGATGTCCCTTCCTCCCCTCCCTTTGCTGTTTAACTAACGGATTTTTACTGTAGTCTTTGGAATGTGCTGGGAGGCTGTTTGGGAGCACCTGGGAGATAAGGGTGAGCTGCAGAGCTGGGAAGCAAGGTCAGGCGTTAATTGGGATGAAGTCATGAGAAAGTGTCTACAGCTGAGAAAGGGCGGGGGCCCCTCCTTCGACAGTTAGGGAGATAGGATTGGTGAACGCTGGGCGGGAAACTGGACCCTGGTGACAATAAAGGAGCTAGGGGAAAAAGCTTCAGTGTTCTTCCATTGGGGCGTGGATGCTGGGAAGTTCCATCTGGGCAGGTATGCCATTCTGACAGGGTAGCTAGGAAAAGCTAGGCCTGGTTTGACTTACTTTGTTTCTGCAGACTCTTGGGGTTTGTTTTTATGTTCTTTTAGAGTCCCTTTTTATTCCCATTCCCTTTTCCTCACAACAATTACCTCACCCCCTTTCCCCGTTACCTTCTTTTAGCCCTTTCTTATAAGGGATTATTTTACTTATATTGGACACTTGGAGACCCTACACTGACTAATTTGTTATTCTTACTTTTAATAAAGTCTCCAACTTAATCTTGGTGTGTGTTCCTTTTTGAAAGGTTGGGGCTGCTACACCAGTTTGGTGTGTGGGACCTTGGGAGGTGTGTGCCAGTCCCGGGAACTTTGGGACTGTGGCCTGCCCCGCAGGGTTGGCGTAAGATCAGCCTTCCTTCACATGGTGGCAGCGGTCGGATTTTGCAGCCCACCTGAGGAACATTTGTTTGTCAAACCAGGCAAAGGTTTGTTATTTTCCAGATAGGGAAAAGTTGTTAGGGCAGAAATGGAGTCTGCTCTGTTGGATCAGGACCGACCCCTGCTGGGAGCAGAGGCGGCAGACGATCTGCCGGTGTTGGACCGGGAGGACATTTTACCAGTTGAGGCTCCTCGAGTTGCCCCTCCCATTGAAGTGACTGTCGATTGGGAAGGCGCGGAGGGTGAAGAGAGAAGGGTGTCGATCCCATCTCGCTTGGCAGACTGGATGGTGGAACCTAGGGGTCGAGAGGAGATTCCCAGGTCTCGGAGGTGGAGCACGGGCAGTGGCAGTGACCAGGGAGAGGAGGAGGGAGCGTCAGCGGTTCTCCTCCGGCGGACCCGGAGGATCCCGAATCTGTCTCGTCCCAGATCTACTTCCAAGGAGAGAGAGAGACGAAACGACCTGTCTCGCCCCAGGCCTACATCCAGAGAAAGAGAATTACAAAAGCAAGTTGACCTTCTGCAGAACCAGTTGGCAAAACACACTGGAACTGTTCGTCCTGAGAAGCCGAACTTCAAGGACCTGCCTCGTTTCCATGAGGGGCAGGATCCGTTGGAATATTTGGGCTTGTTTGAAATTGCCTGTGGAGATGAGCGTATTCCCCGTGGCAGCTGGATGTCGGCCCTTCGATCACGAGCCTCAGGCTGTCTGGCTCAACTGTTGTACAGCGTCCCGCGTGAGGATACGCATAATTATGGACGGTTTAAAGAACTGGTCAGACAAACTTTTTGCCTTTCGGCCGAGAGGTGTCAGCAACGTTTCAGAGAGATTAAAGCTGAGCCCGGGGAAGGTTTTGTCTCCACGGCAACGAGGCTGCGGAGGTCCCTGGATTTATGGCTGGAGACGGCTCAAGCTGTCTCCTTTCGAGATTTGCGAGAGCTGGTGGCCTTAGAACAGTTTTATGCCGTTCTCCCCGAAGGAAGGGCAGCGCTGGTGAGTGACCAGCGGCCCAACGATCTCCGGCAAGCGGCGCTGCTTGCGGACCAGATGGGAGTTTATCGGAAGGGGGGAAGCAGCAATCGAACCCCCTCAGCCAAGCCGGCGGGAGGCGGCGGGAAGAGTGAAACATCCAATCCAACTGGAGGAGGAATCGGGCCCAAAGCTACTTCAACCCCGACGACGACCGGATGCTTCTACTGTAAATTGGAAGGGCATCTGCGTCGGGACTGCCCCAGATTAAAGGCCAAGTTGCAAAAAGAAACAGCTGCTAAAGTGGGTGCTGTGAGACCGGTGCCTCTCGATGACTCCCCCGGAGAAGCCTCAGATTGGAGTGAGGCCAGCGAGGGAGAGGGAGAAGATCCAGCCCCACGTATCCCGGGGAATGGAGTAGCGGCCCGGCATTCACCGTTACCGAAGAGAAAGGAGCCGGCGATGGCTTTGGTTCAACCGGGACAAGTCAAGTGGAGCCAGCTACAATTCTGTGAGTCTCTTAAAATTAATGGGCAATGGGGACAGGGTTGGAGAGACAGTGGGGCTGCCCTTTCCGCTATTGACCGGAGTCTGGTGAAGCCAGGACAGATGCTAGAGGGACAATTTTTTACCATCACTCCTTATAACTCGCCCCCCATTGCCATGCCTTTGGCTAGAATACCGTTAGAATATAAAAACTGGAAAGGAGAATTGGACTTGTTAGTACATGAGACTGAATTTACTACGTTTCTTATTGGAAATGATCTGGCTTTTTTGGCCAGTCAAGCCCCTGTTTTAGCGGTGACTCGGAGTCAGACAATTAAGAAGGAGCAGGCCTCCCCAGACCCCGCGTTCCCTGCCCCGATAGTAGAATCTTGCCCCCCGGCTGAGGGGGAGGCGACAGCTACGGACAGACGGGCAGGGGAGGGGGATGGAGACCCAGCAGAGCCAGAGTCAGCTAAACAGCAGAGAAAAGATTTATTGCCGGCAGGCGAAGAAGATGTGGACCAGAAAGAATTTGTGTTTCCCCTTCAGCCTGGGCCCGAAGAGCTGGATGGGCCTTTGGATCTGTTAGAAGAATGTCAACAGAAAGGGGGGATAGAAGAAATACCTTGGCCTTTAACTTTGCCTCTACAGCAACGCCAAGGATTGCAGCAATTAATTACGGATTTTGCTCCTTTGTTTTCCAGCATTCCAGGGAGAACGACGTTAGTACAACATGCCATTCCGACAGGGGAACATGCCCCCGTGCGCTCCCATCCCTATCGAGCAACCGGCCGACATGCAGAAATTATTGAACAAGAATTACAGTCTATGTTAGATCTGGGTGTTATTAGACCGTCCCAGAGCATGTGGTCTTCCCCTATTGTACTGGTGAGCAAGAAGCAGTCCCAAGAAGTGAGATTTTGTATAGATTTTAGGAAAATTAATGAATTGACACCTCTAGACCCCTACCCCATGCCCAGAGCAGACCATCTGATAGAACAACTGGGAAAAGCCAAATACATCACCACTTTGGACTTGACTAAGGGATATTGGCAGGTGCCTCTGGCGGAAGAGGATGCCCATAAAACTGCTTTTGTTACCCATAAAGGGCTATTCGAGTTCACCGTTCTTCCGTTTGGGCTCCAATCGGCATCTTTAACCTTCATGCGCCTAATGGATAAACTGTTGAATGGGCTGGGGGCTTTTGCCTGTGCTTATTTAGATGATTTAGCCATTTTTTCGCAGACTTGGGAAGAGCATCTGGATCATCTTCGGCAAGTGTTCGAGCGGCTTACAGAAGCTGGGTTAACAATAAAGGCTCAAAAATGTCAATTTGGTTTGGGGGAGGTGGTGTACCTTGGCCATAGGGTGGGGAGTGGAAATATTAAGCCTTTGGAAGCAAAGTTGGAAGCCATCCGAGATTGGCCTGTGCCCCAAACTAAGAGACAAGTTCAATCTTTTCTGGGGCTAGCTGGCTACTATCGGAGATTTGTACCCCATTACAGTACCATCGCTGCGCCTTTGACGGACTTGTGTCAGAAAAGAAACCCGGTGCGAGTAATTTGGACAGAAAGGTGTCAGCAGGCCTTTGACCTTCTTAAAGACAAATTAACGGCAGCACCCATCTTGAGAGCCCCTGACTTTTCTTCTCCTTTTGTGTTACAAACAGATGCATCGGCCACTGGGGTTGGGGGTGTGCTGTTACAGGAAGGACCAGATCGGCAACTGCTGCCAGTGGCCTATTTAAGTAAAAAGTTGATCCCTCGGGAAAGAAATTTGTCCACCATTGAAAAAGAATGTTTAGCCATTGTGTGGGCTTTGGGGAAATTACGGCCTTACCTTTGGGGGAGGTCGTTTCAATTACAGACGGATCACTCTCCGTTGTGTTGGCTGAACAAGATGAAAAATTCAAATGGGAAATTGTTACGGTGGAGTCTGGCCTTACAAGATTATACATTTTCCGTAGTTCATATTAAGGGGAGGGAAAATGTATTGGCTGATAGCTTGTCTCGGATTCACACTGAAGAATAAGTAGAAGATGAGGTCTGGCAGGAATTCCCTCCCAGTCTCATCTCCTTAAAAGGGGGGATGTGAAGATGGGACTTGTAGTAGCTGAGACTTTAGAAGAAACCCTGTTAGATGTCCCTTCCTCCCCTCCCTTTGCTGTTTAACTAACGGATTTTTACTGTAGTCTTTGGAATGTGCTGGGAGGCTGTTTGGGAGCACCTGGGAGATAAGGGTGAGCTGCAGAGCTGGGAAGCAAGGTCAGGCGTTAATTGGGATGAAGTCATGAGAAAGTGTCTACAGCTGAGAAAGGGCGGGGGCCCCTCCTTCGACAGTTAGGGAGATAGGATTGGTGAACGCTGGGCGGGAAACTGGACCCTGGTGACAATAAAGGAGCTAGGGGAAAAAGCTTCAGTGTTCTTCCATTGGGGCGTGGATGCTGGGAAGTTCCATCTGGGCAGGTATGCCATTCTGACAGGGTAGCTAGGAAAAGCTAGGCCTGGTTTGACTTACTTTGTTTCTGCAGACTCTTGGGGTTTGTTTTTATGTTCTTTTAGAGTCCCTTTTTATTCCCATTCCCTTTTCCTCACAACAATTACCTCACCCCCTTTCCCCGTTACCTTCTTTTAGCCCTTTCTTATAAGGGATTATTTTACTTATATTGGACACTTGGAGACCCTACACTGACTAATTTGTTATTCTTACTTTTAATAAAGTCTCCAACTTAATCTTGGTGTGTGTTCCTTTTTGAAAGGTTGGGGCTGCTACACCAGTTTGGTGTGTGGGACCTTGGGAGGTGTGTGCCAGTCCCGGGAACTTTGGGACTGTGGCCTGCCCCGCAGGGTTGGCGTAAGATCAGCCTTCCTTCACATGTACCATTCTTTGATGGTGATGGTGAAGTTTCCATATAAAGACATCTGTTAAATGCAGGGGTGGAGAACTTGTGGCCCTCCAGTTGTTTTGGCCTATAACTCCCATCGCCCCTTACCATTTTCTATGCTGGCTAGGGCTGATGGGGCTTGTAGGCCAAAACTTCTGGAGGCCAACAAGTTGCCCACACCTGGTTTAATGAATGCCGACAACTGCAATATATTAACAATAACCCTGTTATTCTCTCCAGATTAGAGATCACTCCTAACAAACACATTAATGCAGGCTTTGCTTTCTTGTGCTTATGTCTTTCTGCTTTAGTTTCACTTGCCCATGCCATACTATATAAGGCATTGGCCTTATAAGCCATCGTCTCTCAATCTCTATTGAGGATGACATTTTACTTCAGCATCTGGAAGCTCTCAAGCTATTGCCCATGGAGCAAATCAAGAATCAAATAGATGATGATGATGATGTTGATGATGATGATGATTTAGTCAGACATGGCCCTGAAAGGTTTCTCTTCTGGTAATGGGATGCTTCTTTTCAAATCTTATTTCATGCACAAATAAAGTAGCGTTTTGATTATAAACATTTTCGAATCTATTTTATCCTTTCCGCAAGAAACACAGAATGGCATATAATTGTCTCCAATAGTTGAAGGATTGATTAGCTATCCAAGTCATTTATTCCTAAGGAGGTGCAGAAGCAGCCTCTGCAGTTTAAGCATAGACCATTTCAATGCTTTTGATTACAAATATAAATGTGAGCCTTAATGTAAAAGTTATAGCCTTTTTTTACCTTGAAATCACTGTACTTAAGTGACAAGTTTTTATTATTAAAAAGCATTCAACACTGAATAGTTTTTAATTATAAATGAGCTATCACTTCATTTAGCACATCATTTTAGAATTCAAATTACACATCTCAATGGCCTCCCAAGGATCCTCATCTTATATTCTTTCATCAGCAAAACAATGCAATGGTGGCATGCAAAATGAAAAATGATTGTAGTAAATTTCCAAAAATGCAGCCATTTAATTTGGAAAGTAAGGCTGAAATCATTAATCAATTGGCATGAGTCATTTCATTTTCATGAAATGAAAATTTAAAATGTGGGTATTTAATAAGACTTAGATCACAAGTGTTTTCATATACTCAATGCTTCCATCATGAGATCATTTGTTTTTATAATATTTAGGTTATTTTATTTGCTCCCTTGAATATAGCTGGTACAAAGCGCTACTCCTACCCTTATCTGATAGCCAAATAAATGGGTTTACCACATCTCACAGTAAAATGATAGCCATTTGGCCTCCAATTGTGTTCCCATCCATCACAGGTAATTTAAAATTGCCAAAGGTCCAGAATGACTCAAGAAGAGTGACAGGAAGGACTGGGAGAATAACACATACATTTGTGCTGGTCCAATCTTATCAGTAGGACATATATCCTTACACATGATAGACAGTAACCATTAACTAATACTCTACGCATATCTGGAGAGCCAGCAGGAGAAGAGGAGGTTTGACAGATAAGCTAATTTCTAAAGTGCCTTGATCCTCGTAGAAGTGAATCTCTGAAGAAAATGGCAGAGAAGTTCGGCTGAAGGCCTAAAGTTGCCAAAATAGATCACAGCAGTATCTTAGGGCTCGGTGACACACTTCTGTGGTGGGGGAGGGGGAGGCTATTACCCCTGTGGCTTCTGTGGGGCCATCAGGGCAACAACAGCAGCAATCATTGCAAGAGGAGTTTATGCATCACTGTGCCCCCAGGAATTTGAAGAGTACCAATAACCGAGAACCACCAATATGATGCCATCTGGCCATTCAGACCCACAAGACTCAAGGAACATCTTGTTCACAAAAGACAGCAGAAGATAAACAGTAGTAAGAACCTGAGATATTTTAGGATGCCTTAAATTGTTGCCCAGTTTTACTAGGGACACTGGATTGAGAACATTTTATTGAATGGTAGTATATAAATTCTGTAAATAGGATATAAAAATACTGAGAAATGTCATAAAACCCAATTTAGTGATAGTGACCTACATGCAGAAACAGATTCCACATGTGGATCATGCTTCCCAGGCATGCAAAATCCCACTGTGGAGGGGGTTGGGGGTTGGGGAGAGAAACATGATCCACCATGTATTTATTGATTTTGTTTCTTATAAACATTTTTATACCGCCCTTCCATAGTCTCCAACTGCCCCGAAAATGCCCAGACCATCCCGAAAACTCTTAAACCATCACGGCTTTTCACTTTGTCATGCAGAGTGAGAGTCCCGAATTCCCCTATCTCCCGCAACTACAACCTACTTTAAGCTGTCTTAAAGGGGCCATGGGCAAAATTGCAGCTAAGCTAAAAGTTTTGCCCATGGCCCCTTTAAGAAACAGTAAGCAAGGAGGGAACAGACGTGAGGGTGTGTGTGTGTGTGTGTGTGTGTGTGCACGCGCGCATGCGTGCCTCTGCTGGGTGAAAAGAAAAGGAGGTGGAAGCTGCACCCGCTGGCCTGGACTGAGGGAGAGGTGAATGACGGAATGTATCACATGATTCCTATTTTTATATTGCCAAAGATTTTATTATTTCCTAACAGAGCTGACTCTGTGCCTCTAACAGGTGAGATACAGTCAGTGTCAGAAGGAAATGCAAGAAACTTCCCCTTCTCTGTGAAGCTCCAGTTTGGGGGGTGTGGGGTGGGTGGGTGGGTAAGCATCACCTGTTGAATTTGTGCCCATCCTGACAATTTTAAAACAAAAAGAAAGAGATTGCCCTGCAAGCACTGACCCCGCCCCCGCATGAAAAACACCAGATATCAACAATTAAGGGTTTAAGTAAGGTAAAAACAATATTACAAAAGCCACTTATAAAATATTATGAAATAATATAATTCTAGGAAACTGGCGCTGCTGCTGCTACCTCTTCTTCTAGCAAGGAGCAGCATTTCACAAATTATCCCTCAATTACACGATACTTCTTCACACAATGCATAATCAATTTGCTGCCACAAGATGTGATGGTCAGTGTTGTTGATTGGTTTAAAATATACACACTTTCCTGTAAGTTCCGTTGAACTTAATAGGACTTACTTCTGAGTACACATGCATAGGATTGCACTGTTACTCTATTTTTAGAGCAGTGGTAAATTTTACTTGGTTCTACCTGTGTACCCCATGTAGAAGTCTTTTTCTAATACATGCTGAAGTGCCATGGAGAAAGCTCTCTACAGTAATGATTAGGATTATTCTGCAGGGATTTTGGATATATTTTTTAATGCATTAGCATTTTTTTTAAAGGGAGTTAGCAAAAAACACACTCCTCAAGAGAAAGAAAGAAAAAATCCCAACTACCTCAAATAACAGCAACAAACATCATCATTCCATTTTGGCATTATTGTTCAATCACAGTGCTGTTGTTCTTGATTGTTGTTTTTTTAATAAAGTACAATAGAGCCCACATGGGGGTTTTTTTCTGCCTGAAGAAAATAGGAGCTTGCAGGGTGTGCCTGTGAACCACTTTGCACACTCAGAGATATCTAAATGTTAAATATTATTTCTTTGGCCAACTAGTAACGAGAACAAAGTTACAAAGCCACCATTGAGGGATCCATTTTTAAAGTGGGAGGGAGATCTTTAAAACAAGGAGTTTCCTGCACAATGTGGGGAGAGTAGGCTGAAATAATGGCATATTCCTCCCTAGGGGTGTTCATGTACCTGGGGGGGGCGCCTCGCCTCACCTCTCTGCAGCAGCCCCCCTGCCGCTCGATTCTCAGCAGCGCGGAGCGATTCTCTGTGCCGGCCGCGACGGTCCCGTTGCGTCTCTTCCGGATGGCCAGACCCTGCGCTGCGTCTTTTCCGTAGAAACCAGGGCAACAGGGCTGTTTTAATGCTCCCTGCCACCCCTATTTTTTATTTTAAGAAAAAGAGAGGAAAGGACATGGTTTGCTACTGAAATTCAGCAAATTTTGCTTGAAAACAAGCTTTCCCCCTTTTTGCAGCATGGTGGCAACAGCAGGGGGGGGAGTGTGTCCCATGGTAGGTCTAGGGGGACATTGGCCCCCAGACCACCCAGTTGCCCATCCCTGGCCTAGAAAGAAGAAGGGTAACTCAGTTAACAAAGTCACAGTGGAGTAAGACCTTTTAGTATTGCACAATAGAACAGTGTCTAACAACTGAGGATCAAAGCCTATTAATTCATTAAAACTGAACACATTTGTTCATTTAATTTCATGTGAGTTGTTTACTGCATGAGGAGAATACTGTGGGATGCAGCCTCTTCCAACATGGTGCCTTCTAGATGCACACTGCCTCGGATACTGGAGGTAACATGTAGCCATCAGGGCATTTTGAACATGCTGCCAGGACCCACCAGTGGTCAGATGAGGAAAGAGTTTGCTTCCTTGTGTTCCTCCTAAATGGAAGAACATGTCAAGTGTTGACATGCCTGCCTCACCAGATACAAAGAGTGTATAAGTCCTTGAAAACTACTTCTAGAGATGTATAAGACACACACTGCAGCCTTCTGTTGCAAGATTATAATACTGGTTCCAAATTCCAAATAATAATGATAGCAAAACAATAATATCCTGCCTCAAGGCGAATATCATAGAAGTTAAACACAGAACTTTAATTAAAACATGACATAAAAGCAAAGTGAAAATAAAGCTAAAAGCACACAGTAAAAGGAATAAGCATCACCCAACCAATAATTCCTATTTCTGAACAAAGATAGACTGAACAGGTGATCTTACATACACTGGAGCTCATTCAATTAACAAAATGTGTCCAGCACATTATTGGCCATCTACCAAGATGGATTCTATTTGGCTACTCTACTCTCTAAGGAGAGGCATCAAACTGGTCATATAGTGGCTTGCAGGTCCAATTTATGAAAGAATACATACATTGTGGGCCCCTAGTCACTTCTGTGATTGCAGAAGAACTAGAACTCGGGGAGAGTACAAGAGATCAGAGAGAACACTGAGTGGTTCTTGGAAGGAAGAGGTCCTCTATGTGCCTGCTGAGTCCCTTCCCTTCTCATGCTGTTACCACCCCAACTGGATCCTTCAACTTTGGCTGAGTTCCTAAACATGCCAAGTGGCTCCTTCAAGTGAGGGTCAAGTCCTTTTCTCCATGCAGAGAGAGGCATTGAGCTCTGTGCCTCTCTCTCTTCACAGAGAAAGGAAAAATGGATGGTTGGGGATGGATGACACCAGAGGAGATGGCAGGGCTTGGGGGTTCGACACCCTTGATGTCAGCTGGCCACTGTATTGGTCTGGGGGGGGGGGCAATCCAGCCCTGGACCAAAAAAGGTTCCTGCTCCCTGCATTACAAGTACCTGAGACTTACAGTGTCTCTCATAGTTGTGGCTCCCTGCTGTCCACATTCTCTTTTGATGTAGTACAGTACATGTCCTTATACTGAGTCATACCACTGGTCCATTTAGACCAGCCTTCCCCAACCTGGTGCCACCCAAGGTGTCTTGGACTTCAACACCCATCAGCTCCATGCAGCATGACCAATGAACATGAATGCTGAGAGTTGCCTTGCCATACAAAATATCTGGAGAGCACCATGTTGAGGAAGACTGATCTAGCCCACTGCTTTCTACTCTGACTGGCAGTAGCTTTCCAGAGTCTCAATAGAATCATAGAAAGGTAGAGTTGGAAGGGGCCTACAAGGCCATCGAGTCCAACCCCCTGCTCAATGCAGGAATCCAGGTCAAAGCATCCCTGACAGATGGCTGTCCAGCTGCACCTTGAATGCCTCCAGAGTGGGAGAGCCCACCACCTCCCTAGGTAGTTGGTTCCATTGTCTTGCTGCTCTGACAGTCAGGAAATTTTTCCTGATGTTTAGGTGGAATCTAGGTTCCTGTAACTTGAGCCCATTATTCCATGTCCTGCAAACTGGGATGATCGAGAAGAGATCCTGGCCCTCCTCTGTGTGACAACCCTTTAAGTACTGGAAGAGTGCTATCATATCTCCCCTCAGTCTCCTCTTCTGAAGGCTAAACATGCCCAGTTCTTTCCATCTCTCCTCATAGGACCTTGTTTCCAGTCCCTTTATCATCCTTGTTGCCCTCCCCTGAACCCTCTGAGGTCCTCCTCTGAGGACACATACCCAGCCCTGATAACTGGGAACTTTTTGAGTAGAGATGCCAGGGTTTGAACCTGGAACTTCTGTCTCTAAAGTATGTACTCAGCCACTAAGCTATGGCTCCTCCCAAAGAGATTCAGCCTACGGCTCACAGAAATGACATACCAAGGAACCAAACACCAGCTTGGTCTGGTTTGCTAACAGACTGGCCTTAAAGGCTAGCTATTAAATTAAGAAAACTCTTCATTTTGACACTTCAAGCCAAAAAAAAGTCAAGGCATCCTAAGAGACAACCTCGATGAAAATGCTAAATTTAAAAGAGGTCTTGTGGCCCGGACTAGAGGGGAAAAATTATTAACACTTGATTATCTAGTTGCAATACAAAAATTAGAATCATTTTTTCCTGCAGCGCTTAAAACACACACACACACATTCTACACAATAAGAAGCTTCTTAAATGAGCTACATAATGTTCCTTGCCATAATCACCACTGCAACGAGAAAATTGCTAACATCATTCCCAAGCCAGATTTGTCAGTCATGCTGCGCTGTGCTCTGAGTAACAATGTTCTGTGCAATTAATATCAAGCCTTCGAAGGCAGCTTTGTCTTGTGATATTCAGGGTGCTTCTGCCATCAACAGAAACTGCAATGATCCTATACAAGCGCATAAGAGCAAAAGAGACCAGAGGAGCAGGAGGAGGAGAGAGAAGAAGAAACAGCTTTGTATCTGATTGGGCTAGGAATAGAAAGATAATTGCAGTGCATTTTGCACAAAATTGCAGCACTTTGAAATGTCTCCCCCACCCCACCCATTTTCTGTTTAATTATAGTTATTATTGCACTCTTAAGAAATTCAGCTGGTGAGGAACAATTCCTTTTCTTCCTTTCCAAAGCCAGCCATTATGCACTCTTTCTTTGTGACCTGAGATGAAACCAAGTGCTGCTACTGGATTCTTGTTTACACTGGGGTCCTTAGATGCAATCATTATTTTGGGGTCAGCATGCACAGCTTAGAGAAGGAAATGGACAAGGGAGAGATGGGCAAGTAAACCGAACTATTCTTCTTGGCCTCTCACTGTGCTTTGTACTGCACCATTTCCTCTAGTATCAGGGAAATGCATTATTTCAGGCCGTAATGAATGTGAAAAAGCCCAGTAGGAAAGGAAATCACCATTTTCAGGTATGCATGAGGCAATCTGGAAACACAAACCCCTATGTGTGTTTAAACAGTCTTTGCAAATAGCAAGATATATGCCTAATGCTGCTATTTGCAAAGAAACAGTCCCAGCATTAGTGCTGAAGTGGGAGGCGAAGGAGGGAAGGAAAAGCACAACAAGGCATTCTTGAAAGCTCTGCAGTTCAGGCTTATCAATGACTGGTTGAATACAGTTTGTTCATCAAACCTGTAAGCATAATGTTACAAGGCAAAAATAACACATTTGAGAGCTCCTGCTCTTTGATTGAGACTAGAACATAGAAGTTAAGCCTGGAGCAAGCAGCTGCATGAAGCAAAACAGGACAAAAATAGACAGGAGCTCACAGGATGCAATATGGGACTCGTTTATCCATGGCTGCAGAGGTCCTGCCAAACAACTCGATGCTCAATCCAGAGAGCAATCCTAGTGAAATCAATAAAGTAAATATATGCTGGTCTCCAAGTCTGAAGAAGAAGAAGAAGCAGCAGCAGCAGCAGCAGCAGCAGCCACGTGGACTGTCAAAATAATAAAAACAACTCTGTTTACCTAAGGGATGGATAGATTGACAGACCCTTATTCAAGCTGTTTGTCTGTGGGAATGTATAATATATACACCAAGCAGAAGAAATCATGCTTTGGACACAGACCATTCCAGGATTAATCACCAGCAGCTCTGCCTGAAGGACCTTAAGCTGCAGGGTTGGAAAAGACCAGTGATGAGACCAACTGGCAGTAGCCTGTGAGCTAGATTCTGCCACCAAGGGACCATAGCACTGGTTACATCCAGAGTAGATATGTCTGTCTGGGCTAGATATAGAACAGTGATGGCGAACCTATGGCACGGGTGCCACAGCTGGCACGCAGGGACCTCTCTGTGGGCACTCGAGCCATTGGTCACCGGATCGCGAAAAGACTGTCCCCTTCTGCAAAACACTAATGATTTTTTTCTTTCTCACAGTGTGGGACAGAATGATTTTATTCTAGAATTCCTGTTACAGAATTCTTTTCTACATTGTTATCACATTTAAAAGATTTTGAAGAATGATGCACAGAGCATGGCTTGGATGTAAAGCACTAACAGTTGACCTGAGTGCTGCGTGTGTTGCTCTCAAACTAACGGAGTATGAGCCAAGGTTTGACAAATTATCAGCATGCAGGCAATAGCAAAAATCACATTAATTGCGCAAAAGCATGCCCAATGCAAACTTTTACCTAATGCAGTGTTTGCAGTCCAAGACATAAAGTGTTTAAAATCTGTTAAGCACGTTTAGTTTTCTTGTTTATCTTGCTCATCCTAGTACAGGTTGACTTTTACTTTTACTAATCCGACACCTGTAGAAGCAGGGAAAGGACCCGGGGTAAAGCTTGCCCCATACAATTTCAGTCTGGCATATAATCATATTACAAGTTGAGAATCCCTTATCCAAAAATACATGTGCCTAATTATTTTAAAAGTTTGTATAAATTCCCTTCAGGCTATGTGCACAATGTAGTACTATAATAGTTTTTTGAGTTGACTTTTTTTTCAACAAAAAACTGTTTGTATCATTGAAAGCTCTGTTATTGTGTTTTTCTTTTAAGACAAAAGATGTTAATTAGTTTGGACAACTTTATGAGTTGTTTTTCTAAAACTAAAACCTCGGTATTCAGGTTTAATTGCAGTGTTGGCACTTTGAAATAAATAAGTTGGTTTTGTGTTGCAGTTTGGGCACTCGGGCTCAAAAAGGTTTGCCATCACTGATATAGAACAATGATATGGCTCAGTATAAGGAAATCTCATATGTTCAAATTGCTGCAAGGATGTGAACATATGTTCTCAAGGACACACTGCAACCTTTTTGCTCTTTGAGGACAAAATCATTTGTCTCCACAGCAAACTTGATGTTGTCGTTAGCACAGCTCCGGTGTCTGAGGCTACCATTGGCCTGATTTTGTGGTGTCAATTTCAGTTGCTGCGGCCTGATGATGTGGACAAGGTGCTTGCAGCAATGTGACCAACCACGTGCCCTCTCAATCCTTGCCTCTCTTAGCTAATAAAAGCTAGCCAAGGGAGTATGACCAGGTGGGTCCAGGGAGTTGTAAATGCATCTTTGCATGAAGGGGTGATTCCTGCCTCCATAAAGAGGCAATAGTGCAACCCATTCCAGTCTGGGTTTCAACCTGGTTATGGGACTGAATCAGCCTTAGTTATCCTGATGGATGACCTTTATCAGGAAAAGGACAGAGGGAGTATTTGACCCTGTTAATTCTGCTTGATTTCTCATTGGCTTTTGATACCATCCACCATGGTATTCTCCTGGATTGACTCCATCGGCTGGGCATTGGAGGCACAGTGGTTTCAGTCTAACCTGCAGGTCGGTTTCAGGGAGTAACATTGGGTGAGTATTTGTGGGCCCCTTGGCAATTGAGCTATGAGGTTCCGCAGGGTACCATCTTGTCCCCAATGTTGTTTAACATCTCTATGAAGCTGCTTGAAGGGTCATTAGGGGATTTGGAGCCCAGTGCCATCAGTATGCTGATGACACACAGCTCTATATCCTTGTGACATCTGAATCAGGTGAGGCTGTGCAAGTCCTGGATCAGTGCCTAGACTCAGTGATGGGCTGGATGAGGGCCAATAAACTGAAGCAGAATCCTGCCAGGACTGTGGGTGAATGGTTCCCAAGTCCAGGAGATAGGGTTATTGCCCGTTCTGAATGGGGTTGCACTCCTTTTGAAAAATAAGGTTCGTAGTCTGGCGGTACTCCTAGATCCATCATTGTCACTGGAGTCCCAAGTGACTGCAGCGGCTCAGAGTGCCTTTTAACAGCTTCAACTGGTTCACCAGCTATGGCCTCTCCTGGACAGGGATAGCTTGGCCACAGTGGTAAAGGCGCTAGTAACCTTAAAACTAGATTACTGCAATGTGCTCTATGTGGGGCTGCCCTTAAGGCTGGTCCAGAAGTTGAAGCTAGTGTAGTGCAGAATGCAGCAGCTCAGCTGTTGTCAGGAGCTGCCCCTTTTCAGCATGTGCAACTCCTTTGCTGAGGGGACTGCACTGTGGCTGCTTATTCACTGCTGGGCTAGTAGTGTTTAAGGTTTTGGTACTAGTGTATAAAGCCCTAAACAACTTGGGACCAGGATACTTGATAAAGTGCTTTCTCCCTTATCAACCTGCCCACTCACTGAGGTCATCAGGTGGCATGCTCCTGGTGGTTCCTCATGGACCTACGGTCCGACTGGAGTCCACCCGGAGAAGAGCCTTCAGTGTGGTGGCTCCATTTCTGTGGAACTCCCTGCCTCTGGAGGTCAGGGAGGCACCAACATTATGCTGTTTCTGGCACCTCCTGAAAACATCTTTATTTCAGGAAGCCTTTTTTGGTTGATACTGTTTTTATTGATATTGTTATTAATATTGTGTTTTATTGTTTTTGTCTTTTTATTATTCACTGCTCCAGAATCTGTGTAGATGTGGAACGGTATATAAATGTTGTAAGTAAATAAAAAATAAAATAAATAAATAACCAAGGGGGATCCCTGGTAGAGTTTTACTTTAGAAGGAAAGGAGTGGGCTTTGGCTTTCCTGTAATCTACAAAAAGCATCAGTTCTCATCACGGTGGAAGAGAATGATCCCCTGCATAAACAGAAAGAATCTGTTCCATATGCTTCCTCCCCTTATGTTGATGAGAAGTAACATTCTTTGCTGATAAAGAACATGTTCTGTTGGGTCTGAAGAACCTCTTATTCTGTTCTAATGACTCCTGCTGTACAGATATATATGGGAGTCATTAGAACAGGGTAAAGAGGGTCAGAAACAATGAAGAATGGTATTAAACTAATGGAATGTTCCTGTAGGGGTCATCTGGAACAGAATGATATGCTAAACCAGTGTTCTCCAACCTTGGGCCCCCAGATGTTTTTGGCCTACAACTCCCAGCATGCCCCAGCCAGCTAGAACACTGTGCTAAACAATGCATAGTGTTTTGTATGTAACATACCAGATAGAGCAGTTTATTTTATGCTCCTGCATTTGAAAAAGAGTGTTAACTATTATTTCTCCAACTAATCGATTTCCCCAGATTGCTCACATTAACACTGGAATTCCAGGATGTTAGATGAGATTTGCAGCTTGATCATATGCATTTTTACCAGAGTCAGTCCCAATCTCACTGCAATGTCAATCCCAATGTTCAACAGGACTTACTCCCAGGTAAGTATGCAAAGGTTTCCAGTTCACCCTCAATAATACAAACAAGTGAAGTCTTTATTCTTATACTAAAATAAGCCAGTATTCCATAGAAGAAGCACACCCACTCACACATATGCACTACAAACACACTGTGTGTGTGTGTGTGTGTGTGTGTGTACATCATCTATCCCCCTTACTTGTAGCATCACAATTTTCTGACCTTTAGCTGCAGGCGCTCATTGATAAACATCAACTTCTTCACCTTCCCCCTTTGCCACACACAACTACAACATCAAGATTGAGGCTGACACAGTGTTAACCTCCTGTCTATTCCTTTGTTGTCAGAACATGTTCTATAAAAATCAGTATAATGATGCCATCACATTTTCAGGTCCTGCATCTGCCAGAATTTCTGTAGAATGTATAAGGCAGGAACCATTGCCCAAAACCAGTACTGAGTTTCAAGACAGAATGTAAGCTGTAGAGATATGGAAGACTGGTAGTAAGCAAAACAGGATTGACTGATCCTCACATGATGCCTCATTCATGCTATGGCTATAAATATGGTGTCATCACATCATCCCCCCCCCCATCTGACATGGAGAATCCATGTGCAGATACCCACCAGAAATGTTGGTGTGAAGTACTCTTCACTAGGAGGAAGGTTCACGTATGTCTTGAATTCCATGTTACAGTGACAGCACGGGTAAGAAGAAGTCACCTGAAGACAATTTCAGCATTCAAGTACCGTAGTTTTCGTGTGATTAAAAAACAACAGTGTAGGCCAAAATGAGTTTCATCTTATAATCTATGTTATGGCGAATGTTGGGCAAAATAATGGTTGGACTTAATGCTGCCAGTAAAGTTGAACAGTAGTATAATTTAGACAGAATACCCACTGCCCTATCCTGTCCACATACTCCCCTTATTGGAGCCTTACTTATCTCCTACATGTTCATCTATGACATTTCCAGAGTTTACATGCTACCAGTAATAATTCTGTATACTTCTGATATCTGTATTCTCTGTAGTATGCGCATGAGTACCTATGCAACATGATTTAGCGGTACCACACACGAAACACTACAGATTCCATGCTGCACTGTTATTTATCGAATAAATATGTGGAACATGTACAATACAGTCATGCCTTGGATTGAGAGCATAATTCGTTCCGGAAACGTGCTTGTAATCCAAAACACTCTTATATCAAAACGAAATCCCCCCAAAAAAATTTGTACAGAAATTTTTAATTTAAGCTGTACTACAGTACTTGTGTTGCAGGACGTCGCTTGTATATCAAGTCAATAAATAAATAAATAAATATTTAAAAATTTGCTTGTCTTGCAAAACGCTCTCAAACCAAGTTACTTGCAATCCAAGGTATTACTGTATTCTGCTGCATATTTAAACACTAAGATCCCATGCTGCAGTGCAACTCACAAATGCACATATGGAATAATTAACACACACACACATACCACAAACCCCTGGGGGATGAGCTGGAACAGCTGCTCAGTGGCAAGGTGATGGAGTTAGCAGATTTGCTGCCTACTGAAGGAGTTCCTATTTGCTTCCACTATGCACTGCGTGTATATTTCTAAATATACCAACATTCTCCAATGAAGTGTCAAGTTCAACCCACTGAATTAGTCATGATTAACATGTCCATTTATTTCAATGGGTCTAGTGTAAGCGCAACTAATTCTGGATCCTACTACTGTGCAACATTTGATTCTCCAAGGCTTCAGTCTTCTCATAAGTGCTCCCTTTGTGATTTTGGGCTTCCTGTTGAAGGGCCTGATTGGGGTGGCAGAGCAACCATGCCACACCCACATGGCTCCAGCTCCCCATCTACCCCACCATCTCAGCTTCTAGTATAAATGAGTGGAGTGGGGAGGTGCAGTGCAGGCTCACCAGTTGTTACTCTCTTCTCAGCCTCTCTCTTAGGCTTTTTCCTCAGGATTTTTTGCAACACCTGTTCTTGAGTGTGGCAAGGAAAATGGCCTCAGATGAAAGGAAGGGAGTTTATCATCACCTCACCATTTTCTCCAAGTTCCTGGTCATGACCCACCCCAATGGGACCAAACAACAGGTGCATTCTAAATTGTGAGGCCATAACTCTCCATCCCTCCTCAAAAGATATGGGTGATCTGTCTTCTTGCAACTTGCCTGGTGAATAGTTTCTGGGTTTGCTGCTGCTTCTAAGATGAGCTACACACAATAATGAGCCCGGTTGTGTTGAGGTTAAGCTGATCGGAAGCAGTTGGTTGACTGATATCAGCCAGGTTCTGTATGTTGGAGAAATAGACACGGTGCATATACAGAGAGCACCTGCTTTTCACGTGTATTCAGCAGGCCCAAGTATAGAACGTGCATTTTAAAATGAACAATTCCACTGCTACACACACTCTGGCCAGATGCCTGCAAAAGTGCTATCAGTTGGCGACAAGCCCAGACTATGTTCTTCATAGGAATGTCTGCTTCCTGCCAAGGAAGCATCCCTGAAAAGAACAATAGGCCTTTCATGTTTCGCCTGCTTGCAAACAATAGACATAGACAGAATGGGTTTCTTAAGATCCATTTTAATAATAAGGACCCAGTCAAGCCAAAAACACTTAGAAACCCGGGTTAGAATCAAGCTCAGTAACAGAGCACCTGCCTGACATGCAAGGGGTCCCAGTTTCACTAAGGCTGAGGGAAAGACTCCTAGTCTAAACCCTAAAAGATCAGTGTGACCTAGCATGACAGAAGTCTGAGTTAAAGCTATGTAAAGGCCAAATGCTATGCATACTTGAACAGACAGAGCTTCTGCAAATCCCAGCATTCTCTGGCCAGCAAGGAATAGCAATTCGAGGAGCAGCCCACAAGGGCTGAAACCCCAAAAGATCACCCTGCTGTCAGTAAAGGTCCAGAAAAGCCCTGATGAACTCTGTTGAACCCCCATTGAGTGACCTACTTGACTTTGCTTATCTGCTTTTGTTGTTCCAGACAAAGAACCTTAGAAAGCCATGTTACGTTCTGCTTTAGTGATATTTCATTGTTCTGAAATGTTTCATAATCATATTTTCGCATTAAGTTGCTATTTGGTCCCAAAAGCCTATTTCCCAGTGCCAACGCAAATGTTGCAGGCACATGGGACATCGTAGTAACCTCAAGTAACCTAAGAGGTCATAAGAAACAACATCTTAGAGATTAGGATTTGCCATGTCAAGAGAAATGTATTGGTTGCCGTCATATACGGGGAACTGTATTCAATAGGTTGGCCTGATTAAACGAATGTATTCAATTTGCTGAGCCTGAGAGCGAATACACCCCTGACTGTAGAAAAGTATAAGAAGGCTTGTATGCCCCACTGATCCTTGTCCAGCTTTGATTTGGGCATGCACCCCTTGCTGGTCCTTTTGCACAGAAATAAAGCTTTGGAAAACTCACTGCTGGTGTGTGCTGCTTCCCTCTTCCTTGAAGTATTGGGTTCTCTAGGGAGAAGACACTCAGAGCATTCCTTGTGCAACATGTATGAGAAAGGAAGTTCTATGTTATTTAACTGGGCATTGTTGATTTAGTCAGCACCGATGCCCAAGAGCTCATGCTCTTTTTAATATATACAGATAGATTAATTTGGGTTTGGGAAGTGAAGAGAATATCACACCCCTTCAAATGTCTGCCTTATGGAGACAGTGTAAGGAAGAAGAGAGAGAGGGAGGCAGGTACAACAGGCGACAAACCATCAGGGCAAGCCCCACTTGGGCTGTTGCTTCCCTCCCACCCACATGGCCATTTGATTCGGGACTTAATTTTAGACCCTGGACTTAATGGACTTGAGGGGGGGGGGGCTTTAAATGGACATGCATATTACTTCCATTATGAAGCACACAACTAATGTTCCTCTTCTCTCCCAACCATCCTTCCATGCTTTACAACTGCTTCTGCATTCCTGATGTGTTAGATCAATAAACAAAAGAAAGTTTGCCAACATTAAAAAGAAATATTCTGAGCATGTGCAGTTTCATATTTCAGACTTGCTTAAATCATAGCATCATCATGACTACAGGAATACAATGGAGTTTGCTTCTGCTGCTGCCCTGATGTCTCACCTTGTGCCGCTCTCCAGGTGGACATTTGCTCCCCCCCCAAGCTGCAGGGCCCTGAACCTTGGCCCCAAGGTCCAGCCCAAGCTGCATCACTGACTGAGGTCCAAACTACATATCATGTTTACTGTGTAATGTATGGCTAGATCTCTTTTTTCTTACAGGTATGGGTAGGGGGTTGATTTGGTAGGACTGCAGTGAGAGGAGGTTTATCCCTTCTCCTTGTGTCCCCTATACACAGCTGCAATCAAAAAGGTAAACAAAAACAAAAAACATTGGAACCACTGGATGATCTTTTTAAAATTATTGTTCATAGCTTTGTGTAGGGGATAAGTTTTTTGGGGGGTTGTGGCTGGGGAGGGAAGGAATAAGCCTATCTTCCTTGTGCACTACAATTCCACCCCACCCCACCCCCATTATTCCTACACTTGTAATTAATTTAAGAAAAAGAAGAAATAGAGCTGCATGCTACACAGTAAGTGCAACATGCAGTTTGGCCCAGGCAACAACTGCCCAGCAGGAAGAAACGCCAGATGCCAGCTCCTGC
Organism: Shinisaurus crocodilurus; assembly: GCA_021292165.1. Classification (NCBI taxonomy): domain Eukaryota; kingdom Metazoa; phylum Chordata; class Lepidosauria; order Squamata; family Shinisauridae; genus Shinisaurus; species Shinisaurus crocodilurus. The sequence continues at coordinate 77,330,322 of CM037879.1, read as the reverse complement.
TCTGGTGGGCAGGGCCGGCGCTACCGCTAGGCCAACTAGGCGGTTGCCTAGGGCGCGCGGCTGAAGAGGGCGCGCGGCTGAAGAGGGCGCGGAAAAGCTGCGCTCCTCTTCGCTGCCGCTGCGCCGCCCCCGCCAGGCCTCCGCCGCCGCTGCGCCGCCCCCGCCAGGCCTCCGTCTCCCCACCCTCCTGCCTGCCGCCGCCGCCGCGCCGCCCCCCGCCTGCCCGCTCGCTCGCCGCTGTGCTTCCCCCCGCCCGCCCGCTCGCTCGCCGCGCCTCCCACCGCCATCGCCACCCCCCCAACCCCCCCGTCACCCCCCAACCCCCCCGTCACCTACCTTCGTCGCGTCGCTTCCGGAGCCCCGCCCGCGTTGTTTTGGCGGGAGGAACCAGGGCAGAAGGGCTTAAACAGCCCTGTTGCCATGGTTTCCCCCGGCAAAAAAACAGCGCGGGGGTCGCGTCGCTTCAGGAGGAGGAGGAGGAGGCAGCAGCAGCAGCAGCCGCCGCAGCCGCCGCCGCAGCCAGGGCGGGGGGGAAGGTAGGTTGGTGGTGGCGGCGCAGTTTTTGTTTTTTTTTCTGCTTTGGAGAGGGGGGGGCGCTAAATATTTTTTCGCCTGGGGCGCCAAACTGCCCTGCACCGGTCCTGCCGGTGGGGTTGCTTTTCCAGTTTAGTTTTGTATTTTGATCATGTGGCTTCACTGCATGCATTTTATAAATATTGTAAAGGTGCAGTCCTATGCATGCTTAGACAGAAAAAAGTCTTACACCTCCCAGCGTGCCCCAGCCAGCCATGTTGTAGGACATTTTTCTAACTAAACATGTATAGGATTGTGCCCTAAGCCACCTCTTGACTCTAGTCAAAAAGCGAGATATAAATCTGCTATAAAAAAAACAACAAACACTAATGAATATTACACTTGCACATGGATGGTGCAGAATTGCCCTTTGATCATAATCCATTCAGTGCAGTTAAAAACTCTGTGATGTGACATCAAAGGATGAGCATTTCCGTGCCCCCCTGCAAGCAGCAGCCAATGAAGCAGAGCACAACTGGGGGAAACGTTAATGCGATGACATCATGTGATGTGTTATTTCGACCAGGGGCTTGTTGATGGTGGGGGTGGGGTGGGGGAGAGATGTACTTTGGTGGTGTCCATAGATGTATGCTGCCAGAGCATTATGTGCAAGATTAATGTATAATCCAGGGATGGGGAACATTTGGCTCTCCAGATGTTGTTGGACTACAACTCCCATCATCCCTCACCATTGTCTATGTTGGATAGGTCTGATGGGAGTTGCAGTTCAACAACATGTGGAGGGCCACAGATTCCTCCCCTGTGTGATACAATCTCAGTATTTTAGGCTGCAATCCTAAACTCAATTTACTTGGGAGTAAGTCCCATTGGACAACATTGGAACTTGCTTCTAGGTCAACATGCTTAGCATGGTGCTGCAAATCATCTTTAGCACAGTACAGATAAAATTACCGACATTGTCCAGTACTGACACACAAACAAAACATTTAATCAATATTTTTTGCCTCTGGAGGGGAAAAAAGCATTCAGGATTTTCTTATATATATCAGAAATAAATCCAACTATTCAGAAAGCAATGACGGACTGCTGTGCAGGGGGGTGAGTGTAGGTGTGTGAAGAGCTTTATTTAATTGGTCTGTTAAAATAAGACTAATTAATAGAGAATACGCAATGGCAGCTGCAAAGAAAAAACAGCATATGGAGAGAGCCCCCATTCATTGTCAAATCTTTAAAAATTGCAAGCAAGAACTAAAATCTGCAAAAGTCTTTCTTCCCTGCAGTGAGAAATTTCCCATCAATCTCCTTGTGATGTTTTCTGCTAGTATGTAGGCTTGTTTTCTTGCACATATCTTAATGCTTCAGGGAGGGGGGGGGAATATCAATGCATATGTAGCATAGGGTAGATTCAATTCTCAGGACAAAAAAAAAAAAAGCCAACAAAAAAGAAAGGAAAAGCCGTTTGTGTCAACCATTTCCATGTGTCAAGCAACTGACCCATTACCTTTCAGGGATGCTGTTTATATGACAAACCTTAGAGTGATTAATTTCAGATTCCAGGAGCAATTAAAGTTGCAGTGTTGGTAGTTACAAAACTACAGATCTAAGCATTAATTTGATCTGCTTACCAATATGAAACCCAATTTTGCTTAACTGTAAGCATGGAAATATTGATTCCTTGCTTGTGAGTTATGTTCTCACTGTGAAATCTGAAGTCATAGTTTTCAGTGTAGAACAAATTAAGACATTCACAGCAACAGCTGAGCTTCTGGGCCTCAAGAATTCAGAGTAGAGACTATAAACAGGGGCGATGTACAACTATTTAGTGGGGGAGCAGGGAGTCAGTTGTGTGTGGCTTTCCTCTTTGCCATCTATAATACAGTTGCCTCCTCTGTCCTGCACTCTAGCTATGACTAATCTCTGTCCTTTTTCTCTATTGGGTTGGCTACACTTTTGTAATTATTTTATTATAGGGCTTTATATACGGCCCTTCAGTCGTATTTCCAGAATGACTTACAAAAGCTATGTGTAAATGCATGCAATATGAGTTTGTTTGTTTGTTTGTTTTTAAAGCAAAGCAAATTTAGAGTGGAGAAGCAAAGGGAAGGGGATGCTTGACCCTTTCTCCTCACCCTGCCTTTCCACTCCAAATCACTCCCAAATGATTAGGGGGAATCATTGAGGTTGAAAATGTTTGCTTGAGAGGTTGGGCCAAGAAAAAAAACAGAGGCTGCTGTCCATCCATACACGCTGGCATCAATGCAGAGGCCCTGGCTTGTTTAAAACCAGAGTTCCCTGCTACATCTGAAATAGGAAACTCTGGTTTAATGTTGGTTAACTAAGCAGGATATTAAGCCAGGATCTGATAGTGGTCTAATATCCTGGTTACTTTACTGACAGTTAAGTGGTCCCCATTTTAGTTGTAACAGGGAGCTCTGGCAGTGGTGTAGCTAGGGCTGGACCTTGGGGCCAAAGTCCAGGGCCTCGCACAGCCTAGGAGAGGCCCCTAATGACCACCCAGAGAGTGGCAAGTGATGGGGACAATGCCAAACAGGCCCTTCATCAGCACCTGGGGCTCACCAAGGGTGAAGGTGCTCACTACAGTATCCTTTCTTTTTGTTTGTAAAAACATTTTATAGTTTGGGCGTGGCGAGCTGGGCATATACCTAGTGACAGATACTCATTTTATTTTATTTTACTTTAACTTTTAAAATATATCATCCTTTTCTATAACAAAATGCTGCTTATTCCCAAGTAAATGTGTTTAGCATCAGGGCACCAGAGGCAAACCCTATTTTATTCCTGTAGTCATGATGGAGTGATGATTTCAGTGAGCTTAAAATATGAAACTGCATATGCTCAGAGTAAGTATTGCGTGTGTGTTTTTAATCAGGGCTGGCAAACAGGACTGGGGGCAGGCTCAGCTTGTCTGAGCATGGAAAGCTAAGCAGGGTCAGGCCTGGTTATCACTTGGAATGGGAGACCCCTCCTCTAGTTTCCTGCATTGAGCAGGGGGTTGGACTCGATGGCCTTAGGCTCCTTCCAACTCTATGATCTATGAAATCTATGAATGTAGAAGCAGTTGTAAAGCATGGAATGGTGGTTGTGGGGCAAAAAGCAGTGTTAGTTTTTGAACTTCAAAGCTGAAGTAATTCACATGGCAGTCTAAAGGGGGGGGGGGCATGACCATTAAGTCCAGGGCCTAAAATTACCTAGCGCCATCATTGAGCTCTGGTTCAAAGCAAGCCAGCTCACAGACTCAAAGACTTTCTGATTAGCAGGGAAAGTGATCTCATCTGCCACTCCCACTCCCTCAGGATCCCCCTGTTCCCTCGGAGCTTCACTGCAATCTTTACTGTAGCGGGGGTGGGGTGGGGATGGATTTTCCCAGCAACAATATATTGTTGTGAGCTATCCCTATTGTATTGCAAAATATTGTAACTGTTTTTAGCTGTTTGAAATAGTTTGTAAATGTTGTATGTTAAAGCTTGTTTTTTATTGTGTTTTTGTTATGTTGTATTTTGAGGTTGTAACTTTTGTGAACTGCCCAGAGAGCTTTGCCTAGTGGGCAGTATAGAAATTCAAGAAATGAAATATTTTGAGGTGGCTTGGTCTTCAATGGGTAAGTAAGACCCAATAGCTTCACAAAAGGCATGGGGGGGGAAGGAGGGAGAGATGGGTCAGCACAGAGACCTGCATTCTTGGACTCTCCTTGGGGGCATAGCTCTGGGGACTGTCATGAGAGCCAGTGTGGCGTAGTGGTGAGAGTGTTGGACTGGGACTCGGGAGATCCGGGTTCTAGTCCCCACTCGGCCATGAAACTCACTGGGTGACTTTGGGCCAGTCACTGACTCTCAGCCTAACCTACCTCACAGGGTTGTTGTGAGGATAAAATGGAGAGGAGGAGGAGGATTATGTAAGCTGCTTTGAGTTCCTTGCAGGAAAAAAGGTGGGGTATAAATATAATAAATAATAAATAATAATAAAATGATGAGCCACCTCTGTTTCAAAAATTACCACTATGTCACTGTTGATGAGGTTCACTATGTTATTATTGAACCAGCCACTAATTCTTTCCCAGAGGTCAAGGTCTCCCTGAACTCCATTCTCCGGATAATTAACTGACCGGATAAACTGAGCCAGACCAGCTCCATCAGGTCCCGTATTGTCGATGCTGACTAGGGCAGCAGCTCTCCAGGGCTTCAGGGAGGAGGCGCTTCCCAATCCTCCTTGGAGATGCCGGGGAATGAACCATGGATCAACAGCAACAAAGGCGGTGCCCAACCAGAGGCACAGAGGCAAATTTATATATTTATTTATTTATTTCATTTTTATACCGCCCAAAAGCTGAAGCTCTCTGGGCGGTTTACAGCAATTAACAAGACAGTCCCTGCCCGCAGGCTTACAATCTAAAAAGACACGACACACAGGGAAAAAGGAATGGGGAGGGAAGAAGGGGGGATATTAATACTCCTGGCAGGGCTGGTGGAATGGCCCTGTGCTCCCTCTCTTCTCCGTCTGCACAGCCTGCTGGAATGGCTGGTGGTGGTGACAGTAGAGCAGTGTTCTCCAACCTTGGGTGCCCAGATGTTTTTTGGCCTACAACTCCCAGCATGCCCCAGCCAGCATAGCATAGCATGCTGGGAGTTGTAGGCCAAAAACATCTGGGCACCCAAGGTTGGAGAACACTGCAGTAGAGGGAGGAGGAGCCTTCAGGAGGGCAGCCTTTCAGCAGGGCTGGTGGAATGGCCCAGAGCTAACAATAACCATAATAATAAATGATACTCTTGTATGAAGAACTAAATGTGAAACCGTAAAGAATTCATGATCATATACATATATATATATATATATATATATATATAGGGGGTACACCCCTGCCCTCTCTTACCGCCCTGTCCCTTCCCAGGAGAAACCAATGATAACCCCTGAAAACCAAATAAATATAAATCACTGTTTTCAGTACACTGAGTGATCAAAATGCTTCACATACATGAAGTCAAAACAAGCCTGTTAAGTAGGCCGGCATATTATCCCCATATTTCAGAAGGAAGGCATGATATAGTAATAATATTTGTATCCCACTTCTTTCCCTGCAGGGAACCCGAGTCGGCTACAGAATCCTCCTTACATTTTATGCCCACAACAACCCTGTGAGACAGGGTTGGCCGAGAACCAGGGACCAGCCCAAAGTCACCCAGGGAGCTCCATAGCCGAGTGGGGACCAGAACGCCAATTTTCCCGAGTCCCAAACCAACACTCCAGCCACTAGGCCATGCTGCCTCTGACACAACAGAAATTACTAGAATAAAGGGAATAAGACTACAATAGAACATCACAGGCTGGTGAGCATGCTCAGCCAACTGCTTTGGGGGCTCGCACCCTGCCCTTTCTTGGGTGGCATCACAGTCCCTAGACAAATAAGACAACAAGGTTAAGGAATATCGATGAAACCCCTCAGACCAGGACACAATATGAATAATTCAATTAGAAGCAACAAGCTTCAATTTGAGGCCACCAACACAGGTAGCACACCTATAAGGCAATATGGAGTCGAGAAGAAAATGAGAAGCCACTAAGGGGTGAAAGAAAACAGGGGGCCTAACAGGAGGCCTGGACTGAATAGGCCCAGACGCGAAGCAGAAGGCCATGCCTATGAGGCAGAAACACAAGGCCACTAGGCCCAAACAAGCCCCAGCTAGGCCGCAAGAAAACAAAATTAAAAAAGGGGGGGGCTCCAATCAACAGGCTCCAACACAGGCCGAAGAGGCCTGCCAGACGGAAACTGGCTATCCCTGCGGAAAAGGGGGGCACAATCAGGCACGAATGCTGGCGCACTAAAGCACCCCCCAGCACACCACATCATGGAATGTGGCCAAGGCCCGAACCCACCTGGGTAGGCCGGATGACATGGGATCAGCCTCGCCCACCACGCATGGGCAGCGGCAAGAGGCCACGCAATAAAAGCACCAAGGAGCCCACACCCAAAGGTAAGGGGGGCCACGAAGGCGACAAGCAGTGGGCTAACCGCCAGCCCAAGTGGACGCAATCCCCTGCAAGTGCCCCGCAGACGTCGGAAAATCGCCCGTAGGGCAAGTGGGCTCAGAGGCGCAGCCGCGCCACACAGCCTTGCGGCTGAAGGGTTAGCCATGGGCAAAGCCCAGAAAGGAAAAGGGGGCACAGCCACAGTAGGGAAACACTCCCAGCACACACACCCTTAAGCAAACCAGTCAGCAGTCTTTGGTGCTTCAGTGTGTAGCTTCCCACGTGTTGAAAAAAGGTCAGGCATGAGGATCCTCAGCTCTTCCTCTCGATCCCTCTTTCTCTGCAGCCGCAAAAGAAAGAGGCCGAGGGTGGGGCAGCCAGGCCTAATATTGACCCTGGCGTCCCACCCTCCTTTAGCCTCATTGGTTGGTGAGATCACCCCATGGTGGTCTCACTCTCCTTCCCCCCCAACGCAAAATCCTCCCCGCACACAGCTACGCATGGTTGGGGGAACAGAATTTTGTTGTTAGCTTTCTAAAAGTATAATTTGCAAGAAAAACTGTTATGGTAAGAAAAACTCACTATAATTCTGTATCTGACATAAAGATTGTCTGAGTCAAACCAAAAGCTCAGGTATTAACTCACTTAGAGTAGATGAATTTCAAAACAGCTGGATTTTTCATCCATATATTTATGGCCTGAAAATCAGTAATATTTTGATACCCGGTATTCCCTGCTTGCATGTCAGCACAAGAACTGCCAAGAACAGATAGACTATGCCTGATTTGAACTCAGTAGCTCCTAGGATTAGTATAATTATGATAGATGTTTGCCTGAAGGCCCAGGGTTCAAATCCAAGCAAGGTCAATAGGAGAAAATAAATTACCATCCAATGATGGGGGGGGGGGGCAGTCTTTCATTTGCCATACAAAAGCTGAGTTGGCTACAACTGTGTAAATCCCACTGGAATAATGCCCACAGCAAAACAAAATCTCATCACATATAGCACTACTTGGTATTTTTCACACCCAAACTCATGCATTGGTTGGAATAGCTGCGCATGTACACTGAAGAGAGAATATCCATCAGACAGAAGTCGTCCGGCATAAGGAGACAGTTATTCATAATCCATTGCCCTTGCATCAGTGCTAGGATCTAGATCGGATTACTCCTCTCAGCAGCCCACTTGTGTTAAACATTTATGCCATGCAAAAGCACGCACAGATGCTCTGGTGGGGGAAGGTGCCCCCTTCTTGTCACCTTCAATAGAATCCTCCCAGAGGAGCTTTGCAGCCTCCCCTCAGTATTAGGACTCACCCACCTGTGAGGAGCATGGTGAGGTACACAGTGGCAGCTGATTCCCCAGTTCCAAGTGATGGAGGTCTATGAGGAGAGGGGGGAAGGTCCTATTCTGAGGACCTTGTGTGGATATAGGGCCAGTAGTCCTCGGGAGAGGGAGTGGTGATTGCCCCAACTAACACAGTAGCCAGTCTTTTTTCCAGCAGCCTCTGCCATTCTACTTCCTTTCTTCAGGAATGAAAGGTGTTTCCTAAGGACTGGTGCGCTCCAGACAGGGATGGCGTCAAGATCAGGCACCTGCCAAGGGCTCACAACCCAGCAGGAGTTTACTGAGAAGTGCCCCCAGGACTTGCTCCTCCTCTTCACTATTGCAACCTGCTTCTTCACCGGCCTCTCGCTCTGGCCCAGACAATGGTGGTGCCGTGGTGGTGGTGAGAAGGAGGAGTGGTAGATGCCACTTGCCTGTTTGCTCACTGGCTCTCTGCCTGTCAAGCATGCAAGTGGTGGTAATGATGAGAAAGAGGATGAGAAGCATGGTGACAATGGTGGTGAGAAGGTAGAGTCACTGAGGGAAGAGGCCATTGAGGGTGTCTTGCCCAAGGGCCCTCCCAAAACCTGGAGCCAGCACTGACTCCAGATGTTTTGAATTACACCTCCCAGCATTCCTGACCGATTGGCCATGCTGGCTGGGACTGATGGAAGTTGACGTCCAAAACGCCTGGAGGACATAATGTTGGGGAAAGTATTGATAAGCCATGCCTCATCTCTGACATTTCAGGCCCAGCTGGTCATGTCCAAGGGGCTCCAGCAAGCCTCCAATGGTGCAGCACCCCACACAGCTCCATGGCTTCTTTTACATCTCCAACAACATCAGGGATAAAGAACAACTATGACCCCTTTTTTGAACAGAACCCTCTTTACAAGCATTCACAAAAGCCATTATGTTTCTTTGCACTGTTTGTCATTTGGGTAAAAAAGATCTCTCTCTCTCTCTCTCTCTCTCTCTCTCTCTCTCTCTCTGGTTGCCAAATACAAATGTCTTTAATTACTCTCAGAGAAATGAGTTATTCTTTGACATAAATTACACACTTGAAAACCTTACTATTCTGACACTCAGTGGCACTGAAACCTCAATCTATTCTGGGCAAAAAATAAGCACGTACATACAAAACACCCTCAAACACCTAACCTATGAGTCATAAAAAACAGCACTTGACATTCATCATCGATAAAATTGAAATAGACCATTGAACAGCTGCAAACAGAATTTAGCTATTGGTGTGCATGAACAAACATAAATTGAAATTGTTAATTGTTCATGAACACTTGAAACCCAAGTGTGAATTGTGCAGAGCGGTTCTTACAAAACGTGGAATATTTTGTAGAGCTAAAATGTGGGGAGAAATTATCCCAGGTAACACAGACTTGGAAAAATTAAAATGCATATTTTACTAATTTGATTTCTATCTTTAAAAAAAAATGTAACCCTCCCAATTATGATGCTATTGGGTTTAGGAGCTTTATTAAAACTTAATGTGTCATTTAGGAAGTTGATAACATGCTCACATTAAAATCCACCAAACAAGACAACAGTCATGATGGATGATGGGTGGGGGAGGGGGAGGTAGTATTCCTCACAGCTGAATTTCCAAAGCAACATTTGAAAATGATGCATTCAAATGTCAAAATTTTGAATCTGAGCAAAATGTACAGGTACTAGGCAACTTGGGGGCATATCAGAATGGGGTTGTTGTTGTTGATGATGATGTTGTTGTACTTGATCTGTTCCACCAAGGCAATTCTTATGAGCCATGTGACTGTCACCTGCTTAAATTTAGTAACTGTTATTAATACAGGCAGGACCGGTGCAGGGCAGTTTGGCGCCCTAGGCTAAATTATATTTAGCGCCCCCCCCTCGTGCCATGGGGGGGGCTCCGGAAAGCAGCCCTGCTCTGCAACCTCCCACACCCCCCGCCGCCACCGGACACCCCCCCCGCACGCTGCCGCTGCCGCTGCCGCCCCCCCACCTACCTTCCCAGTCCGACGCCTCCTCCGAAAAGGGACCCCCGCGCTCTGTTTTTGGCCGGGGGAAACCAGAGCAACAGGGCTGTTTAAGCCCTGTTGCCCTGGTACTTCCCGCCAAAACAGAGCGCGGGCGGGGCTCCGGAAACAGCACGGAGAAGGTAGGTGTCGGGGGGGGAGGCGGCGCGGAGGAGAGTTGAAGCGAAGCGAAGCGAGGCGAGGTGGGGGGGAGGCGGCGCGGGGGGGAGGCGCAGAGGCGAAGCGAGGCGAGGCGAGGTGGGGGAGGCGGCGCGGGGGGGAGGCGGCGCAGAGGCAAAGCGAGGCGAGGTGGGAGGCGGCGCGGAGGCGAGGCAAGGTAGGGGGGAGGCGCCCAGGCTCGGCCCCACCACTACTCCGGGCGCACTTACCTGGCTTTCTCGGAGAGGAGGGCGGGCGGGCAGGGCAGGAGCGCGCCAGCAGCGAAGAGGAGCGCAGCGTTCTGCACCCTCTTCCGCTACGCGCCCTAGGCAACCGCCTAGTTGGCCTAGCGGTAGCGCCGGCCCTGAATACAGGCTATGGCGAACAGTAATGAACCGGCAAGTTTTGAAGTGCACGTGCTCACCATGCCAGTCTCTATAGCAGTGTTCTCCAACCTCGGGTGCCCAGATGTTTTTGGCCTACAACTCCCAGCATGCCCCAGCCAGCGTAGCTGGCTGGGGCATGCTGGGAGTTGTAGGCCAAAAACATCTGGGCACCCGAGGTTGGAGAACACTGCTCTAAAGCCACATAGGCAAGGAGAGTTCAAAGCTGCAGGCAACTGTTTTGATCCATGTCAACAAACCAGTTGTAGCAATTTTCATCTCCACCAGCAGCGGGTCTTTTGTAAAGTGAATGAGTCTTAATTGCCCACTCAAGAGACCAAGCCACCCCAAAATACAGAGAAGCCTGAGCGGGGTCGGCAGATGACATTAGCATCCCTGCTAATCAGAAAGTTCTGGTGCTTCAACCCTGTGAAGGGGACTGTGTGAATGCAAAAACCTTCTTAAGGCAACCTGTCATATTAGACACATCAAAGGGGCATAGCTAAAAAAGGTCGCTTTCTGAACCAAAGTTTGCTCTTGGCCTGTTTCTGGCAGCTTATCAGGTCAGCTTAACCTGAGGAAAACAGAACATGATGAGAATAGTTCTTGCCCTATCAGGTTCATGCCCCAGGCAGGTCTAATCACAGCATACATGAAGAGAACATATTGGGGAGCTTGGGGGGATGTAGTAAATCAGATGCATCAGGAATTATGTAAGCAAGAGGGTGTTATTAACCCTTAGTTCAGGAGGGTTTTGGGGGGAGGCGAGACAGGAGAGTTTCTATTTATGGCAATGGGCATAGCAGCTGGCATAGGAATAAGGTATAATAGAAGGCTTATTACTATGGGTGTGTTCACTCCCAACAGGGGGTAACCTCTGCCAGCAAAAAAGCTGTATTTGGTGATGCATACTATGTTTTGTCTTGTTTTCTTTTCCTGTTTTAAACTTTGTCAACAAGTACCGAGATACCATTTTCTTTCTATACTTGTCTTAAATATGTTTGCTTTTTCTTAATAAACACTTTAAAACTTAACCTAAGAATATGAACATCTATATTTATAGAGTAACTGTGTTGCCTATTTGATTCAGCGTGTGCTAACATCAAGACAAAGCACATATCTTACCCTAAGCCAAATTATTTGGCAAGTAGAAGAGGCTTGCCACAAGTCAGTCAGACTGAATGATTGATTGATTGGATAAAATAGATATAAATTATTCCTTTCAACTTGGAGGCACCACTGGAACTAGCAACTGTGGTTTGTGAATGTTTAGGAGGTACTAACTTTGAGTCAAACCATCCTTTTTTTTTTTTGTACAAATGTACAAATAAGGGATGTGCAAATCAGCAAAACTCAAGCTTGCCCAAGTTCTCCAAATTGCATCTTGAAGCTCGTTCCAACTTGACTCCGTATTAGATTGTGAGCTTTGGGGGGGGGGGGTTGCATGAAAATCCACCTGTATTTTCATGTCTATTTTGCCAATTGTATGCATCTTTGAAATGTATGTATTCTTCTCCCATTGATTGAAGCATAGTTGTGCGCATTTTTCAAAAGTGCACATTTTTTCACGTGCATTTTTCAAATGGACGCATGCTGCCCAACTCATTTTTTCGCAATGCAATCTGTGAATCACATTGCAGGCTCAGAAATGTATGGACTTCAACCACAGATTGTGTCTGAGTCCATGTTTAGTCCGAAACTAAAGGTGCGAACTGGGTAAATCCTGATCAAAAATGAATGGAAACATTTCATACATCTCTGGCTCAAATCCTCATCAAGTGAAAGCCTGTGCTCTTTGTGCAACAAGCAGGAAGAGCAGAAGACAGGCACAGCCTTGTTAGCTGTATTGTTCTGAACAGGTAATAATAAAGGATGCTCCTGCTGCTGACACATTTCCCTGATGTCCTTCCAAACATGTAGCTTTTCTTCTTTGAAGGCACTGTAATCATAGAGGTCACCCAAAGAGATTTAAGGAACTCCAAATGTGATCTGTAGTATCCGTATGTAGACTGATAGAACCCGAGGTCAAGAGTCCCGATGACATAAAGGTCAATTACTAATGGCTGGGACCTTGCTGGAGTGATTTCTCAGCCATGCTCCTGATTTTCAGTTCCAGCTTTTCCCTAATGGGAGTTTTCATCTCTGCATGCAGCTGAGCTTCAAGGAGCTATTAGGGACAGGTTGAAGAGCAGAGCTTTCAAGTCCCCTTGATTGGCGCATCAGTTTCTAAGCTGTCCCTGGGTCCCCAGTTATCCTGCCAAAGTCCCTAATCCCCATAGCTGCACCTTTTGGATTGATTAGTGCAAGTTTCTTCAGGCAGAGCTTGCATGAGGGATGAAAAGAAACTATGCCAGATCTTTCAGACTTTCTTAGTGTTGGTGTTGGTGTTTTTTTTTTTTAAATAGCAGCACTAAAGTGTCTACAGAAGAAAAGTAGAGATTTATTACGGCCCACTGCTACAGTAAGTCTCTGCTTCTCACTCCCCCAAACCTTACTCTGTGTGTGTGTGTGTGTGTGTGTGTGCGCGCGCGTGCACACACATGTGCATGTGCATGTGCGTGTGTGTGTGTGTGTGTGTGTGTATATATAATAGCTTCTTTTTCCTTCGTGTTCCTCTCCTACCGGAGGTTGGACATCATCATGGCTAAACAGTCTTTAGATATGGCCACTCTAAATAATGATATTGTATTGCCCTCGAAACATTTGTTAACATTTTTCAGCCAAGACGTTCTTCTTCCTACACTTCTTTCCCCATATGCAATGCTATAGTGGAGAGGGAACGTGCAGTGACTTTTTTCAGAGCAGGAGCAATGACATCATCTGCTGTGTCAAGTGTAAGTGATGGTCCCTCCTTAATCCGACAAGTGAATGTGGTGATAATGGGGCTTTCACACTTTAGCATTTTTCGTGACAGATTAGCAGGAAGTCCAGGAACGAGGCCAGCTGAGTATTCTGTGTTTGCCATCTGAACCTGATCAGTTGGGTGTAATGCTATGAATATGTACTGCTGCTCTTCAGTGTGCGTGTGAAATGTCTGGGACAGACTCAGCTCCCTGCATCTTTGTACTTTCTGTGGGGGCAGGGCTGCGAGGGCTGTCGTGGTGATGAGCTCCTGCCCTTTGAAATTTGCCACCACAGCACTGATTATATGCCAGTGTACCACCTACACATATAACAATGAGGTTCCCACTCTCAGATTTTCCAGAATTGCATCAGGGTGAGGAGTTATAAGTGCACGATATCCAAACATACATATACCTTGAGCCAGGGGTAATTGTTTAAGTTGCCAACAGTTATGAGGAGATATAGTTATAATCATCTGGTTGTGACTATGGCTCACACGGCCACAGCAGATTCCAAAGGTGGCTGGGTAAGCTTGGGTTCATAGAAATGATTAGCTAAGCCCTTCACTGGATGGGCCAGGTGAGAAAGGAGATGCAAATGAAGCTTTGAATGGAGAGTGACTCAGACCCTGATGAATGAATAGGCCATGACCGAGAGTATTGCGATGATCAGATTAACACACACATAGCCTCAAGACACTCTCCTGAAAAGAACCTAAAAATAGCCCTGAAAAGAGATGGCTTCCCCCCCCCCCCCAATAGAAGGACTCAACCAGAAGCTTAAACCCATCAAGGTAGGAGAACCCACAAAAGGTTTTCCTATGACACCCATCAAGCCACCATAAGTACACAAAAGAACAGTGATTAAAGAACACCAGGGAGCCAAGGACAGCCCCTGCCCCTCCCATGTAGCAAGAGGTGCAGCAGAAAAGGTACAAGAATTCAAGCTTAGCCCATAGAAGTCAGCAAGCAGGAATGCACACATCTCTTGCTCCACTCTGCCATGCAGGACCCCTTCCAGCGCGGGACCAACAAGAAGTCAGGCAGCTATGGATTCTTTCTTTCTTCTTTCCTTTCCTTGCCAGCATGGGGTGGGGGCCTTCTCTCCCCCCCCCCCAGCTGTCTATAGGCTACCAAAAGGCACAGGGATCTGTTCTATCAAGATTATAGAGTATGATGAAAGATGCAGTTGGTATATTTTGCTGCCTGAATTATTGTGTAAAACATGTAAGACCAGGAACTAAGACACTGTACCTGCTCTATATTTCTTCTTAAATAAACAGCTCTTCCTTCCTTCTGAATGCGTTGAGTCTCAGTTTACTGTTAGTTTGTCAAGCCTATGTTTAAGTGTTAAAGGGTGAAGCGCATACTTCACCCAACTGTGTGCATCTTTATTGCAGCCAAAGATCCCTCCCAAACCTTTCATGAGAGTGTGGGTTAGCCTCTCTCTCCTTAGAGAGAATCTAATGCCCAAATCATCTGTCATAACATACCCTGAATACTCTTTCTTCTAGATTTGCCTTCAAACATGCCAAGTGTTTGAAATCTTTGTGATTTGTTTGTTTGTTTGTTATTACATTTCTATCCCACCTTTCTTTCATCATGGAACGCAAGGTGGCTACATGTGATCCCCAGGCAGTCTCCCCTCCAAGCACTGACCAGACTGAGACATGCTTAGCTTCAGCAAGGTGGCTGCCTCATGTGCCTTCAGACCATGCTCTGGGACCTAAAAAATCAACACTGAAGGGTGACAATGGGTTTGAATGTTACGCCTATTAAGCCATAAACCTATTTTCAAAGAGGTCTTCCTTGTGGCACAGGGAAAAGTAAGAAAGCTGCCTCCCCCCCCCCCGGGATTTGATGTGGGGTAGCAGATCTGCTACATGGTAGGTGTCCATGTGCTGCTTATCTCCACCTATTTGTAAATAAGCACCATAGGTTTCCAGTGCTCCATTCCCCAAGGGAAGTCAAATTCAGGGTGCCCTGTCTCTGAAACTTCTCCCTGCTCAGGATAATATGGAGCACAGCTGTGGGGTACCACGGTTGATTAGATAGCCTGTGACAACAGGCCTGTGGCTCCCGCTGGCTCAGCTTGTCTGAGCGTGGAAAGCTAAGCAGGGTCAGGCCTGGTTATTACTTGGATGGGAGACCCCTCCTCTAGTTTCCTGCATTGAGCAGGGGGTTGGACTCGATGGCCTTGTAGGCCCCTTCCAACTCTATGATCCTATGATTGTTGTGATATGTATCACTTTACCAGCTGCAGCACATTGTTTACACATGGAAGGGACAGAATGGCTGTAAACAGGTTTTGTTATGTCTTACTAGAATCCTTGATTCTGGACTGTGAGAACAACATGAGCTGGTCACATGGTTTGTATGTTCTGATGACGTGCTAACTTGTTTTCTGTCTGAAGCCATCTTAGAGAGAAGCTGGACTGCTTTCTCTCTTCTTCTTGTTCTTCTTGCTAGACTTTGTTCCTGCAACAATGTAATGTCTTTGCTGAGGTGGAGTTAAGCTCAACTTACTCCACTGGATGTAATGCTTGCTATGCATTTATACTCTGCACATGGACTGTAACTAGGAAATGTATACTCTGTAGAACTTTACTTGCTAAGTAAATAACAGGTAGAATTAGACCTGTGGTGTTACAGAGTGTTTCCTGACTCCATGGATTAATCTGCAACGGGGAAGCTGGAAGCAAGTCTGATTACAAGGGCAGACTGGGCTGGTCAAAATTGGCACCGACACAACACGCTGCACGCTGCGTAGGGAGGTGAGATCTGGAAGATCTGTGTGTGGAATTTCAGGCATCTGTTAGCACACAGATAGGATTATAAATCTCCCAACTCTGCTCACACGCCAACAATGATATCCTAACTGCACCCCAAGGCCAACACTAGGGTGACTAATGAATTACCAAAAAAATATTAAATGTAGCACCAAAAAGGAGGACACTAATTTGCATTAAATGTTCATATGCTAATTTGTATGTATAGGTACATTATTATTTTTTGAAATAACTATTATAATTTAAATAGAAATACAGTACGTTTCACCACAGCGTGGAAGACGGTGTCCAGGTGACCTGTGTGCCTTGCTCAGTCTGCTTTCCAGGTGCTGCTTATGAGCAACCTCAAGGCCCAGCTCTTCCTTCAGATGGTTCTTGAACTTTATACCACACTTGGACTGGACAGTCCTCTGTAAAAGAGGACAAATGGCCACCCTAGCACACACCCCAAGCCTGGCACCCCCAGACTGTCACTTGCCCCTAAATCTAGCCTTCATTGCCTGATTTTCAGAGATTCATTTCACAGCTACCTTGTTCCATAAAAAAGGAGTATCCCTGCTGAAATTAATACTTCCAAGTTCAGGCAACTCCACATTCTTCCCAATAAATCTTGCTAAGTACTCTGGAGAGTAAGGCCTCAGCCCAGCAAGGGCACCACTGTGATTTAATCTGGACTTTTCCAGTGCAAAAGGTGAAGTCGGCTTTCCCTTTCCCTGATACAGTTTCCTGCTCTTACTATGATGGCTGCCCTCTATCAAAGACTAAGAATCAAATGTAGGATAATTTCAACTACTGATAGCCTGGCCAGTAAAAGAAATAACAGTGGCCATCTTGCTATGGCTTATGGAGAGGGCAGGTTTATTGGTACTCCTTCAGCACAGGGAGCCCCAGTTCTTTAATATTTTTTAATTAATATGGATGTATGAGAATTTCATTTCTGCTTGCAAAACATGTGAGCATGCCCTGTTCCAAGTCCCGAGCGTGAGCACGTTCCGCCAAAACTGTTCACAAATTGCTGGACATGTGCTCGCATTCAATTTGTGCAACCTCCCAGTTCAATTTTGTGCAAATTTCCCCTGCAGACTGAAGCAGCCCCACTTTAGTCTATGGAGGAAAGTGGTGCAAAGTGGGAAATCTGCCCAAATTTCATGTTCAATCACTGCTCGATTTGTGCAATTTTCATTTTGTACAGAGCAAGCAGTAATGGCAGATACGAACAGGAATCTGGCATGAAATGAGCATTGAGACAATGTTCAGAGAAGCAATCTCTAACATCGCTTATTTGCCCATCCCTACGATTTCTAATTTAATTAATGCAATTGATGTTTACTGGTAGCTGTTATGCTGGCTGGGGATGATGGGAGTTGCCATCCCTAACACATCTGTAGGGTGACAGAATGGGGAAGACTGGTCTGTACTATTTGCATTCAGTCTTTGCAGAGAATGCCACCCAGCACACTAATTAATGTCAACATTGGAAAGAAACTGCTGGCAGTTAAGCTATGAGCGTCTTTGCCTTTCTCGACCATGCTCCATCAGCCAGCAAGAACTGTGTCCTAAAGAAGTCCTATTTCTGTTGTTAACATATTCATGATCAAAAAGATTGCCTGCTCTCACATAATTGCCTCCTAATTAGGCAGCCAAAAAAAAAAAAAACCCCATCAAAGGAACCATCAAACTTTTAAATATAGAAAGAATCTCTTCAACATTAGAGTAAGATTTGGCACAATCTATGCATTGATTTAAATAGCATTCTGATTATGTGTGCGTCCAAAACTTAAATGTGCCCTTAGTATCTTTTTGCCATAGTTTCCTGGATTCGTTCCAGTTTCCCTCATCTGAGGATGTAGACAGGATGCTAGGAGAACTGCAGGTGACCACATGCACTCTGGATCCTTGTCTGTCATAGCTCATTTAATCTTGCCAGGCAAGACTGTACCCAATGGCTAAGGCAATGCGGTGGGGGGGAGTGTTATGTTGTAGAAAACCTATAGGGACTGAATGAACCTTAAATTTCTGAGGTTGGATCCAGATTTAGTCACGCTTAGAGTAGACCCATTTAAATCAATGAGACTGAAGTTAGTCATGACTCATTTCAGTCCCACTGATTTCAATGCGTCCACTCTAAGTATGACTAAAACTGGACCTAATCCCTGTGCTAAGTGATGGGGTATGTGGTATCAGCTCAGCTCTCAACATTCCTAGGTGGGGCTGATCTTCTTGAGCCATTTCCAGTGGAAACTGAATGTTAACACTTTTCGAATTCAAAATTGAGTGCTGTTTCTTTCAAAGAGGTTTAGGTTTCTGTTGGAACACATCCTTGGCTCTGAAACAATGAGCAGGCTTTAATCTGAGTGAGGTTGCACTAGGAGTGTCAGGGTTGGGCTGTGACTCGTAGGGATGTGCGAGAATTTCGAAAGGTGGGGTTCAAGTGGACGAACGCACCCCATTCGTCTTATTGAACCTGCCCGCGAACCACCTCTCCCCTCCGTGTGCCCGCGAGCGCCCGCTGCGAACCCCCACCTCCCGTCCACCCCCACCTACCTTCACTCCCGCCCGGCAACCCGGGAATTCCCGGGTCCAGCACTGACGCAGCGGAGCTCCCGTCGTGTCACTTCCTGGTCCTGGCTCTGCACTTGTAACATAGATACCAGGGCAACCCACCTAAAACAGCCATGGGTTGCCCGGGTATCTACGTTAAAAGTGTAGTGCAGCGCCAGGACCAGGAAGTGACGCGACGGGAGCTCTGCAGCATCATTTCAGGTTCCCGGAAAATCGCAGTACCTCATCTTGAGTACTGCGTCCAGTTCTGGGCACCACACTTTAAGAAGGATGTAGACAAACTGGAGAGGGCAACAAAGATGATAAAGGGATGATAAAGGGACTAGAAACAAGGCCCTATGAGGAGAAAGAATGGGCATATTTAGCCTTCAGAAGGGGAGACTGAGGGGAGATATGATAGCACTCTTCCAGTACTTGAAGGGTTGTCACACAGAGGAGGGCCAGGATCTCTTCTCGATCATCCCAGTTTGCAGGACACGGAATAATGGGCTCAAGTTACGGGAAGCCAGATTCCACCTAAACATCAGGAAGAATTTCCAGACTATTAGAGCAATAAGACAATGAAACCAATTACCTAGGGAGGTGGTGAGCTCTCCCACTCTCGAGGCATTCAATGTGAAGCTGGACAGCCATCTGTCAGGGATGCTTTGACCTGGATTCCTGCATTGAACAGGGGGTTGGACTCGATGGCCTTGTAGGCCCCTTCCAACTCTACTTTTCTATGATTCTATAAGATGTGAGGAGGGGTGATCATGGGGGGGGATCTAAAAAAAACCCCATAAACAAAGGTAGGGCTGGCGAATGTGAACGCGCAGGCGCACACGGATTTTTGCTTTTTTCACACCTGTGAGCAGCAGTCTAGGGTAAGCCAGGAAGCATGGGATAAGCAAGTGTCAGGATCAAAGAGCAAGTGAGGAAGAAAGGGGGAGGTGAACAGGGATACAGGAACATACCAGAAATCCAGAAAGCCTTTTTGCTCAAGCAAGGGTCCATTGGAACATAGGAAACTGCCTTATACTGAGTCAGACTGCAGAGTGCCCTTCTCTCACCACAGTGTATCATAAACCGTCCCTATTATTTATGTATTTATATTTATTATATTTATACCCCGCCTTTTTTCCTGAAAGAAACCCAAGGCGGTTTACATAGTTTTCCTCCTCCTCTTCATTTTATCCTCACAATAACCCTGTGAGGTAGGTTAGGCTGAGAGTCAGTGACTGACTGGCCCAAAGTCACCCAGTGAGTTTCATGGCCGAGCGGGGACTAGAACCCAGATCTCCCGAGTCCCAGTCAAACACTCTCACCACTACACCGCACTGGCTCTCTACACTCCACTCTCTACCCTATACTCCTGAGATAATAGAAAATGGATTTTGGATCAGAGGAAGTGACCTCCCAGAAAGGTTTACACTCCAGACACAACTTAGAAATTAATTCTTAAAGAAGATGGGTTCAAAATGTCCATATTTTCAGAATCCCCCCTCCAGTGACCTGATTGTTCACATTTCAGTGTAACGTATTTCAGTCCCTCCTTCTGGGAGTTCCCAACCTGGCTCTTCCCCCTTAACACCAATGTGGGGTACAGGACGGGCATTTCCAGGGGAGAATTGGTTGGTACACAGTAAAGGGGTAGTTAAGCTTTCTCCCTCCTGCCAGTTATCCACTGCAAATGCCCCCAGGGCAAGGGTTTTTCTCCACCAGTCAGGCTCCAAAACTGAAACTAAGTTCAGCTGGTGGGGAAATAGCATGGGGCATTTGCAGAGGAGAAGTGGCAGGCATGATAGAGTTTCAGCTTCTTCCTTCTGCTTGCTGCTTCTCCCCTGCAAGCACCTTCCACCTATTATCTTGCCAACCATGGTATGGGAACCACACATTTGCCAATATTATATCAAATTTGCCCTCAATAAGGCTCATTCTCTGGGAAAACTGGTTCTGCTCATTTACAGGAGAAGATGGCTGTGTACTGCACTAAGTGGCTGGTGCCTGTGATGCCACGAACCTCCCTCCACTCTCCTACCCTGGATCAGTTTTGCAGCATTAAAAAAAAAAAAAAAGATTCTAAAGATGTGTGATTTATTTATTTATTAAACAGGAGAAAAATGAACTTTCATTAAAGCGTACAAACATAACTTTTTTAAAAAAAAGTTAAACCGGATGACCTAACTGAAGCAGGTGGAAAAGCAGGGTTCTGAATTGCATGGAGAGCCCCCACAGATAGCGGAGGCTCTCCACTTCAGACAGTCACCCTCCATGTGCACAGAGGGATGAGAGTGACGATGGAAGTGGTGGGACTGGATCACTCTGCTCCTCACACGTTCTTTCAACATGGTAAGAAGAATGCCTGAAGAGGGCTTATGTCTGCCAGGAGAACTGTGAAAGCAGGAAGAAGGAAGCAGGGCTCATCCTGTAGGAGAAAAAGAAAAAGAAAACCGCGACTTCTATTTAATGCTAAACACACTCGCTCAGTTTACAGCCTGGGCTGGGGGCAGGGCCGGTGCTACCATTAGGCCAACTAGGCAGCTGCCTAGGGTGCAGGGCTAAAGGGGGCGCCAGAAACGCCTTGAAAAAAAAATACAGCGCTCTCAAGTGGGAAGGGGGGTGGCTAAATATCTGATCTTGCCTAAGGCACCAAACTGCCTTGCACCGGTCCTGGCTGGGGGTGGAGTTCTAAAACACTCGGTGGGCCACAACAACACACCAAGAGCAGCCACAGGTCTTAGGCTGGATGTAGCACCCTGCAGTTGATGCCTGCTTGATATCAGAGGCAGTGGAAGAGCAGCTTCAAACTCAGTGAGGCTTTGATGGAAGAAAGCAGTGAGGATGCAGGTTGACTTGATATTCTCAGCACTGATGCTGCGACATTCCGAGGACTCTTTGGGGCTCTGCTCAGGCCCAGATACTGGAGAAGAAGCAGCAAACAATTCAGGGCTTGTTTGTTTGTGTTTTGCCAGGCAGCAGTTGCCTCCCCTTCCCACGTCCTCCTTCACTGCAGTTCTGTTTTACATTTCCCTCGTAGCACAGCAGTCGGCAGCAGCTCCAGTGCCAGCAGTTCGCTTACAAGAAGGAAGCTTTGACAGGACGTAATGTGGTTCTTTCCTTCCTAAGGCAGGAGAATGGCAGGGTCATTTCCTCCTCCTGTCGCCTCCTGCGCCCAATGCAGATGGTGTTGCTATTCCTGCACTTGGTGGAGTGGGGAGGGAGGGTGTGTGTGTCTGTGTGTGTGTGATTGTAAAAGTGTGGTAAGGAAATGTGCCCTTCCCTTTCAGGACTGCTGCTCCCTCTGCATCGTGTGAATGGAAATAAAATGTGACAAGTTGACACTTGTAGTATCACCGCACTGCAGGCTGAACAGAACCGTGATGGCTTTTCAAAGTCATGCTTCAAGGCGTCCCATGATTCTGCTTGACTGGCAGCTCCCAGCGGTCTTTCCATTTTCTTCTTATTATTAATGGATCATAAGAAATGCAGCTTCTTTGTGGCTAATTCAGCCTCCATCCCAAATCATTTGCAGGAAGGTCTGGAAATCTTTTTTGTATGCCCCATTCCTGGACCTTTGCAAATGTGCAAAGGGGCTTCCAGATAAGGCATTTGTGACACCATCACCCTGCCGCATTCACAGAATTTTACAGGGGGGTCCAGATGACTTGTAGCCCTCCCATGTTTTCCCACCACTTCTTCCATCTTTTTTCTTGCCGCAGAAAATCTGATAAGAAAAAATTGACAGAACTGCTGCACAATGCCTTTTAATTAGTAGCGCTAGGAGCCCTCCTTCTGGAAGCACCCTAAGAGACAGATGGCTGATGGAGCAAACCTCATGGAGACCTCTTAAAGAGTGGCAACAATCACAGGCATCAAATTTTGGGGGCATTAGGGGAGGAGCAAAGGTCAGAGGACTGCCATAGCTCAGGTACTTCTTCCACATTCACCTTTTCCTCCTATTGATACATTGATTCACTCATTTATTTCTAATGATCCAGATGACATTCCTTCCATCGAAATTCCTTCCACCACATTCTGGTGTTTTCCCTGGTGTTGTGCTGCTTTTTTCAAATCATGTTTTGGTAGCAATTTTAGGGGTTTCCCAAATGCAGCACAAAGATATTCAGGCCTTAACTATTGTCTCATTTGGTTTGGATGTGTGGTTTTTGATGTGGTTGGTGCTGGTGTAGAACACTGCCTCTCTCCATCACCGGCCTGCCCCTCCATTACCTTCACTATCCCCTTACTCCGCTGTCTGGTGAAACTGACAGAGTTAGGAGAAAACTCTTGTCAGTTTCACCACTGCCTTGTCTGCTCCTTGTTTGGTTAAAGTATTCTTGTTTGTGCCCGTAATGGTGCACACAGATTGGGTTTGGACGACACAATAAGCAACGGTGGTGACTCACCATTGCTTGTCGGGCATGTCGCTCGAACCCAGTCGTTGTGACTCACCATTGTGACTTCTCGTTGTTTTAAACAACGATCAGTCACAACGGTCTGTTCTAGGGTTTGTTTGTACCACAGTGGTTTCTCGTCCGAACTTGGAACAGCATGACCCATCGTAGCACAAGCCCTAGAACAAGCAAGCCACTTGGCAAGAGCGGACAATGCCACTCTTGCCAAGCGGCTGGCCACAGAGCGTGGCTGACAGCTGCCCCCAAGGTGCCCAAACAGCACTAGGAGGAGGCAGCTGTCAGAGGCTTCCTCCGCCCATGCTGCAGAGTAGATTCGGCACCCCCGCCTCCTCCAGAGTAGAGCTCTGGAAGAGAAGGCAGGAGGCGGTGATCTGCTCCATTTGGCTGCTGAACAGCCTCAGGGATCAGAGCACAGCCTCCTCCCTGAAAGGTTTTCTCTCAGGGGGAGGCTGTGCTCTGATCCCCATGGCTGCTCCATGTGCTGAGCAGCTGCGGGACGGAGTCGCTTCCTGCAGTCACCGCTGCCCCTGCCCTCCTTCTCTGCCCTTTGCTTTCCCAGGAGAACCCAGGAAAGAAAAGGGCAGAGAGTGCAGGGGCTTCCCACTGCCCGCTCCACCAGAGAGGTTTACTTGCTGGAGGCGGGGACTGCGTCACCACCTCCAGCAGGTAAACCTCTTGGGCGGCAAGTAGGGCAGCAGGAATAGCCTGCCCACTCTGCCCTTTGCTTTCCCCACCTTGCATGCTCTTATCCTGTTGTGGCCCATCGGTCTGGTTAAGGGGTATTCAACCTGTTCTGCTGTAGGTTACACTGCTCCTAAAGGAACAGGTTCATAGTTTGGGGATGCTCTTAAATCTGGCATTGTCACTAGAGGCACGTGGGTTGCCTCGGTGGCTCAGATCACCTTTTATCAGTTTGTGCTGGTATACCAACTACGGCTAGGGATGGTCATCGTCAAGTCCAGCACTCGACTTACAGTGCCTGGTGATGACCGTTTTATCTCCTAGGCATGTTAAGAACTGTTTTTAGTGCTTTTAGTATTTTATTCTGCTGCTGGTTTTAATTTGATTTTATTTGCTGAGATGCTTTTATTCTTTGCTGCTGGTTTGATCTTGGTTTTATTCTGGACTGTTTTTATTTATTTTATTTTTGTTTTAATGTTTGTATTTTATATTTTCAATGTATTGTACACTGTCCAGAAACTTCGGTTATTGGGCAGTTTAAAAGTACAGTAGATAAATATATAAATCTCTGAAAGCTACTAGCTAATAGATTGTAACTTTGTAAACCACCCTGGTAACTTTTATTGAAGGTCAGTAGAAGTAGAAAAATTTATTGAGTCAATAAAAGAAAATAATTAATAGTTAAATCAAATTAAAAGATTATATTCCCCTCTATTTGACTATGTGAATAATAACAGAGGCATTATCTATGGTAGGTGGATTATCTATGGTTCCATAAAGAAGCACAGTGACCTTTCAGTGGTCCATATCAATTGATTGTGGTTCAATTGCCCTAGTATTCTTCCTGGGTGGTTTTAAAGCAGGGGTGGGCAACGTGTAGCCCACAGGATGCATGCCTCCCTAGTCATTTTTGTGGCCTTACCTTTGCTCTGCTACCAAAATTGTGGTGGTGCAGTGGCAAACAAGTCACCATTTCTCTTTAAGACAAGGCACATGGGGAGTGTGCACCTTGCTTTAAAGCAAACTCCCTAGAAACTCCCTGGAATCTTCCTGGAGGTAGATGGGAGGGGTGTGGCCCCAGGTGTGTGGAAATTGGTCCCTGGACTCGCAGAAGTTGCCAGCCTCTGTTCTAAAGGAAGAAAGTCTGTGCCCAAGAGCATTTTAGTCCAATGGCCATAGTAAAAGTTAGCATTTAAAGAATACCAGTGGTGGCATGCCTGCAGTTTTGAGTGTTTTGGCATCTTCTAAAAATAAAACTAGTTCAATCTAGGTGTGATGTTCAAGCTTGTTAAAGTTCTCTGATTTCTTCCTTGAAGCTTGTTTCAGTTTGTATGTGTTCCTAAATGTGAGTATCTTTTTTTCTGATTGGGAAAAATGTGCATTTTAAAAAGTGTTCAATTTTCCCCAATTACAAAATACGCACTTTTTAAAATGCACATTCTGTCCTGATCACTTTCCTCCATAGGTTTAAGTGTGAAAATGAAGATTTGGGGGGGATTTGCACACTTGCACAAGTGTGCATATGTATAAGTGCACATTTTCAAAAGTGCACATTTTCAGAAGCATGCATTTCTGCAAGTGCACACTTGCTAAAGTGCATTGCTAAAATTTCCTGAGCATTGCGTTCACGGTTGGGGTTGCGAACGGGACATGTTCATATGATTTGTGTGAATAGGAACAAAATTCTCGTACATCCTTTGTTCAACCCAGAGATAACTGAGCCATCAAGCAGACATTTTCAGTTCACATTCTGCAGCTTCAATGCTCAAAGAAAACCTTGCCTCATAACCTGGAACAATAACTGTTGCACGGGCAGGGATAAGGGTTGGCAAGACATTTTAATGCCTCAAGATAGGCTATTCCAGGACTAATTTTGAAAGCAAAACAAAGAGCCAATCCACTTCACAGTCCGTCTTTCCAAGGAAAATTACACTTTACAGCCAATTCCTTCCCTTATAAACTGACTATAATGTAACTTACTAGCTGACTCAACTCCATTTCATCTGAGAGACAGAGGATAGCCTCCAGCTTTTGTCCCTTTCATTCTAATTATCAAGTGTGTACCAGATTAAATTCAAAATGAAGTAGCCGGGTCAGAAAATCTACTTAAAGTTTAATGGAAGTTAATGATTCATTGATCAAACTCATTTATGTCTAATTAAAGCTTTCCTGCATTGGAAAAGACAAGGGGGGAAATTTTATAACGCACCTCTTTCCTGCACATGGCAGGATTGAAGCTGAAGTGAATAGAAAATTCATGGCATCTGGATTCTGTGTTTCAGTCGCACATGGGCTTGGCAGACACAGTGCATATTTAAAGCATAATTATTTTAGATGACTTCACCAAGTGGATTCCTTTGCCAAATGCAATGCTGGGATCCAGCTGCATGCAGCCAGATTGTCAACTAAGCTTGTGTGCACCAGCACCAGCTCCCAATAATTAAGCTCCGAGAGGATTATAATAATTAGGCTGTGCAAGACTTTCAAGGCTGAATCTCAAAGCTCACAGAAAGCAGGAAATAGCGGCAGCTTGAACGGAAAGGCAGATTTCCACTGGAAGAATGTGAGCTCATTTTTAAAGGAGGGCCATCTCTGGCTAAAGAAAATAAATGCCAATGGTCCCCTTCAGCCAGGGCCGGATTAAGGCCAGCTGATGCCCTCAGCACAGTCCAATAATGGTGGTGCCCCCTCGGCCCTTCCATTGCTTAGCTGGCAAGACATTAAGACTCAATAAGTGCTGAAGGTGAAATAAGACATTAAAAACTCAATTTTCTTCAAGGCCACCCCCCCACACACACACACACCAGAACACACAACTATATAAAATATAAACTGTTTTTTATTATATTTATTTCACACTAAAAAGTAGCAAGCAATATAAGCCAATTACTTACTTATAACTAGGGTAACAGAAAGAAATACAAATTTTCATCGCTGGCCCCTTCAGAATCATTATTATCCTCATCATGTTTAAGTCATTCTGAAAATATACCTTGGGAATGGGGGAGAAATTCATTCGGATTGCATTTTATTCCAAAATTGCCTAATCTCACACTTTAAAACCATTATGTGAACCGAAACTCAGTTATCCTTCGAAATTTGCACTTCTCCAAATTTTACAGTGGAGTTCTCCAATCAAAAATTGTATACAAAAATGTGTATATTACAGAAAGATACACACAAAAATGTGTATATCAGTGAAAATCATGTTCAAAATGCATGTTATTAGGAAAACTGATTGCAAAAATGTAAATGGTTCATCTGATCTTGGAGGTGGTATTTAACCTGTTCTGGACAGGATTGCACTACTTCTGAAGGATCAGGCTCACATTTTCTGAGGGTGCCTATTAGCCTCCAGAATAGGACAGCACATCAGATCCAGCCCCTGCTGGACAGAGGTAGCCTGGCCACGGTTCTCCGTGCTCTGGTAACATCCGACTTGGACTACTGCAGTGCATTGTACATGGGCCTGTCTTTGAAGACTGTTCAGAAATTGCAGTTGGTACAAAATACAGCTGCCAGATAGATAACTGGGGACAGGGCATATGAATTGCATCCCTCCAGTGTTTGAAACAGCCCCACTGGCTCCCAGTCTATTTCCACGGACAATGTAACCTTTACAGCCCAAACAGCTTTGAACCTGTTGAAGCACTTTCAGTCCAAGGGCCAAATTCAATTCCAGACATGCTCTCAGAGGCCACATTCCAGTGGTGCGAGCGGATAGACGCAAAAGGGGTGGGGGCAAGAATACCAAAAAATACTAGCACATTTTAGTTTAAAGCTCTTACTGCCAGTAATTAAGCCTTAGGAGAGGCATTTCAGCCCTTTTAAGGGGGGGGGGACCGCAGAAGCCAGGAAACCACCAAATAATTGGTGGTCAGGGAAAGGGGGTCAGGCCTGGTGGAATGGGGCATGGCCGTCTGGGAACCCCTGGATGGTTGGACTGAGACCCCAAGTGGGCCGGATTTAGCCTGTGGGCCTAAGGTTCAACACCCCTAGCTTAGGACTAGGTACTTAAAGGCCTGCCTTGTTCCACATGAACCTGCCTGGAATCTGGATCATGTGTTCTTCTTCAGCCGCTCGTCTCTTGGTTCCCCTGGGATCAGGGGGGAGGTGGGAGCAGCAGTGGCTGGTGGCTCCAATGTCAGTGGGGCGGCGTATCCACTCCGGGTTTCAGTCTGAACTTTAAAGGAGCTATTGATGGTGCTTTACCTATTTTGGGGATAGGACTCAGCACCATCGATAGCTCCTTAAAAGTTCAGGCTGAACCTGGAGTGGTAGTAGTAGCAGGCGATCACTCGTGACCGAGTAAGATTGTCTTCCAGGATAAAATTACAAAAAGAAAATTATAAAAAGAGGAAATTCTAAAAAAAAAATACCGGTATGTGTAGGCTCTAGCGATGGGTCCGTAAGTGACTGTGGAGGCCAATTCTAGATCCACACAGCTTCCCACAGTGAGGACACAGGTTACCAGATGGAAGATGGTCCTGTAAAGGATTCGTCTGACGTGCTTTTCACTTAGCATGTTTCTCCCTTTCACCTCGCACTCGGGCTTCTTCAAAGTCCATAGAACCTTTGTGAAAGGTCGACCTCCAATTAGATGGGCCAGAGTTTCCCAGTTTTCAATGTTTATATTGCATTTTTTTTAGATTAGCCTTAAGAACATCTTTAAACCTCTTATACTGACCACCGATATTCCGCTTTCCATCCTTGAGTTGGGAATAAAGTAACTGCTTTGGGAGACGGCAGTGAGACATTCGAACAACATGACCGGTCCACTGAAGTTGGCGTTGAAGGATCATTTTTTCAACGCTAGTAGTCTTTGCTTCTTCTAGTACGCTGACATTTGTTCGTTGTACCTGGAGTGGATACACCATCCCACTGACATTGGAGCCACCAGCCTCTACTGGATGGGTAGCAACCAGAGAGATGTCCCTTTCTGATTTGGTGCCCCAAGGATGGAATGGTCTCCCCAGGAGATTTGCCTGACAGAAAAACAGGGTCTGTGATCACAGTGACAGTTTATTTATTTATTATACCCCGCCTTTTTTCCTGCAAGGAACCCAAGGCAGCTTACATAGTCGTCGTCGTCGTCGTCGTCGTCGTCGTCGTCGTCGTCGTCGTCGTCGTCGTCGTCGTCGTCGTCGTCGTCGTCGTCCGTCGTCGTCGTCGTCGTCGTCCTCCTCCTCCTCCTCCTCCTCCTCCTCCTCCTCCTCCTCCTCCTCCTCCTCCTCCTCCATTTTATCCCCACAACAACCCTGTGAGGTAGGTTAGGCTGAGAGTCAGTGACTGGCTGCAAATCACCCACTGAGTTTCATGGCCGAGCAGGGAGTAGAACCCGGATCTCCGGAGTCCCAGCAATCCAACACTCTCACCACTATGCCACACTGGCACACATTCGCTTGAACCTGAGTGAGAACTCCCATTCAGACCTTGCTGGTTCAACACAGCAAGGTCTGGACTGAAGGGGGTGGGGTGGCATGTTCACAGACATAGAGGGCGGGGGAAGAGTGCATGGCTCCACCCAGTGCTCAGTTAACACCTGAACAAGGCTAAATTCTGTTTCCTTTCTGGCACCAGAAGAAAACATTTCACTTGCCCAGAAATTTTAGATTTGGTTTCTCTGCTGTTTTATCACCGAATGACTGTTAGCTCTGCGCTTAACTGTTTTATTGGTTTTTATTTGTTTTATTGAAGCAGTTCTGGGAGCCTTCTTTTCTGAAGAGTGAGATATCAACGTCTAAAATAAATACATACATAAAAACCCTGCTGCTTGTTTTCATTTGATTGCTATTGGCTTCATTTTGAGAACCTGTTTGGCGCACTGGCTAGCCGAGCAGGGATGCAAACTCTAAGGGCCAGGGGTCAAATCCAGCCCTCCTGCTCTCCCAGTCTGACCCTCCGATGCTCCCAGATAGCCACACCCCTTCCCCTGGCCCCACCCCCTTTCCTTAACCACCAATAATTTGTGCAGTTCCCCCCCCCCATTCTAAAAAGCTGAAATGCCTCTCCTAAAGCTTATCATAGATTCATCATAGATTCTGCCGTAAGAAATTTAAGCTAAAATATGCTGGTGGGGTTTTTTGTCCCTGCCCCCTTTGCCTTCAGCCCTGCCCACCACTGGAATGCAGCCCCTGAAATCTTCTCTTGGCAACCCCGGGTTCAGCATCTTTGGCTATGATGCTCATTCAGTGGCCGAGGGAAAGTTCCTGGCTCTGCTCCCAATCCAGCTGTATGCAACTAGACATGTATAACAAGTGGGAGCATCGGATGCAGGTACACATGCCTATCCCTAGATGCATCCAACCAGTTGGAACGTGGACGGATAAGCACTGCAACGTGGATGGGTAGATGTATTCAGACCTACACCAGCAATGCATGTGAAAGGTTGCTTGTGCATGTGCTAGATCAGAGTGACTATCTCCCAGCCTTACCTGTTTTGTAGGGTGTCAGAGAACACCTATGGGGATACAGTGAACCCCATGGATGCTGTTCAGAGCTCCTAGTAGAAAGAGCAAGACACAGATGTAACAGCAACTGTATTTTAAGCTGAGAAGGGGACAGATCTGAGGCATTCATCTTTGGTGACATCATTAAGGCCCTACTGAAGCTAGGGCAGTTGTTTTCTATCAATGAACTTGATGGAAAACCAGTTGTAGAAAGCTGAAGAGCTTCCACCCATGCATTTCTCAATGCTCTATTGAACTCAACACATAACCTCTGTAGAGATGCACGATCTTTAAGGGCCCCCTAGTGGAACTTCATCATTCTGGCTTTCACAGCTACCTCTGGCCACTTCTGCAATCAGGTTTAACAAGCAACATTCTGTTTTAAGCTGACCATGTAAAGGGAATGTGGGGGGGGGGGGTGTTAAAAGTTAGGGTATTCATGTGTGAGTTAGGTGTCTGGAAATCCAGTTTCCTGGACCAAATACGTAGTGGGTAAGTTATTGCAAGACTTCAGTTCCTCTCATTTATCCTGTCCAAATGCAGTCTCGGGTAGAGGAGGAGAGTCCATTGAAACAGATGTCAGAAAAAGGAAGTGACAACACTGCTCTAAACTGCCAAGCGTAGGAGATAAATTAGTCGGGGGAGGGGGGAATTCAGGTGATAATTACCAGTGCATTGCTTGTAGGAATGTTCACAGTTTTCATTATATTTCTTAAATCCTTCCTCACAGAGATAAAAATAATTCAAAGGAGCAGAGTGCTGCACACATTAAAATGAATCTGCCACCCTTTCAAAGCATCAAGCAGACATTTGAAAAGGGGGTCCATCTTTCCTGACCAGTTTGTTTCCCTGAAAGTCCTTGGCAAAACATCTTGCCTTCTTCTAAGGCCGCTCTTTGCAAACACAACCAGTGGCATGAGAGCCACTTCCCTGTGGTGCAATCCCATGCCACTGAGGAGCGCATGGAAATTTTCCAATCCTATGAAATTGGAAAATTCCAATCCTGGGGCCAGTTGCTTGGGGTTTTGGCATCTGGGAGAGAGGGTGCCAGTCAGGTGGGAGAGACCCTATGCTATTGGACCTAGCCATGTGGTTGGAATATTTACACACAATGTGAGACTGAACCACAAGGGAGGAGCTCCCACACTGTGTTCAAAGGAGATCAAGCAAATGTTCCATGTGGTTGAGAGCAGATGGACATGTCTAGGTGCCACATTCTCTCCTAACAGAGCTGCTTTGCATTTAGCAGTTGCACGACATGCGGGAAATTTATTAGGCAGAGGGTGTTGTTTTTTTCCTGCCAGTCAGTTATATTCTCTACCTGCTGGATTTCTGCCTGTCATACAGATATTAGATGCTATGGGGGGGGAGAAGATGGGGAACCCTGATCAGATCTAATAAGGCAATTCCTATTTCCTTTATACCCCACTCCAAATAAGAGCATTCTTGTCACACTTGCGTTGATGCCATTCACTTTTGATGGATGTAGCGAATCACAGACCTTTAAGGAAACTGTAATTACTCTTTTGGAAGATTTACATCATCTGCAGAAGGTCATTAGCAAGTGCCTAATATGCCTGAAGTACCTCTGAAAGATTGAATAGGCCCGAAGCAAAGGTGCGTCAGGATGAATAATCATTCATAGGTGTTATGATTTTCTACCCATTAATATTGTCTCGACAACTTACGCATCAAATATTCAGTAATTAATAACTACTGTAGCAGGTTTAGGGCCATAAAACTAAGACTACATTCATGTAAGATTAGGTGGCTAACAAACAGAACCGAGTAACCAGTTCTAGAGGAGGGTACAAAATGAATTAGTTTACTCTCTGTGTTGTGTTTTCAACCACGTAAAACAAGAAAGATAAGCCTCCTGAAACAAGGGGCAGAATCTAAGTCCACCCACAAGCCAGCAGGACCTACTGCTAGTGCAACAGGGAGCGAGTGGTTAAAAAGCAACCAGAAACAAGCAGAAACATTCAGTTCTGGAACAGGGCAGGTCAGCGGAGCTTGCAAAAGGAAACTCTGCTGACCTTTCCTGATCCAGAAACAAACGTTTCTGCTTTTTTCCAGGATTGCTTTTTAAACCGCTAGCTTTCTGCTGCATGAGCAGTGGGTCCCAATTCATATGACACTAGAGATGTGAAACCCTGCAGAAAAAGCAGAAAAATTTGATGGGAAAACCATGGGGGGCGTTTTTGTTTGGGGGGATGGGGAAAAACAGGGTGGTTTTTTCCCCCAGTTTTGGGGGGTGGGTGGGGGAAAACCCTTTTTCCAAATTGCTCTAGTTTTTTTCTAGGCCTTCACATCTCTATATGATACTTCTTCCAAAAAAATTTTAAAAATGGGAACATTGCACAAATCTGATATATATGCATTGGGTTGGATCTTGTGGTGCTATTCTGCACACAGAAGTGCTTCTGTTCATGGAAAGGCCTCTGATCCACCAGAGGCTCCTGCTAACTGAAGGGAGGAGGCAATTTTTCATTCCTCCTCCCCGATGCAGTCCTCCATTCCACATCTCATGCTCTTCTGAAGGGTCCCTCGCTGTTCCAGTGGGTGCAAGGTGCTGCAGAGGAAGGGGGAAATGGCAAAAAAAAAATCCAACCTCCTCTCATCTTTTAGTGCAGGGGTGCAGAGCCTCAGGCCCAGGGGCCACATCTTGCCTTCTGGGAGCCTTAAGCCAGTCCCTCCTGGGTTCCCCAGAAGGCCACACCCCTTCCCCTGGCCCCGCCCTCTGGCCCCCACCACCCTTGTTCGGTGGTGTCCTGGCTTTTGTACAGTCTTTTCCCCATTCTAAAAGGTTGAAATTTGTCTCCTTAGGTTTAGTTACTAGCAGAAGAGCTTTAAGCTATAATATGCTGGTATTTTTGGTTAAAAAAAAAATGTATTCTTGCCGCACCCCTTTTGCCTTCAGCCCCATCCACAACTAGAATGCAGATCCCCAAGAGCTTCTCCAAAATGGAATTCGGTCCTCAGGATGAAAAGAAGTTCTGAATCTCTGCTTTCACGAGAAGCAGGAGCACCCTTTTGGTGAACAGAACTCTGCTCATGGGATTTCAGGATCCAAAACAAAAACATAATTCCCACATCACACATTACTTTGTGGAAGTGGTAGGATGTGCACCTTCTCCTCCATAGTGCGTACAGAGCCCCCAGCTGGGGCATGAAGTAGTCCTTCGCCTTTTAGAAATGTATTTCCACAATACTTATCTTCTTTGAGCCACGTCACATTAGTGACTCATTGTCATTTTGTGATCCTTGGGGGATCATGTCCCACAAGGCTGGGGTTGGGTTGTTTTTTTTTTGTTTTTTTTTTAGTAGATTGTGTCAGTTTCAGTTTGGTTTACATTTACAATACAGGCAGTCCCCGGGTTACAAATGAGATCCGTTCATAAGTCTCCTCCTCCTCCTCCTCCTCCTCCTCCTCCTCCTCATCATCATCATCATCATCATCATCAGGCGATCACTCGTGACCGAGTAAGATTGTCTTCCAGGATAAAAATTTACAAAAAAGGAGATTTTAAAAGGAGGAAATACTAAAGAAAATTGTGTAGACTCTAGTGATGGGTCCGTAAGTGACTGTGGAGGCCAATTCGTCTGTCTTTAAGTTGAATGTGTATGTAAGTTGGAACAGAAGCTGCGTAATGTTTTCAAAGTGTTGCAAAGTATAGTGCATGCATTTGTAAGTACGAACCATTGTATTTAACACAGATTTTTACATATATGGCAGTCCATTCTTAAGTATGAGTTGTCCATAAGTCCGGACATTCGTAACCTGGGGACTGGCTGTATTCTCCTTGTTCCTTGAGTCTCTCACATACCCTGGCAAACATGAAAACAGCACATCAGTATTTATATGGCTATATATTAATTTCCTGTCTCTTCACAGGATGGATTTAAAAAACAAAACAAAAAAAATAACACTAAAAATAACAAATACCAACAAAGAAAAATAAGCAGTGAGATTTTGCCTTACTTACTTGTCAATACATACTACATTCATCTGAGATTTTTCATGGGTTATCATATTCACTGTGTTTCCCCCCCTAAACAAAGGAACAAAGGAAGCTGAGGTTATTTGTGAAGGCAAAGCCATATCTGTCTGTGGCAAATGTATTTTTAAAATATTGGAGAAACACTGAAAGGAAAAAGTTTATTGCCACCCTCTCCCATTGGATTCTTGTAGCCTTGAGTAACAGACAGCTCCATAGCTCATACAAAACATTTCAAACATTTTAGTCTGCTTGGCCTGCATTAAAAGAGCAGCCACTGGTTCTTGATACTCTTTGAGCTTTAGATTTCACAGTTCAAACATTGCTAGCAATTCAATCAAATGTATTCAGGTGATTGGATGCAATGGAGGTCAAGACTCTGAATGCTCAAATAGCTGTGCAGAAGTGGGAATTTATTTGTTTTTAAATTTATTTTTATTGTACATTTCAACAAAACAAAACCATAAAAAGAGAGAAGAAAATCAAAATAAAAAATATGACTACATAAATTTGAATATAAATCAATTATACATAAGCTTCAACAAAGGCAGACCAAATATCCAATATGTATCCATTCGAGAGTGGTGTCTGTATGCCATCCATTCAAATGGTGAAAGCGTCATTAGGTCCTCGATCCATTGCATTATAGGAGGAGAGCATTTATCCTTCCAATATTGTAATATCAGTCTTTTAGCTGTCAAAAGGGTGCAGAAACTCCATTTACGTTGACCATGTGTTAACTTGGTAGCAGGTAGATAATTTAAAAGAACATATGCATCCGTAAATATTAAGGAATCTTTCAATGCAAAGTTTATCTGAATTATAACCTCCTTCAAAAAAGGGGCAACTACTGGACATTGCCAAAACATATGATTAAATGAAGCATTAGCAGTATTACACCTCCAGCAGTTAACTGATTTAGACAAATCCTGATTAAAGAGCCAGTGTGGCGTAGTGGTGAGAGTGTTGGACTGGGACTCGGGAGATCCGGGTTCTAGTCCCCGCTCAGCCATGAAACTCACTGGGTGACTTTTGGCCAGTCATGGACTCTCAGCCTAACCTACCTCACAGGGTTGTTGTGAGGATAAAATGGAGAGGAGGAGGAGGAGGATTATGTAAGCCGTCTTGGGTTCCTTGCAGGAAAAAAGGTGGGGTATAAATATAAATAAAATAAAGAGATGTTGCAGCTAGGGGTGGCCGATCTGCCCACCACCCGACTCACTTGGCACTCGGCGAGCACTGCCACTGCGTCTGCCAAGCCAGGCTGAAAGCGAGCGCCAGCTGAGGCACTCGCCGGACTTCTGGGTTCCCAGCGTTACGTTTATTATGTAGAAAATGGTGTAAGATACATTAAAAGCAGCCGCAATTTGCATAACTTGAGCAAATCGCGGTCATTTTTAATGTATCTTATGCCATTTTCGATGTAAAAAACATAGCACCAGGAACCCAGAAGTTGCTTCCCCAGCTCGGCTCACAGGAACACGAGTCGAGCCAGGGAAGCAGGTAGGCTGAGCGGAGCTCGGGGGGGTCAAGCCCGGTGAGTTTGCCAGACTTCCACCCCCCAACTGAGCTCTGCACACATCCCTAGCAGCGTCCAATAAACACGGAACAGGAGTTTTCGCTGAATAAGACATAACCTAAGATCCATTAACGCTTCAGTTACAGACACCAAAGTGGCAATCCATTGATTAGGCAAAATAGGACAGTCCCGTTTCCTATTCTTCTTAAGACCCTGTGTATCATATTTATTCACTGATAATAACTAATTATAAACATGGATCATGGATTGATGAGACTGACTATGATATGAAGCTGTAAAAGTGACTGAGCCAAACCTAGATTCTAACAAATGTTGCAAGTGCAAGTATTGCCATTCAGTCATAGCAGGCAAATCGTATTTGGCACACAAATCTGAAAATGACAAAAAGTCATAACCAAGTTCACCTCAACAAATTGATCCAAGGTAAAAATCAACTTATCCATCCAAGTCTACCACAAAAACATTGTCCTGCCAATTTTAAGTCTGGATTTCACCATAAAATCAATTTAGCATGAGAAAATGGATCAAAATGTAATTGACGTGACATTAACTGCCACACATCTCTAGCAGCCAGAACTGTGGGAGGAACCCTATCCATTTTAATATGTAGAGAGCCTAATGCCGTCCATTTGGAAAGAGGACCCAGGCAAGAAGATTCCAGAACTGACCAAGATGGAAAATCTAATCTAAGTGGAAAAGACCTAAACGTAGTACAATTGAACAAATAGACCCAATGGTATAAAGCAAGATCCAGAAAGCCAACCCCACCTTCTTTAATGGAAAGTTGAATACTTTTCAAGGATATGCCTAGGAGGACCCCCCAAAAAAAATATTTTTACGAAACAGAATTAATTTTTTTGGAAATGTTTTCCAGGTATGGATAGGGGAATTCCATGTATAACAAAGACATTCCAAGGAATAATATTCATGTTAAGTGTATTAACCTTACCTCACAAACACAAATTTAGTGATGCCCATCTGTCTATATCCCATGAGATCTCATTAGTAAACTTGTTCACAAAACTTGAGTGTTTTGTGAGTGGCCAATATGCCCCCAATGTCAGCCATTTTATGAATGAGCAAGCCTCTCAATTAGCAGCCATTTTATGAGAGTGCCCATGACACTGTCAAAATTCCAAATGTGCCCAGCTACCCGAAAAGATTATGGACCACTGCTCTAAGTAGAGAAAACTGTTTATTTCAAATTGTTTTTCTCCTCCCCCACATGCCTCTCAAAGTCCTCTTCCCCTTCTTCCCCATCAGCCAGTTTCTTTCATCCCTCCTTCCTGCTGCTTTTACATTCACTTCCTCCTATAACAGCTTCCCCCTCTTAGCATTTTTTCCTTTTCTTCTTTCTGGTGGGGGGGGGGCAGTCCAGCTTGGCCCTATGGAGGAGCCTCCACTGTTGCATCGTTAATCCGTTGGGCATGGTGGTGGATGCCCTTGGGCTGTGACAGACAGTTGGACTGGATTGCCCTTTTCACCCTGTAATCCAGGGGTGCGGAACCTCAGGGCTCAGGAAAGTATCTGGCTCTCTGGGGGTCCCAATCTGGCCCTCTGAGGTCCCCCTAACCAGTGATCATGTCCTTGTTTCCCAGCTTTTGTGCAGTTTCCCACATTCTGAAAGATTGAAATGCCTCTCCTAAGGCTTATTTATTGGCAATAAGAGCTTTAAGGTAAAATATGCTGGTATGTAACCCCAGAGAGCTTTTCTGAAATGGGATTTGGCCCTTGGGCTGAAAGAGGTTCTGCACTCCTGCTATACACCCAACTCAGACATTTACTAGGCAGGTGTGAATCTTTTCCCAGGCTGACATGTTCCTCGACCCTCCACCATGCTGATAACAAGCATCATGTGTGGCATGCATGCTACATGTGGATGGCCCAGTTGTAAAAGCTCGGTTTGTGCGATCTCTCTCTGCTATTTTTGAGTGGGGAGAATAGTGAGTATCAGGCATCTCATCTGTGGTTATCTGCATAATAACAGGTTGGGGAGGCGCTTGCTCCTTTATCACGAGAAGACTCTCATTGGCCCAGTAAATATCTGAACCAGGCTTATGTTTCTATTGGTCAACAGGAATTAATGATTCATAGAAACATTCTTGGTAGTTTCCAGAGAGATAGTTGTGTTACACATACCCTCCAACATTTCACAGATGAAAATAGGGACACACATGTTAATTTGTAAGTGGTATGGTTAAGCAACATGAAGGTGTGATCAAGAGAGTGTGGCCAGGCAACATGAGGGCGTGGCCAAGGGTATGGCCAGACAACCAAAGGGCATGGCCAAGTACAAAGGTTATTAGAGGAAACACAGAAAACTGCAGTATTTTCTCGCTCTCATCTAGAACCTGGGATTATCCACTAAAGCCAAATGGTGGCATATTTGGGACAAACAAAATGAAACATTTCTTTGCATAGTGCATAGTCAAACTGTGGAATTCACTGCCACAAGATGTAGAGATGGCTGCCAACTTGGAGTAGACAAATTCATGGAGGTTAGTATCTAGTGTCCCTTCTCAAGGCATTATATTACTGATAAGGCTATGATTGGATTAGTCATGATGGCTACATAGCACCTCCAGGATCAGAGACACCATGCCTCTGAATACCAGTTGCTGGGGAACATGAGTGGGAGAGTACTGTTTCCCTCATGTCCTGCTTGAGAGCTTTCCAGAGCATCTGGTTGGTCACTGTGGGAAACAGGATGCTGGACCAGATAGGCCTTCCAGTAGGGCTCTTTTTTATGATCTTATGGTCTTAACCTAGCACAGAGAGGAAGGCAAAATTTTAGTGGTGTAACTGAACCAGGGGGGGCGCCTCGCCCCCGCCTCGATTCTCCACGGCAGCGGGGCCCCCGCCTCGATCTTCTGAGTGGCGCGGAGCAGTTTTCCGCGCTGCTTGAGCTGCCCTCTCCGGTCCCGTCGCGTCATTTCTGGTGCCGGACAATTTCGGTCTGCTACGCCACTCGAGGCTCGATGATACATCGCTAGAAGGCATGAACACCTTCTCTTACAAGAAGATGCAAGCCCAGTCCCCATATACAAACCCAGGTTGCTTAAGTGTATGCAGGGACTTGGTTCGCAGGAAGATGTCCTTCCTTTTGTCTGTTAGACTTATGGGTTGAATAAGGCAATCTGGAGGTTAATTTTTGACAGCCAAGTTCAGAGCACAAGCCATTTAAGGGCACAAATTCTGTCATTCTTCAGAATAAATTCATGAGAAGCTGCCCATTATAAGTTTCTGACCATCAAGGGCTATTCCTGGAGTTCCGATAGGAGCAAAGTCTAGTTTTACAGCCTGATGCTATAAATGTTCATTCAAAAGCTACTTCCACTTCTTTCAATGGGGCTTTACTCTCAAGGAAGTGGCCAGGATACTGCTGCCTTATAGAAAAGTCCTAGGCATGATCACTCAGAAGTATGTCCCACGGAATTCAATAGGGCTTACTCCCAAGTAAGTGTACAATTGAATCACACTATTAGATTTAGGTACATTCAATAATAAGGTGTCAAGGAGGGTCACCAGTATTGACTATGCTTTGTGAAAAGACTCAGAAGGCCTAACAGGGTTTTTTTTCTTACTATGGAGAAAGGGTATACCTTAAATGTAAATGTATTCTGGGACAAAATATTTCAACCTTATTCTTTTTTTAAAAAATGCATGGTTAGAGGTTAATAAATATTTTTCCTTTCCACAATTCATATATCTTGCATTTGAGCACATATGTCCAGTATTAAACACTGAAACTCCATGTTTTAAAGCAATTGACAACACTGACCATCACATCTTGTGGCTACAAATTGATTATGCATTGTGTGACGAAGTATCGTGTAATTGAGGGATAATTGTGAAATGCTGCTCCTTGCTAGAAGAAAAGGTAGCAGCAGCAGCACCAGTGCTAGGATGACTTTCCCAGAATTATATTATTATAATTATTACAGTACATTATTATATTATATATTATTTTATAATATTTTATAAGTGGTTTTTGTAATATTGTTTTTACCTTACTTAAACCCTTAATTGTTGATATCTGGTGTTTTTCATGGGGGGGGGGGGTCAGTGCTTGCAGGGCAATCTCTTTCTTTTTGTTTTAAAATTGTCAGGATTGGCACAAATTCAACAGGTGAAGCTTACCCACCCGCCCCACATCCCCAAACATGGAGCTTCACAGAGAAGGGCAAGTTTCTTGCATTTCCTTCTGACACTGTATCTCACCTGTTAGAGGCACAGAGTCAGCTCAGTTAGAAAATAAAATCTTTGGCAATATAAAGATAGGAATCATGTGATAAATTCCCTCATTCACCTCTCCCTCATTCCAAACCAGTGGGTACAGCCTCCACCTCCTTTTCTTTTCACCCAGCTAATCCCTTCCCCATAGCAACGTGCAGCATATGGACCATGTGTGCGCACAAACACACACACACCCTCACCTGGCCCTCCCAGTTTAGCAGCGTCTGTCTCTCTATGGAGACCCTGCGGCTGTTCGAGCCTCAGCAGAGCTACTCTTAAAGGGGTCATGGAGAAAATTGCAGCTAAGCTAAAACTGCAAGCTTAGCTGCAATTTTGTCCATGGCCCCTTTAAGAGCAGCTTAAAGTAGCTGGGAATTCAGGACTCTGCGTGACAAAGTGAGCAGCCGTGATGGCTTAAGGGTTTTCGTGATGGTCCTGGCATTTTTGTGGCAATTGGAGACTATGGTGTTAGTCTGTGCAACAAAAACAACAGAGTTGTGCAGCAAAAACTATGAAGAGTCTAGTGAACCCTTAAAGGCAAACATATTTATTCTGGCATAAGCTTTCATGGACACTATCCAATTCATCACCAGAATCAATTTGTCAGTCTTTAAGGTGCCACAAGACTCTTTGTTATTCTTGGTGGCGTACTCTTATCCATCTCTTATCAGCCAGCCAGAATGACTTCTTCATTATCCAGTCACTACAGCTATTCCTCTATTACATTTTTACAGTATCAGAGAGGGACCCTGGCTCAGTGGTAGAGCATATGCTCTGCATGCAGAAGGAATTGGGTTCGGAAGGAAACTGTACACAATACTGGACTAGATGGACCAATGGTCCGTCCGACTCAGTATAAGGCAGCTTCCTATGTTCCTATGTATATAGTGCTATCAGCATGTGTGGTGCTTTGCAGAGTACAAAAGGACAGGTTCCTGCCCCATGGAGATTGCAAACTAATGCTCTGAACCTGTCAGTTCTCCTCCATGATTTGCATCCATTGGGCATTCTTTGTCCTGTAGGATGGTAGGCTTGGCATCAGCTCAACGTGATATGGAACTGTACCCAGCTAAAGAGAGGCCTATCACTTTGCCAGACCTTGGAAGCTATTGCGATTCTGAGCATTAGGGAATTCCTCCCTTTTGATCTGATTAGAAGATCACACACTAGAAATGCAACAAACTGTCATTTTTCTTCTTTCAAGTCACAGGTAAAATAATCCTCCCCACACCCAAAAAAGGCTGCAGTTGTAGGAAAAACAGAAATTGTACAAACTGCATGGGCAGATGCAATATACGCATTCCATTTGCCTTTGTTCTGGTAAACTAACCATACTAACTGGGAGCAGATCAGTTTAGTACAGACACAGCAAAGAAGATAAAAGATGTTACCCATTCCATATTTCCTACAGTAAAAAGCCTTGAAAGTAAAACAAAAAAAGTGGTGTCTTCCATTTTTACCCACCTCTCTGCTTTTTTGCTTATTTTCTTTTACATAAAAGAATTCACACTAGCTTTTAAAGATGAACATTTAGATTGCTAGTATAATAGTTTCAAGTGCTTCACCCTGAAGGACATATATATTCAATTACCCGCCACCTGCTTTTGATATACTATTAGATTGCTTTTATATGAATACTAGCAATTTTTAACCGGCGTTGCATGGGTCGTCATTTTCCTATAGGCACTATTTGTTTGAAATTCCTTAAGGTAGCTGTCCGCTGTGAAATCCCTGTTCCCCCCCCCCCAAGGACTGCACAATGAAATCCCTGCTTCCCCCCATGACTACACAATGAAATTCCAGCTTCCCCTCTCCCTGGGACTATGCAACAATGAATTCCCTGTTTCCCTCCCCACCAGTACTACACAATTAAATCCCTGCTTCCCTCCCCCCCGGGACTATGCAACAATTAAATCCCTGTGTCCCCCCCCCAGGACCACACAATGAAATCCTTGTGTCCCCCGCCCAGGACTACGCAATCAAATCCCTGCTTCCCCCCTCCCCTGGGACTGCACAACAATGAATTCCCTGTGCCCCCTCCCGGTACTACACAATGAAATCCCTGCTTCCATCCCCCCCTAGGACTATGCAACAATGTGTAGGCCCTGGCTGCGGTTCATATGAACATTCTTTTGGACATAGTAGGGATTTGCATATCCGCTTCTGATTGGGCCCCTGTGGAGGCAGTGCATACCAACATTCTATGTGCCGGTTGGAGCTATTTGCATAACGCCTCCTGAATGGCCCCTGCGAGCATTCCAGGCGACACCATTGGCTCTCATCTATTTTGGGCCGTACAGGCGCGGCAAGGGTTTTTCGGAGATTTTAATCCACCAGTCTTTGTCCTTGGGTGATGGGGAGTATGCGTGCCATATTTGGGGCGGATCCGTCCAACCGGGTAGGAGCCAAGGCGACGCAAACCCGTCGCGCGGACCCACGTACATACGGACAAACATTCACATTTATATAGTAGATATACTATACCATGTCTTTTCATTTGAAAGAAGTTTAAAAGTTTTCAGACCACTTTGCTCAACACTGAAATGTAGACTCTGTGGTTCCTGTATTTATTCTAAAACTATGAAATACCCTGAATGCAGGAAATGAAGGGAACAGAAGTTCAATGAAACTTGCTGCAATTTAGCAGGATGTGAATTTTTTGCTGTTTACCATTTAACTGTTTAGGCCAGGGTCCCCAACCTTTTTGGACCCATGGGCACATTTAGTAATTTGAGAAACTGCTGTGGGCACCACCACAAAATGGCTCCCATGGAGGAAGTAGCTAGTCACATGATGGCTGCCATGGTGGCCTGGCTAGTCAAAAGACAAGTCATTCACCCAAGAAACTGAGTACAAGCAGAGGAAGGGTCTGAACTTTGATTTCAATCCACATATTTGTCCCCATAGAAGCACAACAAAATACCCCTTTAAGGTTACAATCCTATTAACATGCATACTCAGAACTCAGTGGGAATTACTTCTGAGTAGGCTTACATAGGATTGCTCTGCTCATCCTATCCACACACCCCTTTCCTCAGCCCCAAAGGAAAGGAAAATGCCCCCAGCCCTAAAACCAAAGAAAAAGTTTTCCCTACCTTGACCCAAGGCTCAGCTGCTCCATTCCCCACCTGGCAGTCCTACCTCCTTCTCGGCCATCAGAACTCCCACCTGGAGACGGTGTGTG
The DNA here is from genome assembly GCA_021292165.1 of Shinisaurus crocodilurus. NCBI lineage: Eukaryota > Metazoa > Chordata > Lepidosauria > Squamata > Shinisauridae > Shinisaurus > Shinisaurus crocodilurus. The sequence continues at coordinate 77,287,249 of CM037879.1, read as the reverse complement.
TGTGTGTACAATGAGAGAAGGGGCTTGGAAGGGGGAGAAAAAGGGCAAGGCTAGGGTCTGGGAGGGAGGGGGAAATAGTGAGAGGAAGAGCAATATGTTGGGGCCCAGCTCCAGCGCTGCAGTGGGCCTTGTAGTTTATAGCCAGAATCTGATCAGAAGTGAGCAAGAAGGGTTGGAGCCTATTCAGTCTGTGGAATGTCAGAATCAGTGTGAGCTTATCTCTGTCAGTGTTCTCAGGGGAAAGCAGGTGAGAGGCAACTTACTCCCGTCCAGCTGCGAGCTCCGGCCTTGACAGGGAAGGAAGAACCTAACAGAAGAGGGAGTGGTTTTCAGGGGTATCAGACAGGTTGAAGCATCTCCTAGAGGGCAGAAGGGAGATGCTCTGTTGGGGCAAAGGACCTCATTGATGGGCTAAAATCCCTTGTCAGATAGTTGTTTAGGAGGGCTTTCAGAGCCACACCTTCACTTCTAAGCCAGTGCCCAGGCTGGGAGCCTTTGCTAGAAACATTCTCATTTTCACTGCCTGAAATCCTTTCTGTTTGGGCTCACTACCGTCTGAGCCTCTTAAGGCATTCTTCACATAGACTCTCCTTCCAATTTGGACTCTAGTCTTGTGAATTTTGTATTGTTAAGAACCTGCCATGAAAAGTACTGCTATACTTTTCATAGAATGTGATGTCTTGTTTGCGATGGATTGTGGATCTTCATTGTTGATAACCCAGTTGCTAGATGGCTTGGACTGATCCTGACTTTTGGACTTTTCTATGCCTGGACCCAAGTAGCATGGAGATACCAAGGTGGAAGCCATAGTTGTCGAAGTCTCTCTGTGTGTGTGATTCCTCTGGACTAACTCTTGAACCTGTTTTGACTCTTGGATGTGAAAGGCCTTGACCCATGTAATGTGGAGGTTCCAATGAAGATTTTGAGGTTGGCGTAAACCTTTGCATGTGTGGATTTGCTCTGCTTCTAGAACTCTTGTCTTTGCTTGCCTGGGAAAGTTGTCCTCAGGATCATTCAAGCCCTTGCCCTGTATCCTGAGCCGCAGAGTTTACAACAGGGAAACCAATTGTCTGGATCGCTGACCTGGCTATAGTTATGAACTTTGGATTCTTAAAGTTAATCCAATTGTTGATGGCGTCTATAGCTAATTGTCACCAGCTATATGAGTTCTGAAGCCTGTAACCATTAAGCTTTTACTGTGCGATTTGTTACAATAAAAGAGTCTCACTGATTTGGGGTCTTGTCTCAGAATGCCAGTGTGTGTGTTTGAAGGACTGGGCCCATGACACAAGGCTAAGAGGGAGGAGAAACAGTGAGGTAAAGAAGTGGGGAGAAAAAGAGGGAGGCTCAGAGGGAGGGAGAAATAGTAAGGCAAAGGGGTCGAGTGGAGAGAAAGAGAAAGGCAGGAGGCTAGGAGGGGAGAAACAGTGAGGTAAAGAGGTGAGGGGGGAGAAATAGCAAAGCTAGAGGCTGGGTGTGGGAAGGGAGGGGGAGAGAGAGAGCAAAGGGGAAAGGTCTGTGTGGGTGGAAGAAAACTGGTTGGGCCAGGAGTCATCTCTTTTCTTCTTTTCCTGTATACCTCACAGCTGATCAGTGAGGAGGAACAGGAAGGAGAACCTGACACCCTAACAATAAATGAGTTTTCAATTAAAAATAATGTTTTTGTATGGGGCAGGGAGTGGAGAGTTCCGTGGGCACTGTCTCCATGGCTTCCACGGCAAATGCTGTGCTGGGACCCCTGGTTTAGGCTGTAAAGGATTACAGGGGTGGGGAATTATCCTGGTCCCAGGGCCAGATTGCCTCCTGAGACTGCCCCCTTTCTTGATGAATGTATCGGTCCATCTGTGAGCGTTTTTGGAGAACATGCTCTCCTGCTCATGTTCACGTTTGGGGTTGCAATCGTAGCATGTTTACATGACTTGCAAACAGTAGCAAAATTCTCGTACTTCCCTAGCATAAGGACTCAGCTCAGCATTCAAAGAGGAAGTGTTGTTCACTGTGCTTCCTGCACTCCACTCCCATGGTTTAGAACAGTGTTCTCCAACCTTGGGTCCCCAGATGTTTTTGGCCTACAACTCCCAGCATGCCGGGAGTTGTAGGCCAAAAACATCTGGGGGACCCAAGGTTGGAGAATACTGGTTTAGAACAAGGGTCAACATGTGGCCATCCAGATGTTGCTTGACTGCAACTCCCATCATCCCTCACCACTGGCTATGCTGGCTAAGGCAGGCCAACATCATCTGGAGGGCCACAACTTGCCCAACCCTGGTGTAGAAGGTGCTTTCCAGCAAAATCTCTAGACTTTGAGCACTTTTAGACAAATTGTAAGACAATCTTTTAAAGCAAGAATTACTTTGAATTTAAAAAAAACAAAAACAAATGACAAATAATACCAACTCCTGTTTGTTCTCCTCTGTCAAAAACGCTGTGTGTGTGTGTGTGTGTGTGTGTGTGTGTGTGTGTTGTAGTCCTTTTTTTTACTGTGATCTTATCTCCATCCCAACTACCTCATTCGCTCATTCGCTCTCGTCCCTTTTGAGTACTGTTGTCAAAATGACTTTGCTCAAAAAGAGCTACTCTCAGTCCTGACTTAGGTAAAGCCGTTTTTCTATTTTATTAGTCTCATTAGTATTCTACTGCCCTTTAAATGTCACAGGTTCAAGAGCACAGCTGTACATATCCTGGAAATATTTCTGTTTGCTGTAATAAAGCACAAGGATACAATTTCCTGGGACACAGATAAGCTGAAATGGTGGAATGTGGAAGGAGAGAGGCTGAGACTGCTAGATGGGAAACCAGGGTGAATGAAGAAGAGGAAATGAGGATTTCTAATGTCCTATTGTGACACTTGGTTTATTTGTGCTGCCTCTGACTAGAGCTGAAGGACTTGTCACTGTCTCCCATTCAAGGAGTGGAAGGAAAAAGAACATGCGACAGATTCCACTGCCTTTCTTTGAGTTGCATAGCACATTCTTATTATTTAATTTGACTATTTAATTTAATTATTTAAATGACCCTGGTGAGGTCATTTTAAAGGAGGAGAAGCTTACAAGAATCCCCTGGTGAGTTCCCCCCGCCTTCTTTTTAATGGATAAACTAAAATGTGCCTGGGTTATCATCAAGAGTAAAGTAGACATTGCACTTTGGCAGCAAAGTCAGGGATAAAACAATCAAAACCATGAGTCTGCTGTTGAGAAGGAATACCAGTAGCTGGGGGGGGGGAGGGGTGTCATGCTTATATGGCCAATAATGAATATATGCAAAATTGTAGTAACACACCTTGGGTTTTATCCAATGTTAATCTAACTTAAGTCCCATTCATTTCAATGGATCTTCTCTAAGTAGGACTAACATTGGATACACAACCCCTTATAAGGAAGGGAAGAAATAGCTACTTACAGCCAGCTGCTACATCCTCTCACTGTACTACAACACTATACATTTATTCCAACTTTTAATCCTAGCACGTCCCATGGCTCAAGGCACTTTAAGATAGGTAGAGTGATAGATGATAAATGCATGCACACGTGTCCATTCTAATACGTGAGTGCATGTGTGTGCATGTGTGTGTATACAGGCACAGTCATATTAGGCCAGATACTTATGTATCACCAATGAAGAGGAGATGCATTACCAAGAAAGAGGATACACATTTGCATACACTTTGTATATGCTAATGTATATGCATAGATGCAATTTCAGCAACAAAGAGTGTAATTTAAATAGAAATACAATATAGATCACCATGGTGGGGATGACTGTGATCAGGTGACCCCGTGTGCTTGTTCAGTCTGCTGCTGTCCAGGTGCTGCTGATGGGCATCTTCTTCAAGGCTCAGCTCGTCCTTCTGATGGTTGTTTTATCTTTAAACCAGATTTGGCCTGGGCAGGCCTTATAGATTTCATAGATCATAGAGTTGGAAGGAGCCTACAAGGCCATCGAGTCCAACCCCCTGCTCAATGCAAGAAACTAGAGGAGGGGATCTCCCATCCAAGTAATAACCAGGCCTGACCCTGCTTAGCTTTCCACGCTCAGACAAGCTGAGCCAGCGTGAGCCACAAGCCTGTACTCAAATACAGGACTATAAAAGCAGGACACACAGTCACCCATATATATATATATATATATATATAGGGTCACACTTATAGGGTCTTTATGTTATAGTATCTTACATTTGTCACTTTTGCTCAAATAGGGCAGCTCTGGCACTGCAAGGTAAGAGGCACCGGGGGGGGGGGGGGGAGACCTTAGAGGGTGACAACCTTCTATGCTGTGCACCAGCACTGAGAAGGCTGCTCATCATCATCTACTGAATTACAGGAAAGAGATAAAACTTTCTGTTCCTCTGTGTACTTGTGCAGAAGCCAGGAGAATTGGCTGCCGCCTTGGGGCCTGGCTTAGGCTGCATTGCAAAGCATCATCCCAAGCCAGACAGTGAGAAACAGCATGTGTTGATGTACCCTTGTCCTCTACTGGGGGGAATGTCAGACATGATTAACATGCCCATAATGCTGCCCATACTCGTTTGCCCAAAACAGGTGGTTAGCTTGTTGGAAAATACCCTGTCCTTGTCTTTGCTATTTAATATCTGGACCCTGCATTCACTATGCTTCTGTTCTTGGAAGGTAACTGGACATCTAGCTTGTTGTGATAGTCACATTATGTTAGTTTAGTTTTAATTATACCTTGTCTTTCCACCAAAAAATGGCACTCAAGGTGGCTAACAATAAAATACACATTAAAAACAAAATGTTGATTAAAACATAACATACAAACAAATAAAAACACCATTAAAAACACAGTGATAAAAGAATAAAAGTAGATAAGTGAAACCAAAATATCCACTTAATGGATAGAGGGAAGGGATCTAAAAAACACATAACATGATGAAAAAATTGACTCCAACCTTACAATCCTCACTCGGCTTGGCTGCCAGAGAACATACTTTTCATAATATTCTGAAACATCCAGGCTTCTTGTGAGCAAAAGAGCAGTCGGCACCCAAGAGCAGTCGGCACCCCAGTAGTCTCAAGGTTCCACCCACCAGACCCGCCCTGCCAAACTGTGCAGATACACTAATGCCAGTCATACACAGGACGCCTCCCTCTCCTTGAGTCTAGCATACAATAAGCCCTCTACTCTGCTCCTCTCACCAGCCTCCAGTAGCCATTATTATTATCCCTGACCCTTCCAGGAAAAAGTTGTCTGTGTACAGTAACTGGCATTGTGAACTTTAAGCCACATCAAGAAACTAGTGACAGCTAGTACCTGCCAGGGCCAGCTCCGGGGTGGATAGGGGGTGCAGTTTGGCCAGGGGTGACTGGGGCAAGATATACTCAGTGGGGGCCCTTTCTCTGAGTGCCCCCCTCTTCTTCATCACTCTTGCTGCTGTCCATTCAGTTGACGTCCGCTGGGCCTAATTTGCATGGCCACCTCTGGGGAGAGGTCAGTGAAGGGCTGCTCCTCCTCTTCACTCCATACTCACTACTCATGTTGGGGGTGAGCAGCCAAAACCTCAAGCCATATATGGGTGTATGACATAATTGGGACCACAGAGTCTCTGCATCCTAGAGCAGACACCCTGTGGGCATTACCCAGACCCCCTGGTGCAGGATGTGGGCGTAGCCAGTGCCTTCTCTTCCTGCCCCGGGAAAACAGTCTCTGAGCCATGAACTTGTAAGTGCAGCATGTTTGAAGATGTAGCTGGAGAAGCAGTTCTGAACTTTTCCCAAGTTCAGAACACATCAGCTACCAGATGATTCGTGCACAACTGCAAATACTTTCTTAAGCCTGCCTGTATCCAATCTGCAAGATCTGAGTGAGTAAACTCTGTTTTTAACCTCCAAAAGACTGTTTGTCTTATTGGTAGCATAAAGGGGGAAACCAGGTACGGACAGCCTGTAATTGCCAAATGCTGTTACTGCTTTAACCAGCAGCTCCACATGCTCACGTTTTTTCCGCTGTAGTTGGGGTAAGCTCTGCTGTACTCGCAAATGCAAGAGGGGAGAGATAATAACTTTAAAATATCCTCTCCCAGCTCTTTTAGCAATCCCCAACAACTCACACACTCAGAAAGGGAAGATGAGCAGGCAGTGGCAGCAAAGACAGGAAGTGGGCAAGGCAAGCCCCCCCCCCCCCCCGGGCTGGCAGTCGGCCTCCTGTTGAGCCCTGGGCTCTGGCAGGTTCCCAGTGACACAGGCAGTCCTCAAGTTAAGAACGTCCAACTTACAGACAACCCATACTTAAGAATAGACTTCTGGGTTCCCTGGTGCTATGTCGTTTACGTAGAGTACATAGCATAGTATATTACGCAATTTGCGTAATTTATGCAATTTGCGTAATTTATGCAATTTGCGTAAATGCCGATTTTAACGTACAGAACACTATGCTGTTCCGACTTACACACAAATTCGACTCAAAGACATTCTTAAGAACAGAACTCGTTCGCAACCTGGGGACTGCCTGTACTTACTCTCTAATGCAGGGTTGGGGAACCTCAGGCTCCTGGTGCCAAATCATCCCTCTGAGGTTTCCCAGAGGCTCGTACCCTCTTCCCCTAGCCACAGCCACTTTCCCCCAACCACCAGTGGTTTGGTGGTTTCCCAGCTTTTGTGTAGATGTTTTCCCCAATCTAAAAGATTGAAATGCCTCTCCCAAGGCTTAGTTACTGGCAGGAAGAGCTTCAAGCTAAAATAGGCTGGTATTTCTGGTAGCTTTGACCTTTGGCTCCACCCACCACTGGAATGTGCCCCCAAGAGCTTCTCTGAAATTGATTTCGGCCCTCGGGCTGCAAGAGGTTCCCTACCTCTGTTCTAATAATAATAATAATAATAATAATAATAATAATTTTATTTATATACCGCCCAACAGCCCTGCTAGAAGAATATCAGAGGATCATTTTAAGAGACGTGGAACTGGTGTTAGCAGGAGAAGAACTGAAATTCCGGTCCCAAGTAAATTGTTCAAGTGATACATTCAACAAGTATTCAATTTCTGTCAAATCTTTGTTCCAGACTAGGCCTTTAGCAGTTGCTGTTTCTGTGCTTGCTTCTCTGAGCCTTTTCTTCTGCTGTCTTTGCATATTTGTGCTCTCCTCTGGGCACACGCACGCCACATTTTGACATGCCCATCCCTCGGAAGGGTTTATCGCTTAATTTCAATAGGCCTGGGTGTACAGAGCTTGTAAAGATGCATCTATGTGACACGCACTCACACAGATAATTAGAAGTAAAAGTCTGGGAGTTGCTTGTAAAAGCTGCTTTCCGCCTTCCTGGAGAAACACAAGCGTTTCCTGGCAAGAGTACAGATTTTGCATTTGTGCGACACTAGCTAAGAGATAAAACCCCAATAAATGGGTAAAATTTATGTGAGCTGAACATCCTTTTGGCAGGAAGAAAATAATGTTTCAGCTTTATAAAGCATTCTACTGCTGTTCTCAGGGCCAAGAAAACAACACTAGCAAACTTTGGGTAAAGCTGCCCTAAGCCTATTTCAGACTGAGAAGCAGATCAGATGAGAATAGAAAGAACAATTAATATAAACTCTTATAGCTCCTTTAACTAATCAAAACTTTTATGGTTGTCTGTTCTATCTAACCAGGCAAGAAAAAAAAGTTGCAGTAAAGGTGATGGACTTTACTCTGATATTTGAAAATATATGTACACGAAGTTAGTTAGGACTCCATCAAATACTTATTAGCTGTGGAATCTAAATAAAAATAGGGATTCAGTGGTAGACAAGTTCTTCTTGCCTACAACAACTGGTGTCAGAAATTGTGTTAGTCTTCAACAAAAAGATAGTGGTTTGGATCCAGATTTAGGTAAGTGCAGCTGAGCTGGCGAGAGGGATGAACTGCTCACAGAATGTGTGTGTGCCCCCAATTGTGGGAGATCACCCCTTTCTCCTGCATCACAGTCCACCCCATTCAGCAAGCTCCCCCAACTCTCTGTGTAGCATTTGGGGCTGGGGCTGGTAGGGCTGCCATGGGGGAGACCGGGCACAGAAGTCTGCTTCCGCCAACCCAGTTGCACATATCTAAATCTAGGTCCAACTCCCTGTTGTTTTTCTGCAACACGATTACCCTTCTGAAATTCTAATGAAACGTTTCAGCAGCATTCTCCTCATTTTCAAACATCACCATGGCAAATTATAGTTCCCATCACAATCTAATTTCTTGCAAGATTTCAATGTGAGATCCTGAAATTTGGGGGTTCAAAATTGCAAGATCTCCCCCACTCCAAATTTCAGCAAACAGAATTCTTTTATTTCATTTTATATTTGGAGAAATTGTTAGTACTAAAATGTTGTCGGTAATGCAGCCTCCCTTAAACAGTACTTGCATGCATACCCTGGCTTAACTTACTCTGGGAACTGACCTGAGGATCAGCATCTTCCACAAATGGAATGTAAGATTTTAGTCTTCCCTTTTTCTCCTTCTACCACATCTTGTCATTAATCTATCAAAGAGGCCGAGAGCACATGGCTAACTCCCTACTAGCTTATTGAAGTACCAGCAAATCACAGAAATACCAACAAACACGGGACTACCTCACTAATTTACTGAGGTCCTGGCACTTATCTGTTTGTTTCCACTATTTGTACATGACACTTTAATTTTCTTGAAAAACACACCACTTCCTTTCCCTACCCCACACACCCCAATTTCAGGCACTGGCTGGTTCACACATAATGTTCGAGACTCAGTTATTAGAACCAGTGATAACGTTAGCACTCACACATCACCAAAAAAAGAGAGGAAATGCATCAACAAAAACAGGACAAAAGAGGATACATATTTCCATGGCATTAAGATATGTGTATGTATACACACACACACACACACACAGAGAGAGAGAGAGAAATAATTACTAGAAAATAAATAGAAATACAGTACATATCAACATAGTGGACAGAACTTTGACCAGGTGACCTGTGTGCCTTGCTCAGTCTCCTGCTGTGACTGTCCAGGTGCTGCTGGTGGACAACTTCAAGGCCCCTGCTGGCTCTCCCCTCTGATTGTTCTTTATCTATAAACTTGACTTGGACCAGTAAGCCCTTCAAATAGAGCAGTGTTCTCCAACCTTGGGTCCCCAGATGTTTTTGGCCTACAACTCCCAGCATGCCCCAGCCAGCGTAGCTGGCTAGGACATGCTGGGAGTTGTACGCCAAAAACATCTGGGGACACAGGTTGGAGAACACTGAAATAGAGAATGCCTTCAAAACTGAGGGAAGTCCTCTCGTCCTCTATAAGCAGGACATATGGTCACTGTGGCTGTGTTGAGAGGAGCATCACAGATATAATTTTCAGATAAAACTCATAGCGTTTTTTTTGATGGAGTCAGTGCATGCATACAACTGCCAGTCACCAAATATACAGTGATGAAGTGTACAGAAATCAAGGTACAGTCATACATACATGTGTGAACGCTGCTTCTTCCAAATGCGCCTTCTGAATTATGATGACCTCTAAGCAAACAAGCAACACTTCTCCAGCTGTGTAGCAGAGCTGCAGCCTCACATTTTGGCTGGGTTGGGCTTGAGGCTGAAATCAAGAGCTGCTCCAAGGCTTTACAAAGGCAGGTAGTAGAGGGGAAGGGCTTTGAAAAATGTGTTTCCTTCTGGCCAATGTGGAATAGCTGGTAGATGCACTTTTCTTCTGCACTTCCTCAATCCCCGTTCTTAACCTGGACACACCTTCTGGCATTTGGTACTTTCCTTAACTAATTCCCTCTCAATTTTGGAAACCTCACCATTTCATGAACCTCAAAGTATCTGGATAAGGAAGCTTTAGCAACCATTGTAACTGTGTGAGGAGAAAATTAAAGTGAACTGTTAACGCGGTTCTTTTCCAGCCACTGCTTTTTTCAATCAACCCCCTCACACACACACACCTCTGCCGATTTAATGTTTTCTAGGGCATTTCTAGGGAAAGCTTAAAATACATGACACTTTTTCTTTAATGATGAGGTTTGGCGCCCGGGAAACCAGGAACAGATATAGCCACACGCGTAACCCTTGTGACCAGTCTACTGTTTCAACATTAAGACCATATTTTCTAAGCTGTCCACATGATTGCATTTTGAATCCAAGAGCTTTTGAATATATGTATAGTACTTGTTCTGGCCAAATAGGGGGAAATGATTCCTCCCCCCACCCCCCGAGTGACAGATTCCTCTGCGGATGAACTCTGAAATGTGCAGTGTCATTCTTATTGTGAAATGACAGTTCCCATAACACTTACCAGGAAATAATCTCCTTTCGACTCCACCTGTTCGACACATGCAGCAGAATGCATTTATTTCATTTTATTTTAAAGGATTTAAGGGTAGAACAAGACAGGATGAAGTGGTGAAAAGCAGAGGTGGTGAAATGGACAGTACCACTCCGGAGTGCAGCTGGATGATGATCACATTGTGGTAATGCTCTGCTGCACTTGCTCTGGCTACTCCAGATGTGGTTAGCACAATGATAAACACGTTTTAGGAATGGGAAAGGCACTTTAGTGTGTCAGAAGCGGCTGGACTTGGAGTGCACCTTCACTACCATGAAAGCACATGTAGTATTAGTCATTATTTATTTAGGGCACGATCCGATGGAACTCGGAGGATATGGGGCATCCTGTGCAGGACGGGAGGAGCACGGAGGTGATCTTTGCCTCCCCGCTCCTCCCACCCTGCAAATCAGCTAGACAGCCAATTCTGGCTTCTTAACTGTGGCGCTTTGGACAGGGAGGGAAGCGGTTGGAGCACCACCAGGATACATTGTATCCTGACGGACCCGGTCTCCTCCCCTCCCCAGCCGCCGGAACACCTTCTTTACCCCTTCTCCAAGGTTGCGTTTATGACCTCGGAGACACAGCTGATACAGTTCTTTCCATGCCGGCTGCAAGGTGGGGGGAAGGTGATCCAATCCTTAAAACTCTAGGGAAGAGCCACAATTGAGAGTTGATCCAGTGTTCACGTAGGGATAGGCTTGTATAATCGAGCCTCGCCGGGCAGAATGAGGCCGAAATTGGCCCCGCTCACGCCCGGCAAGGCCTTACCTTGTTCTTCGGGGCGGCTCGCCCTCTCCGCGGCGAGCCACCTGCGCAGCCCGTTCCGTCCCGTCGCGTCACTTCCGGGATGGGAAATGACGCAATGGAACCCTGTGCAGGCGCGCTGGACCCCTGTGGCGCGTTCTGCGCCTGCACAGGGTCCCGTCACGTCATTTCCAGTCTCAGAAGTGAGGGACGGGGCCTGAGAAGCCCGATCGAGCTCAGAAAATCGAGTCAGGTCGGCGCCCCCACGGAAGATCGGGTCGGGGGCGCGACCCAGCCTTGGAGCCACCTCTACATAGGGATGTTACTTTTGCCCGCGCGGGCATGAGTGAGGCCCGAACTTGGCCTGCTCATGCCCATGCAGGCTCTCTGTGGCGAGCGCGGGCCTACCTTTCTCCTTGCCATCTGCGGCGAGCCGTCCGTGCTGTCCGTGCTGGTCCCGTCCCGTCACTTCCAGCGCGGCAGAAGTGACGGGACGGGACCCTGCTCCGGCGCGCTGGACCCCCGCGCTATGTTTTTGGTGGGGAAAACCAGGGCAACAGGGCTGTTTAAGCCCTGTTGCCCTGGTTCCCCCCGCCAAAAACATAATGCGGGGGTCCAGCGCGCCGGAGCAGCAGGATGTGATGCAGCGGCGGCAGCTCCAGCGGCGGCGGCAACTCCAGCGGCGGCAACTCCAGCGGCGGCTCCAGCGGCGCGGAGAATGCTCCGCGTCGCTCAGAAGAGCGAGAGCTGGCCGCCGCCACCGCGGAAGAACGAGCCGCTGAGAACTTCGAGGCAAGCTGAGGTGCATGTAACCCCCATAGTGTTCAGTTTCCCTGTGACATCTGAATCAGGTGAGGTTGTGCAAGTCCTGGATCAGTGCTTAGACTCAGTAATGGGCCGGATGAGCTGAAGCTGAATCCTGGCAAGACGGAAGTCCCGTGGGTGAGTGGTTCCTGAGTCTGGGAGATAGGCTCATTGCCTGTTCTGGATGGGGTTGCACTCCCTTTGAAAAATCAAGTTTGTAGTCTAGGGTACTCCTATCATTCTCACCGGAGTCATAGAATCATAGAATCATAGAAAAGTAGAGTTGGAAGGGGCCTACAAGGCCATCAAGTCCAACCCCCTGCTCAATGCAGGAATCCAGGTCAAAGCATCCCTGACAGATGGCCATCCAGCTTCACCTTGAATGCCTCTAGAGTGGGAGAACTCACCATCACCCAAGGTGCATGGTGGCTCAGAATGCCTTTTACCATCTTTGACTGGTTCACCAGCTACAGCCTCTCCTGGACAAGGATAGCTTGGTCACAATGGAACAGGCACTAGTAGAAGATGGGGCTAGCTAGTGCAGAATGCAGCAGTTTGGCTGTTGTCAGGAGCTGCCCCTTTTCAGCATGTGCAAATCCTTTGCTGAGGGAACTGCACTGGCTGCCTATTCACTACTGGGCCAAGTTTAAGGTTTTCCTATGAATGTATAAAGCCCTAAATAACTTGGGACCAGGATACTTCATAGAGCGCCTTCTCCCTCATCAACCTGCCCACTGACTGAGGTTAGCAGATGGCGTGCTCCTGCTGGTTCCACATGGCCCTATGGCCCTATTGGAGTCCACCCAGAGAAGAGCCTTCAGTGTGGTGGCTCCATTCCTGTGGAACTTCCTGCCTCTGGAGGTCAGGCAGGCACCAACACCATGTTGTTTCTGGTGTCTCCTGAAGTCATCTTTATTTCAGAAAGCCTTCCTTGGTTGACCAGCCATGGTTTTTATTGATATTCTGTTTTAATATAGTGTTCAGGGCCGGTGCTACCATTAGGCCAACTAGGCGGCTGCCTAGGGCGCATGGCTAAATGGGGCGCAGAAACCACACCAAATCAGAAGCCTCCCTGGTTTTTCCCCCTTCGCTTCGCTTCTTTCTCTCTCCGTGTGCCGGTCTCTTCTTCTGTTTTTGTTGTCCCCAGGCTTGCTTTCTCTTTCTGTCTTTCTTTCTTTCTTTCTTCCTCCCGCTCTCTCCCCCTCCTCCTTTTCTGTCCCCACTGCGGCTACTTCAGCTCTCTCCTTTTTTTCGCCGTCCTCCTGCTGCCACTGCTGCCGCTTGCCCGAGCCTTATGCCACTCCTGTTTCTTTCGCAAGTGGGTCTCTTTAGCAAAGTTGCTTTCTCATACAGCACATGGGGCGATAAGGGGAGGAGAAGAGGGGGGCGGTTAGGGAGGGAGGTGGTGGTGGCGGCGGCGCTGGAGGTGGGTGGGGGGAGAGATAAATTTTGCACATACACACAAAAAAGAAGGTAAAGGGGGAGGGGAACAAAAAGAAGAGAGAGAGAGAACGAAAGAGAGAGAAGGGGTCAGAAAAGAAAAGGAGGGGGGGAGAAAGAGAGGGAAGACAGACCAGAGAATCCCTGTGATCAAATATGCTAAGGAGGAGGATAATAATTTATTATGATAATAATTTTTTTAGGTTTTGCCAATTGACTTTTATTTCATAATGGGCATAGGGCTGGAGGGAGGGAGGGCTCAAGTGGGAAGGGGGGGCGCTAAATATCTGATCTTGCCTAGGGCACCAAACTGCCTTGCACCGGCCCTGATAGTGTTTTATGCTTTTTATTTTTTTTGTCTTTTATTGTTCACCACTCCAGAACCTGTATTGATGTGGAGCAGTATAGAAATATTGCAAATAAAATAAAATAAAATAAATAATAAAATCAATAGTCTACTGGTTTTGGATCTTGACAAACTCATCCAAGGTAAATGTGCAGGTCAATTTTCCAATGGGAATCTGCAGTGTTAAGTCTCCCTAGGGCAGGGGTGAGGAACTGGCAGCCCTTCAGATGCTGTTGAACTCCAACTCCCATCATCCCCAACTAGCATGACCCGTGCTTGGGGTTGATGGGGCGGTTGGAGTCCCACTACATCTGGAAGACCGCCAGTTCCACTAACCCTCCGCTGCATCATTTGCAGTGTGAAGTGGGCCGTGATCTCTTAGAATTGGCAGGGAATGGGAAAGGCTCAAGCACTTAAGAAAGGAAGGTCATTTGAACTGAGAGAACATGCTGGTGAGTCCCAACTGAGCACCTTGACTACAGAAATGCACATGGCACACTTGATTTCTACCCTTGGGTGACATCAAGAGTCTTTATTCACCAAATCCTACAGAGCAAATAATAGGGAGAACTAAAGAGCCGCTTACTGAGAAGAAAACAGTGCAGAATTCTATTTTATGATCACCTTCTGAAGCGGTAAAAAAACACGAAATGTAATATATACCATTATTTCTCTCTATCCTTGGAGCTCAGTTCCATACTGGTTGTCCCAAAATGTCTTAATAGAAGTCAGTCCAGAGAATCACAGTCTGTGTTGTAACCAATGCCAAGAGAAAAGGTCGCACCCTTTTTCCTCTCCTCTGTATCAGCCCTCCCAGCACTCTCAGAGCTGGAGTCTCTCCCACTTCACCAAACCAGCATTTGGAACAGGAGATGTCTGGAATTCATGCTCATCATATCTAGTAGCTCAAGTCTCAAGCCAGTGCCCTTCTATTCTAAGATGTGAGCAAATTAATGCATGCCTTCTTGAGTATCTCACATTTAACATTGATTTCATGTCACTGATTGTAACATCATTGATCATTCCCAAAGTATACAAGATGATGTACAGACCAGTCGTATGAAGTCAATACCTGGAAATGTCCCGGGCAAATGAGCATGTAGAATCATGGAGACTGGTGGCGGCTGCACCTGCTCATGCCCATCGTGGATTGCATTTGATGGCAACAGCCATGATGGCCTAATTTGGTCTAGCCACACTGAATGGCACAGAAAGAGGCAGAGAGGAAGCATGGCTGGGGCAGAATTAAGATAACACTAGCCACCATGGGCAGAACTAACTACAGTGATGCCAGCCACCATGGGCACAGCCATGGATTCTATGGACCTGATATCTAGTGAAGTTTATTATAATGAAATTGTAGTGGGCAGGACATATTTTCCCCCACTCGCCAGCCACAGGATAAAATGTAGATACACTGACACAGCCAACACAGTGCCATCATCACACTCACAGCCATGCATATCTTTGGAATCAAGTCTTCCGATAATATCATGTTATAACTCCAGGTTTACTATAAGTATGAGGCACTATACCTGGGGTGAGGAAAGATTCACCAACACCTTCATGGTATGACCACATTGATTGGACATAAACATGGCTGCGATGGGATGTAGCACCACTACACATGCACTGATTTATTATGGTGATGATGAAGTGATGATGACGATTATATTATTATTATTATTATTATTATTATTATTATTTATCATCATCATCATCATGTATATACTGCCTTATCTGTTACAAAACCATCAAGGCCTTGTACAAGTCAAAACAATAAAACCTTGCAACAATGAAAAACAAGAACTTTAAAAACAACAAAAACATTAAAACAGATATATGCTCCCAAAGTCTAGATATGAGGTACAGATCCAGACTGGTGAGGAGGAAGAGATGGGCACTTAACTAAGTTGCCCCCATGGTTGGAGGAATCTGAGTCCCACATGTGCAGCCAGCAGTGTGGGAGTTTCTTCAGATGACGCAACCTCATGCTATAGGGATGCACACGTGATTTATGTGTTTATTTATTAATTTACTTAATCAAATTTTATATCACTTACTACCATACATAAAGATATATCTACCGGTAACAGGTTTACAGAAATAGAGATTAAGATACATCATAATGTTACCATATGGGTGGAGCCAATGATGTGGGTGTTTTCCTTGCAGTAAGACTTCCATTTGGAAGGGGAGACAGCAACAAAGAGACAAAGACCCAGGTGACTGGCCCCACCCATGCAGTTGTATTATTCATATGTGCACTCCTGCAACATGGCATTGTACCACACAAAAGTGGGCCCCATGCTGATGGTTGTGCCTGCGAAGAGGACCTGAGAAGATACCTGAATGGAATCTCTGTAGAGATGGCCGGGCATGCTTCCAGTATTCCCCAGGGTCCTAAAAACAGCCTAACCTCCCCCTCTAAAGTTTGCATCCATTCTTGGACAGTGAGCTTTGCCTGTCTTTAGAGACTGCTGCAAGTGTTAGGGAGCAGCTACAGGGGACATTTTCTATGCGTATCTAGTTGTTGTCGGGGGAACAGCTAAGCGCATAGTTTGCACTTGCATGCACAATTTTCACAGCGGATCCTCACCATTTTGTTTACCTTACCGTAAGCGTCCAGTCCAGGGCCCCAGTCCAGATTGGGAACACTGCACGGGGCTACCCGTGCACTGGGTGGGTTTAAACTTTCCCAGCCAGCCACTTTCCTACATTACCACCAAAATTCCCACCACCGCCACTGTGGGGACTAAAAAAGGGGCAGACTCTATTGGCAACAATGCATTTGATGCAAGAATTTGGCCACCCTGAGGTAGAACCCTCTCTGAGGCTGAAAGAATTGTCATAGATCTCTGGAACCCATCAGCCATCTAATTAATCTGAGTTTTACAAACAAATCTAAAAGGTGATCAACAGCCTCTCTTTTGCCAACATTTTGGGTCAAAGTATATACAACATGGAAATTTCATAATTAGATCTGATTGTGAAGACACAAGGGGTTGCAAATTATATCAGCATGCTGAGGTAGTTTTAACCTTTTCCCTCCACAACAAAATTGTCCTCCTGGCTGCTGTTTGTCCTGCAAAGTAATTTCCCTGTGGAGCAAACCTCTGTCTGGAGAGAGTGATTTTGATGAGGAAAATTGTGTGGGGAGAAAGGGTGAAACACCCCCTCTCCCAGAACTTCTGCTCCAATCAAAGTGGCAACCCACCCACCCCATAGACACATTTCATTAAAAGGAAACATTTGAAGAGCCAAACATGGATCTCCCATCTAATTTATAGCTTAGCCTTTATTCTCCCCAATTACTACTGAATTTGGAGTTCACATCACATTTCAGGAATGATGTACTGAAGGATGATGGTGGTAATGGCACCTTTGAAGTTGATTCTCCTAGCGTTATGTGCCAAGATAGTTGCAGCTATAGGGTTTTGTCATCCTTCAGCAAATGTGGCCTAGTTAATGCCCTTCCTCTGATCATTTTGAAAGCCTAGTCAATACATGTATATTCTAGAAACTGCACAAAACCATTCTGTCATTGGGGAAGTTGTTTCAGATGGTCTGAGGCCAACTCCGCAGCTATTTTTAGCTGGCTGGTTTAGCGAACTCCATCCCTTGAAAAGAGATACTATAACTTTTTAAAGGTAGCTAATGAGATTAAGGAGTGGTAAAGCTGAAAAGGTTACTGTTCCTGACCTTTTATAGAGGCCTACCTGTCTTAGCGAATTCGCTAGCTGTGACAGTTCTGCTGAAAACATTGGATTCCACATTCCTTTGCCATCACAAGGGAAAACAGCATCTCCGACTTATTGAAGAACTGACTAGTGGCACATGGAGAACAAAGGAAGACCACTCAATACTAAAGTAACCCAGCTAACTAAAGGAGAAGCAGAGGTCTCCGTGACTGCAGGATACACAGAGTAAAAGAAGGTACACAGAGTGTCAGTAGTCTTCCTAGAGGCCTTTATAGGGGATAAATAAAGCTTACATACAGGCAGGCAAACACAAATACACACACACACACCACATTTTCTAAAAAAAAGAAAATATCCTAGAAGCACAACCTATTAGATTTTCAAGACACTGAATTCTATGCTTATTAAAGAGGCAGGCAACCACATTGACTTCCTAAGATCTGTGCAAATGTGTAACAAAATGCAGCATTTAGACTACTGCATATCTTATAAAGAGTATAAAGAAACAGATATAAAGGAGTATGTGGAGCTGAATTTCAGACAGGGAGAAGATTATGGGCCAGTTCGCACAACCCAGGCTGCGAGCGGGGGAGGCACCACGGCGCCGTCCGCGGGATCCGGTGGGGCGCCACAGACGACCTGTGTCCTGCACGCATGGGCGGACCCCGGTGGAGCCAGCAGTTCCCGCACCACAGTGCGGGCCTCCCGGCGCTAGGGGGAGGGGGCTCAGGATGCCCAGAGGGGCTGTTTGCCCCTACAGGCTGGAGCGGCCGCAGCTCCAGCCGCTCTGGGCTGCCGGCGCCACCTCTGTGCACCCCCCCCCGGGACAGCCACCCGCTGTTCGCACGGCAGGGTGGCCACACATGGTAGGGGCTTACCCCTCTACCGACCATTGTCACTTTGCATGCGTCTCACATGCGGCCGTCCCGCGGGGGCACCCCCGGTCGGCGTTTGCATGACACGGGAACTACGGGGGACTTCTGCTCCCCCGTGATTCCCGTGTCGTGCGAACATGCCCTGTGTGAAAACTTTACCCCTCTTCCTGGCAGCTGAGGTGTGGTGTTGTAGCTAGGGCTGTGTTCGTGTGTGTGTGCGTGCGCGTGTGTGCGTGCGTGCGTTTATATCAAAATGTGCCTCCTGCTTTGTGTGATTTTCTACACATCATCATCATCATCATCATCATCATCATTATTATTTTATTATGTAAAGGAACTGCAGTAAATACAGACATCACCTGAAAATAGGTAAACTTGGCCTCTACCTTCTAGCACCCAACCAAGTGCCCGGCACTGTCAGGGAGTATGTGCCCCACCCCAAAGTGCTGAATGCATGTGTTTTTGTGTTTGCAGCACTTTTTTAAAATGCATGGGTGCAGAACTGGTCTCATTCCACACATGAAGACCCATTTCTTCATACAGATCACCGTTGCTGTATCAGGCTGGCCACAAGGGCCCCAGACGGAGACTTCAGTCCAGGCTGATCTACTCTGCTCAACATGGATGATAGGTAACACCACAGCTGGCTTTGTAGATTACCCCACACCCCTATTTAAAGGTGCAAAGGAAGTCATTCGGTGTGTGAGCTCTCATCTTGTCTCATTCCTGAAAGTTTTTGCAGAACAGACAGTACTCTTCTCTTCAGGCAGTGCAGGTAAGCTCTGCAGCCTTCTGAAATATCACATGCATCATGTCCCCTCCTTATCTGTATTCCAGAATGAGTATTATTTATGTGATGTCAGATCAATCATAAGCACTGTGGGTGTATCCCAAGGTGCTAAATGCATGGTTCCCGCCTATGCAGCATGGGATACAGCAGAGCAAAATTCCATGTGCAGAGCAAAATTCAGAAAAGCAATGTCCACCTACCTACCTTCACATTCACATAGCTAAGTCATCTAAACATCCCAGTACTTTGTCTTAAATGGGCTATAGATTGGTCTCCAATTGTACAATAAGGCCCCTTTATTTCTTTAATAATGTTACTAGGAAGCTGGCATTCATCTCATCGTTCACATTTCCATGGAAGTAGCCAAAAAAATATGTTTTGTTTTGTTTTTAAACTGATAAGGAATGAACCTGTGATCAATGGTAGCTTGAGCAAGTATTATACAGCGTCATATACCCAACCCTCCTGTGTCCAACTTTATACACACTCAACCTCTTCACACTTTACAAAAGAATGTCTATAGCTCAGGACCCATAGAATAATGCAAGATAAAAAGTTAAAATTGTACAAGGTGTTTGTTTTTATGTAAGTTTTCAGGACAGACAGATCAAACAGTAGAATGTACATTAAGGCTCATGCAGGCCAAGGCTGAATTGAATCGAAAACCTAATACTTGGTTTTCTTAGATATATCACAAGAAGAAACAACAACACTACTTAGGAATGGGGGAGGAAATCATTCATCAGGCATTTTCATGCAAGCTTACCTAATTTCACACTTTCAACCCACTATGCAAACCGAAACTCCATTCTTCTTTGAAATTCTCACTTCTCCAAATTTTGCAGTGGAGGTCTCCAATCAAAAATGTGTACAAAAATGTTTATATTAGGGGGAATAATGTTCAAAATGCATTATATTAGGAAAATTGCTTGCAAAAATGTGTATAATAGACAACAATGCATTCCAAATGCATGTATTAGGAGACACATGCACAAAAATTCTTATGAATTTTCATACAAACATTTTAAAAAATACAATGTTAAGGTTCGGGACAAACCAAACATAAGACTGGAGAAATTCTCAAAATCTGAGATGAATTGAAGATTGGAAAAATGAGGAAGTGAGAGAAATTGAAATGGACAGATTTGTCCGACCCTAGGCCAGTACTATGGGTGAATGTTTCCAGTGAAATGAGTAGATGGTTGAGAGATGCATTGATAAGAGGGAGATACTGTTGGTCTTGCAGGGTCTGTTTGTAAATGAATCATTAATTGGAAGTCCCCACTTGGCAACTTGCAGGGCCTGGTTTTCTTTCTGTATGAGAAATTTCCCTGGTGGCATTAATGTGGCAGCCTCCTCCCATTTCTACCACCAACCTGCTCCTGCACTGTGAATATACAAAGCAGTAACCACAGAAATTAAGGAAGATTCACAGCCTATAAAAGTGCTTGCCTGAGCTTTCTGCCTACCAGTACTGAAGGCCCTTCCAATTTAGCAGAACAAGATACTTTATCTTCATGATGACAATTCGGCTACACCATTCAACCTTCTAAACACTACATAGATCATGTCCTTATTATCTGTATTCCAGGAAGAATGTGATCATGTTGTACAAGGTCAACAGACACATCACTAACAATTATTACCTTTGGCCAGCATTCACATTACTTAGCATCTAGCATTACATTTTATGGCATGGGACAGCTGCAAGTCACTCCTGTAGCTAAAAAAATGTGGCATGGGAAGGGTGAATGCACATTACAACCCCTGAGAAAGGTTGAAATCGTTGCATAGATGCTCCCAGATCCCCAGGAGTACCCATATATCAAATATATAATAACTGTTCTTATGCAATATGTTAAGACAGTAGAGTAACTCACAAGGAGCATTGCTGCAAAAACCTAACTGAGAGAAAGGAGCAGTCAGATTTCAGACCAGAACAAATTAAAATCAAAAGGAAAACTACAATGATATCAAAGTTTCTTCTCGTGTTATGTTACTCTGTATGACTCATGTTCTCCAGTAAGAAATTGGTGCCAAAAGGTTGAAGAAAAGTACCAGCAGAACATGTGATTAGTGAGATACATGTTTCTCCACTTCACATATTATACCTTGAGTAATTATCTGGATTCATAGATCATAGAGTTGGAAGGAGCCTACAAGGCTATCGAGTCCAACCCCCTGCTCAATACAGGAAACTAGAGGAGGGGTCTCCCATCCAAGTAATAACCAGGCCTGACCCTGCTTAGCTTTCCACGCTCAGACAAGCTGAGCCTGCATGAGCCACAGGCCTGTATACTCCCTTATGTGAAGAAAGGTGAGTAGGAAAGGTACTGGTCGGGTCCCTAATCCAGGAACTGTGTCCACAATTTTATTTAAAGGATCTGTGTATCAATGTATGTGGAACTAGGTAGGAGAGTTGGGGTAGCAGACAGGAAGAATAACTCAGTGACACAGAGGGAAGGCTTAAGAGAATAGCTACCAGGAAGTGACTCGGCATTTACAGTATGGAGACAAAGCAGGAGGGATGCAGAGAGTGAGGAGTTAGAAGCATGCTTGTTAAAGAAATAATTTTATTTTACAGAACTTCTGCCTGATTCTTAAGCGGTTGCAAAAACCACTTGAAACAATCTGCAGCATGAACAAAACTTGTTACATCTGCAACAGCACAACTGTGTTCGTCTACAGTTCCCATTCATTCAATGGGACAGTTCCCATTCATTCTCTTGCAAACATCTTGAAGGAATGTACACAGTGCCCTGTAAACATGCTATTTGTTCTAAGTATTTAACTGTTCTTTTTCTTTTCTTTTTTAAGGGAAGTAGCAGTAGTTTCTGTAGATGGGCAAATCATCACATGGAGTCATCCAGAATGACACAAAAGTGCAGAAGAAAAGAGCATCCCTTGTTTCTTCAACAGGTAATGTTTTTCAGAGGCACCATCATTCTGGCTTTCTTCCTCACCAAATTGGTACAAAAAGGCAATCAAAATATGTTGCTCTTCTACACTTGCTGGATAGCATCAGGAATGTCTGTTAAATCACAGTCATTTAGGCAGGTGGTACTACAAAAGGGCAAAAAGCAAAATAGCTGGAAAAGTACAACACTGTACTCAAAAGATGTGAAAAGAAAAATGCAGGACACACAAAGCTGGAGACAACCCATCATTAAACAAGGAAGTGATGTTTCAAACCAATAATGCATGTGCAGTGTTATTCTCGTACAGTGTTATTCTTCAGGCCTAGGAGAGGAAATGTAAATGTGATTCTGGCTGAATCCTCCTCCCTTCCCTTCAGATATTAATGGCTCTCCCGTCCCTACCTCTTAGGCTGTCTCTCAACAAATTTAAAAGGTACGCTACATTTTATTACCATAGTGGCTATATACAAATGACCATTTACCAAATGGTAACTTACCAAGGTGTGCAGGTAGCCATGTGGTAAGATGGTCATCAGTTTATCAGTTATTACTTACATTTATTCACTGCCTGTCAACCTAGCCCTCTAGGTGTCATACATACAACGAAGAAATTAAAACATAATACAAGCAATACGATAGAATACCATATAAAAATACAGCACCAGCACAAAAAAATAAAAGCACGCAGAGAGAGTGAGAATAGTTCCATAGAGGTTTTTAGTCACTATTTTGCCAGTGTTTGCATAGCAGGTGTTACCTCTAATATCAATTTTTACCTCAGTTTTGCAAAACTGATATGCAAACACTGGCAAAATAGAGACTAAATAGTGTTAACATCAACCTTTTAAAATAATAAATTTGGTCTGTAAGAGATATTACAAATGTTTGCAAATATTAAATGATATTAAAAGGTAGTTAAAAGCTCATCAGTAAAATCCGGATGAGTAGTGAGAGAATTTTATGATAGCTCCACAGCCGCTCGGAAATTTGAAGCATCAGAGAAGCCTCACCATTTGGAATGACATTACAGATGACCAGTTTAGCAGATACAGTCATGCCTTGGATTGAGAGCATAATTCGTTCTGGAAACGTGCTTGTAATCCAAAACACTCTTATATCAAAATGAAATCCCCCCAAAAAAATTTGTACAGAGATTTTTAATTTAAGCCGTACTACAGTACTTGTATTGCAAGACATCGCTTGTATATCAAGTCAAAAAATAAATAAATAAATATTTAAAAATTTGCTTGTCTTGCAAAATGCTCTCAAACCAAGTTACTTGCAATCCAAGGTATTACTGTAGTTACAAGCACTGCTTGCTAAGTTACCACTTGGTAAATGATCGTCTGTTTTCACCCACTCCCCATCCATGGTAGTCTTCCCCCACCCCCGTAAATGCTTGTTCATCGCAAGCCAAATGATGCAATAGCCAACCCATTGTGTTCCCACTATTTCTGTCTTCTCCCTGCCAGGAGGGGGCAGGCAGTGCCTGGGGAAGAAGCTGTTGTGCCGAATGGGGAACGCCCATGGGCTGGAGGTTCCGCATCCCTGTTGTACTACAACAATATCCATCTATCTAAAATTATTTGTAGGCCACCTTTACGGGTGGAATATACTGTATGTATTATATACTCCCAGTTTACTCCATCCTATCTAGAAGATTCAGGCCCTAGAACTAAATAGACCATTCTGTCTGGAACTCTGGGTGTCATGAGGATTGAAGGCCCCACGCATTGCCCCAAAGCCTGAGGTGGATGTGGGAAATGGGGGAAAGCTGGGAAACAGGACCACCTCCTCCACCATTCTAAGGTCCTTATTTCTAGGTTCCTGATCAGAGGATCAATAGACAAGAGGTAAAGGTCATGCTTAGTCTTAGTCATGCTTAGAGTAGACCAGGGGTGCAGAACCTCAGGCCTGGGGGCCAAGTCTAGCCACCCAGGGGTCTCCAGGAGGCCACACACCTTTCTCCTGGCCACACTCCCTTTCCCCCAGCCACCAATTGTTTGGTGGTTTCCCAGCTCGGTGTATCCCTGCCCCCTGGCCAATTCTAAAAGGTTGAACTGCCTCTCCTAAGGCTTAGTTACTGACAGTAAGTGCTTTAAGCTCATATTTGTGAGTGTTTGGGAGGGTGTTAGCCCTGCTCCTTTTGCCTTTGGAATACTGTCCCGAGAGATTTTTCAAAATGGAATATGGCCCTCGAGCTGAAAGAGGTTCTGCACCCCTGGAGCAGACCCATTGCAATCAATGGGACATACTAGTCATGAGTAACCTAAGTCCTGTTGATTTCAGCGGGTCTGCTCTAAGCATGACCAAATCTGGATCCAAGCCGGAGAGAAAATTCATGCATGTAATTGCATCAGTATACTGGGAAATTGAGTTCATCATTCCTTTCTCTGTTGAATCAGACCAAGGGTAAGTCTAGTCTGGCATCCTGCTTCCAAAAACAGGCAGTGAGATGCTGCGTTCCAGGAAACCCACAGGCAGGGGGGGAAGCAACAGCCCTTTCCCTTTGTCTTCTGAACACAGGAGTCTTGAGGAGCTATCACAGCTAATAAAACTAACCTTCATTTGTCTTGTTTGTTTGTTCATTGTTATTTTGCAGATCAACATTTGGTTCGCATTTGTAACCCTATTTGGGAATTCAGCAAAAAGTGTGTACGGGACGCAGGCACAGGTCCCATCCCAAGGTCTCTTCATGGGTTGGCTCCACCCCCTCCACTCTCAATGTTCATGCATCCAGTACAAAGGTCTGATGGAAGATTCTAAGCATGTCCAGCTTAATGTGCTTAAAATACACCCTGATAACTCAGGGTTCCGGGTTGCAGAAAGGCCTCTAAGTGCCTTCTGTTGGACATGCTTAGAATCTCCCCTCAGGCCTTCATGCTGGATGTGTGAACATCAGGCAGTGGTGGCACACAGAGAGACATTGGGGGCAAGGCTGACACACACACCCTGCCTCCCACACACTTCTTCCTTCACATGTTCAGTCTGAACTCCTATATAGGGCCATTGTGAACACTCATATTGTGTTGTCAAAACTGGAGATCCTGACTATCTATTGCAAAATTCAATATTTAAACCTGAAAATTTCTAATTTTAAGAAATGAACCATAATTCTGTAACTTTCATTCTATCAGAAATGTATATAATCAAGAGATTTTGATAGCTTAGGTTTACATTATAAAGGATTTCATAGATCATAGAGTTGGAAGGAGCCTACAAGGCTATCGAGTCCAACCCCCTGCTTAATGCAGGAAACTAGAGGAGGGGTCTCCCATCCAAGTAATAACCAGGCCTGACCCTGCTTAGGTTTCCACGCTCAGACAAGGATCTCAGACACGCTCAGTGAAAGGATCCTATTATAGTTGTATTGTCATCTTCATTTAGAAACACTGAACACTTTAATGCAGTTCTTTAATGCAGTTATTTTGGCCTTTCCCCCAACTTTGTTTGACACAGAAGTGTAATTATGTTCTAAAGCTGACTAGAATGAATTTGTATTAAGCCCCCTTTTTTTTTGCCTTTCAAATAAGCAAAAGTCAAACATTATTACTTTGACAAAGTTGAAGGCTGCTAAATAGTATTCTCGATGTAATTGGGTCAATTTTAATTGGTGAGTTTCTGCCCAGCTCTGTTTTTTAAAAAAATAAAAATAAAGTAGTGTGATTATCAATTTTACCTCATATTTTGTCAATTTGATTTTTTCCCCATGTTGGCATTCCTTTAAATGGCCCTTTATTAAGCTGCAGAGCTATTTAGTTCAGATGGCTGATGTCCACTTAATTTGGATAATAAGCTGTCAGCTTAATCCAATTAAAAAGATTCTGATATAATATGATTGAAGGCAGAAAACAAGGAAAAGCAGAGAATAAAACAGCCAAACTCCTATAATGGGTTAGCTGTTTGAAGGGAGGTGAATCTTTGAAAGTTTCTGCTAATCAAATTTATCTAATTTGCCTCATACTAAATCTGACATTGCAGTAGGATTCAGAATTATTTGTGAAATAAATCAATATTACTGCAGCCTGTTCTGAACATAAGACTGACAGATGAAAACTATGTTTTTTTGGCTAGCAAAATGTTTAAAATTTATTTATGTATTTATTTTAATTTATTAAAAGCCTCATAAAATACATTTCTCTAGGCATTTTACAATGATGTGGGGTACTGGTTATAATGTTGGACTGGGACTTGTGAGATCAGGGTTCGAGTCCCCTAAATCAAAATATCAAAATTTGGCAAATTTATTATGTGGTCTCAATTATTAGAGCATAGCGGGCTTGTCACCTGCCTCCCAACTACAGTAGGACCTTTGAAAGTCTATGCATAAGAATAAATAGACACAAATATGACATCAGAAATGGCAATATTCCAAAAAGTAGTGGGAAAGCATTTCAGCCTCCCAAGATAATTGTTCATTGGACTGAAACTGGTCATTCTTGAGCAAAGAAACTTCAAAGGGAGATTAGAATGAGAGTTACAGTTTATCAAGATGTTCAGTTCTATCTCCTTTGCCTTGAACCATGATAAAGGCTTTTTAAAATCAAACCATGTGTTAACTGGCTTATCCAATACCAGGATAATACACCATAGCTATTATTGCTTCCATTGCTTCCATTTCTTCCTTCTTCTATGGCTCAGCTCTGGAGGTGTAAGAGGGAGTTGGCAGCAAAAACAACGGGAGTTTTCATAAGTCTTTGGTCTAGGGCACCACTAGGGGGAAGCAGGGGAGGAGCCAAAAGAGATCACAGGGAGTCAACCTTGGAAGTCACCATCCTTCTGCTCCTGTACATCCCCACATCAGGAACTACTTCAGATGGAGGAAGTGAGGGTACAAATATATATATAATTCAGAAGCATGAGGATTGCTCCCTCTCCAATGCCAAATAGCCCTGCAGTAAGCTTGGGGCATAGTGGGTGCTTCCTTGATCTGGTGATTATAGTATGTCCATATCAACATGAAATTGCCATGGGGTGGAATCAAAATCTGAAGTGTTGATCCATAATGACAATTTCACCTCCACCTATTACAAAAACGTGCCCTCTGATTATATATTTGACTTGTTCCTCCTCATCTCTTACTAGATGTTAGCAGTGGCATGACAAAATAACAACAAATATATAGCCCATATTTTCTGTCACTTGACAGAAATTCCATTTACAATAGTTCAGGAGACAAGAAAATATCTCCACATTTGTGTACAAGTTATTCTGTTCATTTTGGGTTGACTTTGAGGACTGATCTATACCCTCAATTAGGGGAAAATATGTCCTGCACAACTGGAAAAATAACTGGAAAGTAAAGTGTGATGCTTTACACTGAGGCATGTTTGAAAAAGGAATACCACCAAAATAATAATAATGGTGGAGTGATGTACATCCTGGTAGCTGAGAAATACCACCAGTGATAATAAGACCTTTTAATTTCCAAAATTCCCTGTGAACACCCAAGAAAAATGTCTAGTATTGTGACCTTTTAAGAAAGAATGGCATAAGAAGAAGTATCCAGATACAATATTGATCTCCAAGACAGGTTCAGCTAAGAAAGTATTGGTACCTCTACTCTAGTTCTCCTCACTCTTTGGTGTATGTGAATAGCAACCATGAATGGAGATGTGCATCCCCATCCATTAAGTTCAGTGAGGACCAGAAGAGCACTGCAACTGCCCATTTTTGCAAGGAGAAAAACACTATAGTGCACTCACTGATCACTGTTGGGCCATATTCAGCGTTGTTCATCACAAAGGTTTTCACAGAGATGAACACAGCACAGTAAAATAGCTTCTGGAAAGCCACTCTGAAGCATCACATCAAAAGCCCGACTTATGCAAATCTCCAAGCTGTGGAATGACAAGATACTTTGTAAGATCCGCTTATTAACATCTCCATATAACTGATTGACAGGATACATTGTGTAAAATCCATTGCGCAGGCTCAAGCTTCACTGTGTAGGGTGTTTTGCAGCTTATGAGTAGCTTCATGGCAGATGAGTAATGAATTATCTGAAGCAAAAAGACCTCGGGGAGCCCTAAACACAAGGGTTTACAGATTTGTGAACCTGCTGATAGTTGATATCTGTCATTCACAGAAGACGACCAGGGAAGGTCTTAGTGGCTACTGGTGCCCTAAGAGACATGTGAATTGAGCTTGTACAAAGATGCCTTCTCTTGATGAGTCACTGCTCCATAAGCCAGGGGAAAGTGAGTTATGTGGAAGCTTTATGCCATTCACTCCCCATTTGTTCCCTTACACCAAACTTCCCAAACCTGGTACCTTCAGATGACTTGGACTGCAACTCCCATCATTCTCAGCCAGCATGGCCAAGCCTGGTACCCTCAGACGTATTGGACTTCAACTCTCATCATTCCCAAACTTGTGTCCATGTTGTGAGTTGCAGTCCAACATATCTGGAAGGTAACAGGCTGGAGAAGGCTGCCCTACCCTGAAAGGAAAGGCTGATGCAAGAATGATATCTGTCATACTATTATGGTATGCCAGTCATCGGCAGAGTCATTCCCTGTTGGCATGTGGACATGTCTCATCATTTTGTGTGGCCAAGAAGAGCCAAGAGGAAGTATGGCCCCTTCATATTCATGTTCTCATAGCATCAATATGAATAGTCACAGCAGAATGCTGGACTAGATAGGCCTTTGGTCTGATCCAGCATGGCTCTTTTTCTCTTGTTGCAATATTTTAAAAAAATGCTACTTGCGTTAATGAACTCCAGAAACCTCTGAACTGAGCAAATGGGGGCTTGTTTCTTAAGTAGCCTCATGATATTTTTGCAAAAAGGACAATAATGCCACCTACCTCTTTGCAGCTAAATCCCTTGTGAAGAATAAGAAATGATATATACTGGAGAATAAACAGTTGTTTCATCTGGCTCAATAAGGCTCTTCTACATCTTGAGTTTTAAAGCCCATACATCAACACAATCCTGGTTAAGTTTGATCTAACTTTCACTAATTTAAGGTGCAATCCTATCCATAGGAGTGCGTCCTTAGGATGGATGCATACATAGAAATGAGCCGAGGTAATCTTACTAGCTGTAGCATCCTCTTTGAGCTATCTTCCAACCACTGATGCAACTGCGATCAGCAGGAATTTGGCACAACCACGTCCCTCAGCTATATGCTAAGAGCCAGAACTTGCTACTAAGATGGGCCAGGCAGCTCATCTACTATGGGAGCTTCCTTAACACTGTATGCAGATACAGCCTTTGTTCCTTGTTCACCCACTTTAACTGTAAGAGGCAGTCTCCCCTAACGGAGTTTGTTTTTGATCCTGCTATTCAGAGTACACAGCTCTCTCTCTTGTAATAAAACAAATGATGGAGATTTGGGTTTAGCTTATTCAACCCTGAAAACTTAACTGATGCAGACACTTCATTTTTCAGGAATGGACACTACATAGGGAGAAATCAAGATGGATTGCGGCAAACAGAAGCTAGTTATGCTGATGAAGGATCTTGGGGGATCAGAGCCATGAGCAACTGTGACCCTTAACTTCATCCTCACAGGCAACAGTAACGAAAGAATGACATTTGATTGTTCTCAGATCTGAAAGCAGTACATCTCTTTGGGGCTTTTAAAAAGAATCACACTCAGGGCACATCACTATCACTGTGGCTGAAATGCATACTATGAGGACTGAGAATTCAGCAATACTCGCCTTCCCAGTCACTTCTGAGCCCATCGTCTTTACCATGCCATGCCGCTTACATAAGAATTCATCTAGGTTTGTGATTACAGCAAGGAGAATAGAATCAGTGGAGTGTGAGAAGAGCGAGAATCATGAGGAATGAACCATGTCTTAGAGGCTTGTCAAGAAACACTTTTTAAAAAATGAATTAACTGCAACTGGTTATCTTTCAGGTGATGAGAAAACCTAACAACGTTTCAAGATGAAGTGGGCATCCCCCAAGAACTCAATGCCAGCAGTGAAAGGCCAAGGTCAAGGGTGGCCGGGTGACCGGCCAGATGGGCGATTGATAAATATAATAAATATAATAAATAAATAAAATAGAGGCATGGATGGCTCACAGCCAGGTTTGCCTTTGACCACTTGCTGGGCTCCAGCACAGAGGAGGTGTCATTAAACATTACCATCTTCTTCACACGCTTCTGTTTTCCTTAAATTACGGTACATGGTATGGTGGCCTTAATCGAACTCCTGTATATCACACAACCCCAGTGTTCTTAGGATCACCGTTTGAAGAGCATGCCTATGTGCCTTTAATAATAATTCATTTCAAGGGAGACATTCACAAGTATAGCTATAGTTCTGTTTTCTCCCCCCTTCAAATGTCTCCCTCCTGCCTAAATATCAGAAGCACAGGAGCACACTCCATGGCCAGGCACTGGTGATCCTTCTTAACCATTCCAAGTGGCACTCACTTCCACACTATTCATTGTTACCAGTCACTTCCCTTGCCCCTCCAAAGTAGTTTTCGCATGTGTCTGAGACATATAGATGACGTAGAACGGATACACCCATGATGTGTATTCTGCATCCCTAGGATTATTCATGACTGCAGTCTATCACTTTTTACCCTGTCACAATGCTGAAGCCAGAGAAGATGTGCTGCTGTAGAGCAAGGGTGGGAAGAAAAGTAGATCGCCAGATTTTCGGACTTCAAGTGCCAGCATTCCTGACCATTGGCTATGTTGGCAGGGGTTTATGGGAGTTGAAGTCCAAAACATCTGGAGATCTACCTTCTGCCCATAGCTGATGTAGAGAAGCTTTTTTTTAAGAAAGAGAGACAAGAAAAATGTCGCCCGTCCCCCCCCTTGTAGTGCACAACTGATTTGTGGATCACCCTGCCAGAAAGTTCTGAGATGGACCACATTAAAAACTGAGTTTGAAAAGGGATTAGACAAATTCAAGAACCCAGGAGGATCAGAGCCACTACCGGTCTCGACATATCTACCCCATGTGGGGGTGCCTGCTGACAAATGATCTGGCATGGCCACTGCAGGTTGGAAGTGGGAAGCACCATTTGTACAGGGTTGGTGCATGATTCGTGAATCACCTCAGTTGGATGGAGATATCATCTCCACATCATTATGAGCTGCCTCCAGAGATGCGCTGGCAGGGAGACATGCCATTGATTCCAAGTGACCGGACTGACTCATGCAATAGGTCCGATGCAACGTTTATTTCCCACCATGTAGAGGGCAGCCTGCATGTTGGATAAGTAAAGTAATATTTGAATCATCTGTCAGTGGGAAGGTAATTACCAGCCATGCATACCAGGCGCCAGTTCACACAAATTAGTGGGAGCTGTGTGAGTCTGTTGAAGCAAAGCCAACAAAAAATCTTGTGGCACCTTAGAACAGGGGAATTTGTGGCCCTCCAGATGTTGGTGGACTGCAATTCTCATCAGCCTGTGACCAGCATAGCCAATGGTGAGGATTGATGAGAGTTGCAGTCCAACAACATAAGGAAGGCCAAAGGTTGCCCACCACTGCCTTAGAGACTGACAGATTTATCATTGCATAAGCTTTGGGAACTAGAATCCACATAATCAGATGCACCTCTCTGCCACTGCCTCCTGGCCACATGTTCATGGACACGTGAACCAGCTCCACATCTTTGCTGTCATGGAAAAGTCAGAACTGTCTTTCTGTCTTCTTTTTGGCTGACTGGCTGGAGAAGAAAGCACCTCTGAGCATGGGCTGAATGCCATGTCTCTTTGCCACTTAGTAACCACAGCCAGACACCAGGAATTTCAGATAACTGGGTAGTATTTGCAGCCCCAAAGCAGTGGCTTGCGGATTCCTTGCACTTTTTTCTTTTTTAAAATTACCGGTAAGCACTTCTAGCGCTGCTATTATATTATATCCCAGGTGAAGTTTCAGCCCTCCTACATTTCTAGGCCCTTTTACACAACACAAGGTCAATGTGAGAAAAGACTGCAGCCTGTCACATGGCAGGAGAAAGTGCTCAATAATTCCTTGTAGCTCAATTCTTAATTTCATTTATCTCCATTGTATACAGCTACCTTCTCCAGATCAGCTTTTCTTCATTTATCCCCGGCCCGATAGGAGACCTCGGCCCTTAACCTACATATTAACAGCCTTTCCTAACTGTGAAAGAAATACAGAGAGAGCCGACAAAAATCCACTGGGAGCAGAAAGATTGTTTGAGTCATTATATCCCCATTTAGAGAGACACACGTTTACAAAGGGCCAGACAGTGAGCTGGGATTTGCCAGGGACCTCTTACTGAATTCAGCTTTGAAAGGAATCTAGGAGAGACTCATTCTGCAGAGAGTACAGCCTCACTGATACAAGAAGAGGTAGTGCCAGCCTCATGGCAGGGAATGGCCTTCCTAGGTGTACTCTGGAACCTATGTGCACATCTAATGCCCCAAGGCAGCGAGAGCGGATACATCCAGCCACAGCACCTCCACCTCCTGAGGAACAATGCTATAGTCCCTATTGGTGCCTATTGGTGGCAGGGATGTTGAAGAGTCCTTGGTCCCGAGTCCCGAGTCAAGTCCCGAGTCTTTGGACCCGAGTCTAGAGTCGAGTCTAGAGTCCGAGGTCCAAAATGGTGACTCGAGTCGAGTCCCGAGTCCCTCCCAAAGCGGCGGCCCATGGAGGGAGCAGGAGGGTCTCCGCGAGAGGAAGAAGAGCTGCCCTTCCTCCCGCGGAGACCCTCCTGCTCCCTCCATAGGCCGCTGCCGCCCTCACCTCACTGCTGCCGCCGCCCTCGCCACTGCCGCCGCCCTCGCCGCCGCCCTCGCCTCTGCCACCGCCGCCGCCGCCGCTGCCGCTGCCCTCGCCGCCGCCGCCCTCACCTCCACCTCCGCCGCCGCCGCTGCCCTCGCCGCCGCCCTCGCCTCTGCTGCCGCCGCCGCGCCGCCAGCGCCGCCCTCACCTCCTCCTCGTCTTCCTCTGCCGCCGCCGCCGTCGACCTCGTTGCCATCGCCGTAGCACACAGCACGCCGCGTCACGCCGCCAGCGCCGTCGCTCTGTTTTTGGCGGGGTTGCTGTGGTTCAAAAACAGAGCGACGGCGCTGGCGGCGTGACGTGGCATGCCGCGTCACGCCGCTAGCGACGGCGCTCTGTTTTTGAACCACAGCAACCCCGCCAAAAACAGAGCGACGGCGCTGGCGGCGTGACGCGGCGTGCTGTGTGCTACGGCGATGGTAACGAGGTCGACGGCGGCGGAGGAGGAGGACGAGGAGGACGAGGAGGAGGTGAGGGCGGCGTGGCGGCGGCAGCAGAGGCGAGGGCGGCGGCGGCAGCAGCAGAGGCGAGGGCGGCGGCGGCGGCGGAGGTGGAGGTGAGGGCGGTGGCGGCGGCAGAGGTGAGAGCGGCGGCGGAGGCGTCCTTGGGCTCGAGTCCCGAGTCGAGTCTCGAGTCCCACATAAATTATTGGGACTCGAGTAGGACTCGAGTCAGAGGGGGGACTCAGTCGGACTCACGAGTCGAGTCCCCGAGTCCGAGTCCCCATCCCTGATTGGTGGTGCCACTAGGGCCAGACCTCAGGGCCAAAGTCCATGCCCCCCCCAAATAACTATCCAGAGAGCAGCAGGCGATGGAGGCTGTGGCAAACAGTGGCCTGATGCTACTCACCACAGCATCCTTTTTCTTATTTTCTAAAAAAAACATTTTAAAATTAGCGGGCAGCCAACTGGGCATTTATTTATTTATTTATTTATTTATTATATTTATACTCTGCCTTTTTTCCTGCAAGGAACCCAAGGCGGATTACATAATCCTCCTCCTCCTCTTCTCTGTTTTATCCTCACAACAACCCTGTGAGGTAGGTGAGGCTGAGAGGCAGTGACTGGCCCAAAGTCACCCAGGGAGCTTCATGGCCGAGTGGGGACTAGAACCCGGATCTCCCGAGTCCCAGTCCAACACTCTCACCGCTACGCCACACTGGCTCTTTAATCAGGATTTGTCTAAATCAGCTAGGTTCTGCCTAGAAAAAAAGGGCACACCTTGGTGTAAGGGTGTATCCTTATACTAAACCCTAGTATAATGCCAAAGCCACAGGGCAGTGGACTCAACTTCCAGTTCATTGACGGAACCTATCTCCCAGGAACAACCAGAAGAATGGGAACTTTTCCTGTAAACCAAAGCTAAATATGGCCAGAACTGGGTTTCCTGCTGCTTCCAGGGTTAACTGAAGAAGACAACCCTATCAAACAGTAGTTATAACTTATAACCATCTGAATTCATTACACATAACATTAAAACACAGGAATTGGCTTGCTGGATCTGATGAAAAGTCCATCTATTCCAATATGCTAGGCTAGGCAGATGCTTGCAACAGGTTCAGGAGATTATGGCCATTCCCACCGTCCCTATTTTTGATCTCAGCATCTGATCATGAAAGATGTGTTCTTACTTAGCTATCATGGCTAATAGTCATAAAGAAGCCTGTCTCCTATGGAGTTGCCTAATCATGGTTTCATTGGGTTGGATCCAGAACTGCCCCTCCACAATTGGAAGGGTTCCTTCCATTTGAGGAGGGAACTAGAATCCAGAGGAGGTTCCTGGCTGGAGGAAAAGGACAGGGTGGTACTTTTTGCCAACTCCTCGTTCCCTCTGCAGCCCCCACTGTCAACTCATACACTGTTCTGGAGGGTCCCCCAACTGGGGTTGGATAAATCTGTCAATGTTGCTTTCATTTTAAAAACAACTCAAATTCTTTCTCTCCCAAATAAGAACTTTGCGAATTTTGGTAAATTCTTATCAAAATTGAACTGAAATAAGATTCTTACCTATCTGCACCATCCAAATTCAATTGACAGAGCTATTCCCAGCAAGGAGAGGTCCATGATGTACCTGCCTGCCATGTAACCAATAAAGTTAAGGAGCCTGTGAGAAAAAGAGCTGGCAACCCTAATGAAGCAGCATCAACAGGTTGAATACATTGGGATTCAAACACAGAACTTTAAGAGCAAAGCACTCAAAGCCCTTGGCCTGGACTGACAAATCTGTCAGTTGAGATTTCTCCCATACTCAATTTTTTAAAAATCTCTTTCCATCCTGAATAAGAAGAAATGTGTGAATTTTTGTAAAAACTTATCCAAGCAAACTCCCTACCGTACTCCAGCCCTCCAGAGCATTTTCAAGGGCCTAAGGTGCCCGAGGGAGAAGGAGAATTGGATAAAATCTCCTTCCCCCACTTCTTCCTGAAGGATCGTTCAGTTCCCAGCGTTCCCCGCCATGCAAGATTAGATCCAACCCAGTGTGTTTCATTGATTCCATAGAATGGTTAGTGCACATGTTCCAGGAATATCAATATTTTGCCATCCATTTTGTGTCAGAAGGATCTATGGATCTTAGGTTACGCCTTATTCAGCAAAAACTTTTGTTTCGTGTTTATTGGACACCACAGCGTCTTTTTAATAAGGGTTTGTCTAAGTCAGCTAACTGTTGGAGGTGTGATACTGTGAATGCTTCATTTACACATATGTTTTGGCAATGCCCAATGGTTGCTTCTTTTTGGGTAGAAGTCATAGTACGGATAAATCTAGTATTAGAATGCTCTTTAATATTTACCGATGCACATGTTCTTTTAAAATATATACCTGCTGCATGGAATTTATCACAAGGACAACGCATGTGAATTTCCCACGCCCTCTTGACAGCCAAAAGACTGATATTACAACACTGGAAAGATAAACGCTCACCTCCTATAACACAATGGATTGAGGACCTAATAATGCTTTCAGCATTTGAGCTGGTGGTATTTAGATGCCACCTGTGGATGGATAAATACATGGATATTTGGTCTGCTTTTTTCTGAAGTTTATGCATAACTATTTTTCTGGATAATTGTATTACTACATACTTTTTGATACTTATGGATATATATTTCATACATATTTACTGTAAATCAGCGGTCCCCAACCTTTTTGGGACTAGGGACCGGGTCCCATGGAATATTTTTTTCAACGGGTGGGGGAGTCGCCCACCGCTCACCTGCTGTGTGGCAGCACCGAACCAGGAAGTGACTTCCAGCTTTACTAAAATGCTCATCGGAGAGGCAAGCAGAGGGATGAGCGGCGGGGGGGTGCTCGCCAGAGCTCACGGGCACCCCGAGAGCCAGGACGGGGTGCTTGTGGCGCATCCCAGCGGGCGACACGCGCTGCACCGCATGACAAGCACCCCGTCCTGGCTCTTCGGGTGCTTGCGAGCTCCGGCGAGCACCCACACACACACCACTTGTCCCTCTGCTCACCTCCCCGACGAGCATTTTTGTAAGACCAGGCAGCGCGGTGGCCCAGTTCTTAAGAGGCCACAGACCGGGACCGGTCCGTGGCCCGGGGGTTGGGGACCCCTGCTGTAAATGATCTATGTAAAATACTGTAAGAAAATTGTATTTCTTCTTGTTCCTTTTTTTCTTCATTTTTTATGGTTTTTGTTTTGTTTTGGTGTAATTCACATTTTAAAAACTAATTAAAAAATTAAAAATATATATATTGCCATCCTGGTAAGGATGTGACTTGGATAATGTTCTTCAGGCAATGGTAGACAACCTGCTACCTTCCAGATATTTTGGACAACTCCTCCCATAATCTGTGACTATGGTGGGTATGCTGAATGTGGCTGATGGGAGTTGTAGTCCAAAACATTTGAAGGACACCAGGTTGCCTACCCCTGCACTAGAGGCACAGGCATCTTTCTACAATGCACTTACTTTCTGCTTGTGGCACACCATTGCATGGGGCAATCTATGTGGGTCTGCTGGTTTGCCTTAGGAAGTTAGACTTGCAGCCTTTCAGTCCCCTTATGATAATTGTTTTTTAAAAAAAAAAACAGAGTTTTTTTTTTAAAAAAAAACCTTTTATCAAATGTAGCATCAGCAGGAATCCAGTCAGTCTTCAAACCACTTGCCTTTGAGTAGTTCCATTGAAGTTTCCTGAGCAAGCAGTTCAAAAATCCTTGACGTCCCAGTGAAATGTGTTATCAGAGGCAGAGAAGCACGTTCCAATTCTAATCAAACCCTTTTGTTTGCCTCTTTCCTGTGATGGGGGTGCTTCTCTCTGCCACTCACTAACACAGGCTGCTAATCATCATTGGCTGAGCTGCCTGTGCCTCTCCACTTGAGAAGTGCTCCGTCACTGTAAAGATGAAGGCAGCATCTGGGAGAACCTGAAAAGGATGCGGTGGGGGTGGGAGAGGAGGCGGCATTTTGCTCCAACAGCTGCAGACCGTTCAACAGACTTATCAAAGTACATGCTGATTGGAATAAATTACACTGAAGATTTCAGAATACCAGAAGTTGGGGGGGGGGACCAAAGTGTTTACAGTACATCATATGGGATCAGATGCCAGCCCTGGTTGGTACACACAAACCTGACATGATGGTTTCCTCCCAATATTTGACTTTTGAAATGTTAAGTATTAAAATCTGCGGTGCGGTTTTCAACACTGCATCATCCAACTAGCATGCCATCACACTGATCTTCCAAAATCCTCCACCTGTGCACACCACCCCATTCTTCCACCACCAGCAGCAAGACACATGGTGGCAGAGTGTGAAGGCAAGAAGGTAAAAGAGAGGTCAGAGGAAGTCAGGGCCCAGGGGGCATTCTAGGGTTGTCTTCTGTTCTGTGTGTGGACAGGTGGTGGCTACTGGCTAGGTCTCTGACTCTCCCCCTCCCACCCACCCTCTGTAGCTTTCTGTAAGGGGAGAGGCTCCCAACCCAGCCTCTTAGGTTTCATGGAGGCAACAGCTCCTCACATGAACAACCTAAGTGGTCACTCTGCCGGAGAAGAAGCGAGAGAGCCAGGCAGGCCATTTCCATCAGCCCAACTAGCACCTCAGCCATCCCCTCTTGGACTCCACCTGTGGGCAGACATTCCCCTTCCAATGGGCATGCTAGGCCAGCATCCACTAACACCTTCCTCACGCTCCATCAGAAGGCCACCATTCTACAGGGGAGGGAGGGAGGGATCAAGGCCCATTTCACTGGTCTGCTTTGATCCTTTTGTAGTATATATTCCTTGTTAGCCACCTTGAAAAAAAAGTGGGATGTAAATATAGGGCTGGATTCTGACTTAGTCATACTTAGAGTAAACCAATGGGAACTAAGTTAGTCATAACTAGCTTAAATCCCATGGATTCCAATTGGTCTAGCCAAAGTTTGAATAAGTCTGGATCCAACCCATAATAAATAAATGCACACTCACATACATACATACCAAGTGGATATTCCGGGCAGGAAGGGTAGGCACATCGTCCAGAAGAATTACAGTTTTATTAGGAGGGTGACATTCACAGCAAATTGAGAGATGTACCTGATAATCCCAAACTCACCATATTTCTGTCCCAACAGAGAGGGCCTTTCCTTGATCAGAGTTACAGCTCTGTGTCGCGTCTGTCAGAATGACACAGGGCCTCATAGGTGCTTTATTCAACTCGGCAAGATGAGCCTCCTCCCTTCTTGTGAGGCTCATTCCCCGAAGAGTCAGATATGCAACTCATGATGACTTGACGTTTGGGGTGTTCATCATGAGACGTTATCTGAAAAACTTAATCTCTGAAAAACAGACAGCTATGTTTTTCTGAAACAGCCAATTTTCCTGCGTCGTTGAGGGCAGTTTTGTTGAGGCTCATGGCCTTCTGTGATGTCAAGTCAACCTGCTATGCCAACCTTGGTATTTCATACGGCACTAAAATATTAATCCAGATTATAGCGCATATATTACAGTGCATATTTGATGGGATGAGCTTAAAACAGACTCCAGGATTTATCTCACTTGTCTTGTTTAAGTGAGCGCGTGGATGAGGATAGCTGCGCTTGCTGCAATTCCGTCTTCAAAGTGCCGAACTCTGTCACCTTTCATATCTAGCCAGCCACCCTAAAAATGGTTCTATGTGCTTGGATGTGTGCATGTCTGGTGAATGCAACAAGACTAAAGAAACCAACTCCCCATGCCATTTCATTTGTTTTGTGATGGTATAAATCTGGAATTATGGGCTAATCGGGCATAAAACTGACCTAAATGGAGAAGCAAACTTTAAAATGAAACAGGTAAAACTGAATACTAGATATGTAAGATGTGGCATTATTTTGAAATGATGGTTCTAGATATTTTACCATTAAGAAGCATTTTGTTTCTGCCACCTCAAATTGCCAGAGAACACTGCTAAATAAAGGCAACATTTTATTGTTATTCCTTGTGGAAAGAAGATCCAACATTCACTTCCTTAAGAATATACACAACTTATCCAGAGGTTAAGAGCATAATCCTAGCCATGGTAACTCAGAAACTAGGCCCACTGTGTTCAACAGGGCTTATTCCCAGGGACTTGCAATTTAGGCTGCAATACTGTGTGCACTCTGCCCCAGGACCTGTTTTCTCCCTGTGAAATCCTATAAAAAAACCTATACAATGGTCAGTCATCACAGATGAACTCTTTGCCTTAAGAGCAAGGGCCAGAGGCAGAAGCCTAGGTCAAGAGCAGTCACAGGTCAAACACCAGGCAAGGATCAAGGTTGGTTGCTGGAAGCAGGAACCAGCTGCAGACAACACAAAGACTTGCATTGCTATGGCAAAGAGTGCAGTGCAGAGGCTGTCTTTATATAGGGCTTCCCAGCAGCTCCCAGCTGGGCTGCATTAGCAGACCTGGGACAGCTAGAGGTCTGGGGCAGGATTCTGCAAAGACAGCAGGAGGCTGGGCTGCTATCCAGGCAGCAGCCACTAGATGGAGCTGTGGCGCTGCGCTTGGCAGAGCAGATCCTGACAATGAGAGTATGTGGCTGTAAAAGACTGATACAGTCATACCTTGCATTGCAAGCATAATTCATTCCGGAACCATGCTTGTAATCCAAAATACTCTTATATCAAAGCGAGTCTCTGGCGGGCATGAGCAGGGCCGATTTCGGCCCACTACGCCCGCTCGAGGCGAGCGGTTACATCCCTACTTGTCTTGCAAGACCTTGCTCGTTTATCAAGTCAAAAAATTTTACAAAAATTTGCTTGTCTTGCAAAACGCTCTCAGACCAAGTTATTTGCAATCCAAGGTATTACTGTACCTAGGATGGCCATCTGTCCTCTATTACAGAGGGCAGTCCTCTATTTGAAGGGCTGCTAGGGAACAGTCCTCTGTTTTGAAGGTGTCCTGTTTGAAGGGCTGCCCAGTCCAAGTCCAGTTTGAAGATAAAGGACCATCAGAAGGAAGAGCTGGGCCTTGAAGTTTGTTTGTTTATTTATTTATTATTATATTTGTATCCCGCCTTTTTTCCTGCAAGAAACCCAAGGCGGCTTACATGGTGGTCCTCCTCCACTTTATCCTCACAACAACCCTGTGAGGTAGGTCAGGCTAAGAGTCAGTGTGACTGGCCCAAAGTCACCCAGTGAGCTTCTTGGCTGAGTGGGGACTAGAACCTGGATCTTTCGAGTCCCAGTCCAACACTCTCACCACTACGCCACACTGGCTCACCAAAGGCACTTGCACAGCAGGCTAAGGCACACAGGTCACCTGGTCACAGTTTTCCACACTACGGTGAGAGGTACATATAAATTAGCACATGCAAATTTTATGCAAATAGGTGTCCTTCTTTGTCCTCTTTTTGAGTGATTCACAAGTGACCACCCTACTGACAGCCACAAGAAAGTCAAGGGGTAGAAAATGAGATGGTAAATTTATTTATTTATTTGTTAAATTGGTGGGTCGCCCATCTGGCCGGCAACCCGGCCACTATGGGTGATGTATAGCATAATAAAATACAGAATAAAATACATTTAAAACCGTATACAATTTTAAAATCTTAGTAAAATAAGGAACTTACCAGGCAAAGGAATCAGGTGTTGCAAAATATATTATTGAATTGATGAAAGGATTTTACAGTTACCGCTAGGATTCTGGCTGCAAGTTTCTCTGTTCCCCACAGTGGATCAACGTACAACAAACTAACTTTGTATACTAGGAGGAGGGCATTTTCTGCTGTGGCATCCTGGTCATGGAATGAGCTCCCCAAAGAGATTCACCTGGCGCCTACTTTGTATTCTTTCCGGCGCCAGGTGGAGACCTTTCTATTCACCCAGGCATTTTAATAATTTTAATCATCTTAATAATTTTAATCTTGTAGTTGTTTTTAACTCCGTTATTGTAACTGCTGCTGCTAGCTCTGCTGTGTGTTTTTAACCTGTGGTTTTAAATTTTATATTTATTTTATATTATATTTTATGGAACTATTGTAACTATTGTAAACCGCCCAGAGAGCTTCGGCGGTATAAAAATGTATTAAATAAATAAATAAACTTCTATCTTGTATGGCTAACTAGACTGAAATGTCTTATGGGACAACAAGGTCCTTTACCACTTCTTTCTCTTCACCTCACACACATCCGTCTCTGCACACTGGATCACAGAAGAACTGTGTTTGCACAAGGGCTGTGTGAGCACTTTGGTGTATGCACAGCATGGACTAAATGATGCCCTAATTAGTGATTTTATTTTGGAGCATTTTAACTTCTATATCTTTAAACTTTCTCTTTTGATTTACTAAGTTCTGATTGTAATAATTCCATATTTTCTTTTATTCCTGATCCATGAGACTTTCATTCCATCATGATTTTACAAAGTTGGCCAATCCAGTTGTTTTCTATGCAAAGTCAGACAAACTGAATATGAAGTTATTTTCCCAGTCTCCTTTTCATCTACTTTTTCAAACCCTGGGTATTAGAGGTGCAAATACACACACACACACACACACACACACACACACACCCGCAGTCCACACACACAACCTTTTGCTTCAACTCCATTGAAGGAGTAGCTCCACATTTGCTGATAGGCAGCTAGATGAACATTTGTACTGAGCCATTTGCATTTAAGCAGAAAATGACACTGATTGTCACTAAATATAACGAATGTCATATGTATGTTTCATTGGAACTGCAAGCTCAAATTAGCCTGTCAGAGTTTCAACATACCCTGATGCAAACCTGTCAAATGACACAATTAGCTCAAGAGAATAAAGAAAAGGCTTGTCAAAGGCATCAGGGCTTTACTCTTGATCAAGCTCTGTCCCTTTACTCAGTGCCTTTATTAAATCCAAATGCATTTCACGCTTCCAGTTAGGTCAATGCTTATACTCCTCGCCTCTTGCCAACACCATCATTTCAGACTTTTAAATGTGTTAATTTTAGGAAGGGCAGTATCTTGTTTACAGGGCCCTGAATTCTGGATTAGCAAGAAGACATTCAGCTGTGCATGTTGAAATCTTATCAAAGACTGAACCCTAGTGTTTAGTTGTGTAGAGAAAACAAGAAATATTAGGCAGCATATTCTTCAAGATAAAAGGTAGTCTTAAAGAATGGGTTTGCTATCTGATTATCTCCATATAGGGGAGAAAAAGGCAAGCACACTGCCACTTGAGCAGTGTGATAAAAGTATTTGTTTTGTCACAAGATGGTTCTGGAAACACA
The DNA here is from genome assembly GCA_021292165.1 of Shinisaurus crocodilurus. NCBI lineage: Eukaryota > Metazoa > Chordata > Lepidosauria > Squamata > Shinisauridae > Shinisaurus > Shinisaurus crocodilurus. Next base: position 77,244,947 of record CM037879.1, on the reverse strand, counting down.
GTATTTCCAGGAAGGGGGGGGGAAGCATCCATTGTGAATTAATGGGAAAAGGAAACGTTCTACTGAATTGTTCAGGCCAGTGTGACTTATTTCTGATTGTCTACATATATTTTCTGAACAGAAGGTCCTCTCTCATTTTGTGAGGACCATGTTTAGTGAATGTCATTTCAGGATCTCGCAAAGTTCTGCTCTGTTGTCTACAGCAGCCTTCTCCAATGTGATTCCCTCCAGGTGTTTTGGACTACAACTCCCATCAGCCCAGCCAGCATGACAAATGGTGAGGGATGCTAGGAGTTGTGGTCTAAAACATCTGGAGGGTACCATGTTGGGGAAGGGTGGTCTACAGAGAAAACAGTGCCAACTGCAAAGACAGCAAGTAAGGCCCGAGTTCATTGAACTCCATGATAACCTACAAAAAGAAGAGAGAATCAAGCGGAACATGAGTTCAGGGGGATTCATTTCTCCCATTCCCACAACAATACAAAAGCCATCTTGGAAGCTGCATAAAACCATTTCTCACTACTTAACATGCCAGATCAGTTGGTTGCTGGCACACGGCAAAGGAAAGGAAAATGTTTTAGAAAACAGTACATACCACATTGACACTGTGGAGGGTCACCATGCGTTTCAGAAACAGTACTCTCCATCATCAAGCATACCTCTATTGACAAACAACATTGCCATTAATGAAACACAAATGGCAAAAATCCATGGGTTGGATCCAGAGTTCCTGTGATTGGAACTGCACTCACGGGGCAACAGCTAGAGCTGGGGTGGGGAACCTTTTATGGCCTAGGGGCTGAATTCCAATTTGGGAAGGGTTTGGGGGGGCACATTACAGCAGTGGGCAGAGCTAAGGGTGCAGCAGTGGGATCAAGGACAGATAGGCAAGGCCAAAGCAAAGTAGGTGGGGCCAGATGGGAGGATGCTATTTTCTCCAATCCCTCCTTTCCCCTGCTTGCTCCTCCTGAAAAGTTGCTCCAGAGAGTTGGGGAACCCTCAGGGACCATATACCATGGGGTAAATGGCACAGGGGACTGCAGGCAGAACAGAGAATTGGAGAGAATTGCCCCCCCTTTCCTCTGGAATGGGCACTCTGGATTCAACCCAATGGCTGTGAATTTCCTGCTTTGCCAAAGGTACTGGCTTACTCATCAAAGTTCTCTGCCACTGTAGTTCCAGGCAGACTATGTATATGATGTCCATGGCAGTCTCCATCACATCAATGTTTTGGGGCACTAGTTAGCCGCCCAGGGTGAGCCCAACATTTTCCCTATCAGTTTGGATTGACATGGCACAAGCAGAAACTGCAGCATAAGGCTTGATAGAGTATATTGGATAATCTTCCACCAAACAGCATTACAATATTGGGCCTTAAAGTAACTTCTCCTTATAGGTATTACATAAGTATTGTGCAAGGACTGCTAAATAAAAACTTCAGACGCACACAGCAAGAAACTGAAAGAGCATAACTAATCTCTTGAATGGTTAAATATTAATTAGACAAGAATGGAACATGGAAATGTTTAAAACAAATGTTCTTGGTGGTATTATTAAATGTTAACTTTTATGCATACTAAATCATTTTGTAGCCAGTTAAAATAGCTTTTGTGGTCTAGCAAATGCATAATTAATATATTTTTTCTTGCCATTGATGTTTAATAATTAAATGGTAGGCCTAACATTTTGACAGCAAAAGGAGAGAAGCCCTTTGGGGGGGGAAATGCTATGTTTCATGAAGAATGTTATAGAAATTAATCATTTCCATTAACACTTTTTTGTTTAAATTTATTTTAATATACCAAGTAGCAGCCTGTTTAGATCCCTTTAAAGTCTAATCATGGAGTTATGAGGCTCTTCTGTTATTTCCTGTATCAAACATTATTCTGCATTTCCTAGTTGTGTGGGCAACCTGTATGCACAGACTAACTATGCTGACAAAGTTTTTGTCACAATTTGGTGAACCTTAAGCCTGGCAGACACAACTCACCAGTTAATATTTATGAAAGAAAAGGCCTCCCAGTGCCTGACTCAGTGCCTAGTGGAGCAAAACATTTGCTGACAAGTGCTGAGCAGTACTGGAAAAGCCAGAAGTTGTAACTGGAATGGGCCGCTTGCAGGTGGAATAGCTGCCAGGGCAAAGAGTGGATAGAACTGTGTTCTGGACAGGCTTTCTATGTTCTCTGCAAAAGTGGTACCTAGCGAGTGAGAGAAGAGGAAGGGTCTTAAGAAAATAGCACCTGGGGAGTACACAACTCTATGGAAGCCCTATTTGGGTGAGAAACTGGCTAACCCTGCTTTAGGAAGTGTTCTTCATATGCATTCTAGAAAAGAGGTGGGCTATTTGTGGTCCTCCAGAGGTTTTGGCCTACAGTTCCCATCAGCCCTAGCCAGGATAGCCAAAGGTGAGGGATGATGGGAGTTGTAGGCCAAAACCTCTGAAGGGCCACAAGTTGCCCATCCCTGTTCTAGAGCAACACAACAACACCAAGAACGTCTAGGAGCATCACAGCTGGGCCATGGGTGGCAGTCTGAGATAAGCCATGTACCAGGAGTTGTGGGACGAAGCCAGTGCTCAGGACTGAAGAGTAAGAACTGAAGGACAAATCAGGTGGCAGGACTGCGAAGCCAGGAGCAAAGGACAACCAAAGGACACGGGAGCAGGCTAGAACTCAGGAAGGCCTTGTTGCTCAAGCAAGACTTAACTGGAATGTGAAGCCCTCTTACAGTCCTCCATGTCCAGGAAAATTCAATGACCAACCTGGATAGGTAGAGCCACTGCAGGGCCTGAGGATACTAAGCTGCCTAGACAGATATTGGAACATGCAGTTCAGTGGCTCCCTACACAGGATAACTGCACACAAACCCAAAGGTTCCCAAATCAAGCCCTGGCATCTCCTGACATGTAGCTTCACAATAAGCTAGCAGTTGCCTGGAGCCAGAACCCAACAGATCAAGGACTGATTAATATATATTTTTTAAAGACCTCAAATGAAATTTGCAGTTAAGTTAGCTAACTTTTAGCTCCTTACTTAGCTTTGAAATTCACTGATGGATTTAGCCTAATATACTTCACAAGGGTGTTAAAATATCTTATCTTCAATCAGCAATTGACCATCACAGCCAATCACACAATAAAGGAAATCTGAGCTGCTTCAGATACTTGAGGGAACAGCAAGAATAACCATCAGAGACTCATGAGTCACCTCCCCATGCTTTCAAATATCATCTGAAGGGTGGGAGGTGCTTATTTTCTCCACACGAAATGCATATTCTTCCACTATATTGGGAGGACATGCATCTCCTGCCTCCTGGCAAGACCCAGGGCTTGGGGTGCGGAGAGATTCATAGATTCACAGATCATAGAGTTGGAAGGGGCCTACAAGGCCATCGAGTCCAACCCCCTGCTCAATGCAGGAAACTAGAGGAGGGGCCTCCCATCCAAGTAATAACCAGGCCTGACCCTGCTTAGCTTTCCACGCTCAGACAAGCTGAGCCAGCGTGAGCCACAGGCCTGAAGAGCAAACAATTCCAACTCCCTCTCTCATCACTTTTCTGAGATGCCTAGAATAGCAAGCTGACTCTGAATCCCAGTTGCTGTTGCCCTCATGTCCTGCTTGTGGGCTTCCCCCGTGTGCATCAGGTTGACCACTGTGGGAACAGAATGCTGGACTAGAGAGGTATTTGGTCTGAGCCAGTCTAGCACTTATGTTTTATTAAACCGGTATTTTATTATCCAGTCATTGTTCATGTCATCCATATGCTAATGAAAAACACCTGCAATTTGGGCGCCTTTGCTAATGTCAAACAGCTACCAGTCAGATCTCTTATTAAAGCACACAACCTGCAGAATTGCTGAAACCAAACTAGCTTTGACCATTTCCCCAAAGTGAGCACTCGAAGCCAGAACAAAATATGCTCAGTGTGTGTTAACGGTGCCATGTGTGTGGGCCCAACGCCATGCAGCTGAAGGGTGCAGAAAAACATGTTCAGATCCAAAGTACTGGAGAACCAGATTCCATTCCAGTTGATCACAATCACTCTTCAGTCTTCATCTCTACCGTACTTTGAGCCATGGGCATAAGTCTCAGAATAAAAATAACAGAAGGATTTCATTGGTATTCACTAACGGTGTGTCACTTGCAATTACTAGTGGAAAGCTGGCACAGAGAAGCCAAGCCTTTTAATTACTATGCATCTTTAAATGTGTTGATTTGGCTATCCCCACTGTCTGTATGTCAGTGGTGGAACCATCTCCTTGTATGCTGCCAACTACACCAGCATAATTTGTTCAGCCCCGAGGGCAACTTCTTCATAGGCTCTCTGTTGAGATTCATCCTGCAGAGAGCAAGGCACTTACAAGCGTGGACACTTTAGTTTATTGTTCTTGCAATTATGCTGTGTACTATATCATCAATCCAATGTTTCCTTTGCATTTGTATGTTTTCCGTAAACCTGCCAAGGGTTCTGCCTCCTGCCCAGAAGTCCCTGACCTAGAGCGAACCAGCAGCATGACAACTGAAAGTCGGGCAGGTGAAGCTTTTCCCAGCATGCAAAGGGACTGGTGGGAGAAGCTTCTCCTGCTCAGTTTCTGCCTGTGTCACAAAGTATTTGAAGGCCCTCACAAGCCTTGCCAGGAAAAAAAAAAGGGGGAGCATATTCTAATGGATAAATACAGCCTTACTGAATGGCACAGCTCTGCCAATCATATTGCCAATTGGACCAAGCCATGCTGTGATGCATTCATCTGTCACACATTTTGTATGAATAGTCCAGACTAGCATTGCATATGCCACATATGAGTGACAGATGTGCAGAAAACAGCTCCTCTGAAAATCAGCCCAAAGGCCTAACCACTTGGCATCTCTAACTAACTAACATAAAAAGTGGGATCAGAAAACAATAATCGCCAAAAGCACCAATCTAATTCATTAAAAGCACATGGTACAGTCGTCTTAGACTGTATCACTTCAGGATAGTAGGTAAAGATTGCATGTTTGACTATTTCCTATGTAAAAATAAAAGCTCCCTCCGAACCGAAAGCTGGCACACCAGGGCTAAGGTTTCTAGCCTAACCTTCGCTGTGATAAGTGAGCTTCCCACTGCAAGGAGCATCCAAATCTGCAATCCACCACCCACATCCTAATTTTTTATAAGCAATCGCATAAGGATTTACCAAATTATTTTTGCTCTGAGAAAAATCATACTGTTTTAACATTCTTCTCCTAATTTATATTCAAAGGATAGCCAAGTGCTACAAGTATCAAAGTATCAATATTTCAGTTCAATTTCGTGAAGAAGAAGAAGAAGAAGAAGAAGAAGAAGAAGAAGAAGAAGAAGAAGAAGAAGAAGAAGAAGAAGAAGAAGAAGAAGAAGAAGAAGAAGAATCTTGTTTCATTTTGCTTTAACTTTTCTCTGCATATTCAAAAGTGCTCAGGATCTGCCTATTGTGACATGACTTGAGTTACACTGCCACCTAGTGGATATTTGAAAAGAAGCCGGTTCTAAAATTGAGCATAGGGAGAGCTATTGCAACATATGAATAGGATGAAATGGATTTAAAATGCATTTGTTATACATGGCATATTACAGACTCCAGCACAGGAGTATCAAAAGTGACAAAAAATTACCCATTAAAAATAAGAGCCTCTAAAGCTTTTATTAAAGGAACCCACCAGAGGAATTTTGCCTTTTCTTTGGTCCTGTCTGATGCAGAAATATTAACCCCAGCTAATATCTACTACCTGAGGAGCCACATGGTCCTGTGGCTCACTGCCTAACAGCGCGATTCTATGCACGTCTTCTCATAAGTAAGCTCCACCGACTTCCATTGAATTTACTCCCAGATAAACGTGTATAGGATTGCAGCCTAAGTCACACGTGGCCCTTCATTTCTAAATTAGAAGATGCCAGTAATCTGGCCTGCCAAGAATCCTCCTCCTCTCACCTGGGGGAGTTTCCTGATAATGAGTGATATTTTAGGGCCAGTTGAAGCTCTATGGTAAGGGCTCAAACCAGGGCTGGCCCCAAGACATTTTGCTGCCTGAGGCAGAGCAGCAAAGTGCCCCCACCCCTGACCAAGTCAAGGGGCAGAATACCCAAGGCAGCTCAAATTATTGTGGCACTTGATGAAGAAAATCCCACAAGTGCCCTTCTGTTGCCTGGCAGTCAAAATACAACAATTACTACTGCGGCTTAAATCATTTGCTGCCCTTTCATGGTACGAGTCAAAACCAACTGCCATAAGTGGCCACCTCACCCTGCCCAACGATTGGGCTGGCTCAAATTAAGTTCTGAGCACAGATATGCCAAATGCAGTCACTTCTTTCTGCATTATAACAACATTAATCAAAAGGGAGGACGGGGGGGGAGCTTTCCTTCCCTGCCTTATGTGACACATTTGGGCACACAGAGCTACAGGGGACAGCATCCTAAAACTGGTCAGAGCTCCCTCACGGCCAGTGTTACGAGAAGCATTTGCCGCACAGGATGGGCCCACCAGGATAGGGGCATCATTGTGTTCAATCCTTCTTGGAGGGAAGGTCCCAGAAGGGAGTATCGGAGTGACTACTTCTCAAGCCCAGGGCTTTTGGCTTGTGGAGTTGTACAGATTTCTGTCCTGTTCCCTGTGTTATTCCACATCGACATGAAACTGCTGGGAGAGGTTGTCCAGCAGTTTGGAGTCAGGTGCTCATGCCATAGATATGCTGGTGGTACCAGTCTATATCTCCCTGTCATCCAACGCGGGGAGGCGGTGGAAGTCCTAAAGCATTGTGTGTGAAATCAGTGAAGGCGGGGATGTAGACAAAGAAGGTGAGACTTAATCTGGACAAGACCGAAGTGCCATTGGTCAGTAGGAAGGCTGTGGTGGCTCCTCCTCCTCACCACCACCTACTCACATTTCTGGGCAGCTGACAAGAGCTGCTCTACACTCCCTGGATTCTTGTGTATCGCTCACTGGATGGCAGAGTCCATGATGGCCACTTTGGCCAGTTTTGCAGCTGCAAGGGGCATCTTCCCACCTATGCATTTCTAAGGTGTAGAAAGAAATACATTGAATAAAAATAATGATAATAAATACTCCCCTGGTAACCAGGCCTCTGCACTCTGCTCTTCCCAGCTCCATAATGAACAGCGGCTCTATTTCCATGGCAATGGCAACCTGAGATGCCCGGGGAGAGAGAGCAGCGTGGTGTGGGACAGTCCCATTGCCAGGGCAGCAGACGAGATTTGGACGTCTAACAAGAAGCTGGAGGGCCAAGGAAGACAGGCACAGCTTGGCTTTTCCGGATGCTCACTGCCTTCCCCGCAGCCCCCGCTTTATCCTCAGTCACCACAACCCGTGAACCAAGTTAGGCTGAGAGATAGTGCCTGGCCCAAGGTCATCCAGGGAATTTAATGGTGCAGTGGAGATTAGAACCCAGGTATCTCTGGTCTTAGCCTGACACTCTAACCACTACACTACACTGCACTGCACCGCACCGGCTCCATGCTATTCATATGCCCTACCTCAGCTCCTTCCCCAGTCACTACACCAAATTCCAGCCCCACCTTTCCAAAATCCACAAAAGTGGATATAATTGAAACAAATTAATTTCGTAAATGTATGGGTATTACCATCAGATTTGCACAATTCATTACAGATCTGGAGCCATTTCCATTGCAAAATAGAAGGAAGACATATTGTGTTGCTAATTTCTTCTATCAGCCCTGGCCATTGACTTCTAGGCATACGTCACAGGCACAGCAATATATCATTTGGAAAATGACCCAGCCAAAGCCAAGCACTTTTAAATCCCATTGATTTCTAATGGAAAGTTAATAATGTACTTAACTCTCTCTCCCATTGAAATCAATGAGACTTAAAAGTGCTATACTTTGTCCAGATCATGCCTTCAGTTATAATAATCAGGGCTTTTTTTCTGGTGGAACTCACCGGAACTGAGTTCCAGCACCTTTTCTTCTATTAATTGCATTACAATTTAATCGCCATCTACTCCCGAGGAAATGTAATCCAAGAGTTCCGGTACCTTTTTCTCCAGAAAAAAAGCACTGATAATAATACATTGATATTGAATGTGGTACTGGCCGGCTGTTCCTTCGTCAGGCAGATTGGTGGTTAATAGCTCAGTGTGGTCTGTTGACATCTGTTGAAGGGAGCTCATTGTTAGGAGATGCCTGGGATAGTATATGGAGGGAACCAGTTCTGGGGAAGACCAGCAAAGTCATTCTGAGTTCAGTGGTAAACTTATCTGTCCCATGCCTTAGTCTGCTATGGCATCATTAGAGTTAATTTTGCAGCACTCTCCTTCCACCAGCTAGTGAATTGATACAATTCCCCACAACCTCCCCCTCTCCCTACCCACCTCCAAGCCCTTGTGCAGCACAGCTCTCCCTCCCCTGTTTCCCAGAGGCTTCCCAAGAGTTGCTGTTCCCTCCATACCTTATTGCACAGGATAGAGCTCTTTGTGCAAAATCTTCCAAGTTAGAGGTGGAATTAACTCAGCCATAACCCCCTTAATATCTCAGAGCCACAGTCCACATATATAATGAGACTCAATAATTTCTGAACAGAGCACAATACAGAAAATTACTTAATCTTCATCATTTCATTGTCCATGTACAGGATATCCCTTGGTAAACAAAATAATAGAGCACATCAAAGGGGCAGCCACACAACCAGAAACAAACAGAAGTCCAACACGTACAGGAGACTAATGTATTAATCCATGTGGTATTAAACCCAACACATTTCAAGCAGTTAGCTCTTCATCAGGGGTCTGTCAAAAAAAGGAATAACTTGCATCAACTTCAATCTCTTAGACGACCTGCTCCAAAAGGAGCTACTGAACCACTGAATCCTATGGCAGGACAAAGGACTAGATGTGAGTTAATACTTTTTCTGACAGATCCCAATGAAGAGCTCATAGGATGATATGTGTTGGGATTTATATTACATGGATTAATAAATTGGTTCTCTTCACCTGCTAGATTTCTAAAAGAACAAAGTACCAAAATTAATGCATAACACAATTGTATACTAGCTCTGGGCACAAAACTTGCAACAAACAATTCAAGAGGTTTCAGTCTTGTTCTAATGAAGATCAGCACACTCAAAACTAATTCTGGAAAACTGGAAATAGATATAGGAAGAAGATAGGCCAGGGTGAGATCTTAATTACTCAGTCAACAGGTACATCAAGAAATTTCATATGTAATATTTAATGACAACCTAAGGAATAAATCCAAGACCAAGTTTTATAAAAAGAAAATATCCTAACAATCAAACATTTTCCCCTCTTATTGCTACCATGAAAAGTTTGGAAGATTCATATGGTCTTAAGTAGAAAATGGTTCACATTTTGCTACTAGAAATATGTTCAGCCTGCCATCCTTTTAACATCTCAGACTAAGAGAGGTAATCAAATGTTTCAGATATGTATGCAACACAGAGCCCAGATGTGTAAAAATGAATTTCAAATATGGTGGAGAGTCTCTGTCACAACTAGTAATCATTATCCCTACTTGGTAAACAGAAATGTGATTCTATAAATCAGGGCTCTCTAACCTTGGGTCCCCAGATGCTGCTGGCCTACAGCTCCTAGCATACCCAGCCAGCATGGCTAATGGCAAGGGATTCTGGGAGCTGTAGTCCAGCAACATCTGGGGACCCAAGGTTGGAGAGCCCTGCTATAGAGTCATGATACATTGTCACATAGGTTAAAAAAATTGAGACATTTTTCTGTGGGGGCGGGGGATTCAGATAGCATACAATACAGAAGTTCTAAGATCTCACATTATTCATTTTCCACAGTGGTGTTCCCTTCTTAAAAATGCAAAGATTAAAAGCTCAAAAAAGAAAAAGATGAATCTGATCCTTCTAGGTGTTCAAAAGGGTCTTCTTTTCCATCAAGTGTCAAGAAGTCCTTCACCAAACCCCACAAACACCTAGAGATAAAAACAACAACAATCATATTCTTATGGGTTAAGCCTATTGCTGCCAGTATTTGGCATACACAGACATGACATCCCACCTTTGTTACTTTTCTCCATTTTCTTATAAAAGAGTAATCTCAAATGTTGTGGAAAAGCAGTAATCTACTCTTCCATCATCTCGCTATTCCAAATATATTTACCAGTAGATAACCTATGGGAGAGGAATGATGACTATCCGTTACTTCTTAGGGAATGGTAGAGACAGATGTTCTACATCTATCCTGATATCCTGGTTAATCCAGAAAACCTTTATAAAGATGCCATCCATGCAGAAAGTTCTCCATATCATGAAGGCATGTTGTAGAGATGTGCTCCTAGGGTTTGCTACTGGGGATCGGCCAAAGCCCAAGGTTTTCCTAAATTCATGTTGATAATGTCATTCAGGAACTTATTTCTTAGCAGGCAACTTTCTGCAATGCACCTGCCTTCTGTTTGTGTCTATAAGACACAGGATGAGAGATAGCATGAGACTCCAATGAAAACCGCTCTGGACTTTCCAAAGGAAGATTGGAGTATAATGTAAGTAGTAGTAGTATTAATATTCCAGCTTCTGTATGTTAATCTGGGGATAGGGAACTAATGGATGAATATCCCTGAGTGGTTCATTCCAACTCTAACATCCTAATCTACCTCTAGTTTCACTTAAAATAGGTATGTGTGAAGAGAAACTGGGAGGCCTGTTCTTTCTTTAGAAAAGCCAGTGTAAATAGTGGGTTGACTGTAGAAATAAATTTCCTAGTAGAAGTAGTTGTTCCATACTCCCCTGGCCAGATGGCTCCTTTCCTTATCTTAAAAAAATACCACGGCTCGTCCTCAAGGCCATTTGTTCCGAGAGAGGGGAGTGTAAGAAGCATTTACAGCTGGGGCCCCTTAAGATGGCCAGGGAAATTTACAGCTGAGACCCATTAGGTAAGATCTTGGGCAATGAGGTAATTGAGCATGGCCAGAGTGCCCCGGATTGGCCAGAGGCGATCAGGCCATGGTCTAGGGGGGGAATATAGGAACATCCATTTGGGAACTCTGTGTCTTTTCTTCTGGCCCGGTGGTGCAAAGGGTGGAGGGGGGCTGCTGCTTAGGCAGGGCCCTGTGGAGATCGACCCCCTGGCAGAGTGGACTGGCCTGGGTATCTGTGGGTAAAGTAGTTTTGTTGTTTTGGTAGCTCTGTTGTGTGTATCAAAGTAGCTGTGCATTTTGTTTTCTCCCTTCCCTTCTTCCCACCTCTTATTTTGCCTTTTCCCTTTTAATCCTAAATAAACTTCTTTTGTTTTAACCCTGAATGGTGTGAGCAGTTTTCTCTATTGGTTCAGTGCCAAATCCAGTACCTTGACCAGGGGCAGACCTGTTGGGCCCAGGGCAAGGGCAGCAAGGACTGGTCAAGTCCTTCACAGTATGTATATGCATGACCTATTGTGTCAAAATGTGGATGGAGTCATGGAGATATGATGTGCATTCAAATGGGTGTCCTACTAAAAGAAATGCACAATATAAGAAAGGCAGAATATCTAAATTTGTATGCACATTCTCAAGTGCATTTGGATAAGCATCTGATTCTCCTCTGCAGTTCCTGCCCCAGGAAGTGATTTGCTCACACCATCTTGCTTACACATAGAGATCTCCTTAAGTGGATTAGGGTGTACTTCTATATTTTCCTACTGACTATATTATATTTTAATGTATTATTGGTCATTTTTGAATATTAATGTTATATTATATTATATATTATATAATATTATATTATTATATTATAGGGGTGTGTGTGAAAGTTTGTTTGTACGTGTGTGTGTGTGTGTGTGTGTGTGTGTGTGTGTGTGTGTTCTTCATAGGCTCCTACATGGTTGGACGGATCCCCCCCAAACTTGGCACACATACTCTTCATCATCCAAGGAAGAATACTGGTGGGATTAGAACCAAAAAAACCCATCACTGGGCATGTCTGAACCACTCTTATGTAGCTTATGGGCAAACTGACATAGGAGCACCCCTACGTTATTTAGAATGTTCATATGAGTTGCCACAGGGGCCTATCAGGAGCGGTTATGCAAATCGCCCCTACGTAGCGATGCATCCAAACCTGAGTCGGGGGCTCTCTGCGCCCCTGACTCGATTCTCTGCGGGGGCGCGCCCTCCGACCCGATCTTCTGAGCGGCACGGAGAAGTTCTCCGCGCTGCTCGATCCACCTTCTCCAGTCCCATCGCATCACTTCTGGGACCGGAAATGACGGGACGGGACCCTGCGCAGGCGCAGAATGCGCCTGTCGCGTCATTTCTGGTCCTGGAAGTGACACAGCGGGACCGGAGCGGGCCGCGCGGGTGGCTCACCGTGGAGAGGCGAGACGCCCCAAAGAAAAAGGTAAGGCCTCGCCAGGCGTGAGCGGGGCCAATTTCAGCCTCCGTTTTGCCCGGCGAGGTTCGTTTATACAACTCTACCCCTACGTCATTCAGAATGTTCATATGAATTGCTGCAGGGGCCTACACGGGGGAGCAGGGATTTCATTGTTGTGGAGTCCCGGGGGAGCAGGGGTTTCATTGTGTAGTCCCAGGGGAGGGGAACAGGGATTTCATTCTGCAATCCCGGGGAAGCAGGGATTTCATTGTGTAGTCCCGGGGGAGCTGGGATTTCATTGTTGTGTCGTCCCGGGGGAGCTGGGATTTCATCTGTAGTCCCGGGGGAGCTGGGATTTCATTGTGTGGTCCCGAGGGAGCTGGGATTTCATTGTGTGGTCCCGAGGGAGCTGGGATTTCATTGTGTCATCCCAGGGGAACCGGGATTTAATTGTGTAGTCCCGGTGGAGCTGGGATTTCATTGTGTAGTCCCAGGGGAGCTGGGATTTCAGAAAAACAGAAAATTGTGTTGTGACGGCTTTCTAAGAAAACATTTTAAAAACAATAAATGATTGAAAGGTGTGAATTTTTCGTTTCACCTTTCCTATGGAGCCATTCAAAAAAGCGGTCAGCTACCTTAAGGAATTTCAAACAAATAGTACCTAAAAGAAAATGACGACCTGGGCAACGCCGGGTAAATAAGCTTATATATATATATATATATATATATATATATATATATATTCACTTGTAATATTAATTACTTTATATTAATTATATTATAGATTTTTTAAAATGAGTGTGTGTGTGTGTGTGTGTGTGTGTGTAATTTATTTTTTTACTTGTATTTTGTTCACCACTTAGGGTCAACTTGGCCCAGAAAAGCAGCTTATAAAAATTTAAATTAAATAAATTTTAGATAAATACAATATCTTAAGGAAACTTGGCAAGTGACACTAAACCAATTGGGTATTTGTGTGCAGGTAAATGTTGACTCCTGTAGACATGGGCCACATATTTTGCCTTCAGTTGAGTGGCACCAGAGATGTTGTTACCTGAGAACTGAGTAGTTGCATTATTAATCTGTGCCTTTCTGATAATTAATGCCATTTAAATAAGCTCATGAGCACCAAGGGCAAAAAAGATGATACAGCTCTGACTTCACACAATTAGACACCCTCCTTCAATTATGCCCCCAAGACAGACTTTGATTCTCCTGCTCCTCACAGTCTTTCAAAGTCCCTAATCTATAATGGAGAAGAGTCATGCCAGCTCCCGAAATGAGAACTGTAATAAAGGGAGAGCAAAATTTGGGAGCTCCCTCATTTATAAACTGTCTTATTATGCAAATATCCCCAAGGCACTGTACAATTTTAAAAGAATTTAAATATGCACTTTACTGGGAGCAAAATTGAAATAGTCTTAAAAGTTTAACACATTAAAAAATATTTAGTGAGGACATTTCTTTAACTGTCTCAGGGCTAATTACTTTTAATAATTAACAGCCTATAAATGAGACTAATTAACCTTGTATTCCAGTATTATCTGCTGCTAATTGCCTTAATATTTTATTCCTAATAACCTCTAGGATGACCGTATTTTAATGATTTTAAAATAACGGCCGAATTTTTACATCTGAAACAAAGATTTCTATTTTCTTGCAGGAACACAAGCTATCCATATTCTTCTAAGTTTCCCCTTTTCTGATGTCAATAGGGCTGGGCAAATTTGGCTTCTTTTTTCATGGTGTGCGAGACAACAGCATGGAGATCCTGCTAGCAACCTTCTATTGGTGACGAATGATCCCTAATTATTCAGTGCTTTTTAACACTTGATCAAAAGCCCTCACACACTCTCTGTTCTAGAGACAGAGTTACTGTTTGGATGACTCACACAACTGTGGAGGACTAATGGTAAATAAAGTCTTTCAAAAGGCCATCACTAGTACAGATGGTTACAGTGATGCTTCACACTCATGTTTGCTTCTCACCACACTGTGTGCTTTTGGTGGCTTCACTGACTGGAACATAAAACAGCATGGGCAGTTTTTCTTGGCACATGTCCCGTGACTGGATCCACATCGCTCATTCTCTCCTGAGTAACCCTAACAGTAAAATCCTATGCATGTCTATTCAAAGCAAACCCCACAGATTGAATGGGACATATTCCCAGATTGTGTATAGGATTACAACCTTAACGTAGCACCCATGAGCTACTTATCATGTCTGAGTGCATGTGCTAATTTTGGAAGATATTGTGCATGTGGATGTCATAAGCAGCCTGTGTGACATGTAGCATATAGCGCCACGCCAGGTTTCATTGTTTCGATTCTAATAAAAAGATGTTGGCACTTGTCTCTTAATTAATCCTGATGTGTAGGGATTCTTTAGTTACTCGGTGGTGAAGGAAGTGCACTCTTCACATGTTCAGGATCACTCTTATCCAGGGCTTTTTTTCTGGTGGAACTCACCGGAACTGAGTTCCAGCACCTTTTCTTCTATTAATTGCATTACAATTTAATCGCCATCTACCCCCGAGGAAATGTAATCCAAGAGTTCCGGTACCCTTTTCTCCAGAAAAAAAGCACTGCTCTTATCTGATCTTGCTACTCTTCTTCTCTGATCTTGGGGCATATGCTGGGGCCCAGTCTGACCCTGAGTGAATTCTGGCACAAACTATGCCCTGCCCAGCTTGTTTTCAGAACATTCAGACTCACCGCTGGCAGTCTGCACTCAACTTCTGCCTCTTTAATGTAGATGCAATATTGTGTTCAACATCCTACAAAACACAAAATTAGAGAGACCTAAGAGTCTAGCCCCTTTGCTTAAAAACATTTAGATAGTGTATTTCAAATGCACAAAGTACTTCATCTCCATTATCTCTGGATTTTTTGCACATCCCTGAATTGCAAATTTGGGAAGATAGGGGCTGGGTGAGGGAGAAACCTGGTCCACATGCTCACAGGGTGGTTAATAAGCTATGGTGGCTTGTTAGCCACCCTGTTCACGCTGGTCACGTGCTGGGGGGGATTAGCACAATTACCCTCGGCAGTACAACTTGTCATGTCATGCGAACTTGCTAGGGTGGCTTGTTGTCTTGGGTAATAAGCCACCCAGAATCCTACAACAGCCCATGGGTTCTGGGTGGCTTGTTACCCTCTGCAACAAGCCACCGTGGTGGGTTCACATGACATGACAAGACAGACTGCTGAGGGTAATTATGCTAATCCCCCTGGTATCTGTCTGGCACATGAATTGTATAAAGGTAAGAGTCAGAGTTACCTGTAATCAGATTCTTAGAAGCATAGAGTTTGAAGGCCCCAAGTGACCTTGCAGTCCAACCCACCCCCATAGACTACCAATCCTTGACTAAACAATCCTGGCCAAAATTTGTCACTAGCATTGAGAGCAGATTGTGGCGTAACCCCACAATTCAGTTCCCTAGTGTATGTCTGTATTAGTATGTTTAGTGTGTCTAGAATGTTGGATCAAGTGGGTGTGGTTTGTGATGTCTTGGAAAGGGTGGGGGGAGGAGTATATAAGGAGTGTTTGAGTGATGTCAGAGTTAGTTAAGAAGTGGAGAGTTGAGTTAGTGTGTTATGGGAGAGTGTTCGGAGTGTGTGTGGGGAATATTAGAGAGTTTGGGAGTTAGGTTAGTTGGGTTATTCGTGTCTTGTCAGGAGTTTTAAGAGGAATCAGTGATTGTATGAGGAGTGAGAGTATTTGGAGTTATAGGGACTTACGGTAGGTTAATTATAAAGTGTTTGGTGTAGTAGGCAGGTTTATTTTCTGGAACTAAGATTTGGAGAATTAAAATAAACTTATTTTTATTGTGTTTGCTACCCAAATCCTATGTGTCAGCTTGGCGTTATTAACCTGCTTTACTTTTAAATCTACACACACACCTTTGTACCCACAGCATCATAAATTTAAAAATAGATCCTTAATAACCAGAATTAATCTTTTCCCTCATTAGTAGGGGAAAGGTTTCATTTGACCCTCCACTCAGGTTTCTAAGTGTTGATGCTGAGCCTGAGAAGGGTTTATGCGCGTGGTCCTAAAGTGTAAGGGACCGTGTTGTCGCACAGATGCCTGGTGAGAAACACAGCCAACAATACATCGTTCCAGATCATTCATGCTAGTGACTCAAGCAAGCACTATGTTACAGGGGAAAGTAAACATGTTGATCATATTGATAGCCATTGTTGGAGCCAATGCTAATTAATACAGCAACTATTTTTCTTCCACCACATATCATTTTTTTCCCCAACCACTTCATAGCAAGGTTATCAATGTCGCAACATTCATAAAAAGGGGGCTCGGACACAATTTCATGGATCATCCTCCCCTGCAAGCCTATTTTGCATATGGCCTAGTCCCCTCTAGAGTTCTGGTCTGGTTCATAATGGACCTGTTTTGAACTTGCCCACCAAGGGTCCTCCCAGTTGCTCCTTTCCCAGATGAGGGAGTGGCAGGGATGAGTCATGGCAGCCCTAAGGCTCAAGATTCAGAAATGGATGCTGCTGTGAGCATGTGCTATGAGTATATGTGGCACCATCCCTGAGCCCCATCAAGCATGGAAAATGTGGTTCTCATGCTTCCCAGAATCAAGAATGCAACAAGAAGACTGTCAACCAAAGCACATCCAACTAACACTAAAAAAACAAGTTCCATGCATTCTATGAATTGGACATTTTTAGATGTCCAGGATCAGGCTGACAGGGTCAGCTTTTGAGTAACCCATATTGATGGCCCATTCCGATGATAGGGCTTCACACTATGCTTCCACCCAGTCTAATTTCAGGTGCCTCCATCCCATGACGGCATAGTATTGCTTCCAAATCAAAACAGGCTACCGCCCTGCTGCTACTATCCACAGAGACCTTCTCACAACACTGGATCAGGCTCACAATGGATAATTATGATTTAAAGGTGACTTTGGAGCTCCCTGAAGAACTTCCTTAGTAAGCTTACCCGTATTTGTTTTTTTAGAAACTTGTTAGATGCCTGGAGTTTTGATGCTTCACCCTGCAAAAATAAAGAATACTGTGCTTCCAAAATGTCTCACTGTATCTTCTGGTCCATAAACAATTTAGTATTTTGGTCAAGGCTTAATTCTGTAGAATAAGAAAGTGTCCAAGAGCAAAAAAAGTACCATGTTTGCACTATAGGTGCTTTATACACACACACACACACACACACACACACACACTTACTTTCTTTGAGACCAAAAGAAGCCTCTTTTTCCAAGGCTGTAGAGCCTCACTGGGCTTTCCCATAGTTCCCTCAACTCTTTTTTTTTAAAATCACATGGGGGGGGGGGGTTGCTTAGCTCTGTCTGAGTTGCCAGTAGCGTCTTGGACAAAAAAGTAAATAGAATGTTGAGGGAGAGTTTGAAAAGATAAGGCAATACAATAAGGTGCAGTCTACATTATCAATCTACTTTGAACTCTAACAAATGCTAATCTTCCCCCCACCCTCCAATAATGTCCTCAGTGTTTGTAAAACACTGTTTGTAAAAGGAAACAAAACACACAAATAAAAATAAGGTAAAAGGAGGAAAGACTGAGAAGATAGAAGGAGAAGAATAAAAAATATTAATAGACCACAGCGCTGCTGTCAAAGGATGCAGAGAAAGCTCCCCGAGGCACCCACAAAGGCGGTCGAAGAGGAACTGAAGGAATAGGCTGGAACCCACTGGGAGCATGCGCAGTAGGATGGTGGAGGAGGGGTTCCTGCCTAAAATCCTCAGCTATGGAAACTTCCCGAATCAGGCTCTACGAGACCACGAAGAAGAATTCTAGCAGTCAGGGAAACAGCTGAGCAAACAAAAGTGCCTTAGGGTGCAATCCTATGCATGTTTAGAAAGAAAAAAGGCCTACAACTCCTGAAAGATGGTCTTCTCTGGAAAAATGGTCTATGTATGTGCCCCCTGGCAAACCTGAAGTACAAGCTGAAGGGGCAGGATTACAGTTTGAGATTGATAGGCAAATGGTCAAAGAACACTTGATTACATTGAACGAGTTCAAATCTCCAGGGCCATGCGAACTGCACACAAGAGTAATAAAGGAACTGACAGAGGAACACTCAGAACTGCTGTCTATTATCTTTGAGAAATCGTGGAGGACAGGTGAAGTGCCAGATGACTGGAGGAGGGCAAATGTTGTTCCCATCTTCAAAAAGGGCAAGAAGGAGGAACCTGGGAACTACAGACCAGTCCAACCCCCTGCTCAATCCCTGGGAAAATTTTGGAGCAGATTATAAAGAAGTCAGTCTGCACACACCTTGAAAACAATGCAATGATTACTAGAAGCCAACATAGATTTGTCAAGAACAAATCCTGCCAGACCAATCTGATCTCATTTTTTGATCAGGTAACCTCCCTTGTAGACTGTGGGAATGCTGTGGACATCATATATCTTGACTTTAGCAAAGCTTTCGACAAAGTGCCTCATGATATCCTGATTAGCAAGCTAGCTAATAGTGGGCTAGATGGAACAACTATCAGATGGATCCACAGTTGGCTACAGAATTGCACTCAAAGAGTGCTTATCAATGGTACCTTCTCAAACTGGGGAGAGGTAACGAGCGGGGTACCGCAGGGCTCAGTCCTGGGCCCAGTCCTCTTCAACATTTTTATTAATGACTTGGATGAGGAGGTGCAGGGAATGCTTATCAAATTTGCAGATGACACAAAATTGGGTGGAACAGCTAATACTCTGGAAGACAGAAACAACATTCAAAGTGATCTTGATAGGCTGGAGCGCTGGGCCGAAAACAACAGAATGAAATTTAATAGGGATAAATGCCAAGTGCTGCACCTTGGGGGGAAAAACGAAATGCACAGTTACAGGACAGGGGATACTTGGCTCAACAATACTGCAAGTGAGAAGGATCTTGGAATTGTGGTAGATCACAAACTGAATATGAGCCAGCAATGTGATGTGGCTGCAAAAAAGGCAAATGCTATTTGGGGCTGCATTCATAGAAGTATAGCTTCCAAATCCCCTCTAAGCACTGACTAGGCCTCATCTTGAGTACTGTGTCCAGTTCTGGGCATCACACTTTAAGAAGGATGTAGACAAACTGGAAAGGGTTCAGAGGAGGGCAACAAAGATGATCACTGGACTGGAAACAAAGTCCTATGAGGAGAGACTGAAAGAACTGGGCATGTTTAGCCTTCAGAAGAGGAGACTGAGGGGAGATATGATCGCACTGCACTCTTCAATTACTTGAAAGGTTGTCACACAGAGGAGGGCCAGGATCTTTTCTCAATCATCCCAGATTGCAGGACACGGAATAATGGGCTCAAGTTACAGGAAGCCAGATTCCGCCTGGGCATCAGGAAAAATTTCCTGACTGTTAGAGCAATACGACAATGGAATCAACTAGCTAGGGAGGTAGTGGGCTCTCTCACACCGGAGGCATTCAAGATGCAGCTGGACAGCCATCTGTTAGGGATGCTTTGACTCGGATTCCTGCATTGAGCAGGGGGTTGGACTCGATGGTCTTATAGCATACCCTCCAACATTTCACAGATGAAAATAGGGTAGGGACACACATATGAATTTGTAAGAGGTATGGTTAAGCAACATGAAGGCATGATCAAGAGGGTGTGGCCAGGCAATATGAGGGTGTGGCCAAGGGTATGGCCAGGCAACCAAAGGGCATGGTCAGGTATAATTGTGAAATGCTGCTCCTCAAGCCATATACAGTAGTTAAGCAGACATAACAAGTAACTCTCGATTGTTAAAAATGGAAAGCTTCAGATCTGCTTTTCACTGTGATACTGGAAGAAAGGGGAAGAGGGAGCATGTGAGCCTGAGGGCCACCTAAGCTCCTTCTCATAAATATAAACCATAGTTTATTGTTATGTTTTAAAGTGGCCATTAAATTCCAACAAGGTCTGGTGTTGTAAGCATTAAGCATCTTATTTCTAAGCAATCACCACAGTTGTTATTGGCGTTGTTTCCATTTCTATCCTGCTTCCCAGTAATGCTCTTGAAGCAGCTTACAAAGCATAACATAAATGCAAAATGCATAATGTGCACTCCATTCAATGTTAAATGGTTCAGAAAATAAAACCAAGATGTTACACCCCCAGCTTAATGGAAGATGGCAAATGCCCCCATCTGCCTCAGATCTTACCTCTAATTCTTTAACCGTTTTCTCTCTGATATTTGCAATGCCAGCAAAAGTCATGGTATCTTTAATTTCTTGTTCCATTGCTTGAATCTCCTCCCATTTCATGATAATTTGACACCTCAGGGATATAAGCTGCTCAGCACTGGAAAGAGGAGGAGTCTCTGATGTCCCCGCCCGCTCACGGTCTTTTTCTGCAAGTGCAAAGGAGTGATGGTCATTGGACAGGAGCATTGTGCCTGCAGCTTTAATTTCCAGAGGCAAAAGCAAAATACAGTCAACACCCTGGCAAATTCTGAGAAGAGAACAGGACTCAGGAGTGAAATAGCTCGCCATCAAATGCAGTCAGTGGGATATCTCTCTCCACAGCCTAATAATGTGCAGGACTACAGCACAAGGCTCTGGTTTTACAGTTCTTCTGAATGATCTATCAAACATTGCACATGTCAATACCATTATTCAAAGCAATGCCATTGCTCACCTGCCATTTTTGAGCCAGACTGGCTCACCCAGAGTTCAATTTCTAACTCGTGTCTGAGTCTAAAATGTATAAGAAGGAAAGCTCTTATTAATTAATTTATTAATTAATTATATTTATACCCTGTCTTTTTTCCTGCAAGGAACCTTACATAATCCTCCCCCTCCTCTCCATTTTATCCTCACAACAACCCTGTGAGGTAGGTTAGGTTGAGAGTCAGTGACTGACCCAAAGTCACCCAGTGAGTTTCATGGCCGAGCAGGGTCTAGAACCTGGATCTCCTGTAAAGCAATAGCAGCAGTGTTTTGCAGACTTCCACAATACACATCAGACCCAAGCAAAAGTGATCCTGGTGGATGTCTTTATGTAGGGATTACTAGAAATGCAAATTGGGCCCAAATGTGCACTCAGGTATCACTGTATGTTTCTTCATCCACCTATTTATTACCTGGATTAATTCAAGACTGAAACCACTCAGATGGCAATCAGATTCTACTGATAACCTTTTCTCCACAAATATAAACAATTAAACAAGTCCCAACTTCCTTGGCCATTTCTATGCTTAAATGTTGTTGTATTTTAGTGGCTGGTTGATGTCATAAGCTGCCCTGGGTGCTTGACATAGGCCATATAAGGCAGAATATAAAATTAAACAATGAATGAATGAATGGATGAATGGCCAACAAAGAACAAAATAAAAGATAATATGCACCTCATGCACAGACTCTCAGGGTTTTTGTTTTTATTTTGTAAGAACTGAAGCAGTATTAGATAATCAGATCAAACCAGGTTTGTCTCGTTCAGCTCCACTAGCTGCAGAGACCCATATCTGGGGTTAGTCAACAATGTACACATGCTTTCCCATTTCTATTATATATGGGAATTTTAAAGCCAAATGCACAGTTCTGAACATTTGTGAATGCCAGTTACTAAAATGAGTCCCTTGATTAATTTGATCACTTTAGACTTAGAACAGCCCCATGAGATTGTTGTGACATGTATCACATTCACCAGCTGTGGCACATTGTTTACACATGGAAGGAACAGAATGGCTGGTAAACAAGTTTGTTATGTCTTTCTATGAATCTCGTGCTTTCGCAGGGGTTACTAGAGTGTATGGGAAACAGTATGAGCCTGTCACATGGTTTGTATGTTCTGGTGACGTACTGACTTGTTGTTTTTCTGTCTGAAGCCATTTTAGAGAGATGCTGAACTCCTCTCTTTCTCTCTTGTCTTCTGACTAGTGCTTGCTGGACTAATGCAATCATGTAACATCTTTGTTGAGTGGAGTAAATCTCAACTTGCTCCACTGGATTAAATGCTTGCTATGCATTGTACTCTGCACATGGACTGTAACTAGGAAATGTATACTCTGTAGCATATACTTTGCTATTAAAATAAACAGGTAGCTAAATAGACCTGTGGAGTTTACAGAGTTACTTCCTTGCTACTTGAAGTAATCTGCAAATGGAGGAAGCTGGGATGGTGTCAGATTACAGGGAGCTGGCTGACAACCGAAACACTGGAAAGCTGTGCGGGGAGAGGGGGAGAAGGATCTGAACTTCTGTGTGTGGATTTATGGGCGTCTGCACACAGGAATAGGATTTTAAATCTTCCATCTCACACACGCGAAGCACTCTGTTTTTCCTCACGCGCCTTCAGGGTTATGGGCCCAGAATTTGGAACCAGCGGGACCAGTTGGACCAGTGCCAGAACCGAACGGAACCAGTTCGGGACCAGGCTGAGGGTCAGCGCCGGCAGCAGCAGCGGGACCTGTTTTCCAACAGCTGTGTCAACAACTTCGACTCCAGGATTGCAGTGATTTATGGCAGAGGAGGACACGGACGTCAAGGCAGAAGAGAAATCTCCTGGGCCGTCGTCCGGTAAGGAAGGGGAAGAGTGGGAGGTGTTTGCTGGGAGCTTGCAGGCTCTGTTCAAAGCCGAAAGCTCAGAAAGTGAGGCCGAGAGTTCTGGCGGGGAAGAGGCGGAAATTCCCCCTGTTCCCGGAATGGCGGCAGCACCAGCTCTAAACCCACAGATAGTGGGAAAGCTATCTGGCTCGAACTATGTATTATGGAGCTTCCAGATACAGCATTATTTAACTCATGCAGGGCTCTGGAATGTTGTAATACAGGATGCAGTTGCCGTGGGAGACCAGAAACACACAGATAACACTGAATTTGAAGATATTGGAAAATATCAGAGTGTTATTGGAAGCCTGCTATATTTGGCAAATGTGAGTAGGCCAGACATCAGCAATGCTGTAAACAATGCTGTAAACAAGCAGGAAAACGCAAAATCCTTCTATGTATGATTGGCTAGCTGTGAAACGTGTGTTAAGGTATTTAAAAGGTACCATGAATTGTCAACACACACAGAGGGAAATTTTTGTGTGTACACTGATGCTGACAGGGGGTCTGCTACAGATAGGAAGTCTACAAGTGGGACTGCATTAATGTATGATAACAGTCTAATTGACTGGTACACTCGCAAACAATCTTGTGTGGCTGTATCTAGCGCAGAATCTGAATTCATCAGTTTATCTCAAGCATGTAATGAGATTGAGTGGTTCAAATAATTGTTTGCTGATATGCACATACCAGTAGACAAGGCTGTTACAATTTTTGAGGACAACCAAGCTTGCATAAGCATGGCTCTCCATGAAAAATGTAGGCCAAGAACCAAACACATTGATGTTCATTACTCTCATGTAAAGGACTGTGTGAAAAAAGGGTGGGTAACACTCAAGTACTGTGCAACAGGGGATATGGTGGCAGATCTTTTCTTTTCAGAGATTGTAATACAGACAACTGAGACATCTACAGCAGGGATTCAAAATGACTATATTAAAAATCTGCTGATATAACTCTGAAGGCATGAGTCCTTCCGGAGACTGCAAACATACAGAAAGTGTGTCAGACTTTGTTCACATCCTGCTTTTCCTGTGGAGGGTGGGTAGGCAGATTTGCTACAGACCTCTCGTGAAGAAAAGCACGCTGAGTTCCTGTGTCCTTCCCCACCACACACATGTAAATAAGTTAATCCCAGCCGGAGGCTGAGAATCTCCTGTGAATGTACATAGTTTCTCCTGAGAGCTCTGTCTTCCCTCAGAGTCTGTGATGTATTTGCAGAGTCATGCAAATGTCCACCAAGCACTCTAGGTATGGTCAAGAAGTCACCTTTCTGACACCTAGGAGCCACACACACCCCTCTTGCCTAGCACGGACGAATTAATCATGATTGGCCAAGAGACAGCCGGGTTATCGAGGGGAGGGACGGGAGAACATCGATACAGTCAGTGTGGCTTCTGAGTTTTGTTGTTGTTGTTCTGGACTGGCTCAGCTTGTCTGAGCGTGGAAAGCTAAGCAAGGTCAGGCCTGGTTATTACTTGGATGGGAGACCTCCCTCCTCTAGTTTCCTGCACTGAGCAGGGGGTTGGACTCGATGGCCTTGTAGGCCCCTTCCAGCTCTATAATCTATGAATCTATGGACGTGAAGGAGCGCGGAGTGGGGCTGTGGCTGAGGCCAGCCCCAAGAAGAGCAACCCCCAAGCCAACGTGTAAGTGCCTGGGTATTCTAGCATGAGAATTAGTTTTGTGTTCTTTTGTAGCTCTGACTGTTTGCAACAAAGTTTCTCTATTCCATCAATTTCCTTCCCTTTTCTCCCAACCAATTTGTAACTGGCTAACCTAAATAAACTCCCCCTTTTATTTCACCCCACACAGTGTGTGTGTACTTTCTCCATTGGTTTAGTGCTTAATCCAGTGTCTCAGGCCAGGGCCAGGCAGCGAGTGTGTGATTTGGCCGCGACAGACTCAAGGCTGGCAGTTTGTAGCCTTTGATCTCTCCGCCCAGAATCAAAGGACCGGTCCCAAGTCCTTCACACCTCTTATCGAGAGCTGAAGGCTGCAGTCCTCCTAACATCGTCATTAGGAAATAAGTCCCACTGAATCTAGTGCGACTCGGAGTAAATAAGTTTAGGATTGCACTGACACACAGGCCATTTAAATCCCACTGAACTTAATGGGACTTAAGCAGCCTGACTGTGCGCAAGATTACAAAGATGCCACATACATTCCACAGTGGAAAACAGGAAAATGTGTTTCATGCTAAGTGGATTGTTATATGATGGCCGTGAATGTAACATGGGTGAGCCGTTTTGATCCACAGGAGAAAGTAATTCCAGCACAACACCAATAACGACACTAAGGAACAATACCAAGAACACCTCTCTGGCTCCCCTCTAGCTGTTTGATTCTGCCCCATTAATAGTATTATTATGAAGCCACACTAGGCTGATCGTAGTGGAACATGCAACAGGTGCCGTTCTCTAGTGAGGAGTCACTTTTCTTGGCAAAAATCCACTTCCAGATCCTGGCCCCTTGTCTAGAGAAGAATCAAATAATCCCTGAGAATACAGGCTGTCTTGATTAAGGGAAGATTCCCCCCCCCCCCGTGTATATGGAATAACTTGGATATAAACATCTCACACTTACACAACTTACTCTTCATTTCTTGCTAGGGCCAGTTTGGATTTCTGCACCAGAGCCTGTATGTCATGCCTGTTTTCTTCTATTTCATGCGTCATCACTGTCCTCTTCTCCATGCCTTTTACTTCATTTTGCAAGGACTATTTTGTGGTAGAAAAAGAAATGATGCATTAGGACATCCCAGCCAGAGGAAAGGACAGGAACTGTAGAAAAATCGATTTGTGCTACTTTTCTTCACTGGAACTACAGGACTTCTCTTGAGTTTGTCTTTTAGTAACATTAATTTTGATGGAAGGTTGTGAATATAGAGTTCCATGGGCAAATCTTAATACTTCCAATGCAAAACGTGTGAAATAAATGGAGATAAACACTCAGCGAGATATGTTGGTGTATTATATCTCTGGTTACTTGCTTATGTCAGACAGAATTTGCTAACTGTTTGCTATTGAGAGCAATGAGTAAAGTTATTGTTTATACCAGGGTGAGAACCTGTGACCCTGGACTCCCAACTTCCATCACCCCAGCCAGCCTGGCCAATGGTCAGGGATGATAGGAGCTATCAACAACCTATGGAGGGCCACAGTTTTTTTTAGTCCTGATGGCTACATGCTACCTCGAGTATCAGAGGCAGTATGCCTATGTACACCAGTTGCTGGGGAACATGGGTGGAAGGGTGCTGTTGCACTCATGTCCTGCTTGTGGGCTTCTCTTTGGGGCAGCTGGTTGGCCACTGTGTGAACAGAATGCTGGACTAGATGAACCCTTAGTCTGATCCAGCATGGCTCTTCTTATGTTCTTACCACCCCTGATGGCCCTCTGTCAGGGATGCTGTAGCTGCACCCTGCAATGCAGAGCCTGCATTGAACAGGGAGTTGGACTAGATGAGCTCTGAGGTCCCTTCCAACTCTATGATCCTATTATCTATGGACCGGTTGAGGACCAGTTCCCACATGTGTGTACTTCTCTTGATTACTCAGCACAATGACTCCCCAGTGAATATTTGAACTGACTCCATTGAAAAGCCTTGTTTGAGGCAATGTGAGATGACATGGAAGTTCTGTTTGTGGTGTTCTGAGCTGCGATGGCGCATTCACACATCTGGTGCAGACACACGCACTCACACATGAGGTGATGCACATGGTCTTTCTAAATTTCTAACAGGCTCTGAATTTGAGTATGTGGAGGTCTGGAGAAGAAGTATAACCTCTGTCATCGTTTTCTTGTGACCAATAGCTTAGCCTTAATAGATATTGTAGATGCTTATTTTTCAAGACAGAGTAAAAAAATGTAGCGCGATATACAATGCGACACAAGAATACACAGGACAGATCAAAACATGCAGCAGAATGAGGATGTAGATAGAACGGTCTGTACCATGTCAGACTACAGATGAGGGATACCATTTTTTAATGCTCCCCTATGTAACAAGCTTCCTGGGAGAAAGGTTCTAACCCAGTCCTTTGTCTGTTTTGTTGGTTTTCTATTTGCACTGAGGTGTGTGTGTGTGTTATATAGGGAAGTGTTCCAAAATGTGGTTCCTCCACCTGCACTCTGAAGTGGTGTAATCCATTCTACCCGGGGGGGGGGGGTGTGACTCCTATGTCAGTGGGGCCCCTTATCCATTGCATCTTTTATTTTGAGCTTTATAGGAGCTATCCAAGGTTCTCCATGGTGGTGAACCTATTTTGGGGATGGAGCTCAGCACCAGAGATAGCGTCTAAAAAGCTCAAACAAAAAGCTGCAATGAATAAGGAGCCCACTGACATAGGAGTCACCAGCCTCCCCTGACTACCCCTTCAGCATTGTACCACTTCATTCTGCTGCAACTGTAGGGTGGGCCTAAAACTACTCACACAGAAAGGAAGGCCAGATCAAACATTACAAATAAGAGCCACGAGGGTGTCATGCTGTCTGCAACTAGGGACTCTTGTTATGTGAAGCATGTCTGGCAATAAGAGCCATCCGGGTTCTACGTCCTATGAGCAGGGCTGGCCCTACCATTAGGCCGAGTGAGGCAGTTGCCTCAGGTGGCAGGTGCTGGGTAGTGCAGAGAGGGCAATGGGGGCAGCCCCCTGACCATTCCCCTCTGTTTGAGGTCAGAGCTGTGTGCCCTACACCCCCTAAGCTAACCTGCCACCCTCTGGTGCAGCGGAGGACACTATCCCATCACCAGCGTTGAAATAAGATTCAACTGCTAGTCTGTTCAAATTCTGTAGGTGGAATGGGGTGTGGGGACCATCTTGTCCTTCACCTCAGGCAGCAAAATATCTTGGGCCAGCCCTGTCTATGAGAGCACAAGGATGAACTCTTTTCAGCGAAGAACCTAAGAATTATACATCGATACACATTGTATGCAAAAATGATATTACTCTATATTGCATTGTAGGTAGAGAATCCAGGAGGATCACCATGTAGAGCTCATATTCATTCTGCAAGATACAGTCAAATAAGAATGTTAGAAAACAGTTACACAGTTTTCGTTTCGAGCCTGCTCTTTGCTCTTCTTTGTTCCCAGTTTGTGAATTTGGGGGAGATGTCTCACTCCTCTTATTCTGTCCTTTAAAATACATTTAAAGTTTCCTGTAAGATGCACTTGAGTCAATAAGAAGCACCTGGTAGACTGTGATTAAATTAACAACATTCCAGCACAATTTTAGAGCTGTCAAATAATTAAAGGTTGTGCAGTTTAGTTAACTGATTGGTAAATTAACCACATGCAGTGCAATCCTATGCATGTCTATAGAAGCAAGTCTTACTTTGTCCAATGGGGAACACTCCCTTAAAAATGTGTATAAGAGCAGAGTCTTACCTATAAAAATATTTCAGTATTTCCAAAACTTCAACATAGGGGCTTATTTGAGAATAATGAAAGAATTTTGCCATTCCATAAAATGGAGAGGAGGAGGACTATGTAAGCCACCTTGGGTTCCTTGCAGGGAAAAAAGGTGGGGTATAAATATAATAAAATTTAAGTGTGGAATTCTTTAAAGTAACCACTCATTTTTTAAGGAACATATTTTTTCTTCTTTTTCATTAATTTAGGCATCTGGAATATATATATACCATATTGAAATTATATACCAGAGCCTAAATGACTTAATATATGACCAAATTCAAATTCCGTCATTATTTTATTATTTGTATATATTATTTAATCCATTTTTATCTGCCTTTCAAGAATGCAGGCTCCCAAGGCAGCTTATAGCATAAAACAGTACAACAAATGTATTAGTAAAATTATATTATATAGAAACATTTTAAAATAAAACTAGTAACTGTAAAATATAATGTCAGTTTCATAAAAGATCCAAGATTTAAAATATGGATACTGACTTTGATTTTTATTTTATTTATTATTATTATTATTATTATTATTATTATTATTATTATTATTATTATTATTATTATTATTGTCAACAAGCCGTACTTACGTAGCAATTTTATCTTGTTTGGAGATCATAAGTATATATGACCCATGTAAATTAGGCATTGCCTGGGGCCGGTTCACATGATTGCAGTGAGGGAAATAAGCCACGGTGGCTTATTTCCCCCACCACACATGCTGGCTGGATTTCCCTGATTACCCTTCCAGCTGCGGCTTACCATGTCATCAGAACCCAGGTGGCATGGCTTGTTTGCAGGGTGGAAGAGGCAGCAACCCTCAAATAAGTCAACAATAGCCCATGGGTTATTTGTGGGTTGCTGCCTCCTCAGACAAGTCATGCCATCCAGGTTCTGAGGCATAGATCTGCCTACAGCTGTGATGGCTTCAGTAATGCTTTATGCAGGGTCAGCTAAATTTATTCTATAGGATCAGACTACTATTAGTTGTGCCTGATTAAGAGATGTATTTATGTATTTATTTGATATATACCCCACCTTTCTACCAAAAATGGCACTCAAGGTGGCTAGATGTAGACGGAGAATGGGAAAATATCCCACTCTGCAAAGGATAATTTATGTGCGTGCCCCTTTGCATTCAGTGTTGTGATGGAGAGGTCATCTGAGCTGTATAGAGCCGTAATTATTTTGTTGACTCAGCAACATTTGGTCAAAGACAAAGAAAGAGTTAATTGGCAGCACAGATGCCAAAGCAAGCCATTTGGGGAGCCCTTAGAATACAATGCACTAAACATTAGGAACAGCACATACTTTCACTTCCTTCAATATGTCACCAAATATCAAAGAGCTGTTGCAGATATCTTCAAACACATCACCAACAGCTTGCAGCCGGTAAAAATGTGGACGGTTGCAGTCACAGATATTCCGGAGTGCCTGAAAGGAAATAAAAATTAATTCATACGTTTTATTCAGATCTATTGCCTTGATTGCTATATGCAAGCAGAATATGAATTTCAGGTTGCCCAATCCCAAGAACTTGCAGACCAAGCACTCTTCCAGGTGGTGATTCCGATCACAGAAGGCGTTTTTGTCAAGCAGGTTCCCGGAGAGAACATTTGTACAACTAACCTCCTGTATCATCCAGAGATCATTTTGCTTGTTACCTCCCCTATCTTGCTATAAGCAGGGATGCATACTCTATGCTTTAAAAAAAAGAGTTAAATAAAATAAAATGGTGCACCCAGGCATTCCAAATTCTAAGCCAAGAAAAGCTGGATTCTGCAACCTGTCTAAATAATGCAAACTGGGCATATTTGAATATTTCTCAAATTTTGCATAATTTATTTTTGTGTTAATACTAGTAGTCATGGGAGGGGCAAAGATCTAAAATGCAAATACAGGTTTACATTAATATGTCACACAAAACTATATTTTAAGTGTCCCATAGAACTCTTCAGTGCTATAATTTTCAGAATATCTAAACAGTATATTCTAGCCAAGTCATTAGATCTGGCTGTCAAAGCAAGCCCACTGGTATCCTACCAGTTAAAAAGATACATGCGGACTATGCTGTTAGGTATAGATTTTGGTACATAGCAGCTAGTAAACCAAATACACCTTGGCTTGTTTACAACATTAACTTGTGTTCAGTATCTCTGTGAATGTCACTTTGCATTTGGCGATGATGTTTCTGTTAGGGCTGTGCACGTAATTGTGTCTCGAACCCAAATCGAGACTGATCTGGGTTACGTTTTGATGACGGTCAAATTGGATTGACCCACACCCAGATCGGATGTAATCGGATGTCATTGGTTCCATTTTATTACAGGCGATTACGTTGATCTGGGTGAGTAGCCAGGCAGGAAGCTCCTTTATTTCCCCCCCTTTCTGAATGGAACGGAGAGGGGGAGGAGGGGGGGAGGAGGAGAGCATTATTGGCAGCACCATTACCCAATGGTGCTAATGAGGAAGCTGCCCTTCTCCAATAGCTAGCGAAGCTGGAGCGACGCATGCTTTGTTTTCATTTCTCTGACCATGTGCGTTTGGATCAGTTGCCGCTTGCCTCGTGGCATTGGAGAGAGCAGGATCATAGGGGGTGGGTGTCTCTTTTGGGATTTATTTTGATTTATTCCTCAATATTATTTCATTTAGGAGTCGCTTCATTTTGAATACAAACAAATCCATTTACTTTTCTTTTTTTCTGACCCCAGTTTGGGGAAGCGGGACTGAAGGAGCGTTTGTTTGTCGAGTGAGTGTTTGAATCTGCTGGCCTTCTGTTCAGCGTTTTCCTGCCAGACTTACTCACAGGAAAGTGTGTATTCATGGGGTGGGTGGGTGTCAGTGCTTGCAGGGCAGTCCCTTTCTTTTTGTTTAAAAATTGTCAGGATTGGCACAAATTCAACAGGTGAAGTTTACCCACCCACCCCTCACCCCCAAACACGGAGGTGCCGCCTTCACCTCCTTCTCTTTTGGGGCGTGGGCAGGCGCACTCACGAACACACACACATCAGAAGTAAGTCTTTGGAGGGCCCTCTGCTGCAGCTGCCTAATGTGAGACTGGCAGCTACTCGTCGGAGGTCCTTCTCTTTTGCTGCCCCTCAACTGTGGAATGGCCTGCCACTTGAAATACGCCTGCTGACTTCGTTGAATGTCTTTAAGCAGGCACTGAAGACTTTGTTATTTCAGCAAGCCTTCCTTTTATAATATTCTATCATATTTCTATGGAATTTTATTGTTTTTATGGAATTTTAATGGAATTATTATACTGTTTTTATGTTTAACAGATGTTTTTACTGCATATTTATTTGTCTAATTGATTGTTATTTTGTATGCCACCTAGAGTAATAGTATATAGGCGGGATATAAATTGAATAAATAAATAAATAAATAAATAAATAAGTCCTATTATTTTCAATGGTACTTACTCACAGGAAAGTGTGTATTCATGGAGGGGGGTCAGTGCTTGCAGGGCAATCCCTTTTTGTTTAAATATTGTCAGGATTGGCACAAATTCAACAGGTGAAGTTTACCCACCCATCCCACACCCATGTGTCTGAAATTTGGGGGGCATAAGCAGCTCGAGGACATCTGCAATCTCACCAGGTTTCATGTTTCTATCTTTTAAAATGAAGAAGTGAAAGATGTCCCCCCCCCCCCCAATGCAAGTCTATGGAAAAAACTAGAGGGAATCGATTCTGTTACCGGAATCGATTCCACATAATCGTAATTGGCTCGGGATAGATACAGATAGGATGGAATCGTGATCGGGCCCAATCCCGATCACACATATCGGAATTGGAATCAGATTGGAGGGACCGTGCACAGCCCTAGTTTCTGGTTAGTCAGCAACATTTAGTCGAAGATGACTAAGATGTTAAGTGTCAGTGCAGATGCCAAAACAAGTGATTTGAGAGCTCTCAGAATATGTTTCGCTGAATATTATGGACACCATTGCATTGATGGTTTTAGCAAGCTAGAATTTTGCAGCTTACCTAAAATGTGGCAGCTCAGAGTCCACAGCAGTTTGGACATCTCCAGACAACCTAGTTCCCCTGGACACCTACACAGCACATGCAAAGTTAATTCCACACTTGAGGAAATGGTTGACAGAATCCATTCTAAGTTATCCACTCTAAGTTTCCATGTGCTCAGAGTGTGTCTGCAGGCTCTTTAGAGTTCCCCTCTACCCATTGACTTACCTGAGCCAATTTCCTTTCATGCTGCTCCGCTGACTTGCTCCCAATGTAGTCATTCTCCAGCAAATCCTGCTTGGCAATAAAATCCTTCTGAAGTTGCATGAATTTATGAAATTGGTCTGTTTTGGTCACGCCAGTCAAGTAGGAAGGAAGGAATTGGTATTCGTCTTTAATCTCTTCCATGACACAAAGCCGACTGTTCTTGGTTGGTTTGTATTTCAGCATCTTCATCTCTGGGACTTCTAGTTCTTCCCTTATAAGTTTCTTTCGAAGTATGCCAGCGCCATCCTCAGGAGCTTCCTTCTTTTGTAGTTTGAAAGCAGCAGAATTGAGTGAAGCACTTACTGGAGCCACAGTGCTGGTCTTGGATGCCCGAGGTTGAAGACATGAATGCGAAGCAGATTTTACCCGGGTGGGAGTCGGTGTGCCATTATCACTGGTCAAAGTATTCTTTGACTTTCTGGATGCCTCGCTGGGTGCTGTGAACTGGGGTCTTTTTCTGAGGATTAAAGCAGATTTTTTGGCACTTTCCCAGTAATTGCGTTGTACCAATTCTTGAGGCTTGAAAAGCTTGTTATGGTTTAGGTGGCCTGAGGTGTAAAGCTGAATTTGAGCTTTGTGGGCCTTCTCCACTCCATCTAAGAGGTCTGTAAGGTTGGTTTTTTGCTTCTTCTCTGCCATGTTGAATGTTAGCCACTGTGCATGCAAACAGATCTTACAGCTTAAACTGAATAAAGAAAAACACTTTCCTCAACATGCTGCACAACTAACTTAAGTCCCATTGATTTCAGTGGGTCTACTCTAAGTATGACTAACTCTGGATCCAACTCATTGTGTTTAGTGAACATGTGTTCTGAGGATCTGAAAGACACTCTACAGATGTCCTTGACCAACAGGCTATCCAGCAAGGCAACTGATGTTATAGACAATACCCCACAAGCTCCTTCCCTGGGGACCTATAGGACTACACAGTCCTTAATGCATTTTAAGAAGATGAAGGTAGATTATTCCCCCACCCCCAGAAGGCTGCTTGAAGAAAGCAAGGAGGAATTCCCTCTATCTAAACTGATGCATCAAATTACATTTCAGAGCCAGTCTAACATGTCATCCATGCTACTCGTTTTCCTTGGGGTGAGGGGGTCTCTGGGCAAAAGGAAAGGAGAAATAGTACTTGTGCACTGTGGGAAACCGAATTCACCTTATGAATGAAGGCTGAATTGAGTCATATGACTTTATCCCACTTCTTGGGCAGAGGGGAAGCTATTATTAATTTTACACCATCATTCTGTTCCCCATTCTGTGAAAGGGGCTAGAGACCCCTAACAGAATCCTCAATATCCTCAATAATGCATAATTCCCTCCATTCTTGGGAGAAGCCATGACAGTTAAACCAATATAAATCCAATGTAAGGTTGTAACACATATATAACAATCAGGACCCACAGTCTTGTCAGCTAAGTGTTCGCTATCAGAAAAATGATGTTCATTTTGCACCCCCCTTAAGGGGAGTAGTGGCACAGGTGGGAGCTGTCAGCACTGTATTGAAATTCCAGGCAGTAGGGACAACCTTGAATACAATGGTGGGAAGAGAATCAAGTTGTCCAAAGGGGTATATCCCATCAAATGCCCCATATGACTGGAAAATCCTCTGTGTGATAGGTCCATGGAGGAAAATCCTACCTCCTTCATGGCAGGCATTTGTTTACTTCTTACTCGACATTGTTAGGTACTGTAATCCTACCACTATTTTACATAATAATTGGGAGTATTATGTGACCCCCTCTATGATACTGGTCCAATGCCCCTGACCAATAGGAATAGTCCATGAAAGTGTAAGAATCCCTCTTCTTTGAGTGGGGTTCCTGATCTTCAATTCTGAGTCACTCTGAGCCTCCATTTCATAAAAGTCAGCCATGATAGCTCCTCTCAATCTATAGGGGAGCTCCATCCCCATGCCCTGTGGACAGGCATTCCTGATATAAGGTTTCTGAACCTAGATGTAATTGGAAAAGGCCATACAGACATACCTACTCCTCCACTACCAATATACAGAGGTTGTCATTTCCCTCTCCTAAGTTTTAACCATAGGAGCACTTTGGGTTGTAGGTCCAAAGATAGATAGATAGATAATTTTAAGCCATTCGGTGTAGGTATAGTGGTATTTGTGAAAAGACAAAGCCTGCAGTGCTCCTGTGAGATAGCATTGAGGCTCCAGATCAGCACAAAGCACTATAGTAGCAGTTCAGACTATGATGATGAGTGGACTTCTATTTGTTACAATGTTCTTTACCAACCCTGTGGACAAGGTGCTTTCTTCTGTTAAGCTGACCACCTGCTTGCTTGATTCTTGCCCGTCCTGGCTTGTTATGAGCTGCAGGGAAAAACTGGGTGAGGAGATCAGGGCGGTAGTGAATGCCTCCCTCGAGGAGGGAGTGATTCCATCAGCCCTTAAGGAGGCAGTAATAAGACCGCTTCTAAAGAAGCCCTCCTTGGATCCCCAGGATCTAAACAACTTTCGCCCAGTCTCCAATTTACCATTTCTGGGCAAGGTAATCAAGCGGCTGGTGGGTGCTCAGTTGAAGGCACACTTGGATGAAGCCGATTATTTAGATCCATGCCAGTTAGGCTTCAGGCCTGGACATGGGACAGAGACGGCCTTGGTCGCCTTGGTGGATGATATGAGGAGGGCTTTGGATAGGGGCGAATGCTCCTTTCTAGCCCTCCTCAATCTCTCAGCGGCTTTTGATACCATTGACCACGGTATCCTCCTGGACCGCCTGGAGGGGTTGGACGTGGGAGGCACTGTATTGCAGTGGTTCCGGTCCTTCCTCTCTGGAAGGTACCAGAGGGTAGTTCTTGGGGAGGAGGCTTCGGACCCTCGGCCGCTCACTTGTAGGGTGCCGCAGGGTTCCATCCTCTCCCCGATGTTATTTAACAT
The DNA here is from genome assembly GCA_021292165.1 of Shinisaurus crocodilurus. Taxonomy (NCBI): domain Eukaryota; kingdom Metazoa; phylum Chordata; class Lepidosauria; order Squamata; family Shinisauridae; genus Shinisaurus; species Shinisaurus crocodilurus. Next base: position 77,209,545 of record CM037879.1, on the reverse strand, counting down.
CTACCTGAAGCCACTGGGAGCTATCATCAGGAGGTTTGGGGTGCGCTGTCATCAATATGTGGATGACTCACAGCTCTACCTCTCCTTCAAGTCCTCACCAAGTTTGGCTGTTGAAACCCTGTCCAAGTGCCTGGAGTCAGTGGGTGGCTGGATGGGAAGGAACATGCTGAAACTGAACCCCGACAAGACCTAGGTACTTCTGGTGGGAGACAAGGGAAGGTTAGGGGATGTTGACCTGGTGCTGAATGGGGTACATCTACCTCTGAAGGACCAGGCCCGCAGCTTGGGAGTCATTCTAGACTCCCAGCTGTCCATGGAGGCTCAGGTGTCAGCTGTGAGCCGGGCAGCGCTGTATCAGCTCCATCTGATGCGGCAGTTGTGCCCCTACCTTCCTAATCATCTGCTCCTATCAGTGGTTCATGCCTTGGTCTCCTCTCGCCTGGACTACTGTAATGCGCTCTATGTGGGGTTACCCTGGAAGACGGTTCGGAAGTTGCAGCTGGGACAGAATGCAGCAGCTCGCCTGGTTAAAGGCTGCCGCCGGTGTGATCACATCACTCCGGTGCTCAAAGAATTGCACTGGCTACCAGTTGTTTGCCGAGCCGAATTCAAGGTGTTGGCGTTGACCTTTAAAACCCTGTACGGCTCCGGTCCAGTCTATCTCAAGGAGCGCCTCCAGCAACATCAAGTAGGCCACTCAACAAGATCCGCCACGGATGGCCTTCTCCCTATCCCATCAGCCAGAGAAACCAGGCTGGTGGGGACTAGGAGGAGGGCCTTTTCTGTGGCAGCCCCCAATTTATGGAACTCTCTCCCCAGTGACCTCCGTCATGCCCCTTCCTTGATTAGCTTCCACCGGGTATTAAAAACATGGCTTTTCAGGCAGGAATATGGGGTGGGTTAGGATTTTTAATTGTGTTTTATACTGTGTGTGTGTGTGTGTGTGTGTGTGTCCCCTGTATTTTATTTAATTGTACATCGCTCAGAGTGGCCGGATGTCTGGCCAGATGGACGATTCATAAATATAATAAATAAATAAATAAATAAATAAATAGTAAGGAGACATGTTTCAGCACAATTCTGTAGTCCCATCAGTTTTTCAAGAGAGCATTTCAACACAGAATACAGTAACAACAATATGTATATGGTATTTGGGGGTTTCCTGGGATAGTAGGGCTCTTGGGTAGCTTAGAGGGAGAAGCGTAAACACTGCATTGAAGCCAGTGGTCCGGAGTTCAAGTCCTTCAGTCCTCTGCTCTGCCTATATGGTTTCTGGAAGTAAAGATTGCAATTTTGTTCTTCAGAAACCTACAACAGGTGGTAAATGGTGTTCTCGTCCGACAAGTGTGGGGAGGAATGGACTCATAAATCTTTAAGTATCCCATCTACCACTGCCTTGAAATTAAACATTAAATGAGCCATCACAGAGCACTCTACAGAGCTATTTATCGTCTTTATGATATTTATAAATCATTTATCCACACAAGTGTTCTCAAAGCAGATTTTAGGCTTGGAAATGTTGGATGGTAGTTGTATCCAGCCCCCAAGGAGAAGGTCTGTCATGAGATCAGTTGTTAGACCAGTGGCCTGTGGATCTTTGGCCACGAACTGTCACAGGGAGGTCTTCTCAATTACATGAGGTGTATACAGAGTGGCAGCATTTTGAACTACTTCAAGGCATCTCCATTACAACTGTCACTAGGCCAAAAATGCCTTCTAGATAGAGTAATATTTCCTTCATATGATCCTTCCTGGAGGCAAACAAGGCAGAAAGTGCTCACTGGGTGTAGCCAAAATTCTCTAATTGCTGCCATTCAGCCTTGAGGTGGCCATTTGTAGGACTGACCACTCTGAATGATGTCAGCCAGGACAGAGAGAATCTAGACCTTTTGGCAGGAGACAGCCACCTGATCTGCAAGTCATGCCCCACTGTGCTTGTGATTTGTGTGTTACTAAAATGACTGCCATCTGTTGATCAACCCTTTGTCCTCTGGTTCTGAGACTCCAGATTACCCTGAGGAGGACTTGGATTCAGATGGCTCACAGGTCACCCCACTTCAGGGGGAGCCCCAGATACCCCCTTCTATACCTTCCCAGCCTGAGAACATAGCTCTCCCATCATCTGACTCTGAGGATGACTTCCCTAAAGCTTCTCCTGTCCCACAGCCATGCAGGACCACAAGACTGCAGAAGCAGAGTCAGGTCCTTTAACAACCAGAGTCAGCATCTGGCAGTTAAGGCCTCAGTCTTTTGCTGGGACAACAGCTCCTTATGGGAGAATACTCCAGCCAGCACTTCCTGCAGTATGCTATCCAAGGTCCTGATGTGATGTGACCCAGAACAGACAGTGTGCACTGTGCTGTAGTTTGCTTCTGCTGGGCCTCACACCTAGTCAGGATACCCTTCAAGGAATCCTCATGAGAAATGGAAGACTGGGGATGTGTACATATCAAATCCTTTAGTCGAGGGGTGGGCAACCTGTGTCCCTCCAGATGTTGGACTACAACTCCTATGGTCATGCTGACCGGGGATGATGGGTGATAAAGAGCAACATCAGTGGGGGACACAGGTTCCCTACCCCTGCTTTAGTCAGTCTGTCTAGAGCTTTTGCCATTGCTTCTGTGCACATGAACTCTGAAGGATTCCTGTATGTATTTAAAATGTTTCGAGGCTGCCTTTCAGGGTAAAACTCCTCCCAAGACAGCTTACATAGAAAAACAAAAACATGTACCTGACTCCGGTGAGAATAGAATAGAATAGATAATAAATGTTCTCCAATGTGTTGGAGAGGCTGTCAGGAGCTGGGTACGTATGCTCATATGTGGTGGAGTTGTAAAAATGTAATGGATTTTTGGAAAAGGATTTTTGAAGAAATATCAGAAATTGTTGGTGTTGACTTAGAAGTTTATCCTAATTTAGCTTTGTTATCAATAACTGAAAAGGTGGCCGGTCCTCAAAATGTTAAAGAATTAATTGTAAATTTGTTAACGTCAGGTAGATTAATGATAGCAAGAAAATGGAAAATTCAGCAAGTTTTCTCTATCACCGATTGGTACAAAGAAGTATGGGATATGGCTTTAAATGATATGTTGACTTGTAATATCAAATGCAAAAGGGGTCAATTAAAGAAAAATATTTTTAAGGATATTTGGGGTTTATTTTCGGACTTTGTGTTAAACAAGGGGAAAGGGAGTATGCCGTGTCAAGATATGTTGTATTTTTGGAATAATGAATAATTATAGATCATAGAGATATAATGTATTATTTGGTCCCGCGGTGATGGGAGCACTATATAAGTTGTATGTGTGTTATTTAGTTATTTTTTTGTATTGTTGAAAAAAAATTAAAAATTAAAAATTAAAAACAAAAAAACATAAAACTACAAAATCCCATTCTAATAAAATGTACCTTTTAAAACATTCCACAATCCAGCAACACACTCATATAAAACTAATTTAAACAATTAAAGAGAGAACAATTTAAAAGCAGCAGCAATATAAACATTAAAAACTCAGAAATTCAGCACAGCACCTCAACTAAGAGCAGCTTGAAATAAATGGGTTTTCAAGATCCAGTCAAAATCCAGTACCAACTGAGTCAAACTTCTATCACTTGGGAGGGGTGCTTTGGCAAACTTTCTACCTGATGATTATCAAGACTTCCAAATTTGTTGATTGGTGCCCACCTGGAGCGCTGCACTATCCCTGTATGTATAGCACTCAGTGCCTGGTCCAGAGTCTCTCTGCTCAGCCACTGTGCTGTGTCATGGGTGATGCCATGTGCTCCACTGCAAAGGCTCTTTTCTGCTCAGTTGATCTCCATCGCCTCCAAATAATACAAATAACCTTCTGTCTCTCTTGGCAGCTGACCAAGGCCTGGTTGATAAATTTATATGTTACCCAGATGTGGCAGCCCCATAATGGGATGGAATTGATGGAACCCCAGTGTGATTGTCTTGACATTCCTCCCAATTGATACTTTCCTGTCACTTTGAAAATGGCAGATGTTGAAAATGTAGGAACATGCTAAGCATTTTTCATTGCTCTGACCATCTTAGGTAAATTCCATATATACAACAGCATAGCAAGGTGAAGAAGCTGACTTTCCCTTTTCTTCCATTATATTTAAATTAAAAATAACAACTACTAGTCCTATTAACAATTCCAACTTTAAGTAAACAGCAAGATCAGAGTGCCTTTTGGTTGCAGCTTGCTTCTTCCATGTTGGCTAACTTCACATATATGCTATAGAGCACCTTCCCAAAACAGAAAACAAAAAAGGACTGTCATACACCCAATAATCTAACAAATCCATAAACATTAAAGCTAAGACACATGTAAACTGAGCGCTACCTTACATTTCACAAGCTCCATAAAGTATCCGGCATAACTGCTACTTTTATGTTAGTTCGTTACCAAGGAAACCAATCAAACATTCCAAGTTCTGCTTAGACTGTCTGTGGCTGTTAAGCAACAATGCAGGACTGAACAAGCCTGGATCAAATGCAACGTCTCAGTTCCTGGATGTCACCTTACCTTCTCTTTGCAACAGAAAATAATAATAATAATAATACAACTGCTTTGCTTGTTGGACCAGCTGGTTAAAAATGTTTAAATAGCTCAGCAAACTTTCCAGGATTGTTATACTGGATTCAAAATTAACAAAAAGGTAAGCTTGACCAATTTTGATGATGTGTGTATCAGCCCCTGCTCATCACTTTGGGGGTGAGGCAAGGTAAGACAGAGGTGATGGAAATGACTAAAAAGACAATAGGAGGTTTGTAGCTGGCAGTCAAGTCCCCAGGTTGCTCAGGTCAGTGAGCGAACCTTGCTGGGCCTGGGAAGTCTTATAGTGTGTTAGAAAAAAGCAAATGCCACCGTGATCAAACTTACTCAGAATCACTTACAAAAAACTGTTATTTTCACCCTTAAAAAAAAATAATTACGTGCACATTTAAATTCGCAACAATAAGCGGGATTCCTGGGAAAATTTTGGAGCAGATTATAAAGAAGTCAAACCCCTGAAAGATAAGGGACGCAAGGCGGTACTAAAGAGGACTCAATTGATTTGATTTATATTGGAAATTGTAGCATGCTTATTGTTGCAAATTTAAATGTGCATGTAAAAATTTTTTTTAAAGGGTGAAAAATAACAGGTTTTTTGTAAGTGATTCTGAGTAAGTTTGATCACGGTGGCATTTGCTTTTTTTCTAACACAGTAGTAATTACCGTGATTCTCCTTTGTTAGCAATTCTGAGAGGGAAGCCTTATAGGGCATCAGAGAGTACTGCCTGTCCCATTTTGGCTTATTACCATTAAGAGGTCTTAACGGTAATAAGATCTCCATGCAGTTCCTCTTTTGGTGAGAGTGGATGGTGGCATCCCACACTGGACAACCATGTCTCAAAGGTGCATCAGAAACATAAACAAACCTGTGTGGACATGCCCTATACAGGCCACATCTCACACACTTTTTTCTTCTTTTATTACCATGTATTTTATACACTTGGTTGTGAAGGTTGCACACATGGATTCCAATGTGTGCATTCACACCTAATAATGTACACATTTCTCCCCTTACACTGGTGTAGTAGAAAAATCATGTCTAAAACACAACTTTTAGAGATGATGTTAGCTAAAGAAGAAATTCAGAGGTTCGTCGATTAATCAGATGTGATACTTCTCACTTTTAGGGAAATATCAAGGCCACTACAGCTCTCAATAAAATGTACTTTTAAGCAAAGCTAGAATAGTTCTGTAACTGAAGATAAAGCCATCCAGCACAGATTTAACGTGGCAGGTGGGTGGGATTGGGCAGATGGGTGGGACTGGAGACCCATGGCTGCTGGGAGGGGAGGCTTGCAGGTGGCAAAGTAGTCAGGATTGTGCTCCAAAAGATAACCATGCATGCAAAACAAATCAACTTGTATCTACACCATAAACATTAGGCAGAGAGATGGTAGATAACTCAACTGATAGCTGATCCCCATGGAATTCATCACTGTTTTTAATTATAAAGGTTGGAAAAATACTTAAGATCAGTGTACTAGTAAATGGTAGCAAAATGATGACATTAATTTGTTCATGAGAATCAATATTACCTTGGACAAAGTTAAATGTTTTATAAGGAACTCCGCTAACAGTTAATGAATATATTTTTCCCAGCATCTCTCTCAGGGAAAGAAGCTATTTTTGAATTATATTTGTGTGTTTCCCCTAAATTTGAAGAACTGTCACTGATGCCATTTCAACCTTTGAGAATGTGCCAGGAAACCACCAAATAATTGGTAGACCAATGACAGTTGTGGGGAAGCTAGCCATCTGGGGAACCCCGTAGGACTGGAAGAGGACCCCAGGAGGGCCAGATTTGGGTCACATTCTATAGTATGCCTTCCATTATGTCAGGCTCCATTTTAGGCAATAGTCACACTCACCGTAATGAACCTGTGCAGTAGACACATCAGTAACACATATACGAACAAGAGAGAGAAGGCAAATAGCCAGGCAGAGCTCACAATGAGCGGGCAGATGACTAGGGTGGAAATGGGTGCAAAATACAGCTGGCTTTTTAGTAAGCATAATCAGAATGAATAAAGGATTTCAAAGAATGCAGGAGGCAAAGGCACCAGGGAAGAGCAACAAATACTGTTAAAGTGCATCTCACATTGGAGGTCAGAAATAGATGTAAATACCAGCCTTGGGCAGGGGGTGAAGTAGCATCAGGACCGCTGGGAGTGGGAGAGTTTAATCTTCTGCTCCCTCAGTGCTGATGAAAACCATCACCCTGGAGCTGCTTTTTGAATTGGCAAGGAAACCCCATGGGTGCCAATGGAGGCTTCCATCTGATGCAAATAGCATGCGGGGTGATTCTGTTTGGGGCTATGGCAGCAGGAGGAGAGAAGGGTAAAACTCTCCTTCCCCATTCCACATGGCCTGATTCTACTGCCCGCCATTTATTTACATTTTTTAATGTGCACTTTAAATGCATGTATTCAATTAATGTCACATCTAGTTTGGTCCTGAGAAGCCCCTTAATTTTTCAAACATCTTCTGAAAACAGTAAGGTAAATAATATGCTTGGATTATTATTTTTTGCTTCTCTCAAAGTTCCTCCCTTTTACTTGAATCATAAAATGTTTACAATCTTGCAAACATATCTAAATTATACAATATACTTAAATGTGCTGATACTTTTGTTTTGGGGAAAGAGTACATATCTGAAAATCAAATCATCACCAACAAAACATACGCGGCTCCGGCAGCGGTGGTGGCAGCGGGGCAATGACGGCGGAGGCGGCGGGGCTTCGGTGGCAGCAACGACGGCGGCGGGACTTTGAAAACTACCTTACTGTTTTCAGAAGATGTTTGAAAAATCCAAAGCCCCGCCGCCGAAGTCGCTGCCGCCGAAGCCCCGCCACCGCCGTCGAAGCCCCGCCGCCGCCCGAGCCACGTCATTCTGCTGCGCTCTGTCATTCCAATATAAAATGGGCTCAATTTTTCTATGCATTGTTCATTTTGCTGTTACTCTTCCCTAACTTTTATAAGCTTGGACATAAAGGCCATGTCTCAAATTCTTGTTCAGTTTGTCTATAAAAGATGGATTTTCTATCTATAGCTAATAAGACAGGTGGCAATGTTAATAAATGTTATCAATTTAATATCCTCTGCTGCTACTATGTCCTTAATGTATCCAAATAGGATAATCACCAGTTCTAGCAGTAAGAATAAACTTGTTTTTAACTTCATTCTTTATAGGGGTCCAATAGTTAACAGTCTTTGGGCATGACCAGAAAAAGTGTTAACATATTTGCTCTGCTAGAATTGTATCTCCAGCATTATCTTCTATCTATATATTAATTTGACTAAGCCTGGAAGGTGTTAAAATAACATCTAAATATTTATAGAAATTCTCCTTAATGTTTATGCATATGTGGTACATGTTTCTAAATCCAACCCCAAGTTTCTGGGTGATATTATCCCTTAAAACCTTTCCCCATTTAAACTGCAGTCCTATGAACACTTACTTGGGAGTATATCCTATTAAAATCAATGGGACATATGAGTACATGTGGATAGGATTGCAGGGTTAACTTGATAAGGGGCCCTTGCATTTTGATTCCCAACTCAAGTATATCAAGCATTCTTGTTTTTGTTCCATCCTCAATATTATTTCTAATTGTCAAGCAAGGCCTTATTCCAGGGATGGGGACTCGGACTCGAGGACTCGACTCGTGAGTCGGACTGAGTCCCCCCTCTGACTCGACTTGGACTCGAGTCCCAATATTTTTAATGGGACTCGAGACTCGACTTGGGACTCGAGACCAAGGACTCGTCAACATCCCTGGGCTGTGCCAGGAGTGGAGAGGAGCGTGATTGCCGGCGAAGAGCACATGGAAGCGAGGTGTGCTGCTGCTCGGCCACTATGGACGGCTACCAGGAGTGCAGCCCCAACAGTGTGTCAAGATTTATTTTGATTGATGTGTTGCGTACTTGGAAGAGGCAGAAGAAGGACCTGAGATTACTCTGTGTGGCTGCTCTGAGTGTGAAGTAGCCTTATTTTGTTGGGAAAAAACCATTGATTTTAATAGGGACTCGTGGAGTCAGCTTTGGGAGTGACTCATGACTCGTGAGTCACCATTTTGGACCAAGGACTCGGACTCGAGACTCGGGTCCAAAGACTCGTGACTCGACTCGTGACTCGAGACCAAGGACTCTTCAACATCCCTGCCTTATTCACACAAATCAAGACTTTTACACCAGGTCTGCATAATACAAAGTCCATGTCCTAACTGCAGCTCCCTCCCTATTTACTGCTCACTGTGGAATTCCAAATACCCATTTTATGTGGTCCTTTCCCACATCATCCTGGTAACATCAAAGTTTTTGCCCAAACTTTTCAAAAGTGTTGGTGTGGATGGAAGATATCCTGAACCACTGCATCCAAAGTGTTCTTCCTCTCCCTGGATTCTGAGGTGAATGGTGGAGTTGGCACCAGTTTTTCCAGCCAGAGTACGTGGCCCATCTGAGTCAGATACATCTTTGCTAACATGAATTGCTGGAAGAGTGAAAGCTTTGTGTACTGTTGCTGCCAAACTTAGTTAGGAATGGAAGAGTAAGGGTGAAGGGAGGGAAGATCAAAACAGAGGGAAAATATAGACTGAAGTGGGGAGGGGGCAGAGCAGGGGCAGAACAAATGCATACGGTTCCATGTTCAATCCTTGGCTTCTCAATTAAAGGATCCCAGGCAGCAGGGTTAGGAGAGACCTCTGCTGAAGATCAGGAAAGCCACTGTTAATGTAAATGCCATCGGTCTTGTTGGGACTTGAAAAAGATGCTAGGAGAGGATATATTGTTGAATATTATCCTTCCTGTCCCTTTCCAGCTTAAAAGAAGCTTAGATTTGGCTAGTGTTAGCCAGTTAGCATTTGGTAATCCAGGATGCTTTAAGGCAGACTGGATTTCCCTGGTTTTGCCCCCTTTTCTCTCCTGCAAAACAATAATCAGAGACACAGTCTTGTAAAAGTTAAAAATAACAATTACTCACTCAGATTATGCAGTTTCATTCAGGCAGACTTAAAAGCGTTTCTTACAGTTGGTAAAAGTTCATTTGGATTACTTGGGGTCTGAACTTATGGAGTTCAGACCAGCAACTCTTGTTACATGCTGTTGTTCGTTTAACAACGTGGAGGCAACTCACTAACTCAGTGTCCCAGCAGGAAGAGAGAGTTGAGAGCTATACCCACTTCCTGCTGAGGCACAGGTAGTCATCCCTGAGTATCTTCTAGGAAATCCACCTTAGAAGATACCAGTGGTCTTAACCATTTCATGCACCTAACTGGTGAAACATGAGCCATTGGTTTTGACTGCACTTTAAATATCCCACAGGTCTAAATGAGTCAATGGTCTTACCTAGCATAAACCAGTTTCATATGGCCATATAATTGAAAGACGTGTAGGGGAGGAAAAAGAGGAGGGTAATAGCAATGGGGATGCAGAAGGAAGACAGCACATACTCTTGCAACAGAGAAAAAAGGAATGTTTATTGGTTTGAGGGGAGTGGAGAAAAAAGGTTAGCGAAGAATGGGTAATAAAGATAACATACCTCAATATTTTTAATGTCACTTTGTTTATGTAACCAAAATATCATATCATCAGCAGTCAAAACAAATAAAACGAATTCCTGTGGATAGTAGAGTATGGCAGCCCTCTTGAATTAATAATAAAAGTGGTCCTCAGAGTGATTTGAGATGTGCACCCCTGCCTTGCACAACATTAAACTATTTATGCAGCTCCTGCTTCTCTTATTGTCAGACACACACACACACACACACACACACTAACCAGCAGTCCCCACACCCTGAAATGATAGCAAAAATGAACACAAAGTATTTTTTTTAAAAAACTCTATATTCTGTAGTATTCACAATGTGTGTGTGTGTATTTGTATGTATAATTCAATTAAAATTATGAACAGTTCTAAATATTTTATGTATCATACATATATTTATATGTATAATTACATATCCACAGAAGATGCCTTGGTGCAGTACAGCCAGCTGTTGTAGCTGAAACAGGTTTCACAATAGGACCTGCAGATATGCAGATGTTCTGGCTGTTTGGTTTTGCAAATTTATTTACAACTTACCTAGACCATAATAAATGATTATATGTTCTATTATACAAACATAATAGTAAAGATTTGGGTTTAAATACAAAGACTGCAAATGAATACATGAAAAAATTACATACCATGTACAGTATTTATAATTTATAAATGCAAAGTTAAGACCTCTTTAAATTATTGCACTTGCATATTTCTTCTTTACAAAGAGAGTTTACTCAGCATCACATATATAAAACCTTCCCTCCTCACAATTCCTTAGATATAGTAAGATTGGATATTGTTGCTTGAAGTTACTTCTTCCCAGAACAACCTACCAGAACCTGGGTATACATTAATTTACAAACCAGTTAAATTGTGAATGTTTTGAGTGTATGGCAAGAGAATACATCCTATTCCAATTGAACACAGTTTTTGGTCAGGAAGCAAAATGTTTAAAAGAAAATTACTGTGATGTGCCTCTGCTGGGTTGAAATATAAGACCTCTAATCTGAGCTTCCTAATACCAATTAAGGGAAAGTATTCTCTTGTCCTCAGAACAAATGTGCTTGCCTTACACATTGCACAACATGGGGATTGCATCATAATTTAAATTTCTACAAGAGAGTCAGAACTGCATGAACAGTTATAGGCCTGCTGCATTTTTACAAAGAGAAATACCATATGTTTTCTAAATAGTTTTAGCACTGACTGAGCAAGCAACTCATGTTAACACTACCCAGAGAATACAAAAGAGTCTGTCTAGTTCTGTAATCCATGTAAAGAGTATCCTTGCGTCACTGAGTGCCACACACATGCCCTGTGTCAGCTGATTTGTATCTTTTAGAATTTTTAATTACAAATTTTGTTCTTCCAACAGTTCTAAAGAGTACTGTTTACAGAATGATTGCAGTACACTGGCAGAATATTGTTGCTCTTTTAAAAAGTTATTTGCTTATTTAGAGCAGTTAAAAATCAAAATGTTTTGATAGATCCGTAAGCATTATATTTTAATAGAATATCATTCTCAAAAGCATTTCTATCATCCACTTTAAGCTAAATTATCCTTGATCAGGCAACATTTCAAGGTATATCAGCAGAGAAAGAAGTGACCAATATCCATACTTAGGGCCTGCTCACCTGGTCTCTCTGATTCCACCCATGAGCTCACGCATCCTCTCCTCTCTCCCTGACCGTAGTTAGAAATGAATGAATGGCCAAAGCATCGAGACCCTGTATTTATCACAGGATCTCCCTAGTTCAGGTGTTCATGTCTACCAATAATAATGAGGAAAATGGCCAAGGGATGGGGAAGTGTGTGAACTGGAGGCCCATTCCAAGTCTGTGTATGGCATCCCATGGCTAAATAATTAGTTAGTAGTTGCTTAGAAAACTTTCCCCATTTTATAAAAGAAGTGCTGAAATAGTTAGAAATTAATGGCCAAAGCATCGAGACCCTGTATTTATCACAGGATCTCCCTAGTTCAGGTGTTCATGTCTACCAATAATAATGAGGAAAATGGCCAAGGGATGGGGAAGTGTGTGAACTGGAGGCCCATTCCAAGTCTGTGTATGGCATCCCATGGCTAAATAATTAGTTAGTAGTTGCTTAGAAATCTTTCCCCATTTTATAAAAGAAGTGCTGAAATAAGATTTCAACAAATATTCCCTTTGTTGTTGTTAGAAGTAGAAACCAAACAGTTACCCGTGGACTTGTTCTGAAGATATATTTTTTTAAAAAAAAATTGAAGTCATTCCTATACCTGTTTCAAAAGTATTTTCTTACTAGCATGTTTCTGTTTTCAAAAGTATCTAATTCTTCTTTTGTGTGCTGCCCTTTAAGACATCAACATTTATGACATCTGCACATAATTTTCTATGCCAAAAGCAACGTTACTTGTTACTGCAATGTTCTACACAAGAAAATATTTCTCTTTTCTTTTTGGTTCAACTTTAAGAGAAACTAAGTCACTACACAATCAGTAATGTTTGTAACTAACTTTTTCAATAACTTCTATAAATTGTTACTATCTTGTAACCCCCTCAAACCTTTATTTTAAATCATTCAGATAATTCAGAATGTGATACGGCTGTTGTATAAGCATCTGCTTGCAGGCTGTAGTCTGAATTGGGACAATGCTGTGTGACGACAAGCATACTTACTTATAACAAAATCCCATGAGCGGGAAAGCTATGTATGTGTTTAATGTAAGCATGTAAAATATTGCAGTTATGTAATACTGCCAAGAATATTAAATGAATATGATTAGTCTTATTTACCAGTTTTTATACTGTAAAAAGGAATCTATTTCAGCTCTGGTAAGAAGGCACTAGGGGTGGCAGTGGAGGCAGGAGTGAACACATAGTATAGGCATCTACATCACAAGTTAAAGATTTTCAGTGCTAGCTCACACTGTCAGTAGTAATCATGCGTAAAACATACTTGCCGATCATTTGGAGCAGGGGTGCTGAACCTCTTTCAGCCCAATGGCCGAATTCCATTTTGGAGAAGCTCGGGGGGGGCACATTCCAGTGGTGGGTGAGGCCCAAGGGAAAAAAGGGCTGGGACAAAATACCAAAATGACCAGCATATTTTAGCTTTAAGCTTTTACTGCCTGTAACTAACCCTTAGGATAGGCATTGCAACCTTTTACGTTCAGGGAAAAATGCACAACAGCCAGGAAACCACCAAACCATCAGTGGTTGGGGGAAAGGGGCATGGCCTTCTGGGGAGCCCCAGATTGGGACCCCAGGCAGGCCAGATTTTGCCCCCGGGCCTGAGATTGTGCATCCCTGGTTTAGAGGCCGTTTTATGTGATTCCGCTATCCATGCAATCATTGTACATGCGAGTGAAGTCTATTTCTGTAATTGTAACCCTGATTTCAAGTGAGGGTCATCATTATGCAACTGGACCACACTCATCTGTAGAATGATTGTGTGTAGGAACCAAACAACTTACACACATCATCTTCAAGTACATGGTTATCCACTCCAGAGGGTAGGCTGTGGAGGACCCATACGCTCTCCAAGTCTGTATACTTTAAATATCCACCATTTTTTATCCTATATCTAGAATGCTTTCTTGCACATTACTAACTCTGTCATTTTTCTAGAAGTATACACATTCTGCACAGGAATGCATTGGATTAATCAGAAACGTACTTGTTTTATATATGAGTAGATATCCAGATGGACCAAATCAGATCCTACTTGATGTGTGTTCTTCCTTTAATACTTACTTGGTTGTGCTGGGCAGCAGTGTCCATATATGACTGTAAGAATGATTAAAGTGACTAAACAGAGAACCATACCAGTTAGGGTGGTGAAACCAGCTGAATCATTTCAAGGACCTGGGTCTTTAAAACAACCTGCTAGAGTACAACTTTAAATCTACAAATTATATGTAAAGCAAAGGCTCACATATACTTCTGTAACTACATTTCTGACCAGACAGTGCACATTTATGTACAAACACTATGTGCTCAATTATAACCTAAGGCAAAACTCGTTGGGAACCTTGGTCAGTAACATTTCTTTTTTTAAATAGGGTAAATATTTTGGGTTAATATAGTATTATGAACAATGTACTAACAACACAGTCTGTATAATATATTGAACAAGAAAGAAAAAGTCAGCATTGTCCATTAGCTAAAAATATAATTTTAACGTAGTTATTTGCCCTGAATCCATCATAGGGCAGATATATATGTGCTTTTAAAAAGAGCTGTTTGTACTGCACGGAGGATGGATTGAAGTCTGAGTCTAACATTCCTTCAATAACTATTACGCATCATGCCCGGGTCTGAAATTTTGTAGCAACAACAACAAAAAGGTATTTGGACAATTACAGTATTTGGGTCTATTGTAAAAAAAAAAAAAAAAAGATCTTGGTACACCAGTCATTTTCAGAGTTTACAGACCATTTTACAGATATCAACCTGAATATAGATATTCTCACAGTAACTTTTCATGCATTTTAAATGTAACATCCAGTACACGAATTGTAGCCAAGCTCAAAGGCAGGTACAATCTTGCTCCCCATAGTCTCTACACCAGGGCTCTCCAACCTTGGGTCCCCAGATGTTGCTGGACTACAGCTCCCAGAATCCCTTGCCATTAGCCATGCTGGCTGGGTATGCTGGGAGCTGTAGGCCAGCAACATCTGGGGACTCCAAGGTTGGAGACCCCTGCTTTACACACTTGGGAGATTCGTGGGAATTGGCACAAGAAAAAGGATGAAGGAAAACAATATCCATTCAAGTCAACAGCAGAGCTTATATTGAGGTCAGTGGTGCTAAGTAACCCCATGGCTTATTTATACACCCTATAAAACTATATTAAAGTTAAAATATTTGCACCAGGTCTCTAACTCCATTCTGCAAAGAGGTATACACATTCTTCACATAATGTAATTATTTGCAGAACTGGGGCCCAAGTCAGCACAGACCTTCATTCACAGTATTCAGTGGTTTCCAAATCAGCTCTTCTTCAGCAGGCAACCTGCTTACAAGACTGGACAAAAATATATTTTTAATGAAGGTTCCCAATTATTTGAAGTGTCAATGGGAAGGGCAGAATAGTACTAGATGAGCAACGCAAAAGCTAGTGAGAACATCTGTTTTATTTATTATGAATGTACCATTATGACTTCTAGTAAGTATGCCTTTGTCTAGAAGATCATTTTTGTGGGCTAGTTGTGATTTGGAGGCATGCTTAATATTTGCAAAAATATAAATTGACTGGTTTATCTGCTTGAGAGATCTCTACTGCCAGGTTTGAAATTCAGCCTATTACTCTTACTAATGATGACAGGAAGGCCCTCAAGGTACCTGATGAGATACTTATATCTCTCCTTACCAGAGGTAAATATTCTATTATTTCCAGTGTAACTATAAACACATTCTCTAGCTTATGAAATCACTGAAGAATCATAAATTATATCCTTTCACATGTCTATCATGTGCAATAAAGCAGTTGCCCTATGATGTTAATAAAGTAATTTTAGAGTCTTCTATCTGGAAGTTAAATTCCCCCTGTTTGCAGCAAGATAAATTCAAGTACTGTAAACTCAATGATAAGTTTCAGCCCCAGAGATTTTCTGCTGGAGTTCAAACTGATTACACAAAGATCAAACAAAAACATTCACAAAAGCAATGTGGAAATGCCCTATTTATAGCCAAGAACTACCCAAGTGAAACTGGTAGCCACAGTATAGTATAATAAAAGTACCATTGAAATGCCACCCCTCCCCTCTACTATAAAGACACAATTTAAAAGCAATCCCTAAGATTTGCCCTCCCCACTGAAGAATTTTAAATTAAGGCCTCAGCAAAGTAGCCCATAAGAAGAAGCAAGTCTTTTATATTTACAAGCCAAACATTTCCTTTGATAGCCGATTCTGAAATAGTTGAATTGTCAGTCAGTCTCTCTCTGTTCACACTGTATCACCGAAGAAAGAAATTTGCACACAGTCTTCCCAGTTAGCATTTGCAGTGTTTATCCTTTTAAAAGCCTAAAAAGGGAGAGGGAGTCCTCAATAATTTTTTAAATGTGGATCAGTCATCAATCTTCACAGGAATTGAATCTGATGCAGTGCTATTTGGCTGGGTGGGTATCCATCCATAAGCTTCTTCTCCTCGTATCACTTTTTCCCATTGTTTGAGATTTTCCCTGGAGAAGAAAAGAAAAAAAGAGGGGGGAAAAAGAGCCAACCATCAATATGAGATTACTCTCTTTTCAAAATAAAGCATCCAAGTATTAGTACTGGTATACAAGAATCAGCAGTAATATTTTTTATGAGACTTCCTCTCTCTTGTTTTTGTTAACCAGCCCCTCAGTTTTCTGGAACTTCAAAAAGAGACTCCATCATGAAACTGCTGAATTACAACTTTTTATCTCCTGTAACCTGAATCAAGATACAGTAACATGTTTTTATCCTACTACATATAGGATAAAAACATTGAAATGCCACCCCGCCCCTCTACTATAAAGACACAATTTAAAAGCAATCCCTAAGATTTGCCCTCCCCACTGAAGAATTTTAAATTAAGGCCTCAGGATGTTTGTATTATCATCAACACTGCTTTGTGAATGATCATGGTAAAGATTTTACCTACATTTTCAGCACAATCCTATATGTGTCTGCTCAGAAGCAAGGCCCACTGAGTTCAACAGGGCTTACTCCTAGGTAAATGGGTATACGATTGCTGCCTTGAACTTTAATGTAATTGTCACAGACTGTACTTTTGGCATTTCATTTCCCTCTGACCTCACTGCTTACAATTCCACACTCCACCCAACAACCATGTGTATATATTCCTGCCAACTTAGGATAACACTTCATGCATCTGATGAAGTAGACTTTGTTCCAAAATAACATGATCTTAGCTCTGTTACAGTAACCCTACACTCTGAAATGTTGCTGTATTCTATTGTTCCACCCTTCCATCTCCATAGACACTTTAAGCAGCAAACCATTCTTAATATGCCTACAACTGATTGGTTCCCCCGCCCCAAGCTTTGGAGAATAATACCACCAACCATAAGTCAAGTCATAGGACAAAGTAAGTCTATCCCTCCATTCTTGAAGGCAGCTAGTTAAAACTAGTGTATCTTAGTTACCTCTCTCCTACCCACTTGAAACTTTTGAAAGAGTATCTAAACAGGAATATACATTTGGTTTCACTTCTTGTCTGAAAGTAGACAGCTTGTTAAATGGCTTTCAGTCGACAAAAGTATTATGTGCGAACTCTTATAACTCACCTGCATGCTCGAAGCAGTGGCCCCGTGGGAGGGAGGATCTGTGTGAGTGTAGTGTAACATGGCAAGGCTACAGCACTATAGAACCCAATCTGGGGGGGGGGGGGGAAAGAACAGAATAAATACCAACGAAGCCTTTATTAAGTAAATCAGAAAGCCACAAAACCAAATTTACTTGGCAGAGAAATTGTCAATACTAGAAAATATTATCTAAATATTTGTTATTAGTAATATCAATCTTATGTATGGAAAGAGCCCTAGAGTAAACTACTCATGGGTATCTTGTGACAGATTTGTCCTGTCTAGAGATTTTATGATATGGGATTTCTTTATTTAGCTGGATCAGCAGAACAAAGTGCCACCATGAAAACTCTTGGTAAAAAATTCCTGGTATTAACACACAGACCTAGTTCAGATGACATGACAACCCACCATGGGTGATCAGCCACGGTGTGGTGTCATCCAAACCCTGTGTGGTGGATTATTTTTCTCAAACAAGCCACCCTGAGAACCCATAGCTTATTTTAGGATACTTCATACTCATGGTGGCTTGTTGTTTTGTCTGCACCCGGCAGGGTAATTTCATCATGGGTTGTTGAAAAGGGCCACAGAGTCACTGTGCAAGAGCAGCCAGAAACCATGCTACTCCTCACAAGCGATCTCGCTTCCCAAACTCTGGCTAGCAACAGACTGCACTGCTGTAGCCTCCGTCCTGCATTGGCATTCTCCTCCCACCCCCAACGCAATTTTGTCACTTCACTTTTCAGCGGCCTTTTTCTTTTACCTTCCCTTTTGAGCCAAGGTGTATGATCTACGCATCCTTTCTGTGTGATCTATACAGCAACCTTGAAGGAGCCTGCAGTTCTGCCAAGTTTAGTTTTGTCTTCATTGTGCCCTGCCTCCACACACGGACATAAAGGTTTCTGAAAGGCTCCTGGAGAAGAAGCCCCTAATTTTTTAATTGAAGCAATGTAGGCAGTACTTTGACCCTTCATCTTGTACAATCCAGTAAAATGATTTAGTGTATAAAATTCCATTTTGTTTGTGCAATGGATCTGTTCCCCTTTTGTGAAATCTTCCCACCGTTGCTTGCCTATTCCTCCTAGTAAATAGAGCCCATTAATCCTCCCCATTAATGGCCTGGTCTATGCATGGGAACCTGTGGCCCATCATCTGCCCCCCAGGCTGGGGGAACCCAGAACCGGTGCGGCATTTGCTCCAGGTACTGTAACAGGCCCAGTTGGACCACCTATGCCTGGTATGGTGCACTTTTCACCACACCCCACGATGGACCCCACAGAAAAGGCAGACACCTAGTCCTCACCCCCACTATTCTCACCCACTCCGGATCCCTCAACACAAGCATTAGAAGAGGGGGCTCGCCATGCATCTGGGCCCCCGACTGAGGTAGAGGGGCCCCAGCACCATCAGAGAGTTTGGGCATATTTCTGGTCTGAGGCTGAACTTGGCACATTCATAGATCTCTGGATGAGCCCAGAGGCACAGGAATATCTGCACAGCTCCAGGCATTATAATCTTTCCCCTTAGCTTTCAGAGCGGATGTTAGTACAAGGCTTCATGTGCTCCCCCTCACAGTGCTAAGAAAAACTTCATGGCTTGAAGAAAACGTTTAAGGAAATCACAACTTACAACAAGTACTCTGGGATTGTGCCATGCCATTCTATGATGAATTGGCGACTATCCTGCATGGTCGGAGGGACATGATGCCCAGTTATACCACTGGCAATGGGACTGCCTTGTCCCAACCTCAGGAAGTCAGGTATCATCCCATGAAGACCTGCCAGTCTCCAACCCATGATTCCTCCTCCCTGACTCCAGGCATGTCAAGACAGGTTGAACCCTATACAGCACAGCCATCTGTATCCAGTACACCCAAGCTGCACAGCATCCCATGTGCAACTATTTCAAGACCCCCAGATGCTGGCCCTCCCCAAAAAGTGTTTTGTATAGAGCCTTTGGGAAATACAGTATGTCCCACAAGTCCATCCCTGCTGTCCCTGCAAGCTGCCCCCTCCACTTCTGGGACAAAATCACCAACTACGTATTCCTCAAGTACAAGCAGCCCAGTTTATTTTTTTCCTGCTGTGAGAAAAGCAACCTGACCTTCTGACATGCTACATGGACCCAGGGATGCTCCGTCTAAAACACAAGACATGGGCAGCCCCATTTAGGAAGTGGTCTGGAATACTTTTCCAAAGGAAATGCAGTCATAGCTGGACCTCCCTACAGATATGGGCCCTCAAGAGTGGTTTCTCCCACCTATTCCACCTAGGCACCTGTCTCCAGAGGAGGAGGAACAGCGGGCACATCACAGTATTGCTGATCTAGACCAGGTGGTGATGCAGTCCCTTGCTTGTACCGATGAACCCCCGGAAGATGTAGGTGGCAAGCCTGCGAGGACCCTTCATCCCGATTTGTCTCAGGTGAGGGAGGGAGGAGAGTCACCCCAACTAAGACTTGGAACGCCTCTTCACAGATCCTAGTGACCGGCTTTCCAAAAGAAGAGGGTGGGGGTTGAAGTCCTTGAAGGAGAGGAGGAATCTGAAGAAGAGCAACCTGAACATCCAGCAGAGCAACAGATTCCAGCAGCCATAGAGGCCACACAGTCGAGGGAAGGCACTGCACCGCTACTAACCAACGTACCAAGGCTGGCGCATCTGCAAAACAGGCGTAAAACCGACTAGGTGCAGCTCTCACGAGGGACTTAGTCACTGCCCCTGAAGCAGCAAAGGAGTGCACATATGAGCTTTTCAAGGAAATGAACAAACAGGAAAATGGAAGAAGGGCCAGTGAGTGTCTAGTCCCTATCTGGTCAACTTGGACCATAGCCACCAGTATCCGTTCTTCAGGTGAATTGGTGCATGAAGACATGGCTGCCTTAGACTTTGTCTTTGAGCTGGCGATGAGGGAACAAACTGCCACAATTGACAGGCAGGCAAATGTCATTTGAGTGTTGGCAGACAGTAGCTTTGCAAACATCTGGGCAAGGCCAAAAAGCTCATGCTCCGTACCAGCCATATCCCCATGTTGCACTGAAGCAGTTTCCACCGCCCCCCTCCTCTGCAATTGCACCATTCCGTGGTACCTTGACTGCCTGAACTCCACGGCCTGCTTCCACCTCAATAATGCCCCTTGTCAACCAGTCTTCCCTGCTCGCCTATAGCAGACCCTTTGGTTGCACCACACCATGGCCTAGAGCCAACTGAACAACCACTTGCACCACTGCTTGAGCAGGAGGAAGCAGAGAAAATGGTTCAAAGAGATCTGCAGAGCAGTCGACGCCAACAACGTTCTTCCATGCAAGTAGGCATGGAAGAGGAACAGTACCAGGAAAAAGGTGCAGGTGCTCACTAGATTATTTGGTTCCTCCACGCTAACCCACCACGTATTTACTCTCCACTTTGGCTATATGCTTTGCTGTTCTGTTCCAATCCCATCCTGCTTGTAGCAAAATAAATAAAATCATAATGAGATTGTCCCAGTGTGCTTTCAAGGACACTTTCAGCCCGCATTCTGCAACAGTGTGGTGTGGTTGGGCTGGGCATTTCACTAGAGCAGAGGAGGTGGTGATGGGATGCTTCAGTTTCATTTCTGGAACCATGGATGCCTGTAATGTCAGGGAACATGGAGCTGCTCATTTAAAGCATAGGATCACCTGTCTGTGACACGGGATCCGTCATCACCTTAGGTGCAAGGGTGTGTTCCCACCATGGGAATTAGCACTGTATGTTGTTTAATGTTTTGGGGGGTTGAATATCGATCACTGTATCACTTAGGTAGCACTCCCCATATGAGCAAAGCCTATGGCCAGTAAAATTCAGACTCCTCATTGTGCCTGATTTAAATTAGCAGCCACAACTGTTCTCTGGGTGTCAAGAATGGTCTGCATAACATGCAACTAATCATGGTTCACATTAAAGATTTTTTAGGAGCTGCACAGATGTGTCTGCTTGTAAGAAACAACAGATATAAAAACCCGGGAACCGCTCCACATGGAGATGGAGGGTGGTGTGTGTGTGTGTGTGTGTGGGAAACCAGGTTGATAGCATAGTGGGGGTGGCGTAGAAGGTGAGGAGGGAGGTTTAGGAAGAAATCCTTATCATGCTCTCAGAGACCAGTTGGGGGAGGGGGGAATTCACAGCATGAGCGAAATATGATTCTCTGGCTGAAAGAAAGCATGTGGGGTGGGGAACAGGTGAAGAGGGAGCCAGAACTCAAGCTGCTTCTTGGGCTGTCAGAGACCAGAGTGTGTGTGTGGGGGGGCAGGAATAGTTGCTTCTCCAACTGACAGAGAGCAGAGGTGGGAGCGAAGACGGGAGGGTGAGCGAAAGCAGCTTCTCTGTTGAGCAGTGAGGCTGCGAGCCTGTGAAGAGGGAGCCAGAACTCAAGCTGCTTCTCGTAGTAGTTGGAGCGGAGAGGGGGAGGGTGGGGGAAAAGGAACAGTGAGCAACTGCCGCTTCTATGGCCGTTGAGAGCAGAGGGGGATGTGAGGGAGGGACAATGAGAGAAACCCGCTTCTCGAGCAGGCAAAGAAAGAATCAGCTGTCCACAGACGACACACAAGGCAAAAATAAAAAACCACCAAAGGGAATGCTAGGGTTTACAATTTTTATTTGAAAAACAAGTAAAGGCAGGTATATATCTGCCTAGGGGCAGGGGAGGGATTGGAAAGCTTTCTGGCGGGAGCCGACAAAGGCAAGACACGCTCAGAACACTCAGCGGACCAATAGCAAAAAGGCTACTGATGTAGTGAGGGAGCAAAGGATTGCGGGATGGGAATTTTGGCATAAGGCCTCTGGCATATGTGCTGGGAGCAGACAGGAGGAGTGTGTTGGAAACAAGCCAGGACAAGCCTTGGAGAGGCTGATCAGCACCATCATCGGTTATTCAGAGAACAACCAATCCATCATGGCTTATTTTCAGGGTGGCTTAGTGTGATGTGCAAACATGACCACAGAGTTTTTAAATAGAGGGCTTTGCGATAAGGTGTGTCTTTTCATTTTTTACTTTAAGATTTTAAGCAGTTTTTACATGATTTACATTTGCTATAAAAACATAGAACATAACAAATACGAGGTGGCTTCAAGCAAAACTTATTTTAAAAAGCTTTTAAAGAATTGTTTTCGGAGCATTGCCTATCATTGTAAAGATTAATGTTTTTTATCCAAATAACATTTCTGAGCTTGAAGCAAAACAGAGTGGAGAAGTCAATGAAGACTAGTATCATTGTCCTCCCATGAAGACAGATGTTACATCCTGTGAGAACTGATGCTTGGTTCTATAAGGACAGATGTTCAGCCCTGGAGTCCCTGTGCTCTGCC
The DNA here is from genome assembly GCA_021292165.1 of Shinisaurus crocodilurus. Taxonomy (NCBI): domain Eukaryota; kingdom Metazoa; phylum Chordata; class Lepidosauria; order Squamata; family Shinisauridae; genus Shinisaurus; species Shinisaurus crocodilurus. Next base: position 77,186,844 of record CM037879.1, on the reverse strand, counting down.
TCTTCTACTTAGATGATTTCTTATTAGTGCTGCTTACATGATTCACCTCATACCAATGAGTTGTTGTTTTTTCAAAGTTCCCAGCTATGATTTGGAGTGACACAGCATTTCCCCCAAAACAGTATGCCGCCTAGTTCTCTTTTGTAGGTCCTGTTTACTTCTCACAATATTTTATGTCATCTTTTATCTGCATTTTAAGCAAAAACATGTGAACAGTTATCCTTTTCCCAACTTTCTTATATGACACACATTTTGTTTTTTCCTGAATTTAGGTTGGGAAACCTTGTGTTTTTCATATCAGCAAGTGTAGAGGTCAGTGAGAAGTTCACTCAACAGTTACAGCATGTTAGCACAAATGCTTCTGTAAGAATGCCTTGTAAGAATCAAACTGATTCCAACTTAATACAGGAATATACCTTAATATTCCCTTTGCTTCTTTATAAAAATTGTAGCTTAGGAGAGCATAGGGATTTATGAGAATAATGTGGAAGATGAATAACTCTATTCTGGATAAATATTTGCAAGGTAGCCTGTAACGCAGGTTGGTGCAGGAGTCTTGCAAGATGCAAAGGCTTCTGGGGCAAATATCTGTCACAATCTTAACAAACTTGCAAAAAAAAAAAAAAAAAAGGAAAAGAAATAGAATTCTAGTCAAATATTGCTATTCTGAACTGGACTTCTCAATCCTGAAGTGAGAATTCTCATAGCAATTCAAATGTGCCAACTTTAAAATAAACCTGCTTATGTGAATGCCCATTACATATCGTCACTGTATTTTAGACTTATATATGAATATAGGAAGTAGTAGTCTTATACTGACTCTGTCCATCTAGCCCAGTATTTTCAACTTTGACTGCAGTGATCTCTAGGTTCTCAGAGGTCTTTTTTAACACTGTTATCTGAGATCCTTTAACTAAAGGTGCTAGGAACTAAACAGTGTCCTTCTGAATGCAGAGCAAATGCGCTATGCAACTGAGCTAAGAGTCCACAGTTTGGACAAGCTTACCTATTCATGATATGTTAGCCTTTTAGCACCAGTCTCTATTTAATCTTCTTAAAACCATCCTTGTTATTACAGCTTGTCACAAAGTCAAAAGGTGCTATTAAGAAAACAAGCCATTTCTTCTCTCTCTGGCATCTGGATTTTTGTGGAATAAACATGGAGCACCCCATGAATCAATAACCGGCGTTGCATGTTTCATGGTGATCAGATCAAAATTTTAGCCATGGGTACTTGTTTATTATCAATAAGTATAAGCTTCTCTTCTGTTTTCATTGTCTGCACTCCTCTACATTTATTCATATATAATTACCGTTATTGAGCTCTTCAGTAGCCTCATCTATTCAGTACATTAATATAACATGGGGAAAATGGACGCACTTTCTTTTTGAGAGCTATAAAGCAGCATGCATGTGCTACAGCAGTAACTCTGACAATACTTCTATGCAGTTTTTGCTTTAGTTTCTTCAATAGCATTCTCATTTAGGAGCTTTTATAAAAAGAATGAAAATCAGACCAGCAATCAAAAACAAAAAAGTTAGCAATGCTTAAATATCTGAATACCTACTTTCAATTTAAATTATACCTATTTGAAACCTCAAATATTTTTAGACCTACTTGGCCCTGAGGAACTTCATCTTTTTTGTCTCTATCCATCATAGGAATGGGTTGAATGCCTAACTTCTTCATTTCATCACCCTAAAATAAATAGTAAGACAAAATAATATGAATATCCTTAAATAATTAAGTATTCTTGATTATGTAGCCCCAAAATGTTTCCCACTGATATACAGACACATATGTAGAATTCAATATATTAACGATAAGACCAGGGTGGGAGGGACGGAATTAAAAAAACAACAATGGAAGGGAATGCTTTTTAAAAAAACATGTAAGAAGAACCCTGTTGGGTCAGACTAAAGATCCAAGTGGTTCAGCATACTGGGCAGTATCCAATGCAACACTAGTGCTAACATAAATTATGTTGCAGTAGCATAAGGGACGTCTAGCGCAACACCAATAGTGTTAGCTGGTGCAACAGGTTTTCTGGGAATCCCATCATGCCAGCTAACACTATTGGCATTGCACTAGAGCAGGGCTCTCCAACCTTGGGTCCCCAGATGTTGCTGGCCTACAGCTCCCAGCATACCCAGCCAGGGATTCTGGGAGCTGTAGTCCAGCAACATCTGGGGACCCAAGGTTGGAGAGCCCTACACTAGAGGTTCCTTATGCTGGTGCAGTGGTGGGCAACACGTGGCCCAAGGGCCACATGTGGGGCCTGCTGCTCCCACTGAAATTTGCAGTGGTGGCAAAAACAGTGGCAGTTTGCCACCAAATTACAGCAGCAAACACCTATGGAAGCCTAAAACGGCCAAATCTAGTTTTAAGATGGCACTTACTCCATACATTCTGAGGGCTTCACCCAGCACCTCCATAGAAATGCTAAAAAGCAGGGGGATAAGATAGAATCTTGCGGGACCCTACAACACCAGTGCCATGGCGTTGGGCAGAACCTGCTCACCATTTGCTTCTCATCTACACCCCTCTCCCTCCATATATCAGAGGCAAATATGGAATCAGGAATCCTGCCTCTGCTGCTGATTGCCTAATTCTGTCTATAGAGTGGGACATTTGTTGTAATTTTCTGAAAAGTGATAGAGAGGAACTTTAGAACTATTTTTTAAAGGAGAAATCTTTCATTCACATGAATGAAATGGCAATTTCTGCAAGTAAATTAGGCTGAAAACAGGAAGGAAGAGAAAGTAGAAATATTGTTGTGTAATATTCTAGAACATACATCAGAACTGAAGGAAGTTCCAGTTATGTCCCAATACTAAGGTACTATTCTCACAAACAGCAAATAAGGAGGCAAAGCTGTCTCTGGACTTTACCACTTCAGATTGCAAGTGGGGGCTCGTATAAATGAATGTCCCTCCATTCAAAAGAGTGCTTCCACATACAAAACTCTAGATGTCAGGGGAAAAGTACTAGTCTTATTGAGAAGCTAGTATTTGTATGTACAGGGAAAAATTGTTTGTAAGGAGGAGTATTCACTCATGTGAGCCTCTACCTGCAATCTGAAGTGGAAGTCAGCTATTTAATTTCAAATAGCTTAGGGTGCATCCAGATAGACAGCTTCTAGTATTACCAATCAAAAGGCATTTTGCAGCTATTCTGTCCTTCCTTCCTTAACAGGTTTTTTGTGGTAAGAAAAAAGACAGAAGAAACGGTGAGAAAACATGGGACGGTTACAAATTCAAGACGATGTCATCTAGATGTCCCATAAAATTCTGTTTCTGAGGCAGCATGATTGCAGAATAAAAATCTTGTCCTGTAGCACCATTAATAAAACTGAATTACATGGAACTCTAATAAGATTAGCATTCATGATCTATACTGTTGCGCTTAGTTTCTTCCACAGCATGTCTACTGGTGTACATGCAAATTAAACAAATAAATAATGAAATGCACATACCTCAGCCCAAAACTCTGCATATATATCACTGGCTGTCAATCTGGTAACATGCCACAATTTTGTCACAGAACACAAGTCACAAGCTGTCATCATCAACCCAATCACACGATCCCTAGAATATAACAACTCATCATGCAGTTTAAACTTATATGTTATTTGATTTTTAAATATATCCTTATATTTATACACCAGGAATTCAGATTTCTATTGAAACTTCTTGAACTTAATATTCATATTGGATTGCTACATGGTTTTCAGTGCAAAGGCAGATCTGTGCAAATGAAAATACATACGCAGCTGTTGCTTCTGTTGGTTACCAAGGACAATATGTATATTAACAAAGTTGGCAATCAGCAACTTATAATATAATATTCATATTATTATTGATCACGGGTGAATAACATTTTCTGATAAACATATGCAAAATGGACAAAAATAGCCTATTTTATTATTTTAGTTATATTCTACATTTATATCTCACTTTATTGCCAAGTCCTCAAGGGAGCTAACAAGAACCACCACTACAAAAGAAACACACACACACACACACACACACACAAAACCCACTAACAGTGCAATCCTAGGCATGTTTACTCAGAAGTGTGTATAGGACTGCATCCTAAAACAAAAAACAGCATATTAAAAATGAAAGTAAAACATAAAAAGCAGCCAACGGTAAAGTCAATACTAAGAAATTATATACCACTAAATTTCTTGCAAGAACAGAGCAGATTTCACCTGGCACCTCATATATAGTAATGAGGACACAAGGCAAACATGACTTGGGAAGGAGTTGGGGCACCACTACTAAAAAGGCACTTTCTCCAGTGGCCACCTGATTAACCACAGAAGGCAAGGACACCTACAGAAGGGATGACAACAAAGACAGTTGAACAGGTGGATATGTTTCCCAACATGTTTCACGTCTGCTTAGATGCATATGCAAAGCAGAAAACCTGTTCTAAGCAGCTTTCACTAAGAAGCATAACAATTTCCCTTTGATAAAGAGTTTCCTTGAAACTCATTGGGAACCATTTTCACCTGTGCAGCTGTCTTTTTTCTTTGCTGCTTTTTCTATGGATGCTTTTGGTCCTCTCTTTCTATGAACCTATACAAGGGCTTTGAAGATCTTAATACATGGGCATGTTCATGTGGAACACACATTTAATGTGCTATACCAATTGCATTACAATAATAGCGGCTAAAAATAACTTATATGATGTTTCATAAAGTGCCGTGATATATGCAAAATGTGTGCTGGGAAATGTAGTTAGATCCTCTAAAATCAATGGCATCATCAGTACATAAAAATATATAGTTGGAGGGCGTTTTCTGCTGTGGCACCCCAGTTGTGGAATGAGCTCCCCGAAGAGGCTCGCCTGGCGCCTACATTGTACTCTTTCCAGCACCAGGTGAAGACCTTTCTATTCTCCCAGGCATTTTAATCATTTTAATCATTTTAATCTTGTAGTTGTTTTTAACTCTGTTATTGTAACTGCTGCTGCTAGCTTTGCTATTTGTTTTTAATCTGTGGCTTTAAATTTTATATTTATATTGTATTGTATTTTATGGTTTGAACTGTTGTAAACCGCCCAGAAAGCTTTGGCTATTGGGCGGTATACAAATGTATTTATTTATTTATTATATTTATACCCCGCCTTTTTTTCCTGCAAGGAACCCAAGGCGGCTTACATAATCTTCCTCCTCTCTATTTTATCCTCACAACCCTGTGAGGTAGGTTAGGCTGAGAGTCAATGACTGGCCCAAAGTCACCCAGTGAGTTTCATGGCCGAGCGGGGACTAGAACCTGGATCTCCTGAGTCCCAGTCCAATACTCTAACCACTACGCCACACTGGCTCTTATTTATTAATTAAATAAATTTAATATTTAATATTTATAATAAATAAATTAAATAAATATTAAATCATTTATTTATTAAATTTATTTATTTATTTAATAAATAAATAAATACATACATACATACATACTAGTTATATTTCTTTGCTTGATACATCAAATCTTTATTCCAATGCTCAAAATGGATTGGTAGTTTGTGGCAAAAATCTTGTTCACACGTGTATCACTTGCTACTGTTATCACTGATATATGCATGCTTATTATAACATGCTGCTTTCACATGCTGCTGCCTTCCTTTTAATCTACAATAAATCTATTTGTCATCAAACTAATGTGCTGAAATTCAACAAAACTTTGACTTCTCTGTTTTAGTACAATTTGATACAATTTTGAACATACCCCAAGCTCTCCGTAAATGATAAATGACTTTACTACGGTTTCATTTTTCCTTCACATCACTGTGTCTTTGGTAGGGATGCAGAATAGATCAGAAACTGTTTTCAATTATTTCTCTGCTCTTTGCTAGTGTCTGTCTTGAAGCAGCAACACCTCAAGGGGGCCCACCTAAATTCTACCCTCTGTGTCCTACCAGTGCCGGCTGCTCCTGCCCCCACAGCCTCCCATCAGTGTCCCTTGAGGGGCTGGTATGTGTGCACTGCAGCCAGGCTGCTCCAGATGTCTGAGGCAAGGTGCACCATCTGTGGTTCTGACCTCTGCAGCTCCTCCGGCGCTTTCTCCTAGGCTGCGAAGCACAGAGAGAGGATCACCTCCTGCTCAAGGTGTTGAATGTCAACACCTTATCATATGGGCCATGAGGAGCTCCATCAAACAGGTAGCATAGCTGGGATCCCCTGTCAATTCAAAATGATCCCACACTACAATTCCCCACTTCTGTGGTGACCCAGACTGTCCTACTGCCCATCTGGGCGGGCACCACAGCAGCAGAGGGGGCATCTCTTGGCACTGGGTGTGCCTGTTCTTCCCTATCACTCTCAATGAGAGAGCTGGGGGAGCACTGAGGGATACTGAAGCTCTCTCCCTCCTGTCCAATGAGACTCTACCATGCCTGAGATCTCCTCTGCAATCTCCAAGTCCTCTGACAACATGCCTTCCCTCTCCACACTGCTGCTAGGACCAGGGAGTGTGGTGGTGGGGGAGGAGGACATCGGCACTGGTGGAAGACTATTGCTCTTTAAAAAATAAAGCTGCAGTGATGAGCTGGGCTTCTCAGCACTGAACCAAAGAGCAAGAAAGACCCAAACACCCCACCCCCTGCCTGAAAGAGTAGTTAGGGCTCAGGCTCCAAGGGCTTTCTAAAGTCGGAAGAGTTTTACAGTAATGCTGTATGTATGTGTGTGTTTGTGTTTGTGTGTGTGTGTGTGTGTGTGTGTGTGTGTGTGTGAACACACACACACAGCAAAGAACACAGAAAGACACAGTATCTTGCCCACCAAATGAACAGGTGTTTCCAATAGTGGGTGACAAAACATCCCACCACATCTGTGCTGCCTCTGCCTCTGCTTCCCCACCCATCTTTCAGTGCAGTATCTCAACACTGAAGTGCTCCGTTCCAGCATGGTGCCTCTGCACCACTGATATGGGGACTGTGCCTTGTATGAGGATCACTGGCACTCTCTTGCTGCCTCCAGAAATGCCTATCAGCCTCTCTGATGAGGTGATAGTGACTGCCTAATTGTAAAGGTTCTCTGGTCAGTGCCTTCTGTCCTCTTATGCCAGGTCTAGGAGGGTATTGCGGTGGAGCTTGGTGCTTCCTTGGAATGCTGGATATGCAAGTCCTGCCCCTGCTTTATGCCCACATCCACCTCTGTCGTAATCAGGTTTGCACTTTCTGTGACTTTAGTGCAAATTGAGCAAACCACAAAGTATACTTTAAAGCTTCAAATGCATCTTTTTTATTGATACCTCCCTAACCCTTGCATCTATCCTTCTGAACATTTGCAGGGAACCTATCTAGGCTAGGGGCACCTCGAGCTGCGTGTTATGTTCATGCAAATTGTACACAAAAACCACAGAGGGCATCCAACTTGTTTTAAAAATATCAAACTTTAAAGGATCTAGCTGCATACCACACACACACACACACACACGTATTTGTCTGAAATTTAGCAGGCTTCATACCCTCAGAAGGGGTACATATGACTGCAATCCAGTTCTGTCAAACAATTAAAACATTGTAGTGATCAGAATAATAAATTGGAGTTTCAATTGTTTATTTGAGTGTATAGGTATAAATGAGAGACTAGTTTAGATTTAGCTTCTGCTGCTAGGCTTGTATAAGATTGTATAAGGTTCCATGCTAAAAGTTACCAGAAGTCTCTTGCATGGCTGAAGAATTGTGTAACTTATCTTAAGAGTGTGCCTCTTCTAGGGATTCCTTTATTTATGAAGTTGTGTGCACATTACTCATAAGTTAAATGAATTCACAGAAAGTCAAATCTTTAAGGTGCAAATTAAAAACCTTTGACACTGGCAAAACAACATTACTGAGAGTATAAGCTGAGTTATAAACATTCACTTGCTCTTTACCTATGTGCTTGGTTTTTAAGGTTTAGTGATCTTGTCTGATGCAGCTCTTCCAACTGTTTCCGGTTTCCGAAGTACAGAGCAAGGTCTGTAGCAATGATGGCTTTGCGGATGATTTCTAGGACCTGCTCATACTCACTGGAGCTCAAATTAGAGAAAATATTGTGTCCTTCAAGCTATGAAAACAGAATTTTTAAAATAAACATAAAGCATAAGATCTTATTTTGAACTATTTTAAGACCTTGTCTTAGAACTGTCATTTTAATTCAATTCACATTCAAATATACAACACTGTCATTCCCACTATGTAACAAAAGATTATTTGCAAAAATCTTTGCAAAAGCCACTGAAATTTATTTTGGCTTCAGTGGAAATCAGCAACAGAAAGCCTATTGAGTGCCAAGAGAGGTGCCCACAGGCACCACATTGGATACCCTGATGTTATGGGATAGGAATGAGGAGGATGTATAGGGATGCTCATTTCAGCAGCATCTCTATGATGTTTGTAACATGTAGCTCCACCCAAAGTTTGGCTTGGCTGGCATTGTAGATGTATGGAAATTTCCTTAATTTTTTTTTAAAAATGTTCAATTTAACAAGGACTTAGTTTTAACTTGTGGCACATTACCATGTACCATCTCTAGATACATTTCCAAAAATGTTTGAATTTTTAAGACACCGCTTCACACTACGTTGCACATTTCAGTGAATAATGATGCAATCCTATGGTCCCCGGGAGGATACTGCAGACCTCCTGGCTCTATGGGCAAAGAGGGAAGACTGCCCGGGGAGAGGGAGGGTTATTGTGGAGGTTCTCCCTTGACCAGCAGTGTCAAGCTCTGCCTCAGTGGCTTCCCCTCTGGCAGTGATTTGTGGGTGGTAAAGGCAAAAAGGGGGGTGGTTCTGGGAATTTGTGTCAAGGGCAGATTTGGGGCAGCGTTGGATCCACTGAATCCAAAATCCCCTCATTCTCTGGACATACCTCTGGAACAGGGGAAAAACTATGTCAGCTGCCCAAAGAGGAGGCATAATTAATTTTCCCTCCCACTGCAACTAGTGTGAGGGGGGGAAAGAAAAGAAAGAAAAAAGTGAGAAGAAAAGGTAAAAAGCCACCCCCAACTTCTGTCCTGGGCAGCATGAGCCCGGCAGGGCTTAGGAAGTGGCAGTTCCTCCGCCACGGATTCCCCTACTCCAACCTCCATAGGATTGCTTTGTGAATTCAGTAAATCATAAATAAACTTAAGTAACTACAACATCAGTCCTTAACATTAATTATGTTTCTTTTTTGGTTTCAAACTTTATGTTCTGCTAATATTTACTATTCATTTATTACTGGAGGCACACACACCTTACAATGAGCAATGAAATAAAAGGAATTTTTAAAAGGTATAGCAGAAAATAGATTGGTCATACTAAAGTGCAGCTATACCTATTTCTAGACTTGTAGTTTCAAGAACTCTTTGCAAACCCCACCAGAGGAACAAACCTACTGTAGAAGATACAGAACCTGAAGCTTCTCGCATTTTCAACCTACTGTAGAAGATATAGAACCCTACCACTTCTCACATTTTCAGCCTGAACTGCTCTTGATTCAAAGTGTAATTAATTACCTGCAATATAGATACTGTCTGTGAGAAATGGTGTTGTTCCATGGTTGAGGTGGAATAAAGAGCTGCCAATGGATGATCAAACTTCTGAAGATAGCTGTTGCTGTAACCCCTGTGATCCAGGTCATGACATAAACATGCAATCAGAAGACCTCTTCGCTAGATAAGTAAGCAGGTAGGATATGTAATTAGTGTTCAGATTAATTTTGTACCACTAGATGTCACTCTACACCTCTCCAGATTCAAATAATTCCATTACCAGATAAAACACAGTAGTCAAGGAGCAATTAGGGTAAAACAACACATTATGCCAAACGCCAGGCTGCCACTGAAAATAGCAGACCATTTTGAGTTCATATGAGGCAGCCTTATACTGGAATCAGACTACTGGTCTACATAGTCCAATTCACAAAGCTAATCTTGAGGATCTCAGGATCTTTCCCAGCCCTGCTGTCTAGGGCCTGTTTGACTAGGGTAGAAAAGGGGTGAGCCTGCAACATTCTGCATGCTAAGAATGTACTCTACAATTGAGCTATGGCTCCTCTCCCTCCAAAATGCCTAGTACAACTTACCCCATGTCTGGTTGCATTTGAACAATCATATCTTGCCTTAATAATTCAAGACACGGATGAGCATTCCATCCTCAAACAGCCCCTTCCATCCTCCCTTCTTGGTGTACCACAATAAGCAAAGAAGTCGTCAGTTAACTATAGTATTCCTGTTATGTCTGAACTGGGAAGTTGGTTTAAGTTCCTGGTTTGTTCCAAGCCCAGTAACCAGAGTTTCCTCATTAAGTTATGGCAGGAAACTATGGTTAACTGAAGACTTCTGGGGTCAATTGTGGTATGCCAAGAAGGGGAGAGGGAAGGAGCTGCATGGACAGGCAAAAGGCTCATTCATAATTTGGCTTATTAAACCAAAATATGAATGTCTGATGCAGCCACTGTGTGTTTCCAACTCCATATAATTGGCTGCTGCTGGAGGAAATGCACAATGACATCAGGGCATGCAATAAGTTATACTACACATTATAGAGGGAGAAGGGGAAAACTTGCTATATAATGTGCAATTCTGCTGTTAGACAGCTGTGTTCACTTAACAAGTTTAGGCAATATTCTGAATCTTTTAGGTAGTGGTTATTAAGTCGCATATCCTATATCATATGCTTAAAAATACTATGCATGACTACCCAGAGGTACTCCCAAGTAAATGTATATAGGATTGCAGCCTTCATCTATTAGAATCCAGGGCTCTGATCTGTACATAAGTCTTTTCTATCTGGAATGTATCCCTGTTTGTGACAGGAAAACTAAAACAGGCAAAATTAATTCTGAACTTATATAGCTGCATTTAAAACAAAACAAAACACTTCATTCTATTTATTTGATATTAGATTCACAAAATATTTAATGGTGGTTGTTTCTTCTGAAGGGAATGGAACTCCATTTTCATTAAAGCCACACTGACCTAGGGCAGATATTTGCAGCATCAATTGTTTACCCTCAAGTAAACAAAATAAAATATCTGCCCAATGACACATACCCACCACTAACACCATTCCATTGAAAGGATAGAAGCAACAGCCCCACTCTGGGAAAGCTTGTGATTTGGCCAGATGGGGAATGCCCATAGGCCTGAGGGTCCTCATTCCTGTTCTATACAGACATTTCAGTCCAAAGGGAAAAACTGTAAAAATTATTGAAGGCAGAGACAAAGCACTACATTAAAAATGCTACTTTCAAGTAAATCTATGTTAGGTATTGATTAACACTAAGATTTCAGTTTCACAGACAATCAAATTGCCTTCGTTTGGCTGGATGGGGGAGATGGTATTGGCTTGTCATTGTAAGAAAGCAAAAAAAAGAAAAACTTTAAATAATAAAAATAGGTAGCTTTTAGTGATTTTTTCCCCTTCATTGCACCATTATCTGAAAATTGGGGCATAACATATTTCCATGATGTTTGTTTTCAGGAGTGAAAATCACAATGCCTCCACAGGTAAGTATGCAAGTATAACAACAAGTTTCTGAACAGCTACTGTGGATTTGTGGAAAAAGTGGAGGTGGGAGAAGTGGTGCCTTATTGCACCAAACGGGAAAATATGCACAATAGTCTGGTCCATTGAGAAACAGCCTGGCATCCTGCACAATACCAAACAAAACTGATTTGCACCTTGCACAGGAAACAAGAAGGTGGCCAGCATTTTGCATGGGAAACTATGATGTCCAATATCCTGGCACTCTGAATAACAGCTAGTAGTGGGTTAAAAGATGGTACAAGGCTATCCACTCACTTCCAAAGTAGAAACAATGCATAATTAAGCTTTTAAATGTGGAACATACACAATAAATGTTACGATCCAAACTAATCGTTTGGAAAATCCTACTCTCACAAAAAATTGTATGAATTGCATCTAATAGTGTTCATCTGACAGTGGAACAGTATCTGCTATTGGAATGGATTCTCCCGCCACTCTATAGTCTACAGTACCCACAAAGATTCGGGGTGTATGTGTGTGTTGCAGGACAGGGCTGCAAGGGGGAGAAGAGTAAGAGTAAATCCCATTGTGCAAGCAGAAGTCTGCTTAACATAGCATTGGATATGGCTCTGTATCTGCTTTTGCAGATTAATATCCCAATATGTTATGCCCATTTTTTGGTTAGGTTGAAATATCCACAGAAATTATAGGGAAGGTTTCATACAGCCTACTGAAAAGAGACTATAGGACTACAACTGTGCAAAACGGTGGTGGCTTGGGCCTTACATACATATAGGAATCTGCCCTTATACAAATCTATGGTGTGACCTCACTTAGAATGCGTACAGTTCTGGTCACCACACCTAAAAAGGGACATTGTAGAGTTGGAAAAAGTGCAGAAAAGGGTAACTAAAATGATCAAGGGGCTGGAGCAACTCCTCTATGAGGAAAGTTTACAGAAGCTGGGATTGTTTAGCTTAGAAAAAAGGTGAGTAAAGGGAGACATGATAGAGGTGTACAGAATAATGCATGGTGTAGAGAAAGTGGATAGGGAGACATTTTTCTCTCTCTATCATAATATTAGAACCTGGGGTCATCCCATGAAGCTGATTGGTAGGAGGTTCAGAACAGATAAAAGATAAAAACTTCTTCACACAGTGCATAGTTAAACTATGGAATTCACTTCCACAGGCTGTAGTGATGGCCACCAATTTGGAGGGCTTTAAAAGGGGATTGGGCAAATTCATGGAGGAGAAGGCTATCAATGGCTACTAGTCCTGATTGGCTATATGCTACCTCCAGTATCAGAGGCAATATGCCTATGTACACCAGTTGCTGGGGACCGCGGGTGGGAGGGTGCTGTTGCACTCATGTCCTGTTTGTGGGAACCCGTGTGCAGCTGGTTGGCCCCTGTGTGAACAGAAGGCTGAACTAAATGGACCCGTGGTCTGATCCAGCATGGCTCTTCTTATGTACTTAACTAGGTTTGCACTTTTCATCCAATAATTCTGCCAAGAAATAAAAAAGTGATTGACAGTTCATTTTAAAAAAATATTTTAATCTACCTTTTAAAGCACAACATTTCCTGCTCCTGAATTTTGTCTGAATTTTGGGAGGTTTCATCCCATCACCACTGAATTTCATCCAATTCTATCAAACAGCAAAGAAGTTACAATTATTTGTTGATTTCCAATTATAGTCAGTGGGAGTGTGGGAGTCATGAAGCTTTGAATTTCTGAATCAACATTCAGATTCAGTCCCGAGTTGAATCAGGCAACCTCTGATTCAGTCTGAGGCAAATCAGGCTGTTTTCTGAATTGTCAAATCAGGATTCAGACCGAATCTTGGGGTGGTGAAGTGAAGCAGTCCCCTCTCCAAAGTGGGTTCTGAAGCATTTTTTTTCTCTGTGCACACCCCTATCTGAGATACATTTGTTGATACTGAAAAAAATATTTAAACTTACTTCTATATCTGTGAAAACCCTGTGGTTATTCTGAAGAATGGCATACATGCAGTGTGCAACTGTAATTGCATGCTTCCAGTTGTGATAGGGCACTCGGCGGTAGTTCTTCTTTACAGACATAGTGAAACGACATAGTTTTTCTAGTTCAAAACTTGAAAGAAAAGAAAGTGGTGAGATAAAGCATGTGAAAGGAAAGGTAAGAGGAATTTTAACCAAAAAAGGATAAAATACAATCCACTGATAATGTTGCAAAAATTCACAAAAGCATTTTTGTTGATTTTAATTCCTCTAAAAATAATTGGGCCCAGCTATTATTAAACTTCTATTGAGTATAGTAACTTCTATTGGGTATATTGACTCAAATAGAATTACATTCAACAGCAAGTTATGTTTGCCAAGCAAGTTCAGAAGTTCCTCTTTCCTCTCTGCCCCAACCACCCTGCTAAATATATTTGTGTACTGCAGAGATATGAAACATTTTAGGTTTACTTCCCCCACGCCACAAAATCAGATAACTGAACGCTACTGGGGGTTTTGGGGTTGTTTTTTTTTGGAACTTCAAACCATTTTTTGAACAAACAAACAAAAGGTCATGGCAGATTCTTCTACATTGCAGGGAATGGGGTTGTGTCAGGCAACTCCTGCCCAGCCTACAATTTGAAAGAGAAGGAGAATTCATCATCACTGACTGGATGTGAAGCCAGAAATAGGAAAGCAGATTGTTTTGCACTTCTGCTTGGATATCAAAAGTAAGCTCCATTCAGTATCTTAAATGATGGCCCCTCTCTATTCCACCACTGTCTCATATCCTGGTAGGGAAGCGACAGGCTTCAAGAACCTGTCTTCTGCTATGCCACCATTAGTTGCTGGAAGTCTATCTGAGAATGCTTGTTATAGTTTTGCTCAGGAGGCAAAACTGTGATACAATTTCAACTCCCGTTTTAAATGTTTACAATGTGAAGCCGCTCCAATGCACATGTGTGGAAACTGATGCACATACGGAGGTGCCTGTTCTCTTCTGTCACTGTGCAAGGCAATATTTCACACATTCCATTGAGATTCCTTGGGAAGATCTCTCCAACTCACAGAGGACAGCAGAGCTGCATGTCCGCACCAGAGTCCCACAGAGCTTTCAATTGTAACCCTGGAGTCTGAACTCAAAAATCTCTAAGTAATTTCTCAGCAGTCTACTTTTTTTTCCCTTTCTTTAAAAAACAGTAAGCATTTTGAGGAATAGTCACAGCTGGTAAATCAAGAGCACTGATGTGAATCCAAGCCCCATATCCAGGTGAAGTTCACAAGAGTTTGGCTCCTAGAGCAAATCATATTTACATATCCCACACACACAAACACTCCGTCTGTTCAAAGCTGGTGTTCAGGCTAAAAGCTCTAATTACCCTTCCTCCAAAATATCAGCTTCCACATAAAGGCTCAATGCTGACATCATAGCATCTTCTGTGTTCATAGCCTCTTCCCTTCTTTTCCTCCTGCATGTGCAAAATGGGGCAGGCTTACATGGCAGGAAAGAGAACTACCTTTCCTCTATGCTTACAATTCAAGTTAAGATTTACCAGGCTAAGACATTTAAAATTCAAAATTGAAAAATTGCTTTCAGTAATTTCTTCAGATTTATGTAAGGACTTTAAAATATTGCCACTATCTATAGCTAAAACCTCAATCATAAGCATGTTTATTTAGAAGCCCCACTGATGTCAGTACTTCCAAGAAGACATGCCTATGATCACAAAGGTTTCTTTGATTATTAACGGTCAAAGTTTAAGCAAACAGTCACACTGAATTGTATCTTTATATCTGTTACAAGTAACTCCTCTACTCAAATTACACTACCTTCTGACAATAAATAATCATAACGTATATGAGCATTCACAAAAAAATGCACATTGATTTAATGTACAGAAGATTAACTGAGGAATAGAAAATAAATGCCTGTATTTAAAAAGGCAAAACTCTCCATGTGAACTTTTTCCAAACATGTAACTGAAATCTGAGCTCCTATTATGGATGTATAAGCTACGGGTTGTACTGAATGGTTGCTTTGCCTTAGTGGAAGTCAGGGCACCCAATGCAAGTCAGGGCATCCAATTTTTTGTTGACCACCCGCTATCCATTTTAACCTCCATTCCTGAACCCTTCTGATGGTTAGGGGACCCTCTGCAACATAATGGGATATGGTGTGGAGGACTGCAGTGGGGAGGGGGATTGGTGAAAATTGGGTGCCCCAGTTTACCCAAGTGGAATGGCTTTTTGCTAAAGCAAATTCACCATTGGATACAACCCTATGAATCTGAAATATTTTACATTTATTTAAACTATTCTGAATATTTGCTTCAGTAGTATCCATTCTGGTGCTATGAACAGCACAAGACATGGAAGACTTTCAGAGGTACAGACATCTGGGTTTTCAAAGTTCATTAAATAATTTAAAAAAATGGAAACAGGGAAAACATTTCCTAAAGCTTTTTGGCAGATAGCCTTCTGTTTACTGATGGCAATACACTTCAGAAAGGGGAGGAGGTTCAGTATATGAGCTCTTCCAGTTTGGAAATTCATACCCCTAAAGCCCTCAAAATTTAGGTCTGGATTGTAATGGGGTTCACTGCTTTCTAAGAAAAGAGGAAGTGGGAAGGAGAAAGACATGAGCCATAAGCCCCATTTTAGTAAACAAAAAGGCTAGTTCAGGGATGGGCAAAAGGTAGATTGGGATCTACTGGTAGATCTCTGGATCAGCAAGGGTTTCTGACTCCCAGTATCATCATCAACAACAACAATCACAACAAGAAACACACAGACACTTCTAAATAAGGCAGCTGAGATGGAAAAAAAGCTGGGGTTGGGGTGGAGTGTATTTTTGTGTGACATGACTGTGAGCTCAGTTCCGGTGCTGAAAATGAATTTCTGGGCTGAGCATGTACTCAGAAGCACCCTTGTTCCTTAATTCTAGGAGAATCTCTCCTGCCCCCACCATCCCGCTCCCTTGCTCTGGTTGGTGGACTTTGGGTTTCTAGTAAAAAATAAATAGTCCTGCAAGCCTGATGTCTGCCCACCTGCCCAGGGCTAGATAACCAAAGCGTATTCAGTTTAGTTCAAGGAAAACTTTTAACACAGTGGTGGGCAACCTTTTTTCTGTTGAGGGCCACATTCCCTCACAGGTAAACTGCCGGGGCCACATGTCAGCAGTCCACGGGGCAGAAGCAAGTAGTGGGCCGGACTAGAGCCAAAAACGGGTGGGCCATCCCTTTTCCCTTTCTGTCACCTCCTTTTCTCTCTCTCCCTCTTCCTTCTCACCCAGCAGGCTGCCAGGTGAGGGAGAGATTGCTCTGGTCAGAGGTCTGAACTGATTACACGCAGAGGGCTTTTGAAATTAGGCCGAGGGCCACAGGTTGCCCACCCCTGTTTTTATGGGACTGATTATCCATAGGTCCGATTCCTAATTTGCATCAGAAAAATCTGATAGTATGTGTCTTTTTTGTAAGATTCTTGACATTCCAGTTGGAACTTTAACTAACATTTATCCAAAATATTTTTAATATAGAACTTTACTCAGGTTACAAGTATAGCAAAAATCATAACAGAATACCCAGCTCCTAAGTTCACTTACCCACCCATTGTTGTATCAAGTGCCAGAAGCATGACTGAGAAATTTTTGAGAGAAATGCAGCCCAAAACTCAGATATGATGTCCCATATAAAAATCATTATATATCTATATCAATATAGAATATAGATATGTCTATGTGTGTGTGTGTGTTTTATGTATATACACACAGAGAGAATATAAAACGTAACATAATAAAAAATAAAACTGTAAATATATTTTTATCTGGGATTAAAAATTTGGGGAAGAAGTGATAACTCTCCCAATAAAAAGCTCTGTGGGGCTCTGAAGCACACATGGAGACCTACACCAGCTAGAGCTGCCCCATTCACTTTAATTTTCTTGAGGTCAATGTGATGAAGCAGTTCTTGCTCACACTAGAGATGTGAAGTTTGAACAAAAAACAGAAAGAAAGAGGGATTTTTTTTATTTTCTTCGAAGGGCTTTTTACAATTTTTCCAATAGAAAAATTGGAAATTCTGGGGGGGGGGCACTCATAGGGAATATTTTATATTGTAGAATGAAATACTTTTTAAGGCACAGTTTTAAAATATTGATTTTGGTGCACTTTACTACCTTAAAAATGCTTTATAATAATTATGTAATAACTATTTAAGAGAATCTATAGCATTAGAAACTTGTCAGATAGAGAGAGGTATACAAATCCTGCAAATAAATAATAAATAGGCACTTTTGAATGCACCGGCTTCCTACCCCATCTCCAATATTTTGACATCTCTAGCTCAGAGACACTTCCATGTGCATATCAGAGTTCCCGCAAATGCACCAGAACTGTTGGACCAGAGTAGTGTGTTTAAAGTGTGCAGCAGTTAGAGGCTGCTCATGCATATTGGCAGGAATCAACGTATGTGAAATCACCATGCCAAGTTATTCTAGACCTGGGTGGGCAACTCCAGGACGTCTGGGGGCTAATTTAACCCCCCAGAATCCCCACCACAGGTTGTTCCTCCGCCCCATGTGCTGAAAAATGTTTTTAAAATTGTAAACTTTTGTTTAAAAAATATGTTCCGTAGCAACTATGGAGTGCCAAAAGGGTCAAAATTAGCTTGCTTCTTTTGGTGCTCTGTGGTGGCTACAAAGCGCTAAAATGGACAAAATTAGCATGCAAACAAAAGGCCTTTGAATTCTTAACTACAGTCTTTAGACTGCTCTTGACATTTGACCTTACCCTTCCTTCTTTGAGAAATATGGAAGAAATGTTGTTTCCGCCATCCTCCATTATAAAATGCCATTGAGAAATAGGCTTCTTCAAGTAGCAGAGATCTTTCTCTTACTCTGGATGGCACTAGTTTGTTTCTATTAACTATTGCTATTCACTCTCTATAGCACAAAATCTGTGATGAACTTAGTGGATCAAGACTGAAAGCAGATATTCTGCTTCTATCAGTTATCATTTGTGAGCAAGAGAGGCTGCATAAATTGCTCCTCCAATAATCTTCAGCTAAAACACTTGCTAAACATCTAGGGCTGGGCTAGACATTAGATTAAAAAACAATCCTACAACCATTTTTCCCAGTTGCTGCTTGCTACTGTAATGGCAGCAACTTGGTGGGACTGGGCTGGACACACACACACACACACACACACACACACACACACACACACACACACACCTCAGCACCAGTAGAGAAGAACAGGTTACTTACCTGTAACTGTGGTTCTTCGAGTGGTTATCTGTGCATTCACACATACGGGCTCTGCGCCTGCATGGAGCCTGTTTCGGGAAGCTTCCATAGCTGAGGATTTTAGGTGGGAACCCCTCCCCCACCGTACTACTGCGCATGCTGCTAGCGGGTTCCCGCCTATTCCCTCAGTTCACTGAGACCGCCTATTGTGGCCTCGGAACCATGAATACTCGGGTATTCGAAAGCGACAGTGATACCAGCAGTAAACAACTTCACTGAGCCCCATCAATTGACAATGACACCAAATTGGGGTTGGTGGGTGGGTTGTGTGAATGCACAGATGACCACTTGAAGAACCACAGTTACAGGTAAGCAACCTTTTCTTCTTCTTTGTGGTCTCTGTGCATCACACATATGGGCGATGTAACAAGCTGGCTTACCAGAGGAGGGTGGTGTCATCAGGCCAACAGAGACGATAAGACTGCTTTTCTGAACGTGCAGTCCCACTGGGCCCGAATATCCATCCAATGGTGGCGGACAAAGGTGGAAGGGGTCAACCAGGTGGCAGCTTTACACAGGTCCGGTAATGGGACACCCCTGCCAAAAGTGACCGATGCTGAAACCCCTTTGGTGGAGTGAGCTCTAATCCCCGGCTTGAGTTCCAGTCCGGCGAGCTCATAGGAAAGAACAGGTTGCTTACCTGTAATTGTGGTTCTTCGAGTGGTCATCTGTGCATTCACACATATGGGCGCTTTGCGCAGGCACAGAGCCCATATGTGTGATGCACAGAGACCACGAAGAAGAAGCTTTATTGCCTGTACTTGGTGAAGCATTGGGTGGAAACCGGGAGGCCCTTTTTACAGCCTGCATAGCAAAGAAACAACCAGTTAGATTGGCAATAAGCTTCACTTTTGCCTTGTAGAATGCCAGCGCCCTGCGGACATCCAGAGTATGAAGAGTGTGTTCTATTAGAGTTGCAGGGGCCGGGAAAAAGGCTGGTCAATGTCCTGGCCAAGATGAAAGTCCGAAACCACCTTTGGCAGAAAGGAGATGTCCAGTCAAAGGACAACTTTGTCCCTGTGGAAAACCAAGTACCACCCTGAGGGCACACATCTCACTGGCATGACGGGCAGATGTAATCACCAACAAGAAGGCTACTTTCCAGGTGAGTATGCTGAGGTCGACTGAGGTCAGAGGTTCAAAGGGTTTGGCCATCAGTGCCTTCAGAACCACTGCCAGGCTCCAAGAGCAATCGTGTTGGAGGGAGGAGATTCCTTGCCCCTTTCAGGAATTGACTCACTAACTGTTGCACGAATAAAGATCCTCTGGCAACCGGACAATGATGGGCTGAAATGGCGGTGAGATACACCTTAATGGAGGACTGTTTAAGGCCTCGCTGCATCAAAACATGGAGATAGCCCAGTACACAGGGGATGCCACAGGAGGATGGATCTAGGCCTTTGGACCTGGCAAACGCAGAGAAGTCTGCCCACCTCCTCACATAGGAGCAGCAGGTCGAAGGTTTGCATGCCGCATCAAGTACTGTTTGAATCCGAGGAGGAAGCAGTCCTGTTCAATCTGTCACTGATGCCTCCATGCTATAAGATGAAGAGTCAGGAGGTCTGGGTGTAGGATCCGATCTTGGTCCTGGGAGAGAAGTGTCTGAGTCGGAGGTATGTGGAAGTAGTCCCCGTTGGCGCGGTGGAGTAACGGGGTGAACCAGGATTGATGGGGGCACCGAGCTCCGGTACTGAGGGAGTTGGCTGGCGCCGAGATGGTCTGACTTAAACTCGGAGGAGGTGGAGGCGGGAGCAGGTGTTGTGGGCTAAGTGCTCTAGCCAGGGAAGCTGACGGTTCTTGTTGAAAGTGTGGTGGAAGAAACATGCGAGGATTGTAGTATGGATCCTGCGGTCGGCAAAGATGCCAATCATCCCAGTAATATCGGGTTTGAGTGGAAGTGACCATTCCGATCTGCCCTCCCAATCAGAAACCGGCAACCTGGAGCGGTATCTGTGGCCTTGGGAGCTTGGGCTTCTGTCTCTCCGTCGTGTCTCCAGCCGGTGGACTCGAGGAGGCAGTTGTTGTTGTTGCTGTTGTTGTAGAGGAGATCGGTATTGAGGTGAACCAGCTCGGTCTCGAGGTTGGACTGGAGGTGAAGAGTCCCGGATTTCTCCTTTCGAGATTGAGGAGATCGGTACTGATACTAACAGTAACGAGGGGGCTAGTGCCTCTGATGAAGGGGAGGTGGTCGGTGTCGCAGCCTTCCTTTGAGGAGAGGTTTTCTCCTTTAGCATCAAAGATCACCTTAGCTCCTTCCTCTTTTTCTTC
This sequence comes from Shinisaurus crocodilurus, assembly GCA_021292165.1. Lineage (NCBI taxonomy): Eukaryota > Metazoa > Chordata > Lepidosauria > Squamata > Shinisauridae > Shinisaurus > Shinisaurus crocodilurus. The sequence goes on along the minus strand of CM037879.1, from coordinate 77,165,829 downwards.
TTCCGCTCCGAGCCAGATCGGGCTTTCTTGGCCAGTTTTTTGGCTGTCTGCAGAGACAGAGAATGGCCCGGAGTTGGAGGGTCTCTCCCTGTTGCCAGGGTCTGACCCAGAGGAGATACTGCAATTATTTGCAGAGGAGGAGAAGATGACGCCAACACTGGAACAGTTGTTGGTTGTTCGACGGCCTCCAATGCGTTTCTCCACAAAATTTCCCTGAGTCGATTGGCGCAGTTTCTCCTGGCCTGTTTCGTGAAGGCCTGACAGTGGGAGCATGAGTCAACTTTGTGCCCCTCACCGAGACAAACCAGGCACAGGGAGTGGCTGTCCATGGGCGGTAGTTTACTGCCACAACAGACACATTTGCGAAACGGGGCCTTGGTGGCCATCCGTTCCGCGGAGCATCTTCACGGAGAGAAGTGAAGAGGTAAATAAAAGAAACTAAAAAGAAAGGCGAAAGGAGGAAAGTACTAAGAATAAAGAAGAATAAAATTGTCGATTAGACCTCAGCGCTGCACTCAAAGACGCAGAAAAAACTCCCCAAGGCACCCACAAAGGCGGTCGAAGAGGAACTGAGGGAGTGGGCGGGAACCTGCCAGTAGCATGCGCAGCAGGATTAGGCATGCATCCCAACCTGCCTGGGGGGCCCGCCTCGCCCCCACCTCCACTCTCTGCGGGGGCGCCCCCCCGACTCGATCTTCTGAGCGGCGCGGAGAAGTTCTCCGTGCCGCTCAACCCACCTTCTCCGGTCCCGTCGTGTCACTTCTGGGACCGGAAATGACGCGACGGGACCCTGTGCAGGCGCAGAACGCGCCACAGGGGTCCAGCGCGCCTGCGCAGGGTCCCATCGCGTCATTTCTAGTCCCGGAAGTGACGCGACGGGACCGGAGCGGGCCGCGCGGGCGGCTCACCATGGAGAGGCGAGCCGTCCCAGAGACAAGGTAAGGCCTCACGTGGGCGGGGTCAATTTCGGCCCCGTTCTGCCCATGCAAGGCGAACGGTTACATCCTTAAGCAGGATATTGGGGGAGGGGTTCCTGCCTAAAATCCTCAGCTAAGCAAGCTTCCCGAAACAGGCTCCATGCAGGTGCAGAGCCCATGTGTGTGATGTGCAAAGACCACGAAGAAGAACTGAGACATTGCTCAGCCTACCTCTAGCCCAGGAGTGCTTCAGCTGCAGGCAGGCAGTCCGAAGATGGTTTGCCACCTCCGCCCCATGGCTGCACTGGATCATGCAGCCTTTTAGATTACAACTCCCAGCCAGCATGGTCAATGGTCAAGGATGATGGACACTGTAGTCCAAAACATCTGGAGGGCAACAGATTTGCAAAGGCTGCTGGCACACAGGAAATTCAGTGTGACCAAAAAAACTGACATTCCTTTTATAATTCTACCATATGAAAGAATGAAAATCAATTGTATTAAATTATCAATAGATTCCCCTCATGCCTTTCCACAGTTTTCTAAATAATGCATTTCTGCAAGTATTTCGTATGAGAGTTGTCCAGTACCTGTTTTTAAGTAATTATTTAGCACTGTTGTATCTCAGTTTAACACACAAATGGACCTCAATTGCCTTTACATGGACTTAATGGAATCATTCATCTGAACTGGAAGCACAACTTTGAATAAATTGTCACCAGTGCATACAAAAGGTTGGGTTGTTGTTGTTTTCTAGAGAAACAAATACAGTAATACCTTGGATTGCAAGTAACTTGGTCTGAGAGCATTTTGCAAGACAAGCAAATTTTTTAAATAAATTTTGACTTGATAAACAAGCGACGTCTTGCAATACCAGCCGTAGGGATGTAACCGCTCACCTTGAGCAGGCGTAGTAACCGCTCACCTTGAGCAGGCGTAGCGGGCTGAAATCGGCCCCGCTCATGCCCGCCAGAGACTTGCTTTGATATAAGAGTGTTTTGGATTACAAGCACGGTTCCAGAACAAATTATGCTTGCAATCCAAGGTATTACTGTATAAATAAATACAGTCATGCCTTGGATTGAGAGCATAATTCGTTCACATAATTACAATGTGCTTGTAATCCAAAACACTCTTATATCAAAACGAAATCCCCCAAAAAAATTTTGTACAGAGATTTTTAATTTAAGCCGTACTACAGTACTTGTATTGCAAGACGTCGCTTGTATATCAAGTCAAAAAAAATTAAATAAATATTTAAAAATTTGCTTGTCTTGCAAAACGCTCTCAAACCAAGTTACTTGCAATCCAAGGTATTACTGTATTGTATAAAAGAAGAACAAAACTAACATTTACAGTAACCCTTATTTTAACAACAGAAGATTTGGAGAGCAGGATTGGTAATAGAATATTTTAAATAAAATTATCTCATACAGCCAGATCTTTGTATGGTAATCAAATAAATATATAAATCAGTACAAATAATTATAAATATATAGATTTAAAAATGAATTCATACCAGCCTATCCCACAACACTGATGGATCATATGGACAAAAATGGCTGGCCAGAAATCTTCATAAGGACCGATGTCAAAGTGGAATCTGTTAAACAAGAAATATACAGTTAGAAAGACCAAAGACACCTAGGTGTACATTAATGCTTATGAATACACATTGATAAAAGCTTTATACACCAGTGTCGTTTCTTTTGAAAACTAACTCCAGCCCCTTCATTCAAAAAGTGTTGATTTATACTTTATTCAGACTGGCTTCTTATTTATTTATTTTAAACATGAATACACCAGTCCACATCTAAATAGATTCCAGAGCGGTGCGCAATAAAAGAAAAAAAGAAAAAAACCCACCATATTAAAATGTATAAAGTATAAAACAACATATTAAAAGTTTTTAAAAACAGAATACCAATAAAAACCATGGCTGGTTATTGAGGAAGGCTTGTTGAAATAAAGATGTCTTAAGCAGGCGCTGAAAACAACATAATGCTGATGCCTGCCTAACCTCCAGACCAGAGGGAGGGAGTGCCACAGAAGGGGAGCCACCACACTGAAGGCTCTTCTCCGGGTAGACTCCAAACGGGCCATAGGTCCATGCGGAACCACCAGGAGCATCCCATTTAATAACCTCAGTGAGTGGGCATGTTGATAAGGGAGAAGGTGCTCTCTCAAGTATCCTGGTCCCAAATTATTTAGGGCTTTATACAATAGTAGCAAAAACTTAGATCTAGATTTAGCCCAGTAGTGAATAGGTAGCCAGTGCAGTTCTTGCCTAATACAACCCATTACCCTACTTAATGTACTGACATCACTTCACAAAGGGCTCTGTGATGTCTTCAGCAGAAGGTAAGTCTTATTTTGCCCCACTTCAGGCTTTGCCTGAAGCAGTCTATGAGCCCTGAATAAGGCTTATTAGCCTGGCATGCACGGCATGAATCACTTTGTACCAATTTTTTTTTTGGGGGGGGGGGGAAGCGGGCTACCAGGGCAGCAGTAGAGCTCTCTCTCTCTTTTAAATAAGTTAAATGTCGCTGTGGCAGTAGGGTTGGGGCTCCATCCACCACAGCAGCAACATCTGCCATGCTGCCAAAGCCACCAGCAGAGCAGAGCTGGTGGCTTTTAACCTTTAAAAAAAATAGGAGGAGCATCACCGCCAGCCACCATGGTAAGCACCCCCCCCACAACCCCCAAACCCTTAAAATGGCACCAGAATGGCTGCCCCCCAATTTCCACCTGCAAATGAGATGGTTAACTGGGGGTAGCCATTTTGGCTTGGGCCTAGTAGAAGGCAGAATTAATCTGAGAACTGTTGATAGACAGGTTAAGAAACACACACCCTGAGCTTTGCCCTGAGCAATATTGACAAAGAGCTTGGAGCATCTATAATTTCTTTGTTCTTTTTGTCAACTTCTCCCAGCACCCATAATGGCAAGTAATTGCTGTAAGATATGAGGGGGGAGAATGAGCTGCAGAGTTGGTTACTTTCCCTTCTTGAGTATGCAAGCATTTTGTTTTTTGTACCCTCCTGCTCTCCAACCTCCTGAAGTCATGTGCCTGGTTCTTTATCAAGATACTTGCAGAACAATAGCCACCTTCCCTAAAATTACAGGTATTTGTGTATTTTACTACAGAATTGCCATTTGTGATCAGGTGAAGAACTGTATGCTTGGGGTTTTTACCCAATCTATTTGCTTCTGAATATGTTAAATATGTACTTTGTTGTAAATATGTGGAGAACACCATTGGTCTTCCATTATATCTTATTGTATTTATTGGGTTGGATCCAGAGTTAAACATATGTAAGGGCTCACAGAAGGAAACTTCCACACCCCCTCTCCCCACAGCAGCCCCAGCACCCCGAAAATGCTACACAAAGGAGGGACCTTGCTGAATGGGGTAGGCTGTGGCACAGGGGCTGAGGGGGAAGGGGAGATCTCCCAAAATTGGATGAAGGCACATGCACAAGCAGAGCTCCTGATTTTGGGGGATGTCCCCACCCCTCCCCTTGTTGGGTTTTGCATAGGCAGAACGAGATTACCACCTGACATCGAGATTATCACCTGACCTGGTGGGTGTCTCTTGAGTTCAAGTACACAAGGTCTCTGGTCACGAGACATAGTCTCGAGATGATATGACTCAGCAACCTTGGACAGGTTTGGAATCAACATGTTGATGAATAGGTTATACAACTGGGGTGAGTAATATCCTATTTATAGGTGCAGGGTATAAAGCTAACACACTTGCTGATAGCTTCACTCCTTCACTTCTTCTCTCGACTCGACTCGACATGTTGACTTGTTCTGGACTTCACTTCATCTAGCCTTACCACTGGGGTATTGGATTTGTATCTGCAATGATGTAGTGAGTAAGAGATGCATTGTTTGCCTTAATCCCATGTAATTGGGTCTTACAAATAAACTCTTTAATCTTTATTAACTGCTGTTATCTCCTCCTTCCGCCTGCATGACTGGGACTGAGGGTCACTGGCTAGGGAAGCTTTTGAACCCGGGTCAGTCCAGCTCTCACATCTGGTTATGGGCCCAGATAATCAGTAGAGATAAGCCTGATGGTTATCTCAGATGGGCAGATAAGCCCACAGAGACGCAGTTCGGAGAAATTCGGCAGTTATAGAGTTAAAGGATTTGTTTACTATTTGTAAGAACGGTTTGTAAACAAACCGGGAAGGCAATGTTGCTAGAGCTGATAACAGCGGCTTGGAATGCAGCACAACTGAAGAATGCAGAGACAGAGAGACGGAGGATTTTTCGTTTTGAAAGCAGCTGGAACGGAGGTGCCAGGCTTGGCAATTCCAAGGCTACAGACTGTGAAAAGAAGCTGGAACGGAGGTGCCGGTTCGGGCAGCTACTAGGCTGAAAGGTGAACAACGCTGGACACAAGGATTTCGTTTTCCACAGCTTGCTGGAGTGATTGTCAAGGAGCTGTATCGAGCAAGGAAATATCTCCAGGAGGCTCTGTGTCTACTCATTTGAGTCAAGGCTACAGGCAGGAGGATCATATTTCTTTTACAGTTTGCTTCTTCGCTCAGCAGTGAATCAGCTATCTTTTGCATTGTATCAACAAGTGGCTTGGATTACAAATGACGTGGATTACGTCTGACGTGGGCAAAGCGTCTGGAGCGTCATGTCGCAACAAAGTCACATGTGACTGGAACGTATCTTGGGAAACCTGATACTACACGGGAGGCTGTATCAAACCAGTGGAGGCGTGGTTTTAAAGCAGCAGGAGAAAAACAGCGCAGCAGTTTTTGAAAGAGAAAGCTGTGCTTAAAATGGGAAGCTGTTCTTCATTTTCTTCATGTGGGATCACAGAAGAAGGAGCTTGAAATCAGCAGGGGTGCTGCTGATGGAAAAACTTTGTGTTTTAACCCAGGACATAACAAAATGGACATTATTTTGTTGTGGACAGAAGCAGTGGATTGTTTCTGTGTTGGACATAAATAAGCAGAAAGAGGACTATGCAAATGGTCAGGAGTTTAACAGTCATGTTTTTGAAACTGTATTTCTTGAAAGTTGAATAACTTGGATTCAAGAAAGTAAAATATATGCTCTGGAAATGTCAGGAAATGTACTGAATGTATATATGACTTGAGTATATTGTGTATTTTTCTGTAGCAAAATGTAAAATACTGAATAATTAGGTATGTTTATATGGCAAAGCTAAGAGATGGATTATTTCTTTTATACTGTAATGATGTAAAGAAATGGAAAGTTGTACTGTTGCAACTATAAAAAGGTTAAATGCTTATATGTATGACATGTACATGCATGCATATCACATGATGTTTGATCATTTAGATTCACAGGCCTGTGAAAGAAAATGCAAACTGTTGGTGGGGAAAGCATTTGGGAAAACTGTAATTTTTCACATGAAAGGTAATTTTGTGCACATAAACAAGGGATGCTAGCTTCAACAGGTAAACTGGAAGGCAAGCAGAAAAACCAGTTCATTTCATTTAAATTTGTTCTTGGTGATCTTGTGGGTACTCTGATGGTTTTTAGAGGAAAGGCACGTTATTTCATGATGTTAATTGATCAATACACGAAGTACAGGTTGTGTACATGTTAGATAGAAAACTGAAGTATTGAACAAAGTCAAGGTGTTTTGTGCTTGGATGGGAACAAGCATATTACCCATGTTACCTATTTCTTTTGAGATATGGGGGAAGTTCAATTCAGTGCATGTTTTGATGCATTTCTAACAGGATGTGGTATTGAACACATGGATTGTGTGGAAGAGTAAACAAACACTCAGAAGAGGTGATACTAATTTGGATAATGAGATTTGGGTAGAAGCTCTTAAATGTTTTGATTATGTACATGATAGAAGTTTTAGTTCTGTGTATTGAACTGTACACCTTATAGAAAGTAGTGTAGAAGGAAGAATCTTCTGGAGAAACATTTCAGGATCTTGGATCTGATATGTAGGTACATACACCTCAAAGTTAGAAGAAATCTGTAAGGGAGCTTACATGAGATTTTCTAAAAATGAGAATATTGTGTTTCACATGAATAACACTTGGATAGTGAGATTATCTAGAAGTGTTGAGTATAATGCTGAATGAAAAGGTGAGATCATTTTTCAAAATTAATTCTGTTAATGCAGGGGATGCATCAAGTTCAGAGTCAGAATAGAAAAGCATTTGCTGAAAGACAGTCAGGTAAATTTGACAAACTCTGATACACATTTGGTTTAGAGGCTAGACAAATGATTGTTCATCATTGGTGCAAATTTATTGGAACAGGAACCTGATAACTGATGAAGTAAGGAACAGGTGAGTCAAACAACCTGTGAGATATCAGGATGAATTTGCAAGGAAAAGCCATTTGAAAGCTCAAAATTTCAAAGAGGTGAAAAATTGTCTGTTAAGGAAGCTAAACCATAGCTTCAAGCTATGCAAGCTGAGTTGAATTCTTTGGATAAAGAACAAAACATGGAAGCTGGGTGAAACAAACAGCAGTCCATGGAACTCATTGTTACCAGATAGATTTTTTAAATGAAAACTAACCAGATTGGAAAAGGTTATATGACAAATAGCAAGATTGGTTGCTTGTGATTTTGCTCAAGTTAAAAATGAGCAGGATAATCATAAGATGAGTGCAACAACAATTTGCTTTGGAAACAGTTAGACTGATGTTTAAGAATGTGGAGATATATGAATATTTCACAGTTGGAAATATTGGAACATAAGCATTTTAAATGAAAGGAAGTCTTTGGAAAACTGTCTGAGAACTTTCTGAGATTTTCTGTAGAAAAGTTAGAATCAGCTGGAGGCTGGAATTCTGTTTGAACTCAAACATTGCTGAATTGAGATTTGCACAGAGAGGCAGATCAATGTTTGTTTGTTAAACAGGAGGAACAGGGACATAGACTGTATGTACTTTGTTTAGATGGATGATCTACTGTTTTTTCTGGACAGATAAAAGCAATATGATATAATTGATCCAGGGTTTGGAATTTCATTGAATTGAAACTGCTTGGTGGTGGATCAACTGTTTATTTGTAAATAGAAGTTGAGGGAGAACCAAGAGGGCAGTATCTTACTGCAACAAACCAGAGAAATATCATGGATGTGATTGAGAATTTTGGAGATAGTTAACTCAGTGAGAGACTCCAAATAATTGAGGATTTTCAGGCACATGCTGATGGAAAAGCAGTTTGAATGCTACACAGAAGCATTGGGCTGTTGAGCTTTACTGTACAAGCAACAAGGCCAGGTATTGCTGTCAGTGTAATAGGCAGACTGTTAGACCAACAGGGCATGCTTGGAGAGCTCTGAAAAGGAGTTGAGTGTTATCTAGAGGGAACATCACGCTTCAGACTAAGAGTTACAAGTCAGAGCACAGGTGGCTTACAGATTCACAGAAATGCCAGTTGTGGTTGTGATAGTAAGAATAACAAGAACATACCTGAAGTTTGTTATTTTTATAATCATACTTTGTTTGATTGATTTTGTAGAAACAATCATCTAGAGGTTAGAGTTCAACTGAAATTGAACTGAATGCATTGTATTATGTATTGTGCTATTATGCTATTGTAAAGCTTGAATAGTTATTGCATGTGTTTAAATAGTTTAAATTGTTAAAAATGTTTAAATGATGCTGGGATTGATGTGAAAAACCTATTACAGTTTTTTCAGGAAACCAAAGCCAGGATTGCTATGCTGCAGGCAGATAGCAATACACAATGTTTTGGGTTTGCAAATAAAACTGTGTCATAAGGAGGGATACATCAGAAGTGATTTGATGGTGGTTCAAATTTCTGGCAGGTAAAGTCATTCCTGCAAAAGTTTTTTTTTCCAAAGTCCATAGATGAAAGAACAGCATCAGATGTCAACAAAGCTGTTGCTGTTGTATGAGGTAAATAACCACGTTCTGCGCAAATGCAAAAGCAGGGGGATGTTGGGTTTTGCATAGGCAGAACAAGATTACCTCCTGACATCGAGATTATCACCTGACCTGGTGGGTGTCTCTTGAGTTCAAGTACACAAGGTCTCTGGTCACGAGACATAGTCTCGAGATGATATGACTCAGCAACCTTGGACAGGTTTGGAATCAACATGTTGATGAATAGGTTATACAACTGGGGTGAGTAATATCCTATTTATAGGTGCAGGGTATAAAGCTAACACACTTGCTGATAGCTTCACTCCTTCACTTCTTCTCTCGACTCGACTCGACATGTTGACTTGTTCTGGACTTCACTTCATCTAGCCTTACCACTGGGGTATTGGATTTGTATCTGCAATGATGTAGTGAGTAAGAGATGCATTGTTTGCCTTAATCCCATGTAATTGGGTCTTACAAATAAACTCTTTAATCTTTATTAACTGCTGTTATCTCCTCCTTCCGCCTGCGTGACTGGGACTGAGGGTCACTGGCTAGGGAAGCTTTTGAACCCGGGTCAGTCCAGCTCTCACACCCCTCCCCTCCCCCTCCCCACACCACACCCCATTCAGCATGGTCCCTCAATCCTCTGTGTAGCATTTTCAGGGGGCTAAAGGGGCTGCTGTGGGGAGGAGAGGGGGAGGAAGTCCCATTCTGCCAGCCCTTTATGTGCATTTACCGTAATTCTCCTCTGGTAAAAAATAATAATAATAAGGTTGAAATAATAATCTATTCAACTTAAGAACAGTTTTCTTGCAGAAGATACCTCAAGTTTTGCAGCTTTCAAAAAGCAGAGCAGGGGTCTACCCTTGCACCAACTGCTAAAACTTTGAAAGGTTCTGCCTCGTACTACTTATAGCAAGGAAACCCCATTCTGGAGAATGCTGAGAAAGATTTCCAAGGAAAAACACAACTTCCTGAGCTCTTGAAAAACTATACTGATTGTAAGATATGATGGGCAAGTCTTTGAAAACTTGAATGTTTAATTAGAATAATGGAAGGAAATGATAATGATGATGATAATGAAATGAATTTTTGATTATGACAAATTTGTATGCTGCCTGAGTGGTAACAAATATCGTAAAACAAAATAATGCAATCCAAACATTTTAAATTGTACTTTATCTTGTTACTCAAAGTTATAGTCTTCTGATGTCAATATTCATAATCTCCTGTTGAGGGTCAGAATGAGAGAGCTGCTAGCCCTTTCATTATTAATTGCCCCTGCATCATATTTGTGTGCAGCAGGTGTTTTATTTCCCGGTCAATGAACTCAGTAAAATACTTGGGTGTATTGGAAACACAGAATCGCACAGCAGATATGTTAGATCTGAAAGTAATTGTTCTGTTTATACAAATGATTAATGTATCATGGCTACCATGACAACCATGGGACTGTCCCAGAGTGTTTTAGACCCTATATTTATATCAGATCATATACTTAATTTGGTGTTCTCTGCTGACCAGCATAATGGTGACCTGGGGTGAGGGAATTACCAACAGTTCCCTTGTCACTACTAACTCCCTGGTGAGGTGTAGACTTTCAGGGACTCCTAACCTTTAAAGGAATGAGGGGCAAGTTATATTGGTGCCAATGGGCGGGGGGACTTTCAGTGCAAATATTAGCTTCAGAGGAAGGATTTTCCTCAGGACCAGGAAAGGGTTAAATCCTCCCCACCCCCTCCCCCAGCTGATGTTATTTGCATTTTTAAAAATCCCACACATTAAATGCAAAGAGGCATTTAATGCCATGTCTAGTTTGATTTTTTGAACAGCAACAGCTGCTACATTGCCAGTGTACATGGGGAATAATCTACTCCTATACAAAAAATATTACATTTAAAAACTTACAGTTCAATTTCATTGCAGAGGTGTGGTGAGAGTCTACAGTCCATGAGGTTTTTCCATTCTTCTGCTGTACAAACACTGTGATAAGAAAGCTTCTCCATAGTTACACGGTAAATGCACTCTGAATGGCGAATTCTGTGGTACATCTAAAATAAAATATATGGATAAGATGTAAGTATTTCCACCAAGGATAAACTTTTCCCTTAAACTAAAAGCTTATGTCTAACTACCGCTACTCAGAGATGCTATATAATTAGGGATACTTTGAAAGAGATAATACATTGATTTGGTTGCCATGATATGAATGGAAAGACTTTTTACATTTTAACCAAGAATGTAACTGAAAAATTAATCCATCAACTTTACAAATAGAATCAGCTCAACCTTTGTTATCTCTCAACTTAACAGTTATTAACAATCAAATGAGTACAACTAACTTGGCCAAGCAAATCCGAACTAGTTAATATTAATAGTATAGTTCATAAAATGAATTAATTTCATTTTGGTCCACTTGGCTATCATTGTGGAATAAAACTTACATTAGCACAGTGTAAAGCTAAAGCACAAAAGACTGCAAACATTTTGAAGTTGTTCTCATCAGTTTTAGAGAAGGCACTTCCACTTAGTTTGTTCACCATCTGCACAACGCCTATTACACTTCCTCGGCTCACAATAGGCATGCATAAAATGTTCCTGGTGGTGTAGCCTGTGTAGAGATCTACCTCTCTGGAAAATCAAGGAAAGAAGAAAAGGATGAACCAACATTCTTAATATGTTCACTTTCCTAATATGACTATCTAATCATACTTAGCATTTACACTGAGCTTTTATGGAGCAATCCTATGCTCCCTTGGGAGGCTGCAGAGGGGACATTTGATAATGTGAACCTCCTTCTCTGCTTTTGCAGGTTGTGTGTTGGGCTCAGGTGAATGGCCCCTTTATCGAGAAGGGTTGCCACCCCTTCCTGCAGGGTCGGTGAGGGCCAGGTGATACAGACACCGAAGGGGGGCAGGGCATCGAACTCGATCCTGTAACCGTATTGGAGGATCTTCAGGAACCAGGAGTCAAATGTTATCGACATCCACATCGGGAGGCATGCTTTCCCCAGGATAGCAGCAGCAAGCCTCCATCACTGCTCTACTACTGCTGCTCCGCCAGATCCAAAGCCCTCTTGTTCTTCCAGCACTCCCCCAGGAAAGGCAAAGAAGTACTCCAGCCCTGGAGCTGGTGTACTTACTTTCCCTCCCATTGAGACCAATGGGAGGCAAAATTAAAGAGAGGGAGAGAGAGAGAGAGCAGGTTGCTTACCTGTAACTGTGGTTCTTCGAGTGGTCTTCTGTGCATTCACACACATGGGCTCTGCGCCTGCACGAAGCCTGTTTCAGGACGCTTCCATAGCTGAGGATTTTAGGGGGGAACCCCTCCCCCACCATCCTACTGTGTGTGCTACTAGTGGGTTCCTGCCTATTCCCTTAGTTCACTGAGACCACCTATTGTGGCCTCGAAAGCAAGAGCATTCTCGGTAGCAATATTGGTATCAAGAGGCAGGGCATCGAACTTGATCCTGTAACCGTATTGGACGATCTTCAGGAACCAGGAGTCGGATGTTATCGACTTCCACATCGGGAGGCATGGCTTCACGCGATTGCTGAATCAGAGATGGCAAGATGGAATTGGAGGCACATGGTTGAGACACAGTGGTACAGGAACTGTCGACTTTGGGAGAGAGACCGGTGGCAAGTCAAAGGCATCATTTGCCCGAATAGTCCCCTCTCTTTCGGGAGCCTTGGTACCGACACTGGGTGTATGGTTGTCTCGGGGACAGAGGCTGCTGAGTGCGAGAAGGATGGTCACTTCGATGGTAAGGAGGAAATGAAGGCTGTTACCGGAACCACTTACGCTGTATTCCTGCTGTTGCGGGGGGATACTGAGTAGGGATGTAACCGCGAGTCTCGGGGGGGCTGAAAGCAGGCCGAAAGTCCACAAACCTGGTGGGGGCCCCCACCCCACCGTGGCGGGGCCCACCAGCCACTCGATCCTCAGCAGCGTGGAGTGATTCTCTGTGCCGCTCGAGCCGTCTGTGCCGGTCCCGTCGCGTCACTTCCGGCTGGCCAGAAGTGATGCGACGGGACCGGCGCGGGCAGCTCACCATGGCCCCCCTTCGGTGTCTGTACCACCTGGCCCTCACCGACCCTGCAGGAAGGGGTGGCAACCCTTCTCGATAAAGGGGCCATTCACCTGAGCCCAACACACAACCTGCAAAAGGGCCTGTATTTCAGGTATTTATGCATTCACACAATCCCCACTTCAGTGTCACCATCATCTTGATGGGACTCAATGAAGTGGAATTCTGCTAGTATCGCTGTCGATCTTGATACCAATATTGCTACCGAGAATGCTCTTGCTTTCGAGGCCACAATAGGTGGTCTCAGTGAACTAAGGGAATAGGCAGGACCCGGTAAGGCCCGCTCGCCTCTTGCGGGCGTGAGCAGGGCCGATTTCATCCCGCTAAGCCCGCACAAGGTGAGCGGTTACATCCCTAGCGAAAGCAGCTTGCTCGGCCCCCTCGAGACTCTTGCGACTTACCTTTCCCGCCGCTTGATCCACGCTGCGCCGGGGAAATGAGCTTTAGCTCCCCAGTGCGTCAGTTCCGGTTCTCCTGGCTCTGTGTTTTTAGCATAAAAACCAGGGCATCCCAGCTTGAAATGGCTGCGATGTGCTATTCGCGGCCGTTTTAAGCTGGGTTGCCCTGGTTTTTACGCTACTTCCGGTTCCCTGGTGCTGCGAGTGCTCTGGAGCACCACCACCCCGAGCAGGTACGGCCCCGCTTGGGTTTTCATCGCTAATACTGAGCAAGACCCATCTTCTTGGCTGTGGCTCTAGCTTTCTATACAGAGTCCATAGCCTCATCCGTCTTTGAGTTGAATAGTCTTTCGCCATCAAAGGGAAGGTCTTCTATACAACAGTGAGTCTCTTGGTTTTGGCCAGCTGAGCATAGCCAGGTGTGTCTCCTCAGCGCAATGGAGCTTACCATTCCCTTAGCATGGCAGTCGGCTTTGTGACGGGCCGTATTGATCTGCTGCCTGGCCAGTTTCGTAGCCTCCACTTGAAATATGCAGGCCAGTTCTCTGCAGTCCTCGTAGCGGTAATCACACATGGCCCCTACCTTTTCCCAAAGAAAAAGTTGGTAGCGGGCCATTGTGGCTTGATAGTTGGCAACCTTCAACCTGAGAGTAGCGGAGGAGTAGGCGCTGGCCCACAAGGTCCAAGCGGCACCCCTTCTTGTCATTGGGAGCAACTCTATGTTGACTCCACGATGACAGAATTTGGTTTCAGGTGCGAGAATAGAAAAGTGGTGTCTTGTTCCTGCACCCAATGCATCCATTTGAGCCGCTTCGAAGTTGGAGGCATTGAACACCATGTCCCTTATCCTCTCTTCCTAGTGTTGTATGGTGATCCCCAAGGATTCAGCCATCCGACTAACTTGCTCGGAGAAGTGTCCCATATCCTCAGAAGTGTCAGAGAAGTGTCCCATGTCAGGATCTTTGGAGCCGGCCATCACATCTGGTGAGGAGATGGAGGGTGCAAGTGAAGACGTGGAAGACAACTCCGAGTAATAGTCTTCTGGTGAAGAGGGTCTTGTGGATCTAGAGGCCGCCACTGGATTGCATTGAGGTGAGCTGGTCGGAGGAGGTGCCGAAGTAGATGGCGCCTCATGCCTCAGTACCGAAGCAGATGGTATGGAGCATCTCTCGTCGAGATGGCCTCGCCTCCCATGGAGGAGGCAGAAGTAGTAAGAACTGCTGTGGGCTAGGTGGCCTAGCCAAAGATGCCAAGGGCTCCTGTCAGAAACATGGTATCTGGAAAAGGCGAGGATCATAGTAGGGATCCTGAGGTTGACACAGCTGCCAATCGTCCCAACAGTATCCGGGTCGAAGTGGAAATGACCCCTCCAATTGGCCCTCCCAGTCAGACATGAGGGATTTAGAGCGATATCTGGAACTGTGGGGGGAGCAAGGGCTCCTCTCTCTGTGCCGTGCCCCCATCTGCTGAACCCAAGGGGAGGGATGTTGTTCCCACTGGGGTGAATGTCAGTACTGAGGTGGTGAATGGGCTCAGTCTCGAGGCTGATCCAGAGGAGGAGAGGAATCTCGAATCTCCCCTTCTGAGACTGACGAGATCAGTACCGAGACTGTTGGTACCAACAGAGCTTGGTCTTCAGGCACTGGAGGCGAGGCAGTTGGTGTTATGGACTTTCACTGCGGGGAGGAGGGAGCAGGTTTTCCCTTTGTGGAAGGTGACCTCCTCAACTCCTTCTTTTTCTTCTTTTTCCACTCCGGGTCAGATTTAGATGAGCGGGCTTTCTTAGCCACTTTCTTAGCTGTCTGAATAGATAGTGAACAACACGGAGTTGGAGGGTCTCTACCTGTCGCCAGGGTCTGACCAGGAGGAGACATGGAGATGATCTGGAGAGCCGGAGAATATGCCGCCAACATGGGAGCAGCGGCTGCTGGTTGACTGTGACCTCCAACGCTTTCCTCCACAGAACCGCTCGAAGGCGATCAAAGCGGTTCTCCTAGCCTGTTTCATAAATGCTTGGCAGTGGGGGCACGAATCCACTATGTGCCCCTCACCTAAACAAAACATGCACAAGGAGTGACCTTCTGTAGGCAGCAATTTACTACCGGAAAAAAGGAGAGAACTAGGTTCTCAGGATGCAAAAATCTTTATTAAAGGAGCCCGACGCGTTTCGGCCTGTGTATTTTTCAAGGCCTTCCTCAAGGGGCTGTGAATATTCAAAATACATACATTAAATTAACTTAACATGGTTGGGACAACACATAATAAAAATACTTTCTCATTGTGTATGGAATTTCTTTACATTCTTATTAGAAATCATTTCAAAACATTTTCTTAAAAATGAGAAACAAGTACTGCTTTTTTTAAAACCTCTTGGTTTTAAAGTATTTAATTTAATTATCCACTGTATTTCCCTTCTTAATAATTGTTTTTCATTGTTAGTGTTAATTTTGTCCAGAGCCCAAAAAGTAAGGTCTGTAGGGGAATGTTGTTGTTCTGTAAAATGTTGAGTTAGTGGAGCACCTTGTTTTTTATTTTTTATGGTCTTAATGAGGATTTGGAACTGTCCCCATTAATGTGACTGCAAAATCACTG
The DNA here is from genome assembly GCA_021292165.1 of Shinisaurus crocodilurus. Lineage (NCBI taxonomy): Eukaryota > Metazoa > Chordata > Lepidosauria > Squamata > Shinisauridae > Shinisaurus > Shinisaurus crocodilurus. The sequence goes on along the minus strand of CM037879.1, from coordinate 77,149,970 downwards.
TGGTGTTTTAAAACAAGCTGTGTCCTGACTGGGTGTCCTTGACATTTTGCCAACGAGATAACATCGAGAAAAAAAGAAAAAAACTGTACCATAATATAATCATGTTCAAAAAGATCCATTTTTCAGTCGCCAGTGAAACAGTGGAAGACACAGTTGTTCAAGTAATCTGCAGACTCTTTTACAAGTAAGTTATTATTTATATAAAGAAAATGTGTTCCTTTTTTTAAAAAAAGCAGTACTTGTTTCTCATTTTTAAGAAAATGTTTTGAAATGATTTCTAATAAGAATGTAAAGAAATTCCATACACAATGAGAAAGTATTTTTATTATGTGTTGTCCCAACCATGTTAAGTTAATTTAATGTATGTATTTTGAATATTCACAGCCCCTTGAGGAAGGCCTTGAAAAATACACAGGCCGAAACGCGTCGGGCTCCTTTAATAAAGATTTTTGCATCCTGAGAACCTAGTTCTCTCCTTTTTTCCGTTGCATTTGGATGCTTATCTCCTCCTGTTTCTGTCAGCAATTTACTACCGCAATTTACTACCGTTACATGTGAAACAGGCCTTCACAGCCATCTGCTTCGCAAGAGCTCCTTACGAAAAAGTTGTGAAGAGGAGATTGGAAAATAAAATAAAATAAAACTAAGGCAAAAGGAGGAAAGGCTGAGAAGACAGAAGGAGAAGAATAAAAATACGAGATAAACCTCAGCACTGTAGTCAAAAGATGCAGAGAAAGCTCCCCAAGGCACCCACAAAGGTGGTCGAAGAGGAACTGAGGGAATAGGCAGGAACCTGCTAGTAGCATGTGCAGTAGGATGGTGGGGGAGGGGTTTCCGCCTAAAATTCTCAGCTATGGAAGCTTCCCGAAACAGGCTCTGCGCAGGCGCAGAGCATATACGTGTGATGCACAGAGACCACAAAGAAGAACCAGTAGGTTTCAACCCATGATCTGGAACAGAAGAAAATATAGAATTATGCCAAATGGGCAAACCATACATTAATTGTTTCTGCATGTGTTTTTTAAAATTGCAGCAAGAAGCAGCCCCAACTAGGTCCATGTAGATGGGGGTAGGGTACTCAGCAGAGGAAGACTCTCCCCTACCCCAAGACCCCTGTAAAATCACAGACCCTGCTTCGGCATATCAGGAGGATTGGTTGGGTGGGGGGCAGAACTGAGAAGATAAAGAAAGTTAGAACTAGTGGAGCTCCAAACTGACTGGATCAAGCAGGTCACTAGGCAAAGCCGGTGTGGGAAGGAGGGTGGCTCCTCCCCCAGAGAAGTGGTTGTTTTAGCTCTGCTTACATGCTTCAGAGGGAGGCATCATCCCAAGGTTAAGGAATGTCCTCTGGGAGCCTCAGGAGAACTAGCCTTACCTTAATAATATTTTGAAAATCTCCCCACCACCACCCCAAATTCAACTACATTGAAAGGCCATCAGTCTGAATTCACGTTCTAAATTTACAGTAGAATAATACAAGGACAACACTAGCTGTTGTGCATGTTGCAAACCTACCAAATTCCTACCTGTTAAAACGTGGATCTGCATAGGCATCAGGAATGTTGAGGACTTCACCTGTTCTTGCTACCTGACCAGCTATTCCTTTTTCAATAGAAAATCTGCATATGACATAAAGAGATATGCACATATTAAAACAATATGCTTATGAGAAAGAAGAATATTTGTACCCGGTAAATTTCTCTTCTCTTGTAGAGAGGATGAACGTAATTCAACATTGGGCAACATCTTAACTCCCAGACTGACAAAAGCCACAAAAACAAAGCCACTCCATAATTAATATCTACCTGTAACAAAACCTGCTCCTTTCCATGCTGCAGAAGAGCAGGGAAGGAGTCTGACCTGTCCAATTGTTGAACCATACACTGAAAAAGAAACAGTTGGGCTCCTAAGGTTTTGTGACACTACACAGCATGGGCAGAATAACCTCTGAGGAGCACAGAAATTCACCAGGTAAGAATTTCCTCACCTTGTAGATAGGTTAGTTAGCACTCAGATGTTTAGAAGTAACACCTTCCCTGAACTGCGTGCCCTCATGAATCCCCCCATCCACATCCAAATATCCCGACAGTCACTTAAGGACTCCACGGAGAACCCTTTGCAAAAATGCAGCATCAGCCAAAGCAATGTCAATTTTGTAGTGCCTTATATGAGTGTGACAAGACTCAGGAAACCCTATAGGTTTCCTCCAAGAGGAGCTCTCTCTCTTAGAAAGCAGCAAAGATAGGTGCATTCCTAACAGAATATGCCAGGATACCCTCCATGAAGAGACAGCATAGAGAAAGATTAGACCAAGACATCTCTTAGCCACCTAGGCAGTGTGAATGGGGACACCTTTTGCCAGGAATCAGGGGTGGAAGAAGACAAATATGCTGTCATGTTGGCTATGGGTCTTGGTATGCTCAATGTAGAATTCAAGGACCTAGCAGACATCAGAGTGTCACTTCCATTCCTTGGGCATAGATGGGTGGGGACAGAATGGAAAGTAGAGAAACTTCCTGGACTCTGGGGACATTTTAGTTAATCTCAGGGATGAAAGATGGGTCCCAGTTTGAGAATGATATGGTCCCACTGGCAAATATACAGCTCCTGTTCTACTGAGACTCTCTGGGCTGACGTCACTACCACTAGGAAGAGAGACTTAAGAGTGAAGATCTTCAGGGAAATAGCATCCAGGGCTTCAAGGGGAGACTGAGGCAGGACTCATAGGAACACATTAAGACTCCATGAAGAACTTGAATTGGCAGTGGTGAAAATAAGAAGGTAGCTCCGATTAACGTTTTAATCAAAAGGAGGGTGGAAAGAACATCATCTCCTGTCACAACAATGATGTCCAACAGGGCTGAGATTTGCCCATGCAAGAGTATTGGGAATAAATGATGGTTGCAAAATCTGAACTTGACAGAATAAATTGCAGCCTTTTTAGCATATGAAATAGGCAAAACCAATTCCTGGACACTGATACAAACTGGAATTCTAAAACCTTAGGGGCCAACTGGATATGGTGGTGGCAGATGTATATCTTTAAATGTTGATCTTTTCCAATGTTGTATAAAATGGGTGATGTGTATGTGGCGGGGGGGGGGGGTGATTTAAAGAGGTATGAAGATATGGGGTGCTGAATCTTCTCTCTTTCTCCCACATTCCGGCAGTATCAGCTGGGATATGATAATGTAAGTGAACCTGGCAGTGGGGGAAGTGATAGGCAGGAGAGGGTCCAGTATGTCCTGTCCACGCATCTGTTTTGTACTTTAAATAGCACCCCACACCTCACTTTACATATAATTGTGGCACACCTGCATTTTAAGACATGAGGCTGTCACTGTCATGTCTAGCTTGGTCCTAAGGCAGTGAGATCCAAGAAGCACCAGGTGTGAAATAGGCTGAATGTAATTCTAACCCAAGTGTACTTTAAAATAAAATGAAGAAAAGAAACTAAAACTGCACATACTCAGCTAATAGTTCCAATCAAATCATTTCCAAGGACAACCTACATAAGGGACGGGGAATGTAAAGATCTCTTGCCACATATTTTTCCCCTGGAAAAACAGTTCAGTGCTGCAGCCTGCTGCCATAAGGTAACTGCTATATGGTAACTCTCCTGCAAGCCAGTTGTTCTGAAACAAATGTGGAAAAAAGCCTTGCTAGGCCAGGAATGGTCCATGGATCTTATAGGAAAAGGTGCCCTACATTTCTGAGCTGCTCACTTGAGTTGGTCTTAACATAACAACAGGCCTGTGGCTCACGCTGGCTCAGCTTGCCTGAGCGTGGAAAGCTAAGCAGGGTCAGGCCTGGTTATTACTTGGATGGGAGACCCCTCCTCGTTTCCTGCATTGAGCAGGGGGTTGGACTCGATAGCCTTGTAGGCTCCTTCCAACTCTATGATCTATGAAATCTTTTTCACATCTAGAGTGATTATTGGCTAACAAATTTTAATGTTTGACAAACTGAAAAGCAGCACTTTAACACTCACACTTTTACCTATTTTGTACAACACTGAGTTTTTCCACAAATGTTCTCCAAAAGGACTGCCTCCAGAGGATGGTATTTCTGAGAGTGACATTATAGCTTCAGATATGTAGTTTTGATGGCATTGCAATTATCATTTCCAGAAACAACTAACTTCTGGAGAGGCAGATCCTGGTGAGAATTATATCAGTGTGACAAAAATTGTCACAGTACCTGTAAATATGCACAGGCATTGGATAGCAATATTGGCATATAATAGCCCACTTGCTATTTTTACCTTATTTCTTTCGTCTTCTTGAATACAGGTTTTCCTTCCTGTTCCTCCCCAATATCAAATAGGTCTGAATATAACTCCTTGTTCTTCTGATCTACCTGGAAGAGTGCACAGCGGTCTGCATTCACCAGGTTTTTTGCATATATCTACAGACAGAGAACAAAGCTAGGATTAACCAAAGTGGGCTTAGAACATGGTGTGTATTATGTTTCACAACTTGAGGTATCTAATATGTAGACTTGAATAAACCCTCCAAAACCACGTAGAGGTTATCTTCATCATCATCATCATCATCATCATCTACATTTCTATACTGAGCAGTTTACAGAAGATTAAAAACCTTAAAATACAATCAAAACACAATATAAAACCATTTACAAAATAATTTAAAACACTCCACAATAATAAAAAAATATCCCAGGACCAGTTAAAACCTTATTAGATGCTGCTCAAATGCCTGGGAGTAGAGGACAGTCTTAACCTGGCACTGAAAGAATGACAATGTTGGCGCCAGGTGGACCTCAGTAGGGAAAGTGTTCCACCATTTGGGGGCCACCCTCAAGAAGGCCTCTCCCTTGTTGTCACTCTCTGAACCTCCCTTGGAGGAAGCACCTGTCATTAATGTCATTATTTAGGTTGCAATAGAGATATTCTGGATTTCCTGTGAATTTGTGTTCTTGAGGGAAGGAAGATAGCCAGCCTTCAGTTAGACCCCCTCCTCCAGGACCAGGAAGGCAGACTGAATTATTTTGGAGTCTGGAAGAGGATGGTCAAGGACCCCTTGATCCCCCCAAATTCCTTCCCCGATAAACTTATCAGCAGTGAAAAAAACCCAGCTCAGCAACTATCCGATGCTAACCATTTAAAAACTTGGGGAAACCAACAGGCCTACAAAGGAGCATGTTAAAGGACTTCCTGGTTATTTTCTCTCCCTTTTTCCTGGTGTGAAAGCATAGTCCTGGATTGGTCCATCTGATCAAGCCAATAGAGGAAGGATAGGACAAAGTCAATCTGTGTCCCCTTGTTGCACTTCACTTGGATGTGTAGGGGAAGTGTCTGTGCAGCAACAACTCAAACATCCTCTGTTAGTCCTTGCACCATATTTGCCAAGTAGAAAGTGTCCTGGGAATGGGTGGGGCAAAAACTCTTTTCTCTCAAGGGAAAAAATACTGGAACTGCTGACATCCAAGCAAGGAGACCCAGCTCAAGTTTACTGCTACTGCCACATTCAATTATGTTTTCTCCCCCCCCCCCTTTTTTTTTTATGGTGGCTGAGCAAAAAACACAGGTACCCTGCCAAAGCTGTCTTCCCATGACGGAGGCAGGAAGATATTTAGGGATTGACCAGTTCTGGTCCCTCCGCACAGAGTCTGGCTTCTTGGCCCCAGAAAAGGGACCTAACTCAAAGCTGCCTGTCCTCCTCTGCTTGAGGAGAGGAAGTCCCATTTCTTTTTGTGTATTAATTGTAACCACATATTTTTACTCATATATTTGCTGCCTCCCTTGGTAATAAGATGAAGAAAGAGATTATTTTTAACTTAAGGAAGGAATAGGTAATTTGTGGAGAGCTGATAAGATATGGCTTACTCCTGGGGAGCTAAGAGAGATAGGCAGGGTCTTTACAGACAGCATACAAATCAACTATACAGAGTATAAAGATGTTCAGACTTAAACAAAAGCTCTTCTTAGAGCACTTAACTGTTTTGTAGTCTATCAGCAGGAAATAAAAATGGTGCATTTTCCAGCATCATGAACTACTCGTAAGTAGCAGTTATGGATCAGCATGCATCCCTAGCTTCAGTTATTTTATTTTTTAAGAGTTTTATAAAAAGACAAGCCAAAACAATATGTTCTGGTTTATTACTACTATTATTACTACTACTATTACTTTTAGAGGCTTAATTTGGACAAACAGCCACGCAAGTTCTAACACCGCTTCATATTACTAGCATCATCATCATCATCATCATCATCATCAGGCGATCACTCGTGACCGAGTAAGATTGTCTTCCAGGATAAAGGGAAGAAATTCTAAAGAAGATTGTGTAGACTCTAGCGATGGGTCCGTAAGTGACTATGGAGGCCAATTCTAGATCCACACAGCTTCCCACAGTGAGGACACAGGTTACCAGATGGAAGATGGTCCTGTAAAGGATTCATTTGACGTGCTTTTCGCTTAGCACGTTTCTCCCTTTCACCTTGCACTCGGGCTTCTTCAAAGTCCATGGAACCTTTGTGAAAGGCCAACCTCCAGTTAGATCGTTCATGGGCCAGAGCTTCCCAGTTTTCGATGTTTATATTGCATTTTTTTTAGATTAGCCTTATGAACATCTTTAAACCTCTTATATTGACCACCGATATTCCGCTTTCCATCCTTGAGTTGGGAATAAAGTAACTGCTTTGGGAGACGGCAGTCAGGCATTCGAACAACATGACCAGTCCACTGAAGTTGGCGTTGAAGGATCATTTTTTCAACGCTAGTAGTCTTTGCTTCTTCCAGTACACTGACATTTGTTTGCCTATCTTTCAAGTAATTCGCAGGATTTTCCGGAGGCAACGTTGATGAAATCTTTCAAGGAGGTGGAAATTACGTTTATAGATAGTCCATGTTTCGCAGGCATACAATAAAGTTGGTAATACAATGGCTTCATAAACCAGTGTTTTGGTCTTCTTACAAATATCCCGATCCTCGAACACTCTGTGAAAACATTGGGTTCAATCCAGCACAGAAACATTTGTGTACAGAAGGAGCTCACAACAATTAGAGGCTTCCACTCATGAAAGGGGGAGTGAGTAAATTTTGCTGATTCCCCCTTCCTGCTGCAGTCTCCTGTGCCTATTATATTCTGGAAGGTCTCACAACCCTCTGGAGCAGATTTTCAGACAACACATAGGGAGAACTGACAAAAAAAATATCTCCCCTTCCTTCAAGAAGCAGGAGAGTTCCATGAGCAGAGCTCTAGTCACAGATCTTTGGATCCAAGGCAGTATGGCAGGTACTCGTCCTTATAAAATATAATTACAAGCCACTTTGAGAAATATCAGTTTCAGTTTCAAGAGCATAAGAACAGGCTTAGAGGGAAATGTTATCTAGCTTTATTTCTCATCTCCAAATTTTGTACCATTAGTGAATTGTCGAGGTAACCTATAAAACGTCACAAAACAGATCCTTACGGAACCTCAGTGTAAAAAGTGAGCAGTTATATCTAGCTGCTGTTCCCATGATTTATTTATTTATATAATTTGTAATTTTAAGCCACTATTATTTAATAGAAAATAATAGTCAAAGATGATGATAATGATAAAAATAATAACAATACATAAAAACAAGCAGCAACAAAACACTGAACAGGAAAACAGTAACAGTGTTGTTTAGCAATCAAAATTCCATAAAATCAAAACAGCAGCAAAAATATTTCATAGACAGTAAAAAGAAGAAAAACCATTAAGATTAATTCTCTGATTAATTCCCACTGAGGGAATGCAACCCGAGGAGAAAAAGGTTGCCAGCTCCTGGTCAATGTTATCAAAATCTGCTGAGAAGAAATAGGGTCATATTCCCCATTATAAAGATTATAAAGAAGTCAGTCTGCAAGCACCTTGAAAACAATGCAGTGATTACTAGAAGCCAGCATGGATTTGTCAAGAACAAATCCTGTCAGACTAATCTGATCTCATTTTTTGATCGGGTAACCTCCCTTGTGGACTGTGGGAATGCTGTGGACATTATATACCTGGACTTCAGCAAAGCTTTCGACAAAGTGCCTCATGATATCCTGATTAGTAAGCTAGCTAAGAGTGGGCTAGATGGAACAACTATCAGGTGGATCCACAATTGGCTACAGAATCGGACTCAAAGAGTGCTTATCAATGGTTCCTTCTCAAACTGGGGAGAGGTAACGAGCGGGGGTACCACAGGGCTCGGTCCTGGGCCCGGTGCTCTTCAACATTTTTATTAATGACTTGGATGAGGAGGTACAGGGAATGCTTATCAAATTTGCAGATGACACAAAGTTGGGTGGAACAGCTAATACTCTGGAAGACAGAAACAAAATTCAAAGTGACCTCGATAGGCTGGAGCGCTGGGCCGAAAACAACAGAATGAAATTTAACAGGAATAAATGCCAAGTGCTGCACCTAGGGAGAGGAAACCAAATGCAGAGTTACAGAATGGGGGACACTTGGCTCAACAATACTACAAGTGAGAAGGATCTTGGAATTGTGGTAGATCACAAACTGAATATGAGCCAGCAATGCGACGTGGCTGCAAAGAAGGCAAATGCAATTTTGGGCTGTATTAATAGAAGTATAGCTTCCAAATCGCGGGAAGTGATAATTCCCCTTTACTCGGCACTGGTTAGGCCTCATCTTGAGTACTGTGTCCAGTTCTGGGCACCTCATTTTAACAAGGACATAGACAAACTGGAGAGGGTTCAGAGGAGGGCAACAAGGATGATAAAGGGACTGGAAACAAGGCCCTATGAGGAGAGACTGAAAGAACTGGGCATGTTTAGCCTTCAGAAGAGGAGACTGAGGGGAGATATGATCGCACTCTTCCAGTATTTGAAGGGATGTCACACAGAGGAGGGCAAAGATCTCTTCTCGTTCATCCCAGTTTGCAGGACACGGAATAATGGGCTCAAGTTACAGGAACCTAGATTCCACCTAAACATCAGGAAAAATTTCCTGACTGTCAGAGCAATAAGACAATGGAATCAACTACCTAGGGAGGTGGTGGGCTCTCCCAGTCTGGAGGCATTCAAGGTGCGGCTGGACAGACATCTGTCAGAGATGCTTTGACCTGGATTCCTGCATTGAGCAGGGGGTTGGACTCGATGGCCTTGTAGGCCCCTTCCAACTCTACTTTTCTATGATTCTATGATTCTATGATTCTCTCTGCTTAGGTTGTCTGCCAGGGCAACCAAGGCAGTTTCATTGCTAAATCCATTCCTGAATCCAGATTGAAATGGGTCGAGATAAGTAATTTAATCCAATAGTGCCTGGAATTGGACAGCCACCACCTGCTCAAGCAAGCATCTTTAGTTCTTTAGTCAGTTGCTGATTAACAAAAGGACTTAAACGTTGCAAGAGTGGTTCCATGCAAAGTCCACTCCAATCCCACTCCTATATTCATCATAACCAACCCCTGAATTTCAGCCAAGGAGGCTCACTATCTGAATAGGTTTTGTACCCATGTAAAAGGGAGGTTCCCTTCTGGCTTCCTTCACTCTGCCTTTTTTTAAAAAAATAGAGCAGTGATGGGGAATTGGTTTCTGGAGGGGGAGCAGATAACTTCCCACCCAGCCTTCCATAGCCCCTGACTTCATTTGGTTCCCAGCTGATGAGCTGGGTGGATGATCTACCCAGTGCTTCTGCCAAAGCAGCTTCATTTCCAGAAGAACTAACTTCTTGAGAGGCAGGTGCTGCTGAGAATAGGACAGCAAGCAGTGTGCAAAGGAGGTGAAGCACACTCGGACAGCAAATGCAGGAGCTCCTGCAAGCACCAACCAAGTGCACAGCCACCACTCCCCCAGGGGAATCCACTTGTTATCTCTGATTTGTGATTGCCCTTTCCGATCACAGGTAGGAAATAACAAGGGGATTCCTCCCCCGCCTGCTCCCCAAGCCCCTAGGCCAGGGGGCAGGGCTTGAAGAGTGGCATGAGGAGGAGAGTGGGCAGGGTCCATGAAGGGAGCCCAAGTCTCTACTGGCAGGAAGTCTCTTGCCCCTGTCCTAGACTGTTCTTGTGTGGCCCCACGAAGAGCACACTACGGCCTGGTAAATGGAAGTATCGCTCCACAGTCCCTCTAGCCTCACCTCTTGGATGAACAGGGAAGTAAGGGCGAAATTAGAAATTATGCAGAAAATCCTGATCCTGTATTTTCCCCCTATAAGGCAAGCAGAAGCTGTGGGAAAGGAGATTTTAAGTGGAGGAAAATAGGAAAATTGTGGAACATCCTCTCTCTGCCACTCCCACTGCTGCAAGAAAATTCACACACACACACACACACACACACACCAGTTGCAATTCCACTGAAAATGTTAGTCAATCCAATCATGGGTCTCCAATGTAATGAGTAGCTTGAACCAAAAAAAAGAGAGCTTCCCATAACACTCACTAGCCCCCTTTTGGTGCAGTGCTTAAGTAGCCTCTTACAGACATTCAGGTCAACTATCATGGGTCCCCTTTTTGGAAGAATGCAGAGCCAGCTTCTAGTAGCTACCATTCTTCTGGCAGAGAGGGGAGACCAGGATGCCTTTCCTATCTCCTGACAGCTGACAGGGTAGAGTAGCTGGCAGCTCTGATGGAAGTTACTGCTGAAGATTAACTTCCTAATCACTCTTTCCTATTTACTGGCTTTTCAAAAATTGTAGTTTATATCTATGTTTACTCTAATGCAAATTCCCAAGTGTGCATAAGATTGCAGTCTTAGTCACATGTACTCAAACATGGAAGTGTTATGAGTCCGTTGTCTTCCCTCTTCCCTAATACAATGGATTTCAACCTTGTTTCTAATCTGCAGTACAGCTACACAGCGAAGCAATGTATAGCATGTGTTTGGACGACACAGCAACCTGCGCCTGGCGAGGGCAATTATGGAAATGAGGCAGTGTGTGACTGGCACGCATGGTCATAATGGCTCCTTTTCCTTCCCTGATCGTAAGAACCCAGCCAATAGCAGCTTTGGGACTGCAGCAAGGGAGGGAAGAGTTTAGTCTCTCCCCCCAGCCTTAATCCTAATTAGCCCTGCAGTGGCTTTTAAAAAAGATACATGGAACTATGTATTTAGCATAGTATGTAGTTTGGCCCTAAAGAGTGCGAACCATAAAGACTCTTATCTGGTTCATTAGGCAAGCAGCTGTCTATCAACACCACCAAGCCTACCTACAATATAAAACTAATAATACAGGGTTTCTGAAAATCCTAAAGCAATAAAAATGCTACATATATTTAGGGTCAAGAAACAGTTGTGTGTGGCCATCTAAAATAAGGTTAAACTGTCACCTGACTTGCAATACTATCTCTGAACCCATTCTAAATTTCACTTTTTCAGTTGAAACTCACACTGTGTAATGGGAGTGGGGGAAATATCCAATAGCAACCTAGTTTATTTTACAATAAACTACTACTCACAAATGATGTACTTATTTCTGGATAGATTTTTAAAATTAATATTGTGAACAGGCACGTTCACCATATGCATTGATTTGTAAGAGACATGTACCGTATATGGGTCTAAGGATAGCAAAAAAACCAACAACCAACTTTTGTACACTTTATTTCGAAAGAGGAAGATTGAAAAGTCAGATATAATATTGAAATGGGGGGGGGGGGGATACCTTACCATGATATTTTCAAGTAGAGCATCTATTGCGACTATATTATCAAAATATGTTCTGCAGAGGAAGACATAAAGTTCTTATTAATAACATCACTTTCAGATTTCACAATGATTTGTGCTGTTTTTTAATTACTAGTAAAAACATGGATTATCACCTGTTTAAGAAACCATGTGGCATAAGACTTCTCCCTGATCCCTATGCCAGAATGGATCTATGCACACATACTTTTCAGTAGACTGGATTTGTCAGCTTTCACAGTGCTAAGCACCTAACACCTTTGTATCCTATCCTTCCTCCAAGAAACTCAGGGCAGCATAAACCTTAGCCTTACAACAACCCTGTGAAGTTTGTTAGAGGTAATGGCTTGCCCAAGGTCACCCAGTGGTATTCGTGGCTGAGTAGGGAACTGAACCTAGATCTCTCTTGTCCAAGTCCCAAACTCTAGCTTTTGCAGTACACTGGACAGGGCCCCTGGAGTCCAGCAAATGTTCAAAGCAGTTGTGTAAGTATACAACTTGCCATTAGAGAAAACAACAAAGAGTCTTGTGGCATCTTATAAACTAATAGGTTTCTTATGGCATAAGCTTTTGTGGACTACAGTCCACTTCACCAGATGCATAGTGTTATCCTGAGCTACAGGTAATATACACATGGTTGGGGGCCGACTGTAAACAGCAAGGTCAGAGGGAAATGAAATGCAAAAAGTATAGACAGTGACAATCATGTTAGATGATAGTCAAACTAAGGTTAAAATCTTAACATTTCACACATATGAGCCCCATTGGACCAAGCTGCTCAGCTGCTTTTGTCTTGCTGCAAAAATTGCTTTGGGTGCCTTCAATTGTTTTCATGATTCTTGTATGCGCTAGGCTTATTATAACATTATTTCATATTATACCACATTTAAATGATATTGTTAGTGCAATAATGTAGACAATGTTTATTTCAATTTTTCTTCTGCCCTATTCTAAACGTTCTTCCTCTCCCTTCCCTTCCTCTTTGTATTACGAACAGCAGGACACTGGTAGCAGGCTTCTATGCCAGGTGTAGCATGTTGTGCCTGGGAAGACAGGCTGGCCTTGCTTCTGCAAACTGCAACAGCAGCTAACTCCCTCTCTTTAAGATGTAACAGCTGTACAAGGACATCCAAAATCATTGAAAGATAACTGTCAAATTTATTAGCAAAATATTTTTTAAATGCTCTACATTCTCAATATTCACCAGCCGTTAAATTACAATGTTTCCAAGAGATACACATTCTTCCATGGAGTATATCTTTGTGTTATATCCAGACCCACAAGAAAGAAAATACATAAAGAGGTAGACCTACACTTCTAGTCTATGCATGAAGATCTATCATTTTACATCTATTCAGAACCTTATAGAAAACAACTTGGGATCAATCCATGCTATACATTTGTTTTCTACAAGAGTAGCATGATGCACAAGATCATTATTATCAAGAAATTATGTTTTCTTGTTTGGACTTTCCTCCTGCAATTTCTTTATTTTTTGCTAAACCTTTTGCAGATAGATATAAGCACTAATGTTACTGAAACCAAGAGAAATAATTACTCAAGATGCTATCAATGATCATTTAATATTTCTATACAGAATCTGTTTCATTCTGTTTTAACATATTGTTTTATTCTTTTTATCTGTTTTATCTTTTTATTGTTCACCACTCTGGAATCTGTTTAGATGTGGAGCAGTTTATAAATGTTGTAAATAATAATAATAAATATACTGGTTGATAATATACATCAAACTTGGACAGTAATAGGTGCAAGATTCACTTGTCATGCTGACTTAAATTCCACTGATTTCAATTATTCTACTTTACACATGACTTTTTATTTTTTTTAAATATTTTATTTAGTTTTCAAAACAAAATATAACAAAATTTAACAAAATACATGGATATCACAAAAAAAAATAACCTAACCAGCATACAATAAATCATAAAGTGCCCCCCCCCACCCTCCAAGGGACCAATTAATATACTTCCATCCTCTTGATCAAATGAATTCCAAATTCCAAAAATATAACATATCCTGACAAGGCATGCTCCCCTTCCCCTTTATTAATACATAGTCTAGTAATTGATTCCATATATCCATAAAATTGTTCTTCTTTAGCAATCCTTTTTTGCATTTGATACTACTAGTTAGTTTATCGTTTAGGGCTATGTCCCAGACTTCCTTATATCAGTCTGTTATTAGGAAAACATGTACTTTCCATTTTCTCGCTATCATAAGCCTGGCCGCAGTTAACAAGTTTACAATTAACTGCTTCGTATTTTGGTCGCAAATAAGCTTCTCTGTTATTGATAACAATGCTAATTTTGGACAGATTTCTAAATTAATACCAATAATTTTTGATATTTCTGTAAAAACCTCTCACCAAAACGCCAATACATTTTTACAACTCCACCACATATGAGCATATGTCCCTTTTTCCTGACATCCTCTCCAACAAAATACTTTACGCATGACTAAGTCTGGATCCAACCCAATGATTCTGCATCTATCAAACATACTTCACACTGCTTAGTATTAACTAATAATCTTGCAAACCTGTTTATTATACTTATAATTTATGACATCAGTAGACTTTCACAGACCACATCATACAGAAAGGAACATTTGATACTTACTGTGAAGTTCCTTTCTGTTTGAAGCAAAGGAGGTATCCACTAAGGGTTATGCCCCTCCACAGCCCAGGATAAGGCAAAGAACATGTGATTAGGCTTTTGACCAGTCACTCAGTCTGGGCTCCTCCCCTCCAGTTCATTGGTGACCAAGCAACAGGCAGATTAACTTGGAGGAGCCACAATAGGTAAGGAATAGAACAGTGAGAAAAACCAGAGGAAAAACCAAACACAACAGTTAGACAAACCAGGGTCCCCTCTCCCAGAAGGAGGACACATAGCCAGATGTGCACAGAGTATATAGTATTTTATTGCCTAATTGTGACTCAGCCCAGCATTTGAGGGTGTGGCTGCCTCCTTTGCTTTGAACAGGAAGGAACCTTCATGGTAAATATCCAACGTTCCATTCCCTGTTCAAGCAAGGAGGCATCCACTATGGGATGTGCACAAGCCAATCAGTATTATACAGAAAGGAAGAAGAGGTTGAGCCAGGACCAGAGCTCTTGAACAGTCTGTGATTGACCATGTGCAACCCAGCCCTCCAGACTGATGTCTGTTGTGACAGTGATTCTTGGAGGATTGCGGAGTGGAGTGCCCCTCTGCCAATGAGAAATCTCTCCTCACCCCTCAGAGATGTCCTCACTGGATAAGGAAAGAGGTATTTTGCGGTGATGCTTGTGAGCTATGCTGTCTTGATATGACAGGAGGAGTTACTGAAGTGGCCATGAATATAGTTGGGCCAGAGGGGGAATTCCCAAACATGAGATCATGAGGCCTAATAGGTGTGCTAGTGTCATGAGATCTGCATGCCTTACTGTTATGAGAAGTTGAACTGCTTCCTTTAACTTGTGAATGTGCTCTGGCGAACTGTGTTTATCAAGGCTCCCAGGTGGGCTATCCTCTGTGAAGGAGCGAACTGGCATTTTTGTAATTGATTAAGAAGCCATGGCTTGTTAGGCACTGTACAGTTTGTTTATTTATTTATTTATTATATTTTTGAATCACCCATCTGGCCAGTCATCCGGCCATTCTGAGCGATGTACAGTCCAATAAAATACAACAACAAGAAGAAAACAGCGTGTAAAACACAATTGAAAATAGTACAAAACTTAAAAATCCTAACCCACCCCATATTCCCGCCTGAAAAGCCACATTTTTAATGCATGGCAGAAGCTAATCAAGGAAGGGGCATGACGGAGGTCACTGGGGAGAGAGTTCCATAAATTGGGGGCTGCCACAGAAAAGGCTCTCCTCCTAGTCCCCACCACCCTGGTTTCTCTGGCTGATGGGACAGGGAGAAGGCTGTCTGTGGCAGATCTTGTTAAGCGGCCTACTTGATGTTGCTGGAGGCGCTCCTTGAGATAAACTGGACTGGACCTGTACAGGGATTTCGACAAGTCTACTGTAGAAAGAGGAAACAGATCAGCAGGTATTCAAGATAAGGCTAGATGTGTGTGGCTTGTAGTCTTAAGTGAGCCACAGCTGTTTTAATCATAGAAAAGTAAAGTTGGAAGGGGCCTACAAGGCCATCGAGTCCAACCCCTGCTCAATTTTGAGAACATCCTTGGTGCCAAAGCCAGCTTGAAGGGCAAGGCCCTAAATTGAAAATGTTTCCTAGGAGCGGGGGCAATGGGGACATGGAGATAGGCTTTGGTAAGTTCTATTGAAGTCATGAAGTCCCCTTAATGCAAGTCTTCCTGAATGGACTGGAGGGTTCTCACCTAATCTTGTGGTGTGCTACAAATGTGTTGACATATTAGAAAATCAAGGATGGCACTCCAACTCTCCCACTTTTTGGGAACTACAAAAAATATTGAATGCACCCC
The DNA here is from genome assembly GCA_021292165.1 of Shinisaurus crocodilurus. Lineage (NCBI taxonomy): Eukaryota > Metazoa > Chordata > Lepidosauria > Squamata > Shinisauridae > Shinisaurus > Shinisaurus crocodilurus. The sequence goes on along the minus strand of CM037879.1, from coordinate 77,133,889 downwards.
ACAGAATCATTCTTGTAAAGGAACAACAGTCTTGATGGCTCCTATCTCTGTAAGATGGGCAATCACTTGGGAAACAATGGCCGGTTTCTCCTTAAAGTAGGGTGATGGGGAAAGGCAGAAACCTGGGCTTGGGAGATGCAAGAAAATCTATCAGGTACCCAAATCTTATTGTGCTGAGTGTCCTGAGTATCTGAAGCAGTAGTCTCCCAGGCTGAGAGGAACTGACTGAGCCTCCCTCCCACTTGAATCGCTGAGCTGTCAGAACTGCTGTCTGGCAGGCTTTGACTGGGTGGAGATGAGGACTCCATTGGGAGGAAGAAGGATAGATAGCCATGGGCTTGAGGATAGATAGCCATGGGCTTGGAATCTGGGCCTGAACCAGTCTGGTCTGAATTTTTTGAAGGTATGGGAGCAAAAGGAGGGCTGAAAAGAGGTTCTGTTGGAATGAAAAGAAGAACAGTATTTTAGAGGAAGGTTTCTTGTCCTCTTTTTTTTTTTTTTTTTTAAGTAGAGGCCATCACCTTTTTCTTATCTTTTGTTTCAACTAGCATATCCTTCAATGCCTCCTCTCTGAAGAGGTGAGCCCCTTTAAAAGGAACCATGACTAGATTCCCCCTAGAATACACATTCCCATTCCAGTGGCACAGACACAGTGAACGCTGGGCCACTGTGGTTGCTGTGATGGATCCTGGGTTGTGACAGGTATGAACACATATGTCTTATACAGTAATACCTTGGATTGCAAGTAACTTGGTTTGAGAGCATTTTGCAAGACAAGCAAATTTTTAAATATTTATTTAATTTTTTTTGACTTGATATACAAGCGACGTCTTGCAATACAAGTACTGTAGTACGGCTTAAATTAAAAATCTCTGTACAAATTTTTTTGGGGGGATTTCGTTTTGATATAAGAGTGTTTTGGATTACAAGCACGTTTCCGGAATGAATTATGCTCTCAATCCAAGGCATGACTGTATAACTTTACCAGGCTTTGGAATGAAGTGGATCTATCAAAATCCTTGTTATCCACGAGGTTCTCCACCTACAGGAGAGAGGCCCCCAGTGTGGCGTAGTGGTGAGTGTTGGACTGGGACTCAGGAGATCCGGGTTCTAGTCCCCGCTCGGCCATGAAACTCACTGGGTGACTTTGGGCCAGTCACTGACTCTCAGCCTAACCTACCTCACAGGGTTGTTGTGAGGATAAAATGGAGAGGAGGAGGAGGATTTAGTAAGCCACCTTGGGTTCCTTGCAGGAAAAAATTCGGGGTATAAATGTAATAAATAAATAAATAAATAAATAAATGAAGGAGGATGTAGATGAGCCCCTAAGTGCTAAAGCAGCTGCCCTGTGGGCCCTTTTTAAGGCTGCTTTTGAATGTCTTTCCACCAGGTCTCTAAAGGGAGAGTCTCCATCCTTTGAAGCTAATGCCCCTGATAACAGAACTGCCCCAATGGTCAGCTACCAGTAGCACCTTTAAAATTTCCATGAATTGCTGAAGTGTACATTTTTTTGTGCCACTCTGGAGGGCTTCCTACTTTCCAAAGGAGCAACCCACTCAGCCCTAACTAGTTTTTCAAAGGATGATGGGAATGGCACCTCCTTTGTAGTAGCCTTAGGCTCTAGGTACAGGTCCACTTGCCCTCCTGTCTATCTGACTATTTGGCCTGTCTTGAAGGAGATTTAGAGGAATTTTATTTATTTATTTGGAAAAAAATTAAGGAGCTCCTCAGCCAAAAAGGTTCCCAGAGCAGCTTACAAATCAATTAAACAAGACATTTAGAGTCAGTATTAGGTGCCCTGGCTCTTTTGGTTGATTGCTTTTTTGCTTTACCCTTAGTAGTGGGCCTGTTGTCAGGGGATTCACCATCAGATCTTCAGAGGAATATGGGATGGTCCAAGGGCACTTAGATAACTTATATTTATCTAATCCTATTGTGTTTAGGCTGTAGAGAAACCAAGGAATCAGATGCAGTTTTATTTCAGCTTTTACTCCTATTTTATACTGTAGTTTTACATTTTTAAATTTTTATACTTATATTTTGTGGTTTTTAATTGTTGTGAACCACCCAGAGAGCTTCAGCTATGGGGCGGTATAGAAATGCAAGGCTTTTTTTCTGCCGGAACGCACCGGAACGGCGTTCCGGCACCTATTTTCAGTCAGTGTCCGTTATACTCACTCAGTAATTATACTCACTCAGAGAGCGACAGGCGGAGCCGAGCGTGGCCACCGAAAAGCACTTTCTTCCCGAGAGTTTCGGAACCCTTTCCTCCCCACACCGCCGCTCCGCGGCAGCCAATCAGCGTCCTCTCCTCTCCTCCTCCTCCTCCCCCGCCCCCACCACTGTCACTCATGGCCTCTCCTTCAGCCAATCGCGTCCCTGGCTGGGGCCCGTTTCCAGGCTGCGCGGGTCGCCTCCCCCTCTCCGAGGCAGGAGGCGAGCGCCTTTGCGCGGCGGGGGCGGGGGGGGGCGGGAAAGGCAGCGCTCCACTTCACGCTCACACACACACGCACACACACGCACACACGCCGCCTTTCTCGTTCCCGGAGCGCGAGTCCTTTCTACCGCAGGTGGGATCCGGAGCTCGCGTCTCCTCGGAAGTCAGCACACACACCGCACACACGTCGCCTCGCGCCTGGCTTGCGTCCAAAGACGCGCGCTTGTTGCGGGATCGCGACGTGCGAGCGCGTGGCGGACGCTCTCCCGTGCGCGCTTCCTCCTCGCCGGCAATCCCAACGGGCCACAATTCCGAGGAAGGGTTTTCTTTGGGGGGGGGTGTAGGGGTGGTTGCCTAGGACTGCAGCGGTGCTTAAGAGTTACACGGAAAGAAGTCCTGCTTAAGACGCGATCCTATACATATTTAGACGGGGGGGAAGTCCTACAACTCCTAGCATTCCCCAGCTGGCTGGGACATGCTTGGAAGAATAGGACTTTCACCACCACCACCACCACCACCACCACCACCACCCCCGTCTAACCATACGTAGGATCAGGCCCTTAAGCTCAATTTGAAATGTGTGAGAGCTCTTTCTTCCCCAAAAAGCACGCATGAAACTCTTGGCGCGTGCAACGACGCCCTCTCCAGCATTTTGCCCTACTCGGAAGTAAGCCCTGTTGATTTTAACACAGCTTACTTCCAAGTAAGTAGGCTGGGCGGGAGAGGGGGGGGTCGCAGCCTGATCCCTTGGGCAAGCTTTACTCAAAAGTAAGTTCCGCTGAATTCAGTGGGACTGCTCACACAGATAAGTGTGCATAAGATTGAGGCCCAACTTTCTATTATTCCTGGCTGTGGGTTGTTAAAACGAGAACTCCGCTCGGAGATGTTCTTGGGGGATGTCTCGCCCAGGGCGTCTTGCCTGTGCTTTCCCCTCCTGGATTCATCGAAGTTCAGAATTGTGAAGGGATCCTTTTGCCCCGACGGAAAATCTGAGGCGCGCCCGATCCTTTGGATGCTTGCTCGGAAGAAAGGCCAACTGAGTTCGGTGGGATCAGCTCCGAAGTAAGCGTGTGTAAGCTTGCAGTGCAGCCCTAAAACCGGATCCCACCGCACGGTTAACCTGAAAGATTTGGAGGTAACGGAAGGTGGGGGGTGTCTATGGAATTTCAGGCACCGTTTTTTTTGCTATTTAAATGTTACTACGATTCTCCGGATTAGAACATAAAGGCAGACGCAACCCTTTTGTATAATCTTGTCTCATCCCAATGCATATAACCACACACCCGAATTTAATGGCAGGCACACAAGGCAGGACAAAAGGGATAGAAAAAATTGGGGAAAGAAAAAAAAGAAAAATGGGGGGACGGACAGGTGATGTGGCAATTCGAGGAGATCACCCCTCCAAGAGAATCCAAGAACCCCTCCAAGAGACACTTCAGTAAGTGTAAAGTGATGCACGTTCAGACAAAATAATAATAATAATAATAATAATAATAATAATAATAATAATAATAATAATAATAATAATAATAATAATAATAATAATAATAATAATAATAATAATAATAATAATAATACTCCTGGGGTCTGAGCTGGTGATGACTGACCAAGAAAGGAATCTTGGGGTTGTGGTGGGCAGCTCAAGGAAACTGTTGACTCAGCAAGCAGCTGCTGTGAAAAGGGCAAATTCCATGTTGGAGACCATCAGAAAAGGAATGGAAGACTGCCAATATCGCAATGCCTTTTTATACAAATCTATGGTGCCACCATACTTGGAATACTGTGCACAGTTCTGGTCACCGCCCCTCGAAAACAATATATCGTACAGCAGGAAAAGGTGCAGAAAAGGGCAACCAAAAAATGATCAAGGGGAGAAGATGCATATGACAAGAACGCTGAAATCATCTGGAAATGTCTCTGAGCCTTTTGGAGGTGATGGTACATTTAAACTGGAAAGGGCTTTATATGATACAAAACTTTTGTTTCAATTGAACTCAGGAGTGAGGTGGGGCTGAGACCTAAGTAAGCTTAAGGTGCATCAGTGTGAATGATTGAACGAATGTGTGTGTGACTGCTGTTGTATTGTTATGGGTACCTTCCCACTGCATGACCCCCCCCCTGTTGGGGGGGGAGGGAGATATTTTCCCAGGGCTCTGGGATGGTATATGTGCCTACTAAGACATGGCATTGATTTTACTGGGTCGCTAAGGCCCCCAAATATATTTGCTTAGGCAATGTGTAATTGGTCCCTGTTATCCCCCCCTTTCTTTGCATGTATTCACTTTACTAAACTTTGATTAATATGTGTAACTGCAAAACTTATAAATAAACACCTTTCAAAAAGGAAATGTCTCTGAGCTTACTTTTGGTAAGTATTCCAATTTTTTTGCACATTTTACTGCATTGCTTTTTATTTAATTCCATACATTTACTTTTATAGCCCCCCCAAATTTTACTTGCATCCCTGTTCTCTAAAGGGGCGGTTTTAGGGGCGGTCCTAGGGGTGGGTAGGGGCGTGGCCAGGGGAGGGGGGTGAGTTCCACCACCTTTTCTCTGAGAAAAAAAGCCCTGTAGAAATGTAATAAATAAATATAAATAAATAAACGAGGAGAGTGCAGTTTGTACTTGTGAGCGTGAGCAGGGAGGCTGTATGTTGAGATCAAGCTGGCCAGAGTGAGCTGAAAAAACAGAGCTGAGTGTTTGTGCACCACTTGGAGACCATGAACATCTTGCTCTTCCTCCAAGCACGCTGCAAGGCAGTCACCAAAATGGCAGATGGGAGGCAAAGGCTCTGAGGTGGAGAGGGGAGTCCCTGTATCTGCTGCAGAGCTCTGAGAGAGGCTCTGCAGGATTAGATCTGCCATGACTGAGCTAGCGAGGCAGCATCTGCCAACACTGGAAGAGGCTGAAACACTGTAGGTCAGTCAAAGATCACCCCAGCTGCATCACCAGCAGTCTGGACCTACTGCTGATTATGATTCCTTTGCCTCATGATGCTGAAACCCTGAATGTGTTTAATCATCCTCTTGCTCTGATTTACAGAACAGAAAGTTGGAGTAAATTGCAAAAAGCAGAACATGTGTAGTAAGGAGCAGTGAGGCTAAGATATGGCGCAAGCTCTGTCCTGGGCAAAGGCGGGAAACTAACTTGAGGGGAGGAGCCTAGACTGAGGGACTAGGTCAAAAGCTGTTACATGTTTCCTGCCTTGGCCTGGGCAGTGGAGGGGCTAACCCATTGTGGATGCCTTCTTGCTTGAACAGGGAAATAATGGGTACCTTAAAACCAATTCCCAGAGGAATGAGTAAACAGAGAGGAATCAAAATATATCAGTTACCTAGGGGGAAATGCACATAATACAACTATTGAGGTTGAGTTTCATGTGTCACTTACTTTGATACATCAAGCAGGAAGTCATTCAGTTCAGTCTGTTTGGCAAGGCCCCTGGATACCTGATCAGAATATTGGGAACACTATTGCTTATTTAAGCAGAAGATTAGAATCAGAGTGAATCTGTGAAACATACATGCTACCTATCCAGACTGTTTACTAAGAAGGAATAAATTAAGATATATGGGTAATATGTTAAAATATAACCAGAAGCAACTACATCTAAGTTGTACTTTGGTTGGAAGTCATTTATGGCACAAGTACAGTTGTGCTAACTCTTATTATTATTCTATTTCTTTATTACTCTAAAATAGCTCCTCTTATTCTATGGGGCTGAAGACTTTACTGCCTGCTTCCTCCTTTGCATATAAACTCTCAAGACAAAAACCTAGGATACCAGCTCACAGCCAATTCTACAAACCTGTTCGGAAAACAAAAGTGTTCAATTTTCTGTTTAACAAAGATTGCCTCTCTCCAATTCTCTCATCTTGTAGAGGCAGCCTATAAGGCAACCAATGATTGATGTGAGTTATGTTATCTTCTACCAATTCCCATCGCCCAATACCTATGCATTTTGTTTTTTCTTTGGAGAAATCAAAGAAAAAGAAAGAAGACAGACCCAGGCCTATATTATCTATCACCATTGCAATGTTCATGCCTCATCTGGGTCAGATGGATGCCAAATTGCAGTGTTTTATTTGGATCTTAAAGTTTGGGGGTTGGGGAATTTTATAAATACACTAAATTGGTGAGAAGAAAACTTAGTTAATTGGGTCTGCTGGATATAGGCAAGGAGATTGTATTGTGCCTAAAAGAGAGGGGAAATAACCTACTGGGGATAAGGTCCATTTGGGTTTTTTAATTCAGTGGAAGAGAACTTAGCATGTGTTTACACATATACTCTGAACCCAAAAAGATTTCAAACAATGAATATTATTTTTATGTTTTTAATTGTGATGAGTGGGATTTGGAAAAGAGGTGGGGGCTCAAAATGAACATTTAAGAATACTCACTTGCTGCAAGCCTGCGTTGGGTCCAGACCATTTCAGAGTCTATACCAAGCTTGACATGGGCTTGTTCGATTCTCTCCCACTCCAAACTTGTGTGGTGGTAGCAAGGGCCTGTTAGGTCCTAGACACTGCCAGAAATATGCACAGCAGTGGCCAAGTCTGGCAGGAACCATGGGAAATGTAGTCCCAAGTAGGGCCATGAGGAACCCTGGGAACTGGAACATGCATGGTAGCATCCATGGCTGCCAGGAATCTCTGGACACTACTACATATGCTTGCGCAGCATCTAGGGGTTAATGGAAGCCCGCTGCAAGCCCTCCCCACTGCTGAGTTTAGTAAAGGAAAGTGATTGGGAAAGGGAAGGTGACAATAGGACTCACAGCAGGGATAAAGGACAAGGAGGCCTTTCGGACATCATCGGAAGCATGATGGAGTCTAATTTGGATTGGGCTCAAGGGATTACATCATTTGGATATTACAAGGGTGACTGATGTTTTATATTGTTAGAATTAATTTATTGCTTTTCTTAAAAAACCCAAAATTTAATCCAGAGACTTACCTCTACTTGATGTAGTGCTACTGAGGCCCACGACAGATTTGCTGTTGCAACCTGAAACACAAAAAATCCTTACTTCTTATTTATTTTTTATTGATTTAGTTGGGTATTTTTAAACTGCCATTCATCAAAATATATCAGGATGGTGATTGTGAGCAAACATACAACCACACTCTCAGGATAGATGATTTGTGCTCTGAGTTCTTATGTATTGAGGTCAATGTGTCAATTGAATTATTAAGACAGGTTGCTTATCTGTAGTTCTTTAAGAGGTCATCCATTTAATCACACAAATGGGTTCTGTGCCTGCACAGAGCTCCCTTTGGGAAACAGTTTTGGTGGGAGCCGCATCCCCCAACCTCCAACTGGATGTGCAAGGGATTGTGGCTCCTGCCTTTCTTTTCAGTTCAGCTTCTGGCTGACACAGTGGTTATAAAAAATGGAAGTGAAGCAGAACTACATAACTGCACATGCAGCTGGGTAGGAGGGTGGGTTGTGCGGCTACACAAATAACCACAAAGAAGAACTACAGTATAGCTACAGTAAGCAACCTGTATTTCTTCTTCATAGTCTCTGTGCAGTCCAACACATGGGTAGAGTAGCAAGCTGGCTTACCAGAGGCAGGGCAGGTGATAAGAAGAAGCCAAAGAGTCGAGCATGGGACTTCCAAAAGAGGTTTCATTCCTGGCCCATAGTGGCTGACAAATGTTGATGGCTGGGATCATGTGGCTGCTTGGTAGAGGTTGGCCACTGCAACTTCCCAAAGGAAGACCACAGATGCTGTGACAGTTCTGGTAGCCCACACTATGTCTGGTACTAGGAGCTTTGCCAGCTGATAGCACAGGTGAGTAGTTGAGGAGACCCACTGCGAGAACCACTGAGTAGAGACTGCCCATCCCATCTTGGCACTCTCATAGCAGAAGAACAGTGTTGTACTCTGTTTGAAGTCCCCAGTCCTGTCTAGGTAGGAAGTGAGTAAGGGGGAAGGGGAACATCACCTTTGGGAGGAATAAAATGTCTGGTTTGAGGCTTGCTTTGTTCTTATACATGAGCAGAATTATGGGTTCTGTGCTAGCTCTTCTTGTAGATGTAATAGCAAGATACCATGAATGGATGGGTGGAGCAATGGGAGGATGCATGTTAGCCCCTTAATTAAATATTTAACCATTGGGTGAGAAAAAATCAGCTATTAACCAGGAATGATTCAAACTAACCCTTGTTCTTAAGAAATAACAAACAATCCAATACTGTAGACAGTGAGCAAGTATTGCATCAGTATTTGACCCTGCAGTACATTTCAGAAATGCTTTCTATTTCACTGTGTAGTTTGTGGTGGATGGTTTACAGGCTGCCTGAAGAACCTCTGAAATGGCATCTGAGACGGATTCTTCAGTGGGCCAAGGCACACTGTCAACCTAGGCTTTGGATGTTCAGGTGACAGAGATTTCCCCAATTCTGGGAGAGCAGGTCAGTGGTAAGCAAGCATGAAGAGGCATCTGGTGGTAGGTTCAGTTTAAGAGGTACATCAGCGTTCTGAAACATGGATGCCTGGGACATCAGGTGCAAGCAGTATGCAGTGTGGTGGTCCTGAGCAATATTTATCACCATTTTTGTAAGAAGCCGGACTGAGGAAAACCTATATAGGAGTTACCATGTTGTCTGTTACTGCACTGTTGTGAGCTTGCTGACAGAAGGCACAAAATGCCTTGGCCACGGCTTACAACTCTAATGAGTTATATAGAAGTTTCTCTCCGCAGGAGATGGGGGCATTGATGTGGAGTCCGTCACTGTGTTGGTCATCACTGTGATGGATGGAACTGGTAGAGAGAAGAGAATCCCACGAAGCCAGTTGTGAGGAACTGTCAACTATGCCAACAACCTTGCTATCTTGGGAAGTTAATAACTTGGACTGGGGACCTGAAGGTTATTCTAGATAACAAGGAGCATGGAGCAACTGATGACAGGGTGCTACCAACAGCCAGTTGTCAATGTATGGAAAGATGCTGAAGCCCCAAAGGTGGAAGTGGGGGCAATAACAGCCATGCACTGTGTAAAGACACTTGGGGCCATGGCAAGGCTGAACAGCAGGACTCTGAACTGGAAGCCATGGTCCACAAAGGTAAAGTGGAGACAAAGATAATGTTACGGGTAGATGCGGATTTTAAAATAAATCCTTTAAATCTATGGACACAACTCAGTCTCTTCAGTGAAGCAAGGGGAGAATATTGGCAAGGGTTATCATCCTGAACTTCCTGGGCCTGAAGAAATCGTTCAAGCCCTCAAAGTCCAGGGTAGAGTGGAGGGCTTTCTGAGGTACAAAGAAGTTCATTCAGTAGAACCCCCTTGCTTTAGATCAGGAGTGGGCAACTTGTGGTCCTCCAGATGTTGTTGAGCAGCAACTCCCATCAGACCTAGCCAGCATAGCCAATCATGAGGGATGATGGGAGTTGCAGCCCAACATCTGGAGGGCCACAACTTGCTCATCTCTGCTTTAGACCTCATGAGAAACAACTCCAGTACCCCCTTTCAGAGGAGTGCCAAGATCTCCTCCTCTAAAGGACAAGACAGGTTGGTTGTGCAACAGAATTCTGCCCTTAAAGGCAGCCTAGAAATAATTTTAGATAGACAGACAGATCTGGAGAAAGAGAGGCACATGCTATCACATAACCAACCTGGATGATGGTGAGTACCCATTGGTCCAAGGTGATGTCCTGCCACACACTTCCTGAGGAACCCTCTGAGGTGAAAGCCAAAAGAGGGTATGACTGGGTCTTGAATGATGATGACATGGGAAGGTGACATTTGGTGGTATCCAAGCCATTCCGCTCTCACACACAAGGAGGACCACAGGTTGGTGACATTGGACTGCAAGGTGTACTTGATGGCAGCTTTGTCACTGAGGGTAGCGAACTATCAGGCCTGTATGGCCTCTTACCAATACTACTTGTGGGAGGAAGACTAATTTTTGAGCACTTGCTTGATGACAAGTGAGAACTTGCTAAGGTATTCTACCAGGAAGCAGTACACTTATCTAAGCAGCAAATTAACACACTGCAACATACGGCCGACTATAGTTCCACACTTCCATGGCTGCTTCCATCACGTTGAGGTGCCGTGCCTGGATCCATTCAACAGTTGTGCAGACTTAAATTAAGAAGCTTTGACTATAATGAAATTAGGTGAAGGCTGTTTAAACAAAAGGTCACAATCTTTATTTTGTACACAATGAAGGGTCTTTGTCCTCTTATATGTTGGTGGTACAGGAGAGGATTTTGCCCATGGATTCTTTGCGACCTGAAGAAAGATGGGCAGCATGGGTATGGTAGCCAGTTCCAACATGTCAGTATACACTAAATCGAACACTGGATCTAGAAAAGGAGGTCCAGCGTTTTGTACCTCTAACCCCAAAGTTTTAGTCATTTAGAGGACTTGTTCAGCATGTGGCCTGCAATCCTCCATAGGAGACACTGGAGTCTGATTCCCAATGTTAACATAGAAGGGACGAAATGGAGAGAGTCACAGATGACAAGGAACAAATAAAAAAGTAGGGGGGAAACCCCAGTTCATTGTAAAAAAAATTCTCTAGCCAAAAGCTAAGAAGTTCCCAGAAGTTGTGGCAGTTGAAAAGAGAATTGAGTTTGAAGGTGGGAGCCGTGTTCCCTTCAGCATTCAATCAGACGGTGGAGCAAGGCTCCAAACAGAACTCTAGCCCAGTTATAGAAGTTTCCTAAATGGAGCTCTGCACAGGCACAAAACTCATATACGGGACTGCACAGGGACCACAAAGAAGCAAGGGTATTTGTAGATTATGTTAAACAAATTGTAGTCCAACTAATTTCTCAAGTGATCCAATGCTTCATGGTGATGATACATTTTAGAAATAATGTTGCTCTGTTTTAGACACCAAATAACCAACTGTCAAATATGAAGGTTATCAGTAAACCTGTAGATCTCATGGCAACTGAAACTGAGGCTGCTACAAGCTCTATCTGTGAGCCTAACTACACATTGCATCTAAATGTGTGTAGCAAAGCCCCCCAATTTTATTTTATTTTTAATTGAAAAGCATTCAAGAGGCTCTGATTTTGAGAGGAAGAATGACAGGAGAAGGTGGTGCTTAATCTTTTCCCACTGACCATTTTTCATACAAAATCACCCACCAAGCTACTTTCCCTCTGTGGGGATATACATGAATGGTTACAAGGGTAAGCATATATGTGAAACCCCATGAGAGGGTTGGGAGATGATCTTGAGCATAAGAACAGCAGGTGGGGAAACTGCCCCCCTCCCACTGGCTCTGCTCAAATTCAGTTTCCCAAGATTACTTTTTACTAAAAAAAAAAAAGGGGGGGGGGAGTTGGACTTCATTTTACACAAATGTGTATGTAAAATATTATTTGCCCTAATGAAAGTTAATTATGTAAAGCAATGTGAACTTCACATTCTTTGAAAAGCAATATTTAAAAGTGACATCACCTCTTGATGACTGAGGTGGAAGGTGTCATTGCCCCAATGCCGATAAAGCTCCAAGATACCAATCAAGTCACCAAGTGCAGTAACAATGGGCAAACAAAGTACAGACTTGATATGAGTCCCTGTTTCCAGGCCAGTACCTTTGGGAAACCGCTCATCCTAGAAAGGCAAGCACAGTTTTATGTTAATGGTATAACATTTGTTTCACTTATTATTAAACTTGCATCAATTTTATCCATAGACCTGGGATATCTCTGCTGAAATCTTTCGCACAAACTGACTGTCTGGTTACTCACAGATTACTATTACAGATTCTGTTCAGCTTTGGTAAAATATTAATGATTTATCTCACAAGGTTGTAATGAGGGATGCAAAGCCACTATGATTCCTAAAATGTTACAAAAATTATTACTAATTTTAAAGAAGACACATGAAGGCCAACATGGGATCTTCCAAGTTCCATGCTAGAGCTGTAGGAAAGCAGCTCATGGACACTGTCCACAGGCCATGCACATGGAGCTTCCCTTTTCTTTCTTAGTCAAGGGAAATGCTCTGAATGATCTCCTATTGCACATGCAACAAATTCCCTATGAAGAAGAAAGAATGGGAAAGCCCATACTAGTGGGGATCCTGATGAGGGCACTCTTAAGGCACACTCCTATGCAAGTTTAGACAGGCTGGGGCATGCTGGGAGTTGTAGGCCTTTTTTCTGTCTAAACTTATATAGGATTGTGCCCTTACTCTCCTGCATTCTGATCCAGTTAGCTCTATAATTAAAAACCATTTTTTTAGGTTTGCATAATTTTATTTACCCAGGGCTATTATATTAAATGTATACTTGTCAAACAATGCATGTTCTTCAATCCTACAGCAGTAGAAACAGCATTTTGTTGCTGAAACACCAATTTAATTGAGTTGTAGACTGCCGCCCTGATATAGGACACTACAGTGCTTCTGACCAGTTTTCCAATAAGGAAATGTTTACAGAACTTAGATGTAATGGATATCATTATAATTATATGTAAATCCATCTACATTAGCTTGCTTTGGATGCCTTTCTAGTACATAAATGTTCTATCTTTTTTGATTCTTCTGAATAGATTCGAAATTAAATGACTTAATGCAATGCTATACATTTCTACTTAGAAGCTAGTTCCACTGAGTACAATGGGACTCACTACCACGTACGTGTGTATAGGATTCCAGCTTAACAGTGCAATCTTATGAATGTTTACTCAGAAGTTAAGTCCCACTGAGTTCAATAGGGCTCATTCCCAAGTGAGTGTATAGGATTGCAGCCTGACAGTATAATTGTAAGGGGGTGGGGGAGTGAAGTGGTGAACAATCTGTCACATTTGAAGCGCTGCCGGCTCACACAGGTCAGGGCAGGAAGTGTGTGTGTGTGGGGGGGGGGTCCAAGAGGTTTCCTCCAGTGACTTCTCTGTTATGTTTTTTTAAAACCCCAATGGTTTGTGGGGAGTGGGGGGAGAATTAATTATGCCAGCTCCAGGCTGGTGTAGTTGAAGGGCTTCAGCTTCCTCTAGTTTCCGGCATTGAGCAGGGGGTTGGACTCGATAGCCTTGTAGGCTCCTTCCAACTCTATGATCTATGAAATCTATGAAATCTTAAGGGGCTAAAGGGGCTTGGATACAGTGAATCCAAGGCTGCCTCCACCCCTGGAAGGCCCTGTGTTGCCGCCTACAGCCAGTGGACACACTGCCAATGGTAGATCTACACTCTTGGAGCTTACCACAGGCATAACTGGAGGGCCTTTGCAGCAGATGTGCCCCCCGCTGCTGGCAGAGCTCTTCTCTACCAGTGGAAGGTCACTTCTGCTTCAGCCACCCCCTCCAGCCAGCAGATCTATGGGTCTAGATTGCTCTGCTCGACATTATTTTAAAACAAGATAGCAATTTACCCCCAAAATATCTTCTACCAATAACGTTTTCCTAGATTTGGCTACATGTGCAGATACTGTGGTGCCAAGCTGAATGGGTCCTGCAGGAACAAGTTGTGGTTGTCCATCCTTTACTTCCGGTGGTGTGAACACACAAAGACTCTTAAGAGGAAGAACAAGAAAGAAAGTGCAATTGAAATGTCTGGCTGTTTCCACAGTAATTCAGAATTTTATATCACAAAAAAATCTGACATCAATAATCTATAAAAGTATACATAAGGGTGGCCGGGTGACCGGCCAGATGGGCGATTAATAAATATAAGAAATAAATAAATACATACATTCATTTTTGAAAATGCTGACATATGATGTTGTCAGTTTCTTTTTAATTCACTATTTTGTCCTTGTAACACTTTTCAAAGTCAGTGCAAGCACTTTCCATTCCAGCACTCATAATTGAAATAGTGGAGTTCCATCAACCATTAAGAATCTATAGGCCAGCCAGAACATACACAGCATTACTGTATGTACAGGTTGTAAATGTGACAGATTGCTTGAGTGAGGCCTATTCAAAGATATTTACACTCCCAATTCACAATCAATATTCTACACATGGTGGAAGACAGTGTGCAAATCCTAAATTCCTGTCCACACCCCACCATGTGTACCATAGTACCATAGTGTACACTAGTACCATATTTGGCCAATTGTTTCACATCTGTGGGAAAATAAAATAAATATTAAATCAAATTCAACTGATGTCTCAAAAAACATGACCTATTATTTTTTTGTATAACCACGCTGATTTAAGGAATCTAAACTGCATCTGCACCTTAGTGCACCTCTCTAGTTTGTTAAGAAAGGCATATACATTATTATAATCAATTCAAGTTGATTTAAAAGAACTTTTTCCCTCAAAGCAATCTGGCAGGTTGCATTAAGAGAACCATGTTGTATCAACACAATCCTCTGCAAGCGACTCAAGCACTCTGCCTGCTATTTCTACCATGTTTTCAGAATTTCTTTTTTTAAACGTTTTGCATGACAACCCATAAAATATGTGTCATATTAGCAAGTATCATTAACAGAAACTATGGTAAACTTTGTGATTGCTCTGAAGTCATTTACATAACTGAGTCCTGGATAGAAATGGCAACTGTCGTGTATCTCGGAACAGCAGGTAACAAGGGAAAAGGAACCCAGAATAACATCTTCAGAAATACAGATAATGCGGTTTCGAAAACAGCACTGTAGTTCTATTTCTTGAAGTATAGTCGAATTCCGAATTCTCTCCAGTCCTAACACCCCTACCCCACCAAAAAAAAAGGGGGGGAAAGCACCATTCCTCAAATACCCCATCATTTTCTTGATCCTTTGGGATTGAATTTCAAATTTTATTCCACTGCTTTGTAGCTATTTACTACAAGATTACATGGTAACGAAAATTAAGAAAGCAACAGATCTATCATTCAGTAGCACTATTAAGTTAGTAGCGATATTGGTCTAAATTATTACCTGCACCCATCAGTCATGTTTTAAGGGCCTTTTTTTTAGACTGTCAGTTTAAATGTCAAAATATTAGATCAGGTTAAACCTTTGGAGGCATCCAAAATCAGTTATATCTGCTTCATTTGTTCAGGTGTCATGCCAAATTGTGGTTTGTGCTAACCATAGTTTGTTCAGCATGCTGAGTGAAGGCCAATTCTCATGCTAAATTAGTGCATCCTCCTCCCCCTACCATTCCCTAGATGCTACCCCAAACCACTCTGCCATGACTAACTGAAAGCATGTGATGCAACATTGTCAATGTCGGCTACTCCTAAGAGGTAGGCTGACTAAAGACTAGTCTGCTTGGCAACTTTTGGGCAGCTCTTGACTTTATGGATCACATAGTGTATTTTTGCCTTTTCCAGAGCCAGATTCTGAAGTCCTATCCTCCCGCTCTCCCCAATTTATCTCGTGATTCTCTACAACTGTCACCTGAACAGTGGTATAAAACATAATTTGCTCTCTAGCAGTGCTCACTCAACCCAATTTTCTCTCTTAGACCAAAGTGCAGCTGCACCCACTCTTAGCTGGACAATGGCAAATATCCAGCTAGTGTAGTTTTTTCTAAAACTTGTCCTGGACAATGGCCATCTGTTTTGTTACCCAATGCATATACCTGTTGTTCACCTATACCCACCCCTCATGAGTACCCAAACCCAGCTGTCACAAGCTTACTGAACACTGCAGTTCCTTTTTTGGTACAATTTGATCCTACTTTACTGTCCTTTCTCTCAAGTACTTCACATCCAGTAATTCAGGAAATAATTCAATATGTTTTACTGATTCATTGTCTTATTTTAGTCTTCCAATGTGAATCACTCTGAGGGCTCTGCAACAAAAACAAACCATCAGCGAGAGCAGGACTGTGAACAAGTAGAGTGGAGCTGTGTATAGATTAGATCATTGGCACTGGCATGTTTAGGAAACCACCAGAAAAAACCACTTGTGTGCTTTCGTTTTCTGTCTGCTTGGCAAAAAAATAGGTCTCTGTGGTGCAGTAGTTTATGGAGGTGGAGCAACAGCCATAATTGTTTGTCAATTCAGATGCTGTGCCAAAAAAAAAAATCATAGTTGGCACAAACAATAGTTTGCAACCTTGCTTCAAGCCATGGTTTCTGGTTCTGGTTTGCTGCTTGATTGCAAATCGAGGTTTGTCAATTTGGATGCTATGCCAATTTTCTTTAACTGTGATTTGGCATGGCGATTGTATTCCTGACTCCCAGGCAAGCCAAGAATTGTAAGCCAAGAACAAACTCTGGCTTCAGATTCTGGCTTGTTAGGCAAACACCAAAGGAAGAATCCTGATGCAGACGTAACACTAAGCTTTTCCATCACGGTGAGTTTCTGTTTAGTTTAGCCGCTCCCGCTGGTGAGAAATGCCAAGAACGGCAGTGTAAATCAACACATTGTCTGTGAACGATAAGCCAGGGCACCCTGGAACCCTGGATGTATGAAAATGGCTAATGTCAGTGCCTTTCATATGCAAGTTAACAGACCAAATCTATCTTACTTTCTACTCGGAATTGGCCATTTTTGCCTAAATAATCCTCTACAAAGACCGAATACACTGGATTTTCACATTAAAAACACATTTTCACATTACAAATTTGGGGATTATAAAGGCTTCATAATAGAAGGGACATTTGCACTTAAGTGACTAGAATCATGTGATTGGTGACAGTCAACCTATGACAGGTTTGTCACTTCCCTACTTGATGCCTGTGTTTGTGATAATTGACTGTAATTATCACAAACATTAGATTATGTGTGAACTCACACCAAGTGAGTTCTTATTATGTTGAATCAACATCACAGTAGTACTATGCATAGCATACCATTCACAAACCCAAGTGACAGGGATATTTTATTTATTTATTATATATTATATATTTATTTATTATATTTATCAATCGCCCATCTGGCCGGTCTGATACTTAATATCAGACACTTCAACCGCCAGGTAACAGAATTTTGTTATACCTGTAGAATCCTTAGCTCTACAAATACATTTTCTGAACAAATGGAAAATATATTTTTTAGCTTGTCTCAAAACCCCACACTGGTTTTTGAATATTGCCATTTCTCATGCCAGATTTGTGACTATTTTCTTTCGTGTCGAGACTTGGCCCGTTTATCCTTATGGAAATTGTTACATAAAATTTAGAAGACCATTAACCAAATCAGTTGGTTTTGCCATAAATGAAGTTGTTTAACACCTCAGAGATTTTGGTCTATGGTTATAAGCTAAGTACATTTTTTTAATGTTGCAATGGATCCTCTAAAGTTTCTTTTATTTTATGTAGGACATATTATACTGAAGTACTATCATGAAGTAGTCCTTCAGCTGTTAATATCTGCTAGACTTGTCTATAAGAAGCACTGGAAAATGGGTTCAGAACCATTAAAAAAAAAAAAGAATGGCTAATGAAGGCATGGGACACTATAAAAATAGTTTTAAAACATTTTAAAGAAGTCCTTGTATTAATTACAGGTGATTGGTCAGGTTTGGAGAGCAGTAATTCAATATAATATAGTCAGGTATGTGTTGAATGATACGTTTTTTAGTTGGTAACATCTATTGTAAGATCTATGATGGAGCTTGCATAATACTTAATTATATAAGTTGTTTCTTTTATGTACCGTATATTGTCTTAAAATAAAAAAAGAAATAATCCTCAGTTTAAATAAAATAAAGTATATGTTTTACCTTATGCTCTTCCTTACAAAGAACATATGAAAAATAAGTGACTCTGGCTTGGATCCAAAGGTGTTTTGTGCCAGCAGAAAAGCACTTCTGAGTGTGCAAGGGAGCCTCCTCAAATTCGGGCAACTCTCTTGTCACACTGCAGCTCCCAAACCCTGCCTCATGATGTTCCAGAGGGTCCCTCAACTCTCAAAAGTAGTTTGGGGGGGGCACAGGAGGCTGCAGTGGAGAAGAGGAGCCCCCCCCAAAAGCCATGGCACAAGCGGGGTTCTGCTCAGGCTTCTCTGAATCTAATCCATCCAAAATACATTATTAACTGAATCATTAGGATATAGCATTCATCTATTCTATTTCAGAAAATGTTAAGCAGAGTTACTAGGTGGCAATAGGTGGCACTGTCTGTCAAGTAGAATTAAGTAACAATTCATTATTCTGTACTCTAGAATAGGAACTTACTAAGTTATCCTCAAAGCATGAGCATGTATTTCTGTTTGTGACTTCTTACTGTCCTTTTTATAGCAAAGGCACCACACAAACATTTACAGAAAAGTGATATATACCCAGTACCATGTACATTCCTATCTTCATCCATTTTTTTCAAGTAATATATCACAAAAATCCTGCCAAAGGAGGAAGTTATCAGTTACAAAACTTCAAAAGATTGATGAGTCTAGAAGGGATTTACCCAAGAGTTCTTCAGAGGGCTTAAATCACAGAAGAAACATATAAGAATGTTAAAAACAGCCATCATTTGAAATGGTGACCAATGGAGCATATATTTTTAAGAAAAGAACTACAGGCTTCTTTGCCTAACTTTTTTCCTCAAGTACTTTAGTGGAACACACTTTTAATGGCAGAATACTTACAGTTATGGATGAAAATGTTATGTTGAAAAAAAGGAAGTGTTTTGGCTGCAAACAGATCATGGTACATGATCTTCAAAGAACAATTCTAATAACTGGAGTAGCATGATCTGTTTACAGCAACAATGCTTCCTTACATGCTACACGTATGTAGACAGAGGGGGTCCAGTGGAAAATATGTGCTTGGACCTTCACAAAACCCTTTGATAAAGTATTCAGTCTTCTCCCGAAATAGGGTCTATGTCCCCACTGGCAAACCTGAAGTACAAGCTGAAGGGGCAGGATTGCAGCTTGAGATTGATAGGCAAATGGTCAAGGAACACAATTACTTTGAACGAGTTCAAATCTCCGGGGCCTGATGAACTGCATCCTAGAATAATAAAGGAACTGCCTGAAGAACTCTCAGAACCACTGTCTATTATCTTTAAGAAATCATGGAGGACGGGTGAAGTGCCAGATGAATGGAGGAGGGCTAATATTGTTCCTATCTTCACAAAGGGCAAGAAGGAGGAACCTGGGAACTACAGACCAGTCACTCTGACATCAGTCCCTGGGAAAATTCTGGAGCAGATTATAAAGTACCGGTAGTCAATCTGCAAGCACCTTGAAAACAATGCAGTAATATAGAAGCCAGCATGGATTTGTCAAGAACAAATCCTGCCAGACCAATCTGATCTCATTTTTTGATCGGGTAACCTCCCTTGTGGACTGTAAGTATGCTGTGGACATCATATATCTTGACTTCAGCAAAGTTTTCAACAAAGTGTCTCATGATATCCTGATTAGCAAGCTAGCTAAAAGTGGGCTAGATGGAACAACTATCAGGTGGATCCACAATTGGCTACAGAATCAAACTCAAAGAGTGTTATCAATGGTACCTTCTCAAACTGGGGAGAGGTAACAAGCGGGGTACCACAGGGCTTGGTCCTGGGCCCAGTGCTATTCAACATTTTTATTAATGACTTGGATGAGGAGATGTAGGGAATGCTTATCAAATTTACAAATTACACAAAATTGGGTGGAATAGATAATACTCTGGAAGACAGAAACAAAATTCAAAGTGATCTCGAATAGGCTGGAGTGCTGGGCTATAAACAAAACAATGAAATTTAATAGGGATAAATGCCAAGTGCTGCACCTAGGAAAAAGAAACCAAATGCACAGTTACAGGACAGGGGATATTTGGCTCAACAATACTACAAGTGAGAAGGATCATGGAATTGTTGTAGATCACAAGCTAAATATGAGCCAGCAATGTGATGTGGCTGCAAAAAAGGCAAATGCTACTTTGGGCTGCATTAATAGAAGTATAGCTTCCAAATCGTGTGAAGTACTAGTTCCCCTCTACTCAGCACTGGTTAGGCCTCTTCTTGAGTACTGCATCCAGTTCCAGGCAACACACTTTAAGAAGGATGTAGACAAACTGGAAAGGGTTCAGAGGATGGCAACAAAGATGATAAAGGGACTGGAAACAAAGCCCTATGAGGAGAGACTGAAAGAACTGGGCATGTTTAGCCTTCAAAAGAGAAGACTGAGAAGAGATATGATAGCACTCTTCCAAGTACTTGAAAGGTTGTCACACAGAGGAGGGCCAGGATCTCTTCTCCATCATCCCGGATTGCAGGACACGGAATAATGGGCTCAAGTTACAGGAAGCTAGATTCCGCCTGTACATCAGGAAAAAAATCCTGACTGTTAGAGCAATACGCCAATGGAACCAACTACCTAGGGAGGCATTGGGCAATGTGGGCTCTCCCACATTGGAGGAATTCATGGTGCAGCTGGACAGCCATCTACCAGGGATGTTTTGACTTGGATTCCTGCATTGAGCAGGGGGTTGGACTCGATGACCTTATAGGCCCCTTCCAACTCTAGTATTCTATGATTCTATTATTCATAAAATACAGGAGCTTAGCAGCCCTGGAACGGATCATCTTAATACAGAGAATTGGTTAAAAGAGAAGAAACAAAAGATATTGATAAATGGCCTATTTTCACAAGAGAAGAGGTAAGCTGAGTTCAATTGAGCATACTCTGTAGTAAGAGTGCTTTGGATTACAGTCTAAGTAAGCAGCAAGCAGTCAAACCATTACATTTTCTGGTTCAGTACAAGATGGCTAAACATACCAAAGAGAACTGC
Source organism: Shinisaurus crocodilurus (assembly GCA_021292165.1). Lineage (NCBI taxonomy): Eukaryota > Metazoa > Chordata > Lepidosauria > Squamata > Shinisauridae > Shinisaurus > Shinisaurus crocodilurus. The sequence continues at coordinate 77,112,874 of CM037879.1, read as the reverse complement.
CTACCACTTGTTCATGACGTTGGGGCACAGTGGGAAGGGAGTCATAACACAAGGAAATTTGTGTTACTACTCAATTTTAAAATTGTTTAAATATGTGTGTGTGTGTGTGTGTGTGTGTGTGTGCTGTTTGTTCATAGGTTTGTACGTAAATGGGTTTTTATACTATGTATAATGTATTTTTAATGGTTTCTAATCTTTGTAAACTGCCCAGAGCTTTGGCTATTGGGTGGTATAGAAATGTAATGAAATGAAAATGAGGTGTTGATCAGGAATAATTACTTGATAAAGATTTAATATAATGAAACATATAAAGTTTTAAAAAACTCTTAAGCTTTCTTGCTCTCCCACACAATATTTCTTTCCCAATGCTGCCAGATTAGCCCTCCCTCTTCTTCCTGGAAACTACCTAGCTCAGACACTGGAATGGCTGTTAGATGCCGCACTGCCTGGCATCTTGCACTTTTTAGCAATGTGTGTGCTGCTCTTTAGCTCAGGGCTGGGGAACCATTTTCAGTTTCATGACTGAACTGGCCCCAGACCAGGATGTTGGAGACCATATGCCAGCAGTGGGTAGGGTCATTGCCCATTGCAGGTGGAGCCATTGCTGACATGCCTTCCCCCAACATGTTCACATGCACCCCCATTCATTCACACACTTCATCGTCAGTCACACACACACCATTCACACACACTCACACACAGAGTTCCCAGCCCCACCTTCTCAGCGGCTCCAAGCAGATCAGCTGAGAGGGATTTTTTCCTTGCCAAGTGCTGAGAGAAACTCCCTTTCTCAGTGCTGAGCAGGGGGAAAGGGTTTATCTCTCATGCAGGACCGGTGCAAGGCAGTTTGGTGCCCTAGGCAAGATCAGATATTTAGCGCCCCCCTTCCCACTTGAGAGCACTGTATTTTTTTTTCAAGGCATTTCTGGTGCCCCCTTTAGCCCTGCGCCCTAGGCGGCTGCCTAGTTGGCCTAATGGTAGCACCGGCCCTGCTCTCATGTGCTGCTGATCGGGCATAAGCTCTTTCCCTTGCCCCAGTGCTGAGAAAGGAGCGTCTGTCAGAGCTGGGGCAGGGCAAAGGGCTTATCTGAACTGCTGCAGATTGGAGATAAGCCCTTTCCCCCACTCCTCTCTCTGCATTGGAGCAGGTGTAAGGAGTGGAGCCTGGGGAAGAAACCTAGCAGGCCAGATGGGGAACCGCCATGAGCCATATTCCACCCAAGGATTGGAGGTTCTCCATGTATGCTTTAGACGCATGGCTAGGAAAAAAGTTTCAACAACAACTGGAACAGGTAAACAGACTGGCTTAACACCACAACTCTTTAAATATAAATAAATAAATAAATAAATAATGCAAAGGGATTTTGGAAGCTCAGTGGAGAAACTTGTTTGGCAGTATAACTGATCAGCTGCATTTACAAAAGTGCACCAATAAAACTTTTAATCAATGCATAGTTATCCTCTGTGTAATAAATTACAGAGAATACTTGGAACAGGGCATTCTTCATATAAAGTATAGCTTTACAAACATATACTTACATTATTGCAGTCACCCAGGAAATACAGTGCAAATCCATCTGCATTTGTAGCTGCCAAAGCAACAATTAAAAATATATATATTAAGAAGAAGAATGATATACAAGTTCTCTTGCTGCTGTTATGAGTGTCTCCCAACTAGCATAAGAAACTACGGCCAATATTAATCTGATATGTAAGACACTAAAAATGAAGAACTACATAAAATAATGACAGTTACTCTGTTAATATATTACATTATTTGTAATAACATTTAAATAAAAATATATAGGGCAGTATCAAACTGTGTCATTCCGCTAGCAGAAATGATGTTGCACTAGCAGAAACTAGGTTCCACACCATGTACAGGAGAAGAATCCGACTAAATTATGCAAACCCATTGTGCAACACTTGTACAACTGGTTGTGCAACCGATTACACACTATGTTTGTACAACTGGTTGTGCCACTGATTGCGTATTATGCTTGTGCAATCCATTGCACAACTGGCTGCACAAACATAATGTACAGCCACTTGCACAATGAAAAGATTCAGCATGGCTCCGCTAGCACTATTTGAGTTTGTGGAATGACACCGTTTGATACTGCCGCCCATACTTGATGGAATTGCACATAAAATTTATGTTAAAACATTCTCTTTGTAAGCTCCTAGAGGAAAAATGGGCTGACTGTTCAAATCCATGTCAGTTACTGACAGACACATTTTACTATACTGATCTTGTTTTCTCCAGTGATCATATCACTGGTTTAATAGAAACTGGAAAATATAAACCATATATATGAGTATAACCCAGAGAAAATGGGAAAGCTGAGCAGAGCTTCTGGTAGTGAGGGTGGGGCAAAGGAATAGATTTTCAATGCCTTTCATAGCTCCAACCTAACCCATCACTCTTGCTTCATCATTACCTATCCCACCAGTTCCTGTTAAGTGTCTCCAGCCCAACTCCCTGCCTTGAATCCCCTCGTTCTTTGTATTATAAAGCAACTGCAGCCCTTATTGGGAAAAGGTAAATTCACTGAAGATCTGATTCATGGGAGCACAATTTCTTATGCAGAATTCACTTGAATTGCATAATCTATACACCATATATTGATGATGATGATGATGATGATGATGATGATGATGATAATGATGATGATGATGAACACATATCCTGCCTTTCTTGAAAGCTCAAGATGAGGTACATGGTTCACCACCTGCCCAACTTTATCTTAACAACAATCTTGTAAGATAAATTAGGCTGAGAAAAAGAGAGAGACCAAGGTCATGCACAACCTGGATCATCAAAATTATGACAGTATTGAAATAAAGCTGGTTTAACCAGCAGCTGACCTGCAGGGTCTATAATTAAAAACATCTATGAACTGGTTTAGCCATCTTCAGAGATAAATTTGCAGGGTTCCAACTGCACAACTTTGACGAACAAAATGTTCTCTCTAAAATTTAACAACGTAGAAAAATGTGTGTAGACAGAAATCCTGAGCTGATCATGCACCTGGGCAGCACAATTGCTTTCACTGGCTGAGCCAGTCTGTCTTTGCCCGCCCCCCCCCATGCCTTTCTCCCTGCTGACCTTTGTCCATTCTGCCTGGCACAAAACATGACCTGTACCAGATAAGTCTATTTTCCTTCTACTTCATAGATATTAGAGGAAGCATGTTACCTAACTGCATATTTAAATATGAGATTTCTTCATGAGTTTTGTCTGCGTGATTTTTTTTAAAAAATGTTTTGAACTATGGATATGCTAAATAACCAGACCTCAGCTAATGCACTGGGGGAGGAAAGGACACCAAGAAGTCTAAGGATGGTAGAAGAGTACCTTTTGCTATGTAAAAATAGGACTTATTGCATATTATTGTGCAACAGTTATATGGTGAACTACAAATGTGGAACAAACTTTGCATGAAATCCATCATGTGACCAGACATCCACTTTTCTTCTCCTCCCCCCTGCAGCCCTCCGCGTGCTCCCAAAATCTGCTCTAGAGGGTCCCCCCAACCCCCAGGGCAGACTTTGAGGGTATATGGGGGGGGCTGAAAGAGGGAGGGGGAGTAGCTTCCTCCCATTCCACTGACAGAAGCAGTACCATCAGTAAAAAGACTTAACTGGACACCACCCTTTGAGAAACAAACCTGTGGAAGGTTTGTGTTGTGGTAAACTTGATAAACTCTTGCTTCCTTATTAGTATAACCAAGAATGAAGTCAGATTTCATTATTAACCAGTAACCACATGGCATTTATAAATAAGAACGCCTGGTGGAAAAAGAAAGCTGAAGAAATTCAACAACTTGCAGAATCTCATGATGCACGGGGCTTTTTTAAGACCACAAGGGCCATTTATGGACCAAAAACCTATGGTACAAACCCTTTACAATCAAAAGATGGCACCAAACTCTTAAAAGACAAAGAGTCTATTGCACTGCGTTGGAAAGAGCATTATTATGACCTTTTAAATCGTAAACCTAAGGTGGATAATGAGATTTTTTCACAAATCCCACAAAAACAAATTAGAGAGGAACTTGCAATACTCCCCATTTTGGATGAAGTAAAAAAAGCCATTAATTAAATGAAGAATAACAAAGCTAGTGGACCAGATGGGATTCCTGCTGAAATCTTTAAAGAAGGGGGCCCCGAACTTGTACAACATCTTCATAAACTCATCGAAAAAATCTGGATAAGAGAAGAGATCCCAGAAGACTTCAGGGATGCCATAATTATTACCCTCTTTAAGAAAGGTGATAGAACAGACTATGGAAACTATCGGGGCATTTCTCTCTTAGCTACCGCAGGTAAAATATTTGCCAGGATTCTCGCAAACCATCTTCTATCTATTTCAGAAGAGATCCTCCCTGAAACTCAATATGGTTTCCGCCCCTCTAGAGGGACAGTAGACATGATTTTTACTGCACGTCAGCTCCAAGAAAAATGCCGGGAGCAAAATCAACCCCTTTATATGGCATTTATTGATCTTGCTAAGGCCTTTGATACTGTAGACCGAACAGCTCTCTGGACTATCCTTATGAAAATTGGATGCCCCAATAAATTTGTGAATATCTTGCGACTTCTCCATGACAACATGACGGCTACGGTCTTGGACAACAACGGCTCTCATGGTGCTCCATTTAAAGTGGGATCAGGTGTTAAACAGGGATTTGTTATTGCCCCAACATTATTTGCTATTTTCATCGCCATGATTTTACATCTTGTCGAGGGGAAACTTCCCACAGGTGTGGGAATTATATATCGAACAGATGGAAAGCTTTTTAATCTCAGCAGGCTGAAAGCAAAAAGTAAGGTAATTACAACCTCCGTTGTGGAACTTCAGTATGCTGATGATAATGTGGTCTCCGCACATTCAGAGGATGATCTCCAAACTATCCTAAATGCTTTTGCAGAAGCATACGGAAAACTTGGTCTTTCACTTAACATCAAAAAAACCAAAGTGCTTCATCAGCAAGTGCAAGCTAACCCTTTGGTGATGCCATCTATCCAGCTTGGCGGGACAATACTGGAAAATGTCGATCATTTTCTCTATCTTGGCAGCTATCTTTCTGTTATAGCTAACATCGACAGTGAAATCCAGCATCGTCTGAGCTCCGCAAGTGCCGCGTTTTCTCGAATGAAACATAGAGTGTTCGAGGATCGGGATATTTGTAAGAAGACCAAAACACTGGTTTATGAAGCCATTGTATTACCAACTTTATTGTATGCCTGCGAAACATGGACTATCTATAAACGTCACCTCCAACTCCTTGAAAGATTTCATCAACGTTGCCTCCGGAAAATCCTGCGAATTACTTGGGAAGATAGGCGAACAAATGTCAGTGTACTGGAAGAAGCAAAGATTACTAGCATTGAAAAAATGATCCTTCAACGCCAACTTCAATGGACCGGTCATGTTGTTCGAATGCCTGACTGCCGTCTCCCAAAGCAGTTACTTTATTCCCAACTCAAGGATGGAAAGCGGAATATCGGTGGTCAATATAAGAGGTTTAAAGATGTTCTTAAGGCTAATCTAAAAAAATGCAATATAAACACCAAAAACTGGGAAGCTCTGGCCCATGAACGATCTAACTGGAGGTTGGCCTTTCACAAAGGTTCTATGGACTTTGAAGAAGCCCGAGTGCAAGGTGAACGGGAGAAACGTGCTAAGCGAAAAGCACGTCAAATGAATCCTTTATAAGACCATCTTCCATCTGGTAACCTGTGTCCTCACTGTGGGAAGCTGTGTGGATCTAGAATTGGCCTCCACAGTCACTTACGGACCCATCGCTAGAGTCTACACAATTTTCTTTAGAATTCTCCTCCTTTTAAAATTTCCTTTTTGTAAATTCTCTTTTTTATCCTGGAAGACAATCTTACTCGGTCACGAGTGATCGCCTGACTGACTGATAAATATACAAGATCCATTCCAAACTATTTAACAGCTATACAACCTCTGCTGTATTGAAAAGAGTGTAAAATGGAAGGATAAGGAAAAACATGAACCAGTCAACATAAAATTAGCTGATTCCAACATATGGAGAAAAAGTTTGAATTGAAACCTAGCTATTAGTTATGACTGGCACTAGGATCATTGACACACATGAATTTTTTTCTAATTATAACAGCCGATGCCACACATGAAAAAAATGATAAAATAAATGCCATAAATATGAATTTCATTTTTTAGTGAGAAAAACTGAAGTACATTTATTTCACTTTAGACAGTGATGAGGTTAAAATTCTATTTTCTATTCTGAGTAGTTTGCATTAATATTGGTCTTTACTCTGCAGTGAAATTACTTATGGATAAATATTTGGCTTCCAATGAAGCCCTGTAGTGCAGGGGCTTTCTGGCAGTAATTCTAATTTGGGTTAAGGTTGAGAGTGTGTTTAGTCTTCCTTTGAGAATAATGCTCCCAACAATGTTTTAAAATGTTTTTAAAACTACTGCATACATTTTATTGCAAAAACACCCAAAATATTTTCTTACCTATTCGAATGATACTACTCAATTCATATAAGAGCAGTTGATTGTTCCCTCCTACATCCAACCGCTGCTCTATATAGCTGTTCAGGTCATATACCACTCCTTGCATATCAGAATTCCCGTACTATTGAAAACAAACACACATTTCAGAATTATCAAACTACAATTAAAATGAATATCAAAGAAACATTTAGTGGTATTTGTGATTAGGAGAAATTATTAAGTAACCTGAAGAAATTGAAAATTCAACAGAGAATACATAAATGAAATATAGGGAAATGCCTAAGGGGAAGACTGCGACCTGGTTTGCACGATTAAACCAGGTTGCTTTGGAGCATGCGGGGTGAGAGAGTGTACTGGCTCCCAACTGCTGGCTTGCTTCTGCTTTGCTAAACAACCCAGAGATACCTTGTTCCTGGGTTGCTCTCCATGATGTCCAAACCCAGAACTATGAGTTGTTGAGGGAGAAATAACCCAGAGTTTTAACCCAAGAAAAAACACACACACACACACTCTTCATATGAATGTATTGAAATTGATATATTCAAATTTATGTAGTTACAATTTTTTTCCGCTTAATGGTTTTGTTTTGTTGAAATTTTATAATTAAAAAAATAATTTAAAAAAAGGGGGGGGGAGAACATTAGTAAAGCAGAAGTGGGCAAGCAGGCAGGAGCCCAGCATGCTCACTCACTCCTGTGCACTTCCAAACAACCCACTGTCAACAAACTGGGTCAGAGAGCAGTGAAACACACAAGTCAACTTGAAAAGATTCAATCCTTGTTTACTATGGGTTGGATTCAGACTAAGGCATGCTTTAGTTTCATTGGAATCAATAGGACAGGTTAGTCCAGACTAGTCATTTATTTCAATGTGACTAAAGCATGACTGAGTTTGGATCCAACCCTATTTGCACAAAATCATCATCATTGGTGGTTCATAGCTCTGTGGTAGAATGTTTTGCATGCAATTGGTCCCAAATTCAATCCCTGGCATCCCCAGGCAGGGCTGTAAAGTACTTCACGGACACTGGTAGCCCTTCCAGGACATGATAGTTTACATTTTGTTCTTCATTGTTTAGTATGGAATGCTCGATCCATGATTCACAAAGCGGGCACTTTGTTGAACTATCTTATTGACCAATTTATTTCAATTGCTTTTATTTCAGAGACTTGGTTTGTTCAGGATGAGTCTGTGGCTTTGGCTACTTTTTCTACAGGAGGTTACATCTGCTCCCATTCTCCTCGACTGAAAAGACATGGGGGTGGAGTCGTGGTGTTATTTCAGTCATCCTTTGTCAGCAAGCTGATCCTTCTAATGGAATCTGATGTTCCAACCTCTTCTGTGGTTTCTTTAATACATCCTGAAGTAAGATTGGCGTGAATTTATCATCCTCCAAACTGAGCTTTGGTATTTGACTTCCTAGAGGAATTTTCTACCTGGCTATCAAATGGTTTTTTTGACATTAACTTACCTTGCATAATATCTGGGGACTTTAACATTCACCAAGAATCCCAGTTGTGGGAGGACTTTTCGTCTGTGCTACAGATGTATAATTTAACTGTGTTGTCTTCGCCTCCCACTCATGTTGGTGGTAGAATGTTAGATTTGCTTATTTGTAGGGGTTTGGAGTTTTCATCAGTAACTGTTATGGATAGTGGGGCTTTCATTTTTTCTTGCAGTTTTTGTACAGTTCTTTCTTCCCCCTCTATGTCTGTTAGGAATAAATTTCTCTATGAGAAATCTTATCTGGAGTGTCTCCGACTAGCTTCATGTCAGCTTTGAATCGGGAGGCTTTACAACCATTTTTGGATTGGACTCAGCTACAGTCTGTACCATTTAACAGTACAATGCAGGTCAGCTCAGTAGACAAGCTGACTGCTGCTTTTCTAATGGCTACTACTGCCACTTTTGATCACTTGGCTCCTTCCATCTGCCGCAAGGTAGCTGCTCACCCAGCTCACCCTTGGTTGACACAGGAGCTTAAGAGCGAGCAAATTGCTCTTCACCGTTTAGAATGGCAGTGGAAGCAAGTCCCATCAGAAGGTTCCCATCATCTTCTAAAATCTGCATTGGGAAGATACTTTGCAAATTTGGATAAGGCTAAGCAATCTTTTTATCAGTCCACCATTTCAGCGCAGGTACACAATCTGAGGAGACTGTTTGGTATCTTTAAGAGCTTATTGGCTCCAGAGCTGTCTAGCTCTGTTTCAGTCACTTTACCAGTTCCCTCAGTTGATGCCTTAGCTACTTATTTTTTTCAAAAAATTCAAAAGATTAGCTTGGACTTCCCAACGGACTTTAGTCTTCCTCCCCCTTTTCCTACTCAACACCTGGAGGACCGGTTTGAGTTCTCCTGGGTTTCAGAAGAGCAGGTCCTTGCAATAGTCTCTGCTTCTTCTCTAACTACACAGCCCCTAGCGATCCTTTCCCTTCTTTTCTTTATTCCAGTTTAGGTTTTTCCCTCCTGCCCTTCGTGACCGGACTGGTGAACTGTTCGCTTATTACGGGCAATTTTCCAGATTCTTATGAGCACGCTTTTGTTCCTCCTCTGTTGAAAAAGCCTTCCTTTGATCCTCTTGTGTGCGCCAATTACCGACCCATGTCTCTCCTTCCTTTTTTGTCTAAAGTGTTGGAGAGAGTTGCTCTCTCCCAACTGGCTCCTTATTTAGCCCGCCATGACTTCTCAGATCCATTTCAATCTGGATTCCAGGCAGGATATTCAACTGAGGCAGCACTTTCTCGAGTCATAAATGACATCTTAGTGGCTAAGACCCGGCGACACTCTTCAGTATTGGTGCTGCTAGATCTTTCAGCAGCATTTGATACTTTGGATCACCATATTCTTTTGTCATGGCTGATATCTCCGGGTGTCTCTGGCAATGCTATTTCTTGGTTTTCTTCTTATTTGGCAAATTGCTCTTTTTCAGTTTCTTTGGGTACTAGAACGTCTCATTCTTTCCCTCTCACTGTTGGTGTCCCACAGGGCTCAGTATTGGGCCCTGTTCTCTTTTCTCTTTATACACTTCCTTTGGGAATGCTTATCTCTAGTTTGGGTTTTCAATATCATATTTATGCTGACAACACCCAGGTATACCAGTCTTATCCTGAACTCAATGACGAGATTTGGTCCTCTCTGACAAGTTGTCTTTTGAACATTGCGTCATGGATGTCCTCTCATCGTTTAAAATTGAACATGGACAAGACTGAAGTCTTGGTTTTTCATCCTGATCGTCCTGGCTATCCCCTGGTTTGTCCTCCCCTCCTTCTTCAGGACCGCCAGGTGACCCCTGTCTTGAGGGCCATGGATCTTGGGGTTGTGGTGGATGATCAGTTGTCACTTCATCCATTTGTGAATGTGACAACAAAGACATGTGGCTTCCATCTTGCTAACATCCAACGAATCCATCGATTCTTGACCCCCATTTCACGCTTGGATTATCATAATAGTCTTTTGGTGGGTTTGCCTTCTTCTTCGCTCCGTCCTCTTATTTTGGTGCAGAATAGTGCTGTACGTGCGGTTCTTGACCTGCCTCATTATTCCCAGGTTTCCCATCACTGTAGAGCATTGCACTGGTTGCCAGTCAGGGCAAGGACTTACTTGAAACTTCTTGTCTTGATATTTAAGGCATTAGGCTCTTCCCTTCCCAATTATTTGGCTGAGTTGGTCGCATGGCACACACCTCTTAGGAGAACCCGATCTGCAGACTCAGAGTTTTTGGAAGTGCCTTAGACAAAGGTGGCAAATTCTAGGCACCGGGCATTTTCTCATTTGGCTCCACGATTATGGAACTCTCTCCCTTTACACCTTCATATGGAATTGGAATTGAGTAAATTCAAGCATGACCTGAAAACCTATCTATTCAACTCGGAGACATAGGTGTTAGACTTAGTGTGAACTGGGTAACTGCTGTGATTTTGGTTTTATTGTTTGATGGTTTTAATTATTTGTTGTTAATTTAAATGTACTTGGATTGTAGCCTATTTTAAGTATTTTAATGTATTTTTAGTTTAAATTGTAATGTTTATTGTTTGAGTTATTTTGTATACTGTACTGCGCTCTGGTGTAGAACGCATTATTATTATCATCATCATCATCATCATCATCATCATCATCATTATTATTCTGAAACCCTGGAGAGCTGCCAATCAAGGTACATAATACCAAGCTAGATAAACTAGTGGTCTGATGTCTGACTTGATTTAAGTCAGCTTTCTATGTTTCTAACAGAGCAATCCTATGGCCAGTAGACAGCAGGCCACAGGATTGCTGAGATCCCCAGCTATGAAGTTGGAAAATCACTCCAACATTATAGATTTCATAGATCATAGAGTTGGAAGGAGCCTACAAGGCTATCGAGTCCAACCCCCTGCTCAATGCAGGAAACTAGCTGGGGATCGGAGCTCTGATTCCCTCCCTTGCACAGCCGACACGGAAAAAGGGCTGGCTGCATCTCCAAGGTCACAAGAGCAACCTCAGAGATGGGCTTTTCTTATATCCTGGCACCTCATTCCCTCCTGCTCCAAGGTGTTGCACTTAGGACAGCTGAAATTGTCCATCTAAGTGTTTTGCAGGGCAGAAGGAGCATAGAGGAGATCTTCACCTCCTCACTCCTTCCGCCCTGCATAGGATGCCCATAATGAAATCTATGAAATCTATGAATCCTCTGAGTTTGGAGGGTTACAGGCATCCCAATTGGACTGCACCCTAAAAGAATAATTGCAAGAACAAAGTTTATGAATAACACAACACTTGGAGGTTTTGATAAGTAAAACTGGATAATTTTGTATACTAGAGGGGGGGAAGAAACTGGTAGTAAAAAACGTAAATTCTTTATAATTTCAAGCTGGTGCCAATGTGTACTGTTTAACATCTATATTAAATTTGAATATTTGTTAAAAAGCTATTATGTGTTTCTTTTTTATGCCTGATTTTTTTTTCTTGAATGAATATTGCTTTTGCTTAACAGTTGCTTTGCTTTTTTGTTCAAAGTTCTGGTAATCTACAAAGTTTTTCAAGACATTTTGACCATGTTGTAGTTGATGTAATATTAAAAAATATCAATTAGGTTGGAAAGTCATAGAAGTAATTATGTTCATAGACCTGTTCTAGCAACACTTCCCTGAAACCCTACCCATTTAGATGTAAAGAAAATACTTAGATGATAACAACTAGTGTAGTGGTGATATGGCTGCATCATTAACAACACAATCATATACATGTTTACTCAGAAATAGATCCCGGTGTGATCAATGGGGCTTTCTCCTGTGTAACTGTGCATGGGATTGTAATCCAAGCCTTCAATCCTATATGCACTTGTTTCCATGTAAGTCCCATAATTCAATGGGACTTCCTTCTGAGTAGCCACATATAGGATTGCACTGTAAGGCTGCAATCCTATATTCACTTATCTGGGAGTATATCTCATTGAACTTTAGATAGTGCTTACTTCTGAGAGCACAATAGGATTGTGCTGCATCTCTCTCTCATGAACATTAAAGACTAGTAATCCCTGAGAGGTTCTGAGGGTGATACATGGGATCAATCAAAAACAAACAAGTCTCCAATAGCAGAGAGAGATAAAAGATCGATATCTCCTGGTATTAGTGTAGTACCTATGCAGAATAAAGCAATCACATTTTACTAAATAACATAATATAACTATGTAGCAGTTACCTGAATAGTGTAAATATACAAGGCAACTATACCAAAAGCCCATCTTATACACTGACTTCTTCTAAGTATGCTTAGTGTCATAGCCTTGGTTTTGTTAATATGCATTAGAATATTTCATGAGTCATACCACTCTGGAATTACTATGTTTGCTTACACAGCTATATATATGTAGGCAATGTTAATGGAAGAATCAGAATATTACATTCCTAACATGGCAGAATTTCCAAACTGGTAGACTGAAGACTGACCAGTAATCCTCTAAAAAGAAGGATCAATATTTACTTGAACTGTGCATGGTACAACTGCAGACTGACATTTGATACAAAGAAATATAAAATCAAAACTAATCCTAGATTAAGTGAAAAACACTTAAACTAATCAAGCTATCCAACAGAAAAATATGCAAGAGTAGCAATCTTTCTTAATGCAAAATGTGTTCAATGTTAGCAACCTGAATACATTATATTATTATTAAAATTTTAAATTACACTTCAATTTTTAAGATTATTTAAATAAAACACTGCATTTTTAGCAGCATGATCTCTTTACAGCTTATAACAATGAAAAAAACTCCTCTTTGCAGTTCAGAACAATTATAAAGTTCTAAGACTGAAGCATCTGAGATTTGCATTCATAAACTGAAATTAAGAGTGCTTTTAACACCTGACAGCAACACAAAGAGTGAAAGCCAATATTTTAAAAGTGACATTTTTCAAGTTAATAAAAAGATCAATGAAATTTCATTCAAAGGCTAAAGAGAGAGAGAGAGAGAGAGAGAGAGAGAGAGAATGCATTACAATTCTAATTTTTTAGCTTTATGGTAAATTTTCAGATAAAACAGAAAATTGGTCTGCAACCATGCTACTAGGCAAACTGCTGTGGATCAATTGCTGTGGTGACAGGGATACACCAGGCCTCCCCATGAGAACTGTATATCTCACAGGAACTGAGAAGTCAGCTGGAATGCCTGAGCTTCATAAGGCAGAGGAACGCACCCAACACGGAGGCAGCTCCTTTCCTCTGGTCCACAGTCCTCCTCAAATGCTTGTGGCACCCCTAATCTCTGAGGGTGGAAGTATACAGAAAGGTTTGGAGAATAGGCCCACCTTTATGAAGGTGATGGGATGTGGATTTGACCCTACCTTTGGGCGAGGCATCAAAGGCTGCCCTAATTTCAGAAGTATTTATTTATTTATAAATAAATAAATAACCAATAATTTCTGGGTGGATTACAAACAGTTAAAAGTCTAAGGGCACAATCCTGGGGAATGCTAGGAGTTGTAGCACTTTTTTTATATAAACATGCATAGGATTGCACCCTAAAATGTCATACAAACTGTAGCCTAGAATAAATAGCCTGGAATGTTAGAATATGGCCCTCTACGTCTCATTCTCCTATATCCCCACGCACACATATCCCCACACACCAGCATATATCTAGCTCCGTGGAATTGGCAACTGGCTGCTCAGAAAACAGGATTTCAACCTCGGAGTTAAACAAGTATCCAGTGGAAAGTTATCAAAAATATAAATACATGCAATATAGTAAATGATTAATGTGCATGATGAACTGAGTCGCATGTGTAACCTGCACAGCTTCTAATGCATAGAATACAACAGCAGATTTCTACACCTCCAGGCTGCATATAAAAAGGCTAATGATGGATGAAAGTCAAGGGGAAAATATGAGCAAGCACACTAAGTAAGTTATTTGTTTTCCCCCTAAATACATATGTATTCTGTTCAGTGACTTGCCATCAACATGGAATAAGACAATCATTACTTACTGTACCCTAAAGTGTATTTTTTTCATGCCTGTGACCTGAAGCCACAGACAAGCAAACTGGGACACCCTGCAGGAAAGGTAAGCTGGTTCTTTACTATCTGCCAGGCCTTCGCCCTGCTGGGTTGCCTACTGTCTGCTGGCCTATCGCTCCTGCTATCAGGAGAAGCTGGCATAGCCAGCAAAAGGAGGAAACCTCCCATGGGTTGATTGAGAACACAAGCCAGCTGTGCTTGTCTCCAGCGAAGGCATTTATCTGCTGGGCCATCCTGAAGGGGACAATGTCAAAAGGGATGACGCCAAAGGAGACGATGCCAAAGAGGGATGGCCCTTTAGGGGGAGCCACTTCAGGGGGACTCAAGGGCCACCTCACTAACATCTTGGCCAATTTGAGCTTTTGGTGGGGATTGGTTCCCTTCTTAGGGCCTGTGTATGTTCCTGGAAGGGAGGATAAGGGGCCGGGGCGGGCCCTGGGGGGGCCATCATTGTAGTGATGGGTAGACGGCGATATGGCATTGGGAGGAGGGCTAGCCAGGCAAGGGGAACACGGTCCAGACAGTTAACTGTCTGTGTTCTGGTCCTCTCCACACCCGCAGGTTTGCTGGTTGCCCTGTCAGCCTGCCCTCAGGTCTCCAGATGATGCTTTTAAATGCATCATTTTAAATGCCACATCGGTGTAGTAGAATAAGACCTCCCTTATCCATGACTTAATAGTGAATGCAGCGGCCGATCTGGCATGCATAGCTGAGACCTGGGTGGGCAAACAGGGAGGAGTTAGTCTCTCCCACTAGTGCCCACCGGGATACTTGGTTCAGCATCAGAGTAGACTTGAGGACTGGGGAGTGGGGGTTGCCATGGTCTATAAGAGTTCTATCTCTCCCTCCAGGCTCCCTGTCCACCTGACTACTAGTCTGCAATGTTTGCATCTTGTGTTGGGCCAGCAGGACAGATTGGGGATTCTGCTGGTGTTCTGCCCACCCCGCTACCCAGCAGTCTCACTACCTGAGCTGACAGAGGTGGTCTCGAATGTGATGCTGAGGTCCCACAGGCTGCTGGTTTTGGGGGACATCAATAATCATGCCGAGGGCACCTTGTCTGGGGCAGCTCAGGATTTCATTGCCTCCAAGACAACCATGGGACTGTCCTAACATGTCATTGGCCCAACACATGTAGCAGGGCTAGAAGGAACAACAATCAGGTGGATCCACAATTGGCTACAGAATCGAATGAAAGGGTTAACATCTAGCGTTGCCAGGCAGAGTGGTCATGCCCGGCATCCTATCGGGGCTCACCTGTAGAAAGTTCTGATGGGAGGGGGAGCTCTGTATATATGTGCCTGTGTGTGAGAGAGGAGTTAGTTAGGGTGTTGAGTTAGAGTTAGTCAGGGAGATGTGAGATGAGAGAACTGAGTTGGAGGGAAGTGAGTTAGGAGGATTCTATTCAGTCAGTCAGATAAGAGTCATAAAGTTAATTCAACATAAACTATTGCCTTTATGGAAAAGAGATTGTTCCTGTTTAAAGAAATGTTTTACTTAAGAAAATAAAGAACCATTTGTTGGGTTACTGAAGAGACTGATTTATAACTGTTACTATCCTGAAGCTCACCCCTAATCACTAGGTACAGCTGATAAGAGCAAGATAAACAATATCTACCCAGCGTAAACACCACAATAACCAGCAATGGTATTTTAACAGAGTTTATCTCCCACAGACAGATTGTCGGCTCAGGTTTGTCTGGGAGTAAGTGAAGACTTGTGACAGAGCTGGAACAGTGTTAGTTTAAAATAGGGTGAACTAATACCCTAGAGCTACCATATCTCAGCCACTGGGTTATTGAAGAAAGTCAACTAACAGCCAGGTGGTAGTGAGAGCAATAAAATTAAATAACCGGCCACGTTATCATCACAGTCATCGGCCCAACACATGTAGCAGGGCTAGATGGAACAACTATCAGGTGGATCCACAATTGGCTACAGAATCGAACTCAAAGAGTGCTTATCAATGGTACCTTCTCAAACTGGGGAGAGGTAACGAGAGGGGTACCACAGGGCTCGGTCCTGGGCCCAGTGCTATTCAACATTTTTATTAATGACTGGGATGAGGAGGTGCAGGGAATGCCCATCAAATTTACAGATGACACAAAGTTGGGTGGAACAGCTAATACTCTGGAAGACAGAAACAAAATTCAAAGTGATCTCAATAGGCTGGAGTGCTGGGCCAAAAACAACAGAATGAAATTTAATAGGGATAAATGCCAAGTGCTGCACCTAGGGAGAGGAAACCAAATGCACAGTTACAAAATGGGGGACACTTGGCTCAACAATACTACAAGTGAGAAGGATCTTGGAATTGTGTTAGATCACAAACTAAATATGAGCCAGCAATGCGATGTGGCTGCAAAGAAGGCAAATGCTATTTTGGGCTGCATTAATAGAAGTATAGCTTCCAACTCGCGTGAAGTGGATAATTCCCCTTTACTCAGCACTGGTTAGGCCTCATCTTGAGTACTGCGTCCAGTTCTGGGCACCACACTTTAAGAAGGACATAGACAAACTGGAGAGGGTTCAGAGGAGGGCAACAAGGATGATAAAGGGACTGGAAACAAGGCCTTATGAGGAGAGGCTGAAATAACTGGGCATGTTTAGCCTTCAGAAGAGGAGACTGAGGGGAGAGATGATAGCACTCTTCCAGTACTTGAAGGGTTGTCACAAAGAGGAGGGCCAGAATCTCTTCTCGATCATCCCAGTTTGCAGGACACGGAATAATGGGCTCAAGTTACAGGAACCCAGATTCCACCTAAATATCAGGAAAAATTTCCTGACGGTCAGAGCAATAAGACAATGGAACCTACTACCTAGGGAGGTGGTGGGCTCTCCCACTCTGGAGGCATTCAAGGTGCAGCTGGACAGCCATCTGTCAGAGATGCTTTGACTTGGATTCCTGTGTTGAGCAGGGGGTTGGACTCGATGGACTTATAGGCCCCTTCCAACTCTACTTTTCTATGATTATATAATAGGGCACACTCTAGACTTGGGTTTTTCAGCCAGTCATGGGGATGGTGCTCTGGAGATGGGGGACTTTGAATTGGCCCCTTTGTCATGGTCAGATCATCGCCTGTTGAGGTTTAGACTGACAGTGGCTTTTCCCCTCTGCAAAGGTGGGGGACCTATTATGATCCCCCCCCGAGGCCAATGGATCCAGATGGTTTCCAGAGTGCTCTAGGGGGGGTTTCCATCTGATATGGCTGGTGCTCCTATTGAAACCCTGATCAATCTGTGGAAGGTAGAAATGACACAGGCGGTTGACACAATTGCTCCTGAGCACCCTCTCTGCAGTAGAGCTCATACAGCTCCATGATATACCCCAGAGCTGAGAGTGATGAAACAATATAGGAGATGGCTTGAGTGCAGATGGAGAAAAACTCCTAGTGGATGCGATCAAACACTGGTGTGTGCCTATAGCCAGGTATATTCAGGGGCAGTGAGGGCGGCAAAGAAACATCATGATGGCTCTATTGAATCTTGTATGTGCCACCCAGCTGGCCCTAAGGACACTATGGATCCGTCTGAGGCCCGCTTTAATACACTTACTAGGCACTTCCAGGATAAAATCTCTTGCATCCTCCAGGACTTGGAGTCCAGGGATTCAGCAGGTGAATCAGGTGAGGTTTCCAGAGCACAGCCTGGTCCAATTTTCTTGGATGAGTTTCAGTTGGTACAGCTCAAGGACATTGACAAGGTGTTTGGACAGATTTGTGCAACCACTTACGTACTGGATCCTTGCCGCTCTTGGCTTATAAAAACTAGCAGGGAGGGAACAGCCAGTTGGGCCAGGGAGGTGATCAATGCCTCCTTGCTAGAGTGAGTGGTCCTATGCTACCTGAAAGAGGCAGCGGTGAGACGACTCCTGAAGAAATCCTCTCTGGACCCAGAAGATCTTAACAACTTTAGGCCAGTGGCAAATGCTCCTTTCCTGTGCAGGGTTCTTGACAAGAATCTCCCCAGACAGTACAATCAACATCTGAGGCCTTCCTCGGACTGCCACCTCCAAGGGAATGACTTCCAATTAAGGAACAACCTCCCCATTGAGACCTGCCTGGCACCAACACCATCATCTTTTCAGAGCTGGGTTAAGACTGACCTCTACTCCAAGGCATTGAATGGCAGCTGTCTTTAACTGGTCTAGTATTTTACTGAAATTGTTTTTTACTGTTTAAATGGTTTTAAATTTTGTATGTTAAACATTTTCTACTGTGTTTTAATATTTTGTATCTATGGTTTGTAATTTTTGTGAATTGTTGTGAACTGCCCAGAGAGCTTCAACTATTAGGAAGGATAGAAATGAAATAAATAAATAAATCATACTGCAAAATCTAAACCTAAACCAGATTAACTCTTGTAGCTTCCTACATAAAAACACTCAGTTCTGAAGGGGGTTAAGAACCACTAGCAGAATCTCAGAACTTCACAGAACTACAATTCCCGGTGTTCCTTGGAGAAGCCATAAAATCTAAACATTTAAAGTGTACATTACCCTTAGATCAACGATGGGGAATGTATGGTCCTTCAGATATTGGACTGCAGCTCCCATCATCCTTTACTATTGGCTATGCTGGCTAGGGCTGATGGGAGTTACAGTCCAAGAACACTTAAAGGACCACACATTCCCGACTCCTGCCTTAGAGAGATGCAGCAGAAAACTACATGAGAACTCTACAACAGATGATAATGTGTTATTGCAATCACATAGTGGCAACACTGGAGTCCTTGAGCAGTCATGTTATTTATATACATACTTTGATATGGTGAAATAGAGTTGGAACTACAGGAAATACAATACTAGTGTTCAGTGGCTGAATTTCATACGGATATATCTCAAATTCACATCATCAAGTGGCAGGCATATTTATTAAGTTGATTACTGCAGTAAAATAATGCCTCATGTTGACATTTCTTTGTCAAAATTTATTTATTTACTTACTTGCTATATTTCTATACAGCCCAAAAGCTGTCTGGGTAGTTTACAAAATAGAGGTAAAAGCATAAAATACAAGAACAATAAAACATAACATAAACAATAAAAAAATATTTTGCAGTCAACTGAGATCCACCTGTAAATCAAGAGAGCCTTGTGGTAAGATGGAGAAATAAATGAAAGGACCAGGGGCAGGCAATAGTGTGACAAGGCAGAAGGGAAAAGTGTCCATAATTCCCACTCCCCGTCACATCCGTCACAAATGCAAAAATGTTATTCTTGGAAATAACAAAATTGAGTTTTCAAGAAAACCTCATGCAAGTATTTTCCATTTTTGAGGAGTTGAATTTAGCACATCTGTACATGAGTCAGATTGATAATGGTATTATAATGATAGAACAAATGACTACTTAAATGAACTCACTCCGGAAATTAATGTAGGACACTTTAATTTCATCAGACCTAGGAGTCTGATGAAAATCAGGTTTTTAATCAGGTTTTTCTGGTACATGGGGAAACAGTTTAGCTAGGAAAAAAATTAAGTACATTTCCCTTTTAAAACTTTTAATAATTTAAGGTCTTTCCATCTATGAGCTGATTTTCAAAACAATAAGATACTTTTTATTCAGTAATTTGCTCATAATGTACATCACCTGGGAAATTGATTAGAAATTTGCAACATTTCCAGTAGCATAAAAGTGCCATGTCTTCTTGTAAATGTTCCAAGTTAACATAGGAATTATTTTAAAGCAATGTTCTCTGTGAATCATGAGAACCAAAAAAAATTTGAGAGTAGGCCTAGTTCATACACTAATAAGGCTCATGTGGTAAAATGCCTCCGCTTCTTTTTATTTATTTATTTATTTATTATATTTATGAATCGCCCATCTGGCCAGACATCCGGCCACTCTGAGCGATGTACAGTCCAATAAAATACAAGGGCGCGCACACACACACACACACACACACACACAGAGTATAAAACACAATTAAAAACAGTACAAAACTTTAAAATCCTAACCTACCCCATATTCCCACCTGAAAAGCCACGTTTTTAATGCCCAGCGGAAGCTAATCAAGGAAGGGGCATGGCGGAGGTCACTGGGGAGGGAGTTCCATAAATTGGGGGCTGCCACAGAAAAGGCCCTCCTCCTAGTCCCCACCAGCCTGGTTTCTCTGGCTGATGGGACAGGGAGAAGGCCGTCTGTGGCACATCTTGTTGAGCGGCCTACTTGATGTTGCTGGAGGCACTCCTTGATCTATGCCCATGCGGAGCCAATGATTTCTTAGATGAGGTTAAGAGATTCCTCCCACCCCATTACATCTGCACAGGCCCTTTCGTGTGTGACATGTGTTTGACTCAGAGTATGCTTATAACATCTATTCCATGGAACTCTATTCCATGGGTAAACCACATTTGTTCTGTGAAAGAAAGGAACTTCAGTTTACAAAATGAAAAGGACAGTTTCACTCACAGAAGGACCTGTTCCGCTCACGGAGAGGTCACTTCCATGAGTACAACTCTTCATGAATGGAAGCTCTTTTTGATCACAGTGTGAAAAGTTAGGATTCAAGCCAATGCCTAAAATGATTATTTGGTTGTCTTCTCTTTTCATGGCCAAATGTAAAAAGGATTCAGTTTCAAGTCATTATGGTGTTTCTCATAAAAACAAGGGGGGGGGGGGTCACCAGTTACACCTAAATGAAAATGTACGGTATTCTAGGTGTAATTGGTGACTCCCCTTGTTTTTATGATACCCTGGGCTGAAGAGAATGTACGCTAATGCACATGGATGCTAACATTCAACTGGTATATTTTTGGTAAAGCATGCTCTAAATTTCTGAACAAATAAGTAACTACAATTTTTAAAATAATACTTTTTTTTTACATTTGAGATAGATTTTGATATACTTTTGCAGAATTTCTGATTAGAATACTAGCTTTTGTTGATGGTTCAAGGTTTTTAGTCTGAAGATTTTAAACTCAAATGAGACAATTAGTTTGATCACTTATGTACACTATGACCAAATGCAGTTTAATATACAATTACATTAGAAATCTGTAAATATTAATTCTCCTGGCTGTGATCCAGACTGTCCCATTAAATTCTAGTCTGGGATTTTTGTATGCATGGCAGGGATCCAGAGCACAATAATCTCATTCAAAGTTAACAAAAGCAGTGTACATTATTCAGGGGGAAACTGTACATTACATTGCAGCCATCTATAACACTGAGCTGTCAGCCCTGTTACACCTGCAAAACGCTCTAGGAATAGGTGTGCTGATGATGATGAAGGACCAGAAGGAAAGGAAATACTTAACCAGGCATTTTATCCTTAGAACGTCTGCCAACTTAGAACTCCTGTATTTGTGAGATATACATAGGCCCAGAATACTAGCAGGGGTAACAGAAGCTGGAGAGTAGGGGGAAAGTTTCAGGGGAAAATGTTGCTGCTCAAGCAGAGTGTTGGACTGGGACTCAGGAGATCCGGGTTCTAGTCCCTGCTCGGCCATGAAACTCACTGGGTGACTCTGGGCCAGTCACTGACTCTCAGCCTCAACCTCACAGGGTTGTTGTGAGGATAAAATGGAGAGGAGGAGGAGGATTATGTAAGCCGCCTTGGGTTCCTTGAAGGAAAAAAGGCGGGTATAAATATAATTAATAAATAAATAAATACAATGCAAATTACCTCCGCTTGAGAGCACTTTTGCGAAGGAGAAGTGGGTATCAGAGCTAGAAATGAGGCAAGTACATGAAAGGGGAGGGTCGAAATGCAAACTCCACTGAAATAGGATAGCCCCATTTCAAGCAGGATCCATCCCCATGAGGTCTCTCCTGCCCTCCACATCTGTTAGCCACTCTCCCGTCTCCAAGTAGAGGACGGGAATGGCAGAGGCAAAGCAACTTGGGGAAGGGGGAAATGGTGCTTTTCATGTGTTCAGTCTGTCTAACACTCGAAAAGCTGAACTAATTTGGGGGGCAAGTTAGACGTGGCTCTGGCTCACTCATCCTTGGTCAGGGTTTCCTAACCTTGGTTGAAGTATACCGTGCTCTTAATTTCATAGATTTACATTACTTTAATTACTAGTGTGCTCACCAGCAATTTTTCTGGCATTCATTCAGTGAATGAAGGACAACATACCAGGAGAGTCACTTCAAATGAACAAAGAGCTGTTGAAACACATTTACCCTCTGGGGAACAGAGGCACAACTGTACAGTACTTACCCTGCTGACATGCTTAGGAGTTGAATTATCTGCAAGAAAAGGAAGAAAACAATTAGATAATCTTGGAAAGTTCTCGTATGAACTTAGAACAAGATTTTTATTTTTTAAAGTATCTGAGATTTTGCACAATCCTGGCTCACGCTGGCTCAGCTTGTCTGAGCGTGGAAAGCTACGCAGGAGACGCCCCTCCTCTAGTTTCCTGCATTGAGCAGGGGGTTGGACTCGATGGCCTTGTAGGCCCCTTCCAACTCTATGATCTATGAATCCTGTGAATCAACAGTTTAACAAAAATGTTTATTGCACCATATCTTCAGCTGCTTTTTTCATTGCACATCCTTATTATTGGTATAATACTCTTTTCTTTTTAAGTTTTAAGAATGAAAATCCATTCAACAGTTTAAGAAATCTAGTCCACACTAACATCTTGCAGCTTGTGCTAGCAAGAAGTCACAGTGCACATGTCCACTGAAAAAATGCAGGTCCCTTGGAAAAATGTCCATCCCAATGCACCTCAATCCTGCTAAAAGCAGTTTAGAAAGTCTAATCACAAATCTGAATTACAGGTTGCACTCTTCTTCCTAAATGCCCTGATAATCCCTAGTAAAATGTTCACACTGGCTTTGGTGGGAAGGGATAGTGATTTAATCATAAGTGGATCCCATGAAAGCTAGTCTTCATATGATTCTAAGTGATGACACTATACATCCAAACATGGGTGGCTAGCATGTGCCATGTGTAGCACAAATGACACAGGCAAAGGCTTATTGCATGCCTCAACAGGAGCACAGGAGGGCCCACAGGGGCGATCATCCCACAGACGAGGGGTGGGGAACTTGTGGCTAGTGGTGGGGCCGAGCTGGAGTTGGCTGAGGCTCGCTCCAGGCTTGCCCCCCCCCGCAAGCGGCGGCGGTCCGATCCCGCTCTTCAGAGTGGCGCAGAGCGTTGTCCGCGCTGCTCACGCCACCGCCGGAGAAACCCCCCGCCGCCAGACCCCCCCACCCCTGCCGCCAGGACCCACCACCACCTACCTGGTCCTGTGCGCCGCTGCCTCCGCCGCCGCCGCAGCCATTGCTCTGGCACGCTGGACCCCCACCCGCGCTCTGTTTTGGCGGGAGGAACCAGGGCAACAGGGCTTAAACAGCCCTGTTGCCCTGGTTTCCCCAGCCAAAAACAGAGTGCGGGGGGTCCAGCACGACGGAGCAGGGTCCCGTCGCATCACTTCCTCCGCGCCGGAAGTGATTCGATGGGACCCATCGGACAGGGAGGAAGGCTCTCCGCTCGGCAGAGAGCCCAGGTAAAGCCCACGCGCGTGGCTGAGCAGCCCGTCGGACACGAGCAGGCCCAGTTCGGGCCTTGCTCCTGTCTGACGGGCTGCTCGGCTACATCCCTACAAGTTGTGGCCCTCCAGGTGTTCTGGCCTACAACTCCCATCAGCCCTAGCCAGCAGAGCCAATGGTGAGGGATGATAGAATCTGTAGGCCAAAACATCTGGGGGGCTGCAAGTTGCCCATCCCAGTCACTGACACAAACCTATATTCCTGCCTTTCTCAGTCTGTGGTGTTATTACAGAAGAGACTGAAAGAACTGGGCATGTTTAGCCTTCCGAAGAGAAGACTGAGGGGAGTTATGATAGCACTCTTCAAGTACTTGAAGGGTTGTCACACAGAGGAGGGCCAGGATCTCTTCTTGATCATCCCAGATTGCAGGACACGGAATAATGGGCTCACGTTACAGGAACCCAGATTATGCCTAAACAGCAGGAAAAAAATTCCTGTTAGAGCAATACAACAATGGAACCAACTAGCTAGGGAGGTCATGGGCTCTCCCACACTGGAGGCATTCAAGGTGCAGCTGGACAGTCATCTGTCAGGGATGCTTTAACTTGGATTCCTGCATTGAGCAGGGGGTTGGACTCAATGGCCTTAAAGGCCCCTTCCAACTCTACTTTTCTATGATTCTATTATCTGATCCCCAGCTCACTAGACCAGAGGCAAAACCACATAAAGACACTGAGGAGATTGGAGTGGGGTTGCATTTGTATTGCAATGTACACTAAAATGCCACACATAAATTCAAGCAGCTCTATTTCACTTTTTCATCAGATCAAGGTGAGGCAGTGGAAGTACTTAGTAAGTGCCTGGCCATGGTAATAGACTGGATGAAGGCCAATAAACTGAAGCTGAACCTAGACAAGATGGAGATACTACTGGCAGAGTTCGCATGATCAGGGAAGGAAAAGAAGCCACAGTGGCTTCTTTTCGCCACCCCACACATGCTGGTCACAAGAGGCCTTATTTCTATAATTACCTGTGCCGGGCATAGGTTGCAGTGTTGTCTGAACCTGGTGAGGTAAACAGCGTGGGTGGCTTGCAACTACCCTACAATCCATAGCTTGCTCTAGGGTTCCGGGGTGGTTTGGAAGCTACCCCCACAGGTTACCTCACCGGGTTCAGAAGACATGACAACCTGTGTCCAGCGCAGGTAATTATGGAAATGAGGCTGCGTGCAACCAGCATGTGCAGGGCGGGGGAAAGAAGCCACTCCAATTGTGCAAACCCAGTCATTGTTGCTGGATGCCTTGTCTATCTGAGATAATGGTGTTCAACCTGTTCTGGAAGGGGCTGTATTCACCCTAAAGGGCAAGTTCTTAGTGTGTGTGTATGTGGGCAGTGGGTTGTTGACTAATCTTTGTCACTAGAGGCACAAGTCTCTTCAGAGGCATGGAGTACATTTTACCAGCTACAACCTTACCTGAATAGAGATAGTCTGGCTTCAATTATTCATGACCTGGTAACCTCCCACTTAGATTACTGCAATGAGTTGTACATGAGACTGCCTTTGAAAATGGTCTAGAAACCCAAGTTAGTATAAAATATGGAGGCAAGAATACT
Source organism: Shinisaurus crocodilurus (assembly GCA_021292165.1). NCBI lineage: Eukaryota > Metazoa > Chordata > Lepidosauria > Squamata > Shinisauridae > Shinisaurus > Shinisaurus crocodilurus. The sequence goes on along the minus strand of CM037879.1, from coordinate 77,087,810 downwards.
GATTGGAACTGAGTGTTACATGTTTTTTGTTTTCATAATTGTAATATAACTAACTTTTTATAAATTGTAATGTAAGTGTAACTATTGTTAAGAAGAAATTTATGAATGTACGTTTGTAAATTTTGGTTGTTTTCTTCTCTCTTTTTTTTGTTTTTGTTTGCAGGTGGTTTGATGTTTCTGAACAAGGTGGTTTTGAGCCTGGAAGCGACCAGTGAGAGGGGTCCCAAATAAAAGAACTCTGGGGGGGGGGGGGCTCTGGGCCTGGCGGGATCGGTGGGAGAGATCTCAGGGATCTTGAACCCGTGACCTGTGAGAGAGGTCATGATTAGAAGAACTAAGGTGGTTCTGAACCTGAAAAAGGGTCTGTGAGAGGGATCCCAGGTGGTGAAGTGGTTGGTGAAGTTTACTATTAACTTAGAATTTGAAATGCAATTATGGTTCCTTGCAGGAAAAAAGGCGGGGTATAAATATCTATCTATCTATCTATCTATCTATACATATATATATATATAAGAAAGTGTCCTGACTGACTGACTGATTGACTGACTCATCAACGCCCAGCTCAAACCGTTTAATCTAGGAACATGAAATTTTGAAGGAACATTGCTTTTATGACGTACACACCCACTAAGGAAGGATTTTTGGAAATTCCGTCCCTAAGGGGGTGAAAAAAGGGGGCAAAATCACCCCACTCTCATATCTCCTATGGGCAAAACAACAGGGCAGCAGTTATGCAAATCGGCCTCACCTCAGAATTCCTGCAGGAACCAATAGGAGCAGTTATGCAAATAGCCCATACGACACTTAGAATGTTGGTATGAATTCCTGCAGGGGCCAATAGGGCTGGGTATGCAAATCTCCCCTAGGCCATTTAGAATGTTTTCTGAGGGGGTGAAAAGGGAGGGAAACTTTTTACATGACAGGGTGACTGTTGTGTGGGGGGCATCGTTGCATAGCCTCCATCACATTTAGATGGATCTACCCCAAACTTGGCATGGTCACTCTTCATCACCTGTAGACTCTCTGGATTAACCTGATTTTTCTTTAAGATCAGATATTTCTGTCAGAAAAGTTCTCTGCTGCCAGCACCCAGCCTAAACGTTACACTTTCAGTCACACTGTATCTTTTCCATTGTACCAAATCCTAAAATCCACGCGAGCGCAGCCGCAGGCAACAGCTAGTAATAAATAAAATAAATAAATGGTAGATTTTATTGTTAAAATGTTTAGATACAGATAATTGAGTGTTCCATTGAAGTTAAAGTTTCTCCTTTGATAATGAGCTAGAAGGGAGTTAGGGATTTGTATTAACATATATGAGTGGAAATGTTTAATATTGTTTAATTAGAAGAATTAATGTTTATGTTTATGGTTGATATAGAAATATTTGTGAGGTAGATGAATAAGGAGAATGTTTGATAATGGAAAAAAGAAAGTATTTGTGGTTGTTTGTACTGTTGTTGAGAGAATCGGAAGTCCATTTTTTTAGTTTAGTTTTGTTTTCTTTTTTCTTTCTTTCCTTTTTTTTGCTTTCTGTACTTCTGTATTTATATATTTTTTTGTATTTACTGTAGTGTTTATGTCTTTTTTGTTTTTTTGTTGTTAAATAAATAAAAATTGTGGAATCAGTATCGTACCATTTTCACTGGCTCCTAGTTCGTTCCTGGGCCCAATTGAAAGTGCTGGTTTTAACCTATAAAGCCCTTAAAGGCTTGAGGCCACAGTCGCTTTCAGAACCTAGCTTCCCAGAGTTAAGGCAAGAGTCCCAATAAAACCTTTTATTGCAGTAATTCCAGTAATTAGTTATCAGCATTTACAGCAGCAATAAAGACATACAGAAAGAGATTACAGCAAAGTCCCAGGCAAAAGTCATTTCAGGAACATCATTCAGGACAAAGAGGCAATCACCCAGAGTGCAGCACAAAGAATAAGTCCCATTAAGTTCACAGTTCTAAAGAAGGCAGAAAGCTACTGGAAGCTGCACTGGTTTAAATACAGGGGAGTGGCTGCTAAGGATTGCTATTGGACATTCGATCCTGGCAGGGAAACCTGGCCCTCAAGCGGCTGCTGTGCTTCACCAGGTGTTTCTGCACTGCCCTCTTCTGCTGAAGATGCACCAAAGGAGAAACCCCTGAAACACCCTCTCCTCCAGAGACCTCCTCCTGCTGCCCTGTTCCCAGGGATGATGTCTCTGGCTGAGACGCAGGGGCCTCCATCAAGGTCAAGTCTTCCAGCTGTGGAAGACAGGCTGCATCAGTCTCCAGCACCTCACCCCCTCTCTGCTCGCTAAGCAGTGGGAGGCCTGGCAGAACTGAATTCTCAGGCCTCTGGTTTCCCATGGCTGGGCCTGATTCAGCTTCTCCGAGTCAGAATCAGTGCCTGAGGCTATAGCTCCCCCTGGACTGGGACAAGATCCCACAGTAGCTGAAGGTCTCTTCCCATATATTCCTACCTCTGCCCAGAGATCATAATAAGAGGCCCTGCTCCAAGTGCCCTCACATACTTGAGGTACAGAAAGTAGCTACTCATGAGCAGGCCTTCCCAGTGGTAGCCTCCCATCCAAGTTTTGGAATGCCCTCCCCAGGGAGGTCTGCCTGACACCTACTGTGGCATAACCCCACAATTCAGTTCCCTGGTGTATGTCTGCATTAGCATGTTTAGTGTGTCTAGAATGTTGAACCGAGTGGGCGTGGTTTGTGATGTCTTGGAAAGGGTGGGGGGAGGAGTATATAAGGAGTGTTTGAGTGATGTCAGAGTTAGTTAAGAAGTAGAGGGTTGTAGTGTGTTGGGAGTGTTAGAGAGTTAGGTGGGTTATTTGTGTCTTGTCAGGAGTTTTAAGAGGAATCAGTGATTGTATGAGGAGTGAGAGTATTTGGAGTTATAGGGACTTAGGTTAATTATAAAGTGTTTGGTGTAGGCAGGTTTAAAGTTATTTTCTGGGACTAAGATTCTGAGAATTAAAATAAACTTATTTTTATTTTGTTCGCTACCCAAATCCTATGTGTCAGCTTGGTGTTATTAACCTGCTTTACTTCTAACTCTACACCCACACCTTTGTACCCACAGCGTCATAAATTTAAAAATAGATCCTTAATAACCAGAATTAATCTTTTCCCTCATTAGTAGGGGAAAGGTTTCATTTGACCCTCCACTCAGGCTTTTAAGTGTTGATGCTTAGCCTGAGAAGGGTTTATGCGCCTGGTCCTAAAGTGTAAGGGACCGTGTCGGCGCACCTACCCTAATGTCATTTCAGTGCCAGGCAAAAACTTTTTTATTTTTTGCAGATTTTTAAAATAGTTGTATATTCTTGCTGCCTGGTTGCATGTTAAAGTGATTTATCTCTGTGAAACTTCTTACATCTTTTACTGTTAACTGCCTGTTATGTTTTAGCCTCTTCTGGTTTGAAATTGATTGCTGTGCTGCTTTTGATGTTGACTTTATGAATGTATTTGTGTTTAATCTATATTTATGTAAGTCACCCTGAGAAAAATTTGTCATAAGGCAACTAATAAATTGAATAATAAATAAATTTGGGTTGAACATACCTGCCAAAAAGGGTTGTTTACCTGTAAACCGGAAAAGAATTTCAGGGTTGCTTAGATCATTCACCACTGTGTGCTTGTGGTAAATGTGTAGTCTCCACTATCACTCCCTTGCCAACATAATGGCCATTCAATACAATACACATGCCCATATGGAACTCTTCCATAACAAGTTTTGGGTTCATCTTTACTGAGAAAATTAAGGGGTTGCTATAGCTGAATAGCTGATCATAATAACCAATATCTAGTTTCTGCTTTAAAGATTATAGAGAAATCAGCTTCTATATTTGAACATTTTTACAGCTTGCTGTCTATTTCTAAGTGCTCATATAATAGACACCTCTTCTTGAATGATACCAGAGGCTTTGGATTCTTTGTCAATCATCATGTCATTATATCATGCAATACTTATTCCATTTGAACAATCCTAAGATGAAATAAAATGGCTATACTTTTGTCTGCGTGATTTTACACAAAAACTGAAAGTTTCATGCAAAGCCACAGGTGATGCAACAGCACCATGGCTGATAAGCAATCACTGCTTAGATTTATGGGTGTGTTTCTTTTAAAGACATTCATTTTTCCAAAAGACAGTAGCATGGCCATCCATCTCTTCAGTCCACTTTACCACTCCCAATTAGTACTTTGTAACTAAGGCTCTAGGCCAGTTCTGACCACCTTGCAACTGCCGGTCTAGTTGGACCTTCATCACTTCATTTGGGCTCAGTTCTAACATACAATATAGTTTGGTACTATGTGAATGAGGCTGGCAGGACCTTCAGGCTTTCTTCTCCCACTCCCTTCATATACCATGATTCCCTTCCTCCATTTCTGATTTGAGCCAAGTCAGTTTGCCATTTCATCAGAATGCGCAAACTATGGTTTATACTTGTCTTGCATATGAGGATTGCAAACCAGAGTTTGAATTTGGTCTGGAGACTAACAGAAAACCATAGTTTGCTGTATAGGAGGTAAAAGCCAACTATGGTTTGCTGCAAACTAGGAAGGGAAGGAGAGAATAACAACACATGAGAGGAGAAGAACGGGGAGGCTATGATTCTGAGGCCCACTCTATGTTTGTTCATATAGCAACAAAGCATTGTTTGGCATTAAGTCTGAACTGAGTCTTAAAGTCTCTGGACGTGGCTTCAGTAGCACTCATGAGGTTTTCATGCTACTCAAGCTTTCTCCTCTTTTCTGCAGACCTGCCTCAGTTCCTTTCAGGAGTTGCCACTTCCTTGCCTGACACACACTCTACTTCTCTGAACATTAGGACATTTTAGTGACAGTTATACAGGACCAATTGCTTCTGAGTATTGGAGACATACAGCCTTTCTGTAATATCTGTTTATTTACAAATATATAGGTTGAGCAGATGGGAAGCAAAGGCACATGCAGACAGCACCAGTCCCACGCAACAACAGTCTACCAATCTACCATCCTAAAAGCTGCTTCTGTCAGCTAGAAATCTCTTGGCAACCTTCTCCAGCCAAGCTCCAGACTCAAACCTCTTACCTCTTTCTCTGACTAAAACAGCAAAAAATGTTCCTTACAGCCACCACCAGACAAGCTAAGTGTAACATGAATTGCAGTGAACAATACTATCTACCATCAGATACCAAACTATACAGAAACATAGGAAGAGGATCATATTGTGAAACCAAAGAGTGCACTTATAACAAGACACTCACTTTTCAATGCCAAAAAGTGAAAACAACCTTCTGTAGAAGTATATATTAGTTAGTTTGAAACTATACCATCATGTCTAGTATATGTGAAAAGGCAGGACAATTAAGAATGTGAAGGCTTAACTGTATAAAAGAGAAAGGATGCAACCAAAGGCTTTGCCAGACTATCAATTATTGTGCAAAAATACTCAGGGATGAATCAAACTTCACACTAGAGTAGAAGTAGGCGAGCGCAACAGGACTTTCTCCCTCTCTCCTCCCCACTACAGCCCTTCATGCTGCCTGAAAATCTGCTTTGGAGGTTTCCCAGCCCTCTGAAACAGATTTTGAGGGCACGCAGGGGGGAAGGGAAATCCCCACAGTTCTGCTGACGGAACTGATTCCATCACTGGAATAATACAACCATTGGATACAACCCTCAGTTGCTACACATTTGTTCCACTGCATCTAGACATCTTCCATCTAAGATTCCCTTGTTTCAGGGAATCACATTTTTCCAGTAGTTAAACAAGAATGAAATATAAATCTTTCTTCAGCTAATGAGGCCATTGAGATTTGGAGTGCTGTGTGGAATGAGAGTTATTTCAATTTATTTATACAAGATGGGGGCACTGCCCAAAGCAATGCCACCTAATTTCATGAACTATATCTTAGTTAATTATTTGAATTTTCTTTGCCGGATATCTGCTCCCTATCACCAACACTAGAGCATCCACTTCCTTTAAAAAAAAAACACATTTTTAAATATAGAGAACAGCAGCAAAGAGGCTCAAGAAAACCTAAAGATGTACGTAATAGACTCTATGTAAATAAAGTACAATTTGAATTAAAGATATCCACCTTTTAACGAAATACAATTAAATAAATAAACAAACCCACAAAAACAAAATAGCAAACTCCCTTCCCCCACTTGAGATCAACTCATATGAGAATAAAACCTATAAGCCAAAAAGAACATAGGACTAAGGAATAACATTGTCTAAGGAAGGTCAGAAAAAAATATACATAAATTGAAGTGTATTCCTAAGCCTAGAATATATAAAATCCGGAAATTTCATGAACTCCAAAGAGGGGAACCAGATCATTAAGAAATCTGCCAGGCTATTTGGGTGGCTGCTGACTCTCACCTGGTGTGTAAATTTTCCCTGTCACCAAAATGTACTAGACAAATCCTTTCACCAAACTTTAGAATTAAAGCTTCTGCTTTTCTAGTACCTGACATTGACAATCATTATCTTGGCCACCACTAAGATATAAAACCATCCTTCTGCATGGCCTTCTTTGAATAAATATAATAGAATATCCTTAGGACCCCAAAATCATACTCATTGTACTTAACATTTGTTCCCCAACATGTGATGCATTTGGGCAAAACTACGTACCTACCATATGTTGTAGAATGTGTTCTTGTCCCCACATCCCTAAGCTTTGTTTGTAATATGATACAATCTATCTGATACCTATGAGGTAGGATTTTAAAAGATTGCTAGCTGAAATTTGCATTAAAAGAAATCACTGGGCTTACTTTCTAGATTTTGCCTCAGCAGAGTTCTTTAAACAAAATCCACAAAGTTAATTGCGGAGGAGGCAGCAGGTAGAGGAGAAGAAAAGAGTGAGGAAGTCGGGAAGAGCTCTGACCTGGTGGACAACCATCCCTTGAATAGTATGATACAAAAGGTTAATTTAAATTAAAGATTTTAAACATGGTTTTAAAATTCTCCTCAAACTGCCATTTTAAAAAGAGTGAATAAATGATCAAAATGTGCAGAACAAAAGGCATAACTTAGTATGAATTTGCAGAGTGTAAATTATTAGCATAATTTTCAGGTGGGTTTGCACAGAAGCCTGAGCAAGATGCCAAAAAGAACTTGCCTCACTGGTTTCTTGGGCCATTACTCAGCCAGCACTAAGAATGAAAGGGTTCACATCTACTTATAAGAGGGGGTAAACTGCCTCTCTGTCTTCTGCCTTAATCAAGACACATACAAAACTTTGGGGGGGGGGATGTTAAGAAACTTCCTTGTACCTTCTCTAGCAACACTCCACACCTCTGCGTACCACCATGTGTGAGTGCAACTCTACACACACACACACACACACGCACACACATTATGAAGTTTAGAATGGTAGTGCTTGATGGGCTGGGGTAATACTGAGGGGGGGTTTCAAGTTACTGAGAACTGGTGTTTCGCAGATCAGCTGAACTCTATGGATTTAGCTCAGTAACATAAGAACAAAATGTAACCGTCTCTGGGTTTGTTTTCCCTATACTGTAAAAAACTTTGGAAAGATTTCATATTGAATGTAAACTTTTGCTTTTGCTTTGCATTTGCCTTTTGTCAGCTAATACACTGTTCTGGCTGTTGTCTCCTTTTTGTGTTGATGTTTTTAGCTGCAGGTGTTGACATTTCTTTTATACAAAAAACAAAAACAAAATAAAAACAATAATCCTGCACATATACAAAAAAACAATAAAAGTAAATCTCTGTGAATTTATCTGCTTCTAGTGTTAAGCTGCCACAGAATACAAAATATATTGTCTTACTGGCTCACTTTCTTGTTTCTATGTTCCTAAGTACATTGAAAACAAACAGACTTTTGCTGAACTTTGTAGTGCAATGCTTAACATCTGCAGAGAAGTCAAGACAGATCAGTTCTCTCTTTTCAGACCAGCTGACAAGGGAAACAAAAGAAAATACCCCTCGGGAATCATCTGCTAACGTCAGTACGGGTAAGGGGATCATTAGCAGTAGGAATGATAGGTTACCACATGGGAGAGAGCAGTGATCCAATTTACGTCAAGGGAACTATTTCATTCTCTCCAATGGAACCCTACTGTAACTACAACATACGTACATTTGTACCAGAGACGTATGCTATTTATTATACTCTAGGGATAGAAAATATTACACTAAGAAAATGTTTGAGTGTCCTCTGGACAAACATGAGCACTGGAAAAATGACAAGAACATACATTCCTTTCTCATTTCAGGATATCTGAACTGATCTGTCTGGAATCATATTCTACCTTCTAATACGGTTCAAATTACATGTGATAGTGACAGACAATTGTTTAAATCTGAGGTGTGCCCCAATAATGCATAAAGCAAAGGGTCAGGAATCTGATTTTTCGAGCAAAAGGAGTAGTTGGGTGCAATTCTCAACATCTGCAGAGAGTGCTAGGTCCTCTCTCTGCCCATAGTTTAGCACCCTGCAGTGTGTCAACACAGGCCCTTTTCTCCTCAGCCAAGCTCAAAAAACAGTCCAGCTGGGAGAAAAAGTGCTTGAGGGAAGAGGCTGTGGGGAGGTAAGCAGCAGGTGCAGGAAGAGTTCAGCTCCTTTCATCCACGCATCCCTTTTGCGCTAAGCCTGCAGCAAACATTCTGCAGACAGGCTGCACAAACAATACACGGTTTTTAAAGGCTTTGGGGAAATGACTAATTAGGCTACCATGGTAAAGTAACATTTGCCCACAGTTGATTTGAGTAGCTTGGCATTTACTTGTTAAATTCCAGGAATCTGATGTTGTGTAAAAATGTACCATGGTAGAATATTGCAATCATCAAAAAAGCTTTCAAAAGCAAAAAAGCAAAATATCAAGTGGACAAGTTACCTACCACAAAAAATAAAAATTAAAAAACTTTTATTAATTCTTGTGACAGCTTCATTTTACCTACATAACCAAGAGTGAGAACAGAAGCAATGTATCTAGGGGGAAAGTATGTAACTCTAAAATGCTTTTCCCTTCACCCATTCCTCAGTAGCCTCCCCATGTCTTCTCCCCAAATTAGTGTGAAACTTCCAGCCACATTGATAAAGTAATTTTGACACAATCCCTTGGTGTTAATGTTATACAGCAGCCACTTCTCCAACTAGAAATGGAGAGTCTTTTATGTACTATAATATGAAAGGGCAACTGGATTTAAAATATTTGGGAGCTAGGAGGCTACATATGGACCACCAAGATTTTCTGGGGGAAAGTACAACTGCTTTCTTCCCCTTCTTCCCCTCCTTCTTCCCCTCCTTCTTCCCCTCCTTCTTCCCCTTCTTCTTCTTCTTCTTCTTCTTCTTGCTGTGCCTGCTTTGCCTCTGCCTGCTACTCTGCGCAACTCACTCTTTATATTATCAGTGTGGCTAGCTCAGCATTCTCAGTTATGAATCCCCTCAAGGGATCATCTGAGGCTGCTTCATTACATGGGTTTGCTTTAGGACAATAGAAGCATGCATAGCTCCACCTAAAGAAATCATAATGGAGGAAAAGAGTCTGTTTCATGCAGGCAGATGAATCACCTCTGAAGGTCTAAAAAAGGGTTTTGGTTTTTAAAAACTGTTTGTATTAAAGCTCTTGCATCAACCTTTAAGAGCAAATATGTCAGTAACATGAACACTGACATTCACAGTTACAAGCAAGTTACAAGTGCAGAGCTAACACTTGACTGTAATGAATAAAACACTAAGGAACAGAATGTTTTATGGTATCCTGATATTATTTTGTTTCCAAAGGGTGCTTCCAGACAGACAGCTCCTAGCACTACAAATCAAAAGACAGTGACTGGGTTCGCATGACACAACAATCCATTGTGGGTGACAAACCACGGCAGGTTGTCATGTCGTGTGAACCTGGACCATTTCCTGCAGGGTGGCTTGTTTGTGCGCAACAAGCCACCCATGGTATTTTGACTGGGACATATGCATTCATGCCTGAATATGTCCCTGTCAAAAAACCATGGGGAGCCATGTCAAAAAAAGCCTTTTAAAAGGAACCGGAGTTTTTGACAGCTGTCAAAGCTCTGTGCCACTGTAAAAGGGATGGCTCAGACTTTTCCACCTTCCCGAGCACCTAGAATGTAGAATCTCGGGAAAGGGTGGAAAAATGAGAGGACCCTGAAAGAAGTCAGGTCCATAAAAAGAAACCTTGAGGATCTTGCCATGAACGGGGTGATCTAGTGACCACCCCATTTTCGCAAGCAAAGATCATTCACAGCTTTGGTTTCCCTTGACAGGTCGCTTGTTGACAGCTGTTAAGACAAACCAAAGTGAAAAATAAAGCTCTTGCCAGCTTCTCTGGTCAATGCCCAAGAGGGGTGCCTGCTGCACTTTGACAACAGACACCCCCCAGGACATTGCCCAGGCGAGACATACCAGGGATGTTGAAGAGTCCTTGGTTTCGAGTCATGAGTCGAGTCATGAGTCTTTGGACCCGAGTCTCGAGTCCGAGTCCTTGGTCCAAAATGGTGACTCACGAGTCAAGAGTCATGAGTCACTCCCAAAGCTGACTCCACAAGTCCCTATTAAAATCAATGGGGGGTTTTCCCAGCAAAATAAGGCTATTTCAGATGTGTGGCTTAAATAAATTCTAGGCACGTGTGCCTTTTTATTTCAAAACTCTGCAACTGATTTTGGCAAGAACAGACAAGGCAGACAAACCCAAAATAACCAGACAGGCAGAGGAGGCAGGGAACCCCAAAGCAGGCAGGCAGAGGCAGCCAAACCCAAAATGTCTGAAAGGTTGCATTTTAGGAAAATGATTTTAAAAAAATAAACTTGATGTACTTCCTAAAACCTATCCATGTTGCATTTGAGGAACACGATTTTGGAACACAAGTCCTTGGTCTCAAGTCCCGAGTCGAGTCTCGAGTCCCATTAAAAATATTGGGACTCGAGTCTGACTCAAGTCAGAGGGGGGGACTCAGTCCGACTCACGAGTCGAGTTCTGGAGTCCGAGTCCCCATCCCCGAGACATACCATTTCAGACCTGTGAAAGTGCGCAAGTCCAACTATTTTTTTTTAAAAAAACACCAAAAAATTTGCACACATTTGGGGTGCAAATATTTTTTTTTTTAAAAAGGGATGATGAACTAGTGACAACTCCTCCAATGTGCTGCTTGGGCACTTCGAAGGAGCTGTCACTAGCTGTTAAATCAGAGGGCAGAAAGAAAAGGGTTAAGGGGTGAAAAACTGTGGCGAGTGCAAAAGGGCTTGTGATCATGGCGGGGAGGGCAGACAAGACGGATTCAGCTGTGGGGTCCCCTGGGATACCCGCGGGAGGACTGAGAGGGAAGGAGCAGGGGGACAACTCACAGTGAGCCCCATCATCTGTCAGTCGCACCGTGGTTTATTTCATGAACAAGCCACCTGCGTAGCTTATTCGCAGGGTGGGTTGTCATGATGTGCAAACTTGCCCATTGAGCAGCTGTTCCATCTTTTCCTTCTTAATGGATTTTCTGTGGAAAGAAAAAAGATGGAAGAAGCAATGGGAAAACATGCGAGGATTACAAGTGGAAGACAACATCATATGGATCCCCTGTAAAATTATCTGAATGAAGCAAGGCAACTGCATGATAAAAACCTCACCTGGAAGCACCCAAATTCTCCTGCAATGTACTTAGTACATAGTATTTATTTATTAGCAATATTTGTATACCGCTTCTCATTTGAAACAAATCCCAAAGGAATTTACAAAAGAATGAACACAAACAAAACAGACAAACAAAACTATGCACACACATATATGCACACAAAATAATATCATGAGGCTGGTACAAAGATAGCTCATGGCTGTGGGAAAGCCAAAGTAAACATATACCTTTTCAATAAATGTGTAAAACACATCAGCACTGAGGCCTGATGTACCTCAGAGGTGAGATCATTCAACAGGGAGGGTGACACTGCAGAGAAGGCCCATCTCCATATCACTGCCAAACGGAAATCCATAGGCTGTGACACAGACAACAGGGCCTCCCTTGAAGATTGTAGTAGCCTAAGAAATTAGTATAGGTGAGACTTTCCTTGAGGTAACCTGGTCCTCAAAATTATGGTTTATAAATTATTTATTTATAATAATTATTATTATTTACATTTATTAATCGCCCATCTGGCCGGCAACCGGCCACCCTGGGCGATGTACATAGGCTAAAAACAACAGATTTAAATGATAACTACTAACAATTGCTACTCCAGGGCAATGTGGCATACTAATAAAATAATTTTTCCAAGATACGACGAATGTAAGCACAGAAAAACAGTTTCTTACCCTAATAGCCTATATCAGCCGTGGGGAACCTGTGGCCCACCAGATGTTGAATAAGAACTCCCATCACTGGCCATGCTGGCTGGGGCTGATGGGAGTCCAGTCTCAAGGGCCACAGGTTCTCCAGCCCTGGCCTACATGCAGCATCAAAGAATTATAAAGGTGCTTTCATACAAGGCTTTTAACACACCAGAGCCCTGCCTCATTCACATAATTTTATGAGGGGGTCCAGATGTCATTGTCTTCCACTCATAGCCCTCCCATGTTTTCCCACTGCATCTTCCAAATTTTTCTTAGTGCAGAAAACCTGTTAAGTAAGAAATTATGGGAAAGCCGCATAACGCCTTCTGATTGTTAGTGCTAGGTCCCCTCCATCTGGAAGCAACCTAAAGGTAGTTACGTAATAATAGAGGGAGATTATTAATAGCCTAGCACATCACTTTCTTCACAACAGCAGGGGCCTAGATTTACAGCACTTAACTATATAAAATGCAGGCATGTAACTATTCAGTTCAAAATTCTGGTTAGATATCTAAAGTGGAAAATTAATATACACAAGCACTGAGCCAAATTTTAATTTCAGTTCCACGGTTACACCTACACCAGCCTGTAGCCTCTAGCATTGCTAGAACAAAATCAGTGCATATGAAGTGGACCCAATGTAACTGGGTGCAGATCCAGTACATGGTGACTTCCCACAAGGCTCAATAGGGTGTGAGTAATTTGCATGTGCAAGGAGAAAGAGGAGTCTGGACGGATATATAGAAGGTGTATATGGACCTTCTGTTCCTTGCAATGCACTCTTGTGCTCCCTGAACATAGGGGGAGAGGAGGGGATAAACAAGGCTCTATAAATCCTTGTGGGATTCCGCCACCAGCCCAGTATTAATGGATGGGTAAAAACAAATAACTAGCCCCATTCCAATTACAAGCAATGTGAATAGAAAGGAAAATTTGAACTTACTGTAAATTTCAATTCTCAGGGGTTCCCGAGTGGGGTAGTCTTTACTTGTGGGAAATACCTCCTCTTGGTTCGCAAACTGGATTTCCAGCACCAATGACACCAGTGGGAGGGGCTTCCCCTCAGCTCCCAGGCCAAGCCCAGAGCTTAGAAGAAAGTCCCTTATGCCTAACAAGTGAAACTATATATAAAAAAATGTAAGACAAAACATTCAGAATATAACTGTTTTATATATAAAACAGTGCACATCAAAGAAAAGGAAGCATTAGGAAATGCCACTGGACTTGGATGTTGATAAACGCAGACATCCAAAAAGAACAATCTAGAGGCCACTGGCTCATGTTTCTGCAGCTGACTGCAAGATGCTCTCTTCTCTCAATTTTTTTTTTTTTTAATATGGGTGGAAAGACTGCTCCACTCTGGAATTCCTGAGAACAGAAATGTATGGTAAGTTCAAATTCCCTTTCTCCAGTGGTTCTGGGTGGAGCAGTCTTTACTTTTCAACTGTAGAAAAGGCATTCATCCCCTGGGTGGAATTATATTCTTCCATGTACTAGACACAACCTTTTGGAAGACACGTCGACCAAAGGCTGCATCAGAGGAAGCAAATGTATCAATGCAATAGTGCCTAGTGAATCAATGGACAGAGCTTCAGATTGCTGCCCTACACACTAATTAAACTGAAAGACAAGTCCTATAAGCTGTGGAAGTAGCAAACTTCTCAAGCAATGAACTGCAATGGCCTTCAGTCTGGTCTGGGAGCTAAAAGGAAGCCCAAAAGTAGAGACTGGCCCACTCAGGAACCACTGGAGAAACTGAATGTTTTTGACTCATTAAATATAATGCAAGCAAATTGCAGTCTTAAACAAATTACAATTATCTAGTGGACTGGTGTAGGTATTGCAGGCTGAATTTCAACACCTTATTTAATTAAAACATAATGTTTATTAACCAGCATATTAAAAGAACAAAACTTCATTTGGGAGACCAGAAGGCCTGTAAAGGCAGTCACAACACTGGTCAATTTTCATGGGACACCTATTGTTCCATTTCTTCTAGCTTATCCACTTTCCCAGTCAGTGAACTTCTGAGCAATCCATAGCTCAGACAGTTATGTCTGAGTTTGTGTGTCTCCATCCTCTCCTTTCCAAGATGTTCTTTTAAATGCAAAACAAACACCGCTATCTGTAAAAAGTGTACTCACATCCTGTGCCATCACTAGTGCCACACATACTGATTTGCCACCACATTGGAGGAATGGAGTCTTGGTCTGTTTCCCAATAGCTTGGAGGGAGTTTTACTTTTTTAAAGGAGGCATAACTGATGAGAGATCATTTGTCCTCACTTGACCTGATGCATGTCTACAGCTTGTACTTATTTAGGCCTAACTCCTGGGAGATCAACACCTTGGTAGTAGCTTGCCCTGAGGGGATAGGAGAAGAAGCAGACACAATTGGGTAAGCTACCACCATCTACCTCCCATCTAGGCCCCTCCTTCCTTCAACTGCCACCAGCAGGGCATCTGAGGAAACATCTTGCCCTGATGGGAGAAGAAAGAAATGAAGCTTGAACTGAAAAAGAGAGAAACTGCAGAAGAGAAGAAAGAAAAGAGAAACAGGCCAGCACAGAAGGACAATAGATGCAGTGCAAAAGTTCAATTGGTATATTCCCATCCATCTGGGCAACTGAATCAAGTATCACCATTGTGCTTTTCTTTCCCCCTCCTCCCTCCCAATTCCTTTCCTTGAGCCTCATGTCTTTTTAGACTGTAAGCCTGAGGACAGAGACTGTCTAATTATTAATTCTTTGTAAGCCACTTGGGAGACTTTTGACTGAAGAGCAGGATTAAAATGCTTTGAATGAATGAATACATAAATAAATACATAAATAAATAAATAAATATCAGCACTTGATCTCACATTTAGCCTCATGCAAGTTACTTATTAAAGTGATTCTTCTACAGTTAAAAGGTGGTAAAACCACCATGGCCAGTTACGTCCTCCAAGAAAAATGAGGTCTGAGTGTTGATACGAACATATGCTGGAATGTCTGTTTACAGTCGGGATGTGGGAGGAATCCGATAGGGGGGTGAAAATCCAACAGATTTTCTTGACTTGGCCCCACAGATTCTGTTCCGTCAACCCTGCGCTGGCACCAACTCAAAATGACATGAGTCAAGCCAGCACGCAGACTTCTATTTTTAAAACGGACCATGATTTGCATGATTTCTTTTGTAAACTGGGAAAATTTGCACAAAATTCAGGCCTCCACTCCACAAATTTGCACAAATTGTCTAAATTTGCATAAATTGTGGAGCGGAGGCCCAAATTTTGCAGAAATCTGAAATTAACTGACAGAAAATTCAAGGTGGCCAAGGTGGAATGTGTGCAATGAAAAGGGAGGAGGATGCTTTTATACTTCTGATGTTAAATACTACAACAAGAACAACAACGACATGACTCTAAGGAGTCAGCCCAAATTTGCGTAATTTGCGCAAATTTGTGTAAACTGCACTACAGATATGCAGTTTTTGGCTCCAAATTTGCAGATATTTTGAGCAATTTAGTGGAAGCTGAAACAAACATTCCAACTCAGCCTGCTTTTGGCCATTGGGTTGGAAATGTGTCGAAAGTCCATTGAGCTCAAAGGGAACGAGTTTTCCAGTGTCACACATCCCTAGTTTACAGTGTAAATTAATAACGACTGGAGCTCTTTAAAAAAAAGTATAATAGATTTACATTTAAGTTACAAATTAAAAGTTGAAATCAGTTGTTACTGTTGTGTTTAAATGCTATCTCATGTGCTGCAGGAATATATGATAATCATTATTCTGATGCCAGGAATGGGCAACCAGCTATGAAGCAATGTGACATCTGAAGGATCATCTGTGTAATTTATATGTATGTTTAGAACTATTACCACAAGCAGCAAAAAATACATGGGGGCGGGGGCGGGCTATAAGAGATTATTTACTAAGATTTTTCAGGGTTAATTACATGGCTTGTCACTCTAGCCATTGGGCATCTCTAGCCCACTGGGCCTGTTCACACCTCACGACAGCCTACCATGGGTTAATTTACCCATGAGGACTGTTGCATAGTGCTGGGCGCCCAGGGGTGTCAATTTTGCATGGCACCCACAGGCACCCGGCTTGCCATGACTTGTTGTGTCATGCGAACCCAGGTGGCAGGGGTTGTTTGAGGGTAAGGCAACCCTCAAGTAACCCTAAAACAAGCCATGGTCATTTGAGAGTTGTCTTACCATCAAAGAACCCCTGGCTCCTGGGTTTACACCACATGACAAGCCACGACAAGCTGGGCACCTGCAAGCACCATGCAAAAATGGTGCCTATGGACGCTTGGGCACAATGCAACAGCCCCCCCCCCCCCGTAAATTAAGCCATGGTAGGCTGTTGTGTTGTGCGAACCAGGTCATTATGTGTAGAAATGATAATATGGAGAAATACCATTCCAAAACCAGCCCAATCATTAACAGAACTATGTTCAGAGCTCCTAAAACTTATTAAGATCTTACCATCCTCTGTGTTGTGTTTCCTTCTCAGCCATTTTTCCACTGTTTCAGCACTTACACTTTCTGACACAAATTCATCCAGTACCTGGGGGTGAAGAGAAAGATAGGCCTTCACTTTTTCATCTGTCAAACCTGCAAAAGAGAACATCACGGTTTATATTATTGCTATTTTAATAAAAAATGTTATGGAGATGATTTTTAAAAAAAACCCAATCAGAAATGGGCTCTGTTGTGTCAGGAACATCACAGAGTTATCAGGCCTAAATGCTTTGCAATAATTAATTCAAAAATGGTAAATAGAAAGGTGTAATGGAGGCATGAAGTCTACAAGTAAGAAATTCTATGAAAGACCACTCAAGGATTTTTATGAAATAAATGCACAAGCAGGATGCTAAGGTAAGCAAACTGGTTCTGAACCTGTGATAAACACTGGTGTCATTAGGGCTGGACCCCAGGATGCTGGTCCAGGACTCTGCAGCCTGGATGGCCCCCAAATGGCAGTGCTGGCTGCTGAATGGTGTGTGTGTGTTATTTTGTTTTACTTTAAGAGGCCAAGTATGCCCCATCCACCATCTTCATTCATTCCCCAGGGGGCTTCTGGAGCCATGTGAGTCCAGAATCCTCTGGGGAAATAAGATGGCAGGCACACCTGGGGCTTCACACTGCAGCAGCATGCCTGACCTCTGTTTCAAGAAACAACAATAACAAAACATACATACACACACAGTATTTCACGGCGAGTGCTGGTGCCACGCTGCTATTTTGGGGACCTGCCTCCGGGCCACCATCCGCTCCCAATGCTGCTGCCCAGGTATTGTGGGGGGAGAAAGGGAAAGGGAACAAACAGGTGCCCTTTCCTTCATTTTTTCCAAGCTTTACACAGAGTGTCAGTTGTGCTGGAACTTTGTTGCCCAGCATAGCCTACAATCTCTCCAGAAAGTGTGGAGGAGGAGAGGTGGGAGAATGAGGAGCGAGCAACTTGGGTGGTGGGAGAGAAAGCAGGCGATGACAAAGCAGCCAGGATGGTGTCATTCCCCCCTCCCCACCTGAGGGCATTTGGCCCCGGCCCCCTCAAGCCTGGCAGCACCACATTACCCACTTCCCTACTTACTACCTCATCTATACAGTTAGGGATGAAGAGAAGGCAGAAAAAGAAGAAGAAAAGGAATCAGGGTGGTCTATATGCTTCTCAAAGGCAGCCATTCTTTGGGCTGCGGTCTAAACTACAGAATGGGAAAAAAGGAGCAAGCAGAGAGGACAGGAATTTGGAAGGAAGGTAGATGTTGCAGAATTTGGAGAGGCCAGATGGGAAAGGAACATCACCTTGCCAAGTAAGGGAGTGGGATACTTAGATCATACTGTGGATCACCTCCTTTAAATGGCTGCTTCAAATGAGGCAAGAGAATGATCATACCCACCCACCTTGGTAAGAAAGCAGGAGAGATTGCATAGTGTATTCTTCAGTGCGAAAGTGATTTTTCATGAGGGGTGGTTTATCTTTCAGTAGGAGTTTGGCTCCCCTCTTAAAACTGCAATTCATATGCCAAAAATTGAACCCCATCAACATTCAGTGAAACACATACTTTACAGATAAGTTCTGAGTGACATGTTCCTTTGGCTCACATGTTTCTTTTATTCTTTAAGCCATCTAACAAATTTGTACTAAGGAAAGTTTCTTGCCCACACCGAATAGCAAGACGTGCCAGGATCTCTCTATATGTCTACATCTTATACAGCATGAAATTAAAGACTGTCACTTT
Source organism: Shinisaurus crocodilurus (assembly GCA_021292165.1). NCBI lineage: Eukaryota > Metazoa > Chordata > Lepidosauria > Squamata > Shinisauridae > Shinisaurus > Shinisaurus crocodilurus. The sequence continues at coordinate 77,069,298 of CM037879.1, read as the reverse complement.
AAGGACAGCAGCAAACAACAGCAGTGTTATGAGAGTGCTTATGTAATCAAATAACCAAATAAACCGGAAGCGACTGACGTAACAGAATTTTAAACAGAAAATGTTTATATATGACAGAATTTCATAATTTATGATAGTGCCTCTCTTACCCTTGCTTAAATCCCATTGATGACCATGGATTTGTTTATGCATAATATTTCAGGATGACAGCCAGTGAGATTAAATCAAGTGTTATCTTCAAAACACAAGGCAGAAATACAGCAGCATGCATTTCAAAACTGCAGTTCTGAGTTCTCTCATAACTTTATGAGCTTTAATATGCAAGGTTTCCCTGATGTTCCAAGTCTTTCATTGCAAAAATCCACTTCCTATCTTCGAGAGTAATACGATACAAATATTTTTCAAGGGTGTATCGGAAACAAGAGAAGCAAATTGCCTAGAGGGAGTAAGTTACATGTTTTCACAAATAGAAAACACACTGAATACAAAAGTACTTTAGAAGTTAATTAGTTCTGCTGGGGACAGAACTAACTACAATAACTCCTTAACTACTGGTTCTCACTGAGAAAGCATGGCTGACAAACATTTGTTTCAGCAATCATCATCATCATCATCATCATCATCCATCGCTTCTATATAATGCTTCTAAAGTACACAAAATACTTCATATGCATTAGTAATCCTTATAACTTTGTAAGGTAGTCCAGTCTTATTATGGGGGGGGGGGGGATTGAGAGATAGCATCTTGCCCAAGGCTACCTACCTAGTGTGCTGTGGTGTGACATTAGGAACTTCACTGGTCACAGTCTTAGCCACTACACTACACACCACACCAGCCCTAAACATTACCAAGAGAGATAATGCAAATAAGTATACCACTATTTTATAGAACTTCAGCTTATCAGAGCATGATTTTTTACCTTGATTTTGTGCAAACAGTGCAAGCAGCAAGGAATGCCATTGCTTGCTGAATGTAAAGAGAAAGTCACGAAAAGCACATCTTTCAGCTTTTGGTCTTCTAATAGGGCTTGGGTTATCAAATAATATCCAGTTTTAAAAGGGATAATTGGCAAATACTTTACACAAATAGCTGAGATTCAAAAAAGCTCATTTATATGCATGCAGGGGATTGCACATTCTCACATTCACAGAGCAGCAACCCTCAAACAGCATGCTCACAAGATGTCCTGCATTCCTGAAAGTACCTCCCTGATTTGTATGAAAGGACAGCCTGAAAACCAAGGACTGAGTCACAAACCAACTTCTGACACAGGACAAGGAGCTGATGCTGTCAAAGAAAAAAGTGAGATAGGGATGGCAGGGATGTACAAGGCTCTGTAGGTTCACAAATAAAATGAGCTATTTGAATCTCAGCTATCATTCATGTGCAGTATTTATCAATTATTCCTTCAATCCATGGGGGTAAACTATTCACAGCACCTCTTAGCAGCTTAGCAGTAAAAAGAAATATGTGCCAATTGGTCAGTATTAGCAGAAGTCATGGGTAGGGCTGGGTGAAGCCAACACTTTTTTAAAAAATCAGTAGCAAGATGACCTTAGGAAAAGCTGAATTCTGCAGCCTGTACCATGCAAAATGAACTAACCTGTACAATTTTTCTGCCTCTGCTAAGTCACAGGGAGCAACAAAGCACTGAAGCCCCATTCCATGAACAGCAGAAACCTAGTATTCATTAATTACTTGGCTTCTGAGATTTCGCCAAACATTGCCATCACACTTTAAAGCAAGTTTTCACTGCTATTAAGATCTACAAACACACTTTTAAAAAACTGGTAGTTTTAGCTGGATCTATATACATTTGATTAAATGTGTGGGCTGCTGCACCAAAAGACAACCATTAAAATTTAATTCTCCCCTCACATTCTATAACATCTAGAATAATTTTTACCTTGATTGCTGTAGACTAGACTGTATGCCCTAATTTTTTTTTCATCCATTCTCATCCAATTTGATAGAAAAGAAATTGCTTTCCAAAAAACATTCAAAGAAGAAAATTATTTTGAATACAATTTCATGGATGGGTTTCAGGGGTTTTGTGATGGGATTTGGGGTTTTGTGCTTTCTTTACACACATGAAGTGGCTGAAGAGTGTGTGTGAGTGCCCTTTTATTTACAATCATCTCTCTGGCAGCTGGCAGCCTCCTCAGCTTCCCACACTTCAATTAAAACCCAGGGGAAGATGTCATAAGGTAACTCCTCTCCCACAGGGCTTTTTCAGATCAGGAAGCGCAGGCAGCCAGGAAGCCTGAAGAGTGATGGAGAGGTGTGTAATAGAAATAAAACACAAACACAGCACCCCTTGGCCACCCCACAATATTAAGGTAACTCAAAAATACCATCAAAAAACATTCAAAAGGAATTCTAAAGTGCCCTGATAATGCAGCAGAAAAACAAAAGCCTCATTCATTGGGGAAGAAAACTTTTTAAAAATTGGAAGACAGATTTTGGCACAGTACTAGTAAAAATCCCATGAGATGTCAATATGGTTTTTAAAAATGCTCCACTTTGAGATGACTGATCCCAGAGATCAGACTTGTCCTGCCATAACCTAGGAGTAGGAGATTTCTTCCCAGCGAATTCCTCTTTTACCAAGCGGAAGAGGAACTCTTTCCCACCATTATGCCTTCCTAAGCACTTGATAAAGATGGATATTAGTATTTCCAGGAATGTCTATTTCTTTCCTATCTTGTTATCACATTAAGTGCTTACCATTATTTTCTTAAAGCAAATCTGATTTTGCACAACCTTGTGGAAGATGGGAGATGCTGCTTACCAGGATGATAGACAGATTGGCCCTGTCTCTGTGATCTATATAGAAAGGGTGAGTCACAGAATACCTTCCTGACTCTTATCAAAACAAGAATCCACAGATAAGAAATTACCTTTTTGTATTAACTTTTGAAGGCATTCAAGGCATGTATGTACACTGCTTAATCTGGATTAGATGTTAATCTCATTAAATGAATCCCTTCTTTGTTCAAAACATCAGAATTCAAAATCACTGACATAGTAATTTTGTAATACCTTTCCAAGTCAGACTGTTTTGTCATAACTCATTTAAGTATAGAATAATGTACTGCTGCAAAGACCCCCAAACATGTGAAACCTAACACTACTGTTTTGCCAAAAATGGCATCTGCCAACCACTAATAACCAGAACTGTGTTTTGGCAGAAACCAATTAAAAGTATAATTTTCAGTCACCAAAAATATAATGGATTTTTTAAAAATCTAGTCAGCATCCAGTTTTTGGTTGGTTGGTTGTCCTGTCAGGAAGCCTTCATTGCCTTATTCAACTGCCAGTGTGGCAGTTAGGTACATGGCTGAGCATACTTCAGGCTTGCATGATCTCCTTTCATTTTTTATTTTATTTTAAACTAGAGTCCTGAGGTGTACCCACCAGAGTAAGGTGCAAAATAGTGGATCAGGTGGACAGACACAAGCTAAGCACATACTCAGCCCAAGAATTTGTGATTAATACCAGAAGCTCCCAAGTCCTTTCACACAAAAATCCACTCCTGATTTTCCCCTAAGTGTTCTTTTCAGCAACCTAATTTAGGAGGGAAAGCTTTTTAGATGTTGCTATTGTTAGACAATTGGGTGTGCAAAACCCTTGTCAATCTACTGCAAATCACACAGTAGAAGATCCTGATCTACCTTCTGCCTGGTGTACTGGAAATACTTTGATGAGGTTATTTAGTGAATGTGAGTGACAGCCTTCCATCTCTGAGAAGCTTTTGCTGGATCCAACCCATTGTATTTAAATGTAAAATGCATCAAATGTAATAAAATGTATTGTAGACTGTGTGAAAAGTCAGAAATATTACCTAAAACACAAAACCGTCCCTCACATTCAATAAATAACCTCATCAAAGTATTTCCTAACCAGCTGTGGAGGAGGAAATAGAATCCTGGGAAAAACATGTATCTTCCTTAATTTCAGTTGACAGGTTAATTTGGTTTGCTCCACGTTCAGACTCTTCTCACTGCAGTTTCAGATTTGAAGAACTCTTTTCTCCCTGTATGTGTCTGCTGGTAGTTCAACTTCGCAATATTTATGATGGAGCCATTGCAACCGACTGCTCTAGCCATGGCTTTGGTTTGCCACAGTCCACTATGACAATGCAATCCTTTACAGTCATGCCTTGAATTGAGAGCATAATTCGTTCTGGAAATGTGCTTGGAATCCAAAACACTCTTATATCAAAATGAAATCCCCCCCAAAAAATTTGTACATAGATTTTTAATTTAAGCCGTACTACAGTACTTGTATTGCAAGACGTCGCTTGTATATCAAGTAAAAAAAAATTAAATAAATATTTAAAAATTTGCTTGTCTTGCAAAACGCACTCAAACCAAGTTACAGTAATACCTTGGATTGCAAGTAACTTGGTTTGAGAGCGTTTTGCAAGACAAGCAAATTTTTAAATATTTATTTATTACTTGATATACAAGCGACTGATGGCGCGTGAGTGACAGCAGAGCCACGTGTGTGCGAGATGGGAGATTAAAAATCCTGTTCGTGTGTAGAGGCCCATTTATCCACACACAGAAATCCAGATCTTTCTCCCCCTCTCTCTGCGCAGCGTGCAGCGTTTCGGTTGCAATCAGCCAGCCAGCTTTCCAGCATGTAATCCGACTCCAGCAGCCAGCTCCCCCGTTTTCAGATAGCAAGGAAAAAACTCTGTAACTCCACAGGTCTATTCTACCTGTTTATTTACTTAGCAAAGTAATATTCTACAGAGTATACATTTCCTAGTTACAGTCCATGTGCAGAGTACAATGCATAGCAAGCATTTATTCCAGTGGAGCAAGTTGAGCTTTACCCCACCTCAGCAAAGACGCTACATTGTTGCATAAGTCCAGCAAGCAATAGTCAGAAGAAAAGAGTGAAGAGAGAGAACAGTCCTGCTCCTCTCTAAAATGGCTTCAGACAGAAAAACAAGTCAGTACGTCACCAGAACATCTAAACCATGTGACTAGCTCATACTGTTTCCCAAGCCTAGCTTTCCCATGAAAAATAACAAGGGAAAGTAAGAAGACACAACATTCTTGTTTACCGCCATTCTGTTCCTTCCATATTGTAAACAATGTGCTCCAGCTTGTGAATGTGATACATATCACAACAGCGACGTCTTGCAATACAAGTACTGTAGTACGGCTTAAATTAAAAATTTCTTTACAAACTGTTTTGGAGGGATTTCGTTTTGATATAAGAGTGTTTTGGATTACAAGCACGTTTCCAGACGAATTATGCTCTCAATCCAAGGCATGACTGTACTTGCAATCCAAGGTACTACTGTACTAAGTTTTTTTTCCTGCCTGCAACTTGTTTGTGGAAGAGAAAAATGGGGGAACTGTAAGGAAAAGGACACCATTTTACAGTCTGTATGAGCTCAGCAAGTGAAGCAGTACCACGTCAGATAAATAAGAGAAAACATTCTAATTTGAAACAGATTCAAAACTATATTTGGGATGTGAGAAGTCAGAATGGATGAATTGTAGTTGCTGATAATTTTCAAAAATTCTTTGGGTGGGAAATACTGTACTAAAGACCAGTAAAGGGTTCCTTCAAAAGTTTTTGTTGGCAAATATTTGGACTCAAGTAATTGTGTGAAACATTTTATTTTAGGTATCCTCCCCCTTCCTTCTGTAACAACAGACAAATAGAGCAGGCTAATAGATGCAGCTAATGTGTAAATCTGATGGTGCTATTAAATGTAGTGAAATAGAAGACGGCATGATATTTTTGTTGGAGTTGTGCTGAAGGAAATCCATAGTCCTCTTGAGTTGAAGCAGAGAATAACCTCCAAGAATAGCTGAAGTCTGCTGCTCCAAACCCATGCAGAGTTAACACACTTAAGGCTGCACTTTATCATTTAGGCCACAGATTACATATAATCACAGTAATCACAGACAAAATGTTGTTTGGAAGGGTTAGATATTATCATCTACCAGATCAAACATTTTCTTGGGAAGAAGTATCAAGCTTCTTTCTAATCTTATCTCTTAATGAAAGGTTTCTCTTATACTCCTGTTCTTTACTGTACTTTTTAATTTTCCTTTCAAAATAGTGGAAATGGAAAGACTGGAAGCAGGTAAAACGTAATCTAATAAACAGGGAAAGGATTACATGACAATTGTGAAATAGTTTTTTGTTTTTGGGGCAATAGATAAGATCCATATCAAGGCAGGATGATGATGATGATGATGATGATGATGATGATGATGATGATGATGATGATGACGACGACGACTATACGCAGGTCACTTTCAGGACTAAGTAAATTTATCTGGCTTTTGAAATTATGATGGAAATCATGGCATAACAACAACCAAGCCCATCTGCTGCTACTTTTGGGGCATCCAGGGCATCTCCTCCCAGGCTGGAGAAAGGGTTCGCTATGGATGGACTGGGTCAATGTCCTCTGAGCATCCCCTGCATACTTGAACCGTTGCTCATTGATCAATTGCTTCTCAGCTGCTCACCACTGACATGCAGCCCTTGACAGTTTACCTGCAAGGGAATGCAGCCCTCAAGAGAGAAATGGTTGCCCAGCCCTGCAGTAACAGGCTCCTTCCATCCACAGAAGGTTTTTGATCCAGCAGAGCTTTTCCGCTGCCTGAATGGGGGCGGATGAAATGTTCAGATTCCCCCCTCCTTCTGCAGTCCCCATGTCCCCAGTAAATCTAATCCAGAGATAGGGAACCTCCAGAACAGTGGAGGAGGTGGCATTGGGAGCTGCAGAGGGAAAGGGAAGGGGTAAAAATCACCTTCCACCAACCAACAATCCCTGTTTACACCAGCAGGAGTGTTCTGAACAGAATATAAAATTACTACTGATACTAATAGCATGCCTACATTATAAATTACCTGAAGGTAGAAGTTGTACATTAGAAGCTAGGCCAATTTGGGCCTAACCAGAACCGCCTGTATGCTCCTCAGAGAAAAGATTGAACACAATGCAAATAACCTTGAAAACCAAAATGACACCTTGAACTAATTCATATCCAGCTGCTCTCTCTTTTGATCAGGGCATTCCTATCTAAAAGCAAAACAAGCCAGAAGTCTAGACACAAACACCAGTTTAATAACCACTTTTCTTTTCATATTGCAACAATTTTAAAAGCATGTTACACAAATGGAGACCCATTCATCCCATCCACTACGGCCAACAGACACAATTCCTACATTCAGACTTCAAGATGATCACTACTATACTAGTGCTGGTGTCAGCACTGGGCAGGGTCTGAAGACCATTGAGGGGCCCACCATCAATCTCTGCCACCAGATTTCTGCTAGTGTGCATACATGGGCTGTGGTCCTCCATGCATGCTACAGCAGCAATCTTTGGTGCAATCTCTCCTTTCCATCTCATTCCAGGGAAGTTGTCAAGGTTGTGCACCACTGCCCAGAGACAGAAGACTGAATGTGGGCTAACAGATTGAAACTGAATCCAGAGGAAACAGAAGCACTTTTGTTCAGTAGAGCTGACCTGGGAATTGGAGTTCAACCTGTGTTAGATTGGGTAGCACTCCCACAGAAAGCACAGTCTTGCATCTTGGGGGGGGGGGGGTTCTGGACACAGCCTTGGATGCTCAGGTCTCAGCAGTGGCCAGGAGTGCCTTTGCCCAGCTGAGGCTGGTTTTCCAAATACGCCCATTCCTGGAGACTGTAGATCTGGTCAGAGTGACACATACCTCTGTTACATCACATCTGGATTATTGCAATATGCTCTACATTGGGCTGCCTTTGAAGAGTATTCAGAACAGCAATTCGTCCAGAATGTAGCAGCCCGATTGTTAATAGGGCTGCATAGAGAGAGTATGTGACTGCCTTGTTGGAACAGCTGCACAGGCTTCCAATTTGCTTCTGAGTACAATTAAAAGAGCTGGCGATGACTTGGCCCTGAACGGTTTACAACCAGGATATCTGAAGGACTGCTTTCTCCTGTACGAACCTGCCTGCCTATTGAGATAATCTTCAGAGGCCCTCTCGTATATCCTAACAAACCCTGAGATACATCTAGTTGGGACTAGGAAAGGGGCCTTTTTGGTGGTTGTACCTAGGCTCTGGAACTCCTTTCCAAGATAGGCCCATCTCAGTTCTTCACTAACAACCTTCCAGAAGTTGGTGAAGACCTTACTTTTACGAAGGCTGTTGCGTTGTGCCTTTCTGCCTCTGTTTTTGTGTGTTGTGTTATGATAAATTACGTTATAAATTGGAGGGATGTTTTTAATTCTTAAATTGTTTACTTGTGAGCTGCCAACAGCTGTTTGGCGATAAGGTGGAATATTAAAGCTTATAAAAAAATAATAAACAATGAATATCTACAGGTGTAGGATTTCATAAATATAAGAGAAAGAAACTGATCTATGACTCAGATGCACAACTTTTTACCTTGCTCCAAGGAATGACTCTGACCTTGCATGTAAGCCACACATATGTCATTTTCTGTTGGGTTAATTCTATAAATGTACAGCAAGGTGGCTTTTAATTTGTGGTGGAATGGTAGGATTTTCTTTGCATTTCTGTGGTATCCTGATGCACCCATTGCTCAGGGCCCATTTACTGTGCAGTGCACATGTATGCAGTGCACATCACACATCTGATGATCACATATATTTAACCACATGTACATGTGGCAGGAAGCCACAGGACTTTCTGCCACATGTACATGCAACAAAATAGATACAAGTGTGTTCATTACACATGACTATGTACATGGGATACATATAATTTTCTACATGGAAGTGATATCTATATCAGAAATGTGTCATGTGTGAAGCAGTCTTAAGACAACTGTTTTGACTGAACTGGAATTGTATAAACATCAAAAGATCTGTGGGCTTCAAAAACTTTTCACTGAATTTTTATTTGCATATGCTACTTTTATACTCAGTTTGATCACCTTTGTCTTTGCCTATCAAACACCACCTCCTCCCCTCTTTCCCAATTTATTTGAAGATTAGGGTTTCCTATTTTGTTTCTTTCTCACATGTCTGTGATTCCCAGGATTTCTCATATGTACAGGCTAACTCCCAGAGTTACTGCTCTGTCCTCTATCAACTCCATCTTTAAGACTCATTCTCAGAAGGGGTTTTCTTGATATCTATGGAAAACTGAGTGACAGAGAGCCAGTGTGGTGTAGTGGTTAGAGTGTTGGACTGGGACTCAGGAGATCCGGGTTCTAGTTCTCATTCAGCCATGAAGCTGGGTGACTTTGGGCCAGTCACGGACTCTCAGCCTAACCTACCTCACAGGGTTGTTGTGAGGGTAAAATGGAGGAGGAGCAGCATGTTTGCTGCCTTGGGTTCCTTGCAAGAGGAAAAAAGAAGGATATAAATGTAATAATAAAAATTAACACCCTCTCCATTGATTGGTAGATTTACAGTTCTATAGCACCTAACAGGAGTCATGTCAATTTCTTATCCTGCGACTATCACATATTTGGCACTTAAAGATACTACTACTTTTAAAATAAATGCTGCCTTAAATAAAGTCAGAAACACACCAATAACATTCTTTGTGGAGTGGCCACAACTAAATGGTTGGGGTTTGCACATGGAAAACCCCAGATTCAATCCCCAGCAACTCCAGTTAAGAAGATCATAGATAGTAAGGTGGAGAAACAGCTCTTCCTGAAACCCTGGAGAGCTGCCAAAACTGCCACCAGTGAGAGACAGTAATACTGAGCTAGTGCTCAGACTCAACATAATGCAGCTTGATATGTTCACACTGGACGCAGTATCCAATGGTAGGTTTATTCATTCTTAAATTACTTCCTTTCTGTAGTGCTTATGCTCTTCCTTAAGTGGTCTTAAAACTACACACTACAATGTAGGAACTTCAGATGTTATGAATACAAGTCTACTTTCATGCCAGGAAACAGAGGCATATCTTTTCTCACATCATTTCATCTATTAGCTTCCTAAAGCAGCATGAATCTTCAGTGTATTTGACCTCATTTTGCAGCTAACAGCTCTCTTGCACTGAGTAGCCACCTACCAATCCTCCCTCCTAATTTTGCTTTTTTCCATCCGTGCATAGTAATGGAAGATAATAGTCACTAATTTAGCCAGAAGTATCCAGGAATGTTCTTCTTACTTCTCAAAGCAAGTGTCATGTACATTATAACCTAATGGGTTTCTTTTTTCTTTATTAAGCTATAATTCACTGTCCCAGATAAGGACTTTGCAATTGCAATGATAAAGAATTCGTGAAAAGTATCACTCATTTAAACATAATTCATTGACTGGGTTCACACAACACAATAAGCCATGATGGCTTATAAGCCATGTTTGTTTCAGAGTGGCTTGTCGTTTGTCTGAACCCAGCCAGTGGCTTGTGTATGGTTAACAAACCATGCTGCTGGGATCAGACAACACAACCAGCCACTCTGAAGCAAACAGGGCTTATGAGCCACCATGGCTTATTGTGTTGTGGGAACCCAACAATTACCTACCTGTTTTACTATTTCAATTTCACATAAGAATCTTGGAAGAGCTGTCTGGGGGTCTGGGGAAGATTGGGGGAATTTCCAGAAGCCACAGGAGAGTTGCTACCTTAAAAACAGACTAATGCATCACTACTTAAATTTTTTTAAAGGATGTGAAGTTACTTCTTAAGGTTTGTAAATTTATAAAATTATCCTATTTATAAGACACAGTTATAGGATACATCACAACAAAATAAATAGTTTGATGAATGCAATAAAAATGCAAGAAAGGGCAACCAAAATGATAAAGGGGCTGGAGTAACTCCCCTATGAGAAAAGATTGCAACCTTTGGGGCTTTTTAGCCCCAAGTAAGAGGAGACATGACAGAAGTGTATAAAATTATGCATGGTGTGGAGAAAGTGGATAGGGAGTTGTAATTTTCTCTCTCTCTCATACTAGAACCCAAGGTCATCCAAAAAAGCTGAATGGTGAGAGATTTGGGACAGACAGAAAGAAGTAGTTGTTCTTCACATGGCACATAGTTAAAACTATGGAATTTGCTACTACAAGATGTAGTGATGGCTGTCAACTTGGACAACTTTAAAAGGGGATTCAAAAATTCATGGAGGATAAGGCTATCAATAGCTACTATATTACCTATAGTATTGCTATATATTACATCCAGTATCAGAGGCAGTGTGCCTCTCAATGCCAGTTGCAGAACATGAATGGGAGGGTGCTATTGTACTCATGTCTTGTTTGTGAACTTCCTATAGGCATCTGGTTGGCCACTGTGAAAACAGAATGTTGGACTAGGCAGGCTTTTGGTCTGATCCAGCATGCCACTTCTGTTAAATTAGCACAAATATAAGGCATATATTCATAGTATAGCAATATTCCATCTTTATTATATTTTTAAGTGTTTATGGTACTCTGCTTACTCAAAAAACTGCCTAAAAGAACATACTTAAGCTATGCCAGTGCAACGGAGTGCACATTTGCTATTCAGCTGCAAGTAACCCCCACTGCACTGTCATCTTCACACAACATATAATCTTCAGTGCCACAAGTTGTGATGGTGACTAGCTTAGAATGCTTTAAAAGTAAATTAATGGGGATAGGTTTATCAACAGTTGTTAGCCATGGTAGCTAAATGGAACCTCCCAATCCAGAGGCAGTGTAGCACTGCATGACAGGTGGTGTGAACAAAGAAGCACTGTTGCCTTCATAGCCTGATTGTGAATTTCCCAGGGGGATCTGGCTGGCTAGTGTTGAAAACAGAACACTGGACTGCATGGACCCCTTGGTCTGAGCCAACAGGGTTGTTTTTATTCTTGTTGGGTGAAATCAATGTTGTATGAGTGAAAGGCAAGCTTGCACAAGGAATCTTTCTCTTCCTCCCTCTTGCAGCCCCCTATATCCACCCCCAAAAAAGTCTCTCCAGGGGTTGCAGGGACCTACTGAACATTGTGGGCTATGCAGGGCTGTATAAGAGGGGGGCAAACACCCAAAATTGGGCAAAGGAATTCTGCACTGCTCACACAACTTTCCCAATTTTGGTGATCCCCCACTGTAGTCCCATAAGATGCAGCCCACAATGTCTGGTAGGTTCCCCCAACCCCTGGAGAGGTCCCTAGAGACAGCAGGAAGGATAAAAGGTAGGGGAAATTTGCTGTAAATTCTGTTCACACAACACTGGATTTCACCCATAGTCCTGACTTTAGAATGACTGTAAAACAATGTTGATGAATCTCCCCGTCTGACGAGTTAATAAAAAATATTCTCATGCCACTGAGAACTATTTGTTACTGATTAGGGTAATCAACAAATGGAATCGGGTGTTGACTCTGAAAAACACATAGTAAACATAACCAAACAACTTATTTAGGCAAAACTGACCTGTATAATAATACACAGGCACAATATAGCTAAAATTTAATTATTCTGAATCACACTGATTTCAGGTGGAGAATTAAGCACAGATGGTCCAGAATGTTTAGGCAAAGAACAAAGGCAAGATAGTGAACATGTGTTAATTTATTGCAATGCACAGTAACAACTAATAGTAAGATGATGAGTGTCAAAATTGCTAAAATAAATTGAAGTACAGATTAAGAATATTACTATTTTTTTTCTTAACAGAATTAAATTGAGTAAATATAGTATTTGGGTGTGTTTTTTATTTCAATAAAGAAAAAAACAGATATCAAAACACAATTGAATGTCTTAAACATCAACTTACAACTACCAAAATAGAAATGCAATACAAATTGTTATAGAACAAGCAAGAACTCAGTGTAGACAACAAGAATAGGCCAGCAAAGGAAATGCTAAGGTACTTGACCAGTTCAAAAACCTATTTACAAACTATAAACTATGGAATGTTTTGAGATTATATATGATTATAAGAAATCACTGTACATTTAGTGGAGTCTCTCTCTTTTCCGGCATAATACATGGGCTTGGCCTCAAGTTCCACTTAATGAGTCGAACTTTGTTCATGGGATGCTATCAGCTGGCAGAAGAGGGAGGGAGACAATTTTCACCTATTCCCTCTCCCCTCTGAAGCCCACTATGCTCCCTCAAAATCTACTCTGGAGAGTTAGGGGACCCTCCAGAACAGAATGGGAGATGGTGCTGGAGGATACAGGGAGGAGGAATTGGCAAAAATCACCTTTCTCCGCTGCCTCCTGCTCTCACCAGTGGAAGCCTTTGCTAAATCAGAGTCCCTTTCATGAACAGAAGGATCCCAGGATCCAAGTTATGGATCCAACTCAAGGGTCCAAGTTATGCATATTTCATAAGACAACCCTCAAAACTTATTAAGAGTTTTCTTCGGGTATTCAGAATTTTGCTGAATCTTTCTATTTTACAAAGATAGCATGTTGCATTCAATATCTGATTCTAATAGCACAATGAAATAAGTATCACACATGATGAATTAAACACTTTTCTAGTGGGCATTTATTCTTGCCAAGCAATTTAGAAATAATACTAAATAGTTTGAACAGACAGGACTCTGGCTCTGAGTCAAGGAAAGCAATAAGATGTTTAAAAAATACCTCAACAGAGCTGCCTTTTTCAGACAAAGAGCCTTTCTTCCCCTCTGGCACACAAGTTTGGGAAGAAAGCCAAGGTGCTACTTATCAGCTGTTTGACATCAGGGGAGGACTGCGTGCGTCATTAGGCCCAGTGGGGACTCCTGGCTTATGGCAATGGACCATGTGGTTCTTATCAGTTTGTAAAGTCTGGCACTTCAACCATTACAGTGTGAAAAGGGAGGGGCAAAGAGGAAGGTGGTTTAAATGAAAGTAAGATTTGAAGGCTTCCCAGGCTATAGCAGACTAATGTGTGGCGGTGCATAGCACTGGAGATAATCACCCCGTCTTTAATTTAAACTCGCTTCACCTCCACCCACCCATCTAGAAATTTCATGAGGACAATGGTGTTCAAAGCAGAGGAGGAGAACTATTTCCAGAAGTAATTGTTCATAAAGAAATAGGAGTATATAGCCCTGGGATAAGTGTTGAATAGAAGATGGGCTGGTAAGTAAGGATATGAATTGTCTTAATATGCACCTACATTGTGAATACTCTGCATGAAAGTTTATCAAGCATGACCCCAAAGCCAGCATCATGTTTTATCTGTTTTTTTCCTCTGCAACAGATAGATTGTTTAGTGGAATGGTTACATGAAGTGTTTTATTACTGTTTCTGATATAAAGACCAGATATAATTACAACCATGAAACAACTCATACACAGCAAGGAGCATAAGGATCATTCCCTCTCCAAATGCCTAACAAGGCTCCAAGCAACATCTAGAAGACATGCTGACAGGCAACACTGGCTCACAAATATAGAACAGAGCCTTTTGCAATCTCAATAACATGCTACAAAGGTTACTTCCTGAAAGGTTTTTCCTACACCTTGCTTTTAAAAAAAAGTTGTTACAGATAGATGGACAAACAAAAAGCCCCTGAGAAATGTTGCTGATTATTGGAATTCTTTTAGCTGCAATTAAATTTCTCCAGATATTTCACCCGATAAATTCCTCAAAAAAGTTTTGCTTTAGACAGAAGAATTTGGTGACAACAAGTAAATTGTGCAGACCCTCTGCACACCAAGTAATTTCACTGATTTTAATTGGAATAAATTAAACCCATTTAAATTCCTACAAACTTGTTTTATTTGAACAAGTTTCTACACATTTGACAAGAAGTTTACTAGGTTTTTCTCCCTACTTGTTGCCGAATGGGATGCAACTTCATCCCTGCAGCAATGCCACACAATTTTTAACCTAATTGACATAATTCCTAATCCCTGCATCTCTTTGTCTGAACACTCAACTAGAAATTACTAGGCTAAAATTGCCTGTCGTGGAATTTCACTTTTAAAAAATCTAGTTTCATCTTTGAAAACCTACTCTTGAAGAAACATTCTGAGGAATTCAGAAGTTCACACTTGCAACATTTTGAACAATCACTGCTCCAATAAGAGAAACCACTTCCCCCCCCATTACAAAAATTATTAATTATTACTTGCCATTCCTTGATTTCCTTCTCTGTTAAACTCATTAGTATCATTCTGAATTAAAAATATATATCTTTGGGGAAATCTTCATTTTAATCTTCTCCATAACCAACACATATAAGACAGAAGATCCTTCCTATCTCCCAAACCTCTGTGTATATCGGAGAGTGTGGAGGGGGAGATTGGTGATGCCCACAAATAACGGCTGGCTAGTAAGTAAGTCAAATCTTGTGGACCAAGTCTTGTCTTTTAAATAAAATAGAGTTCATTTGGCATAAAGGTATCTAGCCTATTGCACCATAAACAGTATAATATTTCAAACAGCAGTCTCTAAACTCCATTAACTTCATTCGTGAAACTTTTATACTGCTAGTAACTATGTCCCAGTGATTCACAAGGCGTCAGCGGCTAGTCGAATTTGATAGTACTGCCCTAGATGGACCAAAATTCTGTCTCAGATGTAAGGCACCTTCATATGTTCACATTTACCATAGATTTCATAAATCATAGAGTTGGAAGGAGCCTACAAGGCTATCAAGTCCAACCCCCTGCTCAATGCAGGAAACTAGAGGAGGGGTCTCCCATCCAAGTAATAACCAGGCCTGACCCTGCTTAGCTTTCCGCGCTCAGACAAGCTGAGCCAGCGTGAGCCACAGGCCTGTAGATTGCACCAATGTGCAGTGGTGTAGAGCAGCCTTTGTATTTAACAGAGAAAATAATGTTCACCATGGTGACTGCATAATAACTGCTTTTCAGGAGTGCTATCCTATCTACACATTTAATAAGAATATTCATACATTGCTAAAGGTTGTAATTTCCTTTACAATGTATGTGTAAGAAATTGTGAAAATGCAGAATTCTGCTCTCAAAACAAGTTTCCTTTTAAATTTAGCACAACACAGCACGCTTGTCAGAGATGAGACTACCCCACGTGTCCCCCCTGCACCCTGCAGGGAAGGGACAGCTTTGGTAGCAGCTACAAATTCTGGATGGCTACCAAGAACAGCCAATATCTGTGAACGCTACAATTAATAATGCTTCTGACTCACCACAGAGTACCTGTGCAACTGAAACTGCTAAGAAAATCTCAAGAGACTTCTCCCTAGCAAAAGTGACATTCAGGGCCAAAGCAGACAGGGTGTTAATGGTATGAAGAGCAGGTTGTTTTCCTGTAACAGTTCTTCAAGTGGTCATCTGTGTACCCACCTCCTTCAGAACGTTCTAGAGTTGAGCAGAATTTTCGCAGGAGCCCGCCTTAGCTCACTGCTGTGCATGCTCAAAGGGCGCAACTCCTGCTATTCCTGCTCAGTTCCCAGTCCACCACCACAGAAGCATTAAGAACGTTCTGTTTGTGGAGATCTTTCAGGTGTTTGCAAGTTTGCTGAACTAGATACAGATATATTCTTTTATTTCCCCTTTCTTTCTGTCTTTTCAGATTTTGTATCTTTTTTCTCTCAGTGTATCTTGGATGGCCGTCACACCTTGGGGCACTTAGAGCCTCCCAAGGTGCTCTTCAAGAAATGTGTTAGTTGTGGAGGAAAAATCCCTCCTCAGATTGTAATTTCAATTGTTTGCTCTAGGAGAGGGGCAATTTGTGAATACTTGTACCCATTGCCACACCTTTACAAAGCAAGCCTGAAGGAACAGATTTTCCCATCTTCACGTCCTCCTTTGGGAATAGGCACTAAAATCCAATCAGGTGCCAGTTTCGAAGCGCTAATAGATCTAGCATGGTTTCCAAATGCTCAAGTAACTTTCTTGATGTACAGTGTCTTCCAGCAGCTACAGCTAATGTATCAACTACAACCCTTCCTGGACAGAAATAAGTTTGCCAGTGTTCCATGTTCTGATAACCTACAGACTAGACTTCTCTAATATGTTGTACATGGGGCTGCCTGTGAAGACTGTTCAGAAACTTCAGAAGACTGGTGCTAAATTGCTGACTGGGATTAGCTATGGAGACCATACAAGAGGGACCGGCGACAAAACGTTGTACTGTGGAGTGCTCCTGTTCAGTGTTCCAACCAACCACCCATGACTTCTTTCAGGTTACTGCATTCTCTCCTGGTTTCCTGCCCCCCCTCCCCCCGCCCCTACACTGCAACAGATACTCAGCATTCCGTGGCCACTGCACATGCTCAGTCCTCACTGGGCTGCTTCTTTGCGTGGGGGTGGGGGTGACTCCTTAGTTTTTTTCCCCTCCTAAATATTTTTTCTACTTGTGAAAATTTTGGGGTTCCCCAAAGCCTCCTTGTCCTTTATCCCTGGCGTGAGTCCTATTGTCACCTTCCCTTTCCCAATCACTTTCCTTTACTAAACTCACTCAGCAGTGGGGAGGGCTTGCAGCGGGCTTCCATTAACCCCTAGATGCTGCGCAAGCATATGTAGTAGTGTCCAGAGATCCCTGGCAGCCACGGATGCTACCATGCATGTTCCAGTTCCCAGGGTTCCTCATGGCCCTATTTGGGACTACATTCCCCATGGTTCCTGCCAGACCTGGCCACTGCTGTGCATATTTCTGGCAGTGTCTAGGGCCTAACAGGCCCTTGCTACCACCACACAAGTTTGGAGTGGGAGAGAATCAAACAAGCCCATGTTAAGCTTGGTATAGACTCTGAAATGGTCTGGACCCAACGCAGGCTTGCAGCAAGTGAGTATTCTTAAATGTTCATTTTGAGCCCCCACCTCTTTTCCAAATCCCACCTACCACAATTCAAAACATAAAAATAATATTCATTGTTTGAAATCTTTTTGGATTCAGAGTATATGTATATGACAGCCAGTGTGGCGTAGTGGTGAGAGTGTTGGACTGGGACTCGGGAGATCCAGGTTCTAGTCCCTGCTCAGACATGAAATTCACTGGATGACTTTGGGCCAGTCACTGACTCTCAGCCTAACCTACCTCACAGGGTTGTTGTGAGGATAAAATAGAGAGGAGGAGGATTGTGTAAGCCGCCTTGGGTTCCTTGCAGGAAGAAAGACGGGGTATAAATATAATAAATAAATAAATAAATACCTATCATAACTCAGCAGCTGAGTTTGCTATTAGTATATATAATAATGATCCTGCCAGCTCTCAAACAGTTTCACTGGCTGCTAGTCCATTTCCAGACACACTTCTAAGTTCTGGTTCTCACCTTTAAAGCCATAAACAACTTGGGATCTGGGTATCTGAAGGACTGCCTGCCTTCATCCTCATGAACCTGTTCAATTCATCATTGGCAGTCACACAAGCTCATATGGAGAAAGATGGCCCTTGTGGAATGAGGAACCCATGCCATATAAGACTTTAAAGGTTAAAACCAACACCTTGATTTGGACTTGGAAGCAAATTGGTAACCAATGCAACTGGAACAGAACAGGCTGATTATAGTTGTGCCTTGAAGCAACCTGTTAGAAGACACAGCAGCTTTCTGTACCAGCTGAAGCTTCTGAATCATCTTCAAGGATGGCGCCACCTAAAGTACGTTGCAGCCAGTAATCAAGCCTAGAGATTACAAAAGCATGGATCAGAATACATTCCGGTTTGTCCAGAAAATGGGAAAGCCGTCTAATGAATTGAAGATGGAAAAAAGCATTTCTGGCAACAGCTCCAGCCTGTTTCTCAAGAAGTATTTCCAGATGCAAGAGTATCCTTATGCTCAACCTGATCAGAGAGGATTACATTAGGACATCCCAACAATCACAGGAAGGTTGGTCCCCTCGAAACAATATCAACCAAATTAAATAGCTGCTTTTAATCTGCAGCTTTCTTTGTTTTTGCTGGCTTTTACTTGTTTTTATTGCTTTGTTGCATTTATTTATTTATGACTGTATTTATCAATGTTATTTTATGATTTCGTAGCCTATGCTGATGAGCAATATGTAACTCAGCAACAGCAACAACAGGACAACAAATAATGCAAGCGGTTTGTTGTACTCCAAATACATTGATCATACTGGCTGGAATCCAAAGAACCATGCAACTAGTTCTCCACTTGCAGGGGGCTTTGGCCCTGTCTCTTAAAGAGAGGCCTCCCATGCCACATCTCAAACTGAGGAGACCAGTAAAAATACCACTAGGAATGTCCAATCCTATCTATATAAACAGGGTAGTAATCACATGTGAACGGCTTTGAATAAAGGTTCTGTTCAACAACATCACTTATGCCAGCCAACTTAAGTCTCATCGTTCATGCTCTACTGCCACCACCACCAGCCATTCCAGCAGGCTGAGTGGAGGGAGATGAGAGGGAGCGCAGGGCCATTCCACCAGCCCTGCTAAAAGGCCGCCCTCCTGAAGGCTCCTCCTCCCTCAACTGCCACCACCACCAGCCATTCCAGCAGGCTGTGCAGAGGGAGAAGAGAGGGAGTGCAGGGCCATTCCACCAGCCCTGCCAGGAGTATTAATCAAGTATTTTCCCCCTTCTTCCCTCCCCATTCCCTTTTCCTTGTGTGTCGTGTCTTTTTAGATTGTAAGCCTGCGGGCAGGGACTGTCTTGTCTTCTTAATTGCTGTAAACTGCCCAGAGAGCTTCAGCTATTGGGCGGTATAAAAATGAAACAAACAAATAAATAACTATTAGAGTGTCAGACTAGGACCAAGGAGAAACAAATTCAAATCCCTAGTCATCATCTCTCAGCCTAGTTTGTTTCACAGGGTTGTTGTGAGGATAAAAATGGAGTGAGGGGGTAAAACATGTATACTGCCTTTAGCTCCTTGAGGGAACTGCAATAAATAAAATAAATACATATATTAGTATAACTTATATTATTTCAATAAGCAGCTCACTCCACTTGCACCGAGACATTCAAGTATTTGTTTGGAAATTGCTTACCCAATCTTCTCTCTGCCACACCAACTGAATGTGCAAGTTTAGTTCTGAGGCTGCTTCTACTGCCTGATGTTAAGGGGTCTGGCATGATTTTGTTCTTAATGGAGTCATCCATGTTCTCATAATAAGCACCCTGAACAGTAATAATACTGGCAGGACTACAAAGGTTTAGTAGAGTACAAGACATCTAACATATACATGCTACCTCAAAACTGTACCCAGAAATGGTTTGGTCTAAAAGAAGTTATTTCCTCACTGCATCAAGTTATGACCAACAGACCCGCCTGCCTTCAACTGAAAAACTGACTCTTCTTAGAACTTTCACCCCTCGATCTTTATGACATCACTTCAAATACAATCAGACACATTTCACCTTCTCTCAACACCAGAACATTTTAAAGGAATCTAGCAAGTTTTTTAGACTGCATTACCCACTCCTGCAAAATTTCCACAACCAAAAGAATAGAACTGTTATTATAAATCCCTACAGTGAGTCTCCCCCACCGCATTTTTTAAAAAACCCTAAAGAAATTATCTGTGAAGGACTGCCAACCGGTCCGATCTTCAAGACGAGAGATCAAAGGTGCAAAACTGCTAGCCTTAGTTCTGCCATCTTGACACTGATTCTTTCAGGGCCTTGCCCTTGGTCTATACACTGGATTTAGCACTGAACCACAGAGGAACCACACACACCGTGTGGGGTAAAACCAGGAAAGTTTATTTAAGCTAAACAGATTACAATAAAAGGTGGGGAATGAGGGAAGGGGGGAAAAGTGGAGAGCCTCCAGCTGGGATTACACTTGTTTACACGTGTGTGGTGCAGGAGACTCTGACGCTTAGAGTCTTCAGAGGGGGATTGCTTTTCTTCACACTATCAAATACTGAAATATCTGCATTAAAAATTAAAAGCTATACCTCCTGACTGTAGCTTCTCCCAAGCTGGGCAGCATGGCCACAGGTCCAAGGACTTCTGCATGGGTCCAAGGAGGTGGAAGGCAACCTGTCATAGAATCATAGAAAAGTAGAGTTGGAAGGGGCCTATAAGGCCATCAAGTCCAGCAATGCAGGAATCAGTCAAAGCATCTCTGACAGATGGCTGTCCAGCTGCACCTTGAATGCCTCCAGAGTGGGAGAGCCCACCACCTCCCCAGGAAGCTGGTTCCATTGTCTTATTGCTCTAACAGTCAGGAAATTTTTCCTGATGTTCAGGTGGAATCTGGGTTCCTGTAACTTGAGCCCATTATTCCGTGTCCTGCAAACTGGGATGATCGAGAAGAGATCCTGGCCCTCCTGTGTGTGACAACCCTTCAAGTACTGGAAGAGTGCGATCATATCTCCCCTCAGTCTCCTCTTCTGAGGCTAAACATGCCCAGTTCTTTCAGTCTCTCCTCATAGGGCCCTTTTTCCAGTCCCTTTATCATCCTTGTTGCCCTCCTCTGAACCCTCTCCAGTTTGTCTACATCCTTCTTAAAGTGTGGTGCCCAGAATTGGACGCAGTACTCAAGATGAGGCCTAACCAGTGCTGAGTAAAGGGGAATTATCACTTCATGCAATTTGGAAGCTATACTTCTATTAATGCAGCCCAAAATAGCATTTGCCTGCTTTGCAGCCACATCACATTGCTGGCTCATATTCAGTTTGTGATCTACAACAATTCCAAGATCCTTCTCACTTGTAGTATTGTTGAGCCAAGTGTCCCCCATTCTGTAACTCTGCATTTGGTTTCCTTTCCCTAGGTGCAGCACTTGGCATTTATCCCTATTAAATTTCATTCTGTTGTTTTTGGCCCAGCGCTCCAGCCTATCGAGATCGCTTTGAATTTTGTTTCTGTCTTCCAGAGTATTAGCTGCTCTACCCAACTTTGTGTCATCTGCAAACTTGATAAGCATTCCCTGCACCTCCTCATTTAAGTCATTGATAAAAATGTTGAAGAGCACTGGGCCCAGGACAGACTACAAGAAATATGGCTATAAATGCAGCCTATCCATGGCAAAGTGGTTATGTAATGGCTCTTGAGTGGGAGATAGCTTCACAGTCCTCTGTATTGATCTGTTGCTCCTATAGCATCTATTGAATGCCATTAACCACAAGCAGGGCTGTGGAGTCGGTAGATAAATGTTCCGACTCCGACTCCTCAGTTTTTTGTACTTCCGACTCCGACTCCCCGACTCCGACTCCTCTGTATTAATTTGTGCATGTATTTTATACATTCCTTGAAGGAAAGAAAGGCAACATACATGTCATTACCACAGGACTACTGGCTGGGAAGCCAACAGTCTACTGTATTGAACAGTTTAAGCAAAAGACAAACACAATGAAAACAACAAAGTTTTATTAATTTTTTATATTAATTTAATTAATCAAGTGGCTGGATAGTAGCAGCAGGCATAAACATCAAGAACAGGAACTTTACCAGTTCAAAAATACAAACCACATTATTTGGTTGTTTTAGAACAAAAACAAAGCTTATCTATATGAACCAAAAACAAAATCTGTAAAACCTAGAAATGGTTTATATTAATCTTGAAATGTAGTTATAGGCTTAGCAAATGCAAATCAATTCAATGTAGAGTCCTAAGGAAGAGAATTGCCTCTGCCAGATCCTCTTTCATAGAGGCTCTTAAGTCAGACTTTATTATTTTTAGGGCTGAAAATAATCTTTCGACACTGACTTGGGTGGGTGGCATTGCAGTAACTATTGTGGCCACATCACTAACGATCTCTGGATAAACAAGGATGGCTTCTTCAACAGTAAGTTTTGATGAGTGATCATACTTTTCAACTTCTTTTAGTGCTTTATAAAACTCCTGTTGGAATTTTTTTATTTGGACATTTACTGGTTCTGTAACGCTTATGCGACGTCGCTTTTCTTTAGCAACTTCCATTTTGTCTAAGAAGGAATCAAAGTCTAATTCTTCGTTTGAAGAAGATGATCCTGAGTTACCACTATTGCTTAAAAGAACTTCATCCTCCTGTGGAGGTATTTCAGGTCGTAATCCCTTCATGTGAACTGCTACATCATAGAGGGCCTTTTTCCCAGTAGCAGTCTGTTCACTGTTCAACAAAAGTTGGCTCATTGGGTCGACATAAATAGCCGCTAACAAGATTTCATTTTCCAGCAAAAGACTCTCTCTTTTCATCATTGAAGATGCAATGCCCTCAGCTATTAACCCTCCATTTTTGTAACAGGCTCTTCCATTCCAAGAGGAATTTACCCGGGGTTAGATCGTCACATTGCAACCTCTTGGTGACAGTGAAGGGGTAAGAAAGAAGGTTCTCCAGCTCTTTTGTTTGTGTCCACTGGCTTTCAGTTAATGCAAGATTTTCATTGTCCAGTTCTTCTATGAAGTCTTTTAAGTTCAAGCAAACGCTTCACCATTAAATAAGTGCTTCCCCAGCAAGTTGTAAAATGGCTCCTTTTCCTGCACGTCTTTTCAAAATTGCATCTGTTTTCGGGGCCCTGGCTGCAACAGTTACTTGCCGTAATTTGCCAATTAGTGTAGCTGCATGGCGATCTTTTAATCCATCTCTTATGGCAAGTTGCAGTGTATGAACAGCACATCGCATATGATGAATAGTAGCAAGCTTCAATGCTTCTTCAACAAAGTTGTCTAAAAAAATGTCAGCATTCTCTTCAGTTTCTAAACTTTCTCCAATACTTGCAGAGCTGTCTTCCTCTAACTCTAATATCTGTTTGTTACCTTCTTCATCTGCGTTCATCTTCTCAATTGTGCTCAACATGTTAGAAGCGTTATCTGTCACAACACATAAAATCTGTTCCTTTTTAATTTCAAAATCTTCTAGAACACCCTCCACTAACTTCTGAAGGTAATCACTGGTGTGATGTGCCTGAGTGTCCTTTAATCCGAGGGCCCGTGTTATTGTTTTGTTTTCATCCACAAATCTAACATTAATGGCGAAATAATTGACTCTGTTGACGTGTGCATGCATCCATTTTAAGGAAGACAAAACGTCCTTTCAGAACTTTCTGCAGTTCTTCCTTTTTACATTTGGCCTCCTCAATTATAAGTTTCCTTATACTTTCTCTTTCCAGAGAAACACCAAGTTTTTTTGCCATTTCTCCATTCAGGCCTAAAACGGCTGTCTTTTTTTTAAATTCCAATCTAAATTTAGTAGGAGTCGGAGTCGGTGCATTGTTTGCCGACTCTGACTCCAGGTACCCAAAATTTCCTCCGACTCCGCCCCCATCAACTCCGACTCCGACTCCACAGCCCTGACCATAAGTGTAGTCTTTGATGTATATGGAACACATTAAATAACATGCCTTCTCACCAAGGAAAAATAAGCCCTGTCCCTTGCTAGGCAAGCAAGCACTGCCCGAGAGCCTCCAAACTGATAGCTGGGTTTCAGCTCAGAAATATTTATTTATTCAAAAAGTCTAAAAACAAACTGAGCAGGTACCTTATAGCTCTAATATCTATGAATTGCACTCAATGTTTTACAGGGGTCAGAAGCTTATATGTTTGTTTGCCATTAGAAATAAGCCTGCTTTCTGCATGCACCTGCAAGGAGTGATATGTGGTTGTTAGCCTGCTAGATTTTATTTTATTTTTAATGAAAATTACATCTGCTTGTTCGTAAAATTCCCTACTGGATCTTGCAGTACGTTAGAAATGTTAATTACCTTTGTTTTTTCTACTGCGTTTGCCAGCTTAACAGAAAACATAATGTACTTGAGTGCCAAATTGGAAGCCATTATCTTCTCTCTTCAGATTTTTTAAATTTTCGTACTGTGGTGAATGTGTCTGTGCACATGCAGAGCATAGCAGGACAATCGCATTCCTCTTCACATGAACAATCTCAGCTGCAATCCAAGAGGAAGTATCACATTCTTCCTATTCTATCAGGCTTTTCGTCAGAATCCAAATGAACATTTGAGTGTTTCAGAAACTTGTGCTGCTTGTGCCATGCTCATACTTGTGGACTACAAATAGCTTATTTGTATAGTCTTACTTGCACGTATTTCACCATAAAGAAAACAGCTGATTATGCCCAGAGTTCCTGTAGTGCTTAATTTAGGGATGTGATGGGGATTACCATGTTTGTTCATGCGCCTGCTCTGTTCACATCTAAAGTTCACATTTAAAGACAAACCCCAGAGTTCCACTACCCTCAGAGAAGCCCAGAGAGAACAGCCTAAAGGTTGCTAGACACTGTGGTTCTGTCATTCCTACGCTGCTTTTGTCACTTGATTGTGCCTCCGCTGCTTCTTTTGCCCAGACGAAGCCTAGCCTGGCTGCCAAGGTCCTCGCCTTAACACAGATGACGGTCCGCAAAAGCCCCCTTTTAAATGGACACATTTTTCCTTTGCCACAAAGATTCAGGAGTTACAGCACACCCCAATCTTCAGCTTCAGGGATGGGTCAGACTGACCCAGGAAAGGGTATCTTTAAACCCTATGCTATTTTCAGGAGGTCCTTCTACACATTGTAGCCTCCTACCCTACACCCCGTTTTCCATGGTATGTGCTAATTTGGTCTAGTTCTGGATTTGGTCAGAGCCCCACCCACTTTGTGCAGCGTGCCCTGGTGTTTCAGTGGCAAGGATTGCAGCCAGGACCCCTATTCCTTGTTTGCCCAATTCAGGTTCTTTGAAGAAACTGGATTGATGCACCATGGCAACACCTTCAAAGAAGCAAACAAGAACAGAATAAAGTAAAGCACAGAAAGTGCTAGAAATTGGAGTGGATGCATTTTGAGCTCTAGGTAACTTCCCACCCCCCATCCCCTTTTGTGTGTCAGGCTTTCTCTCCACAGTTACAATGACCATACACCACCCCTTGTTAGCACAAACCTCCCTAAAATCCACAAAACTTCCTAAAATCCTTTTCCTTCACCCCGCTCTCTAACACTCATCCCAAACCTCTCTGTTCCTTTCGCAAGAGTGTTTGGGACTCAGATTTACTTAATCCCCACCTCTTTGACCTCTCACACTGACAAGCCCACCCTATAACAGGCTGAACTGTTCGTGTATGTCCACAGCCTGGTTCAAGCTCCAAATCCTCAAATTCAACCTGCAAGAGAACTAAGCTAATTTTTCCATAATCCAATTCTCTGTGTAGGCTCAGAAGATTCTGATTGATTTGTATTTGAAGTAAAATCACTCTTCCAAGTTACTTTCCCAAACATAATGAGAGTACATTTTAAATTCTTGCTTGTGTTTACTAATTTTTCCATTGTTTGATGAAGCTAGTGTGTGCCGAGTTAAAAAGATCCTTTTATGAATGTGTATCTTGAGAATGTGCACAAGTTTGGACACTTTTCTAGATCAGCACATTTGGTAACAGTAGCTTGAAGCACTTTAAACCCACCAAAGTGTGGTTAATCTTAACTATGGATAGGTTCAAACAAGCCAACGTCAAAGCACGGCTTACAAAGCTGACTTATTTGAACTAACTGTAATTAAGATTAACCACAGTTTCCTGGATTCATACATGACATACATGGCAAGCTGTGCTTAATCAAAAGTAGAAGCGAAAGCTTCTCAACTCCTCTCCCCAGCTACGCAGGAAGAGGGGAGGGGAAGCCCACAAGCCCATTGTGAAGCTAAGCTCATTCATGTCTAGCTAAGCTATTTTCTAGCAAGACGTCTTACATCTATTCCTTCTATTCCTTTGTCTGGTACCCCCACCCCTGAACTGGGTGGTTTCTAGCAACTTGCCCTCAGATCTTGTGGTGCTGCTGCTAAGTGCTGGGTCAGTCCACAATAAGAATTCACTCGATCATGATTTAACTGTGGATGAGGGGACAACCTGGTGTGTATGGCCTGGGTGGGCACCACAGCATGCCAACCCTTATCTGCTACAGAAGGCCCTTTCATGCTTCTCATATGTACATCCAGGAGTTCCTAGCTGCATATACAGACTACACAAGATCTGACAAGTCATGTCCATAGATAGATCATAACAGAATTAGTCTGGTCAAGTGTGTAGAGAACATGTGTGGCCTTAGTGTGACAGTTACAAATCTGAAGAATTGTGTGGTTGTTTTTAAGTTTCTAGGACGCATAAGAACAGGTTGCTTACCTGTAACTGTGGTTCTTCGAATGGTCATCTATGCATTCACACACATGGGCTCTGCGCCTGCGCAGAGACCGCTTCGGGAAAATACTATAGCTGAGGAAAATCGGGTGGGAGCCCCTCCCCCATCGTGCACGCTCCTTAGCGGGGTTCCCGCCCGTTCCCTCAGTTCCCTGAGACCATCTATTGCAGCCCCTGGACCAAAAGAATCATCGATGTCGGTCCAGACATTGACATTGGAACCGCAGGACCTATCCGCTCCTGGTAGACCCATCAAAATCAATATTGACACCAAAGGGGGTTGGTGGGCGGGTTTTGGGAATGCACAGATGACCACTCGAAGAACCACAGTTACAGGTAAGCAACCTCTTCTTCTTCTTCGTGGTCTCTGTGCATCACACACATGGGCTGAGTAGCAAGCTGACTTACCGGAGGAGGCTCAGTGTCCTCATCATGGCAGAACCAAAGAGAGTACAGCCCTGCCAAAAGCATTATCCGCCTAAGCCCAGACATCCAGTTGGTAATGTTGGATGAACATCGTTGGAGAGGACGAAGTAGCCACTTTACATTGGTCCAGTAGGGTGACTCCTCTCCCGAATGCTACCGAATTCGACACTGCTCTGGTGGAATGAGCTCAAACTGGAGCAGGTAACTGCTGTCCTATGAGTTCATATGCCAGCTTAATAGCCTGAAAAATCCACGCAGCAAAACACTGCGTCGACACCGGCATACCAAGGGACTTGCCCCCATAACAAACAAAAAGTCTTGTATACCGATCAGCAGATTCCGTGCAAGCCTTGTAAAAAGCTGCCTGGGGCTGCTGTGCATGAGGTTGATGCTCCTGCACACTCCTCTGCATGAAGGAAGACTGATGTGGGGCCAAGAAAGACGGCTGTCAAGACCACCTCCGCTGACGATATGGTCTGGCCGACGGTTGTGGTCCAAGACACATCTTTCTGACATTAGCCCTGGCTTTTTGCACCGCATCCAATGAGTCATCCGTGGAGGCATTAAACAGGCCCTCCCCATCAAACAGCAGATCTTCTATTTGGGCCTCACCTCCAGTGCCAACAATGTCGACCTCAGCCAGGCATGACATTGTAATGTGACAGCTCCGATTAGAGAATGACTGTGGCAATCAGCCTGGTGCCTAGCGGTATTAATTTGCTGTCGAGAAAGGCTAGACACTTCAGACGGGAATACACGAACCAGTTCCCTTTTCTCGTCAGGCAGATAATCACACAGGGAGGCCATTTTTTCCCAAAGGAAAAGCTGATCACGGGCCATGGTAGCCTCATAATTAGCCACTCGTAGTCCAAGGGAACTGGACAAGTAGCCCCATATGCCAACCATCTAGCCTCTTCCCCTCCTTATCCGCTGGGGTGGAATGTTGTTTGCCCGACTTCAATTGGGCGGACTCGACAACCTATAGAGTTTGGTACAGGATGCAAGAAGAGGAATTTGCCATCTTCCTCCTGCACCCTGTACATGATCTCTAGCCGTTTTGCTGTTGCAAGAGTGGTTGCAGTGTTCTTCTATGTATTCTGCACTGTCTTCAGGAGCATCGGAAGGAAGGGAATGAGTGTTGGCGTGGTGGTCAATGTTGAAATCACATCGAACACTGGATCCCTCAATCTAACTTCCTCAACCTTCATCTCCATGCTCAAGGCCTGGGTCATCCGTTGCACATGTTCCACGAAGTTCCCCAAGTCCTCCAACAGTGAGACGGCTGCCCTGGATCCCACATGTTGATCCAGTGATGACGAATCATGTGTCATAGACAGCAGAGATACAGTGTCCAACATGTAATCCTCTGGCGAGGAGGAAAATCTCGCTGGAGGCACATCTAAGTTAGGCTGCACGAGTCCGTGATCCATTGTAGCCATGGAGGTCATAGCCTGTGTTGACTCTGGTGATCGGGACTGATGGATTGCTCGGGACTCTTTCGGGGAGCGCGTTCTACGTGAGGATGGAGAGGGCGGTCTCGACTCGATCCTGTAGCGAAAATGCCCCGGAGAGAGAGGTGACTCATGCTTTTGCCAAGGAGACCTGTCCCCACAGTAAGTATGGTAGTAGTCTCTGTACTGTCAGTAACAGTCATGATAGGAGTGGCCGCCATAGGAAGCCGCCAAATACTCTGAACCAACCTCATACATGTGAGACCGGGACTGATAGCGTCGATCTCTGTCTCCCACAGGATGGGGTTGGAATGGGCAATCCAGTCCTGGCAACACCGGTCTCACTTCGGGATGGGGCCAAACATCTCTGTCGGTACCAAGCCCTGGCAGTCTTCCTAAAGCGCGATCTCCTTTGAGCTTGAGGGATCGAGCCTGAATGCTCACTGCATTGAACAACAAGATGCAGGGACTCCACAATCTCTCCTTCCAAGACCGAGATCACCTGGGCCTTCGAGCTCGTAGAGCCCTTCATTGTTGGAGAACAAGAGCGGCCCTTTTGAATGTCTGCTGTCACCAGCGCCGAGACCAATGGGGTTGGAACCACTGCGGCCTTCGATGTCAAGGCAGCCGGGGAAGAAAAGGGTTTACAGGGTGACAACTTGGACAGTTTTGTCTGGTCATTTTTTGCCGCCTTACAATGCTTACGCCTTTTGGCATCCTCCTTTGTCTTATGTGCCTTTTTGATAAGCTTCTTTACCAAAAGTGTCTCCAACGACTTCCCTGGTGTTGGGCATTCAGTCGTGGCCGTGTGAGTCAGAGGAGACTTTGGCTTTGTCAAAGGGAGAGTCATGGAAGTTGACGGGGTGGAGACCGCCTCAAGGGCCTTGTGCCACAACACCACCTTCAGCTTGTCCACCCGATGTTTCCGGGCTTTGCCCAGCACTTTGCCCCGCACTTAACACATTTCCTGAACGCCGCCTTAAGAGACACGGCACCTCAAGAAGAGGCGAAGGAAAAAAGGTGAAGAAAAAAGTATTTTTTTTTCTAGGACAGAAGTTTTCGAAGAAAAGATTACAAGAAAACTATTTTGAAGGAAGAATACGCTCAGCCAAATAGCTGCAAGCAGCAGAAAAAGAACCTCCCGAGAAGCAATTAGCCACAATGGTGGTCGAAGAGGAACTGAAGGAACGGGCAGGAGCCCCGCTAAGGAGCACCCGATTTTCCTCAGCTATAGAATTTTCCTGAAGCGGTCTCAGCACAGGCACAGAGCCCATGTGTGTGATGCACAGAGACCACAAAGAAGAACTGTAAAGATGTTTGATCATGTGAAAGAAAAGCTGCAAATCAGAAACAGGAAAATAAGGACACAGTCCTTACTTCTGAGTAAAAATGCTTAGGATCATGCTACATTAATTGTTTTATTTACTTATGTCAATGCTTATCCAATGAGGGATCTAGGAAGATAACAAATAAAGAACATATAAAATCCTACTGAAATAAAATAAAGTCCTCTGAACCATCTGTAGCTCAACCTCAACCCAAAACCCAGCCCAAAACCTGAAAATAAATTTATACTTCTCATCTTTATCTCCATTATCAATAAACTTAGCTACAACAAAACAGATTCAGCTGAAACAAAAATTAACCACCATTTAGCTTCACTTGTGTAATAATACAAGCGTGTCTCACATGAAACATGATAAAACACAAGTTGGCATTTCAGTCATTCACTGCCAGGACTTGTTTCAATAAGCTGGGTAAATAGGAAATATGGGTCAAAGTTATGAAGCATTAATAATACTGCACTGGTTTCATTTTGTTGAGAGTTAGTTTTATAGCCTGTTCATTGTTCATATCAACTTCATTGTCCATATCAACAATGCATCTCAGCATACAGATAAAAGAACTGATACCTTATTTGTGTACACACACCAAACCAAAAAAGCCCTTGACAAAATTTAAATAATTAAGAGCTGTAATTGTTTGTATCATTTTCCCTCTATCCATTATGTTAAGAATCTATACCAAGTATCTTACACCCCAGAGGTTTAATAGGGGTTGTATAATGACTCATACATGGTGCAATCCTATGTGTGTCTACTCAAAAGTAAGTCCCACTGAGTGCCATGGGACATACTCCCAGGTAAGTATGTATAGGATTGCAGCAGTCTCAATTAAATTGTTGGAAATGTCAAGAGAAGATGGCCAGTTGCATGCAATGTAATGATATTGCCCATTGATTATAGAAGTTTGGCCAAAATTGTGTTAAGCATCATCTTTGCAACGATTTTGATTGCAGACCCTTTTTGATTTTGTTGATTAAAAAAAAACTTTTATATATAATCGTAATACCGTTGTTTTGAGTATCTGTTGGTGGCACCAAAAAATGTAGTTGCCAAAAAACAGAAACCTATTGGAAACTTGAATATTATTCCAAAATCCACATCACAAAATATGTGCAAGCTTTCAAGATCTCTAAATCTGTTGTAAACCACCCAGAGAGCTTCAGCTATTGGGCGGTATAGAAATGAAATAAATAATAAAAAATCTCAAAAAGCAGGGGATGGGTTCGGGGGGGGGGAGGAATAAGCTGACTTTTAATCATGAAACCTGCATGTTCAGAATTTTAAGATGAAGTGTGGGATGAGGATGCAGACATTCAAATTAGGCTCTACCAGATGCTGTGATGGTTTCAGGTTGCACCTAGGACTGCAGGAATGATGAAACAAATAAACAATAGCCGACCTCCTCTTTTTTTGAAAATATAAAATCCATCTGTTGCTCGGAACCATCTCCATCCACAGGCAAAACACACAGGTTGGTAGCTAGAAAACAGACTTTTTAAATATAAAGCAAGAGATAATTTTAGATAGTGTATTAGGTTAAAAAAAGTAAAAAGAAACTAAACTGGGCAGCTTTACCTATACACCTTTATCCCATGCAAACAATATCAAGTAAATCCCATTGGAGTTAGTAGGACTTACTTCTGCATAACATGCTCAGGACTACACCTCACTAGACATGGCTTAACATTATGGAATTAATCAGTAATAGAGGTAAAGGAGATAGGCTGGGTGTGCTAGATTATTATAGGGTTGTATCCAGTGGTGTCATTCAGCTAGCACAGGGGTGCACAACCCTCAAGCGGAGGTTTTATTTATTTATTTATTTATTTATTTAACTTCTAGCTCTCTGGGTGGTTTACAATAGTTCCTAAACACCATGATACAGGTTGTGAGGTTCCCACCCATTTTTCCCTGCAGAAAGTTAGGATCTCAGAAAGATTGAAGAAAGGAACAGTAGTAAGCAGGGAAACCCTGTTCTTATCTCCATTCAGTGATCAGAAATAGGAGTGATTTAAAGACATTAAAGTTTAATTACCCGGCTGAGTATTTAAAGTTTAAATTTCTTTAAATTGTAAAAATAAATTGTTCTTTTCATGCCTGAAATCTGTTGTACCAGGGCTTCTGAGTAGACATGCAAAGAATTGAGTTATGCTTTATATAGTTGGTGGGGAAATGTCCAAATTGGTAAGAATTACATTTGTGTATGTGTGTGTATGCGTGCACACACAGGTGCAGCCCCTGGCATACCTCAGATTCTTCTGCTAGCGTTGGATATAACCCATAGTGATTAAAAACCTAAAATAGCAACATCAGAAGAACTGTTTAAGAGTTTTCACTCCTGCTAAAAGACATTTAGGGTGCAATCCTGTGCGCGTTTAAAGAGAGAGAAAAAATCCTACCACTGCCTCCATGGCCCAGTCAGCCATCCTGGCTGGAGCATGCTAGGGGTTGTAAGACTTTTTTTCTGTCTAAACACGCATAGGACTGCACCCTTAGCGGCTTTAAATGCTGACTAGTGTAATTTTTCTGCAAGCAGTTTGTTTCCACTCCTCTCCTCCTCTACCACACAATGTCATACTTTTCTTAAAACCAGGGTTAGCAACATTTTAAAATTAAAATGAAAGCCACAATTATCAGAA